>OY759233.1:23038810-25438810 GCA_963662185.1 Eilema griseolum | reverse complement strand
CAGTGCTTTCAACTCAGTGTGTTATGCTCAAAAGAGGATTATACATCGATGTCTGTGTTTAGCGACTCTGGGTTGGCGGCCTAATTTAGTGTTAAGTGTTAATTAGGTTAGTTGTAATAATCTCATTGGTGTACCACACTTGTAGGCACAACACTGCGCGGGAGATCGGCCATTTTTCACATCAGCGTAATCTAATTGTACCTTCCTGCACTCCTCGGAGTATAAATTTTTATTCGTAATTTTTATTATTCTTAATTTTTCCCAGTTACTTTTTTGTGTTTCATAGATGTTACTATGTTTTAAGGAGATAAAAGAGAAAATGGAGAAATTATTGTTTGTTAGGTTTCTGCGAATTAAAAAAATGTAACAAAATCTTTTTTTTTGTTTTTATTTTATTTTCCTTTTATTTCATTTTTGGTTCCCTTTTAATTTATCTTCGACAAGTTACACCCGTCCATCGTGTTTAATATTTATTGTAATAAATTTAAGTACATTATTTAAGGAATTGACATTTAAGTACCTAATATTCATAAAATAGTTGCACTTAACTGAACAGGTAATATTTAAGTAATCATTGGATGTTTTTATATTTTAAGGGTGCACTAATATTGAGTCGATCGCGAGATTGCCTCGAGATTTCTACGAATTTGATAAAGAAAAAAAATGTTATATCGCATTTAATGTTATGTAAGAAGTAAATTTATGCTCACTCCCTCACTAGATAAAATTCACAAATATTTGGACTGACCTGGAGTGGTGGTAGATCCTGATCTGATACGATGGTATGTAAGGAGGAACGCGTCTTATCATTGCGTAATTATATTCCATCTACTTCACTTTTCATGATAACTACGGACTCTAAATATATTATCATCGTTAAAGAATTATTTTGGTGTTTCGAAGTTAATGGAGTATAGTCATTCATGACTGTATATAGAACATTATATTTCATAGAATTTTACTCACCATATTTAACTTTCATCTCGTTAAGTTCGGTTGCATTAAGTCTCGATGTCACTTAAAATATGTTCTTGGTGTCTTCTTTGTGTAAGTGTACGAGATATAACTCTTATTAATACGCAAATAAATTTAATAATATTTAAAAGCAACGAGCACTCTTGGCTGCAACAAACTAAAGTACAAATTTCTGAAGTCTTAAAGTTACTGCCAGTACAAAATAAATTATGGAAAAAAAAATATAAATGGTATCCGTTTTTTTATGTAAATGTTGCCAAAATTGTATTTTTTGGGCATCAGTAAAATAATTTAGTGTAGGTTATTTCGTGGGAAGTACAAAAACGAATGTTGCAGAGTGTACAGCAGCCCGCAGTTGATGGTTGGACTATGGGTAATGCGTGATTTTGACTCATTTAATACAATTTGTGTAGTTCAGTTGCATTTTTTGTCATTTGCATGCGAGAGTATACAATATGGCCGACATCTGAGTGAGTGGTCAAAATAAAACGATAGAAATTGACTTATCGATTGTAAACCTTGATGGTTGTAAAACTAAGTAGGATTTTGTACGTAGTGATGTAATGCTTAATGAAAAAAAAAATGGTCGTCGTCGGTTCGGTGGTCTATGTCTGTAAAGGAAAAGTGATTGTCTGTGATTTTTTTAAGCGACTTTTTTATATATATGGAAGAATATATAATTCTTTAATAGTAAGATTAGCACTATTTGTGATTTTTACATTAGAAATTTATTAGTTGACTTCATTTTTTTGTACTATATTATAGGGTAATGTAGTGATTGGTGTAGTGAAGAAAATGCGGGTTGAATGTACATAGTATACATACTGTATAAATAAACATATTGGTATAATGATAACCGGTCTCTTAGTAGGGGATTGCAAGAAAGGCTAGCCATATTTTGAGTACCTCATGCGTGAGGAAAGAATTTGTGATCCCCTAAGAGGAGTACAAGTTTTAAAACATCGGGTAAAGTTTGGCAAATGGTTAGACCACATGCGATGCTTGTTTTTTTAGAGTCGCGTGTTTTTCAAAAAGGCCATTTGAAAGGCTATATACGAATTAATTACTACAATAATGAAGGACGCGCGACTCTCTCCGGTATTAGTAAATTAATTTGTGCGTTAATGTGGATGGTAATTACTTACGAAGCTCTAGCGAATTTTTTAGTGTGGTAAACATTTTGGCGTTTTTTGTTATTTATGTGGTAAATGTAGTAGTTAACTGTTATGTTTGCTTCGGGTGAAATGAATTTGTAATAGCTGAAGAATTCACCCCTTAATAGTTTCATTACTCTGCGTATAACCATTAATTACGCTAAAATTAATTTTATGGTTAAGTATTTTATTTTTATTTTTATACGAATCAGGAACCTACAATGTTTTGAGGAATTTAACTTGGTGTAAAACCGAATGACCGCGGCTTTGATATCGCGTAACAAACATACATAAAAAAGAAACCCATCAAATTGAGAACCTCCTCCTTTTTTTGAAAATGATTAAGAACGAGATTTTGGCATCTTAAATGTCAATTATAATATTAAATCCTTGACATCGTAAGGACAAAGTGGTATTAAAAATATAAAATAATAGATCTGGCCTGATACTGATCATGTATAAAAATATTGGAATACAAGAATGGTTTTTTTATCATAAAATATTATCTTAACGGGTGGTTCTTCAGCTTTCCAATTCCGCGTGTAAATATTTTTACCTTCAGTTACATGTGCTGATGACGATGTTGCCCATCTGGCACTAAAGTTACTCAATGGAACGATAAACCTATGTCATGACCTATAAGAGAATTTGACAATATAAGGCCTACACTGAAATTTTTAAAATTTTCATATCACTGCTGTAAGGTGCTGTCCTCAAAGGCTCAAACTCAATCTTATTAGGACGCTACGATAAAGTCATTGAATAGAATTAACAAAACACACTGTATCCCTATACTGTAACCTCTCAAGAATTTGACCTCGGTCTCCTGAAATTTAGAGAGGCAAGTATAATAGGTAAGGCAGGTAGTCCTATTCTTCATCTTCAGGGTCACATTCTTGAAGCTCAGAGGTCGTTCAGCATTCTCTGACATCCAGTTTGTTTTCTGCAAGATAATAGTACAAAGTTATAAATAAGCTACGTCACTTATTTACCTAAAAGAACGTACAATATTGATATGTACTGTTACTATAAGTTACAATACCAACACTTAAAGATATAATTATTATAAAACTATGATCAAAATTGATTAAAGTAGTCAACTTTGAGTGGTATGATACATAAAAGGATTTGGTCATAGCAATAATATACATTGATCAATAGTCATTTTAAAAACGTAGGCGGCATTGTTGGAGCAGTCAAGGACTTCGAACGATCAGCACATGTAAGTGATAGTAAACAAATAATCATGAATGTAAAATGTCCACCAAAGGAAATGGCTACTGAAGTAAACAAAATGCAAAAAAAATTTGAAAAACTTGAGATACTGAATGGAAAATGTAAACAAATGCTATTTCCCTCGGTGAACCGAGAACACGAAGCAGGCTATAGAATTTAATACAGGTATTATAATTGTCCATGAATGTGCACTAATTATAAATTTGCGTATAATAGTTATAAAAGAAATAAACAGATCCCACGCCACAACACAATACCCACAATCTGATATAGGTCTAGATATTATATTGATGAAAAATTTGTTCCATTGTGGAATTCTTAAATTAATAAAAAAATGTTGCTAAAATTATTCTTAGTGTTTTTTATTTTAGCTGTAGACCCTTTTCGTAGATTTAAGACTTCAAAATTAAAAACATAGGGAACATATAAGCCAAGTCAATTCTTTTCAGTTACATCAGGCACATCAGTCTGTGTTGGAATAGACATGAGTGACATGACCCTATTACTTAAAATATTAAAGGCTGTTATCATTCTTTGTTTACGATAAAGGCAGATTTTAAACTGACATGAAAAACCGAAAACCTAGATACATACGAGTATAACCGCCTGCTCCTATCGAATATCAGACTCACATTTGTGTGAATATAAATTATTGCTCTGAAGAAAAAAACAGACACCAAACATATTGCCTTTGAATATACTGGTACGGCTGGTTCAATCCAGTAATACCTTATCTACCCAGAAGGTCACGTCAATATTTTTTTACTTGCTAAATAATAGTTTTGACGTACGTTTGCCGTGAGGATTCCTGTCCTGGGTCCCAAAGGTGTAGATAAGGCCGTATGCACCCAATATGCATGAATATCGTCCCTAACTATGGAGAGTTGAAATATTCTGTAGAGAAAGTTGAAATATCGAAATCAACCAAACCCGCAGTTACACGAGGTGATAGCTTCGAATACGACTAGGATTAACACTGGAATGAAGAGGAAAGTGAAGAGTATTACTTCTATATTTGCGTATAATTTCAGTGACATACTATATTTTTTTTATATAGGACACTCCAACTTGACTTCACCTCGCCTGATGGTAAGCTAAAGGCAAAGTCTCAGGTGCTGCAGGTGAGCGCGTATTTATACATGGCACTTCCCATTGTATGCAAATAAGGCTGTAGCATAAAGTTTATTTGTTATTTACGTTTAGCTTGAGGCTATTATGTATCAGTTACAAGTGACCTTTCCATTTTTAAGGTTCCGTACTTCAAGAAGAAAAAAAACGGAACCCTAATAGGATCACTTCGATGTCTGTCTGTCAAGACCATTTTCTCAGGAATGCGTAGACGTACCAAGTTGAAATTCATACTAAATACTCAGGTCTGCAATGTCTTCAAGCTGCATAAAAATCTTACTTCTACGTCGATACAATCAAAAGATACAGACAAATTAATGCATTATGTTTACCGCGACTCCATCTTCCTTCTTATGCCAACTCTACACATTTGCCAAAATAGTGGTGAATATTGTGGCAAAGATATAACCCATATTCATGCATGCATGCCTAACAACTGGGCCAAGTTTGTGATGACGTTTACACATTGGAACTAGTTAGAAGGATGTTCAGTTTGCTTTGGTTTAGACAAATTTATAAAAAATAATTTTGGGGCGCTAAGTACTGCTATGGTTTGCAGCAGTATAGCCTCGGTGGAGGTGATGAACGCAGACGCTACGCAGGAGGCATGGGTTCGGTCCCTGCTCATTGTAAATATTTGTATCCATGAATATGAGTGTTTGCATTTTTAATGCCCGACAAATGTGTGGACGCGGTGACCATGACTTGTCAAACAACTGTTTTTTACACAGGGCACTATTTATTATTTAAAGCCATGAATTGTAGGACTGTACACTAGCTATAAGTTTTCTAAATGTAATAAAAAAAAAGATGAATTCGCTTCAAATTGGCCGAAACCGAAGCAGGCTGAAAATCCTTCCAACTAACGTGTGAGCGCAATCATATCAGTATCACACACTGTTCATCACTTTTTTGTCAATGAATGAATGAAAAATGCCAAAGAGAATACAATACTACATAAGACATTGACATTTGCTACCACGTGGGCAAATGTGTAAGGGAAACACAACAATATGTAGATCCGTCATTCAACCATTCCATATTTGAAAATGAATAAAAACTATATATTTTATTTTCGACATTTATATTTAATTTTAATCGAAATATTCAGAAATTTAGCCAATATTTTATAGCCTAGTCGACAAGTTCTTTTTAACACATAACTTTTATATTTTCTGAAAATTACGTTTGAAGCATGAAGCTTGTTTGAAGAGTAATTCAAGTCAGAATGATAAGCCAAACACACTACTGGCAGCCACTTTAAGAACAAATAAATTTTTATATCTACAAAATTATTTTTATTTTTATAGAATGATCGTTACATCCTTTTTTAATTGTTACAGCAACATTTAGACATTCACTTTTGTGGATACAATGATTAAAAAATAACATATTTTCATTTTAAATACAAGTATTATACACTTAGTCGTGAGAACCAATAGTAGAAAATCATTTAAAACTGCTAGAAAATCTAGCCAAGAAACCTAGGCAATGGTATATGTAGGTCAACAATTTACATATTTATAACATCCATACCATAATTGGTAATAATCATTGTTAATAAAATATCACATCAATTAAATATCAGTATCCTTAACACAAATCTTAGAAAAAACTGTCGCCAATTCAAAATTTGTTTACGTCAGTGTTGTGAATTTTTGAACATGCGTTATAAATTATATTAGGCGTATTTTAAGTCGACAGTCATGTAAACCAAATAGTTACTTTCCTTAAAATAAAGGGTTTTATTCGAAACACTATATATTTAAACATTATCGAAAATACGATCTTGAATGAAAAGTCATATTTCCAGATTGATTGTTGTAAGCGATTTCAAGTGGATTTTTGCACGTACAAAAAGGAACCGAATCATTTTGATAATATTTTTTTAACCTAAATACAATACAAATGTCCAATCATTATCAAATCTGCAAGCATAGATTTTGTCAATTGTTATGTCATATCAAATAACCCGCCCCGTATCGTTCCCGGCGCAAAGGTGCCCATGACACTGGCAGCGTTGCCTCGCTGAATCACGATGGCCATCCTCTGCTCCAGAATCGAGCCGGAGCGGGAGTCACCGCCTTGTTCGTGGATACGGCGACCAATCTCAGCGATTAAGCCATTCGCCTCCGACCCCCAACTGCCCATAGTCTCCACCGCAATGGGCACAAAATAATATTGTGGCTCCATTGCGGCGTATTTAATTTTCTTTCTGCCCGCCGCGTTCTCAGCCGCCGACGCAGGAGCACTGACGGAGCGACTCAGGTGCGTAGCCGCGACAGTGCTGACGCAAGTGGCATCCCACAACAGGCACCTGCCGTTTTTCCACGGCACCAAAGTTAGCCCATCCATCAGTACACGGTACGTTTGCCGATATAAGAGCCCTACGAACTAAATCGTTGAGGGCATGGTGGCGCGGAAACCTGTCCATGCAGCGACGATAACTCAGTGCGTGATGACCGTCCTCCTCTACCATGGAACTGCAGATGCATCTATGTGATTCACACACCTTGCAGCCCAGGCGAAGCGCCACTGTTACCCGTAAAGAGTCATCGTCTAGCCAGGTGCCCATGTGCGGTGACGGAAGTGCGTGTAACCACGCCCCCGATTCAGGTTGAAATACAGCTTTGAGCCGCGGTAAATCGACGCCTGTCGCTCCGCCAAGCATCTCCCTCAACAACCCCCCAGTACCGACACTATCCCACGCTCGTTTCACGTGAGGGGCAGCCGGATGCGGTTCATTCGGATTAAGGAACGACCATGCCGACAGCGCTTCGCACACATAGGGTATATTTACCCTATCGCCATTTGAGGAGAGTGTATTAGCGACCAGGTTTGCCACCCCCGTGAGCCGATGCTAGGAAAGCCGGCAAGCCAACGCCGCAAGTAAATTTTTTAACTGTTATTATACCTGCTATAACTCTAAAATACACTAATATATACATACATATTTAGAAGACATAATTATTTTGAGTTTGTACGGAAGCCTCGGTATGCGAGTTCGACTCGCTCTTGACAGGTTTTTTTTTGTTATTGCGATCAATTTTAGATAAATCGTTTGTCACAAATACTGTTTTGTAATAACTATCAAGACTATTTAGATTAGAGATATCTTCTTATGGTGGTTAAGGTTAACAAGCTAACAGTTATTATAAATGAATATACACCAGTACTTGGCTATGGCAGATATGGAACATAAATATACTTATTTTTATACGAAATACTACAAATACGGTGGGTATACATACAAAAAAGGAAGTTATTAATGTTTTTAAAGTTTTAAAATACGTTACAAAATCGTGCGCACGGTGTGTATGCATGTAATAGGAGTAGGGGAGAGAAGGAAAGAGAGAGTAAGACGAAAGAAGTAAAATTAAATATCAAGTCAATGAATTAGTTTTTCTCTTTCATTGTAAAAAAAGCCGATTAGTTCCGGGATCAACCGACGGCGAGCGATTATTGTGATGCTGTTTTCAAGGTCAAACACAACTACGATTATTATTGTATGGTTGAGTAGTTAATATGTTCATCATACGAGTTTGATTCTTGTTATACTAAATTCCCTCAAGATCTTCAGAGCCCATGCCAACCGCACTTACGAACTGGTACACAAACCAAATAGGTATGTTACATCTTGAAACTGTGATAAAATCATACTTCTCATTCGTGTGGTTCCCGGCAGAGTAGAATTTGGACCACTCCATTTCTACCCATACGGTGTCGTACAAAGCGACTAAGGGATATGGTCGTTTAACATCAGATAGATAGATAATATATACAGCCGGAGATGCATGACTTAAGTCAACAATAGTGCGCGGAAGACGGCATTTGGCTCAACCCTTAAACGTAGGACCGAATTCAATGATTGGTGAGATATGGTTGTTAATTTACCTCTGCCTAACCCTCCGGGGATAAAAACGTGATAATATGCATGTTTGTTCTTATTTAATGCAAAAGTTAATGCCGTTTATGTAGTATAAGTTCATACCTCCATTCAATTTTGTACGTAGCCCTCAGTGCGCTATCCCGACTCACACTTGACCGGTTTTTTTTTTGCAAAATATTTTACTAGCAATGAATTCGAAACTAATAAATTATTACTATTTATCACAACTAACGAAATAGCTAGAGCTCGTTCATTTGTAGGCGTGCAACCTACAACAGGTCTCAAGGATAAAATAAAACACGGAAGCTAGTGAAATTAATATTAGGGAAGTATCACCAGACGGAAGATTGAAATGAAACTAATATGCCAAACGACAAGTACAACATTATCTCAATATTATCAGTAAGGGAAAAACAGTAATTAAGTAAATACGCTTTAAGAATACGCTTGTATGAGAATTAGAACAGATTTGATTGAGATATAACTAACCCTTTTGAATACAAAGATTCGAGATCTGATACTTCAACTTCAAGCTTACAATTTTTTTTAATCCACTTAGGCGGCAGACAAGCACACGGCCCCCCTGATGTAAAGTGGGTACCGTGGCCTATGGACGTGTATAACACCAGAGGAGTCACACTCGCGCTGCCGACCCTGTAAGCATAGAGTTTCGGTGGCAGTGTAGAAGACAAAGCAGGGCAAGCCTTTAGTCTTCCCACTGACAGCACAAACTCTCTGGCTACCTTACTCACCGCTGGGAACACAACACGAAGTTATTATAGCAGCGGTATACTTCCCCAGTCGGACTGCTCAATTGGACGGAAATACCGCCATGTCCTACCTCCTTGAAATTTATTGTTAGAGGACACTGTTCATTTGTGATTATGCAGAAAATCACTTCGAAAATAATGTAACGATGCTAAAATTTACAATGCAGAACGTTCCAAGTATTCCAACCATTGGATTTTTCGTAGCATTATTTATTGCCTACTACTACGCCCCCTATTACGTGGGGCCGAATTCAATCATTGGCGAAATGTGGGTGTTATTTCACCTCTGCCTAACCCTCCGGAGATAACGGCGTGATTATATGTATGTATAAATAAATAAAAATATGAAAATTATCACTGAAAGTTTTTTAAGCTGATTAGCAGTTAATTTCACAAATATTTTTTATTAGGAGTATATTTTTTTTTATATAGTACATGTCTGCGCTGCTGAATGTGGCGCACACACAACTTTGTTACTTGAAATGATAAGTCACTGATAGATAAAATGAAATGCGTTTATTGATCATTTAAGGGTATTTCTTCGAAATTTCATTCTTCAACTGATTCATCTGGCCAAAATTAAATTACACTATAAGCTTTGTAACACATATTCATATGAAAATATGGATTCCAAAGATCATATATTTGAATGAGGGACTCAGTTTTATACAGTAGTTTTCAAGATATCGACATTCAAATATTTTGTGCCCAGAGGAATCAGAATTGGTAACAGATAAATCAGAAACAAAATATTAAATTACAAAAAATTTAATACTTAATCAATTAGACCCATATACCTGGCACGGCTGGCTGTGCTGGTGCTGCTGCAGCTTCTGCAGAGACTCTTAAGCGGCGCAAGTATTCTAATCTCATTGGTGATTATGAGTTTGTGCCGTTTGGAGTAGAAACGTTTGGGCCGTAGGGTCCGAGCGCCCGCAATCTCTTCAGGGAGATTGCGAAGCGTATGATCGACGCTTCTCGTGACCAGAGGGCTGGCCTCTTCTTAGGTCAGAGATGTACGCATTGCCATACAACGTGGCAATGCTGCCAGTCTTCTGGGAACGCTAACACAAGAGGCATGCGATGCGGAGGAATTCCACGACGCATTTTAACTTTTGTTTTTTTTATTATTATTTTTATTAATGTAAATACTAGCATAGATTTAAAATACATTAAATGTAAATAGATAAATATATAGCTATTATCAATTAGATAAATATTTTGCAATTAAAAAATCACAGTATAAACTAATTCTAGTAATGGCACTTGACATCAGTCTTAGTAATGTATCGTGTGTCCAACTATCAAAACAAACATACACAAGTAAGAAAGTTAATAACATTACTAAAAGAAATATTTTCTTGACTTTTTGCAAGGGAGCGAGCTGCTTTCAATTTCATCCTCAAAAAATTTCTTGGTGACGAGATCCTGAATTTTTCGATGAAGATGGAGTGATCGTATTTTCCCCCATGGTGTCAGACAATTTTGTCCGTTTATTATATGGAGTCCGTTTAAATATAAAAAAACCCCGATCATCTGAATCTGAGTGGTCCAAGGTTTTCTGATGATCAATGTTTTGTTGTTTAGGTGTTAAATTCTGCAAGAACCTTCTCTCTTTCTTTTCAAATATGTTTCTTTAATTTAAATTTGCACAGAGTCTGGATCTTTTCTCATGTTTTCCATAATGCGTTCTGCCAGTCTCTTTTTCTCCTTTTTTTACCTTCAGGTCATGGCATTGTTGTAAACTACAATATTAAAGGAGAAAAATAATACAGATATTTAAAGATAAATAACTTTTCAAGTTTTTATTAGGGAAAATTAATCTTAAAATTGCCATTTTATCAATAGCGTAATAGTACAATGTAACAAAAATGCTAATTAAATATTTAAACTAAGTACCAATGAAAGTATAAGGTTTAACAGAATCCGGCTCGAAGGACCATAAAATGTAGAGTTTCTACAAGCGGCTATACACTTGTAGCAGCTATACTTTAATATATATGTATGTATAAAAGCAAATTGGCGCTATAAAACCGCTCCTTTCTAATCCATATGGTGTTTTGACCATATGAAGCAGGCACAGAGGAATCAGGATTTTGCCTTTAATTATGTATAACTCCATATTCATACAGTTTTCAGTATTAAAAAATTTCCACATTAAAATATTACCTAAAAGCATCACGGCAAACGCAAATTGAGGTTTTAAAACAATAAAATAAATCTGATAAAGTAGGCATTGTAATCAGAATGTCACCTGAACCAAGCACAGATGAATCATATATTTACCTTCGTAACACCAGGTTCTCTGGCTGCCAGCTGCATGTCCACCTCCTGGCTTGTTCGTTGCACGATTGATTCCTCCCGCGCGTAAAATCACTCTCCTAGCAGTATTACCCGGTCAACTATGGTCAAGCGCAGCTTGCACTATATTAGCCAGTATTATACGCCGGACACTTATGTTTTACTTATTTATAAAAAAAGTATAAGTAGTTTTAACTACAACGCATTATTTTATAAAAGGACAATTCATTTTCTTTCCTTAAAAATATTATTTATGTGAATTTGTCAAATGAAAAACGCCAGATCAAACATTTTCTTCCGGAAAATGGCAAACGGACGCATTATATGAATCAGAAGAACATAGTTCAAATGTTTTTATTTTGTACCTAGACAGCAACTATTTTTAAAATATCATTTGACCAAGTTAGGGACAAAGCTAAAGTATCCAAAACAAAAATTCACAGGCAATTATGTTAGTTGGTTACAGAAATACACCCATAGAAATAGAAAATGTTGTCTTCGAAGAACTACCCTTAACTATCCCGTAACTAATGCTAAAATGGATTGATGAGTACCGCTTATTATGAACTGTGTATGCGTACTGTCGCGAAAATATACAATTTATGTAAGGCGACAGAAAAGTGCTGATGTGAATGATGCGCGCGTGCCATGTACGATATATGATTCGTACATATTCCCCGGCGCGAGATGAACGAGTGAAATGACAATGAGTAACAAAATACTAGACTTATAAATTTCATTCAATTACATAATTCTATACATATAACTTGAGTTTCAGTCACTTTCACCAGATACTGGCTTTGTAAAAACGGGGGGCATCTTCTTGTGATTCTTTATGCTGCTAAGAACGCTGGAGAAGTTTCTCAATTCAACGGCCTCCTCTCGAGATGGATGGGTGCTTCTGGTGGCAGGAGTCGGTCGTCGGTGTATCTTCGATATTGAGGGCAGCCCTTCGGAGTCCGATCGCAAGATGGCGCTCCCCTGCCGGCGGCGATAGACCCACCGACAAAGAAAAACTACTATGGTCAAAATAGCACCTGTAAACAACAAGTAGATCGCTGAAAATTTATGAATGTCATGACTTGATATTCCGGTGTCTACGGTGTTTTCGGATTTCATCTGTTTGATTTGTTTCTTGATATGCTGCAGTGAGATTTGCTGGCCCGTGATGTTGAGTTCTATTTGTGGGACAGAGACGTTAATGATATGATTAATAGGTGCTATTAATGGAGATTCCAATTCAGGAGACGTCTTCATTTCTGTGTATCGCAGTTTGTGTGAAAAAACTGTGAAGTCTTCGCCTTTGATTATACATTCTGAATCGTATAGTACAGTTGGCCTGAGATCATGCTGAGCTGGTCACGCAATTGCATCGGTGAGAGTAAATGGACACTAAACATTCCATGATGGATATCTGTTATAGTGTCGATCAATGTGTCTTGCAATGACTTCAGTTTCGCCAGCATATTTGTTGCTATGATAGCTGAAAGTGCTAATTCGTTCATCACTTCCTGATCTTGTACATTTTTGTTCAAGGTGTTAGTTGCCTTCGTCAGATCATTTAAATACCTATTGATAGTTTTATGTTGGCTGTTTATGTACTCTTCAGTTCTTTTTAAAATATTGTATTCTTCTTCTACAACTGAAGTCTGATTTTTCCATAAAAGTGCCAGGTGATTTTGGTTTTGTTTAATCAAAGATATGTCTCTCTGGTATTGATCTGCGAAACGTTGGTCTAAAACTCCAAATAAACTGTTAGCAACATAGCCAACACCATTAATGAGACCTCGCCGCTTACGTGTTCGTTCGAAACGTTGATTCATTAATATTTCATTGTAATAATTTAATTCGTCATATGAGTGACGTAATTGTATTAAGATGATGTCGCACAGTGCTTTGTTTCTTTCGCTTTCACAAACAGTATTTATTTGCTTCAGATATTTTTCAAGCGTTGCCGAACCTTCCCAGTATGGGTTCATGTCGTAATACACAATAAGTTTCCATTCGTCACGTATAAACTGCATGCTTGACATTCGGTCAAAGTATAATGCCTTGTTTATCGCTGTTAGACTATATGGTGATGATAACTGTTTATCACCAAAGACTGACATCATAAAGAAGAATAAAGTAACGAGTGTTGTTATTTTTATTTAATTTTAATTTTAATTTTATTATTTAAATTGGGCGTCGGGGCAGTTCGTCGTTTTGATCGCTTTTCCTTTGTTCTAATGTTCTGCTGGTTTGATGTATAATCACCTGCCGTAGTAGATTTATTCTCATATACAAGTACTGTCAAGTTGATCACTGGGCGCTTTATAGTTCCATTTTTTGTCTTCAAGGTAACAACCCGGACTAATCCATCTGAACCGGGATGCACCTCAATTACTCTGCCTAGAACCCATTTTCCTGCAGGAACGTTTGACTCGTGAATGATGACAACGTCGTCAACTCTAATGTTCTCGTGTGGGTTCCGCCATTTACTTCTTGTTGAAAGCTGAACAAGATATTCGGACTGCCATCGCTTCCAAATATCTTCGAAAATCTTCTGAGTCTTGTACCAACGTGTTCTTTCATCGTGTTCTGAGTTCAATATAGTAAGTATCGGACCGCTGCTTAAAAAATGTGAAGGTGTCAGGTAATTTAAATCATCTGGGTCCTCCGTAAGCGCGCACAGCGGTCGACTGTTGAGGCATGCTTCCAGTTGGGATAGTAACGTATTATATTCTTCGAACGTAAGTTTTTGCTCACTAACAACACGTCGGAGATGGTGCTTGAGACTTTTTACCGCTGCTTCCCACAGGCCTCCTGCACTCGGCCAAGCGGGGGCGTTAAAATGCCACTGAATACCCAACTCATGGATCTCTGAATAAAATTCGTCACCAAATATTTTGTGAAGGTTCTGTAATTCTTGCTGCAGTATTTTATTAGCCCCAACAAAATTCGTGCCATTATCGCTGTATATGTGCTGTGGCTTGCCTCGACGCGATGACATGCGTTTTAATGCAGCCAAAAAGGCTGATGAAGTAAGGTCTGATACGAGTTCGAGATGTACGGCTTTTGTCACCATGCACACGAACACCGCGATGTATCCTTTGCTTGTCTTAACACCCCGCCCTTTATTCAGTTTCACGTCAACATATCCAGTGAAGTCTACGCCAGTGTGCTGGAAAGGACGTGATGGGTTACTCCGAGGTTCAGGTAAGTCAACCATCATTTGTTTTTGCTTGTTTGCTTTGTGTTTCTTACATATGATGCATGCATGTAATCGTTTCTTTACAGCTCTGTTTCCACCCAACATCCAATGACACTTTCGAATGTGTGCGAGTGTCAACCGAGCTCCCGCATGAAATGATCGGCGGTGAGCTTGATCGATAATAAGGTCGGTAATGTGGCTGCTGTGTGGTATAATAAGGGGATGCTTCATCTCAGCGCTAATGTTTGCATGCTTGAGTCTGCCTCCAACTCTCAAAAGACCGTTCTCGTCTAAAAATGGGTTAAGATTCAAGATTTTGCTCTTGCTGTGCACTTGCTTGTGTAAACGTAGATTGCTTATTTCTTCTGCAAACTCTATTCCTTGAACATATTTTATAATCATTTGTTTTGATATAGTTAATTCGTTTACATTCAAGTAAGCTAAATGCTCAGTATTACGTCGTATGAAACGTAACACCCATGCCAGTACGCGCTCGGCTCGTGTCATGTTGCTGTTCCTACGTAATATGTTTTCTATGACATCATTACTATGAAGTTGACTACTGGTTGTGACGTTGATATGTGCTATTTTTTTCTCCTCTTGACTCGTGCTGTAGATAGGTTTTTCTAGCCCTGATGACTTTTCGAATTCCGGTAGGAATTTAGGGCCACTCCACCACAGTTGTTCTCGCTTCAAGTATTCTACGGTAATACCGCGACTAGCACAATCAGCTGGGTTATCAGCAGATTTTATGTAGTACCACTTGTCCGACTGTATGACTTGTTTGATACGTTTGACTCTGTTCGCTACAAATGGTGTCCAACGATTGATATCGCCTTGAATCCAGCCGAGAACAGGAGTAGAATCAGTCCATCCAAATACTTCAGTTTTGCGCCTGGTGAAGGCTTGTTGAATTTTGTGCATAAGGGTTGACAACAAATGCGCCCCACTGAGTTCTAGACGTGGTAGAGTCAGCTTCTTATTTTCCGGCACTAGTCTTGTTTTTCCGGCGACAAGAGTAATGCAGTTATTATATTTACAATATACGACACATGCATACGCTTTTATCGACGCATCGCAGAAGCCGTGCAATTGACTAGGATCATGTTCTCCAATCTGGTACCATCTTGGTATTTTAAAGTCTGTTATGCCCTGTAGATCTACCTTCATTTTGTGCCACTCTGTACTTATATCAACCGGAAGCTGATCATCCCATTGAATGTTAGATAACCAAACTTGCTTGAATAAAAGTTTCAATTTAATTGTAACTGGAGATAGCCAACCGAGAGGATCGAATATCTTCGATATATCAGACAGTAATGAACGTTTGGTATATGTTGCGGTTGACTTTGGTTGATTTATCTTCAACTCAAATGTGAATGTATCTTCATGTGGTAGCCATTTTAATCCAAGGGTCTTAGTTGATTCCGCTCGCTTAAAGTTAAATGAAGATTGATTTGAGCACTCCCTGCTTACGTCTTGAAGTAGTTCGTCGTTGTTAGATGACCACTTCCTTAAGTTGAAACCTCCCGATTGTAATAATTGCACCAAATCGCGTTGCAATTGTTTGGCTGTTGATAATGTGAAGGCTCCACTTACAAGGTCATCCATATAGAATTCTTCTTGCAGTGCTTGAGCGGCTCTGCTGTTCCGATATTTGTGCCCTTCGTCCGCTGCCAACTGTTTCAAAGTCATCATGGCCAAAAAAGGAGCTACTTTCATCCCATAGCTCACTGTTGTGAGCTGGTTTTCACGCAGTAGTTGATCAGGAGAACTCCTCCACAGTATTTTTTGATACTTTTAATGATCAGGACTGCAATGTATCTGGCGATACATTTTTTCAATGTCAGCAGTATACGCGAATTGATATTGCCTCCACCGCAAGATTAATAACATGAGATCTTGTTGTAAGTTCGGTCCACGTTTCATGAGATCATTCAATGTATAGCCCGTGGTTGTTTTGGCCGATGCGTTAAAAACTACTCTTAACGCCGTAGTTGTCGAATCTACACGTTTAACACAATGGTGAGGTAAATAACAACTCTGTTTAGTGTGACTTGTACACTCGACCATATGATTTAATGACTGATATTCTTGAATGAAATTATTATATGCTTCTGCTAATTGTGGTTGTCTGCTAAACTTGCCTTCAAGTTGTCGAAATTGTGCCAAGGCCATGGGTTTCGAAGCTCCCAATTTCTCTTGAATGTCTGACTCGAATGGTATCTCGACAACGTAGCGACCTTCTCTGTTGCGAGTAGTTGTATTTTTATAGTGTTGTAGGCAATCTAAATCGTCCTGTGACATATTTGAGTTTTCTGCTATATCTTCAACAGACCAAAATTTTTGGATATCATCGATATTGTTAATCACAACGTTGCAGTGGAATGTTTGCACGTTTCCACATAAAATCCACCCTAGGCGTGTTTGTTGTGCAACCGGTTGTGATTTTTCCTGCCTGATGATACCTTCTTGAATGATATTTGAATAAATCTCCGCTCCCAATAAAATGTCTACAGGTCGACTCAAATAAAATTCAGGATCAGCCAATGTTACATTTTCTAAAAATGTCCATGATTCTGGCTTCTCGAATGATTTGTTCGGTAAGTTATTTATTAAGTTCCGCATTATAAATACATCGGTATCAAATGTATAGTCGCTGTGAATGGCGTGACACGTGATTCTTATGACTCCTTTACAACTATTTTCTTTAGCGCCGACACCGAAAATGACACCTTTACATCGGCCGCGTGGTAATCGTAACATTTGTGCGGCTTTTTCTGTAATTAAGGATGTTTGTGAACCCTGATCCAGGAGTGCTCGCAAAGTGATTAAGGACCCGTCACACGCTTGTACCCTAATCAATGCTGTTGTAAGGAGGGTTTCTGATAAATTTTCTTGGGACACGTGGTTGCTATTCACGTTTGACTTGCTATCAGTAACATTATTTTGTTGCACTGATTTGCTGTTTAATGTCTGTCCACTCCCTTTGCCGTAAGCGTCGTGAAGTAGTGTGTTATGATCCGAACTGCAAACGCGGCATCTTTTTCTTGACATGCATTCAATGCCCCGCGTATGAATATTTAAACAATTTTTGCATAAATTGTATTTCGCAACTGCCTTCCGTTTGGCTTCGGGTTGTAATTCGAGAAATGCCTTGCACGCGAATAATTTGTGATCTTGATTGCAATGTGGACATTTTGACGTGTCTTCGTGGGTTTTTGAATTCGATTTAGAGTTCTGTTGAATGTTTTGATTTGCACTGTATGCTTTGTACGATGGATATCTCTTGTTAGTGGATGCCGGTTCAGACTGCTGCTTTGATGCTTCCGGCTTGCAACGAGACGATTCCCATGATACAAATTTGCTTTCTAGAAAACTA
Organism: Eilema griseolum; assembly: GCA_963662185.1. Taxonomy (NCBI): domain Eukaryota; kingdom Metazoa; phylum Arthropoda; class Insecta; order Lepidoptera; family Erebidae; genus Eilema; species Eilema griseolum. The sequence continues at coordinate 25,420,782 of OY759233.1, read as the reverse complement.
AGAAAATCTGCGATGTTCGGTAATTCACGTGGGTCTTTCAGGGACTTCAGGTAGTCATTGTGAGTGACTACATCCAATTTTTGACAAAGTAAGTCTATTATTAATGGATCCCACGACGAAATATCCACACCGAGATTTTTAATCGCGTTCAAACATTCCCTCGTTGTATCATGAAGTTTTTTGACCGAGGTTGCAGACAAATGTATAGTGTTGGGTACGCTAAGCAATGACTTGATATAAGATGAGAAGATCAACTTTTTGTTATTATATCTATGGTTGAGGATCTCCCAAGCTGTTTCATAATTTTCCGAGCTGATCGTTAAATGTTGAATAAGTTTCTCGGCTTCACCTCTTATTTTACTTTTGAGGAATTGCATGCGTTGAGCCTCTGATAGTGATGGGTTGGAATGAATCGTCTCAATAAACAAATCCTTGAATGAAGTCCAGTGCTGATAACTTCCACTAAAAGCTGGAATTTCGATCTTCGGAGTTGATTTTTCTCGGTGAGAAACTGACCACATTTTGGAGTTGATTTTTGTTTTCATCTCGTTGTAGATGAGTTCACACGTGCTGTAAGACGTCTCATATTGCTCCTCAGCCTTGTTGGGCAAGCTGTCAAGGTCCCAATAAAGCGAATCAACTGCATTCCACCTTGATTCTAACACCTTTAATGCATCTTCAAACTGCCATTTATCTTTAAGAAGATCCACGTGGATGTTTGATGCTGTTCTTTGGAACGCCTTGAAGTTGCTCCTCTGTTTGCGTAACATCTCTTCTGTTCTGCTATTAGTGTCAGACTTGACTACCTCAGGCACCTTTATTGAAAGGGGAGACTGAACTTCACGTTCAGCTTCACTAGTACCCATCTTTTGATAGTTTGGCTCTAATAATTTTGAAGTTGATGGGGCTGGATCGAATGTAAAGCTCGGTGACTTTACTACGGGAGAAGTTGGTTTCTGCTCTTTTTTGAAATACCCAGCTAGGAACTCCCTGGTACTTTCGTAAAAATTTCGTGTCTGTTGATAACTATCTTGCACGAAGTATGGGTGTGAAGAACTTTCGCAGTCGCGAATTTTCTCATGGTTTATTTGAAACTCAGCCCAATACTTATCCAGATGATCTATTTTCTTCTGCACGTACTCTGGCGTCTTACGGCCCTAACCATCCTTTTTAAAGTTAGTCAAGATGCTATTAATTGCTTCCATGATTTGATATTGGGTTTCTATTATTGCCTCCATGATAAAAATTGAATAATAAATACCTCAAATCACCAAATTTGCTTGATGTTACTTGTTGTTGCTGGTCGATGTTTGATCTAAGTGGTCCGTGTCCTATGTACGGCTAATGCGCCTTCTCAATTGGACTGGTGAGACCCGCTTCTGGGAGACCAGTTCAACCGATTCGCCACCGCACAAAGAAACCTCGGAATACTTAAAATCTTCACTTTCGAAGGACCAAAAGTATGTCTGCGCTGCTGAATGTGGCGCACACACAACTTTGTTACTTGAAATGATAAGTCACTGATAGATAAAATGAAATGCGTTTATTGATCACTTAACTATCCCGTAACTAATGCTAAAATGGATTGATGAGTACCGCTTATTATGAACTGTGAATGCGTACTGTCGCGAAAATATACAATTTATGTAAGGCGACAGAAAAGTGCTGATGTGAATGATGCGCGCGTGCCATGTACGATATATGACTCGTACAGTACACGTCAATTAGAGTCCGCCTCGCCTGATGGTAAGTTAAAGGCACTGTCTTAGAAAAGATGGTCACCATTACATACATATACCATGATACAATGGTAACACTCAGCTTGACGGCCTCATCCTAAGCTTTTTCACGTCCCGCCTATTGGACCCGGGACTGTAGAAAGAAGGAAACACGTGAGCTGGTAATGAATTCCAGGTCTTAATGGTGCGACAAAGAAACGAGTCTTTAAACAGCTTGGTTCTTGATAGAATATTCTGCAACATATGTGGATGACATCTAAGCCCTGCACGTGTTGTCGTCTGTAGGAAAGGAGAGGGTGGATCTCTCATCAGAATATTCACCGTGGTACAGACGGTAAAACACTAATGATGAAGCATTCAGTGACTGATATGGGGTATTTTTCTATCACGGTAATTATAATTACTTCAATTAAATATTGATTCATAACAAGAACATGTAACTTAAGGAACTGACAGTAGTAAACTCATTACTAGTAATTTTTTTGTTGAAATTTTGGGTAGTAATGATAAATCGGCTTATGATCCGCATTTTTGGTACATATGTTAAAACTGGTTTTAGTTTATTCCGATCTATATTCAACTGATTTATTAGTACGTGATACATGTACTCATATTAATTACATCTATGTACTAGTATGTAGACAAGATAGGGCTGACAGTTGAAACATTTGAGAATTCAACCAATTTAAAAAAATATAACTAATAATAAATGACATTTTAAAGCGTTTAGTATGCTAAATTGAATCGATTCAGGTGGGAATTAGTTCTTTGCCGTAAAATGGATTCGAAGGTTCTGTGGCTTAGTTGTCAGAGCGTTCCCCTTGTAAGGGAAAGATCGGGTGTTCGAATCCCCTTAGAACCGATTCCATTTTTTCTAAATCTTTATGAATATTATTGTGACTATTTGACTACGGGCCTCATATTGAAAATTCTCTCGAAGTTGCAGAACTATTCCCAGCATAAAAATAGGCAAACTTTTTGTTTATTTCTAGCAAGTTTAACTCTCTTACTAGATATCAATTAAATAGCTACTGAACTGTGTCCGTTATTTGATGATATTAAAATGATGATAATACTGGACATTGACGGAGAAAAAAAGAGAGCGAAGCTTCTTGTTTTTTCTCTTTTTCCTCTTCATTAAATGCAATTGACACCATATTTACGGCGCACTTTTTGAATACTAAATAATATTCATTGAGTTATCATATTTTAGTAATTCACCGTGTCAATTCTCGTTAGCGTAGTAGTTAGCGTTAGCGTTACTGTTTAGTTTAGTAGTTAAGGAGTCGACCTTACTATCGAGAGGTCCCGGATTCGAATCCTGACAATTACACTACCGACGCGAACCCACTCCTAGGACAAGTAGTTAAGCTTAGGTGGAGGGGTTATAGGGAATATTAGTAATTGTGGTTGCTAATATATATTTTCTTTATTACAGCAATATATAATATATGTATGATATACATTTCATTTATTATAATTTGTCCAAATTACTTGGTTTGGTGCTTGTAATTCTCTTCCTTAGTTGCCTAGCAGGTTACCTCAGGTTTTCTATTCAGTTACAGTCACTATAGCGATCAAATGTATCGAAGTCTATTTATTTCATCATATACAATTCACAAATTCATCAGCTATGACAACCTTATTATGTCATAAGCCGGCCTAAATCTCAAGACCGTCAAGTGACCGCTCGAGACTGCCACAGGACGAATGTATATAAGCACGCTCTAGTTTGTAACGAGTATCATTCGATCAGTGAATTCTTTCAGGATCAGAAATGGCAGCCAAGGTAGGAATTAACTTTTTTTAAATATTTTTTTTTATTATTTTTCTATATAATGAATTAAAGGAAGTAAGAAAAAAATTGTACTGTTTTCTAAGATACTTCTAAGATACTTATTGAATGAAATTTTAAAGCACTAAATTGTATCAGGCGAGGCGAGATTCGAACCCACGATCTTTCCCTTACACAAAAATCAGTGTTTAAAAATGATTGCAACATCATTCATTGGTTCTGAAAACACGTACGAGTGTCGGTAGATGGCACTTAATCGTCGCCGTAAGACGGATATGTGTATAAAAGAATTTCGGGCGAAGGTTCTGAGGTGATCAGAGTGTTCCCCTGTAAGGGAAATATAGCGGGTTCTAATCCCGCCTTAACCGATTAGCATACTATTTTTTTTTTACGTGCGCAAAATCCCCACGGATTCCTCCCCACCGGAGCCGGTGGAGGAGGTTTTGTCGGACTCGAACCGACTAAAACGCACGCCGCCTGTGTGTCGCTTTGGTTGCGGAAGGTGAGGTTGACAGGCATATCCCTCGCACCCCGGCCGACCCAGGGCCATCACTCACGATCTGGCCCTCTTCTCGGGTGTGGGGACTACAGAGTCCCCACCTCGTCCCCGGAAACGGGGAGGCGCGCCAGGCGCACCACCGCCGGATTAGCATACTAAATTCTTTAAAAGTTCATTTAAAAGTTTGAGTGGCATCATCAAAAATCAATGTTCAAACATCACTTATACGCCAACATCACTCATTGGTTCCGATAATTTGTATGAATGTCGGTAGATGGCATTTAACCGTTGCCGTAAGACGGATATATGTTTAGAAGAATTTGAATGGTTTCGGGCGAAGGTTCTGTGGCTTAGTGATCAGAGCGTTTCGGGTTCGAAACCCGCTTGCACCGATTCAATTTTTTCTATTTCTTAATCAATTAGCTTACTTATTTTTCGAATGATATACCTAATTCGAATTTGGAGGCCTTGGTTAACGTTAACCACCGGTGGCCTAAGTCCTGGACCCTTCTTATTTACTAGCCATATAAATATATATTCTAAATGAATGTATAATGTAATCTTCTTCTTCCTCTTTGTCTTCGAGTCAATAGTTAGGTCTGACATATAATGGTCTAATATTTATATTTTATTGACATAGAGCTTAGCCACATTAACAGCGCTCTCCGTTGCTCTACATAGAGTATAATCTAATCCAATAAGGTTACAAATATCTAACGATAAAATGACGTATTAGCCCTAAACCACTAAGTTTAGACAAAAGCTTTGTTTATATGCGGTATTAAGAGGTTTATATGAGGTATTAATACCTGCCAAGGACGTGGCTTTAACTATTGTTCGTTTTGCAGTTCGTAGTTCTCGCCGCCCTTGTGGCTATGGCCCATTGCTCAGTGGTGCCTGTCGTGCCAGTAGACACTAACTACAACAGTTTCGCGTATGACGTTGCCGATCCCAACACCGGTGATTTCAAGAGCCAGGTGGAGACTCGTGTAGGTGGCAATGTTGCTGGTCAGTACTCCCTGCTCGATTCCGATGGCACCAGACGTACTGTAGACTACACTGCTGATGACGTGAATGGTTTCAACGCTGTTGTCCGTAAGGACCCTGCTGTTGTTGCTGCTCCTGTGGTTGCAACTGCCCCAGTGGTTGCACCTGCCCCTATCATCGCTGCTGCTCCTGGTGTTATCGCTGCACGTACGCTAGCTGCTCCTTCAGTCTACGCTAACATCTACCCAGCTGGCGTCGTACCATCTGTGTACTCCGGATATGGAGTTCCAGCCTACTATTACTAAAACGGACAATGTAACGTGAAATATGTTGTTGGAGGGCTGTTGTATATAATGTAAATAGTAAATCTTGTATCCATTTAAGTTTTTGTTTTCTTTATCCTGTTTTAATATTTACAGAATATGCACATTTATAGCCTCAAGTTTTACAGTTTTTAGATTTATTGGTTAAAGCAAGCTATTTTATGGTTAGTAATCGATCACAGATTGATCTGAAGTAAAGTCGGTAATAATTTAATTATAAAATAGGATAACCAAATCATAATATGATCAATAAAAGTATGTATATGATAAGTATGTATTTTTTTCAATCATGAATTACTTTTTTTAACATTTACTATGCTTGTCAACTTTTTCTCATAAAATTGGAGAGGTAAAATCAACAAAGTACACTATTTCTAGATTGACACTGAATAGTTTATATAGTTATCTATTATACAACGTAGGAATCATTCACTAGAATTATATTATAAATACCTAATAAGTACAATTTTTTTTTACATTCAAAATTATTAAACCCTCAACATACGGGTCGGTCACAGGTTTCTTTGCCGCACCACCAAGACCTGGAATTCATTACCGGCACACGTGTTTCCTTCTTCATACAGTCCCGGGGCCTTTAAGCGGGGCGTGAAAAAGCATCTGATGAGGCCGCCAAGCTGAGTGCCACCATTGTAGCACTTAGTGTCTGTAATAGTGACCTTCTTTCCTGAGACTTTGCCTTTAGCTTACCATAAGGCGAGGTGAGGTCAAGCTGGCGTGTCCTATATAAAAAAAAGTGTCATATTCTCATGGATATTACCTTTTTCAGAATAAATTCCTTAATGATGCTTTTTTTTTTTTTTTTTACGTGCGCAAAATCCCCTTGGATACCTCCCCACCGGAGCCGGTGGAGGAGGTTATGTCGGACACGAACCGACTAAAACGCACGCCGCCTGTGGGTCGTTTTGGTTGCCGAAGGTGAGGTTGACAGGCATATCCCTCGCACCCCGGCCGACCCAGGGCCATCTCTCACGATCTGGCCCTCTTCTCGGGTGTGGGGACTGCAGAGTCCCCAACTCGTCCCCGGAAACGGGGAGGCGCGCCACGCGCGCCACCGCCGCGGCCTGCTTCTGCCAGGGTGACAGGCGGCTTCACCTGTCACCCCCAGGCCGGCGCTCATGGGGGGCGGAGGTCGTTCAACGACCTCCGACGCCCGAGTTGCCTTCGTACGCGGGCAGCTTGTCTTGCGATCCTTCGTCGCTCCCGCTGCCGCTCCCGCCCCGCCTCCTCCTTCACGAGCATTACTTGCTCGCAGAAGGAGGCGCCGGCCGCCCACGCATCCGCGCAGCGAACCATCGCCGTGAGCAAGGTGGAGAGCGTGAGAACCCTCACTCCCAGGGCCGCCACAAGCTCCCGCCTCGGCGTCTCCCACGCCGGACACTCGGTGAGCGTGTGCGGACCTGAGTCCTCGCTCGCGTCGCAATGATTCCTTAATGATGCTTAAGTACGAGTTCGTGACTGACAGCCTCAGCATACAACAGATACAGCGAATGTTATAATATCTTTTATTGTTTTAATTCATTGCGTCTTCTCAATCGTGCCTTTTAACCGAATCGAAGTTTACTACGTACGGGGACCAAACAAAGTTCCCTGTGGAATACCAAAGGTTGCAGTGCGTCTTTGTCTCTTTTTTTATTATATTATCTAGATATTGCTCACATGAAGAGTAATAAATTTATGTTTTAATATTTTGATCCTAAGACATTTTATATCTGCTGCCATATAATATATTATAACAAGGATTAAAACTTGTTTGGATGAAATTGATATGGTCAATGACATTTTGTTACGTATACTTTTTTTTATATGCCTCAACTATATTTGTAATTACAGTTAAAACATTAATAATAGTGGCAATATTAATAGAAATCAACAATACGATAGGTATTATAAATATATTTATTTTGGGTAGAGTCAAGACTTTGAAAAGCTTTTAAGCTAAAAGGTTTTAGATAATTAAAATATTTTTATAAATGAATAGATAAAAAAGCATAATAAGGAAAAAATACCCGCCATACTGAATTATGACATTATAAATATGGAAATGGAAACGTCTCTTGATACCAATTACTCATTCATTGTAATTTGTTAAACTTCTGATAGCTCTCAAACCGGCTTTTGGATTAACTTTTTTTGATGGTGTAGCTATCAACTGAACTGTGCTTATTAAAAAATGTTCATAAATATAGAGATACAGTCTAAATAAAACAGTTTTACTAGCAGAGCTATGGTGTTAACACGATGTTGTACCTCAAAAAGTTATATTTATTTATCTGTGCCATCTTTCTGTGGAATACTGCAGGTACGGTCTAATTCTAAGTTTGAGAGATCACTCACAACCTCTCCTATAGTGATAATGATACATTATTTATGATTCATCGCGGTGACGCGAATAGAGGAGGTTATTTCGAACTCAAATATATTAGAAATATCATGATCTCCTATCAAGAACCAACATCCAATTTTAAGGGCCCAATGAAAGTACCTAATTGCAGTACATAATGCACGGTACTCTCCACAGACTATGTGTTTGTGTGTATATGGAGTGCTATGAGATGTAACTGTATTATTGTAGAATGATTGTGTTGTAGAATATATAAAGAACTTGAACTCCTGACGACAAGAAATATCTAATCATTTATTTCAGTCCTGTGGCAGAGTCTAGTGTTAAATTAGTTTAATAATAATAGGCTTATAACTTAAAGTACCATCCTGTTAAAAGTGAGTGCTTCTTCGTGAATAATGTTTTACTACATTCTAGTTTAGAAATGTAAGATTTAAATCGCTTCTAGGATTCGGATATGCTACCATGGATATAAGTTAATCAATATATCGCCATGATTCATGTGCTCATGGAGATCAGAGGTGGCCACTGCACGATCTATAAAATTTTTATTAGTTCATAGATTTTCAAATGATTCTACTGTCTAAACTCAGAATGATTATATTGGAGACCGGTACAAGCTAATGTTATGATAATATTACAGTTTCGCAACTTGCTCAAGTGGCTCCCAATTTGACTTCGACGGGATGCTCATATTCTTTTCATGCTTTACTGTATTTTCTTCAATCCCCGTACTCCTACTTACTAAAAGTAACGTTTTATGTTCGTCAATGACACACATTCTAGATCTTTGAGGTCATCAGTAACATTGCAACTGTTCACGCCTTCTCACTCCACAACATTTTATGACAAGTCCTTCACTGTCCAGGCTGTACGACTGTGGAATGCGCTGCTGGTATTCATAAGACATGCACAATCCCTGGTCATTTTCAAAAAAATATATAAAAGAACACTATTTGTGCGCTTAGTAACATGTATATTAAATATATGTGTATATCTAGTATACATATACTATATATATATATATTACTATATATACTATATAGTATATATATACTAGATATATTTATACTTAGTATGTACTCAAATCTATGTAGAATACTACTAAAGTATGTATTGTATATATGTATACGTTTATGACGACATTAATAACTACCCATAAGTTATTATTTTAAGATAATTAAAATTGTGTTCCTCCAAAGGATGCCTGTAAGAGATCGCTTACAGCGATAAGGCCGCCATTTGTATATATTTCGTATCTTGTCGGTGTTGTTGGTGTACAATAAAGACTTATCTATCTATCTAAGTATGCGTTAATTATCGAATGAGAGTTAACGCAAAGTTTAACATTAATTTTACAGATGTGGTACAAAGTAAATACGTTTACCAGTCAGAGGTGCAACGATGGATAGGGCAAAATAAGATAATAACGACGTGGGAGCAGGCTAAACAAAATTGTCACAGAGCAGGTAACATTGAAAGCAGATTTATGTTTGTGTCCCCAGTGAGCTTTTGCGTCTCTAGGCGGAGCTAGGCTGGCTGCTCTAACCAGTGCTCTTCACGCAGAATGGCCCGTTTAAGAGGCTATTATTATTATTCCCTTTATTAATTAAATACCATATAAATTATTATTATTATCGTTTCTCGGTTTCATGACTATGTCGATATATGACTGTTCGGGACTATGGAGCTCCTAATTGTCACTTATACGCCGCAATAAAGGTACTATGAAGATGTTCAACATTAACACGACATGATTAGATGATTAGATTGGTTCTATTATATAAATTATAACTATTCATATCACCTTTGAATGAAATTTTAAAACTATTTAGTATACTAACTGGTTGCGCCGATGTAGAAGCTGTATTTCTTGACGTGGAAACACACTCTTTCTATACCCGTCTCCTCTCCCGCACTAACCATAGAATAGTACTAGATAGCTTCCGTCCGCCATTTGTGATATAGACACTCAGTCTCGCTTTGAACTAGCCAGCGTGATGACGGACCGCGCTCGCGTCTCTCAAAAATGATTAATATTTGTTACATTTTACCGCTTCATAGACCTTTACCGATCGGATTGTGCCTCTCGTGTGTTCCTCAAGTGATCTAGTGATGCTGACGGCAGCTCCTGAGCAAGGAAGAGAAGATCCGTGTACCGGCTGCGATGAAAACACGTGTGTCGTGAAGGTTAGTGCATCCTCTCCTAATTTCTCGGGTTGCATTCATTGCTTGGATCACTCCCGCGGCAACCCGACCATCTGTCCTTTGTGTGTAAAGCGTCAATGGAACAGTTAGCTACTCCCCGCATACAGTCCATTACCGCACGTTGTCAAGCGCCACCATTTTTGGTCCTTCGAGCCGGATTCTTAGCCGTAGTTCGTATTTTGTTATTATTCTAATGGGAATGAGCGCACCGCACCTAAGTGCCTGGTTATTTTAGTAGAAAACCCCGCATCCAGACATTTAGGCTTAGAATTTGTTGTCCGTTCGCCGCTGGCTCGCATTGTACCTACCTAATACATAAATAGGTTAGGTAGCGTATCAACACTCAGTCGTAGTTTGCAATTTTCGCACCGCACCTAAGTGCCTGGTTATTTTAGTAGAAAACCCCGCATCCAGACATTTAGGCTTAGATCTTAGGTATACTAGACACCCTAGTGCATAGGCACAGTGTAATACCTAACGCATTTGGCTTTGTTTTGTTTTTTTCAATTACGTTGTTCTCGGCTCGCGTCGTATTTGCCTAGTACCTGCGTGGGTAGACACGTGGCTGTACCTACCTCGCTCGCATCTCATCCCAATTCATACGAAAGTATTTTAATTTGAATAGATATTACGCAATACTTAATCTCTGAAATAATAGTTGAACCTAGACAGCGACCATCGCGTAGGTACGATCTTGTTGCTATGCGCGTTAGTTCAAGCTTGCACTGGCAGTTATAAGTACCTACCTACCTACGGTTATCGCTCGCGCCGCCTCGCTGCTCTGTACCGCTAAGATTAAGTCATTTCATATTTGTTGTTTACCTCACTTTAGTTTGAGATTTAATTGTAAACATGTCCCCAAAGGTTGATAGGACCGGTAAGGTTCAATTGAAACTTTTAAACGCTAAAAAAGAAATGATTTACTCTCGCGTACAATCGATTTATGATAATGCACTTAAAACCTCTGATTTGGTCATCAGAGATTCGTTCTTGTGTTCTATAGAAAACTTAGATAGTCTACGCGCGGATTTCGAAACCTTAGTACATGACATCAACGTTTTAGAGTTGAATTTGAATCCCGATTACTCAGTGAGTTATCAGGCCTTGTCGTCGTTTGACGATTTGTATTGTCGTATCAAACGCGTCGCTAGGAGTTTGGAGAAACCGGCTGACCTACCCAACCCCACTCGCGACCGACCTAAGTTGCCACCAATTCAAATACCCGAGTTTGATGGTAACATTCGCAATTGGTGTCTATTTATAGATAGTTTTGAGAATACAATAGATAAGAACGATTCGTTGACAGATCACGAAAAGTTGCATTATCTCGTTGAAAAATTGACTGGTAAAGCTATAACCGTTTGCGCTGGAATTACGTTTAGTGCCGAGAATTATAATTTAATTTTAAATACTTTGAAAGCTAGGTATGAGGATAAAAGATCGGTAGCTAACGCCTATTTAGATCAGATGTTTGATTTGAAATCTATTACGGCATGTAACGATCAAAACTTAGAGAAATTTCTAGATACTTTCGCGTCAGCTGTTCGCGCCGTAAAGAACCTAAAGGTCGATGACCTCTGCGACTTCGTATTTTTGTATATGGGTTTAAGGAAATTAGATTCCGAAACCATTCGTTTGTTTGAGTCGGATCATCGCGGCAATAAAATTCCTAAGTTCGAAGACTTGGAAAGTTTTGTTCGCGAGCATATAAAAGTATTGCAGCGCTCTTCATCGAAACATGAAGGCGCGAAGATAGTTGTTGATTCTGCACGCAAAGTAGATGCGTCATCGAAGTCACTGAGGTCAACTCATACTTATGTTAGTACCGCACCAGCACGTGTACAGTCACCTGTTTGCTCTTTGTGTAGCACTCATCATTCGCAACTGTACAGGTGTCCTGGTTTTCTAAAATTGTCGCCTAGTGATCGTTATAAATTTGTTCGCGCTAATAATTTTTGTTTTAATTGTCTCGGTACTAAACACCGCGTTGTTTTATGTAATAGTAGAAATAGTTGTCGCAAATGTCAAGCGAGACACCACACTTTGCTTCATTTTGAGAATAGTAATGCCGCATCCAATGTGAGCACGGTTGGCTCGTCGAGCGGTGACACACGGCAGCCTGCGCCGCAGCCGCAGCCCGCGCTCGCGCGCGCTCCGGCCCGCCCGGTGACCGCCGCGGATGACGTCACCTTGTGTTCGTTCTCCGCTAGTGCTGCACTCACTACTGTGTGTCTTGCGACCGCTCGCGTTGTTATTGTTGATGCATTAGGTAAGCCGCGCATTGTTCGAGCGCTGTTAGATGGCGCTTCGCAAAGTAATTTTATTACTCAAGATTGTTGTCGGCGTCTTGGTTTCAATGTTGATAAGCGTTCAACCCGCTCAGTGGTGAAGGGTTTTGGAAGCTTACAGTCAGCTGTTCGTGGCACCGTTAAAACAAGGTTTAGATCTCGTTTTAATAACAATATTTGGTTTGACATGGATTCGCTCGTTATAGATAGAATAGCTGAACAGTTGCCTACCGTCCCGGTTGACACGTCTTTATTAACGAAATTTAAAGACTTGCCTTTAGCAGATGAGACTTACGCTGTTCCTGGAGTCGTCGATATATTGATCGGCGCTTCGATTCTCCCGCACCTCCAGTTATCACGTAAGGTTCAAGGGGGACCGACGTACCCCGCTCCGCACGCACTGGAAACAGTTCTTGGTTTTGTTATAATTGGTTCCGCACCCGCTTCTATAGATAGTTTTAGTCACTCGACTGCTTCGTTCTGTTGCACCGTCGAGCCGCCACTGGAGTCTACCATCCGCAAGTTTTCACTCGGTGGCTCCCGTGTATCCGCTGAAAAACGCTTTCTTTGTTTGGAACGAAAGATGCAGGCGTCCCCAAAGTCGAAGCGGGCCTATGATGAGGTTGTTAACGAATATTTAGATAAAGGTTACATCTCACCTGCGCCTGCGGACACTGGCGGGACCCAGCCTTCGTACATTATCCCGCACCGCGGAGTTATTAGAGAAGATAAGCTTACTACTAAAACTCCGTGTAGTTTTGGATGGCAGTGCTAAGACTAGCACTTCCGTGTCGCTTAATGACATAATTGTAAATTTTCGCATTAATATTAGTAATTTTTTAGCTTTTAGGACTCAACAGTCGCTTTGTGTTGGGCCCACTCTTCGCCCCATCGTTGGGACACATTCGTCGCTAATAGAGTGGCAAAAATTCAATCTGAATTGGCGCCACATAATCTCTTTCACGTTGCTGGCACCGACAACCCAGCCGGGTGTCTCTCTCGTGGATTGCTTCCTTCGCAAATTTTAGATCACCCGTTATGGTTTAGTGGACCGTCCTGGATTCATGCCGCGTTAGATAAGTGGCCAGTTAGTCAATTCAATCCCACTACGGTTTCCGAACCACCCGAGGAGAAGAAGCACTCGCTTGTTGTATCGGTCCCACGTGAAGAGACCCTTATTTTGTTGTTGGCTAATCGCGTCTCGTCTTGGTCGAGACTGTTGCGTTGTGTTGTTTGTTCGCCTCTGCCCTCTGCCTAGCCAGCGGTAGGCACGAGCTCCAATCTAGGTTTATATTTTAGTTGTTATTTCCCAAACCTAGATTTAGATTAGACTTTAGATTTGTTTCGCATTTGTCGTTTCGAAGGTAACCCTTCAAGCCGGGGGGAATGGTTGCGCCGATGTAGAAGCTGTATTTCTTGACGTGGAAACACACTCTTTCTATACCCGTCTCCTCTCCCGCACTAACCATAGAATAGTACTAGATAGCTTCCGTCCGCCATTTGTGATATAGACACTCAGTCTCGCTTTGAACTAGCCAGCGTGATGACGGACCGCGCTCGCGTCTCTCAAAAATGATTAATATTTGTTACATTTTACCGCTTCATAGACCTTTACCGATCGGATTGTGCCTCTCGTGTGTTCCTCAAGTGATCTAGTGATGCTGACGGCAGCTCCTGAGCAAGGAAGAGAAGATCCGTGTACCGGCTGCGATGAAAACACGTGTGTCGTGAAGGTTAGTGCATCCTCTCCTAATTTCTCGGGTTGCATTCATTGCTTGGATCACTCCCGCGGCAACCCGACCACCTGTCCTTTGTGTGTAAAGCGTCAATGGAACAGTTAGCTACTCCCCGCATACAGTCCATTACCGCACGTTGTCAAGCGCCACCACTAACTATTCAAATCGATTAGTATTCATATCACTGTTTTATGTGTCATAGGTGCAATTCTGGCATCTCCGATTAATGAACAATTGCTGAAGTATATGAAGTCATATATTGCTGTTAACGGTCATCGCAATTATTACTTTATTGGTATGAAGATGAGATTTGAATCTGAAGTACAATATTTATCTGTGGAAGGTGAGTATTAAATAAAATCTAAGCGTCGATGGGGGTTTTACCATATAATAAATCTTGAAAAAGGCTATTTTACTTTCATAACAGGTATTGCACTAGATGATATGCCAGATATTGTGGTGGATATGATAGAACAGTTGGATCCGCAAGATGGTAACTGTTTGAGCATGAACTATGAAAGAATACATGCTGAACCGTGTTGGCATCGGTTACCTTATATTTGTTACACGAACAAGACAACGAATGGAACAAAACCAGGGATTCCGTTAAGCGTAGAGAATACGACCATCGCTGTGACTACACAATTTACAACACCGACCATCGCTACGACTACACAATATATAACACCAATCCCAGATGTTAGTGAAGGTAAAAACTGGTATCCAAATAAATAACGAAATACAAATAAAAAAGTTTCATTTGACAAAATTCTAGTTGATAAACGTTTTTGTTGATTATATAAATAAGATAAAATATTTATTAGGCAAAATTTCATTATGCCTTAACATCATTGCACAAATAGATTATTTTTTTAAGATTTTTTTGCCACTAAGGCAAAAAAATCTTTTCGACCGCTTTCCAAAAAGGAGTAGGTTCTCAATCCGAATTTTTGGCGGCAGAACCGAATTCTTCTTATTTCGCTTAGTTAAGGCAGTGTGTATTTATTTTTAATGGTATAGTATCTATGGAATTAGTATTAGAAGATACAAAATTATTACTTACAAATAAATTTATCTACTTGATTTTCGTCAAATGAACATTTTGAAAATATTTTTTTAAGAATTGAATAATTTCATAAGTAATATATTTACGAAACCTGTATTAGGTCAAATGATCAGTGCAAATATTTGTATGCATGAATATGTATATTTGCATTGGTCTGGGTGTTTCTATGTATAATATGTATGTATTTACAAAAAAAAAAAAGTATCTAAGTATGTTTATCCGCATTCTAGATTCCATAACACAAGCTAGTTAAGCTATGCTTACCATGGGTCTAGATAGCGTTGTGTAGAATGTCGTGGAATGTCGTGGAATATTTATCGCAGGTTTATAAGTGCCCGGTTAATGGCAATAGGCTCGCCACCTATTTACATTGGGACCTAAACATAAACTGGCGAAATGTGGGTGCTATATATCACCTCTGCCTACCCCTTCGGGGATATAGGCGTAAGTTTATGTTATGTTTTGTTATATCATAGTGTGATGTAGACGAGAGTTGTGAAGAAATGAATTAATATTTAATTTAATTAATTTGATTTTTTTATAGTATTTAAAGTACCAGATTTCTAGAAACTGTAATCAATAATGTTACCACAAATCCATCATCTACTGACAAATCATTGTTTAAATTTACTTTCAGAAATGGATTTCCTACCTTCATTGTATGTCAAAAGTAACTTGATGAATGAACTTTCATCTGAAGTGCAATCTGATTCAGATCAGTTTGTGTATATATTTGATAAATTACGGCATACGTTTGTTGCATACTTTTGTGTTAGATAATCTGTCAAATTTGACTTAAATTACTAAAAAGTACTTGGTCTTATTGTTTCTTTTCTGTTAATTTCGATATGCTTTGAGAGTACACAGCTTATATCACAACATTCAATTCACGGTAATTGACTTCCATTACTAAATGACAAGGAGTTTATTGCTGGAGAATATCCTTTAGTTAATTAAATATTATCATAGGTATTAAGGTACGTGCTTTGAGATCTGCTTTGACTAAGTCGATATGATTAAGTCGATAACGTACAGGTACAGTGTTACTATCTATACGCATACATAGGGTTAGGGTAGGAATTGTATCCTTTTGATATCTATTATTAAGGAGCCAGCCTTACGATCGAGAGGTCCCGGGTTCGAAACTTGGCCATTACACCACCGACGTGAATACACTCCTAACACAAGCAATTTAGCTTAGCTGGAGGGGTTAGAGGGAATATTAGTTATATCAGTTCTAATATTCTTTAAAAATAAATTATGACATCGTTGTTTTAAATCCTGTATTAGTCATTTTGCAATATTGTACTTCAGATATTGTAAATGTAACATTATTATTCACAGCTACTCATAAAACGACAAAATACGCAGAAGTGACGTCAACAACACCGCGGGCGACGACAAAATATACAAAAGGGACTCCAACGACAGAAGTCATTTCAACGTCTGAACATACAGTAATGACCTCAACGACACCGCGTGAAGCGACAGGATATGCAGAAATGACCTCAACGACACCACGTGTCTCGACAGAAAATACAATAGCGACCTCAACGACACCGCGCACAACGACGGCATATACAGAAGTGACTCCAACGACACCACCAGTCACAATAGAAAATACAGTAGCGACCTCAACGACACCGCATGCCATGATAGAAAATATAGTAGTAACTTCAACGACACCGCGTGCTACGACAGGATATACAGAAGTGACCTCAACGACACCACGCACAACGACAGGATATATAGAAGTGATTCCAACGACAACACATGGCACTATAGAAAATACAGTAGCAACCGCAACGACACCGCGTGCCACGACAGGATATACAGAAGTGACTCCAACGAAACCAAGTTTAACAACAGGGAATATAGCAGTGACGCCAAAGACACCACGCACAACGACAGGATTTACAGAAGTGACTCCAACGACATCACCTGCAACGATAGTCAATACAGTAGTAACCTCAACGACACCGCGTGCCACGACAGGATATACAGAAGTGACGTCAACGACACCCCGTGCATCGACTGGATATGTAATAGTGACTTCAACGACACAGCGTGCTCCAAATTGTAATTATGAAGGTAAACTCTAATGTTACTTAATAAAACTGTTACCAATCTAGACATCTTATTAAAAATATTAGATTGCCTGAATTTGAAATCCTTGCCTCCTAAATTTCCGGCTCTTTTACGTGAACAGAAATATAATAATAATAATAATAAATATTCTTTATTGTACACCAAAAAAGTAGGTAGTGAAACTAACTCACTACAGTACATACTCGTGCAATCCTGCCATACGTAATTATAAGATTATAAAGAGAAAGACTTTGAAATAAAACATAATTCAAAATTTTCAGGCTACAATTACTATCCACAGACAGATAGCTGTTACAAGGTAAACTTCATTCGCGAAAAATGGGTCAATGCAAAAATTGCATGTGAAAGCGAAGGCGGGTACTTGGTAATCCTGAATGATGCTACGGAAGCAAAAACTGTTCAGCAAATACTAAGAGATGCATATGTTCAAAAAGCATGGACTGGACTCCAAGACGAAACAGGACACGGAATTTGGCGCAGTGTTCATGGTAAGAGTCGTTTTGTATTCAGTGTTTCTTATCTAAAACATAACATAACATAAACTCACGCCTATATCCCCGAAGGGGTAGGCAGAGGTGCTAACACCCACATTTCGCCAGTTTATGTTCAGGTCCCAATGTAATAGGTGGCTAGCCTATTGCCATTAACCGGGCACTTATAAACCTGCGATAAATACACACATAACTTCGAAAAGCATCGAAAAGTCATTGGTGTGCGCCATGGTAAAACCTGGGATCGAACCCGAGACCTCGTCTCAGCAGTCCATTACCAATACCACTAGGCTACCGCGGTTCCTATCGCGATTCTTATCTAAAAAATAAACACGATCAAAAAAATAATCGATAACTAGCATTGGAATATATCGCACCAATGATAAGATGACAACATTTCAGCCGTCTTTATTAGATACGGTTGAATAAAATGTTAATGTTGTTAGTTTGAATAGAATGTATAATCAAAATAAATGTGGTTCTTCTCTTTTCCAGGGCATTCCCTAAACGAGATATATCGACTAAATCGTTTTCTCCAATTTCGTAATAAAAGCCGCTGCGCTGCTATTCATGCTACTAATGGGGTTCTGTATGAGTTTTATTGTACAGAGGCCATGAATTTCGTTTGTGAAAGAGACATAATATATTATAATCAATGGTTTCAGTGATTATCAAAATAAAAATAAAATATATTTATAAATTGTTTTTTATTTGTCATATATTGTTCCTATTGTATAGGTACATTAATATGCACAAATATTTCTAACTAGAAGGAATTAAAAACAAAAACGAAAGATGATTATTACCTTTACAGGGCAATGACGTTTGCAGGATTTTAGGGTTAATATGTTAGTAAAATCTATTCTTTAACAATACACGTGTACCCGTCTTTCTATAATCTTGTGTACTTTATAGTAGGCGTGAAAATGTATCTACTCATCAATCATTGTTGGTATCTATAAGTAATTGGTGGTCACCATTCTTTAGTCACTTACTCCCTGTCGCGGTATGGTTATTTTGACGTACTCTACTTTTCATTTTTGCTAGTAAGATGGGTATTAGAACTTGGAGATGAATGTAGTATTGGAAACATAATATACACTCATCAGGTATTTCAACCATCTTTGGTATTTCATTGCCTCAGGCGTTAATTCCATAGTGGTTTCCTAACTTGATCAATTAGAACTGTGTCTGCAATCACTTCCTTACATGCAAATTTATAAACGTACATCAATTATTTTAGTAGCAGTGTCGTTATTACGGAAGCTTGAGTCTGGTTATTTAATACTTGTTTTAATTTAAAGATTATAGAATAGTCACTAAAAGCAAAAGTTAAAAATTTGGTTAAATGGAAAAGAGGTGCAACTGTATGTAGATATTCATCATAAGTAATTTCAATTAGATCACATCTATTTTTTTTTAATTGCTCCTTTTTAAATTTTCTTTGCAACATGTTGATGCCACACCGAAATATGGTATGTATGCATTAGTCAGGTCACCTGTTTCCTTGAAAAAATAGCGTTTCTATTTCAAATAAATATATCTCTAATGTTGGCACTTCACATCGCTAATAGTATTTTAGTAGTTGACAGACAATTACCGTGTGTGGACAGTGTTTATGACAAAGCATTTACCTTATTGCCTATTTTTTTTTTTTTTTTTTTTTTTTTTTTATATACGACACGCCAACTTGACCTCACCTCGCCTGATGGTAAGCTAAAGGCAAAGTCTCAGGAAAGAGGGTCACCATTACAGACACTAAGTGCTACAATGGTGGCACTCAGCTTGGCGGCCTCATCAGATGCTTTTTCACGCCCCGCTTAAAGGCCCCGGGACTATAGGAAGAAGGAAACACGTGTGCTGGTAATGAATTCCAGGTCTTGGTGGTGCGGCAAAGAAAAGAGTCTCCGAACCGCTTGGTTCTTGCTCGTATATTCTGCACAGTGTGAGGGTGACATCTAAGGCCTGCACGTGTTGTCCTATGTAGGAAAGGAGATGGTGGGATTAGTTGGAAGAGCTCGTCAGAACACTCACCGTGGTAGAGACGGTAAAATACAGCCAAGGAAGCAATATCTCTACGCATCTGCAAAGGCTCGAGGGTGTTCGTGACCTCAGGGTTCCCAATAATTCGGACCGCGCGTCGCTGCAACCTGTCGAGAGCATCTAGTAGGTATTTCGCGGAGCCATCCCAGAGATGCGAGCAGTATTCCACGCAGGAGCGAATTTGTGTCTTATAGAGAAGACACCGCTGCTCCGGCGTGAAAAAACGTCTCACTTTGTTTAGGAGTCCGAGTTTCCGCGAGGCTGTTTTGATGATGCTCTCGATGTAATTTCTGTTATTCAGTTTGCAGCGAATATCCATGCCTAGGATATAGAGATTGTCCTGCAGTGGAAGTGGCGTGCTCTGAAGAGTGGGAAGGGGAAGGAAAGAAGATACCTTTGCTGTGAACGCACAAGCTTGCGTCTTCTTGGCATTGAACTCGACCATGTTCTCGGAGCCCCATTGAGAAATGTGATTCAAGATCCCGTCCAGTTCAGTGACAAGAAGCTGTCTTTTTTCCACGATATCAGACTGTTTGGCCGCAGGTTGTCCGTGATAACTCCCGTGTACGGTGCTATCGTCTGCATAGCAATGTATGCTGCCGGTGGACAGCATGTCGTTGATATGCAGAAGAAAGAGAGTGGGAGATAATACAGACCCCTGCGGTACGCCAGCATTTATTTGCAAGAACTCCGAAGCCCGTCCATCACAGAGGACGCGGATACGGCGCTCCTGCAGGAAACTAGCAATCCAGTTGCACAGTCTAGGAGGCAGACCAAAGGCTGGTAGCTTGGAGAGAAGCGATTTGTGCCAGACTCTATCGAAAGCTTTGGCGATATCAAGACTAATTGCCAGTGACTCGCCGTGCTTGTCCATAGCCTCACCCCAAAGATGGGTAACGTATGCTAGAAGATCACCCGTTGACCGTTTCGGCCTGAAGCCATATTGCCGGTCATTAATTAAGGAGTGATCCTCTAGGTGACGCATGAGCTGTTTGTTAATGATGTGCTCGAAGACCTTGCACAGCACTGAGGTGACGGCTATGGGTCGATAGTTGGCTGGCTCTGAGCGATCCCCCTTCTTGGGGATCGGCTGTACATTCGCCTCTTTCCAAGCCGAAGGCACTGTACCCGAGCTGTAGGACAGTCGGTACAGCCGCGTAAGCATCGGAGACAACTCCGCTGCACATTTTTGTAAGACCACCGCTGGAATACCATCCGGGCCACTGGCTTTCCGGACATCGAGTGATTGAAGCACCGCACGAACATCGCATTGCCTGATACGTATTTCAGGCATTACGTGGTCACCATTGGGTAGTGTCGGCGGCTGTATACCGCAATCATCGACTCGGGAATTGGCCGCAAAGAGATTTACTAGCATATTGGCTTTCTCTTGCGGTCCATGGGCCAGGGATCCATCAGGGTAGCGCAGCGGTGGCAGCGAAGGCTGACAGAAGTTGGCCTGCACGGCTTTGGCCAGTCGCCAGTATCCACGGCTGCCCGTGGGATGTGCCACTAGCTCTTGACCAAGCCGCGCAATGCGCAGGGCATCCGCTTTGACGTAAGCCCTCTTGCAGACCTTTGTGGCTCTGTTGTACGCCGCCTTGAAGTGGCTCACATTGGGATCGTGCGTGGCACGCGCCCTTACCCAAGCGCGATACGCGGACTGCTTTTGATCAACAGCCCCCGCACACTCGCGCCCGAACCAAGGGCGCACTCCTCGGGCACCGGTGACATCAGTGTACGGAATATAGTATTCCATACCCAGACCGATCTCACCGGCAACAGCAGTAGCACAATCCGAGGGTTTCTTACCTTCAAAGCAGCGTTCAACCCACGGGATGGACGCAAAATAGTTGCGCAGCCCATCCCAATCTGCTGACGAGTAGTGCCAGAGACGCCGCTTCCCCTGCACGGGTCGTGAAGGCGCTATAAGTGGCACCTTGGAGCAGACCAGACAGTGGTCGGAATTGCCTAAAGCGGCTTGTACCGAAACACTGTACAGGTCTGGGTGACTCGTCAGCAGAAGGTCTAGCAGAGAGGGTGCTAGGCCCGACCTTCTTGGTATTCTAGTGACCTCGTGTACCAATTGGGTCAGGCCATGCGCCAGAGCAAATGCATGGGCGGCTCTTCCCGCATGGTCTGTTTTGGAGGAGCCCAACCAGGTTTCGTGGTGGGCGTTAAAGTCCCCCAAAAATACCACTTCGGCGTTCGGAAACCGTTCCTGCGCATCATCTGCCGCCTGACTCAGATATTCAAAGAGTCGAGTTGTCTCAGCATCTCCTGTATGGGAACGGTAGAGGCACACATAGATCTGACTCGTAGAGCCATGGTCTACGTGTACCCATAGGGTTGAAAAGGATGGGTCCTCAAGGCAGCGCAAACGGCGACAACAAACATCCGCCCTAACAAACACGCACACCCCGGCTTTTGCACGGAAATTTTCCTCGATAACATAGCCGGGGTAAAGCAAGTAGGTCGTGTCATCAGGGCGGCCTATTTGTGTCTCCGTGAGAAAGAGCATATCTGGTTTCGCCGTCTCAAGGTGTTGGTGGACGGCGTTGAGGTTCGCATGGAGTCCACAGATGTTAGTGGACTCCACCTCAAATAGCGAGCTTGTGGGAGTCTGTAGAGCCGCTGTGTTGCCCAATACTCTTAAATGCGCTGCCATGATGAAAAGGAGAAAAGGGCGTGAAAAAAAGAGGTGATTGTCGTCGCAGCACCGCGTGACAAAGTGCGGGATATTGGTTTTGTCTATGATTATGAGGCATGGCGTGAGCCGACACGCCGTACGGAAGGGCCCCCGTACCCCCCCGAATATGGTCGCCTGGCCCCCACTTCCGGTCACCAACCGGCACGACGAGCCATACCGGGATTATGCGCGGTCTGGTGAGGCAGCCTTCCAGGGTGGTTAGTCCCAGTTGGGCCTCTGTACTATACCGCGGGCGGCCAGCGGCACCACCGTTTCTACGGGTCTCCCTGACCGGCGCGTCGCCCCGCACCATCCTCACTAGACTACGCCAAGACCCACTGGTCCCACTAGTGCTGCGACCACCATCACCCCTACCCGGCTATGCATTTGCTGATCCCTGAACGCAATCCAACCGAAATTGAATTACTATGAAGGGTTTTTCGCAATATTGCACGGTGGTACCAACCCGGTCGAAATTTGTGACAAATTTGTGCCGTCAAATCTCTACCACCAGTAATAAATATTTGAAAAATAAACAATACCAAAATACGTACAGTTGATAAGTCATTTAGTTTTTTTTTTCAAATTCTTCCCGGCCAGTAGAGCACCTTTAACAGTAGACAAAATGTGATAATTCACATGTGACACCTCTTTGAAGTGAAAACTTTTCGTGAAGTAAATTGTGTTAGTCAAAGTTACATTAGGAGGTAGGACATGACGGTATTCCCGACCGAATTGAACAGTCTGACTGGGGAAATACCTCCACTCTACAGAATACCACGGCTAAAATAACCTCGTGTTGTGTTCCCGGCGGTGAGTAGGGTAGCCAGAGCTCACTGGAGAGTTTTGTGCTGTCAGTGGGAAGACCAAAGGCTTGTACTGATTTTGTGTTCTGCACTGAAGGCACATAAAATCTCTGTTCTTACAGGGTCGGCAGCACGGATGTAACTCTACTGGTGTTACACACGTTCATAGGTCACGGTAACCACTTTCCATCAGGCGGGCCGTGTGCTTGTCTGCCACCTAAGTTGTATAAAAAAATTATAGGTCAAATATTTTGCGAAATCAAAAAACGCCCAATAGCAAACACAAAATGTCAAGTGAAGTGCCACCATATGACGCCGATTTTGTCTGACTGAATGTTGGTGCTGGTCTATATTCGTGTATTTAGATTAAGTAGATTAAGTGTATGTTTGTAAATAGACCAAAAAAAAATGCCCGCTGAGTTTCTTGCCGGAGTCTTCTCAGGTCGGGGCCGCGTTTCGAACCGGCAGTGGTCAATTTACTTAACAGATTTTCATGTTTCTTTTTTATTGATTGCCGATTTAATAAAAAAATATTTTTGACTTTGACTTTGACTTTGATTTGTCAAAATGTACCTACATGTTGTGATATTAAATACTATTCCTCCTTAAGAAGCGCATAGCGTAGCGTGGTTGGCAATTATCGTGATTAAACATAGCTTATGTCATTTCTCAAGGTCTAATCTACTCCTATACCAAATGTCGGCAAAGTTAGTTCAGTGCTTTAAGCCCGAAAACAAACAGAGATTGCGAAAACGGAACAACTTTCGAATTTAAAATATTAGTATAGATTGTCTACTCTTTCATAATGTAGGGAGTACCCAGAAATCGATCAATCACTCAATTAGCCCACTACAGTCCACTGCTGGACATAGGCCTCTCCCGCCATTTTATCCGATCCTCTGCCTTCAGCATCCAGTCTGCTCCAGCCACCTTTTTCAGTTCGTCCGTCCATCTGGCTAGGGTGTGTTCTACCTTCCGTTTACCTTGTAACTTCCAATTACCTATCGCTATATTAAGTAAGTAGAGTAGTTAAATTGATACTGAATTATAGTGATGCAAGTTTTTGTATAGGGTACCGTAGTCAGGTTTTAAATTAAAGACACACCACATTCGGTAGCTTCACTTTTTATTTAGAATAGCACTATTAAAAACTTTTTTAAACCAATTTTACCAGTACGCTGCATAAGATGCTGGACCAGCCCAAGGGATAGGAGCAGCGTACACGGAGGGACCAACAGGAGCAGAGTACACTGATGGGCCAATTACAGAAGAATACACCGAGGGTACAGCGCTAGGCCCGTAGAAGAATGTAGGAGCAAAAGCGCGAGCAGCAATAATCGTGGGTTCTGCAGCAACAACGGGTGCAGCAGTTACAGGAGCGGCAGTAGTAACAGCAGGAGCGGCAGTGGTAACAGCAGGAGCAGCAGTAGTTACAGCAGGAGCTGCAGCTACATCGGTGGCAGCAACAACAGCAGGGTCGTTACGTACAACAGCGTTGAAACCATTAACGTCATCGGCTGTATAATCGACAACACGCTTCGTGCCATCAGATTCGAGTAGGGAGTATTGTCCAACAACATTGCCACCGGTACGGGTCTCCGACTGACTCTTAAAGTCACCAGTGTTAGCGTCAGCAACTTCGTAACTAAAGCTGGAGGTGTCTTCTTGTACTACTGGTATCACGGAACAGTGAGCCAAAGCCACAAGGGCGGCAAGAACTACGAACTGTAAAAAGAAATAGTTTAATTAAAATTCTTCATTATAATACGAACGTATATTACTGGTGAAAGGCAAACGCAACGGCACATAATATTACGTCACGGTTGATATATGTGATGACTCCATCCGTCAACCCCATTATGAAGCCTAAAAATATTATTTCTATTTAATATATAGACATTTTAGATAGGATATTTTAGTATACAAACAGACATAAATATTAGTAATAAAATAAACACTAGGTTCGAGGTAGCAATCGAACACTCTAGGGTAAGCGCAGATCGAGACTTACAGGCACTTATATTTTATGTTTCAAGTAATAAGTAATGTACTTATCTACACATCATTTAAAAAACTGAATTTAGTGATGATATTTACAGTGATACGTTTTCGTAAGATGTCAAACTTCGATTATTACAAGTAACACTTACTTTAGCTGCCATTGCTGATCCTGAAGAGGTTCACTGATCGAATGATGCGTATAACACATAGATCATTGCTTATATACGAATATCCGTCACTTGACGAACTTGAGATATGGTAAATAATGTGATAACGCAGCAATAAAGCTTAGGCGGTTATGAGGAAGTTTCGACAATATTAATACTATGCGTAAGTGTTACAATTTAAAATTAATAATAAAAATATCCTTCTATAGAGATTTTATTTTCAAATATTAACTAAATATCTCCTTGTATGTCCTATTCTAATTTATGGGAAAAACGCCGTTTCGATACGCAAAATAAATTAGGTTTGATACCTATCTGCAAAAATCATCATCAACATACCTATTAATGTTTTTTCGGTTGCATTCGAGACTTTCACTTTGAACCCCATAGCCCAAATCTTCTTTATCTCTTGATTATGCCTATACGATTTTTATGGAAACGACTTTAGTCGTCTGACCATCCCAACACTGGGAAGAAAGCTTATGCCAGAGCCTCGTTCGTCCGATAAATCGATTGAAAGGCCATATCTACTTTCTATTGGTCTATATAGATTGCAAGCATCAAGATTTCTTATTATACCTGTTGTAAATTTATAATTTTTTTACATTACACTAACTGATCTAAAGAATTAATATAATTTCATCAGTACTAAGCTTGTGATCACTGCTAGGCTGGTGGTTTTCAGATTGACGGTCTCGGTCGTTTGACAGATCAATTTCAATAAGAATTCAAAATTATTTCGCTCAAACACTAAGTATGTGTATACCTAAAACCCATACTCTACATTGAGGCGTAGTAACACAACACTGATAATTAAGTGTTGTGTTATTGATTGAGGACAGGGGTCAGATGGAACCGTGTGCGTGATCTCTCTGGTATTTAAAAAAAAAACAGCTTTCATAGTTTTTGGTCATCCTCTGTTATCATCACTGGCGTAAATTGTATGTCGTGCCACTCGACCGGGCCTGGAAAGTCTGACTAAAGACATTACAGGGCCTGGTTGGGTGGCGCGCTGCGGTCAGAATTCGTTACCAGAAATAGTAATCGTAATATGATGGCGTGCGTAGACTCGCAGAGCTGTGAGTCGCCTCGCTACACCTCTTTTGTTTTCTAATGACCCTGATTTTTTTTCCTGCAGATATTCTTTCCTATATTACTCTTTCTAATTTTTTATTAGATTAATTTTTAATTCATTGAAGGGCTTTGTCGTTTCGCGACCACATCGCCCCTTATTAGATTTAAAATGCACAGAAACTCTGTGCTTACAAGGTCGGCAGTGCGAGTGTGACTCCTCTGGTGTTGCACGCGTCCATAGGCCACGATAGTCACTCCATCAGGTGGGCCGTGTGCTTATCTGCCACCTAAAAATGCGAAAAATATACTTATATACTTTTTTATACATAACATTTTAAACAGAAATTTTCAGATCTAGGCCTGGGGACCTCCGCGCCCAGGAGGACATTCATCGACCGCAGTACGTGGGTAGCTTGGCTTGCGTTCCTTCTTCGCTCCCACTGCTGCTCCCGCCCGCTTCCTCCTAGGCGAGCATAACTTGCTCGCAGAAGTAGTCGCCGGCCGCTTACACATACGCGCAGCAAACCATCACCGCGAGCAGTCTGGCGAGTTGGCGTCTCCTACTTCGGACACTCGGTGAGCGTGCAGCCTCTCTCGCATCGCAGTGATGACACTTGGACGTTGGCTCTTTCTCCAGTACTATGCGTAACAGTCGAACGCTCTGAAGCTATGCCACAGAGGCTGTCCATTCAAAATGGTTTGTATCCTTTTGCTTCAAAAAAACCACTAGCAGTCGCTGCTCAGTTCTCTTGATACAAATTTATTTTGTATTTAAATAAGTGATATACATACCTACGTAATTTATTTCAATTACAGTGTTATCGCGGAAGCTTAAATTTTAATGATAATCAAATACTGCCATTATGCAGTCGACCAAAGTTGAATTTATTTTATTTTATTTTATTTTACAATTTTAGGGAAACTTACAGCTAAAAAAGGTTCAATATTATATAATTAATAGTATGAAGACCAATTATCAGTTTCCACATTTAGGTATTATTACATCTTTACATGCTAATGCTCAAAAAATAAGTGAACAACTTAATCTTCTTCTTCATATTTGGTTTATGTAGGGGCTTTCATTAGGTGCAGTAGCTTGCAGGTTGGTTGCCCAATAAAACCCACAACAGCGGTGGCGAAGAGTAAAAATTTTAAAAAGGGAAGCTTGTGGAAAAAAAATCATACCTCTATCTTTAATTTAGCATGGACCATGCATTCCAATGGGTAGCCGGCAGGAATCGGGTTATAGGGACATCTCGCAACTACATATTAGTCTAGTAATAAAGAAAGTATTTCTCCTTATTTTAAGGCATTAGCTCGTTTGTGTTGGGTAATAAACTTTAAAAAGTGAGAGAATTGAAACTAGACGAAAACCAACTAGCAATAACACTGCGAACAAGATAATCAATCAGAGTCAAACGGTTGTTAATGGCCCAAAGAACGCAGTGGGTTTAGGGACATCAACTGTGGACGATAGTCCGGTACGGAAGCACGCCAACCCTAACCAGCAGACACAGCCGAAGCCGAGGTCTAGCGTTAGTTATGCAGCGGCGGCGGCTAAGAAAGCTTCGGACACTGAAACTGATGTTAATAAGCAGTACACCTGGACAGAAGTTATAAGTAGAAAAAGGACTAACCCTATAAGAAGGGGGGGGGTAATGTGTCGACTGTACTCCTGAAATCTGTAGAACGAAAAAGATTCCTTCATGTATGGAGACTTGATACAAATACGTCGGAAGATATGTTGAAGAATTATGTTAAGAATGTACTGGGAAACGACTGTGAAATAATTGTCGAAAAATTGAAACATAGAACCGAAAGAGACTACGCTTCGTTTAAAATTGGTGTTACAGAAAGTAACTACGTTAAGCTCTGTGACTCACAAGTATGGCCGCTAAATGTTGAGTTTAGCGAATGGATATTTTTTCGTCGCTCAACCGTCCCAGGCCAACTACAAAACTAGTAGAAACATAAATATTCTATATCAGAACGTGGCGGGACTTAGGACGAAGACTTTGCAGTTTCTATCTTTTATCGAGTCATCGGAGTTTGATATATTCGCTATAACGGAAACAGGTTTGAACGAATCTATTCAAAACGCGGAGTTCGTGCTTCCCGGTTACCAAACATTGCGCTGCGATCGGACGGACGGGCGTAAGCAGGGCGGTGTGCTTGTGGTGGCTACGCCACGGTTCGAGTTGCGACGAGTGCCGTTGCCGGATGGCATGGACACGCAAATAGACGGTCACGTGTTCGAAATGGTTTGTGTTTCTGTTGGTGTACGCGACCGTTATTTATTTACATGTTGCACTGTTTATATTCCGCCAAATGCAGATGAAAAGGAATACATGATAATGTTCAGCGTATTGGAAAAATTGTGTATGAAATACAAACAAAACTTAGTAATACTAGGTGATTTTAATTTGTTTTCGTGTAGTCAGAATGTAGTTAATTACTATGATTTCTTTATGGCCTTCTGTGAATTCATTCAGTACAATTCAATACCTAACTGTAACGGTAGAATGCTGGACCTCGTATTGAGCGCGCGCGGTGGCGTGACTGTGGGCGAGGCGCCGGCGGACGACAGGATGGAGCCGGTAGACCGCCACCATCCCCCACTCGCCGTGCGCCTCGAGCTGGGTGCGCGGGCGAAGCCGCGTGACGTGCCTGCCCCGACCCTCGAGTCCCCCTCTTCTCCCATGCAGTGTTCACCGAGTCTGTTACCACGTAAACAATGGAATTTTAATAAAGCTAACTTTGACTATTTATATGATTTGTTTACGAGAATAGATTGGAGCGATTTATATTCTTCTAGTGACCCGGAAATTATTTTAGATTTATTTTATGATAAGATTTACGAAATATTTGATCTATGTATTCCTTATAAGAATATCAACACTACACATAGGAATAGGTATATATATCCGGTATGGTATACGCCGCACATTATTAGGGAATTACGCTATAAGCATACGTTACATAAACGATATAAAAAAACCGGATCTCTTAGTGATTATGAAGCTTTTAGCAGGTGTAGGGCAGCAGTGAAGGTGGAGACTCTACGAGCTCACGACCAGTACCGTGAGCGCGTACAGCATCATCTGGCTGTGGACCCACGGGCCTTTTGGAATTACATGAGAAGTAGAAAGGGTAACACAGGTAAGCCCAGGTTAGTGAAAGATGACCGCACCTTGTCAGAGTTGGAATGCGCGAATGAATTCGCTCAGTTTTTCCACTCGGTGTACAACCAGGAACACGCTGAACTGAACGTGGCGGCGGCCAGCTCGGTGGGGACACCGGCTCCGGGGGCGTGGGTGGACCTTACTAGCCTGCGTTTGGGGGATGTAAGGACCGCGCTGGCTCGTCTGCCTCCCAAGCGCTCCATGGGACCGGACGGCATACCAGCGTTCATTTTCAGGGATTGTCGCATGGTACTCACTGAACCTTTGCTGCATTTATTCAACACCTGCATTGAGACCGCAAAATTTCCAGAGCGCTGGAAACTAACGTGTGTGATACCCGTACCAAAAGGTAGTGGAGGCCCAAACCCAAGTGATTACAGGCCCGTGGCTGTGCTTAGCACTCCAGCTAAGATGTTCGAGGCAACCATTCACAACTGCTTATACGGACAGATAGACACTCAGCTATCTGATGCGCAACACGGGTTCCGACCCGGGCGGGGTACTACGGGCAATCTAATTAATTTAATGTCATGTTTGGTGCCGGCGGTGGACGCTGGTCTACAGGTAGATGTGGCGTACTTTGATTTTCGGAAGGCATTTGATACTGTTGATAATGACGTGCTTTTATCACGACTAGCTAGCGTTGGATGTACGCCGCATACACTGTCCTTCTTTTCCAGCTACTTGTGGGACAGATGCCAATACGTTGACTGTGGGGGACACCTTTCCGAACCATATTTCACGAGATCTGGAGTGAGTCAAGGCAGTAACTTGGGGCCTCTTCTCTTCATACTCACGATAAATAGCTTACCGGAGGAGGTCAAACACTCGGTGCCCTTGCTTTTTGCAGATGATCTTAAATTGGTACGAGTTATTAACGACCACATAGATCATGATGAACTACAGCAAGACGTAGAAAGGATTGTGAGATGGAGCTTACAAAATAAACTTTACTTTAATGTAGCTAAGTGCTCGGTGATATCGTTCAGCCGTGCACACAACCAAAGTCACTACCAATATCACATGGAAGGAGTCCCTCTGCGGCGTGTAACCGAGGTTAAGGATTTGGGCGTGCGCTTTATCACTGATTTAAATTTCCGTGACCATATCACCGGTGTCTGTAAAAAAGCTTTCAGAAATTTAGGGTTCAAGCAAACCAGTTTACTAGTATTGCGGCGTTAAGGGCGTTGTATGAGGCTCTCGTGAAGAGTCACCTAGAGTTCAATGCGCTAATCTGGTCTCCACACGAAGACAAATATAAGGTTATGTTGGAGCGTACCCAGAATAAGTTCCTTCGATTTTTATATTGGAAACAGTATGGTGTCTACCCGGGCTATCCGTGGTTGTATCCTACGTTGTTCGTTCTGGGTATGACAGGATATTATAAGCTGGAAGTAAGGAGGGAGGTGGCTATGGCCACCTATTTGTTTAAAGTGTTTCGTGGGCTTATACACAACCCAGCTATCCTTCGGGAAGTAGGGCTGTGTGTACCGGAGGAGTACGCGTTGAGGCGGCGGCGCCCCCCGCTGCTGCGAGTGTGTCGCGCGCGTACCAACTTGCTGCAGAGGGCGCCGCTGACGCGGGCGCTGCGTGCGCTTAATATGATGGCTGACAGATTAGATTTGTGCTTGTTTTCATGCTCCCTGAATGAATTCACAAGGGCTAGTTACTGTGTTTTGAGCGAAGGAATCTAGGTTAAGTTGATATAATCTGATTATGTATCGCTAATATTAAATAATATATTTTAGGAATGTAAATTGTATTTTCATCATTTGACATTAAATTATTGTGCACTTGACATTAAATATATAATTTTGACAATTGATTTGAATTACTATTTTGACATTATTCATCGAATTATTATTTTGACACTATGAATTGAAGTATTATTTTGCCTTTAATAATTTAATTATTACTTTGACATTATTATTTTAATTATTATTTTGACATCATCAACTGAATAATTATTATTTCTGATATGACATGTTCATGAATAATATTTGAAATGGTAGTTATGTCTGAGTACTTTAATTAATAATATGTTGTAAAATTATTATTTAGTTTTTGAAGCATGATTATGTGTGATTATGATGATGTAAATGACATATATTGTAAATGATATTATTAATATTATATTGCTACTCTGTCGCATTGGGTCTGCCTGTAATGACATTGTATGTATGAAATAAATAAATAAATAAATAAATAAAAAAAAAAAAAATATCGTTGCGTTATATTAGGTATATTTCTTCATATTTGCCAGTTTGTTTTCAATTTGATGAAAATATGAATAAAGTGCTTTTCCAAGGAAGTTTTTTAAATACCATAAACATATAACTACCATGGTGTAATTAACAGTTTTACTTATTTTTATGTAAGTTAGGTTAAATCAAAAACAAACATCAGTAGTATAACTTTTACTTTACATTTATTTATTTTCGAAGCAATATCAATCTACTAGTAACACCCTTTCACCAGTAAGCAGAATAAGAAGTAGGAGCGGCCCAAGGTCCCACAGGAGCTCCATACACAGAGGGGACATAAGCATTAGAGTACACAGAGGGTCCATAAACAGTGGAGTACACAGAGGGGTTATAAATAGATGGGTACACGGAGGGTACAGCGCGAGCTGCGTAGAAGAATGGAGAGGGGTAGGCGCGGGCGCTGATAACCACGGGTTCTACAGGGGCTCCTGGTGCAGGAGCAGCAGTTACGGCAGCTTCAGTAGTCGTAACTGGAATAGCAGTTACAACGGGTGCAGCTACAACAGCTGGATCGTTGCGTACAACAGCGTTGAAACCACTTGCATCATCGGCGGTGTAGTCGACGATGCGCTTCGTGCCGTCAGGTTGGAGCAGGGAGTATTGACCAACGACGTTGCCGCCCGTGCGGGTCTCCGACTGACTCTTGAAATCACCGGTGTTAGGGTCGGCCACGTCGTAACTGAAGCTGGAGCTGTCAGAGTCTTCTTGCGCTGCTGGTACCTCAGCACAATAAGCCAAAGCCACGAGGGCGGCAAGAACTACGAACTGTAAGAAAATGAACAACACGTATTATTTTTAAAATGAAATCTAACGATATTGTTTTAAAATTATATTATTTGTATAGCTTACAAGATATAAGAATAAGATATTTTATTAGTAATACTTTACACGATTTCTTTTTGTTGGCGTGTGAAGTTTATTTTCTTCTGTGCCAATCTTCCCATATGTTTCTTTAGTTATTCGTCTAACAGTTCGTTGTCCAATACTAAACGCACAAAAAAAGAAAAAAAGACTAAAACCAAAAGTGTTAAAATGGCTATCATAGTGTGGTGCAGCTTGAGCTTCGTTCATTAGAGTCATTACGTACTGTCAACAAAGTCACACGAGCGTCTGTGGTGACTGAGTGCGTAGATATATATTTGAATTAATGAAAGTAACAGTAAAGTATCACTGTCAACCGAGTCGCCGGCGATAAGTCGACAATGCATAATGGGCCTTAGAGTTTGTATATAGTCTAAGGGTTTGACATATATAAGCGTAGGCCTGGGGGTGGAGCCGCCTGTCACCCTAGCAGAAGCAGGTCGCGGTTGTAGCGCACATTGCGGATCTTCCAGTTTCCGGTTACGAGTTGGGCACCCTGTGGTCCCCGCACCCGAGGAGGCCCAGATCGAGAGAGATGACTCTGGGTCAGCCGGGGTGCGAGGAATATGCCTGTTACCCTCACCTTCGGCAACCAACAATGAGCCACAGGTGCTGTGCGTTTTAGTCGGTTCGAAATAACCTCTCCCACCGGCTCCGGCGGGGAGGTATCTCTGGGGATTTTCCGCACGTAAAAAAACGGGTTTGACATATTTAATTAGTGATTATTTAAGTTTTATAATCCATCGTATTAGATGAAGTACCCACTACAGTAGAATAAACTGTAAGATTTAAGGCTGCACACCAAAGCAGCAAACGTACTTGCAAATTTTTAACTTCGCGTGTGTGCGTAATTTTTTTTTGCTTCCAAAAACATTTGCTGTAAACTTGCTACTTGCTGCTTTGGTGTATGGTCTCCATAAGTTAAATATTTCATATGGAAAAATCTAATATTTCGCATAACCTACCTTAGCGGCCATTGCTGATCCTGAAGAGATTCACTGATCGAATGATGCATGTTTCACATGAACTTGTGTTTATATATAAAATTCGTACGTTTCTTGTATCGGTCACTTGATGAACTTGAGATAATATCCTTAAGAATTCTATAATGTGGCAATAAAGCTTAGACTGCTAAAAGGAAGTTCTGCTAAACGGGTATGATGTATAAGTGCTACAATTTACTTATGATGAATAAATTTCAAGCCACAACGAAATAAGATCTACACAATATAATGTATTCTGATCACTGTTAGTACATGTCTCTTTGGTGTGACGGACATGCCAGAGGCAATCTCGCCCTCAACAATTGTTGACCGAAGGTAGCTTTCGGTTTGAGTCCTACATACCCCCCCCCCCCACGTATCCAACTACACTAAAAAGGGTTATAACTCAACACCAATTGGGTATTTAACAACTATTACAAAAAATATTAACTGTATTGGATATGATACGTAAATGATAACTATACACAATGTATATCACAAAAAGATTAATTTTAAATATTATATTTTTACAAAATATAATTGAGATTTCACATGAGCAAAACGCAGAAAATCTGTTGACAGTTCGCATGACGTAACTATAAAAACAATAATTAGCGTAACGGAAGCTTTCGTTGGTTGATCTCTTCGTAGATATTATTTAATGACGTCACGCGCAGAATGTTACGAGATCGACTGTTTTTCGTGCACCTTTTAAGCTAAAAGTGAAAATGTGTTTTTTTTTTCTAATTAATAAGGTTTTACGGGAAATTGCAATACGTATTAAATAAACTACATATTTTAAGATAGGTTTCCGAATTTTGTCAAATATCCAATTATATCATTCACGGTTCGGATATACCTAAATTTATGGTGATTTGGGTATTCATTATGTGTGTTACAATGCGTGAAATATGTATATAAATTTATAGATATAGTTTAAATGTTCATAATAATAGTCTTAGTTTATTATATAGTGATCAAAGGACAACACTAAGTTCATTTAAGAGACTTGTAAAAATTGTTTATAGTAAAAATAATTTATGTAGATCACATTTTGGCGCCTAAACGTAATTAAATTCATCGTTGATAAATTGCGCGTTATCGAGTTCTTAATAATATTTCAAGTTCACCAAGTGACCGATACTACTAGGAGTACAGTATATATACACAGGTTCATGAGAGATATCCATCATTCGATCAGTGAATCTCTTCAGGATCAGCAATGGCCGCTAAGGTAGGTTTCGGCGTACCAAAGATATTCCTCCGTTTAAAATGTTGAAATACATTAATAAGTCAGTAAATATCTAGAATAGAAGCAAAATGTCAAAATACAATCTTAAGAAGGATTTCGCCTCGCTGTGTGTGTTTTACCGCCTTTACAATGGTTTGTGCTCAGATGAATTATTTGACATGATGCCCACAGCTAAATTCCATTATCGCACCGTTTGCTATAGGTAGGGAATTCATCCTCAAACATTGTGACCTGAGACGGTGCGCACTGTGAAATGAAAGAAACTTCATCCCCCGCACATTCAAGCTGTGGAATGAATTTCCTGCTGCGGTTTTCCCAAGCGCCTATGATATGGGGTTC
This sequence comes from Eilema griseolum, assembly GCA_963662185.1. Classification (NCBI taxonomy): domain Eukaryota; kingdom Metazoa; phylum Arthropoda; class Insecta; order Lepidoptera; family Erebidae; genus Eilema; species Eilema griseolum. Next base: position 25,385,518 of record OY759233.1, on the reverse strand, counting down.
TTCAATAGGCGCATTAAAGGGGAACTTCAGGGTCGGCAGCGCGAGTGTAACAACCCTGGTGTTGCATACGTTCCATACGTCCATAAGGCACGGTAACTACTTCCCATCAGGTGGGCCATGTGCTCGTCTGCCACCTAAGTGGTATTAAGAAAAATCCAAACATTATCATTATTTTAAAAGAATATTAAGTAATCATTTTTATTTCTTACAGTTCGTAGTTCTTGCCGCCCTCGTGGCTTTGGCCCACTGTGCTGAGGTACCAGCAGCGCAAGAAGACTCTGATAGCTCCAGCTTCAGTTACGACGTGGCCGACCCAAACACCGGTGATTACAAGAGTCAGTCGGAGACCCGCACGGGCGGCAATGTCGTTGGTCAATACTCCCTGCTCCAACCTGACGGCACGAAGCGCATTGTCGACTACACCGCCGATGATGCAAATGGTTTCAACGCCGTCGTACGCAACGATCCTGCTGTTGTTGCTGCAACCGTTGTAACTGCTGCTCCTGTCGCGACTACTGAAGCTGCCGTAACTGCCGCTCCTGCTCCAGCAACCCCTGCAGAACCCGTGGTTGTCAGCGCCCGCGCCTACCCCTCGCCATTCTTCTATGCAGCTCGCGCCGTACCCTCCGTGTACCCATCATTGTATAATCCCTCGGTGTACACCTCTGTTTATGGACCCTCTGTGTACTCTAATGCTTATGTCCCCTCTGTGTATGGTGCTCCAGTGGGACCTTGGGCCGCTCCTACTTCTTATTCGGCTTACTGGTGAAATGGAGATACTAGTAGATTGATATTGCTTCAAAAATAAATAATTATGATTTTAAAGTAAAATGAATCTACTGAACTATGGTCTATGATTTGACCTAACTCCAACAAGAATAAATATTATTGCTAACTAAGATTACAATATAACAAAAATACATACATATAATCACACCTTTATTTCCGGAGGATTAAGCAGAGGTGAATTAACTCCAATATTTCTCCAATCAATGTATTCGGTCGCAATGTAATAGGGCGTGAGCCTTTTGATGTCTTCCAGCCACTATTGTTGACTGCTCCATGCATGGTGTCTGGGTTATATGTAATTATCTGTGTGATGTTAAATAACCCTATCCCCTTAGTCACCTTGCACGACACCACATGCGAAATGATGGGGTGGTCCAAAATCTACTACGTCAAGGACCACGTGGCTTACAACGCGACAGCAAAAATACGACCACCTTAATATCGATGAGTCGATATAAAAGACTCTAATACACAAAAATATAAAACACTGTAATATAAATAAGGAGAGTAGTTGTCTTAGCAAACCAGCAGAATTTCATAAACTTTGGTTTTTACTTGAAACTTTGGAAGCCTCTTCCCGTAAAATTGTCATTTTGCACTTTGGCCATATACATAGGACTCAGCGATATAGTGAATTTATATAGCCTATTCTTCTCACCTTAACGCAAGTAGGTCCATGAAAAATAAGGTCTTCGATCAGTGTATTCTACCTGTTAAAATTTACGTTGCTGTAACGTGGACACTGATAATAGGGCTAGCTAGCTAATACTCTAAAATTCAGGAGAATACAGTACCTTTGTTAGAAGGCACATTAAAAAAAAACAATTATGCACACAAATTGTACTGTTAACATGCACTTCTGTTTGATATAGAAAAGGTGCTTCTTACTTCTTAATTTTATTGTGTAACCATACCAGTACTATCCGCATCAGTTTTTACTTCACTTTTCTGAAAGTCCCTTGAAGCACCACCTTCATTGTTTTGTCTGGCTATACGATCTTTTTCAGGATTGTTTCAGGAGTGTATTTTGCAACAAATAAAACAATGCCATTTTCGTATTTAAGATCGGTCAGGCAACTTTACGTGATAGACAGAGAAATATACTCTGATATGTATGCTCAAAGAGTACTCTTTTTTATACTTGAACCATCAATGGACTGCAGTACCATCTAGCAGAGCTGATAAAAAGATGAAGTGCAGTCCAGAAGATACGGACCACTATTTCCGATACTATTGAATTTGATATAGTGGTCCCTAATCTGACGGCCTTGATTATTTAAAAGATTTTTGATCCAAGAATTGAACCTCATAAAAATGGGAGCTCATATAGAGCAGATAATATCGCTGTGCTACAGGTATGTAAAAAAATCTGTTGCTAAAGCCTAGAAACGATATGTCAAATTAGCTGTGATCGTTTTGTAATACAATAAAATCATGTATGCGATGTATTACTGTTTTTATTTGGTTACAAGACTTAAATCCAAATTTGCGATATGGTACGCAAAATATTATCAATTTGCATCAAAGTGGTGATTACAGAAAAAGTTTCACCAGACGATCCTAAAACATCAGGTATGTGATGATTATGAAGACTTATATAACTAAAGAAGACAAAAACAATCTATTCACACATAGGATGTAATGTACTGAAATGTTTTTTTTTAACTCAAAATACTTCATAATATCGTAAGTACATACACAGCAAATAACAAAATCAGTTATGATAATTTATGTGTAATAAAGTTCGTAGCTCTAAGGCTTTTTAGATGTCGATGCCCCCGAGTCATATAGATTAACGTAGATAATAAAATATAGATCACATTAAGCGCTTTGCATATTTAAAATCGCAATAAAATTTTTAGGTATTACAATTAAATTGGATTTGTAGCATTTACGCATCATACCAGTTTTACTTCCTCTAAGCATTTTGAGTGTCATTACCATATATTGTCAAATTATTCAGCATATTTCAAGTTCACATAGTAGCTGATACAACTACGGATATATGAATATAAGTGAAGATTCACGCGTGATGTGCATCATTCGATCAGTGAACCTCTTTAGGATCAGAAATGGCAGCCAAAGTAAGGTTTGCTACAAATTATATCTAGATGTCTTGATGAATTTAATAAGTACCACCATCCGCACTGGCAATCTATTTGATCTGCAGAAACTGTGGTTCTGAACGCCCGCGGCTACCCCTCTCCAATTCTCCTACGCAGTTCGTGCCGTATCCTCCGTGTATTTTGATGCTTGTACCCCTGTGTAAGCTGTGCCAGTACCGTGAGCAACTCACACTTCTTATTCTGCTTACTGGTGAAATACAGTGACTATTACAATATACAGTGAGTGTTCACACAAAAAAAAACATATGTAAAAATGTGAAATTATAGTTTTTACGTTACTACCGCATAATGTTTAGTCCGTATTGTGTGATAAAACCAATAGCTTTGATTTACAAAAAAGAAAATTGTTGGGCAACCATAGAAAAATATTATTGACTCAACAACATTTTGTGATTTAAACCTAATATACCAATACTTGTTTTTTTATTTACATAATATGCATGATATTTATCTGAATTAAAATATAAAAACAGTACAGAATATACCTATACAAACCTGCAGGTTCAAGCAACAAAGAATTCCTCCCCGTCGGTGATAACTGCTGGGGTGGCCAGAAGGCTGCCGGCATTGCCACGTTGAATGGTAATATCAATCCTTTGCGCAAGGAATAAACTAGCCCTCTGGTCACGGGTAGCGTCAATTAAACACTTAGAAATACCTCTAAACAAAAGACGGGCACTTGGACCCCATGATCTCAGCGTCTCGACAACAAACGGCTCATATATGTAATTGCCACTTATACTTGTGCCGTTTGAGGGTCTCTGCCGTCGCAGCAGCAGCGCAGGTGCAGTCTGCAGTCCCTGGAAGATGTGAAGGCGCAAGGGTGTCAGCACATATTACATCCCACACCAAATGCCTTCCCATCTTCCAGGGCACCAATAACATCCCATCTGGTCTCTAGCCATCGTCGCGCGCCAAGCCAGTAGGTTCTTATACGGCTGGAGCGCCGGTGGTGACTTGTGCCGCGACAGCCGTCTTGCACTCCTGTTGCATAAGAGGTCATGGTGTCCAAGGCTACCAACTTCTCCTCCACAGTGACATCGATGCGGAGAAACACAATGAGCACCTAAACGAAGGCAAGCAGCGATACGGCACACCTAATGTATTTATTATAAGTACCATAAATTCCAATACTAAACTAGAGTCAAATTATCATATAATATTAATTAAGAAACATAAAACCGGTCAATTGGTTGAATGGTCAATCAATGGTCAAACTATCGTTTCTCATATAATTTTTGTTTTGATCAGTATATTGTAGTAAATAAAAGATAATTTTGAACCACTTTAACTAAGGAATTTGCATCTTGCTTTGCTTTAGCCTTTGAAATTTTCTAGACGCAATACGCAGGTGAACTGCTTGCCTCTTATCAGGTACCTTTGATTTGACCAAATTATTTCAAATCAAATCAAATCAAATCAAATCAAATCAAATTCATTTATTTGCTAGAACATGGTGTATAGAGGTGGTATAATAACAGTGTAGTTCGCTCATATTCTGCCATGTGATGGCGTGCAAATTTAGTACATTTGTCAATTTCTTAAATCTACATTAAATCTATTACCATTATGTATTTATTATTATTATTAATTAACATCATTATTTATGTTCAAGTGTCATTCTATAAATTTTTCATTTAAATATTCATGTACGTCATAATAATTTTTATTTAATAACATTTCAAACAGTGTCCTTTTAAATAATCTTACAGGTAGTTCAGCAACATTGTTCGGCAAATGATTATATATTTTTACACACATACAATACACATTTTTCTTAAATAACTCTAGTCTTATCAAAGGTAAACATTTGTTTAAAAATTATAATATTGTCAGGATCATAGTAAAGCCTTACGTAAAAAAATGTCAAATCGCAATTAGGAAATAATTTGAACCAATAAATCAATTCAAATTATAGTAATTAAGTGCCATACAGTTTTTGACTAATCTTGCTCTTAATAGCTTCATACATACACCGGAAGTGTTCAGTGTGTATATAAACAAACTTCTTTATGTCACGAGCATCATTCGATCAGTGAATCTCTTCAGGATCAGAAATGGCAACCAAGGTAATTGCAAACAAAACTAAACAGTTCAACATATTTTACCTTGCCTTTGACCACAGTCTTATAGTAATATTATGCTTTGGCTATACTTTAGCCTCTTCAACAAAAAAATATTGTAGCCCTCGTAGCAGAAGTGTGTTATATACACATTCGTCAGCTATAATTTGACACTAGTTTTTCTTATATATTAAGACAATATATGGAGAGCAAAGTATCAAACTCAATAATTGTTTTCCTGGCCTGAAAACTAACCTAGGGAGATAATTTAAAATATCATATTGTTGACTCAGTAATTTGAAATGCAAATATTTTTAATTTTCATCGGTTCTTATAAAATATTGTAATATATTTAATAAATTCATATTTTTTTCACAGTTCGTAGTTCTCGCCGCCCTTGTGGCCCTGGCTCACTCTTCAGTGGTGCCAGTAGTGCAAGTAGACACTGATAGCACCAGCTTCAGTTATGATGTTGCCGACCCCAACACTGGAGATTACAAAAGTCAGTCGGAGACCCGCGTCGGTGGCAACGTTGTCGGACAGTACTCTCTTCTCGATGCTGACGGTACCAAGCGCACTGTAGACTACACTGCTGATGATGTCAATGGATTCAATGCAGTTGTACGCAAGGATGCTGCCGTGGTTACTGCACCAGTGGTTGCTACATCTGTTGTAGCCGCTGCTCCAGTTGTTGCTGCTGAACCCGCGGTTATTGAAGGACGTTCTCTTTCCACTCCTTTAGTCTACGCAGCTGGCCCTGTACCATCTTTATACTCTTTTTATAACTTCGCTCCCTCTATATATGGTGCTCCCATACCTGTGGCCGCTCCTTTACCTTATGCTACTTACTGGTAAATTCAAATGTAAATAAAATATGTGATATTAAATTAAAAAGTGAAACTATCTAAACTTGGTATTTGATTTCGCTTTATTCAAGTTACGTATTTTATCTTGGAATCTTTTACTCAGCGAAGGTCTATTCAGGTTAGCTGTACTATAAATATTAAATTAGAGCCATATTTTTTTTTTAAGAATCAGTTATTGGTGCGTTTTCGTTTTCAACCCACATGAACATTTTTTTCCGATTTGTATCCTGGTCTTTTGTTTTTGAACGTGGTTAGTAATTAGAATAGAATTGAGAACGTCATCAATATAGCTTTCATCACAAAGTTCTGAATACTCATTATACAAGTAGATCTAGCATAAAATTATAGTAATTATATAATTATTGATCAAAGCTATTCCTGAAGTAAGAGGAGGCATGTTATTTACGTTATTGTGAGCTTTATGACCTGTTAATCTTTTTCGAGAAATATGTATTTCATTGTTGGTGAAAGAAAGTACAATTTTTACATAATCTAGTGTAACAAATATTATAGATGGAACACCGATATGGGGTGGATTTGAAAAAATGGAAAACATCAGAACTTTCAGAAAATAGAGAAATTAAAATTTTATTGACATAATAGCTGAGTGTTACTATTGTTGTATTTGTTAGTAATGGTGACCCTCTTTTCTGAGACTTTGCCTTCAGCTTACCATCAGGCGAGGCGAAGTCTAATTGACGTGTTCTATATTAAAAAAAACCAAAAGAGTAGGATTTAGGCCACCCCATCTCTTCCCATGCTACTAAAGGATAGGGTTGTTTAACATCAGACAGATATATACAGTCCAGACTCAGCCTCAAATGCATGGCTGAAGTCAATTATAGTACCCGGAATATAGTAATAGGTTCACCCCCTATTACGTATGATCGAATACAATGATTGGTGTTAATTCACCTCTGCCTAACCCTCCGGGATAAAGGAGTGATGTAAGTATTAAAAAAAAAATTGATATAAAAGGCCATTGTAGACTTTGAAACCTTTCTATCATATTGATAGAGTTTTAGTGTACCACCCAGTTTTATGACATGGACTTTAGACTACTGATATCCTTAGGGGGTAGACCCACACGCCACACCTAGTAAATAATAAACTGGCTTTAATAAACGGTTGTAAACTTGTTAGAAAAACAAAGTAGATAATAGCTTTATTCTGAAGACGGTCAAATTATTTTTTAGGACTTCAAAGTGTTGATATTTCCAAATATTTGATTTTTCATATATCGGGAAAAGCAGTGTGTATTACGTTATTTTAGAAATAAATAAAATATTTTTCATTGCAATAAATTAATATAATTTATAATAACTGATCAACGTGAGATCTAAGTCAACCTCAACTACACATTGGAGCACCTGCTAATCGTAAGCTCTGACGTAGGCCTTCTTTCTTCTCTTAGGTTTGTTTCTGTAAGGAGGTCAGTAACATTTGCTCCTGAAAAACTGACATATCAATAGAAGCAATAAACAATCCTCAGGTTCAATAGTACAAACTTTGGTGAAATGAGACAGTGCGCACTGTGCGGTATGAAAGAAATTTCATCCCACGCACACTCAAGCTTTGGAATGACTTCCCTGCTGCGGTTTTCCCAAGCACCTACAATATGGGGTTCTTCAAGAGGGGTATCAGAAGGTTTCTTCATGGTCGGCAGCGCGAGTGTCACACCTCTGGTGTTGCATACGTCCATAGGCCACAGTAACCACTTCATCACTCAGTGTGCTTGTCTGCCACCTTAGTGGTATAAAATATTAAAAAAATAAATTAACTGTGAACAAAAGGTGTAAGACAAAAGGGGAATCTTCTAATCAGGAAAGGTGATTAATGACACGCCTGGCGAGTTTTGGCCCCACAGTTCTCGGTAATTGCGCGATTTAGAATCAGTAGTTTCGAGGGAGTTCAGTTACATTGCACTAGATGGCGCTAAGTACAATAAAGCAAAATAAAGACGCACAGTTCCATTCTGCATAAATACGAACAATTATGGTATAAGTACAAAATCATAAATTATAATTATAAAAAAATGCAACAGAAGACTGTTGTATAGTTGTCTCATTGGCAATACTTTAATTTTTATTTTTCTAATATTTTCTTTATAACCAGAAGGTTTATTTATTTATTTTATTTATTTATTATAATATAACCATACATTGTTTTTACAGATTGTATCCAAGACAACAATGTAGTACATAATTATTATTTATCTATAATACTTGTAATATTTATTAATATATAGTAGGCAACATTAATAACTTTGTGACTCTAAACATTGGAGTGTCACCCGCTCAAATTCCGCCAATGAACAACAAAATACATCTACGTTCTGTGCTATGCTATTTAAAATATTCAGGGCTCGCACGTAAGGAGCATGCTTCAATAAGTTCGTCCGGGGTACCGGAACCTCAAATGTCTGCTCCCTTGGCGCCAGCCGCAGCCTGGTGTTAGGAACACGCAGCCTCAATGCTTCCAATACCTGCGGGTTAGTCATTTTGCCACGAAACAGCAGAAATACGTACTTGGCCAAAGCCAAGCTACGTCTTACCTCCAGCTTATAGTATCCAACCATCCCCAACACGAAAGTAGTTGGATACATAAGTAGAAATAATATATTGACCTACCAGTAAAATTTCAAAGTTTAAATCTAAGATGACAAATAAGGAATGAGTGGTTGTATATTACTGCATTTTTTATAAGAATATTAGCGTCCGAAATTACTAGTAATATACCGCTAGCCCTGTGCGAGGGATGCCTGTCAACTTTTCACCTCCGGCAAAAATCAATATTAAAGCTTCTCTGCTGATTACTGGAAGGAATGCTGTAATATATTTATGTAATATTTAAATCCATATCCGTAACCGTGCGTCTGTCCCTTCGTCTGGCTGTCTGTCTGGCTATCTGGCTGTCTGGCTGTCTGGCTGTCTGGCTGTCTGGCTGTCTGGCTGTCTGGCTGTCTGGCTGTCTGTCTGTCTAACTGCCTGTCTGTCTGCCTGTTTGTCTGTCTGTCTATCAGTCTGTCTGTCTGACTATGTCTGTCTATAGCTTAGTACTAATTACTATTAGTACTAAGCTATACTACTCTACCGTACTCTACCGATTTTGATGAAATCTGGTATACGAGTAGATTAGACCTTGAGAAAGGACAAGCTACGTTTTGTCGTGGAATCGCGGACAACAGCTAGTGGGAAGTAAATAAATTTAAAAGAGGGTTATAGGGGTTTTTACGAATTTAAATTAGAGCCGTTGGTAATGTATATGAGTATGATGTATATGACATATCAATTTACCTTATATGTAAATTAATCATTCTATTCAAAACTACTCCACATTTTTCTATACACATAAGTAACTGACGACTGTAATATAATATAAAGCAATTATATTTTTTCTTACATATCAATTATCCGTTATTGCATAATTATTAATTTAATGAAATACATATGTGAAGTAAACATAAAAAAATAAATGTCAAGTAGCAATTAGGAACTGAGTGTAACTAATAAATCAATGTAAATTACGTACTTGATGGGATTTTTGATCTAATTTGTTCTGAACAGTATGACACACCGACTGGATGGGGTATATAAACAAACTCTTCTAAGTAACCAGCATCATTCGATCAGTGAATCTATTCAGGATCAGAAATGGCAGCTAAGGTAAATATCATTGCAGATGTAAACAATTTTATTAAAACAATGTCATGTTATAGCCTCTGTGGTGTGGTGGTAGTGCATTCGACTGCTACGTCATTCCAAATCTTTGCAAATATTTGTATACTTATATATTTCTATTTATATATTTCTATTTCTTATGGTCTAATGCGTTATGGCGTCGGTCCCGGTTCTCATGTAAACATCTATAGCTGTTGTTATAGTAGTCGTCTAGCTGCAATACTTCGATATGACTAATGGGTTGTACGGTCAGATTGCAGTCGCTTCACGCAAAATATCAAAGAACAGCCGTGTCGTATTTAGACTGGAAATATTGACCTCGGTGAAGGTCATGGATGTGACCAGGATTAACGCAAAGATGTTGATGATATATATAAGAACTGCGCGTTAAGTTCTGTATCATGTGGCTAATTTTATTCATAAACTCTTTTTTAATATTTTCAAATGAATTTACCAGATGGTGAAGGCGACGATAGCGTTGATTCTGTAAAAGACAAAAATTATGATACTCACTGAATAACTCTCCTAGTAAAACCTGTGTGATATATGTAAAAAGGCGTACCTATATTTTGCTGCATTGTGATATAAAATCATTTCTAGGTCACAAAATCACAAAATCGAAAACATTATCATAAATTATACAATTCAAAATATAAGGTCGGATTTAAATATAAAAATTTCAATGGTTCAATTGATTTACTTTGAATGGTTTTAAGAATAACCACAAAACGGCTATAATTTGATTGAAATAGGGGCAAAAATATTTGTCAATTATCTTTTTGCTCTCCTGTAAATTTTACAGTTTGCTGATCCGACGTAATGGATCGTCAAGATAAATATTAATAAATCTATTTTTCTTTCTTTTCTTTACAGTTCGTAGTTCTCGCCGCCCTTGTGGCCCTGGCTCACTCTTCAGTAGTGCCAGTAGTGCAAGTAGACACTGATAGCACCAGCTTCAGTTATGATGTGGCCGACCCCAACACTGGTGACTACAAAAGTCAGTCGGAGACCCGCACCGGTGGCAACGTTGTTGGCCAGTACTCACTTCTCGAAGCTGATGGTACTAAGCGTACTGTTGACTACACTGCTGATGACGTAAATGGATTCAATGCAGTTGTACGTAATGACCCCGCTGTAGTTGCTGCACCAGTTGTGACTGCACCTGTTGTGGCTCCTGCTCAAGTAGTTATCGCTGAACCTGCTGTAGTCGAAGCCCGTTCACTTTCCACTCCTTTGGTCTACACAGCTGGCCCCGTACCCTCTTTATACTCTCCTTGGTTTGCACCCTCAGTGTACTCTGCTTCTTTTGCTCCCTCTGTCTATGGTGCTCCCGTACCTGTGGCCGCTCCTTTACCTTATGCTGCTTACTGGTAAATTCAAATGTAAATAAATGTGATATTAAAGTATAAAGTGAATATTCCTAAACTTTGTATTTGATTTTCATTTATTCAAGTAATATATTTTTGTCCTCACACCACTCCTTTGGTCTACGCAGTTCTAGCCCTATACCTAGCCCTATACCCTCCTTATACTCTTCTTGGGTTGTATCCTCAGTGTACTTTGTTCCACTTACCTACTCCCTCCGTATTTGGTGCTTCCTCCTTATATTGCGCTACCGGGTTAGGTACTGCTGTGTTTACTTTCCACGTACTTTTAAATGTGATGCAAATATTATAATTACCTCGATGTTATGTTAAAATAAAAGGTGAAACTATTTAATTTTGTTAATTGATTTTACTTTGTTGAATTAACAAACTTCTTACCATATAGCACAGTAGAGATAATAGTACTGGTTACAGTCTTAAACTTTCATAACAGTACTGTAGAAGGAGTTTTAGAGACGAATGGACAAATTAATAACATACGTAGTTCTTATATCATGAAAAATGCTAAACATCATGTGAAACGAAGTATTGATATAATTATACACAATTATCAAGACATAAAATATGCATAGCCTGTTTTAGCTTCTTCCGGACTGACGAACTTGCTTAGTTTCAAACCCAATACTAATATGAGGAACTTATCATTTTTATGTGTAGAAAACTACACATAAAAATTATAAGTACCTAAATACTTTTTAGAACACTATCATTTTGATGGCTATAACTCGCGCTATACCTACTCTTTTTGTAAACATTGCAGTAAAAATAGGTCTCTTCAAGTCTAACATAATTACATACCGGTCTCTGATCGTGATTTACGTGTACTTACACTCTTAATTGGTTACTTAGTTGGTTTAACCTTTTATGTTTAACCACCTGCATAATATAGGCTTTATTCAAGATCTAATTATGGGTTCGATTATAGATGCAATTTATAACTATGCGTTCAACTCATACCAGCAGACAAATATTGTAAGAATGTTTCAAATGATCGAAAGGATTTGGCAGTTGATTTTGCAGTGAGATTTCTTTTTTTTTGCAATTTGGGGTGGACTTTTAATTGCGCTCTAATTTTGGTAACATCACGTTAGAGCATACGCATCCCCCATTTAGCTGTCAAGTCCATTCGATCGGTTGAAATCTATTTGAAACGTTTTTACAGCATGTGCTTGCTAGTAATGGTCGTGAAAGAGGAGGCGGGGCAGGAGCGACGAAGGATCGCAAGCCAAGCTGTCCGTGGTCCCCACACCCGAGGAGAGGGCCAAATCGAGAGAGATGGCCCTGGGTCGGCCGGGGTTTTTTTTTTTTTTTTTTTTTTTTTATATAGGACACGTCAATTGGACCTCGCCTTGCCTGATGGTAAGCTGAAGGCAAAATCCCAGAAAAGAGGGTCACCATTACTTACACATACCGTGTGACAATGGTGACACTCAGCTTGACGGCCTTATCATATGCTTTTTCACGCCCCGCTTAAAGGACCCGGGACTGTAGGAAGAAGGAAACACGTGAGCTGGTAATGAATTCCAGGCCTTAATGGTGCGACAGAGGAAAGAGTCTCCGAACCGCTTGGTTCTTGATCGGATGTTTTGCACCGTGTGCGGATGACATCTAAGACCTGCACGCGTTGTCCTGTGTAGGAAAGGGGAGGGTGGGACTAATTGGAAGAGCTCATCAGAACACTCCCCATGGTACAGACGGTAAAATACAGCCATGGACGCAACATCTCTACGCAGCTGTAAAGGTTCTAGGGTGTTCGTGATCTCGGGATTCCCAATGATGCGGATCGCACGTCGCTGCAACCTGTCGAGAGCATCTAGTAAGTACTTTGCTGAACCGTCCCAGAGATGCGAGCAGTACTCCACACAGGAGCGAATTTGTGTCTTGTATAGAAGACACCGCTGCTCCGGCGTGAAAAATCGTCTCACTCTGTTCAGGACTCCGAGTTTTCGTGAGGCTGTTTTGATGATGCTTTCGATGTAGTTTTTGTTATTCAGGTTGCAGCGAACATCCATACCTAGGATATTGAGATTGTCCTGCAGCGGCAGTGGCGTGCTCTGAAGAGTGGGGAGGGGAAGGAAAGAAGATACTTTTGCTGTAAACGCACATGCCTGCGTCTTCTTGGCATTGAACTCAACCAGGTTCTCAGAGCCCCATTGAGAAATGTGATTCAGGACCCCGTCAAGCTCAGTGACAAGAATCTGCCTTTTCTCCGCGATATCTGACTGCTTGGCCGCTGGATGTCCATGATAACTCCCATGTAAAGTGCTATCGTCTGCATAACAATGAACATTGCCGGTAGACAGCATGTCGTTGATATGCAGAAGAAAGAGAGTGGGTGATAAGACGGACCCCTGGGGCACGCCAGCATTAACCTGCAGAAACTCCGAAGCTCGTCCGTCACAAAGGACGCGAATACGGCGCCCCTGCAGGAAGCTAGCAACCCAGTTGCACAGCCTAGAAGGCAGACCAAAGGCAGGTAGCTTAGAAAGAAGCGATTTGTGCCAGACTCTATCGAAAGCTTTGGCGATGTCAAGACTAATTGCCAGTGACTCGCCGTGCTTGTCCATAGCCTCACCCCAAAGATGGGTAACGTATGCTAGAAGATCACCCGTTGACCGTTTCGGTCTGAAGCCATATTGCCGGTCATTAATTAAGGAGTGATCCTCTAGGTGCCGCATGAGCTGTTTGTTAATTATGTGCTCGAACACTTTGCACAGCACTGAGGTGACGGCTATGGGTCGATAGTTGGCTGGCTCCGAGCGATCCCCCTTCTTGGGAATCGGCTGAACATTCGCCTCTTTCCAAGGCAAAGGCACTGTACCCGAACTGTAGGATAGCCGGTACAGGCGCGTAAGCATTGGAGACAACTCCGCTGCACATTTTTTCAAAACTACCGCTGGAATACCATCCGGACCACTGGCTTTCCGGACATCGAGTGATTGCAGCACTGCACGGACATCGCTTTGCCTGAAATGGATATCAGGCATCGCGTGGTCACTGTCGGGTAGTGTTGGTGGCTGGGTACCACAATCATCGATTCGGGAGTTGGCCGCAAAGAGATTAGCCAGCAGATTTGCCTTCTCTTGCGGCTCATGGGCCAGGGATCCATCAGGGTTACGCAGCGGAGGCAGCGAAGGCTGACAGAAGTTGGCTTGCACGGCTTTAGCCATGCGGCTTTAGCGGCTTCCCGTGGGATGCATCACTAGCTCTTGACCAAGCCGCGCTATGCGCAGGGCATCCGCTCTGACATAGGCCCTTCTACAGACCTTTGTGGCTCTGTTGTACGCCGCCTTGAAGTGGCCCAGATTGGGATGGCGCGTGGCGCGCGCCCTTACCCAAGCGCGGTACGCAGACTGTTTTTGTTCAACAGCTTCCGCGCACTCGCGCCCGAACCAAGGGCGCACCCCGCGGTCACCGGTGACATCGGTGTATGAGATATAGTATTCCATACCCAGACCGATCTCACCGGCGACAGCAGTAGCACAATCCGATGGGTTCTTACCTTCAAAGCAGCGCTCAACCCACGGGATGGACGCAAAATAGTCACGAAGTCCATCCCAGTCCGCTGACGAGTAGTGCCAGAGACGCCGCTTCCCCCGCACTGGTCGTGGAGGCGCCATAATAGGCACCGTGGAACAGACCAGGCAGTGGTCAGAGTTGCCTAACGCGGCTCGCACCGATACACTGTACCGGTCCGGATCACTCGTCAGCAGAAGGTCTAGCAGAGAAGGTGCTTGGCCCGACCTTCTTGGTATCCTAGTGACCTCGTGCACCAATTGGGTCAGGCCGTGCGCCAGAGCAAATGCGTGGGCGGCTCTTCCCGCATGGTCTGTTTTGGAGGAGCCCAACCAGATCTCGTGGTGGGCGTTAAAATCCCCCAAAAATACCATTTCGGCATTCGGAAATCGCTCCTGCGCATCATCTGCCGCCTGACTCAGATATTCAAAGAGTCGAGTTGTCTCAGCATCTCCTGTATGGGAACGGTAGAGGCACACATAGATCTGACTCGTAGGGCCATGGTCTACGTGTACCCAAAGGACGGAGAAGGATGGGTCCTCTAGGCAGCGCAAACGGCGACAGCAAACATCCGCCCTAACAAACACGCACACCCCGGCTTTTGCACGAAAACTTTCCTCAAGAACATAGCCAGGGTAGAGCAAGTAGGTCGTGTCGTCAGGGCGGTGTATTTGCGTCTCCGTTAGAAAAAACATGGCAGGTTTCGCCGTCTCTAGGTGTTGGTGGACGGCGTTGAGGTTTGCATGGAGCCCACAGATGTTTGTGGACTCCACCTCAAATAGCAAGCTTTTGGGAGTGTGACGAGCCGCTGTGTTGCCTTTTTCTGTGAATTGCGCTGCCATGAGTTTGGGTGGGAGAAGGCGTGAAAAAAGAAGTGATTGCCGCCGCAGCACCGTGTGACAAAGCGCGGGATATTGGTTTTATCTATGAATGTGAGGCATGGCGAGAGCCGACGCGCCGAACGGAAGGGCCCCCGTACCCCCCCGAGTATGGTCGCCGGGCTCCCAAATCCGGTCACCAACCGGCACGACGAACCATATCGGGATTATGCGCGGCCTGGTGAGGCAGCCTCCCAAGGTGGTTAACCCCAGTTGGGCCCCTGTACTATACCGCGGGCGGCCAGCGGCACCACCGTTTCTACAGGTCTCCCTGTTCGGCGCATCGCCCCGCGCCATCCCCACTAGACTACGCCAAGACCCACTGGTCCCACTAGTGCTGCGACAACCACCACCTCTGCCCGGCTATGCACATGCTGACCCCTGAACACAATCCAACCGAGATTGAATTGCTATGGAGGGTTTTTCGCAATAGTGCACGGTGGTACCTACCCGGTCGAAACTTGAGACAAATTTGTGCCACCAAGTTTCTACCACCAGTAAAAGGTGCGAGGGTGCGAGGGATATGCCTGTTAACCTCACCTTCGGCAACCAAAAACGACCCACAGGCAGCGTGCGTTTTAGTTGCTTCGAGTCCGACAAGCGCACGGGATTTTGCGCACGTAAAAAAAAAAAAGATTGTGCATGCTGTATTTACAAGGTAAGAAACGTTATTTAATAATAATTTTATTTTATCTTTTGCGTGGCTAGTATTTTATCGTTTTGAACATTATTATGATTAAATATAGATGAAAAAGTTGGAACTTTGTTGAAAGGGCATAATTTTTTTAAAACATTTGAGAGAGTGTAAAATCAATAGACAATTGTTCCTATATCTTGTGATGGCTGATCCAAGAAAATGTCTAAAAGGATTACAAGTATTATAATCAATTTCAGATTATGCAAAATGCAATGCCACGTATAGGTACGCACTTTTTTCCTTTTTTTATGACGAATATTAGATCTGTTTTTTTTTTCTAACCCCTCCAGATAAGCTAAATTGTTTGTGTTAGGCGAGGGTTCATATTGGTGGTGTAATAGCCTGGATTCGAACTAGGGACCATAAGGTCAACTCTTTAAACACTAAGCTGCCGACGCTTTATTTATTTTTCATTACTCTTTTTTTACATTTTCATTATTTTTAGCCCTGTAGCTCTCACTCTACACGGTTCAACGATTTTACGTAGAGTTAACAAAATTGGGCTATAATATTTATTATTCTGTCTATAAGGAGTTGGGTAACAGGTATCAGACAGAAAGTCACAATATAAAAACATAAACTAATTCTTAATTTTCAATTGCACACACACAATACATAAATCATAAATATAACATTTCAAGGAGCATGCACAAAGGCGAGCTTATATCAAAATGAGTTCTCTCCCAGCAAACTTTTGAGTAACTTTTGAGTTTTGAGGAGGTAGGACACGGCGGTATTTCCGCCCAATTGAGCAGTTCGACTAGGGAAGTACCTCCGCCCTACAGAATACCGCGGTTATAATAACTTCGTGTTGTGTTCCTGGCGGTGAGTAGGATAGCCAGAGCTCACTGGAGAGTTTTTGTGCTGTCAGTGGGATGACCAAAGGCTTGTCCTGCTTTGTCCTCTACACTGACGGCACAAAATCTCTGTTCTTACTGGGTCGGCAGCACGGATGTGACTCCACTGGTGTTACACACGTTCATAGATCATGGTAACCACTTTCCATCAAGTGGGCCGTGTGCTTGTCTGCCACCTAAGTTGTATAAAAAAAATAACAGAGAAGTATATGGTTATGAAGGAGAATTCCTAATCTAAATGTTAGAACTTTATCCTATCTTGGAATTCGGATCTTAAAACAGTTTAACTATTCAAGTACTCGCCCAGCTATTAATGTCTTTGATAAAATATTATTATGTATAAGTATGACATCGAGTAGTTTGCTATAATCACTAGTTTCCGTCAAACCACAATTCAAGGCCTTCGCTAGTTTCTCATTGGTACATATTTCTTGATGAATCAGATTTATTGGCGTAGATGTTGGCCTCCATTAAAATGCACTGTTGATAAAACTGTCTTTCTTTGTACGTAGGCCTACTGTAAGCGCTACCTACACCTAGTAGTTTACTCATGATATCCGTACTAATATTAGAAAATGCAAAGTAACTCTGTCTGTCTGTCTATTACGGTATCGTGTCTAATCTACTGTAAAAAATCTACTGTGTAAAATTTAATCAAATTTGAAATTTAGATGAACTAGAGTTTATATATGAACATGAGTTATTAAATATTTTAAATTATAAGCAACTAGTAAATTAATTTTTTTATTTCAATAAAACCTTATCCTCTGATCTACTGAGCTATTTTTCCGGAGGTAAGACACGACGGTAGTACCTCCACCCTACAGAATACCACGGCTATAATAACCTCGTATTGTGTTCCCGGTGGTGAGTAGGGTAGCCAGAGCTCACTGGAGAGGTTTTTGCTGTCAGTGGGAAGACCAAAGGTTAATCCTGATTTTATGTTCTGCACTGAGGGCACATAATATCTCTGTTCTTACAGGGTCAGCAGCACGGATGTGACGCCACTGGTGTTACACACGTTCATAGGTCATGGTAACCACTTTCCATCAGGTGGGCCGCGTGCTTGTTTGCCACCTAAGTTGCTTAAAAAAAAGCTATGAGGAAATGTCCTGTACTTATATTCTACATTCTTCTATTGATACGTGGAGCAATCTATTGATATTCTTAAGAACTAAGGGAAACCATGAGTTGAGTCTTATCAACACCCATTTACACAGAACGATCTATGACGAGTATTAACTTAAATTTCAGAAACCGGTCAAATGAAATCTATGTATATAAATAAATGTATCATACTGTCATCCCACAGTATGTAGTAATGATTGGAGCCTGCATAGCCATCAGTATTCTACTCTATTGTAAGTACGCTGCAAGATCAACTTCGAAGAAGGTTCATGTAAAGGAAATAGAACTACAGGGAATATACAACGTTCCAGAGCCAAGAGCAAGGAATAACCAACCCCTACCTCAATTTACTGCTAAATTCATCGGTGGTGGCTGTTCTTCGGGGGGAGGTGTTACGCACCCCTAA
Organism: Eilema griseolum; assembly: GCA_963662185.1. Lineage (NCBI taxonomy): Eukaryota > Metazoa > Arthropoda > Insecta > Lepidoptera > Erebidae > Eilema > Eilema griseolum. The sequence goes on along the minus strand of OY759233.1, from coordinate 25,367,127 downwards.
TGTATGGAGATCGCTGCGTCAACTTCAACCTTATAAACATTGCACACGGCACTCGGAGTCATAAAGTGCAACATCAGCACAACGTGAACATTGCACAAGGCGCCTAGCGACACAGAGTGCACCACCAGGGGAAACTTCAAATAAACATTATATATATATATTCATATTCACGCTTGTAAATCCTAGAAAGGATAAACAGAAATGTGCAAATAGGCACCTTATCTATATAGATACGTAGATCGATGTTCTTGTTGTAAAATAAAAGAAAAACTTTTGTATAAACTCGATGTATTTACAAACTACAAACAATATTTACATTTTTATGTATTGAAGCACGTCGTGGTGTGTAAATTATAAAACCTAGTATAAGGCTTTCGAGTTTACCAGTATTGTAGTGGCGCAGAATAGGCAGAATAGGCGAGAGGTGAACCGCCATAGTAGGCTGGGGCATAAGTACGGGCGGCTACTAAGCCACGGTCAGCAAAGTAACCAGGAGCACTGTAGTATGAAGCAGCATATGGTGTAGCGTATGTGCGGGCTGCAAACGCGGTGGGAATACCAGCTGCGTAGGTAACTGGACCAGCAACCGTACGTGTGGCGAAGACTGGGGCTGAGGCAGCATAAACACTGGGTGCGGCAATTGTGCGGGCAGCAACCACGGCGGGAGCGGCAGAGACTACAGCTGGTGCGGCAGCAACAACTGTAGGAGCAGCAGCCACAACTGGGGCAGATGCAACCACAGGAGCAGGTGCCACTACGGGAGCAGCAACGAATGCGGGATCTTTGCGCACGACTGCGTTGAATCCATTCACATCATCAGCGGTGTAGTCCACGGTGCGCTTAGTGCCATCAGACTCCAACAAGGAGTACTGGCCAGCTACATTGCCACCACTACGGGTTTCTACTTGACTTTTGAAGTCACCAGTGTTGGGGTCTGCGACATCGTAGGCGAAGCTGGTGTAATCTGCGTCTACTCGCACTACTGGCACCACTGAGCAGTGGGCCACGGCCACCAGGGCGGCGAGAACTACGAACTGTGAATAGAGGATTTAATTTTTTATTAATTCATGTTGAAGTTCAAGTTGCAATGTCTAATGTTATAAGTTATTCTCTGTTGATATCATTTAAAAGGAATTTTAGTACATGTTCTGTAACTTAAATAGCTGGCGACTGAATTTGAATAAGAACTGCTTTTGATAATAACGTAGAATTTATTTTTAGAACTGCCACAGTGGTCCCTCAGTAAGACTACGTTTATGTTTGCGTGAGATCGTGAAGTTTTAGGTTCGTTTTCCGGGTTAGGAAAAATTACATTTGGGTTTTCTGTGGGAATATTGTCACAAAAAAGCTCTGAGACACATTTTTCATTTAATAAAATCTCCAACAGGTATTAAAATTGTTGTTTAATAAATTTCAGTGATACGCAGGTGTGAAAAATATTGGACTCTTTACTGATTAGTAGGAGCGAGCTTTATGCTATATATTCCACTGGAGCTCTTAAAATTACTTAACAGGACAACCTAAATAGATTACACTTTACTTGTGACGAGATCAAACTTTAGATGTCAAACCAGGGAACCAATACGACAAACTTTGTAAAAACAAACACAACAGAACGATTTTAGCGAGCTTGCTCTTGAGCATTTTACACAAATGCTCTAAACTCACTACGCAGTTTTCCAATAAGCCCTAACACTGTCACATTGGGTATACACTTCACTAGTTAATAATATAATCACTACCTTAGCTGCCATTGCGTCAGATTAGAGATTTTCCACTCGTCGAATGATACCTGTGGAGTCGACTAGGAGCTTTTATATGAGCATCGTACGCGAGGGCGTGGCGTCCGGTCGACTAAGATTACTTGTTGATCTTTAAAAATTAAGTGAAGTACACTTCGATAATACTAGCGTGGGTTCAGTGAGAAATATATAAGGATCCCTAAGGTCATGAGCGATCATGTTCCTGTATTAGATATTGTTTTTGAAATCTTATTTATATAATTAAGAATGTACTGTTATTATTTTTGGTACTATTTTCGTAATACCTACATTGATACCACTTCAAACATGTGCATACATTTCATTATATATTTTCACTACTATCAATAATTTAATAAATGAATCGAATAATTCACTTACTTAAGACAGATTAATACACAAACAAATAAACATTTCAAGATAAAAATTAAAAATAACTTCTTGTAACCATGACTGCCGCATGAAAATCAAACCAAACATCAAGTATGGCGTAGAAACAAAATTTGTGTAAACATTCGACAATATCACTTTATAAATCCATTATTTTCTTAAAACTGAAGTTCATAAATCTTACAATTATTAATACGCATGAACAATCAGTACGAATAGCCACTACGGAACTCTAAATGCGTGCGACAAGCGTAATCGCTTTTGTGATGTCGACGGATCCGGAAGAGCAAGGTCGCTTTTGATGAGAATTTGTACGGCGAAGAAATGGGTCCGGCGTTCCACAAGGTTGAACCTCTGCCCCATGCATCACTGTACACGTTAAAGTAATTGTTTCTGAGATGTTGTTTCTTTGTTCTACCTTTTAATTGCATACTTCTTAAGTATAAAGGGTGTGGTTTACAGGTACAATGATTTGTAACGAACTTCATAATATTTTTGTAGAATTGTTTTTATTTTTTGACGGTTCTATTGTGAATCTTCACTTTATTTAGGATGTGCAACACAATCAGTAAATAGTAGTACACTTTATTTTGAGTTCTTACATTTACTAGATACATTACTAAAAATAAAGTCAGATGGACCAACAATATAGTATGAGTAGAATTAGGTTCAATACTATTGAAGTGGCATAAAACTGGTATATAAAAAAAACTGGTAACAACAAGATTCTCTATAATAAGTGGTCACTTTGTTCTACAAAAATGTGCATTACATACAATACAGTTTCTTGAGAAAAAATCTATAATTATAAGAAGATTATTCTACAATTCTGCATAGACAGAAAAAGATTAGATGTGACGTGCCAAAAAAGAATGGGATACAATTTAATTATATCAATCTTATCTGGCTAGGTTTTTGTTGTAAGTGCATTAGGGAACCTATTTGCTTTATCCGAAAACGATAAAATAAATAAATATAGATGACCGGTTTCATGTAACCTTGGTTTTAGTTATGTAACTTAATTACCAATAGCAATTTTTCACAACATTAAATTAGTACAGAGGCAAAAGGGCTCCAAGATGTAGGCTTTGGATGCAACCGTAATATAAAAGGAGCTCGGAAGAAGAATATAAAATATTGAGCAAATCGTCATTATTTCTTGCAATAATACAGGGGGCAATTTACCTACACTTAACCTGCTATATTTTTGGTCTTTTTTTTATTTTATTTTTTTATATAGGACACGTCAATTGGACTTCGCCTTGCCTGATGGTAAGCTGAAGGCAAAGTCCCAGAAAAGAGGGTCACCATTACTTACACATACCGTGTGACAATGGTGACACTCAGCTTGACGGCCTCATCATATGCTTTTTCACGCCCCGCTTAAAGGACCCGGGACTGTAGGAAGAAGGAAACACGTGAGCTGGTAATGAATTCCAGGCCTTAATGGTGCGACAGAGGAAAGAGTCTCCGAACCGCTTGGTTCTTGATCGGATGTTTTGCACCGTGTGCGGATGACATCTAAGACCTGCACGTGTTGTCCTGTGTAGGAAAGGGGAGGGTGGGACTAATTGGAAGAGCTCATCAGAACACTCCCCATGGTACAGACGGTAAAATACAGCAATGGACGCAACATCTCTACGCAGCTGTAAAGGTTCTAGGGTGTTCGTGATCTCGGGATTCCCAATGATGCGGACCGCACGTCGCTGCAACCTGTCGAGAGCATCTAGTAAGTACTTTGCAGAACCATCCCAGAGATGCGAGCAGTATTCCACACAGGAGCGAATTTGTGTCTTGTATAGAAGACACCGCTGCTCCGGCGTGAAAAATCGTCTCACTCTGTTCAGGACTCCGAGTTTTCGTGAGGCTGTTTTGATGATACTTTCGATGTAATTTTTGTTATTCAGGTTGCAGCGAACATCCATACCTAGGATATTGAGATTGTCCTGCAGTGGCAGTGGCGTGCTCTGAAGAGTGGGGAGGGGAAGGAAAGAAGATACTTTTGCTGTAAACGCACATGCCTGCGTCTTCTTGGCATTGAACTCAACCAGGTTCTCAGAGCCCCATTGAGAAATGTGATTCAGGATCCCGTTAAGCTCAGTGACAAGAAGCTGCCGTTTCTCTGCGATATCTGCCTGCTTGGCCGCAGGATGTCCATGATAACTCCCATGTATAGTGCTATCGTCTGCATAACAATGAACATTGCCGGTAGACAGCATGTCGTTGATATGCAGAAGAAAGAGAGTGGGTGATAAGACGGACCCCTGGGGCACGCCAGCATTTACCTGCAGAAACTCCGAAGCTCATCCGTCACAAAGGAGGCGAATACGGCGCCCCTGCAGAAAGCTAGCAACCCAGTTACACAGCCTAGAAGGCAGACCAAAGGCAGGTAGCTTGGAAAGAAGCGATTTGTGCCAGACTCTATCGAAAGCTTTGGCGATGTCAAGACTAATTGCCAGTGACTCGCCGTGCTTGTCCATAGCCTCACCCCAAAGATGGGTAACGTATGCTAGAAGATCACCCGTTGACCGTTTCGGTCTGAAGCCATATTGCCGGTCATTAATTAAGGAGTGATCCTCTAGGTGCCGCATGAGTTGTTTGTTAATTATGTGCTCGAACACTTTGCACAGCACTGAGGTGACGGCTATGGGTTGATAGTTGGCTGACTCCGAGCGATCCACCTTCTTGGGAATCGGCTGAACATTCGCCTCTTTCCAAGGCAAAGGTACTGTACCCGAACTGTAGGATAGCCGGTACAGGCGCGTAAGCATTGGAGACAACTCCGCTGCACATTTTTTCAAAACTACCGCTGGAATACCATCCGGACCACTGGCTTTCCGGACATCGAGTGATTGCAGCACTGCACGGACATCGCGTTGCCTGATATGGTCTGTAATAAAAGTAAATCTATTGAATGAAATTTTCAAGTATTTAGTATGCTAACTATTCAATTCAATTAAAAGACCGCCGCATCCACGACTATGGCGGTGACTTCCGATCCGGCTCGTTCCTGGGGCAAAGGTTGGCTATTGCGATTCAGCGGGGCAACGCGGCCAGCATCATGGGCACCTTTGCGCCGGGAACTATGCGGAGTGGGTTGTTTGACGCGACATGATCGCGAGTTTGTTTCGTGTATTTATGTTTTAATTATTTTATTAAATAAATTATAAATTAAGAGATAGAAGAAATTGAATTGGCTTAGTCGGAATTCGTACCCGCAATCTTTTCCTTGCAGGGGCAACGCTCTGACCACTAAGCCACAGAACCTTCGCCCGAAACCATCCGAATTCTTCTATACCTACATATTTCGTCCCAAATTCAGTCTGATCCGATTCAATTTTGTCTATATCTTAATTTATTTGAATGGTAGGTCTATTGTGGTATGTAGGATGTGTTTCCAGAAGACGTACAGCTATTGATAATTTTCTTATTAACAGAAAACTACAATAATACTACACAAACATAACAATGTCTAAACCCTGGCATCAAACCCAGGATTTCATGATAGCACGCAAAAATAATCACAAACTTACACCACGGAACTAACAAGGTAATCTTTTTAATAATAGGAGAGATAGACCGCATTATTAATGAGGTATAAACGAGATTTTTATCGCTGAATTTGCTCTAGATTCACAACTCAAGGCAATCTTCACGCAAAGTGAGCAATATTTATAACTACATTTTACTTGAAGTGAAGAAAAGTATGAATTCACTTTTGATATTATTACTAAGTATGCTACAACTGTGTAGTTGTAATATACAATAAACATACTTATTAGCATTATGTATATGTAGGCCAGTGAGTTTTATTGCAACCTTCCGCCAATCCTTTTTAAGATTATACAAGTGTAATAAATATCTAGAACTAAATGTGTAATTCTTGTACATAAATATAAGTTACTATCTCGGAAACTATTCAAACGATTTGGATAAAACTTGGTATTTAGATAAAATGGGTATAAGAAAAATCCACCTATCACTGAGGTAGAAAGAAAGAAAGAAAATTATTTTTAGTAACGAATCATTCACACGCATATAAAATTAAAAAAATAGATACAAAAAACAGAAAAACAAAATAAATTACAGTACTAAATAACCTGAAGGTTAATAAAAATAAGAAAAAAAAACTAAAAAAGAAAAAACAATATTACTAAGTGGCACATGGTAACCACCCATACATAAGTATATCATCAGGTACTAACATATTTGCTTCTCATACCCAACTACACTGTCTCCAATCTTTCTAGATGATTTTAGCATATCGGTAATATGTTAGATTGTATTATCCCTAGGGTGAAGACTTCTTCTTCTTTCCTACTGTGGATTAATCTGATAACATAACTCTGGCTGGAAATTCTAATTATCCACCTGAATAGTTTTAGAAAATCATGCTAGTTTTATGACGTATTTCTTTATCAGTGTTCCTGGTTAATAACGCATGCAATGGCATGCGTTATTAACATCGTAAAGAAGCCATTAAGTGTATACTCCAAATTAATTAAACATCTTTTTATAACAGTATAATAACTGTTTCTATTTATACTGGCACAACGAGGATGTAACAACTTGATGAAAATAATGATATAAGCTCAAGTGACAATGTGAATTTTAAGTACAACAATTGAAATTCCAGAGGTATACGGCATGTATGATCAAAATCCGGCACAGTTAAATTGAATATTAATTCGATATATATACTCGTATTTGTCCTTATATTATGAGGCTACATCAAGGCCAAGTAAGCACTCATATTGGTATGTGATACGATTGGACTCATATTGGAAGAAGTCTGCAAACATGATAAATTATTGTCATCCTCGCAACGATTTACCATTTACGTTCAAAGTTTGCAAAGTTTAATTAGTATTTTGACTTTTTCGGGATTGCCGTTTGACCTTCTAACCTTTCAAGATATGCAAAATGACACACATACGAGATGCCTGAGGTCGTCCGAGAATTTGAGGCTGAGAATGCCAATGCATTCCACTGACTTTGTTGACAAGTCTTTCACTGTCAACGCGGTGCGCTTATGGAACGCATTGCCACTGAACATCAGACAGGCATAATCCCTAAACGTGTTTAAATTAATGGTTAAGAACCACTACCTATCATGTTATGCGCAGTAGGTAATAGCTCACAATTATGTGCTCACTCATTATTTTCCCTTCGTATTTGTATGAATTTTCTACTATAAATATCTATTTGTGTGTTATAGTATATGTATATCAGTATATATTGATAATACTTTGTATAAAGCCGTATATTAATTTTATCTTACTTATACTTCTCTCTCTTTCTTTTGTTTTAATACACTATCAATTTTAGTTTAGATGATAACTACACCATATTTTTAATTTTATAACATTACTGTCCATCCCAAGGTTAAGGCCGCCCAATGTACATTGAATTGAATTGTCTTACTGTAAATCTGTTGGTGTACAATAAAGAATTATCTATCTATCTATTATTATTAATATTTATTATTAACAAGTCAGTGCCTCTAACGATGAATAAGCAGTTGTCCAGCTATCAGGTACGGTTGCTTTGGTGCCAATAGATTATGGTAGGAACAATAGACTCACATATAAAGCATTCTGAGATATTTTGACGTAAGTAAAATTTACAACTCATTTTTACAATCAAGTACCTACATCACATCCAGTCAATCAGGAAGTAGTTTGTATACCACAAATGTAATATTTTAATGGGTAACAAGGTCTTAATGATTCGTACTGCCATTATATGCATTTTGAAGTGATCAAGATTATAACGTCCTCTTTTTAATGAGATTTCGCTACCTTGAACTTCATTTGAAGTTTTTTTGGCATACTATAATTTAGAATTTAGATTTGTTATATTTTTTATGCCCTATAAATATGTTTTATATGTAATTGATATACATTGATAATCATATAACATATTTAGTGGGCACGCCAAAAAAGTTGAACTTTTTTTATAAGTAAATGTTGTATAGAACGAAATGAGTTCGATTTTCAATTAAAACTCATTTGGGTTATCATTTATACCTACATAATATATATAACGTTTGTATATTTGTAGATAATTGACATAATCATTTATTAGTATTAAAAGTTCATTGATTTTTAGTACACATTATAATAAGGTGTAATGTAACTGGCAAATAAATTAAGATTTACATAAAATCAGAACCTTCCGCAGGATCTTCAATTAAAAATAAAACAGACGGATATCACAATATATTTTATTGATGTCGCTATTATTGTGTTGAATTTGCATTTTGCTTCATCACAATCAAAGTCATCAATAGTCGTTAGAAAATTTATATAAAAAATGTATCAAAACTGTATAAAAATTGTATAAAAAAGTAGTAATTACTAAGCGAAACAAATGAGATCAGTCCTATTAAACAATGCCAAGTCAAATTAAAATATTGGTAATATCTTCAGTTTCAATTACCATCCTGTATTCTGGTTCTGGTTGACGTAACTGGTGGCAACAGCACCACGAGCACCATAGCCATTGGCCAGAGATTGAGACCATCCATTGGCGCCATAAGCACCACCGGCAGCATAATTCTTGTTCCAGCCATTACCAAGATTGTTGTACCTTCCGTAGACACCATTGTTCTGTGCCCATCCATTGCCGAAGCCACCATATCCGCCATTGATACCAGCTTGAGCCCAGCCATTGGCCAGACCACCATTGAAACCGTAATTTTGATTCCAGCCATTACCCAGACCGTTGTATCCACCATACGCTCCATTGGTATAACCAGAATATCCTAAATTGCCAGCAGTATTCCATACGTTTAAACCACCATAACCCAATTGGTTAGTGCCAGAATATCCCAAACCAGTGGCGAGTGGTGAAGCACTGTTGTAGCCAAGTCCATTAACAGGATCTTTTTTAACAACTGCATTGAAGCCAGTATGAGGATTTGCCGAGTATTCAACGACGCGTTTTGTTCCGTCTGCTTCTAGAAGAGAATACTGTCCAACAACATTGTCCCCAACTCTTTTTTCATGCTGGTCTTTAATATCACCAGTGTTTGGATCTGAGACTCCATAGGAGAAACTAGAGGTGCCGCCTGAGCCACTGCAGCGTGCTACAGTCACTAGTAGAGTCAAGATGGCGAACTGTAAAAAAATACAAATATTTAAAAAAAAGGTAGATGGAAGATGGGCAGACCTTTGATGTGGGTCATCATCTTTCAATTATAATGGATTGCACTTATGCTGCTGTGGCATCTGCGGAGACCCTCCAATAGCAAAAATTATGATAATATGGTTAACAATTACATATTCGAGCCGTTTGGGGTCGAAACGCTTGGTTTCGTGGGGTACGGGCGCACATTAGCTTTACAAAGAAAAAACAAAGTGACTGGTCGATGCTTCGCGTAATCATAAGACTGGCCTTTTTATGGTAAAACAGATTGGCATTGCCATCCAACGGGACAATGCCGTTGGCCTTTTGGTGATGTTATCAGTTGATATCGATGGGGAGGAACTTTTCGACAACCAAAACTTTTAAAACCTCTTTTATATTTTTGTATTAGTTTTTCACGCTATCTACTGTCAATTTAACTTTTTTTTTTCATTAGATATTAATATAAGTAATCTAAAAAATGATTAACTTGGATACTAATTAAATTTAAAATATTCGTACTTAATCAAGAATCGAGTTCATTAAGGCGTTACGTACTGATGATAGCCCACTCAGTAAATTGTATCTTCTGTAAAACTAAGATTATTCACGAACTTATTATAGTTTTAATTCAATAATAGCATTATGTTCTGACTATGCTAAAAGAGTTACTTTTTAAGGTAAAAAGCGTTATAACGAATGTGACTCAATTATATTAAGGAAGTGATACACATAATTGAGAGAACATGAGGTATCACAAAAGACAAATAAAAATACAGGTATTTCCTATCTCATTCCCATTTCAACAAAACTTATCCAAAGTGAGAATGTAAGTGACTATTGCGAATCAAGTTATAAAACTTCGTTCAACTTAGAAACTTCAAATGCCGTAAAGGGCAAACGATTGAATGGACTATTTTTTTTGACTACAAAATATCTCTTTAGCGCTTCATATCACACAAAACACGTGGCACAGAAACTCTTGTGTTTACAGGATTGGCAGCGCGAGTGTGACTCCCTTTGCGTCCATAGGCCACGGTAACCACTTTCCATCAGATGGGCCGTGTGCTTGTCTGCCAACCAAATGGTACAAAAAAAAACAAGCGGAAGTGGTAACCTTTTCGGGCCCGTGCGTGTTTATTGCGAGTATGTACTTAATGTTAAATATGTATTGGCTAGAAATTTCCACCGTCTTTAGCATGCTTTTGTTATAAAGGATGCTATTTTTGAAATCTGTAACATGCATTGTTACAAATTTCCTCCCTTTTATAATTGATTTTTAAAACCTTTAACTAAATCTACATTTAAATAATCTTCATTATTTGTAGGTGCAATACAGTCTGCAAAATAATACATTTAGTATTATTCAGGCTGTTTTAGTTAACACTGTGGGGAAATATCTCTCAAAAATACGGGAAAAATATAATAATTTGGAAATTTCTTATTCTGTAGACTGTATTTCACACAAAATGGTCCATTTCTTAACATTTACCACACTATCACAGTTCACAGTATCAAACTATCATAACTGAACTTTGGGAGGTCGTTCTCATCAGTTTTATAAACTTATTTAGCAATCTTGAGAAACAAACCACAAGAATCTAATACTAAATTTTCCCAAGTTTAGAGATTCTTTAAATTAAAAACGAATTGTTCTTTGTAGTTATCGTTTACCCAATTACCTTTGAGAACATCTTGGTTTAAACCGTTTACACTGATACTGATGAGTGATTATGTTTCAGACCTTTATATAGGCATTTTTGATAGTACGTTTTAATATTGTGCATGCGCAATCTTCACCGGAAGCACATGGTGATTTGCAGAATTAATAACCTTGATGGGCAATTTAATTTTTTAGAAGTTTTTTCTTTCAATAAAAAAATCGCTCTATAATAAATTCTTTACCTAATTGACAGACCACATATACTATAGAGGTCAAGAATTATATTAAAAAAAACACCAAAAGGTCACTGGCACAAAATCTTGAATTTGAACAATACTTGAAAAATCCCCATTGAAACCCCCAGAAAATCTTTTATGATAACAATTTTCAAAATATACTTATTTTATACGATACCCACCAGTGAAATCTGTAGAAATGTAAGTGCTAGTGAATCTTTGAATGTTCCGTAATTTTTTAGGTAAGTTTTAGAAAACCATTGTAACTTTGTTTATGCACGCACTTTTGATGGAAATATGCTTGGATCTTTTAACTTCTTGACTCACATGATAGTTTAATGAGGCAGGTATTAAAGACAAGCATAATTCAACCTTAAATGAAGGCGAAGTCCAAGTGACTGAAAAAGACAACCCGTATACACCGAAATATTATAAGCGAATCCAGTCACCATTGTTCTATGCAAGCCGCATTTTAAAACAGCTTTTTTTTTTTTTTTTTTTTTTACGTGCGCAAAATCCCCACGGATACCTCCCCACCGGAGCCGGTGGAGGAGGTTATGTCGGACTCGAACCGACCAAAACGCACGCCGCCTGTGGGTCGCTTCGGCTGCCGAAGGTGAGGTTGACAGGCATATCCCTCGCACCCCGGCCGACCCAGGGCCATCTCTCACGAGCTGGCCCTCTTCTCGGGTGTGGGGACTACAGAGTCCCCAACTCGTCCCCGGAAACGGGGAGGCGCGCCACGCGCGCCGCCGCCGCGGCCTGCTTCTGCAAGGGTGACAGGCGGCTTCACCTGTCACCCCCAGGCCGGCGCTCATGGGGGGCGGAGGTCGTTCATCGACCTCCGACGCCCGAGTTGCCTTCGTGCGTGGGCAGCTTGTCTAGCGATCCTTCGTCGCTCCCGCTGCCGCTCCCGCCCCGCCTCCTCCTTCACGAGCATTACTTGCTCGCAGAAGGAGGCGCCGGCCGCCCACGCATCCGCGCAGCGAACCATCGCCGCGAGCAAGGTGGAGAGCGTGAGAACCCTCACTCCCAGGGCCGCCACAAGCTCCCGCCTCGGCGTCTCCCACGCCGGACACTCGGTGAGCGTGTGCGGACCTGAGTCCTCACTCGCGTCGCAGTGATGGCACTCGGACGTTGGCTCTTTCTGCATCCGACGCAGATACTTTCCGAAGCATCCGTGCTCGGTGATCATCTGCGTCAGACGGTACGAGAGGCTGCCGTGTGGCCTCTCTAGCCACTCCCCCATGATGGGTCTTACCGCCGTTACTACGGCGTGCCCTGCGCTTGGTTGCCCAAGTCGTCTCTCCCATTCTGCCACCATTTCCCTGTGGAGCCGGGATCTCACGGCCCGAATTTCTTCGGGCTCGGGATCGTGACCCCGCTCCCGCGCCGCCCTTCGGAACCTGTATAGCGCCGAAAGGCATCTCGCTTCCAGGATCCATGGTGGCGATCCGGCGAGGAGACTCGCCGCGTTGAATGATATCGTGCGGTACCCCCTTATGATGCGGCACGCCAACTTCCGCTGCGGACGCTGCAGCAGAAGCATGTGCCGATCACTCAGGGTGTCCGCCCACACGGGACACCCGTACAGGGCCATGGACCGCACGACACCCGCGTAGAGTCTCCTGCAGGAGTCATCCGGGCCCCTCAGGTTGGGCAGTAGCCGCGCCAGAGCGTTGGCTGTGCCCGCCAATTTGGGGCCCAGACTTCGGAAGTGCTTCCCGAAGTCCCACCGGCCGTCGAGCACGAGCCCCAGATATTTCATCTGGGGCTTGATGCCGATGAGAGTGCCTCCCACTGTGAGACTGGAACCAGGTGGTGGCGTGCGCCGAGGTCCATGAAAGAACATGGCCTCGGATTTATGCAAAGCCACCTCAAGGCCCAGCCGCCGGATCCGTTCCACGACTTGAGCAACCGCGGTCGTGGCCCTCAGGATCGCTTCGCGGTGTGTAGCTCCGCTCGCCGTCACTAGCGTGTCGTCCGCATAGCACGTGACGGCGGCGCCGTCCGCAAGCTCACCGCGAAGCACCCAGTCGTATCCAATGTTCCACAGTAGCGGCCCGAGAACCGATCCCTGTGGAACACCGCACGACATCTCACGCCGACCGACGCCGGTCGCACTTGGGTAGATGACGGCTCTCTCCGTCAGGTACGCCCCGACTATGCGGCGGAGGTAGAGAGGCACACCGTGGTACACGAGTGCCTCCCTGATGCAACTCCAGGGCAAGGTGTTGAACGCGTTGGAGATGTCCAAGGACACCGCCAACGTCACCTCACCCCGGGCAACTGCCTCCTCCGCCAAAGTCCTCACGCGCATGATGGCATCCACGGTGGACCGCCACCGGCGGAAGCCATATTGGGCATCCGCCAGGTCCGGCCCCCTACCAGAGAGGTGCTCGACGAGGCGCTTCGCAATAACTCTTTCAAAGAGCTTGCCCACCTCGTCGAGCAACACAATGGGCCGGTAGCCGGACGGTTCGTCCGCCGGGCGACCCTCCTTTCGGATGAGGACCAGTTTCCCCGTCTTCCACATCTTCGGAAACTGGCCCCGCTCCAAGCATGCGCTGAGGAACCCTCTCAGCCGGGGTTCGAGACCGTCTTCTCCCAGAGCTAGGACCCACGCGCGGCCTGGAATGCCGTCGGGTCCCGGGGCGGTGCTCTTCTTGGCTCTAAGCCTTCGCACCGCCAGCTCCAGTTCTACCCAAGTGACCTCGGGGACTTCGTCGTCAACTACCACACTGGGCGCCACAGGCGACCGAGGTGACGGAGTCATCTGCGGCGGAACGTGTTCCGCTCGCGCCGGGAACAGGGACTCGACCACTCCACCGAGCAGAGCTGGCTGGAGAACCCGGGTCAACGGCGGGGCCCGGGGGCGCAGCTTTCCTCTTACCATAAGGTAAGGCCGCCCCCATGGGTCCCGCTCCAGCGTCTCCATTAGCTCCTTATAAGCCGCGGCTTTCGCCCGCTTAATCTCCGCTCGGAGGGCATCTCTGGCCTCCCTGTATCCCACATGAAGCTCCGCCACTCGGGGCTCCGTATCTGCGGTTCGGCTACGCCTCCTACGGAGTCTGGTCCACCGGCGGTGCGCGATCACGCAGGCTTGCCGTAGCCTCGCGATCTCCGCAGACCACCAGTAGACCCGACGCCTCGGACTATAGGGTGGTGCCCTAGGCATACCCGCATCGCAGACACGAGTCATGGCCTCCCGGAACCACACCGCCTCATCGTCGATATCGACAGGCCTGTCCGGCGCAATGGCCCAGGCCTGTACGATGGCGGCCTCCAGGAGGACCTCCCGATTCAGTCTCCCAAGCACCCAGCGTGGCTCGCGTGGGGCCGGTATGACCGGCGCATCACCCGCGGGGGGGGAGACATCAAACCGAACGTATCGGTGATCCGCCAGTGTCTCCACCCCCACAACAACACGCCAGTCCCGCACACGGTGCGACAGCGAAGCGCCTGCGAACGATAGGTCGATAATCGAACTGCGCTCCGCGGTCACGAACGTGGCTTCGGCCCCGCGATTCTGGAGAACTAGACCGTGATTAGCGGCCCAGCTCTCCAGAGCCCTACCTCGTGGGTTCGTGTGCCGGGACCCCCAGGTCACTGACCAGGCGTTGAAGTCCCCGAGCACAAGAACCGGATGAGGATGACAGGCGTTGACGACGTCGGTCAGTCGCTCCAGCGACTGCCGGTACTCCCCTATGCGTCGGTGTAGGCTCGGCGTGAAATAGACGGCCACGACCGCAATCTCCCCCACACGCGCCGCTACGATGCCATGCTCCCTTGCCACGACAACAGGGGGGGGGGCACCCATAGCGGCGTTGTACACCAGTGCCGCCGACCCGTCCAGGTCGACCACCCAGGCAGGCCCAAGGGGCCGGTGAGTGTACGGATCGGCGACAGCGGCGACGTGTATGGACCACTGTGCCATGCTCTGGAGCAGAAGACCCTGAGCATCGGCACCGTGGCCCACGTTCGCCTGCAGGATGCGGAGCTGAGGATCCATTATGGAACCATCTCCGCATCCCGCCGCGAACTTTGGGTGGAGCTCCCGCCTTGCGGCTTCGGCTCCCCCCCGGTGCAGGCCTTGCTGCCAACCCTATGGTCGGCCGGTTTGCCCCCCGCTGCACACCTGAAACAGTGCAGCGGAGCTTCGCATCCACCGGCCGTATGGCCGGGTTGGCCACAGCGGAAGCAGCGGTCACCGACCGTCACCGCTGCCGTGCACTGCACCCCCACGTGGCCGACCGACAGGCACCTATAGCACCTAGTCGGTCGAGCCTGCAGGAGCCGGACCTGCACCCGCACCACGCCTCCAACGGCGAGGAACCCCCGGTCGGCAGCCTTTTTGGCTGCTGCGATGGGGCAGCCGACAACTGCCGCCCCCAGTCCACGGCGGCCGAAGCGGATCGCTCCGACCTTAACCGTATCTAGGGGGCAGCCCCCGGCCTCCGCCACGGTGAGGCGGATTTGCTCCGCCGTGATGGAGTCGTCCAGGTCCGAAATGCGCAGTTCTGCGCACTTGTTGGGCCTGGACACCCGGACGTCGGCTGCGTCAAGCGTCTCCCTAAGCTTAGCCGCTAGGGCATCAGCCTGGGGACCGCTCGAAGCGCCTGGGATCTCGAGAAGCCGAGCACCCGTCCGAGTGGGTTTCACCCGGATGGGGCCCGGCATGTCGAGGGCCTTCATGTCAACGCAGGCTCTCGCCTGCGTGACAATTTGGGCGTACTGCACGCCCCTATCCGCCGCCTCCGCCGTCATCGTAAGGACGACGGCGGTTGAGCGGGGGACGCGCAGCCTCCCCGGCACTCCCCTTGCAGCAGCCTCAGCCCTCCTGGCCTTTTTGGCTGCCTTTCGGTTCGCCTTGCGCCGCTTTTTGGAGGCGCCGGCAACCTTCCAGCCCCCCTCCGGCGAGGAGCTCGTGGCGGCTATACCCGACGGAGTTCGGGCCAGAGCCGGGGCCGGGGCTAGGGCTGGGGACTTCTTCCCCTTGCCCTTCCCCTTCCCCCTTCCCCTGGGCCGGGCAACTTGCGCATCCTGGGGGGGGCTCCCAGCCCCCGCAGCGAGAGCAGCCCGAGCGGGCGGAGCGGCAGGGGCGGCAAACGCAGCGGACGGGCTGCTGGCCGACCCCTGCGGGGACCCCGCCACTACCGGACAGGTGGGGCCCCTCTTAACCGCCCCGGCATATCCGGCCGGAGCCGCCAATGGCGGTCGGCGGCTGGAGTCCATTATGGACTCCAGCCAGCTCCGGGTGCGCTCCTCCTGCGCCACCCGCCACGCCCGCTGCTCCGCCAGCGCCTCCTCCTGGCGCTTCTCCATGGCAGCTATTGCCGCCATGCAGAGCGCCAACGGGTCCGCAGGCCGAGCCGGCCGCAGCACCGGCGACTCCGGCTGAACTGGTCGGGCCGGCGACTTCGGCGGCCCCGGCTGCGGCGACTCCGACGGCGCCAGAGGCTCCGGCCGCAGCGGCGACCTCGACCGCACAGGCAACAGCGGCCGCGCCGGCCGCCCCGACGGCGTCGGCTGCGCCAGTGGCTCCGGCCGCAGCGGCGACCTCGACCGCACGGGCAATAGCGGCCGCGCAGGCCGCCCCGACGGCGTCGGCTGCGCCAGCGACTCCGGCCGCAGCGGCGACCTCGACCGCACGGGCAACAGCGGCCGCGTCGGCGGCGTTGGCTGCGCCACCAGTCGCCTCCGCGCCGACCGCGTCACACGCTCCGCCGGCAGCCCAGCGACGACCGCTTGGAGGCTCGCCAGTTCGGCCGCCATCCTCCCCATCTCCTTGCGGTATTCGGCCGCCATCCGCTCATTATTCTCCAGGAGCTCCACATGCCTCCTGCCTAAATGAGCCCTGTCGATCCGCAGCTCGGCTAGCTCCGCCCTCAGGAGGTCGAAGAGCTCGACAAGCCGCGTCGTCGCCTGCGTGACCCGGTGCTCCTCCGGCGTTGGAGAATCGGTGCGGGCCCCGGCCCAACCTTCTAGGGCTTCTATTACCTCCTTCGACATTATGTCGGCGCGAGGTAAGGGTAAGGACGCCGCCGAGGTGGAGGAACTCGGCGGCGCCTCCACATCCTCCGGGGCCCTGAGGCTATCACCACGCTGCAGCTGCGTGCGGCTGACCGCTAGCAGCTTCGGCGGTGGTGGATGCAGCGTCTCGTCACCGTCGTGACTGCTGCTGGTGGAAGAGGAGTCGGTCAAGGTGAGCTCCAAGTCCGACTCCGTCTTCTGTGGTGGAGGGGAAGGAGGAGGAGGAAGAGACTTCTTCCTGAATCTCCTCTTCCGCCGTACAGATTTCCGGGTCTGTAGGCCCACCGGGCTGTTCGCCCTACTCTTCTCCGTGGCGGTGTCGAATTCCTCCGACACCGCGGTTTGGGACGCGACCTCCGCGTCGTGGTGCTGCGCGACCTCCGCGCAGACTGTTTCACTGGGTTTGGGTTTAAGTGTATGTTTAAGTTTATCCATATCTTATCCCACGAGAAGAACCGATAAAATTACACTCCCCGGGTGACGGCCATTCCGGGAAGCGGGGTACATACTACGGAGGTCCCCTGGTATCCGTAGGTTTTAAGCGACTTCGCTGTCGGGTTTTTCAGACTTTTCCTTGTCGCGGGCCGGCCAATTAAGGCAAGCCCCGCGGCCTTCAGAATATCGGCTTCCCAAGTGTGGCTAGCACTCAGGTCGTTGTCGATATCCTGGAGGTTACGCGACGCGGGAGAGCAGCCAACTCTCCCAGCACCGACGGTGGCACGAATGCCTGCCAGCCTCTGCGCGAGCAGTAGGCCGGCCCGTCCCTGGATCCCATGGATCCTTGTGTCGCCCCCATGTCCCCTCTGAAAGCAGAGGGATACCGGGAGCGACAGGCTAGCCCTAAAAAGGGCTGTTTGGGATGGAAGGGATTCTACGAATCCCTTCCCGCGGGCCTTGCAGGTCCGCCATACCACGACCCCCTCAGGGTCAGCTAGCCCTAAAAAGGGCTTGTCGGGTTATTGGTCGACGGCTAGCAGAGCTCCTTCTCCTTGGAGTCAGAGTCTACTAACCGTCGTCCAGGGTGCACCAGCCTCCCCGCTTCCGTTCCCCAGGACCGCGGTCCAGAGGGAAAAGAAACAGGTAAGCCAACGTGGAGGTTACCCAACCCGCACCCCGCATTTTAAAACAGCTTTAAACTACGTTATCCTTTGATTACATTCGCCATAAATAAGTTATTCTGTAATTTCTTAAGCTGTGGAATGATTTCTCTGCTTTGCTTTTTCCAAGGAGCTACAATATGGGGTTCTTCAAGAAGGTTCTTACGGGATCAGCAGTACGAGCGGGACGCTCCTGGTGCGTGCTGTATACGTCTGTAGGCCACGGTTTGGTTCAGCATTATCATCACAGGGTTCATCTTGTTGCATCAAATTATAGCATTTTATGGGCCAGATTCTCTCTCCTACTCATTCTCTTGAATTTGCTTACTTGCAGATGAGGTTAGAGATAGTATTCAAAAGCGAAAACTCAAAAAAAGATACAAACAAGATGAACCTTGGTTTGTTTACTACTTTGGTAGTATAAAAAAGGAAGATAGGTAGATAAGTATATGCTATATTCAAAGATTACAGATCTAAAGTAGCATTTTATTAAACTAATAAGAAGCGTGTACATATTCTGTAACATATAATGGAGTTACAACACTCTTATGGTATAGTACTACAATTACGTCAATTTGGCTGAAAGCCTAAAAAAAATCTACTACTGAGCAAATGGATCGAGATTTGTTTATGGATTAGTATTCATTGACCTTGGGCAACAGTTTTAGGGACAAGGATGCTGAATACTACAATAACTTTTCATTTTGCTACGAAGTCCTGGGTACAATCTTTATCTCTAAAAAGAGATGGGTCTATAGCGGAATTCATGGATGCTAACGGTAAAACGCTAGGATAATAATGAGCAACCTTGTGCAACGCAGCAGTCTACTATTTAGCTGAACGATGCTTAAATAATTAAGAATGTAAAACTTGATAGTACTGCTCTGCTTTCGTTTTTTTTTTACGTTTTTGTTGCGTACCTGCATTATAAATAATAAGTTTAAAACTAAAACCCGATTACTGAAAAATCACGCTTTTAAAAGTATTGAACAAGAAAATATCAAGGATAGCCGTGGTCGTATGCCACTTTGTCCTAGAATGTTTTGTATTGTTTGACTAAAAAAATATTTGTAATGTTCTAATTAAACCCTTTCAGATGATACCAAACAAGGTATATTTAACTCAAGTTTATTTTTTAACACAGTACTTTATGACTGCTAGAAGGCAGTAGGTACATTAGATTCTAATGACGCTTCTAATGATACATCATTTGTCCAGTTCTAATAAGTAGTTCAGGAGCTACTAGGGAACAGTTGAACCTACATAAATACATACTTACATACATAAATACATAGCCTGTCAAATTCATAACCCTCCTTTGGCCTCGCCGTAGTCGGGTAAAAATAAAAGGAAAGTACACTTATTTTTATTTAAATTTTGACATATTGAGATGTTTGAACTTATTCAATTACTTTTCTAGCCAGAGCAGATATCATATGCATCCAAACTTCTTTGCGCATTTAAAAGTTATGATGGCACCAGGATATTTACATAAAACTTTTACGTAGAGATGTTGAATCCTTGGCAGTACTTTACCGTCTGTACCATAGTGAATATCCTAATGAGTTCTTCGATTTAGTCCCTCCCTTTCCTTTCCTACACAGGACAACACATGCAGGGCTTAGATATCACCCGCATACAGTTGCAGATATCCGATCAAGAATCAAGCGGTTCGAAGACTCTTTTCTTTTTCGCACCACTATGGCCTGGAATTTATTACTAGCTCACGTATTTCCTACTTCCTACAGTTCTAGGTCCTTTATGAGGGACGTAAAAAAGCATAGGATGAGGCCGTGAAGCTGAATGTCACCATGTCAACATGGTATATGAAAGAAAGAAAGAAAGAAAAATATTTTATTTAAGTTCCACACAGCGGGCATCCTACTAAATACAAATAGATAGGTAATATAATAATTAGTAGGTATATTAAATTAAAATAGTAGGTATATTAAAATTAAGCTACGGGTGCAACATTTCACACTATGCGAACCCAAATACAGCATTGAATGCTGCGCACACCCTTCGTTGAGCGCTGTGGATAGCGCTGGTTTTCAGATGGGGTCACTATATATGCAATGGGTGAAGTAATCATCAGGTGAGTCAATTTGTTATTGATATAACATAAACTCACGCCTATATCCCCGAAGGGGTAGGCAGAGGTGCTAGCACCCACATTTCGCCAGTTTATGTTTAGGTCCCAATGTAATAGGTGGCGAGCCTATTGCCATTAACCAGACACTTATAAACCTGCGATAAATACACACATAACTTCGAAAAGCATCGAAAAGTCATTGGTGTGTGCCATGGTAAACCTGGGATCGAACCCGAGACCTCGTCTCACCAGTCCATTACCCATATCACTAGGCTATCGTGGTATATATGTCTTATTGACATGTCCTATATAAATACTTACTTTTTAAATAATATTATTTAGATGCGGAAATTTGATTAAAGCTCGTGAACCAACAATTCGTTTTATAAGCTACACCTAATCTGTCACAAAATTATAAGTTTTTGTTACTTTGTTTCTCATTCACATTAAGTCTCATAAAAGCAAAACTAACCTTTTGCTATTATTACCTTTTTAGTAGTAGTTTGCATATTATATTTTATTTAAATACAATGGTTGAGTTACGTATTAAAAAGAATATAATAAAGATAAACAAAGCACCTGTGACAGTAAAAATAACACGAATGACGTTGCTATTGTCACAGCATGTAAATTTTGCACACACAGCTACAAGTTAGAGTGCAGCAAATCATTACATCATCGCATGTAAAATGTTCTCAGCGCATAATATAATTATTAAATAAACTGCAAATTATTTTCAAGTTATATATCGTTTAAGGTACGAATCATTAAACTCATAAAATGGATAAAACCATCATCTAATTAAAAACAGTAACTTAATCGACATCTAAATATGTTGTTAACTCTTCAACGAGGCCAATGCTACCAATCTAATCAAAATTAATTTACATAATAGGTATTCCAGATTCTAATTAACCTCTGAAAGAGATGATTTCGAAACATTAAGGCTGATGTGAGCGCAATGATTTCAAACTATGACCCCCAAAACTACAATGCGGAGACTTTGTGTGAATATAAATATTTGAGAACAACGGTGTTAAATCATTCACAAGCTCAAGCTGAAGACGAACACAATTCATCATGGCAGCTAAGGTAAAAATAACAAAATATTAAAAAGTTTAACAAAAAAAGCAACAATTGAAAAGAACACATAGAAAAAATTGTTAAAATAAAAGCCCTCAATAATCTCTACTGAACTTTTAGTCCTCGTGTTAATAGAATAATATTTTCTTCCGCAGTTCATTGTGTTCTCCCTACTGGTGGCATCAGTGTATGGCAGTGGCGGTTACTCAAGCTTCTCCTACGGCGTCTCAGACCCTAACACCGGCGATGTCAAGGATCAACACGAGAAACGCGTTGGTGACAGCGTCGTCGGCAAATACTCGCTATTGGAATCCGATGGAACTAAAAGAATAGTAGAGTACGAAGCTAATGCCGCTACTGGATTCAATGCTGTTGTCCGCAAAGAACCTGCTAATGGAGTACACCCATCCGGGCCTCTAGGACATGGGCCTTTAGCTCACCCCGCTGGACCAGTTGCACCTGCCCCGATTGCGCCCGGTCATCCTGCACCTATTGCTCCAGGCCATGGCGCACTCCCCTATCCTGGTGCCCTTCCCCACCCAGGTGCTCTAGCTCACGCTGGTGGCCTGGCACACCCTGGGGCTCTTCCCCATCCAGGCGCTTATGCTCAACAAGCTGCATTGGCTCATCACGGAGCTCTTGCACATCCCGGTGCCCTACCACACCCTGGAGCTCTTGGACCCCTCGGACACCCCGGCGCTGTAAACCCACATTACAACAATTTGGCTGGTAACTATGGTCATCCCGGAAATGGTGCCTATGCTGGTCACCCTGCTTCTGGTCCTCAAGGAGTTCCCACCGTATCACACTTCTCTCACTCTGTCGTTCATGATGTACCCCGTCCCTACGCTGGACCCTACGCTGGCGTCAACAATGGTGCCTATGGTGGAGCATACAATGGTGCATATGGTGGAGCTTACAACGGTGCCCATGGTGGACCTTACAATGGTGCGCATGGTGGAGCTTACAACGGCGCCCATGGTGGACCTTACAATGGTGCGCATGGTGGAGCTTACAACGGTGCCTACAGAGGATACGGTGGTGTCTACGGAGGATATGGTGGTCCTGGTCAACACGGTGCCTTTGGTGGCCCCCTCGCCCATGGACTTGGTGCTCCTCTTGGTCTTGGTATCGGTGGTGCTCGTGGCCTAGCTCATAGTTACAACAGCCTGACCCGTGGTGAAGCCTACCCTCATGGTTATGGAGGATATGGTGCCCGTCCTAATGGTGCTTACGGTGCCGGCGCAGGAGCTGGAGTTGGAGCCTGGTGAACAAAATCGACTGCTTGATCTGTGATTTAGGTATCAATAAATGAATAAATTATAATGTTTATAAAAATACTTCTTTTTTATATCTATCTCCCTCTATGTCTGGACTATAGACATTATAATTAATATAATATAATTGATTATTAGGTAAAAAGTGCAAGCAACAACGGAAGTTGCAGGGCAAAATGTATAATGATAATTAATTATTCTTTTAGATGCTATCTCTTTAAATAGTCAATGTCACCTGCAACCAAGCATATCTACATAATTGTTTATAATAAATTGAAAATATTACAAGCATCTTAATGTTGTTAAATATGTCAAAAACATATAACTCTTTAAATATTTGAGAACAATTACACATGGTTTTCAAGTAACCAAATCTAATTTTAGCAACATAACATTATTTGTTTTCCTATATTGACATTTATTTTTAATGTTAGCAACAAATAACTTCCTTACTGGTTTTCATGGAATAAAAAACAAAATAGCATTATTTTATGTCTTATAATTAAGCACTAATTTCATCATATTAAAATAATGGAGCATAATTAAAAAAGCAAAAACAATATTGACTTCACTTACGTGTTATTACAAAATCCTAGTCTCACTCTCACGCAGATAACGAACAAAGGTGTACAAGTCTGTATAACAATGATATAATTAAGTTTACGAACCGTATGTATTTCTTAAAACGCGTGGAATTCAATGTTGTGGTATGACTTTGATGACCTACTGTTCTTTTTAGTGAAATTCTCTAAATTTAGTCATACTGAACTGAATTTTTGCAATGTTATCTCTAGCTTCCTACTTCAGATGTTGTACAATTTGTTCATAAACGCATCTTAAACATATGTAATTGTTTCGTAAGTAAAGTAGGTATGATAACTGTAATATTTGTCGATACCCTATAAAATTAATGACGGGGCCTAAAACGAGTCTACCTAATAACGAATTAAATGTTAAACGAAGTAAAAGTGTTGTGTTCCCGGTGGTGAGTAGGGTAGCCAGAGCTCACTGGAAAGTTTTTGTGCTGTCAGTGGGAAGACCAAAGGTTTGTCCTGATTTAGCGTTCTGCACTGAGGGCACATAAAATCTCTGTTCTTACAGGGTTGGCAGTACGGATGTGACTGCACTGGTGTTACACACGTTCATAGGTCACGGTAACCATTTTCCAATTTCCAAGTAGTATAAAAAAATGATTAGGTAGAATATTAGTTAATTACGTAAGAAGAGTATTTTTTAGACTTTGATCGAAAAAACATGTCAAAGATCTGCCAAATCCGCAGTTAGACTGAAAAAAGTGGGCCCCAGACTCCGAGGTGAATGCGACTGGGAGAAAATAAAAATGAACGTCTTAGACTGGAACATCCGATCTAATGTGTACAGAAATTGCTTTTAATAAATTGTAATAAGAGAGTATTACTAATTAAACCAGTATGCAGTAGGTAGATATCGTTTACAGTATGATATTGTTTACAGTCAAGTAATTGTAAGTGCAAAAGCATCTTAAGTTTGTTATGTGTATTCTATTTAGACTTGTTCGATTGTATTGTGTTGTCATTATAACTTCATATGACTTCAATTAGTTCTAACGTTATTTGAGATAAAACTCCTACGTGCTCAATAAAGGGAGTTAGCATGGATGAAACTGATTTTGACTCAAACATCTTTACTGTCCATAAAATACGGAATGTAGTTAGTTACACTTGGTTACGAAAGTACAAATTATTTCTTGTTCTAGGTGCCTAGACTTTATTATATTTACCCAACATTGATATACATTCAACTCAATTGCATTCAAACTAACCAGTTTAAAATACTGGAATTTTGTAGGCAAAGACCTTAGGCCTTTTATTAATATACAGATAACTCCGAAGTGATACGTAGAGGTGTAATAAGATATCGTAGTCTATGGATTTAGGATGTATAATAGGCTAGTAGTGTTTACATCCGTTGCAAAATGAAAAGAATTAAAAAAAATGTGTTCAGAATTGTTAATGTAACAAAACTGAAGTCCCATACATCCATCATCTAATCCTAAAATCATTGAATTGTGAACAAATTTTGACAAATCATAGGTAGCAATTGAACGAAGATTATAGGCTATTAGGCTCAATATTGGAAAACACTGTTGTAGGATTTTATACGATGTTTTCTAGTTCGAAGCCAGGTCAGCTAGTCTATATTGTGAGTGCCTAGTCTATTGTGAATTGCTTACACTTTCCATAGAATTTTAAAGATAAAATGTGATATCAACCCAAAGATGGTTTAAAACATGGGCGCAGGTAAAAAGATTGTTGGGATAAATCACTAATGGTTGAATTATTTTATTGGAACAATTTATCAAAGATAGCTATAATCCGTTAAACTAACAAAATGTGTAGTTAAGTTAATGCACAGAAGTTTTTATATCGGCACTTTTTACATTTAACCAATCAACTATCCTGTTGCGTCCATTGCTGGACATAAACCTCTCTCAATGTAACAATGGGAGAAATAGACAATATAAAAATAGTATTAAACTTAACACAATGTAATCGCAGTTTTCTGTATCCACTTGTAGTAATATGAGACGTCGGTATAGACAATCACGTTGTCATTTCTTTCCGGTGTTTTATATGAGACGATCCCGATTTGAATGTACCCACGAACGACTAGAGCACTACCTGAATCACCTCTGAAAATAAATATAACTGTATTGTAACATAATGAAATTTGATGAAGAAAAAATAATCTTTACTTCTTTTTTAAAACATAGTAAGTGCAATTACTGTGGAGGGAGGTACACTGCGGTATTTCCGCCAAATTGAGCAGTCCGACTGGGGAAGTACCTTCGCCCTACAGAATACCGCGGTTATAAATCGAAAACTTTATGTTGTGTTCCCAGCGGTGAGTAGGGTAGCCAGAGCTCACTGGAGAATTTGTGCTATCAGTGGGATGAATAAAGGCTTGTCCTGCTTAGTCCCCTACACTGACGGCACAGAAACTCTGTGCTTACTGGGTCGGCGCGAGTGTGGCTTCTCTGGTGTTACACACGTCTCACGTACACGTGGGCCGCGCGCTTGTCTACCACCTAAGCGGTATAAAAAAAATCTCTTCCTTTTTTTTTTCTTACGTGCGCAAAATCCCCACGGATACCCCCTCCCCCACCGGAGCTGGTGGGAGAGGTTATGTCGGACTCGAACCGACCAAAACGCACACAGCCTGTGAGTCGCTTTTTTGTTGCCGAAGGTGAGGTTAACAGGCATATCTCTCACACCCCGTCCGACCTAGGGCCATCTCTCACGATCTGGCCCTCTCCTCGGGTGTGGGGTCCACAGAGTTCCCAACTCGTCCCTGGAAACGGGGAGGCGCCGCGCGCCTCCTCCTCGAATAGTATTCTCTCTACTAGGAGTGGGTTGTTAGAAAATAGGAAAATATAAATAATATTTTCAGCGTTTACGTAAGTATTTACTAGGGTTTCTTTGTTCCACTATAACTTATAAAGAAGCTGGAAGGATGTTAAAGTCTCACACAGGCGCATTTTTCTCTTTTGATAATATGTCGTATTTGTTATTACGACGACACACTGTTGCATTAATAATAATGCGCCTATGTGTTTCAGTTTTTTTATTGTAAAAGATATTTAGGTCTGTTCTTACTCTGTTATAATAACAGATTTGTTTCTGCTCCTACCACAAATCGTCCCATCTGGCATCGATTTTAATAACTTAAGACACTTATGTTGCTTCAATATATTTTCTTTGGCAAACATTAGTGTGCGTGTCCCTATTAGTTTTTCTTCCTGAAACATTAAATTTAATTATATGTTTCATACAAATATTTCTTTAAATATTTAGATTTTTATATAAAACTATCACTTGATTATACCTGCATATTTTGATTGTTAATATAAATGTAGAATATGGGTAATCATGGCTGGCAATTATGTCAATCCCCATATGTTTGATTTATCTTGTACAAGACCACACACACACTTTATTTATTTATTAATTTATTTATTCTTTGCAAATATGGGTTACATAAGATGTTACATTCATTAGGTATATATGTAGTTTCACCATATTCCACCATAATAGGCATGCAATTTAAAAGCTAAATTAGGAACAAAATACTAAATAATCTGATATCTTACTTCTAGAAATTTTCAGGCTGTCGAATTATTTTTATTTATACATTCCAGAATACAAATGAAAATTTAAAATTTGCTATGTCATAATGTATTATCTCTATTGTATAATAAATTTATGTCAATATAGATTTTAGTCATACTTATATTTTAATAGTAAATGTCAATGTCAAAAAAAAAAATGTCATCACCATTTCTACCACAACTGTACACATCACAGCTAAGGCACTTTGTACAGTCGTAATGACTTATCAGACAAGAAATCTTTCAACGAATAGTAGCATTTATAAACAAGCAATTTACGGAGTTTTAACTTTTAGATTCCTACTTAGCATTGTGATAACAATTAATCTTTTCGATTTTCAAATAGTAAAAAAAATACTTGCATCTATAAGTCCCCAGCCGGCTATATACCCGTCTTCTTTATACGGGGGATTCTTCATTATTGCCACACGACTTACTTTAGAATTTAACATCAATGGAGTTTTCAGTTTCATCAAGGCGATGTCGTTGTTTAACATTGAATTGCAGTAATTACCGTGAATATGGTATCTGTGAACCGTAGAAACAGTACCTTTATCCTTATGCCGATGACCTACTGAAACCATCATGATAAGTCTACCATCACAGTCGTACAGACAATGCGCTGCCGTTAGTATTAAATCCTGATTCACAATAGATGAACCACAAATCCATGAAGTTCCTTTATGACTTTTCTGCTTACACGCACATCTAAGGAATGCGACATAAGGAAAATCTGTTATTTTTGCTCTACTACCACCGGAGATGAACGGTTCCATGTAACAATTACCAACGCACATGAAGTGGGATATAATCATAATAATTTGAATCACTTGCATAATACCGTAGTTAGCAATAAAAATAAATTAGAAGTGATTAAACTTTTTCTCGTAATTGTGTAGCTAACCAATCAGAGTAGTGTTAATAAAGCGTAATAATGGCCGATAATGTGCTGGCTTCTTTGATGGCCTCAATTTTTAACGTGGTAGGTGACACTGCAATTCGATTGAAGGCCAAATGAATGTGTTCCTATGTTCATGTTTATATATCCAAGTGATGCTGTTATCCAACTGTTAGGTGTACAGTCTACCAAACAACCTTACCTTATCAGTAAGAAGTCATTTCTGATTTAAAATTGACGCACTGAAAATCCAATTACCTTATTCTAAAGTACTTTTAATTTCATAATGCAGTGCAAGAAATGTGGCATGTGCGAACTCTGTGTTATAAGCCTAGATCGATCGAGTTTGTCTCGTCAGCTACACTTGAACTTATTATTTTATATAGAATACGCCAATTTGACTTCACCTCGCCTGATGGTAAGCTAAAGGCAAAGTCTCCAGAAAGAGGGTCACCATTACAGACACTAAGTATGTTACAATGGTGGCACTCAGCTTGGTGGCCTCATCAGATGCTTTTCACGCCCCGCTTAAAGGCCCCGGGACTGTAGGCAGAAGGAAACACGTGTGCTGGTAATGAATTCCAGGTCTTGGTGGTGCGGCAGAGAAAACAGTCTCCGAACCGCTTGGTTCTTACTTACCGACACGAACCTTGTCGGTTCTTGCCGATGTCGGGTTCGGGCAGCGCTCGGCAGACCCGTCTTGCGACCGATGCAGTTCGAGCCACGTCCACACGGCCCGAGACTTGCGAGCCGTGATCGATGGGTCTGGATGTAGCTATTGACTAGTTTACCCCAATGATTTTTGCCTTTTTTTATCTAGGACACACCAACTTGACTTCACCTCGCCTGATGGTAAGCTAAAGGCAAAGTTTCAGGAAAGGGTGGCAGAACACGGCCCACCTGATGGAAAGTGAATACTGTGGCCTGGACGTCTGTAACACCAGAGGAGTCACAGTCGCGCTGCCAACCCTGTAAATACAGAGTTTCTGTGCCGTCAGTGTAGAAGACAAAGCAGGACAAGACTTTAGTCTTCCCACTGTCAGCACAAACTCTCCAATGAGCTCTGGCTATTCTACTCACCGCTGGCAACACAACACGAAGTTATTATAAGGCGGAGGTACCTCCCCAGTCGGACTGCTCAATTAGGCGGAAGTATCACCGCGCCCTACCTCCTAAAAGGTAGATGATGAAGTGGCAATTTCTTTTCATTGAATGATTTGAAACAACTATTTTTATAATCAATTTGGCAACTGACTTTTCGCCATTACATAGTACACGTTAGGTGAATCCACCTAACCACCACCAAGACCTGGAATTCATTACCAGCACACGTGTTTCCTTCTTCCTACAGTCCCGGGGCCTTTAAGCGGGGCGTGAAAAAACATCTGATGAGGCCGCCAAGCTTACCATCAGGCGAGGTGAGGTCAAATTGGCGTGTCCTATATAAAAAAAAAATAAAAAAAAGACAGAACACTTTTCTAGAGGCCTTCACAAATGTTTTTCACAGCCTACTTTAAGAATTTGGTATTATAGGAAGGAAGAAACGCGTGTGTAGGTCGAGTATTCCAGTTTCGTGTCATGGGATAAAGTATCCTATGAAGTCTATCACTTTATTTTACAGTGAACGCAGCAATTATGCAGTAAGTAGACGCGTTTTATATATCCGCTCAGTGCAGACATATATAGTAGACGTTAGGTGAATCCATAAGGTACAGAACACTTTTCTAGAGGCCTTCACAAATGTTTTTCACAGCACACTTTAAGAATTTGGTATTATAGGAAGGAAGAAACGCGTGTGTAGGTCGAGTATTCCAGTTTCGTGTCATGGGATAAAGTATCCTATGAAGTCTATCACTTTATTTTACAGTGAACGCAGCAATTATGCAGTAAGTAGACGCGTTTTATATATCCGCTCAGTGCAGACATATATAGTAGACGTTAGGTGAATCCATAAGGTACAGAACACTTTTCTAGAGGCCTTCACAAATGTTTTTCACAGCCCACTTTAAGAACTTGGTATTATAGGTAAGAAGAAACGCGTGTGTAGGTAGAGTATTCCAGTTTCGTATCTTAGGACAAAGTATCTTATGAAAGTATCCTATGAAGTCTATATTTATTTTACAGTGAACGCAACAATTATGCAGTAAGTAGACGCGGTTTCTATATCCGCTCAGTGCAGATATATATAGTAGACGTTAGGTGAATCCATAAGGTACAGAACACTTTTCTAGAGGCCTTCAAAAATGTTTTTCACAGCACACTTTAAGAATTTGGTATTATAGGAAGGAAGAAACGCGTGTGTAGGTCGAGTATTCCAGTTTCGTATCGTGGGACAAAGTATCCTATGAAAGGATCCTATGAAGTCTATATTTATTTTACAGTGAACACAACAATTATGTAGTAAGTAGACGCGGTTTCTATATCCGCTCAGTGCAGATATATATAGTAGACGTTAGGTGAATCCATAAGGTACAGAACACTTTTCTAGAGGTCTTCACAAATGTTTTTCACAGCACACTTTAAGAATTTGGTATTATAGGAAGGAAGAAACGCGTGTGTAGGTCGAGTATTCCAGTTTCGTATCGTGGGACAAAGTGTCCTATGAAAGTATCCTATGAAGTCTATCACTTTATTTTACAGTGAACGCAGCAATTATGCAGTAAGTAGATGCGGTTTCTATATCCGCTCAGTGCAGATATATATAGTAGACGTTAGGTGAATCCATAAGATACAGAACACGTTTCTAGAGGCCTTCACAAATGTTTTTCACAGCCCACTTTAAGAATTTGGTATTATAGGAAGGAAGAAACGCGTGTGTAGGTAGAGTATTCCAGTTTCGTATCGTGGGACAAAGTATCCTATGAAGTCTATCACTTTATTTTACAGTGAACGCAGTAATTATGCAGTAAGTAGACGCGGTTTCTATATCCGCTCAGTGCAGATATATATAGTAGACGTTAGGTGAATCCATAAGGTACAGAACACTTTTCTAGAGGCCTTCACAAATGTTTTTCACAGCCCACTTTAAGAATTTGGTATTATAGGTAGGAAGAAACGCGTGTGTAGGTCGAGTATTCCAGTTTCGTATCTTAGGACAAAGTATCTTATGAAAGTATCCTATGAAGTCTATATTTATTTTACAGTGAACGCAACAATTATGCAGTAAGTAGACGCGGTTTCTATATCCGCTCAGTGCAGATATATATAGTAGACGTTAGGTGAATCCATAAGGTACAGAACACTTTTCTAGAGGCCTTCACAAATGTTTTTCACAGCACACTTTAAGAATTTGGTATTATAAGAAGGAAGAAACGCGTGTGTAGGTCGAGTATTCCAGTTTCGTATCGTAGGACAAAGTATCTTATGAAAGTATCCTATGAAGTCTATATTTATTTAACAGTGAACGCAACAATTATGCAGTAAGTAGACGCGGTTTCTATATCCGCTCAGTGCAGATATATATAGTAGACGTTAGGTGAATCCATAAGGTACAGAACACTTTTCTAGAGGTCTTCACAAATGTTTTTCACAGCACACTTTAAGAATTTGGTATTATAGGAAGGAAGAAACGCGTGTGTAGGTCGAGTATTCCAGTTTCGTATCGTGGGACAAAGTATCCTATGAAGTCTATATTTATTTTACAGTGAACGCAACAATTATGCAGTAAGTAGACGCGGTTTCTATATCCGCTCAGTGCAGATATATATAGTAGACGTTAGGTGTATCCATAAGGTACAGAACACTTTTCTAGAGGCCTTCACAAATGTTTTTCACAGCCCACTTTAAGAATTTGGTATTATAGGAAGGAAGAAACGCGTGTGTAGGTCGAGTATTCCAGTTTCGTGTCGTGGGACAAAGTATCCTATGAAGTCTATATTTATTTTACAGTGAACGCAACAATTATGCAGTAAGTAGACGCGGTTTCTATATCCGCTCAGTGCAGATATATCAATGCATGAATATAAGTTTTTGCATTGGTCTTTTCTTTTTTATATACCACTTAGGTGGCAGACAAGCACACGGCCCACCTGATGGAAAGTGGTTACCGTGGCCTATGGACGTTAGTAACACCAGTAGAGTCACAGTCGCGCTGCCAACCCTGTAAATATATAGAGTTTCTGTGCCGTCAATGTAGAAGACAAATGATTTGGTCGTGTCTCGGAGAGCACGTTTAGCCTTCGGTCCCAGTAACCATACCAACATCTATGGTAGTCGTTACGGTAAGTTGGAGCCCAGGCTGCAATATTTCGATATCGCCAATGGGTTGCAGTCGCTTCACAAGGAATTTCGAAGATCGACCAAACCTATAGTTAGACTGGATAAAGTGAACTCCAGACTCAGAGGTGGAAGCTTCGGATGCAGCTAGGATGAAGAAGATAATACTACATTTACGACTTCCTAACTGAACCGCGTTTTAAATCAAAGTCATACTGTTCATTGAATAATTTACTAAACATTATTTATAGTGATAATTTAATAATTAATTACGACACATTAAGTTCTTTACGCCAATCTGTATCCATCCGTAGTAATAACCAACGTCGGTATAGACAGCAACGCTTGCGCTTATATCAGGGTCTTTCCCGGAGAGGAGGCCTACTTGAATGTAGCCGTTTACCACCAGAGCACTGCCAGAATCACCTCTGTAACAATATAAGACTAGTAATTATCTGGAATACAATTTGCATCATAATCTGAGTACTAACCCAAGTAGCAGTCAAAGCTAGCACTTCCACTTTTTGACACACATCAAAATAATAATAAATATTACACGACATTCTACATAACGCTATCTAGACCCATGGTAAGCATGGTAACACTAGCTTGTGTTATGGAATCTAGAATGCGGATAAACATACTTAGATACTTTTTTTTTGTAAATACATACATATTAGGTATACATAGAAACACCTAGACCAATGCAAATATACATATTCATGCATACAAATATTTGCACTGAGCAGGTATCGAACCCGCACCCCCTGCATAGCAGTCGAATGCTCTACCGCTACGCTACGGAGGTCGTTTGGTCGTAAGTTTCAATTCCTTACATTCATTATTCCATTTTAGGTTTATCGTGCTTTGATGGTTACCTGTACCGTATTTTTTCTAATATTCACCCCGTTAATTGACTACACTCTGCTGTATAGGAAAAAGGTTTATGAACTCATTCCAATACTGGGCCTCGATCCTACTAAAGCAAAACAACTATCCGTCTAATTTTAAACTTTAAAGCAATGCAGTTTAAGTACTTCTTCTGAAAGGTTTTTGCATAGTAAATGATAAAGAATAATGAAACATTTTTGATTTATTTAATTTTAGACTTTAAACATTTAGAACTAAAATCTAAAATTTAATAATATCATTGCAGTGTCTGTGGAAGACTGTGGTTTTGCTTTAGTTAAATCGAGGTTCAGTTTCGAATGTTTTAGTACTTGACGTATACATAGTGCATTTAAATACATAAACTACAATTATTATTTCGCGATAACAACTATTCAAAATTTATTTATTCAATTAAAGACAATAGTATAATTATACATAAATCAACATTTAATATTTATTTGAATTACTATTTCAAGTATGTTAATTAGTGTAATTTCAGTATGATTACACACAGGAAGTACTGTATTCTGAATAATGAATTATTTAATTGTTTTTTATAAACTGCTAACATGCTAGCAGTCGATAAAGTGCTAAGTCACTTTTGTACTTAGTTGCAACAGACAATTTTTGTATTTAATATGCTTCAATATTCTACACAGCGTTATCGAGACCCAAAGTAAAGCTTGTGTTATGGGATCTAGAATGCGGTTAAGTATATTTACATACGTTTACCCTTTATAACTTCACTTGTGCTTTATTGTACCAAATTGAATAGATAAGTTTTAAAAAATAACCATGTTCGTTAAAAAGATTTGATTGATGTTATTTTTACGGGTTTTAGTCGGTTCGATTACCGGATGTGGCTAGTGAGTTACCGAAATAATTATACATCGATTTGGGACTTTTCAAGATTGAGGGTCAAAATTTTCCACGTATATACATTCTATTGTCGCATTGCTGGCCACAGGACACAAGGAATTCATTCTCATACGACAAGAAACAGTACGCACAGTCAAATGACAAATACACCTTAATCCCAAGCACTGCCTGCTGCGATTTTTCCATACGACTATCGTATGGGGTTCTTCAAGTAGGGCATTAGAAGGTTAATATAGAGTCGGCACGCGATTGTGACGCCAGATGGATAGCGAGTATGACGCCAGATGGCACGCGAGTGTGACGCCTACACCCCTGATGTTATAGATGTTCATATGCTCAGGTAACCACTTACAACCAGGTGGCCTAAGTAGTATAAGAAATAATTTTTCGTCGATTTGGACATTCATAGATCCAAAACTTCATGTTTACACAAGTTATAAAATTGTATATTGACAGTGTCTCTGTAAAACTATGCGGTATTTTCGCTCTACCAAAAAGTTGCTACATATTCTGATTTATGTGGTGTTAGAACTAAAGCGACAATTTGTGCTTTATTAATTAATGGAAGACGTTATAACTTACTGAGCCGTAAATCCATTATCGATTGAATTTTTAGCACAAAAGGTTCCTTTTGACAGCCATCCTAATAATTTTAGACATTTTTCTTTTTTCCAAACGCGTTGTTGCGTAAACATAAGTTCAAATGTAGATTCTTCTAGTGATTCCTGAAAATTTATTGAATTCGCAATAGAATTATTAAACGCTTCATGCGGCCATATTTGGCCACAATACTACGGTATCCATAATTATTTATACTCTATGTTTTGTTCTCCGTAACCATCTCTGATGGCGTCACATAGGCTGTATTTTTGAGTAATGATAAAAGAATGATGATAAGACGTGGCGGTATTTCCGCCCAATTAAGCAGTTCAACTGGGGAAGCACCTGGGCCCTACAGAATACCATAATAACTTCGTGTTGTGTTCCCAGTGGTGAGTAGGGTAGCCAGAGCTCACTAGAGAATTTGTGCTGTCACTGGGAAGATTTAACGCTTGTCCTGCTTTGTCTTCTACACTGATGGCACAGAAACTCTGTGCTTACAGGGTCGGCAGCGCGAGTGTGGCTGCTCTGGTATTACACAGGTCCACAGGCCACGGTAACCACTTTCCATCAGATGGGTCGTGTGCTTGTCTGCCACCTTAGTGGTATAAAAAAACTACCATAGACTTCCAGAATGATCGATCAAGAGCAGCCCGCATCTAGCGCTTCCCGGCGACCTTGATGAGGTCATCCTTCCACCTGGCCGTTGGGCGTCCTACGCTACGTTTACCGTACGCGGTCACCATTCCAGAACTTTTTTGCTCCATCGGCCACCACACGGAAACGTATTTGGATAGAATGGTCATGTGAGCAGGAAATGTTTCTTATCTTTCGTGAGTATTTATTAACAGTGAAAAAGTCGCCACGCGCAACATACAGGTAAACACTGCTTATGGCCGTTTCTATCTTAATATATTTCTGTGAATTATCTACCCTGAATACGTTTTTGACTAAAGGAACTGTTTAGCTAAAGTCAAACTGTGTTAGTACAAAAATCTCAACAGGCCCAACTCACATCCGTAAACCCCCATCCAGCGATTAGAGCCTCTTCGTGGTATGGCGGTTTTGACATTAGCGCTACACGCATAACTTTCCCATTGAAGACCAATGGAGTCTTGATTCTCACTAAAGCAATATCATTCGCTAATGTATCATCTTTATAATCTTCATGAACGAGGAAACTATGAGCAGTAGAAATTCCATCTTCCCTCTTGTACTCACAGCCGGCAGATATTGTAATTACAGTTTTTTCAGAACAGCCGAACACACAGTGACCAGCAGTCAGTATTATATTCTGGTTAATTATTGATGAACCACAGATCCATGATACATTAAAAGTTTGTTGTTGCTCGACACAATTAGCTGAAAGGTGAGCAACGTAAGGAAATTGGGCTATCCTTGCTAAATCCCCGTTAACTATGAATGGTTTCATATTGTTCTGATAATTTGTTTCATTGGTAACTATCATATATGGTTTAATTAATAGAATTACAATTAGTAGCATATTGCTGTCTTCACTGTTCAATTGGATTGCTGTTCAAAAGAGTTTAATTAAGATTAAATCCAGTAATTAGTGATTTGTGATAATAATTTTACAACCCAATAAAATTTTAATTTCAGAAATGATTTTGGCTAGTATATTTGTTCTTCTTAGTTAGGATTGATTATGAACAGCAGTATGCCACATTTCTTGTTATGTAAGAAGAGAGAGTAGCCGACCCTAACAGGCCCCAACAGATTACTTGGTGTTAAACTCAATATATTGCACACCCATTCGCGTAGGTGATGATGAGGTCGTGCTCACGGACCAGGTTTTTACCTGGAATCTGTACTTCACGTGACTGGTGACATCAACTGCGATATCAAGGCACACATTTCAGCCGCGTAGGCCAAGTGGCGGAAAACAACTGGCGACACATGTGATCATAAAAGTAATAATAATAATAACTTGTGATTTCGGAGGTGTCACATTACAAGTATGTAGTACTAGGTAGTAGTAGGTGAGTAGGGTAGCCAGAGCTCATTGGAGAACTTGTGCTGTCAGTGAAAAGACTAAAGGCTTGTCCTTTTATTTTTTTATTTTTCTTTTATTGGGACACAAAACAGTTACACATTATGTCATACAAAATGAAAGTTACCATTGTTAAATTTGGTAAATGTATAACCCACACTTATGTCCGCAAAATAATATAGTGAATAAAGAGTTAAATTTGTGCTAATCCTGAGCCATATTGACTCAAAGAAGTGTAGATATAGCTTGCTTTCTAAATTCCCTGTGCGAAAGTGCGAAAATATCTAAATTAGGGAAGTGTGTGTTATAATTATCCAAAAGGCGACGCAGGGGCGCGCGTACCCCGGCGTTGGTTCTGCACTTCGCAGTGTGAAAGAGCCTGGGCACGCGCGCCTCTCGCCGGTTTACAGTTCTTGGTACAATGTAACATATATTGTTACAAATATTGGAACAATCAAATCTATTGTTACACATTTCATGCAGCATCATGACTTTTAGAAGATTACGTCTAGACTCCAGGCTAATAAGTTTGTAATGGTCAAGGGTCTCAGGATAGGACATTGTCAATCTTGAGCGGCAGCATCTGTAATGCATCGACCTAAGAAATTTTTTCTGCACCGTTTCAAGCCTATTCACGTAACAGCTGTAGTAAGGAGACCAAATAGGAATTGCAAATTCCAACTGAGAACGTACCAGTATTTTGTATAACAGTAAGTAGATAGAAGTGCGTTTAAAATTATTGGAAGTTCTCATAATGAAGCCGTACATCCGGTATGCTTTATCAATAATATTATCTACATGCTGGTCGAAATGCAATTTGGAGTCTAGTGTTACGCCGAGATCCCGGACAGAGTAAACGGCCTTTAGTGGGGTGGATTGCAAAATATAATCGTAAGAGGTCTTGTTCTTCTTTTTAGTGAAAGATATTACACTACATTTAGGTAGACTAAGCTGAAGTTTATTAACTGTACAGTACAAGGACAGCCTGTCAAAGCAAAAGCCTGCTCTGCTTTGTCTTCTACACTGACAGGACAGAAACTCTGTCCTTAAAGGGATGGCAGTGCGAGTGTGGCTCCTCTGGTGTTACACACGTCTATAGGCCACGGTAACCAATTTCCATCAGGTGTGCTATGAGCTTGTCGCCACCTAAGTGGTATATGTGCTCGAACCATTTTTCAAAAATGGTCGTGTCATGTTATATTCGCATCGATCCACCATAATGGGCAGGACTATTGTCGCCAATAGGCCTTTTTTTAACGTGCGCAAAATCCCCACGGATACCCACCCTACCGGAGCCAGTGGAAGAGGCTATGTCGGACTCGAACCGACCAAAACGCAGGTGTGGTTGACAAGCCACCACTTTCCATCAGGTGGGCCGTGTGCTGTCCATCAGGCGTGGAGACTCGCTGCGTAGTAGTGTATAGACTGTTTCACAGTTACCAGCGTCATTCACCAAATTCACCTCCAAAATGCCAGTCAGGTGGAAAGGGCAGGTCTGTAAGACGATCATTAGACTTGTCCTTTAACACGACTGTAAGGCATGGCCGCTGCTTGAACGACACGAGCAGGTGCTGAGTGCGCGGTAAATGTGTAGTCACGCTTAAAGATCGCGTGAGGAACTTTTGCATTTGTTACAGCCTTTACGTTCGTGTCATTACAGATAAAATGCAAGAGAGCCGCCTCCGCTGGTATGGCCATGTTTTGCAGCCACTACCACAGGTACGTGTGTAGCAAATGCCTGGCAATGTTTCCCCTGTCGTTTCCAGGTAGAAGGGGTAGGCCCAAGAAGTCCTGACGTCGTAAGAAATATCACCACATAAAAGAAAAGCAAATATATCTTAATAATAAAATAACAATAATTCGCTGAAAATTCTAAATTAGTTAATTAACTGTGTCAATCTGTACACCACATATGGTAGAACATAGCGAACATAACATAGCCTGTAAGACCTTTATAATTAACCTATGTTTCACAGAATAAATGAATATGAATATGAATATATGAATATATCTCTATCACACCGAACTTCGAATTCACGCTCGGTAGAAGCGTTCACCACCTGAGTAGCTGCAGGTCTTCTCTTTTATTGGCGTGTTGAAATGAATTTTCAACACACCGGGGAGACTAACTTTTAAACTTTCGCGTTCCATGATATATATGTACAATAATGTTTACACAATCATGGTATTTGTACATATATACCTTTGATTTGCCTGACGTTTCGACCAGGTTACACCGGCCGTGGTTACAGGCTGACACAGGCACGTGGTCTATGTGCCTTCTTTTTACACAACTTAGGTGGCAGACAAGCACACGGCCCACCTGATGGAAAGTGGTTACCATGACCTATGAACGTGTGTAACACCAGTAGAGTCACATCCGTGACTACACTCCGTAATGCGTGGTCGACATAAGTCTATTGCTTGCTCGCACAAAAT
This sequence comes from Eilema griseolum, assembly GCA_963662185.1. Taxonomy (NCBI): domain Eukaryota; kingdom Metazoa; phylum Arthropoda; class Insecta; order Lepidoptera; family Erebidae; genus Eilema; species Eilema griseolum. Next base: position 25,328,288 of record OY759233.1, on the reverse strand, counting down.
AAATTGTTAACTACAGCGAATTTAAAAAAGAAAAATAATCTAGTTCTAATATAATTCGCTGAGTTTCTTGCTGGTATCTTCTCAGTAGAAATAAGCTACCGAACCAGCGAAAGAATCATTTTCCAATGATTTATTTTAAAATTATTTAATATTTTTATATTATTTCTTGGATATCCAATTGTAAAATTTTGACGTTCATATGTGCTCTTTGTGTGCCTAAACTGAATAAATGAAATTGATTCTTTGATTTTTTGATGAGAGAGTACCCGACCCATATTCTTGAGATTTTATCTTTTATCCTATACCATTACAAATTAACTTTTTATGCTGGCAACAACAATGAAAGCATTTTCTCACCTTACTTTTTTATTTTTCTGGTCTACCAGTTGATATTCTATATATCCATTTAGAAAAGGCTATTACTTTGATTATTATTGCCTCATTCTCGAGACTGCATAATAGTGCAACAAATATTCTCACAACATTCCACACTTATAACATACATGCATATACTCACGCGTGTAAATCCACGAAGGGGTAGACAGACGCTCACAATTCGCCAGCTATGATATTCGGTATCACGTTAAAGAGGCAAGCCTATTGCCGTCAAACGGGCACTTAGCCGTGGGCTGTATACTTACTGTCGAATGGAATAACCTTATCCCTTAGTCGCCTTCTACGTCACCCACAGGAATATTTGTAGTGCCCCTATTCCACTCCAGAGTCCATTTATGAATTAGTAGTATAATATATCTAGATATTTTATTGTATAACTCCAAATAAATAAATGTTAAAATAATACAATTTCAAATCAATAAAAAAAATTATAACTAAAACTCGACTGCTAAAAATACGATCTAAAAAGTGTTAATGAAAAGAAAAAGAAGGAAGAAAGATCAAGGATAGCTGTGGTCGTATGTCACTTAGTGTTACAAAACAATACATACATTGTAGGGAAAATTTCAATATTTATTCGATATCTTCTTTTTTAATATTTTTAGATCGTGATTTTTAGTAGACGGGTTTTTTAAATTTTTTTTTTTTAATTTATAATTTGGGGCAAGCAGTAGGTATAATTAATACATGTAAAATTTATTTTTTAACATGGTACTTTATGATCGCTAGAGGGCGCAACCATTCATTCAATGACACATTATATAGTCTATAACCAGCGGACAACTAAGGCGCTTCTAACGATACTTCATTTGTCCAGTTCTAGTAAGTGGTTGAGCGGTTATGAGGGAACAGATGAACCTACATATAAATATAAATACATATGCATAGCCTGTCAAAAATCTTAACCCTCCTTTTGCTTCGCTGTAGTCGTGTAAAGTCGTATCTGGTACAAAAAATTCCAGAACACTGACCAGTGTTAACCGAGTTAATTAGAATTTAACCGAGCGCGAGTTCCCAGTTTTCTTCCTTATTCTTCGACCTATATCTACCACAAGTATTTGTAAATTATAACTATAAATTTAATGGCCGATGACCGGAACGAACATCGGTGACAATAGCGAGCGAGTTCTAAAACCAAAAATTAGACCGCTATCTGGTTGAACTAATTAAATTCAGTTCACGTCACTTTATTAGGTCTATTATCCATGCAGTAAGGAATGAACTTAATTACCTGGATAACGACTTCTTTTTTCATACCCAATCATTTATACAACACTAAATTAAAGTATAACTTCTGTTAGATTGAATTTTGTCGAGACATTAGTTCATGACTATAAAAGAAAGGATTCAGTGTATTCAGTGTTAGAGTAAAGGGTAGGTAACATTAATATGAACAGAACATCAAACGTGGACACTTACGGTGGGGCTAATTCATAACGTAAAATACACGCAGCGGTCTATGGAGCGAGCAATGCTTGACGTTTCTCTGAAGAGTTCGAAACCGACAAAGAACTAAAATTACCGACATAGCTCGCAGAATAAGCAAGCTGAAGTGTCAGTGGGTTGACCACGTCTGTCGAAGGACTGATGACCGTTGGAGCAAACGAATCCTAGAGTGGAGATCGTGAGATGGCAAACGGAAGGTAGGACACCTCTTAGCCAGATGGACTGACGACCTGAAAAGGGTGGCTGGGACGGACTGGATGCGAAAGTTGGAGAACGGTATATAAAGTGTTTTTTTAGTGGTGCAATAATAGGTATCTGAGACAGACTAGATACAATTAGATAGGGTGTTATATGGCAGCAATGGATTGTAATAGGAATCACCCAATTCATCAAAATTAGAGAGCCCTTTCAAAGAAAATTAAAATGATAAGGTATGTTATGTACAAGTTTTTATTTAGTCACAGAATCATTCGTTGGCGATCAGAAATAAGTTATCTTAATATTATCTAGTATGGATGCGCACCATAGCCGTAGGAGCCGTTGTATGCGCTGGAGTAGTTGTATGGAGCGGCGTATCCGTAAGGGTAACTGCCAGCAAAGGGAGCTGCATAACCGTTATATCCGTAGGCGTAGGGAGCAGCGTAAGGCGCAGCGTAGGGAGCAGCGTATGGTGCAGCGTAGGGTGCAGAGTACAGAGCAGCGTAGGGTGCCGTATATTGAGCAGCGTAAGGCGCAGCGTAGGGAGCAGCGTAGGGAGCAGCGTAGGGCGCAGCGTAGGGCGCAGCGTAGGGAGCAGCGTAGGGTGCAGCGTAGGGCGCAGCGTAGGGAGCGTAGTAGGACGCAGCGTAGGGAGCAGCGTAGGGTGCAGCGTAGGGCGCAACGTAGGGAGCGTAGTAGGACGCAGCGTAGGGACCAGAGTAAGGCGCAGCATAGGACGCAGCGTAAGGTGCAGCGTAGGGAGTGGCGGCCGGAGCAGCGTAGTTGGCAGGTGCCTTAGGGGCATATGTGGCGGCGGTCGGAGCAGCGTAGTTGGCAGCTGCTTGAGCAGCGTAGGCGGCGGCTGCTGGAGCAGCGTAGGCGGCAGCTGCCGAGGCGGCGTAGGCTGCAGCTACGGGAGCAGCGTAGGCAGCAGCGGCCGAAGCAGCGTAGGCAGCGGCTGCGGGAGCATAGTACGCAGCGGCAGCTGGCGCAGGGTAGGTGAAGGCAGCCGGAGCATAGTAGGGAGCGGCTGCTGGAGCAGGGTAAGTGGCCGCTGATGGAGCTGGGTATGAAGTGGCTGCTGGAGCAGGGTAGGTGGCAGCTGATGGAGCAGGGTAAGTGGGAGCTGCTGGGGCTGGGAAGGCAGGACTTGCTGGCGCAGAGTACTCTTGCTGATATTTAAAGTCGCCACTGTAAGGATATGCCGAAGAACTGTATGCGAAGGGGTAGTAAGCGTCACGGCCGAAGAATGCTCCTTGAGCAGCTGCTACCAGCAGGGTGGCAATAATGAACTGAAAAGAAAGGATTATTACCATCAAAACAATGAGATATCACAGTTATAATGAAACTTTCAAATAATTTAATTTAGTTAAACTAACCTTAGCGATCATTTTGTTTTTGGTTTCTTGTTTGTTGCACAGTGAACTGTAAATGATAAATCAGAATAGCTGATGCACTTTATATACCGTTCACGTATATTGTGGACCACTAATACAAGATTATTAAAGGAAGTAACATGACTAAGGTCGTATTCTTGAAAAAGAAATTAAAATATAAAATTTATATTCTTTTAATTTTCGAAATGTTTTATTTTTTATTAATTAGGTACACTAAGCTAAGCTATACAAAAATCAAAATTTCATTTGTAATATATCCATGTCTATTTCTAAGCTATAGAATCCATATTTTACCCTTACTTACGACCAAAGATGCAATGACAATCATAGGTACACTAATCCCACTATTCCATTGAAATTTTAAATTAGATAGTTTGTGAAGATGTTAGGATTCTGAATTAATAAGTCTGAAATTTGGTACAAAATTTGATTGCAATCTGGAATAACATATAGGCTATTTTTATTAAAAGAGGTTGTAGGAATGTGATCACAATTCCTCGAGGATTAAACTCCTTAATGCTTCAAGAACGCCCATAAAGGCACAGACAAAAAATATTTACAAACATTGCGTATGTATTATAGTCACACTCATTATCTCAATTAATCACAGGTGAGGAAATAAAATACCCATGTTTCAGGTTTCCGCTCCACGTAATTGTAAGCCTTTTGTTATCGGCCAGGGAGCGAGGCCTGTGCTTTTTTTACATGCGAAAAATCCCCACGGATATCCCGCCACCGGAGCTGATGGGAGAGGTTATGTCGGGCTCAAACCGACTAAAACGCACGGTGCCTGTGGGTCGTTTTTGGATGCCAAAGGCAAGGTTGACAGGTATATCCTTTAGAAATCGGCCGACCCAGGCCTATCTCTCTCGATCTGGCCCTTCTCGGGTGTGGGGACCCCATATTTTTTTCATACGACCCCATATTTTCCCACCCTCTCCTTTCCTACACAGGACAACGCGTGCAGGTCTTAGATGTCATCAAATCAAATCAAATCATCAAATCATCTTTATTTCAAAGAACATGGTTACAACATCAGGTTTTATAATTTTCACAAGTACAGCACATTCTGCCGTGTGGCGTTGAAATAATAATACCTATTGAGGGATACAAGTCAATCACAACTAATTTCGCTGTCGTTAGGACTCCAGCCAGTCATATTAAAACAAAATACACAATGTCAGAGCAAAAATAATAATATAAAAAAAAAAAAAGAATGGATCAGTGAAACTTTAAATAAAATGCAAAATAAATTAAATTAAAATAAAATGAGATAAAACAGCTAATTGTTGGATAATCAATTTGAAAGAATTCCATTAAAAATTAAATTTAATCAATCAATAAAAAATTAAAAATAAATAAATAAGATGAAATTACAATAAAATACCCAGTGTCGAAATAAAAATTTTAAAATTCAATTAATTAATTAATCATTCACTTTTAGCTGCTATTTCATCTCTTAAATATTCGTCTACCGCGTAGTAGCCCTTTTCGCTTAGGATTCCATACAATTTCCTGCGGAATGGGGCTCCTTTGAGTTCTTTTAACCAGTCTGGTAGATGGTTATACAATGTTATGCACATATTAAACGAGTTTCTTTTGCACAACTCTAAGGTCACCTTTGGGATGTGCAATCTATTCCTATGCCTTGTTCGGCTGTTTGGCATGTCTCCCAATTTAATAAACAGGTGTGAATGTTTTTTGACAAAAATGCACATTTCCAGTATGTATAAACATGGTAGGGGAAGAATTTTATGTCTCTTAAACAGTGGTTTGCAACTAGTTAGCCTATCTACCCCATGCATTGCACGGATGCATTTCTTTTGGGCTACAAATGCCCTATCCGCTTCCACAGAGTTACCCCATATGACAATTCCATAGCGGAGCACCGAGGATACGTATGCATGATACGTTATAACTGCTGTATGTAAATTAACAATTTGTCTAATTCTACTGAGTACGTATACAAAACGATCAATTTTAGTCAAGATCTTATTGATGTGCGACTTCCAGTTACAAAACTTGTCCATCGCAAAGCCCAGGAACGTACACTCGTTACAAGTACTGATGATATTGTCCTTGTGAGTGATTTTAAGGTCTGTTACTTTACTCTTATACGTTTGGAATTGCATTATGTTTGTTTTAGACGTATTTATTTTTAAGTTATTAATATCTAACCATGTATTCGCACTGTTTAGAGCTTCTTTTATATTGAATTCAAGATCGTCATTGTTTTTGCCTTTGACAATTAAAGTTGTGTCATCGGCGAAAAGTATACACTCTTGATTTACAGCTTTTGGGAGATCATTTATATAGAGTAGGAACAGGAGAGGAGAGATCAGACTACCCTGTGGTACACCGTAGCCATTATGCCGATACTCTGATCTGATTTTTTTTTGTTCGTGTTGTTCAATTTGTGTTATTTCAACGCACTGTAATCGATTTTCTAGGTAGCTCTTAATCAAGTCATTGGCGGTTCCTCGTATACCATAGTTGTACAGTTTGGCCAAGAGTGTTTTGTGGCAGACAAAATCAAATGCCTTCGTCATATCAAGAAAAACGCAAGCAATTTTAGATTTAGCGTCAAGGGCCTCTGTGATCTGTTTCACTAATGAGAAAATCATCCGCGCACGGTGCAAAACATCCGATCAAGAACCAAGCGGTTCGGAGACTCTTTCCTCTGTCGCACCATTAAGGCCTGGAATTCATTACCAGCTCACGTGTTTCCTTCTTCCTACAGTCCCGGGTCCTTTAAGCGAGGCGTGAAAAAGCATATGATAAGGCCGTCAAGCTGAGTGTCACCATTGTCACACGGTAAGTGTAAGTAATGGTGACCCTCTTTTCTGGGACTTTGCCTTCAGCTTACCATCAGGCAAGGCGAAGTCCAATTGACGTGTCCTATATAAAAAAAAAAATAAAAAAAAAAAAAAAAAATAAAAAAATTAATAGTCCCCAACTCGGCCACGGAAACGGGAAGACGGCCTAGCAATCTTACCTTACTATTGTTATTATTTTTAAATGACCTAGGTCAACATGACTCAATACAATACTGTCGGATGTGGAACTGCCACGGCCATATATCATGTCTAGAGTTATTAATAGAGACTCGATTATATGCAACATAAAGCGCTTGAAATTTGCAAAATAAATGTCTGAAATATATATGAGATGATCAAAATATGCAACATTTGTGTAATAATAAAAAGTCACATATTGAAATACACTTGTACTTTTTGCACAGTATTTTTTTCTTATTACGCCTGACCGGTTTCGCCTTATGACATCTAATATAATAAAACAAGTACTGTGGAAAAGTACAAGTGTATTTCAATATGCTATTTATACTGTAGATTGATGGCACTTGGTGGAATTTGTTGTTACACATATTGATAACTCACTTGTGTTTGTAGAGGTATGACGTCCTTCGATGTTCGCACGTATTTCGCTACTTTGGCGAACGGTTTAAAAATCGTCTTGATGGAAAACTTCCGTAAGCAAGATCGCAGCTGTGAAAAACCGTCAGTTCAACAAATCGGCAGTAGCAGAACATCTTGAGTCGGGTACCAATCACTGGATTGAGCTTCATCAACCCAAAGTCCTCTCCACTGATCGCCACTACTATTCACGGATTGTGCGTGAAGCCATTGAAATCAAAAAATATAAAAATTTCAATAGGGAAGATGGATTCAAGCTATCCGGAACGTGGAATCCAGTGATTAAGATACTAAAACCAAAAAACACAGTGCCGTTAAGAACTGACATAGTGAGGGTGGTGTGTCGCCAGCCTAACCATTTATAATAAGTGTAATGGTGGGTAGGCGCTCAAAAAAATGTTCCCCGCATACATCTCGACGCTCGAAGACTAGTCAAGTCGTGACCACGGGTGCTGCAACGCATCCGAAACGTCGGCAGAAATAGTAAGTTCCAAAATATAATTCGCGAGAAGTCCCGATACTTAGTATAATTATGAATTCACACCGCGAAAGTTTAAAAATAACAATATCAAAAGTAGTTAGTTGCTTACCCTATGTTATATGTGTTTATATATTAAATTAAAAAAAGTTACATTAATTATGTTCAAACGAATACTTAGAATTACTTATTCATAAACTATAGTGTTATCGACGACAATATACCAAAAATACAACCATCAAAGAAAATTATAAGTTTTAAAATACGTTAATTCTAAACGAAAATTGTAATAAGTGTGCCATTAAAAAACGTTAATTCTAAACCTTAATTCTCTGAGCCCTTTTACCAACTGAGTTGTGGTCAGCTTTCCAGTTTGACTGTGATACGGCTGAACTTCGATATTATTCGTGAAACGACTGCCTTCTGACCTCCACAATCAATTGACGATTGACGAAGTTCTATAGTTAGACTAGTTGAAGGCTCAAACGACCTGTAACGACTGCCTTAGGTGTTCATATGGCAACCGGGAGCAATGGCTGTACATGCTCAGCGAGAGAGGCACGAAAAAAGAACTAATAAAAGTATTCAGTAATAATTTGTATGATTTCTAAAATCTGCAATCTAAAACTAACAAAAATGTTGTTACCTAAATAAAATAAAATAAAAACATATAATATAATAATAATATAATATATTCTACAACATTCTACACAACGCTATCTAGACCCATGGTAAGCATAGTTTTACTAGCTTAATTATGATTTACAATTGTTTTAATTATTATTTTAGGTGACATGGATAAATTATAATGAGGTATAAACATGATCGTGACTAATATTATTATGTTGTGTCTCATGTCATGTATCAGAATCTTAATTTTTTAGATATCTATATTTATTTATACAAATATTCTTCTTTAAAAAATTAGAAAGACTGCTGTCTAAAAGATCCATATATGCTTTTTTTTTTAAATAATATTAAAACCAAAATTATTAATATTCCCTCTAACCCCTCCAGCTACATGAAATTGCTTGTATTAGGAATGGATTCACGGATTCGGTGGCGTAATGGCCGGGAGTCGAACCAGGACCTTTTGATCGTAATGCCATCTACTTAGCCACTAAGCTACCCACGCTTTAAGTTTACTAATCATAAACCGAAAGAAAATTAATATCGGGTAAAATTTGATTTTTATTATCATCATCACTATAGCGTTCTGCCCCAACAGTATACGAAGCTCCCACTTTGGAGCACGGGGTACGCTTACCAAGGCAGCACTTTTTTATATAGGTCACGTCAATTAGACTTTGCCTCACCTGATGGTAAGCTGAAGGCAAAATCTTAGAAAAGATGATACATTACCTATACCATTTTACAATGGTGATATTTAGCATGACGGCCTCATTATATGCTTTTTCACACCTAGCTCAAAAGACCCAGGACTGTAGGAAGAAGGAAACACGTGAGCTGGTAATGAATTTCAGGCCTTAATGGTACGACAAAGGAAAGAGTCTCCGAACCGATTGGTTCTAGATCGGATATTGTGCACCGTATGCGGGTAACATCTAAGTTCTAATCTAATTCATCAGAACATTCACCATGGTACAGGCGGTAAAATACTGCCAAAGACGCAACATCTCTACGCATCTATAAAGGTTTTAGGGTGTTAGTGACTTCAGGATTCCCAATAATGCGGACCTACCTCTCCTACCGAAGTGCAGCGGAGGAAGTATGGTCAGATATTTGTTATCCACGAAGCCTAGCACCCATCACAAAACGTAGTCACGACAGCTTTGGTGACTCTTCTCCAGTTCCTGATATGAAACTTCTTCAAGAGTTATTTCGCAAATTTACCGCAGAATATTCAACTCCATGTTATACTTGATTCTTTTTACTAATGGTCACGTTTCACAACCATATACGATAGGTTTAGTGATAGTTTAACAGACCGGCCCTTGTAATCCAATAGGCTGTTTTGGAGTTATATAATAATATCAGTCATCTTACGCCACTTGGCCCAAACAGCAGCAATGTGTACCTTGATATTTGCTAACGATAAACATTTTCTTTTCTAAATAAGAATATTAGCAACCGCAATTACCAATATTCCTTCTAACACCCTAACCCCCAAATTGCTCGTGCTAGGAGTTGGTTCAAATCAGTAGTGTAATGGCCAGGATTTGAACCCAGGACCTATCGATCGTAAGACATCGATCGTAAGACCGACTCCTACTAAGCTACCGACGCTTAAATGCCGATATATACCATATACATAACCTGGTCCAGGCCTCGGCCAATATTTTTTTTAATAAGAGTATTAGTAGGTTACCAAAATTACCTACTAATATTCCCTCTAACCTCCCCAGTTAAGCTTAATTTGCTTGAATGGGTTTACGCCGGTAGTGCAATGGTCAGGATTCCCGGAACCACTCAAGAGTCTAACCACTACGCTACCGTCTCTCGTCGTGTATGATGCATGGGTAACTTCATGAGTTTCGGATACTGACCGACAAAACGTCTAAAGCCATGTTGAAAAGAAACGGAACAATGATGCATTTGGTTTATTTAGACGGTGATAGGATGGAGGGGTGAGTAAGATTTCATATAACCAACAGCGCGGGAGCGGTCCATACCACGGTATCGTGATCATGGTAAAATAAGGATGATATAAATAAATCTACGATTTGGACCGCAGTGAAATTATAAAAACTCAGATCAGATAAGATTAGTATTCTTATTGCACACCAAACATAGGATGGCATACATTCGATACGTATATGGTAGAGAGTTGTACAATGGGCAGTCTTATTACGCTCTGCGATCTCATGATCTATTCCAGAGATGATATGTGTTTGATTATCGTACTAATAGCTTTGAAAACTGCATTTCCATACAGAAACGAAGTCTTATTTTACCTCGTTAGTAACAAAATTTCTAGAAAATCTTTCCTATAGATGCTTACAGGTTAAAAAGCTTCTATTCCCGAAATCTCAAGTTTATAAATCGAGCGGTTTAGGTTTGGCGATAATGAATCAGGCAGTTAATCGTATAGATTAAAGTTAAGTGATGTCTAGCAGGGATTGCAACCGTACTAAGCCGCGGGCAATAGGTGATGAGTTTCCTTATATTAGAAGAAAATGTGTAAAATTAAGGTAACAGTAAGGAATTTTAAGTAGGTACTACTCTAAACACAACTTTATTACCTTGGTTGGGTTGGTTCTTTTAGAGTTCCTACAGAAATAAAAATAGTAGGTACTAAGGTTAACCACTTTTTTCACTGTAGTGTCAATTACTACTACATTTATCTTACTTGACATGAGTTGGGATTAGAGATTGCAGAAGTAAAAACATCGTGACTTATGTTCCGAACTTAACATGAACATTGTTAAGGATAAGAACAGCATACATATATTAAATAAAATATTCAAGTGGATGTTGTACGACTTCTTATTATTTTTTTACATTACATTTCTTAACATTTACAGTCACTAGCATTTTGAAATAAACTAATTTAACATTATCTAGTACAGACGGGCACCAAGGTATCCGTTACCCCATGCACCATTACCCCAGGCACCGACGCCGGCGGTGTTGTATCCGTAGTTATAGGGAGCACCATATCCGTAACCGCCATAAGCACCGGCAAGGGGAGCAGCGTAACCATTGTAACCGTTGTATCTGTTGTAACCGTAGTTGAGGGGAGCAGCGTAGGCGGCAGCTACTGGAGCAACTACTGGAGCAGCGTAAGCGGGGTCCTTGCGTACAACAGCGTTGAAACCGTTGTAGCCATCAGCAGCATAGTCGACGGTGCGTTTGGTGCCATCGGATTCTAAGAGTGAGTATTGTCCAACAACACGGTCTCCGACGCGGGTCTCTTGCTGGTTCTTGAAATCACCGGTGTAAGGGTCTGCCACGCCGTAAGAGAAGCTGTTGTAGTTGCCACTGGCCTGGACAGCTGCTACCAGGAGAGCGATAATGACGAACTGTAAAGAAAGAGAATTGTTGAGTTCGATCTAGTCATTTTAAACGTAACTGCATTTAAGGGAATTATGGTCGAAAGACACCCAGTACCCTAGGAGCTTTGTGAGTTCACACGCATTCAGCTATAGAAATTAATGACAGGATTGAGTAAAATGAATGAGGGTGGAATTTAGAGGAAAAATTAGTAATTTTTTACTAAAATGTAGGAAAAACCATCTTTTATTTACATCCGACTATTAGTCCTTCATATGTAAAGGTATATACTTATGTCCTTGTCTGTGAGTATCAGGTACAGAATCATATACCATGGATACTATGAGGACTGTAAGTTAGTTTGCTGCCTCAGTAGCAACAGGCGACGAAGGACAAATGAAAAATGAATATATTCGATATTGTTTTCATTTAAATTTGCACCTACTTATTTCACTTAAAATAATAAATTGAACAAACCTTGGCGGCCATTTTGTTAGGATTATTGTTTATTGCACGGTAGACTGCGAATGATTAATTCGGGCTAGAAATTCTTTTTATATACTTTTCGGGTGTAGTATTGAGCAATAATTTAATATCATAAAAGGAAGCAATGCTCCCAAGGTCACAGTCTGTAAAAAAAAATTGTACGCTTTTTAAGTTATCTGAATTGTTTGAATTTAAAATAATTGTATTTTAGTTTTTTTATACCACATGTTCAAGTCTCCATCGTTGACCCTGGAGGGTACTGCGCCCCCAGAGTTGACCCCTATGGATGGTTTTGTAGGATCAAATTGACTAAAATGACCTAACATCATGTTTTTAATAAACGAAAACAAAGCGTTTTGTCACAGCAGCCTGTTGCTAGGGATGAGTGACAGCGTCAGATGCCGGTCACACGATTGGTAATAAGAACTCTGAAATTTTCCTATCTTAGCCTATGGGCTAAGATAGAAAAATTCGCCTATGTGCGAAATGTGCTTGGACTAGATAATTATATAGTCTAAATATTTTGTACTGCCTAACCCATACCATATAGTTGTACCGCATCACATACAAATGAATTGAATTGAATTAAAACTCCGAAAAATTTAATTGAAGATATATAATATCTTCAATTAAATTTAATTCTATGACATAATTTTGTCTTGTTAGTATAGAATAACCGAACAGCCTCTGTGGTGTGGCAGTAGTAAACTCGACTGCTACGCAAGGGACGTGGGTTCGATTCTTGCTCAGTCTAAACATTATAATATACGTATATTTGCAATGATCTGGGTATTACGGGTAGTTGAAGCCCTAAAATATCAGTGGCAGGTTGTGGGGGTTAGATAAAATGGGTAGTATTTGTGTTTTTTCTAGACTTTAGTTAGATTGGTTCAGCCTTGTGGTGCTTCCAGTTTGCCCCCCAAGCGTGTGGTGTAAAATGGAATGTTAAAAGAATGTGTGTCCAAAATGGACATACATTTTTAACTTCTTGACGTCAGAAGATTTAATAGCGTTACACTATTTTGAAAAATAAACAAACTGAATTCATAAATATTTATATAAATATACAAGTATATAATATAATAATAGAGTAATTATATATACGCAAATAAAATAACAAAAGAAATTGAAACTGAGCACCTCGCTAAATTCTTTCTGTGGGGAAAATTTTACCCGTATAAATTTCTAGTAAAATCGCTCCCACTAGGATTGGTCAGTTTGAGTGTGGAGATTTTATTAAAACTGGTTGAATAACAAACATTCAAATATCCTCATAAACTTTCACATTAATTAAAATATTATTAAGAAATCACAATTTTCATTATTGCAATATCTATATTCTGTCATATTAAATTCTATTACATCAGCTGTGCACGTGTGAATGTAGTTGAATTTGACATTGACATTGTAATTGACGAAAGTAATTAGAATTCTATTTAATTGACTGTAATGTATTCGTGGGAAGAGAAACTATTTCTAATAAATTAGTTTTATAATAAGTGCTAAAAGTTGTTAATATAATAAAAATAAAATGATTGACCGAGGAGAAAAGCTTATTACTGGACTATATTGTTGTTAATCTGTCTATTAAACGGACTGATGCCCGCGGCTCTGCTTGCGGGGAATTTTGATTCCGCTCCCGTAACTTATGGAAACCTATTCCCGGGATAAAAATGATTTTACTGACTGTAATCTATCCCTGAATCAAATTTTAACCAGATTCGTTTGGCCGTTAGTCGCCGCCGGCGTTCCAGCCATACTTGAACCAGTTTATTTCGTGCGCAGTGATGGCAAGAGACCGGATGTTTTTGGTGCCTTGTAAGATGGGTAGGCCGTTGATGTGGGGCGGAACATCGGTCGACGCCCTTGCGCCTTCCCATTGTCCAAGTACGACGGACTGCGTTTGCGCTGCTGCGGTTATGTGGAGACCCGCAAACAGCAAATATATGTTAATATTTGAGCCCTTTTGGGACGAAACGACGGGTCGAGGGGACTAGCAAAGAAATAGTAAAGCAACTGTTCGATGCTTTGCGTGACCGAAAGGTTGGCCTCTTTTTCCCACAAGGGATTGGCATTGTCATCCAACGGGGCAATACCACCAACCTTTTGGGCATGTTATCAGCCGACATCGATGGGTAGGCATATTTCAATGCTTGACACTTTTGCATTCTAGTCTCTATTATTGTAAATATTAGTTTCTTTTTTAATTTTACTCATTATAGACGTATAATAATGAGTAAAATTAAACCGTCTTGTCTGTATTTGTAAATTATTAAATATATTTGTGAAATGAATTAATAAAAAAGCTACTTTATAAACTTTCACAATTAGTATGATAGCAGGAAGGATACCATTATTTGTGACAGTTGCAAATATCTATAGCCTGCCATATTTAGTTTTATTACATCAGCTGCTTGCGTGTACAAACAGTGTACATGTAGTTTGACATTGATAGTGTAGGTAATAGACGAAAGTAATAGCATTCTATATAATTTCGTTAATTGTAGGTACCTATTTGTGGGAAAATCTATTGGCAATAAACTATATTTGAAGTTAAGTACGAAAAGGCGTCAATAAATTTATTAATGCAAAGGAAAAAGGTGACTAAAACATGTATTTTATTAAAGACAAGCGTTACGTTTTCCATCAATTATACAAAATGGTTTATGAAAAATTTGAAGTAGATTGATCCAAAGAATCACGAACGTTGTCCCATGCAAACTTTGTCCCCCTTTTCACCCCCTTAAAGGTCGAATTACAGATGCTTACCTCATACAAAGAATACACCCTCCAAGTTTCAGATCTCTCCAATCAGCGGTTTAGGCAATGCGTTGATACCTCAGTAATTCAGAACAAAGGCTTTGATATAATTAAAAAGATTGATAAAACTGAATTTTCTGCAATGTGATGATAAGATTGTGTGAAGTGGAGGAGTAAAGCTGGTATGGGAACACAAAAACCTGGAGTGGTGGTGAGTCCTATCACGGTGGTGAGTCCTAATTGCACCCAAGGCAATTAGGACTCACAACGGTGATGGCGATTTTTCTATACTACTTGAAACTACCGTAAAACAGAGTGAATAGAAATCAATAGATGAATGGAAATATAACGGTCGTTAGGTTTTTTAAATAATTTCTTTTACAATATTTTAAGGAGGTATTTGATAATACTGTTCATTATAACATTAAACTAGTTCATAGTTTCAATTGAAAGAAAATAACTTGGTAATTTAGTGACCATTTTATTTCTATTACGATATCGTAATATATTTATATTACGATACGATCTCTCAAATATGGTACATATTAATAAAATGGTCACTAAATTACCAAGTTATTTTCTTTCAATTGAAACTATGAACTAGTTTAATGTTATAATGATTAGTTTATGTCAACGCAAATATAATAATTAGTCTATGTCCACTGTGTGTGTGATAGTTTTTATTTCAAGGTCATCATTTATTTATATTACTGTGATTTTATACATTTTTTTTATACAACTTAGGTGGCAGACAAGCACACGGCCCACCTGATGGAAAGTGGTTACCGTGACCTATGAACGTGTGTAACACCACCAATACATTTTCAAAACCATTCATTTGACTGGCATATTCCTAACATTTTCTTAATACCTTACAATATTTTTTGAAGAACAAAATGAAAGTTTCATTATGTGGTAAACGTGATAAAAAATCACATGGCATGAAAACTAGGGGAGATTTTCCCCCTCCCCCCCCCCCTTTTTCTCTTTCATTTTAGCGTTAATCCCAGTCGCATCTGAAGCTTTAGCGAAGCGTAGTCTGGGTTCCGGTTTACCAGTCTAACTGCGGATTTGGCAGAACTTCGATATATTATTTTCCATAAAGCGACTGCCATCTGACCGTTACAACTAAAGGAGATATCGAAACATTGCAGTTAGACCAGTTGATGGAGTTTCTTGGGCTCCAACTACACGTAACGTAGATGTTCGTATTTCTACCGGGACCGAATTAGCCCATCGCAGGCCACTGCTGAACATAGACCTCTCCCAGTATTGGAAGACTTTGGCCTACTGTTTTCATCCTGGCCAGACGGGTTGGTACAAGGTTTTATTTCGATATTTTTTTACTTAATCATGTTAACCATTAAGGCCTGGAATTCATTACCAGCTCACGTGTTTCCTTCTTCCTACAGTCCCGGGTCCTTTAAGCGGGGCGTGAAAAAGTATATGATGAGGCCGTCAAGCTGAGTGTCACCATTGTCACACGGTATGTGTAAGTAATGGTGACCCTCTTTTCTGGGACTTTGCCTTCAGCTTACCATCAGGCAAGGCGAAGTCCAATTGATGTGTCCTATTTAAAAATCAAAAAAATTAAAAAAAAAAATTAAAACTATCGCGTTCCATGATATGCAATAATGTTAACGGGAATTAACGCGATCACAGTAAAGGTACATACATACCTTTTGGTTTACCATGATCGCATTTTTTTTATACCACTAAGGTGACAGACAAGCACACGGCCCACCTGATGGAAAGTAGATACCGTGGTCTATGGACGTTTGAGGTTAATTCCCGTTAACATTATTGTTAATCATATTTAGTTGGTATATTACTAATACCTACGACAAAATAAGTTAGAAGCCGTTGTAAATTAAATAAAATATTGAAATAGGTTCTTTACAATTTAACTTTATTTATATTCATTTGGTCATAACAACATCCACCGGTTATTATTTTAACATTATCTAGTACAGACGGGCTCCAAGGTATCCGTTACCCCAGGCACCGACACCAGCGGTGTTGTATCCGTAGTTATAGGGAGCACCGTATCCGTAACCGCCATAGGCACTGGCAAGGGGAGCAGCGTAACCGTTGTAACCGTTGTATCTGTTGTAACCGTAGTTGAGGGGTGCAGCGTAGGCGGTAGCTACTGGAGCGAATACTGGAGCAGAATAGGCGGCAGCTACTGGAGCAACTACTGGAGCAGCATAGGCGGGGTCCTTGCGAACGACAGCGTTGAAACCGTTGTAGCCATCAGCAGCATAGTCGACGGTGCGTTTGGTGCCATCGGATTCTAAAAGAGAGTATTGGCCGACAACGCGGTCACCAATGCGGGTCTCCTGTTGGTTTTTGAAGTCACCGGTGTAAGGGTCTGCCACACCATATGAGAAGCTGTTAGTATCACCAAGGAGTCTGCTGCCCTGAGCAACTGCCACTAGACAAGCAACGACGATGAACTGTAAAGGAAAAAATATTATGAAATATTAAACATGGTGTAATAATTTTAATTTAATAGCAACTTTAACATAATACCCAAAGCTTTGCCATACTACTGCCAGTTGATATTTTATTTAATTTAGTTAATAATTTGTTTTGTATTATTATTTTGATCCCAAAGCACCGGATTCTGCAGCTCACACTGCCAATAATGTGAATTAGAATGATGGTATGTTAGTGGTTGAGGAGTAGGCCTTACGATTGCAACATCCCGGGGTCGAATCCTGGCCATTACACTACCGACTTGAACCCACTCCTAACATAAGCAAGTTAAATTAGTTAGAGGGGCTTAGAGGGAATATTAGTAATTTTGGTTCTAATATTCACAAAAAATAAATTTAGAAAAAATATTTTGAAATATATACACATTTCTTATTAATAATGTACTACAAACCTTAGCGGCCATTTCGTCTTGTTGGTAAACAGTGGACTGCGAATGATTACTCGGTGCTACAACTCCACTTTATATACCTTTCACGTCATATACAAAGCTGCACTAAATTGTAAAACTCCAAAAGGAAGTATCATACCATTAAGGTCACTTTGCTAAAAAGACCGATCAAGTGCAATTCGTACTCCTTAAACCCTTGGCACACCAAGGGATAAACTTATCCTTATTATTGAAAATTTGCAGTTCCCAAAATGACTATAAGTTAACCACATTGAATACTGGGGCTATAAGAACTTCGTGTTGTGTTCCCAGCGGTGAGTAGGGTAGCCAGAGCTCACTGGAGAATTTGTGCTGTCAGTGGGAAGACTAAAGGCTTGTCCTGCTTTGTCTTCTACTGACGGCACAGAAACTGTACTTACAGGGTTGGTAACGCGACTGTGACTCCTCTGGTGTTACAGACGTCCATAGGTCACGGTAACCACTTTCCATCAGGTGGGCCGTGTGCTTGTCTGCCAACTAAGTGGTATATAAAAAAAAAATCTGTCGAAGGACTGATGGGCGCAGATATGTCAGGATGAACAGTGGGACCTCTCCAGCCAGATTTTTAAGCTGGCAACTAGTTGGTATTGATTCCCTCACAACTGTTTAAATATACCGAATATGGAGCTGGCGGTGCGAAGGCTTAGAGCCAAGAAGAGCACCGCCCCGGGACCCGACGGCATTCCAGGCCGCGCGTGGGTCCTAGCTCTGGGAGAAGACGGTCTCGAACCCCGACTGAGAGGGTTCCTCACCGCATGCTTGGAGCGGGGCCAGTTTCCGAAGATGTGGAAGACGGGGAAACTGGTCCTCATCCGAAAGGAGGGTCGCCCGGCGGACGAACCGTCCGGCTACCGGCCCATTGTGTTGCTCGACGAGGTGGGCAAGCTCTTTGAAAGAGTTATTGCGAAGCGCCTCGTCGAGCACCTCTCTGGTAGGGGGCCGGACCTGGCGGATACCCAATATGGCTTCCGCCGGTGGCGGTCCACCGTGGATGCCATAATGCACGTGAGGACTTTGGCGGAGGAGGCAGTTGCCCGGGGTGAGGTGACGTTGGCGGTGTCCTTGGACATCTCCAACGCGTTCAACACCTTGCCCTGGAGTTGCATCAGGGAGGCACTCGTGTACCACGGTGTGCCTCTCTACCTCCGCCGCATAGTCGGGGCGTACCTGACGGAGAGAGCCGTCATCTACCCAAGTGCGACCGGTGTCGGTCGGCGTGAGATGTCGTGCGGTGTTCCACAGGGATTGGATACGACTGGGTGCTTCGCGGTGAGCTTGCGGACGGCGCCGCCGTCACGTGCTATGCGGACGACACGCTAGTGACGGCGAGCGGGGCTACACACCGCGAAGCGATCCTGAGGGCCACGACCGCGGTTGCTCAAGTCGTGGAACGGATCCGGCGGCTGGGCCTTGAGGTGGCTTTGCATAAATCCGAGGCCATGTTCTTTCATGGACCTCGGCGCACGCCACCACCTGGTTCCAGTCTCACAGTGGGAGGCACTCTCATCGGCATCAAGCCCCAGATGAAATATCTGGGGCTCGTGCTCGACGGCCGGTGGGACTTCGGGAAGCACTTCCGAAGTCTGGGCCCCAAATTGGCGGGCACAGCCAACGCTCTGGCGCGGCTACTGCCCAACCTGAGGGGCCCGGAGGACTCCTGCAGGAGACTCTACGCGGGTGTCGTGCGGTCCATGACCCTGTACGGGTGTCCCGTGTGGGCGGACACCCTGAGTGATCGGCACATGCTCCTGCTGCAGCGTCCGCAGCGGAAGTTGGCGTGCCGTATCATAAGGGGGTACCGCACGATATCATTCAACGCAGCGAGTCTCCTCGCCGGATCGCCACCATGGATCCTGGAAGCGAGATGCCTTTCGGCGCTATACCGGTTCCCAAGGGCGGCGCGGGAGCGGGGTCACGATCCCGAGCCCGAAGAAATTCGGGCCGTGAGATCCCGGCTCCACAGGGAAATGGTGGCGGAATGGGAGAGACGACTTGGGCAACCAAGCGCAGGGCACGCCGTAGTAACGGCGGTAAGACCCATCATGGGGGAGTGGCTAGAGAGGCCACACGGCAGCCTCTCGTACCGTCTGACGCAGATGATCACCGAGCACGGATGCTTCGGAAAGTATCTGCGTCGGATGCACAAAGAGCCAACGTCCGAGTGCCATCACTGCGACGCGAGCGAGGACTCAGGTCCGCACACGCTCACCGAGTGTCCGGCGTGGGAGACGCCGAGGCGGGAGCTTGTGGCGGCCCTGGGAGTGAGGGTTCTCACGCTCTCCACCTTGCTCGCGGCGATGGTTCGCTGCGCGGATGCGTGGGCGGCCGGCGCCTCCTTCTGCGAGCAAGTAATGCTCGTGAAGGAGGAGGCGGGGCGGGAGCGACGAAGGATCGCAAGACAAGCTGCCCGCGTACGAAGGCAACTCGGGCGTCAGAGGTCGATGAACGACCTCCGCCCCCCATGAGCGCCGGCCTGGGGGTGACAGGTGAAGCCGCCTGTCACCCTGGCAGAAGCAGGCCGCGGCGGTGGCGCGCGTGGCGCGCCTCCCCGTTTCCGGGGACGAGTTGGGGACTCTGTAGTCCCCACACCCGAGAAGAGGGCCAGATCGTGAGAGATGGCCCTGGGTCGGCCGGGGTGCGAGGGATATGCCTGTCAACCTCACCTTCGGCAACCAAAACGACCCACAGGCGGCGTGCGTCTTAGTCGGTTCGAGTCCGACATAACCTCCTCCACCGGCTCCGGTGGGGAGGTATCCGTGGGGATTTTGGGCACGTAAAAAAAAATAAAAAAAATATACCGAATATAAGTTTTTTTTAGTAGGTACAGCTGTAATAGATTGCATATCTAAGTATTTGGTATTGATTTCTACTTCATAACTTCAAGTAATTCTGAGAAAAAAAAAGAAAAGACAGCCAGTTAGACAAACAGACAACAAAATGATCGTGTCAGGTTTTTGTTCATTTATGTTTTTAGGTATGGAATCTTAAAAAAGCCTGATGTGTGTAAATAAATATTTGACAGATTTATCTATGAATATTTCATTTAATTACATAACATAACATAAACTCACGTCTATATCCCCGAAGGGGTAAGCAGAGGTGCTATAGCACCCACATTTCGCCAGTTTATGTTTAGGACCCAATGTAATAGGTGGCGAGCCTATTGCCATTAACCGGGCACTTATAAACCTGCGATAAATACATACATAACTTCGAAAAGCATCGAAATGTCATTGATGTGTGCCATGGTAAAACCTGGGATCGAACTCGAGACCTCGTCTTAGCAGTCCATTACCCATACCACTAGGCTACCGCGGTTTTATTTATTTCATTGCGGTTTCATTAAATAGATATATAAATTGTTTCTTTATTGTTCCTCTAAGTTTGAAAAGTTTGCCGTGAATATCATCGTGCAGTACGTACCACCAAAAATGTTTAAAAGAGGACTTGCACTCTCTCTGTAACTAATATGGAGTATTAGCTTTTGAAAAATATAATATATTTAATACCAACAAATATTTTATTGAGCCCAACTGTTGACTAAAAGATCAACACAAGTTTGATAGCAGGCAGTACCCATTTGCCAATCATAAAATAGCAGTCGGGTATTTTCATTTTTTAATCATTTATTTATTTAATTTTTTTTAGTTATGATATGACATATACAACATTTTAGCACCCAAAGATCCACCCTATACTTTTGACTGTCATTTTATGTACCCTATGACACTCGGGAGATGAATATATTTCATTTGAGACCATTGATCGAACGAAATCGACCCAGCCGTTAAGCCCGTAGACGGTAGAGGGGAACAAAGAAAACGACATACACACATACATACGCACTCACATACGTTCGCACGCTCAAATGCATGTACACACGCACTGACGGACATCGAAGTGATCCTACAAGAGAAGTGATCCGAAATGAGGCTTTCGGGAAAATTTGCACTTCAATGGGCGCTTATTAACTGGTGAAAATAAGTTATTTTATTGAAATATGAGTAAATATAATTATATTTGTTTTCGTTCATTACACGGCCAATGTCAAACTCGTAATAAAATTTGCACAAGCTCACAGCTGATGTAATAGAACAAAATATGACAGAACGTAGATATCGCAATAACGAACGTGGCTATGTGCGCTTATTGTTCAGTAAACGATCAGTGGGTTCAGCAAGCTAGGCACAGTTACCATTAGGAAGGGTGACTGCTTAGTGGTATTTCATCTGAGAGCTTTCGCGCATCAAAGGGCACCATAAAAGTCAGTCCCGACTATAAATAGTCGTTAATGTATGATATGTAGATATGTATTTACAAAAAAGCCGCGTGGTTCCCGGCAAAGTAGACTTTGGGCCTCCCCATCTCTTCTTATGCGGTGTCGTACAAGGCGACTAAGGGATATGGATGTTTTACATCGGACAGATATATACAGCTCAGATTCAGGCACAGATACAAGGCTCGAGTCAATAATAGTGCCCGGAAGACAGCAATAGGCTCACTCCCTTTTACGTGTAACCGAAAACAATGATTGGGAAATGTAGGTGTTAATTCACCTCTGCCTAATTCTTCGAGGATAAAGGCGTGATTATATGTATGTATATGCGTGTTCACAAAAAAGAATGTATCCAAGTATTTTTATCCGCGTTCTAAATTCCATAACATCAGCTAGTTAAACTGTGCTTACCATGGGTCTTGATGGCGTTGTCTAGAATGTTGTGAAATGTTTATTCATTGTTTATTTTAATTAAGACGACTGAATGGGTGAATTGAACAGGTTGACCACCATTCACAACCCAACCTAGGAGGTAAAATAGCATACCCTCCCAATATAGCCGAAAAATCCAAACCACATCATATTAAAACGGAACCACCCCGAACTTCCAGATGAAGGATACAACCGAGTTTTAGTCCTGGATGATAATGAGACTCAATAATAATTAAGCAAGCAAATATGGATAGAAAACACATGAATTACGCTGCCCCACTTTCGTTCGGGATGTGAGGATTAAGAAGGCTGCCTCGGTGGAGTGGCTGTAGTGCACTTCGATAACTACGTTGAAAAAAATGAACGACTAACTATTCACAGAGACTGGTAGGTAGCCCGGGAAACCATAAACAAAGAAAAACTGCAATCAAAACCTTCCTGCATGCAAGATGAGATGCAAGACAGCAGGCATGGGCGGCATATTTCCATATTTCCAGGACTCCTAAAATGGAGCGGCCCCATCATAGCAGACTACCTTGTTTAGCTACTGCAAGGTTGTCTTGCACACCGTTACATACCCTTAAAATAACGGGAGGTCAAATTAATATTCATCCCTAAACTAGGTAGAAACGACTACACTCAGGCAAAATCTTTTAGACCTATCAGCCTTACTTCGTTACTACTAAAAATACTCGGATAGATAGAGGCGATAGAGTGATTAGAAGCCAGGTACTCACACTGGAACCTTAACATCCTAATCATCATGCCCATAGCGAGAGCAAATCTACAGAATCGGCACTTCACGGCAAATGTCAAACTCATTACAAAATTTGCCTGTTTAATTGCCTGCTTAATGGTATTTCATCTGAGAGCTTATGTGCTTCAAAGGACTACTTAAAAGTCGGTCCCGACTGTAAATAATTGTTAATATATGATATGTATTTACAAAAAAATGTATCTAAGTATTTTTATTCGCATTCTAAATTTCATAACAGAAGCTAGTTAAACGAAGGCCAATTGAGTTACTTGAACAGTGGTTGACAACTAATCACAACCCAACATAGGAGGTCATATGGCATACCCTCCTATTATTCGCATTTAGATTTAAATTAAAAAATTTCGGCGAAAAATTTTAAGCCACATAATTTTTAAGTGGAACCACCCCGGACTTCGAGATGAAAGATGCAACTAGGTTTTAGTCCTGGATGATAATGATACTCAATAATATTTAAACAAGCAAATATGGATAGAAGCACGCAGCTAATGGGGGCATGTACCTCATAGATGGTCAACAATTGGCTGGTAAAGAAAGTCACTTGCCTATCCAGGTAATTGCACTCATAAACAGACGACCAGTCAGTACCGTTCACATCAACCCCCAAGCGCTCCAGATCAATGTCTTTAAAATTACGAAGATATAGAAATTTACCTTTGCGTTTCGGAGGACGAAGTTTATAGGATAGGTATACGAGATCATGATATGAAAAGGGAGCAGATAACTGTCTGTGTGAGGCTACTTTGTGAGGATCAGAGACTAGAATGAGATCCAGTAGCGAGGGCTGAGTATTGGGAACCTTATGTGTAGTAGTAGTAAATAAAAAAATAAGTTTAAAACTACAAACCGACTACTAAAAAATCACGCTCTAAAAGTGTTAAATAAGAAAATATCACAGATATACGTAAAGAGACGTAAAGACGTATTAAATCACTTAAATCTAACAATACAATACATTGTTGGGAAAAATGGCATACGAATACGGCACACTTAACACTTTTTAGAGCGTGATTTTTCGGTAGTCGGGTTTTAGTTTTAAACTTATTTTTTTTATTTATATTATTTCAGTGGCAAGCAATAGATATAATTTAGACATATTTGAAAAATGCTAATTAAGCTCTCTCTGTTGATACAAAATCTCAATTTTTTTAACACAGTACTTTATGACCGGTAGAGGGCGCCACAATAGATTTTGTGACAAATTACATCACCAGCGGATGACTAAGACGCTTCTAATGAGTCTCATTTGTCTAGTTCTAATAAGTGGTTGAGGAACTATGAGGGAACAGAAGCACCTTCTTAACTTAACTTAACATAACCTATGAGGAGGTAGGACACGGCGGTATTTCCGCTCAATTGAGCAGTCTGACTGGGGAAGTACCTCCGTCCTACAGAATACCGCGGTTATAATAACTTCATGTTGTGTTCCCAGCATTGAGTAGGGTAGCCAGAGCTCACTGGAGAATTTGTGCTGTCAGTGGGATGACTAAAGGACTGTCCTGCTTTGTTCTCTACACTGACGGCACAGACGTGTTACACACGTCTATAGGCCACGGTAACCACGGTAACCACCGCTTGTCTGCCACCTAACTTCGAAAAGCATCAAAAAGTCATTGGTGTGTGCCATGGTAAAACTTGTGATTGATCCCGAGACCTCGTCTCAGCAGTCCATTACCCATACCACTAGGCTACCGCAGTTATTCCTTCCTACATACATAGATATATAGCCAGTCAAAATCATAACCCTCCTTTACTTCGCCGTAGTCGGTTTTTTTATTTTTTATTCTGTTGTTTTAAAGGAGTTTTTGCCCACATGGGCACGTCAACTCCGTTGTAACTTAAGCTAAAATAACAGCACAGATTACTTATACTACCACTTACCACTACTACTTATAGAATATACTATAATATATACTATATTATATAGCCCGGTATTCTGAAAGAGAGTCATTAGGAGCCACCAGACTACAGAATTTTTGGGCAATAGCAGATTTTGGGTTTGACAAAATACTGTCGATAAGTCCCACATCTAATTTATTGAGATTAAATTCTTTTAGGAATGATTCTCTTTCAGTTTTATTTTGCACACATTCCATCAGCAAAAGTTGCACATCCTCTAGCCGATTGCATATGGCACAATTCGGTGAATCAGCCTTTTTGCTGATGGAAAGTGTCCGGAACGGAGTCTTATAGCAGGTTTCACATACTTTCTACTTAGAGTTTTGTCATCAAACCAGGAGGAACGAGAGGGCTCGCTCTGTATTGTCTTATAACATATTCCTTTTTCTTTTGATTTCGTAGTAGGTTAAAAATAATAACTCTGCCAAACGGCTTAGTGGTTACTTCGACTGTACTGTGTTGTATTGCAGGTTGTAAGCACGGTCATATATTTTTGTAGTTTCACATTAATATGAAACTATTGGCAGTGAACATTATGTTATGTTGCATAATACATCTAAAGGGAATTTAGAAACCTTTGCAAAAGAAATAACTAAGAAGGTTTTGTACAACTTATTATTAAGCCATTGCATCATTCTTTGGTTGCAAAATTATTTTAATATTTTTTAGTACAAACGGGCACCGAAATATCCGCTACCCCATGCACCGTTACCCCAGGCACCGACGCCAGCGGTGTTGTATCCGTAGTTATAGAGCGCACTGTATCCGTAACCGCCATAGGCACCGGCAAGAGGAGCAGCGTAACCGTTGTATCTGTTGTAACCGTAGTTAAGAGGAGCAGCATATGCAGCAGCTACTGGAGCAACTACTGGAGCAGCGTAGGCGGGCTCTTTGCGTACAACAGCGTTGAAACCGTTGTAGCCATCAGCAGCATAGTCGACGGTGCGTTTGGTGCCATCGGATTCTAAAAGAGAGTATTGGCCGACAACGCGGTCGCCAATGCGGGTCTCCTGTTGGTTTTTAAAGTCACCCGTGTAAGGGTCTGCCACACCATATGAGAAGCTGTTAGCACCACCAAGGAGTCCGCTGCCCTGAGCAGCTGCCACTAAGCAAGCAACAACAATGAACTGTAAAAGAAAAATGATTATGAAATTTGACACAAATTGTAATAATAATAATTATATTTCGTCGCTTCATTCTCGATATAAAGATCATTTACAAGGTAGTCCCTTTAACCTACAAGGTAGCATCGCACGTTATTTTAAAGTTAACTCGATTTCACTTTTTATTTTCTAATCGATTATCGGTATCGACACCGCCACTGCCATCTTGATTCCTCATTCCTTTTTCGTGCGAGGTAGCGTACGGACGTCTTACAGTATAATATTAAATTACCAATAATTTTCAACTTCGAAAAATGCCTAAGCGCAAATTAGATGAAAAGTTAGCTTATTATCGTGAGAAAATTAGAAAGACTCAAGAAAAAGAAAATAAGAAAACACGGCGTCGGGTACGAGTATTATTGTCGTATTCATCAGATTCCGAAGGAAATGCAAGTAAGTACTAATTATTTGTATTTGTGGTGATAAAATAAAAGTGTAATTAGCTTTCAAACACCATTAGAAAATTTTTAACGGGGGGTTGGCCGCGAGTCAACACGATGGCAAAAATTTTCCAGACTACCTACATAATTTTACAATACCTGGGGGTTGGTCGAGAACCAACACAAAGGTACTAATTTCAGTATAATTACCGGTCGTTGGTCGAGAATCAACACGTACCGGCATTCTATTACTTTCCATACACGCCTGGGGGTTGATCGAGAATCAACACGAAGGCCTAATTCTATAAAATAACGATAATAGAATTGACATTAAAGTATTATTTCCTATTTATAAACAATTTTAAAACAATAACTTATGTTTTAAACAATTATTAAAAACCTGCCTTGTTTAGTCATAAGTGCTTTATACATAGGGGGATTAGGTATGATCGTATGAGTGACATGAATAAATATTACGATATTTTAAGCAATAAATTTTGCTTGCAGGTATCGGATTTTTACCATACGACGATGTATCCCCGGCACACATCGGTATTGTAACGAATGACGAGCAATTGCAGCATTCGCACCCAGGTGATACGGAAACGTTGCCGGAGAATCCAGTTACGGCACCTCCACCCACCGACGCGCCCGGAGAAGATGATGTGACGGTCGCGCCAGACTTAGATCCCGAAATTTTACAAGCATTGGGAGCCAAAACCGGAGATGATCCTGTATATGGTGGTAAAATTCACGAAAATTTACCTCAACTGTGGTTGCCATTGTTAAAAAAGGGTATGTCTAAGGAAGATAAAGAAACAACCCTTAAACAGTATTTGATACCCCAAAACTGTACATTGCTACAGGCTCCAAAGCTGAATTTGGAAATTTCGGCGGCACTAACTAACTAACGCCCGTAACAAAGACAAAAAGTTGGTGGTACACCAGCAACAGTTAGGTCACGGCATTACGGCCATTAATAGAGCAATGGATCTATTGGTAAATAAAGAGCGTGACGGTAAATTAAAGGTCATAAAACACCTCAGTAATGCATGTCGTATTTTGTGCGATCTCCATCACACTAACTCTCAAGTCCGAGTAAAATTAATAACCCCTAGTTTGGATAAATCCTTTTTAAATGTGGTCCAAGATTGTCACCGAGATGACACATTATTCGGGGCAAAACTATCCGAAAAAATTAAATCGTCTAAGACGATCGAGAAGCAAGGGCTTCAGATAAAAAAGGTGGTAGCTGCTACACCCGCTCCCAGTGCATCGACATCACGCCCGGCTCAGAATCGGGGAAACTGGTCGGGACCTCCCCGCTACCCCTCCAAAAAGAGTGGGCGGGGAGGGAACAAGAGAGCAGCTTCGGCGCGGAAACCAGCGCTCCAAGCGCACCCACCGCCGCAAACTCGCCAAGCCACCAAACACCAGCAAGCACGAGCTCAACCACAGCACTAGCTCAGGTACAACATGCAGGCCGTGTTCAACTATATCACAATTATTGGGAACAAGTTACCGAAAACACATTAGTTTTGAAATGGGTCCGTGAAGGTTTAAATATTCCGTTTAACGAGAAAGTCGTACAAGAGTTTGTTCCTCACACTTCATTTACAATTAATGAGAAGCGTGATATGCATCTTGCCATACAAAAACTGATAGACTTAGGCGCTGTATCGACATGCCAAGATACACCCGAACAATTTCTATCTAAAATTTTTCTAGCTCCTAAGCCCAATGGCGAGAAAAGATTTATTTTGAACCTTAAAGGCCTTAACAAGTTCATCAATACTACCCATTTTAAGATGGAAGATCACAGAACTGCTTCAAAACTAATTCCTAAAGACGGAGTTCTAGCCACGATCGATTTAAAAGAAGCGTACCTGTCTATACCTATACATCCAGCTCACAGAAAGTACTTGAGGTTCTATTTTGAAGGCAAAACTTATGAATTTACAGCTATGCCCTATGGTCTATCTATAGCACCAAGGGTTTTTAGTAAAATAATGAAAGAAATCATTACATTCTTGCGATCACGTGGCTGGCAGTCCGTCATATATTTGGATGATATCCTATGTATAGGCAACGACTTTTACGAGTGTGAAAATAATGTACAGGAAACCCTTAATTTACTCGAACGCCTCGGATTTACAATCAATTATAATAAAAGCAACTTAAAACCTCAAAAAATTTGTAAGCTTTTGGGTTTTCTGTTTGATACTGAGAGTCTAACGTTATCATTACCTCTCGAAAAGAAAGACAATATTGCACAATTAGTCACGAAATTTTCCCATTTGCCTCGTTGCACCATTAGAGAGTTTTCACAGTTAATTGGTGTTCTTGTAGCGGCCTGCCCAGCAGTGCAATATGGCTGGTTATACACCAAAATCCTGGAACGACAAAAGTATCTTTTTCTTCTGAGGAACGACGGTTATGAGTCCATAATTAATCTTCCCGATGTCATATTAGACGATTTAGTTTGGTGGTCTCAAAATATTTACACAGCTTCTTGTCCTATGAGAACTTTAAGTTATAAAAAGGTCATATTCACAGACGCATCTTTAACTGGCTGGGGAGCGTTTTGCGACGGAAAACGGACTAACGGTAACTGGAAAGAACATGAACGTAATTTCCACATTAATTTCCTGGAATTACTAGCTGTTCTTTTTGGATTGAAGAGTTTTGCTCGAGATGACCACGATTGTGCAATATTGTTAAGAATTGACAATACCACGGCCATCAGCTATGTAAACCGTCAGGGAGGCATACAGTATCCACAATTAAATGGGGTAGCAAGAGATATTTGGCAGTGGTGCGAGAATCGTAACATTTGGTTATTCGCATCCTACATTAATTCCAGAAATAATAAGGAAGCTGACGAGGAATCGAGGAGAATTAACCCCGATATCGAACGGGAACTCTCGTCATCAGCTTATCAGCAAATTGTAGAAAAATTTGACGAGCCTGAAATTGATCTCTTTGCTTCTCGTACCAATGCAAAATCGCAACGCTACATCTCCTGGAAACCGGATCCTGAGGCCATGACAGTGGATGCGTTCACTGTTAATTGGAGTGAATACTATTTTTACGCATTCCCTCCTTTTTCCCTCTTACTAAAATGTTTCAGAAAAATAATTGATGATGGGGCAACCGGAATAGTAGTTTTCCCATACTGGCCATCACAGCCGTGGTTTCCTATCATGAAAGAATTAATAAAATCAGAAATTTCGTATTTTTCTCCGAATAAGAATCTATTGCGTTCTCCTTTCAGAGAATACCACCCGCTTCACCGGCAACTTACCCTGGGTGCCGCGAGGTTCTGCGGACGGCGTTCATAAGACACGGCTCGCCGGCAGAAGCGCTGGACTTGATGCTTGCGTCTCTTTCAAATAACACCGTAATGCAGTATGGTACTTCACTTAAGGCTTGGTGGTTATTTTGTGCAGACATTAATATCGATCCTTACGTGGGTTCTAATAAGGATGTTTTGAGGTTTTTAATGGATCAATTCAATAATAAAAATGTATCCTATGGAACATTAAATTGTCACCGTTCCGCCCTTTCCTTATTATTAAGTAGTAATAATATGGGTCAGATGACCTTATTAGAAGGTTATTGAAAGGCGCATTTAAAGTAAAACCAACAAAACCGAGATACAGTTCTACATGGAACCCACAATTAGTTTTGAACCTCGTGTCGACCTGGGTTCCAAATCAAGATATCTTATTAGATAAACTTACTAAAAAAGTTGTGATCTTAATAGCATTATGCACAGCCCACAGGGTACAAACCCTTTCTTTAATTAAAGTCGAAAATATACATTTTGGTTCCAGTGGCATCAAAATCATAATAACAAACACAATTAAAACCTCTGGCCCAGGCCGAGAACAACCGGTTTTATATCTCCCTTATTTTTGTCAATATTTGTCCGGCCACGGCTCTTCAAACCTACCTCCTTAGAACCCAGGATATCAGGAATGAAATTGAATATCGTTTTCTAACATCAAGGCAGCCTTATAGAAATGCCACGTCGCAGACCATCAGCAGATGGATTAAAGCGGTGTTGTTAGAGAGCGGCATAGATGTTTCTATGTTCAAAGCGCATAGCACGCGACATGCATTCACGTCAGTGGCTAGTGTTGCGGGGGTTGGCATAGATACCATTCGAAAGGCAGCAGGATGGTCCGCATCATCTTGTGCCTTTGGAAAATATTACAATAGGCCAGTGATCGACGAAGGTCAGTTCGCTAGATCCGTTTGCCTACAATCAAACCAATAAAGAAATACGGATTTATTTTCTTTTTGTTACATTGCAGCTGAATGTAAACTTTAGTACAATTAATATAAAAATACACCTTTGAAGTAAGTTTTTTATTGAACATCAAACCATTCTACTCTGAACATCTACCTTGTAAATGATCTTTATATCGAGAATGAAGCGACGAAATATAATATATGATCAAACGAACTTCCCAAGTGAAGTTCGATCGATATTATATGAGTCGCTTCATTCGAAGATATAAAGACCCGCCCGCCCATTATCCCATGCGAATGGTTTGTGGCATACTTTGCTAATCACTCTGAAAAAATGAGGAATCAAGATGGCAGTGGCGGTGTCGATACCGATAATCGATTAGAAAATAAAAAGTGAAATCGAGTTAACTTTAAAATAACGTGCGATGCTACCTTGTAGGTTAAAGGGACTACCTTGTAAATGATCTTTATATCTTCGAATGAAGCGACTCATATAATATCGATCGAACTTCACTTGGGAAGTTCGTTTGATCATATATTAAATAGTAACTTTAACATAATAGCTAATGCTTTGCTCTGCTATGGGGATCGAATAATTACAACTTCAATCCCTACCAGTTTATATTGTATTTAATTAAGTTAATAATTATTTTTACATCATTATTTTAAGTTGAACTTTTCCTTTTTATCTCATTTTGGTCATCAACCCTTCGTTATTCTGCAAAATAAATCTTCTTTTCGGCGATCTTAACTATGTCGAAAACAATTTAATCAAGTTATAAGTAAATTATTCGTTATTTATTAATTATTAATATTATAATATTATGATTCCAAAGCACCGGATTCCGCAATTCACACTGCTAATATTATTTTATAAATATATAATATAAAAATATACACATTTCTTATTAATAATGTACTACGATCCTTAGCGGCCATTTTGTCTATTGTTGGTACACAGTGGACTGCGAATGATTAGTCAGCGCTACAACTTCTCTTTATATACCTTTCACGTCAAATATGAAGCTGCACTAAATTGTAAAACTCCAAAAGGAAGTATAAAACCATTAAGGTCACATTGCCAAAAATATCGGTCAAATGCAAATCGGACTTGCGCACCAAGGGTTCCGCATAGAACTAGGCTGAGTGTTTATTCATAATGGTATAGCTTGACCACAAGCGCTGTGCGTTATCTCGTGATGTGAAGAACATCATTTTTAAGGTAGCCGAGTATTTTAAGAAAAGAAAAGCAGACAAAGAAAGTTTTGAATTTAAAAGTGATGCAAACATTGCTAAAATTGTAGCAGATGCTACGGGATATTGCGAAAAAACCGTAAGAAATATAGTAAAGGTGGGTAATTCATCAACGGAAAATTTGGGCCGATTAAAATTTAATTCTCCAAAACAACCAAAAGTTATAAAGAAGAAATATGTTGTTGATGATTTTGATTTAGGAGTTATCAGAAGAAAAATTCATCAGTTTTACGAAATCGAAAAACAAGTTCCAAGTATCCGTAAGTTACTATCAAGTTTGAGAAAAGATGGCATACTGGATTGTGGACGAGAATACCTTAGAAAGCTTTTACACACAATGGGTCATAGTTTCAAAAAATGCAAATCAAAGAGACATCTCCTTATAGAGCAGCCTAACATTACAGAGTGGCGGAAAAAATACCTGACACAAATCCGAAACTACAGAATGCAAAACCGCAACATATATTTCCTCGATGAAACGTATATAAACGCCACTCATAATGTTATGAGTAAATGTTGGCAATCATCATCTGAACCTGGAATTCATGCTGATATTGGGAAAGGACGGCGTTTAGTAATTTTACACGCTGGCTGTCGAAATGGCTTGGTTGATGGTGCATTAACGATATTCAAATCAGACGCTAAGACTGGCGACTATCATGGAGACATGAACGGGTCTACTTTTTACAAGTGGGTGGATGAAAAATTAAAAGATAAGTTGCTGCCGAATTCTGTTGTGGTAATGGATAACGCGTCATACCACAGCGTTC
Source organism: Eilema griseolum (assembly GCA_963662185.1). Lineage (NCBI taxonomy): Eukaryota > Metazoa > Arthropoda > Insecta > Lepidoptera > Erebidae > Eilema > Eilema griseolum. The sequence continues at coordinate 25,295,607 of OY759233.1, read as the reverse complement.
AGGTTGAGAAGAAACCAACCATAGCTAGCCTCAAAATTGAAATGCAGGACTGGTTACGGCGCCACAATGTTGAATTTTCAGAGACCATGACAAAAGTTCAACTGCAACTTCTTATCAATGATACACAAAAAGAACTCCTGTACAGAATTGACGAACTGCTGAAAACCCATGGCCATACTGTTCTCCGTTTACCGCCGTACCATCCTGATTTAAATCCCATTGAGTTGCTTTGAGCTGATATTAAAAACAATGTAGCCCAAAATCATATCAATTCTTCACTAGATGAAAAGATAAGCATAATGACCAAATTGTTTTCGGAGTTTACGGCAGAAAAATTGAAGAAATGTGATGATCATGTCCAAAAAAATGAAAATACTTATTGGGATCGTGATAGTAGATTCGACGATATTATCGACCCTTTCATAATAAATTTGCAGAATGACTCCGACTCCAGTTCCGATGGCGAAACAGAATCTATGTCAGAATAACATTAAATATCTAAACAAATAAATATTTACAATTAATATGACATTTCATTCAATATGACAATTCCCTATTAAATTTAATAATTAAATACGTACGAGTGCCGTGTAAAGTCAAAAATATTTATTAGGGAATTTTAATAATCTTAGGCTTTACACACTAGTCGTACATTAAAACTGTCAAATGATATCGTAAGATCCGTCCGACAATGTCAATCTCGTGTGAACTCATGCTCTTTCTTACCCGTCCCCCGCCTCACCGCACATACCTAGGGCGCGGTACAGCGGTAGCGGTCAAACTATAGCACATCAGTCACACGAGTCTGCCATCATCTGTCTAAGGACTGATAGTCGCTGCAAAATTACCGACAAGGGCCCGTACCATGAACGCATAAAACAGGTCAATAAATTGAGCTGCTATAATATTAGCAACTTCAAATGTAACTTTGTAATCGTATATATGGGATTACAAAGTTGTTGTGTATTTAGTAAATGACTGCTGATTAATTATTGAACTGTTTTAAGACTTCATGGTAAGCCCACTGAGCCCTGATTCTGCTAATTTTAGTTCACAATAAAATCACATAGCACTGACACTCGAAACAATGCCATTCAATTTTAGATTTTACTGTTATGTTATTAGAGTCTTAAATTAAATACCATTTTGTAGCGTGAATGAAAAGATGTAATGCACTCGTTTTCCTTTATTTGGGACTTTGAGACTAAAATTTAATGTTTTTTTTTGCAATTTCCAGCAGAATTCGGGACCAGATGAACTGACAAGTTTTAAACGGTAGCTGGTAACTAAGAAATTTTCATTCTCTTGCAACTTTCTAAATATACTACTACTAGAAGACAGATTTTTTTATACCACTTGGTTGGCAGACAAGCGCATGGCTCACCTGATGGAAAGTGGTTACCGTGGCCTATGAACGTGTGCAACGCAAAGGGAGTCACACTCGTGCTGCCAACTCTGGAAACACAAGAGTGTAGTTGCCATCAGTGTAAAAGATAAAGCAGGACAAGCTTTTGGTCTTCCCACTGACAGTACAAAATCTACCTCAATCATCAACCTACTCACCGCCGGAAACACAACACGTGGTTATGGTATTCTGTAGGGGTTCTGGTAAATGGGGTAGTAGTACCTCCTTCCTCAGTTGGACTGCTCAATTGGACGGAAATACCACCGTGTCCTAGCTCCTTATCTATTTTAACGGCTTTAAGAGTTTGCAGATCTAAGTATTTGATATTGATGTCAACTTAATATCTCCACATGCTTTAGATGACATTAGATAACGCATCGCCATTCAGCGTGGTAATGCCGCCAGCCTCTTGGGCACGGTACCAGTAGAGATCGATAGGGAGGAATTTTTCGATGCCTAAAATTGCAGTCTCCCTCTTTTTCTCTATTCCATTTTTATAGTTAGCATAGTTTTATATAAATTTGTAAGTAATTGTATATTATAAAAGCATATTTTATGTACCTAAACTGAATAAATACCTCACCTAGAAACTAAATAATATAAAAATGCTTAAAATATTCCTCAACTTACAAAAACTGAAGCCACTTCCGATAGGGTGATAACTTTTGCACCATTCTGTACTTGCGAATATTTTCTTTTTCAGTTAGCCTTAATCCCGGTCGCGTCCCAAGCATTCAGCACGGTGTCTGGCATCCGCTTTCTTTTACTTTCTAACTGCGGGTTTGGCTGAACTTCGGTTTTTCCGTGAAGCGACTGCCATAGGACCTCTACAACCAATAGGCAATATCGAAGTATTTTAGTTGGGCCAGTCGTTACTAGGGATAACAATTATAAGAAAAAATATTCGATATGTATGTGTGTCTTGAAGAGGATGAGTTTAGATAGTGATGACGTGATCGATGATGAGCAATCGATACACTTGTGATCGGTAGACTCATAGGTGATAGTTTTCCGGAAAAGTAAGCCTGAAGGATTTCGTTCATGACTTAATTTATGGTTTTAACAAATTCTTCTTTTGATTTTGCAGTATTACTGTTATTATTATTGTATTGAAATACAATTAAATAGAATTCTCTTTGTTTTCGTCCATTACACGGCCAATGACAAACTCGTAACTGCACACACTAACAGCTGATGTAATGGAACAAAATATGACAGAATATAGATAATGCAATAACACACGTGGCCATGTGCGCTTGGTATTCGTTAAATGTGGTTAAGCCAACCACGTGCACTAACCCTTTGGATGGGTGACCACTTAGACCCGACTGTCAATACAAGTCGGAGGTCTGTATGGGCGACCTGAACAAGTCTGTAAATGGCCACTAACCACAACTCAGACCGAGAGGCCAGGCGGTATTCCCCCATAAATTAGCCGAAGAAGAAAAGCCACATCACAGTTGAAGGTTACAGATGCGACCGGGACTAAAGCAAGAATGATGATGATACATACATATATGCACAACACTATTACCGGAGTGTTAGACAGAAGTGAATTAAGTCTATACTTCACCAATAATGAATTCTGTCCCTCGTAATAGGGGGTGAGCCTATTGCCGTATTCCAGGCACTATTGTTGACTCGGACCATGCATCTGAGGCTGAGTCTGGACTATATACATATCTATCTGATGTTAAACAGCTTTATCTCTCTTACGTACACCTGATGGGAAGATATAGAAAACTATATATAATATATATATATATATAATACTATACATATATAAAAAAACTTTAATGAGTAAAGGTTACTATAAAGTGGATGAGTATCTTAATGATGTTAATGCGTGGTCAACACAAGTCTCTTGCTTGCTCGCACCAAATAAAAAATAAATTGTAAACCAAAACAAATTTAAAAAAGAAAAATAATCTAGTTCTAATGTAGTTCGCTGAGTTTCTTGCTGGTATCTTCTCAGTAGAACTAATCTACCGAACCAGCGAAATAATCATTTTCCAATGGTTTATTTTTAAATTATTAAATATTTTTATATCGACGGTTAAAAGGAAATAGGGGATAAGCGACAAAAGATGAAATGTTCAGGAGAGCCGTTCAAAGTTTTAAATTTTAGAAAAACTGACGTATTTTTGTCATTTATTAAGATATTGTGAAAAGCGAAACAGTTATAAAATCAGATAGAAATGGAACAGTTACTGGTATTCTTAGTTTTAGTGATTTGACGTCATTTTAAGTAGTTTTTGTCGCTTATAACCACAGCTTATAATTTTTGAATTATCAAATATGGCATAAGATACAAATGACAAAATCAAATATTAAAGGATAAGAAGCATATGCGACATTCCAATTTATCATTTCGCAAGGTAAAAGGGTATAAGCGACTAGACCGTTCAATCAATATTATAGGAAAAAAAGGATAAGGTACTTTTCATAGTGGTTGTATAAAAGGTAATAGGGCACAAGAAACATTCGGCATTCAAAACAATACCAGGATATACGACATTAGTAACACACAATATCGCTACGAAGCAAAGAAATATGGATGAAAAGCCACCCCAAAAGTAATGAAGTAGCGCAACCAACACAATCCTTCATCAGGAAAATATCTAAAACAGATATTACACGACACCATAATTGGGTCTCTAACTTCTAAAGTAGGGTGAAATTGCTTGGGAGTAAATTTTCACAGAAACATACTAAGGATCTATTTTACTAAGAAGCCTATTACAGTATACCCTGCTATAATTTTACACTAAATGGTAAATTTAAAAGATATAGCTCGTCATTTCATATTTGCTAACGAGCAGATAGTGTGATGTTTCTTGAAATAAAAAAGGAGTTTTTTTAATACTTTTTAATCAAGAAAAATCAAAATTAACCCCCTTACTAATAAAAACACGAATCATATTTATATTAGTAAACGGAAGTAAGGTATAACCACCAATGTCATATTAAAATCAATTTAGGTAATAGAGCATAACCGACTTGGCTGTCATTAAGAACTGAATGGAAATAGGGGATAACCGCCAGAGTAATATAAGTATGCATTTTGTAAATAGGGCACAAGCGCCATAGCTCTGTTCAGGAGGTAGGACACGGCGGTATTTCCGCCCGATTGAGCAGTCCGACTGGGGTAGTACCTCCGCCCTACAGAATACCGCGGTTATAATAACTTCGTGTTGTGTTCCCAGCGGTGAGTAGGGTAGCCAGAGCTCACTGGAGAATTTGTGCTGTCAGTGGGAAGACTAAAGGCTTGTTCTGCTTTGTCTTCTGCTGACGGCACAGAAACTCTGTACTTACAGGGTTGGCAGCGCGACTGTGACTCCTCTGGTGTTACAGACGTCCATAGGTCACGGTAACCACTTTCCATCAGGTGGGCCGTGTGCTTGTCTGCCAACTAAGTGGTATAAAAAAAAAAAAAAAAATTACGAAATGGAAGTAAGCTTTAAGCAACATTTGTACTTTTCAATTAAAATGCCTAAAAGGCATAAACAACCAAAAGCTTGGCACCCTTGTGGAGTAAAAAGGTATTACCGACAACAAACCCAAAATAAATCATTTTTGTAGGGGTACAATCACCTTTATAGCAAAAATGACCAGAATTTTCGTCGGTTAGCAAAACTAACACTATAAATTGTATTTGTTTTGCTTGGGCATAAACGCCAAAAAAGTCATTGTAGAGCCATGGGAGTAAGCGCATTCGAAAGAGCAGAAAATTTTAAGTCCAATGGCATAAATAACTCATTTTTGACCAAAATGTCGCTTATACCCTATTTCCTTTTACCCGTCGATATTGTTTCTTGACATACATAATTGTAAAATTTTGACGTTCATATGTGCTCTTTATGTGCCTTAACTGAATAAATGAAATTGATTCTTTGATTCTTTTATAGGGTGGCCCAAATTCTACCCTGTGGGAAACACGCGGCCAAATGAAATGATGTTGATACTAAGTAATATTCAAACAAGTAAATCGAGTAAAGACACGATGACATGAGAGTAAAGACATGATCGCGAGTTTGTTTCGTGTATTTATGTTTTAATTATTTCGATTCCTGCTCAGAGCAAATATTTGTACGATTTATTATGTATATTTGTATTAGTCTAGGTATTTACATGACTCTGAGAGCGCGCTTAGTCATTTGTCCCAGTTGCGTTTCAAACACCGGTAGTTGGGCCCCAAAAGACCAACTAGTCTAACCAAAGAACTTTCGTATCGCAGTGGTTGTTGAGGTCAGATGATAGTGTGATGGTACACTAGTTACTCAACGATAAGAAATTAATAAACCCCACTAGGTACATCTGTAATATATCTGTCACTTCATGGAATATATCAAAGCTAACCCCAACTGAGTTGTAAAAAGGTTCAGATTATTAATGAGAGATTTATTGATGACTCTGTAGCGGATCAGCTGCGACGGCACTCGGCGATCTTCGGATGCGCTCGGGCCGCGCGCGCGCCGCTCGTACTGAGGCTACTCCCTCCAGTCAGTCTTTTGTTCGCCGCCGTCCGACACGGACGCTGTACCACTTTGCGGATTATAATTATTATATACGTATTAGCACCGCGCAAGTTTATTTCGTTAGCTTACGAATATTTCCTTATTCTTTCTTCGCAAGCTATTCTCACTATAAACTGTAACTATTCCTTCGTGTAACTGTGCTTTCTATTCTTCTGTACTTAGTGTTACTGTGTACCTTCTTTCAAACATTATATTTTGCTATTCTTAAATTCACTATCTTTTTACTTTCCTCGCCCGTACATCGAACACACTCAGTAGTAGTACAACTACATTGGTGACCCCGACGTGATTACCGACGTCATGACGGACGAGAAAGTAGCCGAATCCAACATTCTAGAAACGTCTCGTGTGAGTGTACGTCCACCCCCATTTTGGCCAGATGACCCGGAAATGTGGTTTGCGCAGATGGAGTGCCAATTTGCGATAGCCAACGTAACGGTAGACTCCACCAAGTTCCAGCATATCGTCTGCGCTTTGGAACCCCGCTACGCGATGGAGGTTAAGGATGTACTGACCAAACCACCGACTACCAACAAATACGGCAAGTTGAAATCCGAACTGATTAAGCGATTGTCAGCATCGAGGGAGCGCAAAGTCCAGCAGCTGTTACGGTATGAGGAGTTGGGCGATAGGAAGCCGTCGCAATTTCTACGACACCTGCAAAGCCTGGCTGGTCCGTCCATGCCAGACGAGTTTTTGAAGACGTTGTGGTCGAGCCGTCTCCCAAATAATTTGCAAACAGTGTTGGCGTCCCAACCCGAGCTTGCGTTGGACAAATTAGCAGAGTTAGCGGATACGGTTCACGATATCGCACCTGTCACACCGCAACAAGTAGCAAGTACTTCTGCATCGGACAAGCCGGGGCTGATAGAAGTGATGGCCTCTCAGATAAGTGAGCTCACTAAACAGGTAAGCTCACTGGTAACTCACTTAAATGATAGGAGCCAGGTACGTAGCCGCTCGCATTCCCGTTCATACAGAGATCGTAAGGGTTCCCGATCCCGATCACGGCCCCGACAGCCACCCCCTGATCAACCACACTGTTTTTACCATTATAGGTTTGGCTCGCGGGCCCATAAATGTATTCAACCGTGTCAGTGGCGGGCGGAAAACGCAAAGGGCAGCCGGAATTAGCGGCCTCTGACTGCCCATATGGTACTGGCCGTCTGTTTATACCTGATAGGAGGTCTAAAATGTTGTTCCTTGTTGATACTGGCTCCGATTTGTGTGTGTTTCCCCGGTCAGCGGTTAAGACTCCGTACTACAAGGCGAAATATGACCTAACAGCTGCTAATGGTAGTGTGATTCATACCTATGGTCCCATTCAACTCAACCTAGACCTAGGGCTTCGCCGAGCATTTGGATGGAAATTCACCATAGCTGACGTTTCGAAACCAATCATAGGCATAGATTTTTTAAGCTTTTATAATCTGCTTATAGATTGCCGTAACCACAGGCTCATTGATGGCACCACAGCACTCACCGTGTCAGCCGCGCCACAACGAGTCCCAGACGACGTCGCTTCGATTAAAACTGTGACAGGTGACACACAGTTCCACCGACTGCTGCGTGAGTTTCCGGAGCTAACACGACCTGCAGGTACCTTGAATCAGGCTAGACCTATTAAGCATTCGACGGTGCACTATATTAGGACAACACCTGGACCGCCTGTAACCTGTAGGCCAAGGCGTTTGGACCCAGAGCGTCTTAGGATAGCCAAGAAGGAGTTTGACGAGATGGTCGCTAACGGTACCGCTAGGCGTTCGGACAGCCCATGGTCTTCGGCTCTGCACCTGGTGAAGAAGAAGGACGACGGATGGCGGCCATGCGGTGACTACCGCGCTCTCAATGCCCGCACAATACCCGACAGGTACCCAGTTCGTCACATCCAGGATTTTTCACAGCAGCTCCATGGTTGTACTATATTTTCGAAGATTGACTTGGTGAAAGCGTATAACCAGATACCTGTATTTCCAGCTGATGTGCCTAAGACTGCAATTACTACACCCTTCGGGCTCTGGGAGTTCCCCTATATGAATTTCGGGCTTCGCTGCGCGGCCCAGACTTTCCAGAGGTTTATAGACGAAGTGCTTACAGGTCTAGACTTTTGCTACGGGTATATTGACGACATTTTGGTGTTTTCTCCACCTGGACTTCATGAGGTTCATCTAAAGCAGCTGTTGACACGGCTGGCGGACTACGGCGTGTTAATTAACGCCAGCAAGTGCGTTTGGGGACAGCCTGAGGTAACTTTTCTTGGATATCAAGTTTCTGCTTCTGGTGTTCAACCTTTGAGCACCAAAGTCCAGGCTATCCAGGAGTTTCCAGTACCCAAGACAGTGAAGGAGTTACGACGGTTTCTCGGGATGCTCAATTTCTACCGCAGATTTATCCCAGGTGCGGCTAAAACTCAAGCATCACTGAACGCCATGCTGGCAGGTGCAACTACTAAAGGTTCAGACCCAATACATATGACGCAGAAGGAGTTAGCAGCGTTTGAAGAATGCAAGAAAACCCTCTCTGACGCCACCCTTCTTGTTCATCCTCAACTTCACGCTGAGCTTTCCATCCTCACCGATGCTTCCGACGTGTCTATCGGCGCTGTGCTTCAGCAGCGTAACGGTAAGGAGTGGGAACCGCTATCTTTCTTCTCTAAGAAGCTGAACCGGGCGCAGAAAAAGTACAGCCCCTACGACAGGGAGTTACTAGCTATTTACGAAGCCATTAAACATTTTCGGCACATGGTCGAAGCTAGACCGTTTATTGTTTTTACCGACCATCGCCCGCTTACCTATGCATATACTTCGCCAAAGGAAGGCTGTTCGCCTCGACAGTTCCGGTATTTCGACTACATATCCCAATTTACCACTGATATACGTTACATACTAGGAGCGGAAAATGTCGTCGCGGACAGTTTATCCCGGATTGAAGAGGTTACCAAGGCTATCGACTTCACGGTACTTGCCAAATCACAGCAATCGGATCCGGAGTTACAAGCACTCCTTACAAACGGATCATCATTGAAGTTACGACCTATTACTCCGGCAGGCTCAGACTCACAAGTATATTGCGATGTATCCGGTCTATCGCCAAGACCATACGTAACGCCTGATTTACGTCAACAAGTCTTCGACGCGCTGCACAGTCTGAGTCATCCCGGACGTACCGCTACCGTGCGACTGGTAACACAAAGGTTCGTGTGGCCAGGGATTCGTAAGGACTGTAGAGAGTGGTCTAGGTGCTGTCTAGAGTGTCAGCGGAGCAAAATTATCCGTCATACATCTGCCCCTTTTTCCCCTTTCCCTATTACCTCGTCGAGATTTGCCCATATCCATCTCGACATTGTCGGCCCATTAACTCCGTCTGCTGATTTCAGGTACTGTCTCACCATCGTTGACAGGTTCACACGATGGTGTGAGGCAGTTCCAATGAAGGACATCACAGCTGAAACCTGCGCGGCCGCCTTGGTATCCGGTTGGATATCGAGGTTCGGCTGTCCTACGCAGATTACAACAGATCGAGGACGCCAGTTCGAGTCCGGCCTGTTCAAGGCTATTTCATCATTGGTCGGCGCGCAACATCTACGCACCACCGCCTTTCATCCTTCCTCAAACGGCATGATCGAACGCACCCATCGGCAAATCAAAAGTTCGATTATGTGTCATAATACCACGCAATGGACGGAGGTCTTACCATTGGTTCTTCTGGGCATCCGCAGTGCATGGAAAGAAGATGTGCAAGCTTCCTCAGCTGAGTTGGTGTATGGCGAGCCACTACGCTTGCCGAGCCAGTTCCTGTCACCTACGGATGACCACACGCTGCAGGACGTCACGAGCTTTGCCACCCGCCTCGCAAGACATATGGCCAACCTCGCACCAACACCTGCATCTTGGCACAGAAAGGGAATTTTCTACATCCCCAAGAGCCTACAACACTCGTCGCACGTTTTTGTGAGGCAAGACCACGTTCGTAGAACGTTGGAGCCGCCATATGCGGGGCCATACAAGGTGCTGGAGCGGACGCCGAAGTACCTCAAGATTCGTATGCGAGGCAAAGAAACCAACATTTCTGTGGATCGCTTAAAGCCCGCATTCATAACGGAAGACGTCACCCCAGCTGAGACGAGGACGTCTCCGTCACCACCACCAGCTGCAAAAGAGAAACATACACGGAGTGGGAGAAGAGTGCATTTTACTGATTTTTATCGACCTTAGTAACGGTCTCGAGGGGGAGTACTGTAGCGGATCAGCTGCGACGGCACTCGGCGATCTTCGGATGCGCTCGGGCCGCGCGCGCGCCGCTCGTACTGAGGCTACTCCCTCCAGTCAGTCTTTTGTTCGCCGCCGTCCGACACGGACGCTGTACCACTTTGCGGATTATAATTATTATATACGTATTAGCACCGCGCAAGTTTATTTCGTTAGCTTACGAATATTTCCTTATTCTTTCTTCGCAAGCTATTCTCACTATAAACTGTAACTATTCCTTCGTGTAACTGTGCTTTCTATTCTTCTGTACTTAGTGTTACTGTGTACCTTCTTTCAAACATTATATTTTGCTATTCTTAAATTCACTATCTTTTTACTTTCCTCGCCCGTACATCGAACACACTCAGTAGTAGTACAACTACAACTCAATAACAATCAAAAGAAACGCTTTATAAAGCGTCGTCATCAGTCGAGCTCTAAATTCATCTAAATCGTGAACTGTGGAGTTGGATTCCAGCCTCCTGACACCACAACCATGATAAAATAGCCTATGTCAAAACCCGGTTCATCAATCAGTATCTTGCTTAAAATGCCTTCTATTATATTTTTTATGCTATCCGGGTATCACTTTTCAACTGGTCACTAATGTTACAAACTAAAATAAAATAGTAACACAGGTGAAAAAAAAAAATCTTGATTCTTTTGTTCAACAGTATCTTGCTGATACCTATTCTACGTGCAAATTCTATATAGGTGGGAGCAGTCCACGTAGGTAAGAATATGATTTCTTTCTCCACGGAGCAGTCTTGAGCGTAGTGCCGGGGTGCGAGGGATAATAAATAATCTCACCTCTGGCAACTTGCGGCCTACGTAGTTGGCGTGCGTTTTAATCGGTTTAAGTCCGATATAACCTCGGGGGATCCGTTCGGGTTTTGCACAATTTAGTTAAGTTTTACAAAAGTCTTGATCAAAGCTATGTGGGAAATAATTCTTAACTTTTCTGTCATTCATAGTTTTGCCTCATAAAAGTCGATTATATTTCCTTATTTTCAATGTAGCATACATTAAAGAGAGATTAGTACATTTCGCCTTTTAATGAATTGATGGTACGAGTATATACTTGACTTATATTTATTTCAATTAGAAAATAAAGGTAGGCTTAATAAATACGAATGTACTCTGTTGTATTGCAGGTTATAAACAAAGACATATATTTTTAAACAGTATCTTGTCACACATTACTATGAAACTATTGGGAGTGGTTGTTATGTTGTATAATACATCTAAAGGGAATATAGAAACCTTTGGAAATAAAAATAACCAAGTAGGTTTTGTACAATTTGTTATTATTTAGTCATAACATCATTCTTTGGTTCCAAAATTAATTTAAAATTGTCTAGTACAGACGGGCACCGTGATATCCGTTACCCCATGCACCGTTACCCCAGGCACCGTTGCCCCAAGCACCGACGCCGGCGGTGTTGTATCCGTAGTTATAGGGAGCTCCGTATCCGTAGCCGCCATAGGCACCGGCAAGGGGAGCAGCGTAACCGTTGTAACCGTTATATTTGTTGTAACCGTAGTTGAGAGGAGCAGCGTAGGCGGCAGCTACTGGAGCAACAACTGGAGCAGCGTAGGCGGGGTCCTTGCGTACAACAGCGTTGAAACCGTTGTAGCCATCAGCAGCATAGTCGACAGTGCGTTTTGTGCCATCGGAGTCTAGGAGAGAGTATTGTCCAACAACGCGGTCTCCTACGCGGGTCTCTTGCTGGTTCTTGAAGTCACCGGTGAGCGGATCTGCCACACCGTATGAGAAGCTGTTAGCACCACTGAGGATGCCGCTGCCCTGAGCAGCTGCCACTAGGCAAGCAACGATGAAGAACTGTAAGGGAAAGGAAGATTACGATTACTTATGATATTATTTGGGTCTACTCCTAGTTTGAGCTTAATGGAAATCTGTGAAGCACATTAATATTTTTATTTTTATCAAACACTATATTTTTTCCCACTATCGACAAATAAATAAATGAAATAAAAATGTAGAACACATATAGAGAACTCACTTATACTTTTCCATATTATTTTTAATTTGTTATTAGACCTGACCAGTTTTGCCTTACGGCATCCTCAAAGGTTTACAATGCTTACATTGAGTATGCCATAAGGCGAAACCGGTCAGATCTAAGAACAAATAAAAAAAAATATGGAGTAGTACAAGTGACTTCTCAATATGTGTAACAACAAATTTCACCAATTGCCATCAAAAATGTAGAATGCTTATTGCTGTCGTCAAACACTACCAATGTGAAACTTATAACTGCCCTAGTTGTTGTTAGCGGCTCTGCCTATGTCTTTCCCAAGGTTTAAACTACCCTTGAAAGACTTTTTGTTAAAAAGAGTGCACAGCTTTAGACGCGAAAGCGTAAAAGGCAGACGGACAAGGTTACTTTCACATTTACAATAATAGCACCTAAAGATTATGTGCGCACACTCACAGCTGATAGAATATAAAAAAAAAAAAACAAAATATATATAATGAAATAACTACAAATAGAGGCACGCCTAATTAAATTCAAGTAAATAAAAATTAATGAGAAAAATAGGCCGATCCCAAATCGATAAGAAGTAAAGTCAAAAAGGAGATGACGATAATGAATAATGACTCAATAAAAATTAATAATCGAACTAAAAATACAAAACACGATGGCTACTTTTTAGTAAACGAGTTTTTTTATTTTTTGTTATAAAAAACAATACGATAATGAATAATGACTCAATAAAAATTAATAATCGAACTAAAAATACAAAACACGATGGCTACTTTTTAGCAAACGAGTTTTTTATTTTTTGTTATAAAAAACAATACTCTAAAAAGACAGAAAAAAGATTACCACGTTATTATTATTATTATTTGTTAACAGTTTTGTAAATATATCCTCTCAATTACATCTTAAAAACTTTTATCGCTCTCTAACTATCATTTCTAAAGTTCCTGCATATTGCAAAATTATTATTTTATTTTTTTAGACACTTATTTGATAGTGAACTACAAACCTTAGCGGCCATTTGGTATAGTATTTGTTGCACAGTGGACTGCGAATGATTATCCAGAGCTATAAAAATCACTTATATACCTTTCACGTAAAATATGAATCTGCACTAAATTGTAATTCTAAAAGGAAGTATCATACCGCCAAGGTCACATTTCTAAAAAAAGAATGCCTCTTTTGTAATTAAATATTTTACATGTTTAAATTTATCTATGCATATATAATATTATATCTGTTTACATAAAAATGTTAAGTTGGTTTGTTTACGATTCAAAACTCAATAAGTATTGCATCACATTTTCTGCAAGACCTCAAATTTTGGCACCTTTTATCTACTTCACAGATGTATCGGGTTGGTAGATGACGTAGCAATTGAATTTTTAACTTATTTATTATCAAGTAACGCTGGGAGGCGGAGTATACTTGTAAAAATATTTAAAAAAATAAGTTTGCTGTTGGAGTTTTATTAACATAGAAATATTAAAAAGTGCCTTGCAAGGCATGGTGGGGTTTTAGGTTTTAACTAAAATATGTTAATTGTTAATGGTATAGTCTAATCTAGTATAGTATTAGAATGAAAAAAACATTCATACAAACATGAATAAAATCAGAAAATACTGATCGTATGGGGTCTACATACCATTGGGTTAAATAGTACATGTAAAAGTCAAAACAAACCAATTTACACAAAAGAGGAATAAAAGAGAATCCTGGCTCCAAAGAGAAAGCTTAGATTAAACATCGAAATCAATAATATTAAATTGTTTTCAGTTAAATATTAATTTTTCAATATTTGTTTAACCCACACTATCGAGGAACAGTGAATTGCTAATTAATTGGCATTTAAATGGTTATATAACAGTAAATTAAAACAAATTGTAAATTATAAAAGGAAAGAAAATTTCAAAATTTCAACTGCTATCAAAGTTTTATGAAGGGCGTTTTTTAACTTCGTTTGTTAGTCATTTTATTTAAGCTTAGTTTTTATCTAGTCAACATTATCATCATCTTATTACTCTTATTTCTTATTGAATTGAGATGACCAACCCTTTCCATTCAACCCTGTTTGCTTGTATTTTGTTAAGTATACCCTTATTGTTAGTAATTGCATCGTCTGAATTCTGCCATATTTTGTTATATTACATCAGCAATGAGCTTGTGCAATGTTTGACATTGGCAATGTAATAGACGAAACCAATTAGCCTACTATTTAATTTTATTTAATGCGTTTTTCTAAGGTGGACAGATTTTTTTCTTTACCTGGATTAGAATATCATTTTTACGAACGCTTGAATTGAATTATTATCGAAGGAACGGAATCACACCGGAAGCATCCATTGCTATGCAGATGATAGCAACTTACACGAGAGTTATTGTGGACATCCTACGGCCAAGCAGTCTGATAGCGCGGAAAAAAGGCAGCTTCTTGTCACTGAGCTTGACCGGATACTCAACCACAAATCAGGTTCAATGCCAAGAAGACGCAGGCATGTGCGTTCACGATAAAAGTATCTTCTTTCCTTCCCTTTCCTACCATTGCAGAACAATCTCAATATTCTAGGTACGGGTTTTTGCTGCAACCCGAAAAATACCAGTGATCAGTGGGAAGATCAAAAGCTTGTCGTGCTTTGTCTTCTGCTCTGACTGTACAAAAACTCTCTGTTCTTACAGGGTCGGCAGCACGAGTGTGACTCCCCTGGTGTTGAACACGTCCATTGGCCTCGGTAACTACTTTCCATTAGTTGCGAAGTGTGCTTTTCTGCCATCTAAGTGGTATAAAAAATAACACAAACTAAATCGAGAGTATCTTCAAAACAAACGCGCGTAAACTCGTAGTCCTGAGTGAGACGTTTTTCACAAATTCGCTCCTGCGTGAAATACTGCTCGCATCTCTGGGATGGTTTCGTTCAGTACTTACTAGATACTTTCGAAGGTTGCAGCGACGCGCGGTCCGCATTATTGGGAGTTTTGAAGTCACGAACTATCTAGAACTTTTGCAAAATCGTGCAGATTTTACCGACTGTATCATAGTGAATGTTTGTTTTGATTAGCTCTTCCAATTAGTTCCATTTTCTTACTTCCTGCACAGGACAACACTTGCAGGGCTAAGATTTCACCCGCATACAATGCAGAATATCTGGTCTAGAACTAAACGGTTCGGAGTCTCTTTTCTTTGCCGCACCATTGAGACCTAGAATTTAATACCTGCTTAGGTGTTTCCTTCTTCCTACAGTCCCGAGTCCTTTAAGCGGGGCGTGAAAAAGCATCTGATGAGACCGCCAAGCTGAGTGCCACCATTGTAGCACTTAGTGTCTGTAATGGTGACCCTCTTTCCTGAGACTTTGCCTTTAGCTTACCATCAGGCGAGGTGAGGTCAAGTTGGCGTGTCCTATATAAAAAAAAAAAATATGGTGAGGCCGTCAAGCTGAGGGTCACATGATGTATGAATGTAATGGTGTCCCTCTTTCCTGATACTTTGCCTTCAGCTTACCATCAGGCGAGGTGAAGTCTAACTGACGTGTCCTAAATAAAAAACAAAATAATGCTAATTTGTGTCTTCAATAACACTCTAAATAATAAACAAAAGCCAATTTGTGTCATCATTTACACTGCCAATATTAAACTCATAATAAAATTATTTGCACACGCTTAAGCCGATTTAATAGAACAAAATATGACAAAATGTAGACAATGCAATATCCATTAATAAAGGTATACTCGATAACATTCCAGCAGTTCCCTATTAGAATGCATGTAATCATGTAATCATCGTGCGTGTCCTAATTTATTATGACTCACTTTCATTTCTCTTAGCGATCATAAGGCATAAACGAGAGTAGCTTATATCATATTATAGGTTGAGGGTGGTTAAAGGGTCGGTATCTCGATCGAAAGTGTTTAGGAGTTTAAGGCACAGATCCCTGCGGATCAATGAGTGTAGTGAGATTTCACAGGATGTGATTCATTCAAAATAAGATAATGATTTAATAAATGAATCAGGTTTCATGTTATACTCCACATTTACGGATACTAAACACAACGCTTTCCACGGTGTGTGATTCTGTAGATATTAAAGAGGAATGAAAAAGATATTCCTTTTATGGAAAAAGAAACAATTAACTTCTATATTTATTTATTTATTTATTTATTTATTTATTTATTTATTTCTTAAAGGTACGCTTACAGATTACTGCCATTGCGTGACTAAACATTTGGATACAATCAAATATATTATAAGATCTAGACAGTATTCCAAATATAGCATACACAACATGAAATTACATCTTCACATTCGTCATGCTCATACAAAATATGCAACTAAAAACCTCTTTGAGTAGGTTAAAATAACACACATTGAATACTTAATTAAAAAAAAAAGATTGCAGATGCAGAGATGCAAGATGCAGATTCGATATATTATGCAGAAATATGCCCATATTGATGTGTAAAAATGACAGAAAAGTTCAAAATGGAAGAATTCATTCATTTCTCGCCACAAAACAATTTAATTGAGGTAGACTCATGATTAGAAAGTGTTTTTTTAAATAAGACAGACTAGAATCATATTGTTGACGTTTAAGTACGTATTGGTAATACTCGTATACAAATAATTAGGTATATTGTGGAGTTATAAAATTGAGAAGTGTAAGCGAAAGTAGATGGACAACTCAAAATGTGCCTGAGCTGTGCTATGCAGCAGGTTGTTACCGAGTTTAATGTAAACTGGAAATATCAGGCACAAAGGTATGCAAATAACAAGGAAGCAAAGTAGTATTTTTACGGCGAGGGATTCAAAGTCCTGTTCAGGTAGGTATACTTATTGTCTTTTTATTATAATAATTTGCTTTCTTTTCTTTCTTTATCTTTTTTTTTGTAATGTACACTTCACATCCCCCTTTATTACTATATGCTTCTCTAGTACTCAAAGATTCGCTGGGAGAGAACTCATTGTGAGTTAAGCTCGCCTTTGTACATTTTCTTTGGAATGTTTTTATTTATGATCTCTGTACTGTGTGTGTGCAATAAAGAATAAATTAAATAGATATCCAGTTTTCTTATTTTCAATAATATCTGTAACAAGTTCCACCTAGCGCTATCAATCTTAAGTATACTCAGTCAGAGACATAAGTAATGGCGCAATATTTGTTTTATTATTATGTAGGACGGGCACCGCCGTACGGTTAGCACGAACCAGCCTGTAATGCATACAATTTGCGTTCGATTTCTATGAATGAGATATGAATGAGCTTATAGAGGAACAAAGTGACATTTTCGAATAGAAGGGATGAAAAGTAAATAATGGAATCAATCCATCAATCAATTAGCCTATAATTATATGTTCCAAATATTCTAAAAAGTGAACAGTGGATGAAAACTAGACATGCTCAATTTGTAATGTTAGAAGTCATATGCCATTATGGTCGAGTTTATTTGTGATTTTTTGTAATTGATCCACATAGTGTTGCGGTTGCTGGCTAATAAAGTTATTCTAACCTACTTAAACAGTATTTTTTTTCTTCAGGCGCTATTCCTGGTTAGGTACTTCTACTATTACTTACTCTAGGTACTATTAATTAAAGTACTTGGGACTGTAGGAAGAAGGAAATGCGCGAGCTGGAAATGAATTTCATATCTTACCTACTATTAATGGGTTTTTCTAGTATGTATGGAATTCCCAGTATCAGCCGTCTTTTTATTGTCGCTTCAATGTAAATATCGATGAAACCCTAGTTTCGCACACATAAAAACTGAAAATGGACAGTTTTGCTAATTGAACACTATAAAATGTATTCTTGTGGGCTTTTTCATGTTAATCGATTAACATATTGAAAAAATTTAATTGGTTCAGAAGGGATTCCAATCCGAGACATTTCATGTTAAGTTTCTATTTTATCCATTTCTAAATTGAATCTTTAAAAAAAATAGATCTTACCACACATTAATACGTAGTTATTGGGAGCATTGCGATATTGAATATTAAATCTAATAGAAATGTTGGCGATATTGTAAATAAAAATAACAAAATAGGCTCTGTACAACTTATTATTATTTGGTCATAGCATCATTACTTGGCGTTCCAAAATTTAAAACATTTTTAGTACAGACGGGCACCAAGGTATCCGTTACCCCAGGCACCGTTACCCCAAGCACCGTTACCCCAGGCACCGTTACCCCAGGCACCAACACCGGCGGTGTTGTATCCGTAGTTATAGGGAGCGCCGTATCCGTAACCGCCATAGGCACCGGCAAGGGGAGCAGCGTAACCGTTGTAACCGTTGTATCTGTTGTAACCGTGGGCAGCGGCTACTGGAGCAACTACTGGAGCAGCGTAGGCGGGGTCCTTGCGTACAACAGCGTTGAAACCGTTGTAGCCATCAGCAGCATAGTCGACGGTACGCTTTGTGCCATCAGAGTCCAGAAGAGAGTATTGTCCAACTACGCGGTCACCGACGCGGGTCTCGTGCTGGTTCTTGAAGTCACCGGTGAGAGGATCTGCCACACCGTATGAGAAGCTGTTAGCATTACCGAGGAGTCCGCTGCCCTGAGCAGCTGCGACCAGGCAAGCAACGATGACGAACTGAAAGGAAAATTAAGGTTTACCTATAGCTGTTCTGTAGTAGTAGTTCTACAATGTAAAAACTAAGGTGTTGGACTGGCAATGAAAAGTTTCGAGAACAAAATCCTATTTAATACACGTTGAATAACTTTACTAATAAAAACTTTTAGTTAAGTTTGAAGGACTTGGCGGCAGAATACTTTACTCAATTAAACATGGCTGTCCAGACACAGCTGGATTATACTTAAAATATTTTTCGCGTGTTATTATAATTTTGTAAAAATATTTTTATATTTTCCAAAATCATGAAGAAGTCACTCTCACTTTCACATATATTTTTCACTGGATACTATTTAATAAAACAAACCTTAGCGGCCATTTTAGATAATGGTTATTGCACAGTGTACTGCGAATGATTAAACAGAACTACCTATTTACTATATATACCTTTCGCGATAATATGGAGCCCCACTAATGTTATAATATTGTTATAAAAGGAAATGACACGCCCCTAAGGTCATTCCTAAAAAAAAGAATGTGCGGAATTTATAATTGAATGTTATTTACATAACTTTGCGAATATAAATTTATGGATAGAATTAACCCATTCATGATTTTATTTTTCTCTATTTGAAAGATATGCTTTTGTGAAAAGATAAAATTAAGAAGTGCTATGCAGATGTTGCAAATTTTATATCTATCTTTATTCTGGAAACCAGTCTCACCAAAATATCGAATATACAATCATGTCGCATAAAAAATTGCCTGGAAGAAGTCCTTTGTACTCCTCTTGTATTTTCATATTTCTGTAACATAAATAAATAAAATTGCGATAATATTGGTCACAATTTTAAAGAGAAAATACCCCAATTTTCAAGAGCATTCGATATTAAATCAAGTCTATTCGATATGAATTTTCGAGGGTCATTGTATTATGACCACCGTCTTTTATGAGAGTGGGCCTTGAGATGACAGGTAGAGCAGTCTGTCACCCTAGCAGAAGCAGACTAGGCTTTTCAGGGGCATCTAAAGACCCACGACGACACAGCGTAGTTTTAGTTGGGGTGTGCACAAAAAAGAGTCATTGCATTTTTACTAAAAGTGTTTCTTCTTGTCCAATTTCCCATGGTATACCCATGGGAAATTGGACAAGAAGAAACACTTTTAGTAAATTACTTTTTGCAATTAGATTGCCATGGTACCTGCTTATTATTTGATGTTTAAAATTTTAATAGTCTTTCCATTGTTATATTCAAGGATTTCTCCTTTTTTATGAAATTTTCCCGTGTTCATTTCCCAGGCTCAGGTCTTGAACCAAAAAAATTAAGGATATATATTTTGTTTTGACTGACCTAGAAAACTTTCCAAATTTGTTGCTTCCTTATAAGTATATAAAGAAGCATCCTTTGTTTCGCAAGGAAATACTGCTTGGTTGTTATTCGCTCAGCACACCGGATTTCATTTTTATTCCCTTTATTTAATAACATTATTATTTAAACTTATCTTTAAATGACTGTTTTTAAATAATATTTTAAAACTTTGAGAAATTGTGGGAAGTGTAGGTATTTTAGAATGATAATACGACATTAAATAACATGCATAATTAAAATTATTTTTCCTATTAATTAGCCGATGCCCACAGCATCGCTCGCATGGAGTTCTATCCCCGTTATCGTGACCCATGGAATTTTTTGATTTTTTTTTATTAGAGACAAAAAACTTCTATAGGTCCGGGAAAAAGTTCTAGAACATGATGGAGGTAGGACACGGTGCTATTTCCATCTAATTGAGCAGTCTGATCGGGGAAGTACCTCCGGCCTACAGAATACTGCGGCCATTATAACCTCGTGTTGTGTTCCCGGTCGTGAATAGGGTAGCCAGAGCTCACTGGAAAGTTTTGTGCAGTCAAACCAAAGACTTTTTCTGCTTTGTCTTCTATACTGACGGCTCAGAAACTCTCACAACTTACAGGGCCGACAGCGCAAGTGTGACTCCACTGGTGTTGCACATGTCTGTAACCAATTTTCATCAGGTGGACTGTGTGCTAGTCTTCCAACGAAGCGGTATGAAAAGGAACATGCGAAATACTAAAACTTACAATGCAAAAAAATATTCAAATTGGTTGAGCCGTTCTTAAGTTATGCCTTTAGCAACTTTATTAAATCGATTTTGTATTATTCAATTCTTTTATCTTAATTATGAAGTTATTGTATCTCCACGAGAAATTCATTATATTTAGAACAAATATCTGTGGTAGACACACTATTTGAGGGGATATAAAATGACGAAAGTTCATCGAAAATGACTTAATTTTTGACTTTATTGCGGACATTGCTAATGGCGGTCATGATAGCAAAAATGGAGCAAGGTTACGTGAATAAGCGTAGTAAGATTTTAAATACATAATATTTTAATATGCGAAATGCGAAGTCCATAGCGCGGAACGTGAATACTACCTACTGTGTGTAGCGAGTGCGTGTAAAGATAATAAATATATAGATTAAGTAGTTTATTAAATAATTTCACTGTTTATTATTCTCACTACGCTTTTAATACCTAAGTTAGAAGTAAAAAATATTTTATTTTATTGTTGAATAGTTTGATGAGCCTGATGATGATTATTGAAAATTGTTCACGAATATTTTACCGCGGTAGCCTAGTGGTATGGGTAAGAGATTGCTGAGACGAGGTCTCGGGTTCGATCCCAGGTTTTACCATAGCACACACCAATGACATTTCGATTCTTTTCGAAGTTATGTGTGTATTTATCGCAGGTTTATAAGTGCCCGGTTAATGGCAATTAGACTCGCCATCTATTACATTGGGACCTAAACATAAACTGGCAAAATGTGGGTGCTAGCAACTCTGCCTACCTCTTCGGGGATATAGGTGTGAATTTATGTTATGTTATTATAAAAACATTGTAAAAAACAAATGGAATAGAATAGAGTACAAATCTTTATTCGCATAAAACACATTGTGAAGGATGTTACAGTTGAATGGTTTCCGATTACAAAATATCTTAATAATAATGCGTAGTTAGAACTTTAGGAAATCATTATAATATATTTACTATTAGAGATATTGAAATATCATCTTATACTAATTCTTACTATTTTATTCCATTTTATCCTACTTCAGACTAATGTGAAAAAGTTTGTGGAAAGGTTTTTGTATGTTTACTATTCAATTACGCTCTAACGGCTAAACGGGTCTAGCTGAAGGTACAGGGATAGATGATAGACTGTTATAACACATACGCTAATTTTGTATCCCGGGAATAGGTTCCCATGCGTTGTGGGAATGGAATCAAAACAGCTAGTAAATGGTGAATTTAAAAATAATAAAACGAGAACTTAAAAATTTCAACATAGATAAACACACGAGGAGGTAGGAAACGATGATATTTCCTTCCAAATTGTGGTCACTCCTCGTGTTATGTTCCCGGTGGTGAGTAGGGTAGCCAGAGCTCACTGGAGAGTTTGTGTGCTGTCAGTGGGAACATCAAAGGTTTGTCCTGATTGTGTCTTCTGCACTGACGGCAGAAACTTTGGACTCACAGGGTCAGCAGCACGTGTTTGACTTCTCTGGTGTTGCACACGTCAATAGGCCATGGTAACCACTTTTCATTAGGTGGGACGTGTGCTTGTCTGCCACCTAAGTGTTATAAAAAAAACATTCAAATAAGTATGTATAAGTATGATATTTTCGTTATATCGAAAAACCACCAATGTTTTTGATAGATTTTTCCGTGTATATCTTTGATTGAAAGAGGACACAGAGAACGACGAAGAAAGGTGGCTAAGCTGTTTCTCAAATCTAAATCTTTTCAAAATTTGTATTCGACCTTTGCCTGACCAAAACCGACTAACGATCCATTATTTATTTTTTATATAGATCACGTCAATTTGACTTTGCCTCACCTGATAGTAAGCTATAAGTACAGTTTTAGAAAATAGGGTCACCATTACAGATACTTACCATGTTACAATTGTGAAACTCAGACGGCCTCAAGATCTGTTTTTTCACGCCCCGCTCACAAAACAATTCTATAAATTCATCCAATATGGGCCAGTCGGTTTATTTGTTTGCTAATTCATACTACACACCAGTTGTAAATCTGGGAAGGAAAATAAGTGATGTGCTAATAATTTCTTATTAAAATGGTTTTAGCACCTTATAATCAATCACCTCTAAGTTATTTAATTAGTACGGACAGCCACCGTAGTCTACGTTAGCACCATAACCGAAGGCATGAGCCCTGGCGAATGCGTAGTTAATTGGAGCGAAGTATGGGTATATACCCACAAAGGGAGTAATGTATTCGTTGGAGTAACCATAGGCGAGGGGAACAGTGTGGGCAGAAGGTACTGGAGCAGTGTAGGTGAGGTCCTTGCGTACAGCAGCGTTGAAACTGTTGTGGCCATCAGCAGCATAGATGTCGGTGCGTTTTGTGCCATCGGATTCTAAGAGTGAGTATTGTCCGATGACGCGATCACCGATGCGGGTCTCTTGGTGATTTTTGAAGTCACCGGTGTAATGGTTTGTCACACTGTATGAGAAGCTGTTAGCACTACGATTGAGGATTGCGCTGGTCCGAGAAGCTGCTACCATTAAGGCGATAATGATAATCTGAAAACAAAAATAAACAAACGATTTATAATAATTAAATGTAAACTAAACCTACGGTACTGACTTACGTCTACCTCTTTGAAAGAAGACACCAATACGTTTGGGTGCGACGACAAAGCTTGACTGAGTCGATATTTAACTATTTTTTAAACTACAAGTTTTTCTGTAATCTATTGGTGTACAATAAAGAATTATCTATCTATCTATCTATCAATTTTTTTTTCTAAAGCTTATGATTATAATTAGTTTTTTTTTTATTGTATCTATAAACTAAATATAGATAGTACATCAGCTTGTGTAATCTTTTCCGAATGTGTAGATAATTAGTCATCACCATGAATGCTATCACAGAATCCATATCTAAAATAGAAAAATAGCAATTATGTTTTTGGTCAATATTTTTAAATAATGTATAAAAGCGGACCCCAGAGTCCGCGGTGAAAGTTTCGGATGCGACTGGGATTAACGCTAAGATGATAATGAAGAAAAAGAGGATTGTAAATAATAATTGTAACTATATTGTGAACGTTTAATAAAACAAACCTTGCCAGCCATTTTGTATATTTTCCTTGCACAAACGAATTCTGATTCGTCATTCCAACGTCGAATGACAAATCACAGTTACTAGTCCACTTTATATACTTTTCACGTAAAATATGGAGCATTATTGTAAAATTGCAGAAGGAAGTAACATAACTAAGGTCATTTAAACTATCATGGTCACTGACATCAGTATCAGAATAAACGGGATATTTACCATGTTTCATTAATATAAATCCGAAATATCGGAAACTCAAAATAATGAAACATGGTAAATATCCCGTTTATTCTGATACTGATAACTAAGGTCATATTCTTAAAAGTTAGAATTTTAATTTTATAAACAAGTGAATAAAATGTTCTATTAATAAAGTACGCAAATAATAATTAATATTTTAGTTTGATTCATTGCGAAGCGCACCTGGCAGTTAACAAGTCAGTATTAATATTCAGTGTCTAAGGCCCGTATGCTGCGAGGGATATGCCAGTCAACCTCACCTTCGGCAACCAAAGCGACCCGCAGGCGGCGTGCGTTTTAGTCGGTTCGAGTCCGACATAACCTCTCCCACCGGCTCCGGTGGGGAGGTATCCGTGGGGATTTTGCGCACGTAAAAAAAAAAGACCCGTATTCTAGGATAACAGACCCGATTTTTAATTTATTTTAGGACAGTTTGTATAGACAGACTGTCAGATTTGACAGATTGTCAATACAAACTGCGCTGCTGCTGTGTCGGCTGTGTGACCCTCAAACGGCACAAATATAGTAATTCTAGTGGTTATTATATATATGAGCCGTTTGGTGTCAAGCTGGGATCATGGGGTCCGAGTGCCCGTCTTTTGTATGGAGACATTTGTAAACGTTTAATAGACGCTACCCGTGATCAGAGGGCTGGTTTATTCTTTGCGCAAAGGATTGGTATTGCCATTCAACGTGGCAATGCCGACAGCCTTCTGACCACCTGGTTGACATCAATGGGGAGGAATTCTTTGATACCTGAATGTGCATGTCTGTATAGGTATATTCTGTGTTGTTTTTATATGTTAATTTAGTATAATTCCATGTACATTATGAAAATAAAAACTGTCCACAGATAAATCTAAATTGAGAACTAAGTACTATTCTAGAATACGACCCTAAGTCAATTATTGATTAATTAATTCAAATATTTAATACTGTCATTTTATTTTAATTTAGCAATGTCCTCTGTGAGTTTTATCTTGTATCTGTACCCATAAAATAAAAACAGAACCGGTACAGAACTTACAGGTACGAGTATTACTAAGACTTTACTCCCAGTCTGAGTATATGAACCATGATAGTTAGATGAAATTTTCACAGATGATGTATTATTGATGCCGCTTCAACAACAAAAGGATACTTTAAATATTTCAAGGTCGCGACCTAGATAATGGTACGGGAGCCTTATTGTACGAAGTAGTGAGGTACGAAGAGATGAATTACGTCTACATTTCGCCATTATGCTTTATGTTCCCGCGTAATACCCTACCATTTACCAAAAACATTTGCAGACTACGTACTGTTGGTATATTTTTTTTTACAGTACTTCTTTTAATACTATGCTTGACTCAAATGTTGAATCACGACCTCTCTTTATTATGAAACGTGTGTAAAATAATATAGCATAAATAAATCAAACAACAGTAGTACTTTTATGAGTATTTAAAATATGTATTTCTTTTCATAACTATTTAGGAATAAATTATTTTTACATTATTTAATAATGACCAGCGCCATATCCGTAGGCACCATTGCCGTAAGCGCCATATCCGTATGCGCCATTGTAACCACGAGCACCGTGACCGATAGCACCGGTACTGATGGAGTATCCAGAGGCCAAAGGAGCAGCGTATCCATTAAGGTGACCATGGGCAAGAGGAGCGGCGTATCCGGCAAGATTGCCAGCGTATCCGGCAAGATTGCCAGCGTATCCGGCAAGATTGCCAGCGTATCCGTTGGAGTAACCAAGGGCTAGAGGAGCAGCATAACCAGCATAGCCTTTACCGTAGCCGGTATAGCCATTGGAGTGACCGTATGCGAGGGGAGCAGCGTAGGCAGCAGCGACTGGGGCAGCGTAGGCAGCAGCAACTGGGGCAGCATAGGCGGCAGCAATAGGAGCCGCATACAAGGGGTCTTTGCGTACGACTGCGTTGAAACCATTGTGGGCATCAGCAGCATAGTCGACGGTGCGCTTGGTGCCGTCAGATTCTACGAGCGAGTACTGGCCGACAACGCTGTCTCCAACGCGGGTCTCGTGTTGGTTTTTGATGTCACCGGTGTGGGGGTCTGATACTCCGTATGAGAAGCTGCTGGAGCCGGCATGGCCGACGATAGCGCTGCCTTGAGCAGCTGCCACCAGCAAAGCAACAACGACGAACTGTGATAAGAAAACAAATTAAATAAATAAATTAACATTCTACACAATGCATGGTAAACTAGCTTGTGTTACGGAATCTAGAATCAATAAACAAACTTAGATACTTGTTTTTGTAAATACCACGTACATAAATTATTATACATAGACGACAACGCCCAGAACAATGCAAATATTACATATTTGCACTGAGCGGGAATCGAACCCGCGCTTCCTCTGTAGCAGTCGAACATTCTACCGCTGCGTCACGGCGACCGTCAAATACAATAATTAATTTTTTTACCATACATGACAACGATATGACATTAAAAATAATGAGATTGAATTGAATCCCTGATATGATATTTCCAAATGAAAGTCCGTCATTTGGGAATATCATACTGATCGTGTGAAAGCGTTTTCATTCCACTATACCCCACTCACAGCGGGATTTTTATTACTATGATGGTGAACTGCCCTATTTGTTTATTTATTTATTTATTTAAACTTTTTGCACAAATATACAAAGATTGTACAGAGGCGGACTTAATGCCGCAGGCATTTTCTACCAGTCAACCTTAAGGTGATGCAGAGATATTTATATCAAAGGTAAGTGCACGAAGTGTTGTGGTGAGAGTTTTTCTCAGTTTGTTACACAAATAATATTTTATCCTTATCTGTCGCCCACAAGCCTATTGATCGTGGAGACTCAAAGTTATGATCAGATTCCAGAATATATTCGCAGGCCCCCCTCACCAAAGGATTTCTACTATCATGTGAAGGATCCATACATTAGCCTCCACCGAGTAGGCTAGTATCCTAAAGGTACCAGGCCTATTATGACCCTGGTACTTTCAGAAAGCATTTTCAATGAATTGTTATAGAAGTGCACGCCTATGGTGTACTTATGTAAATATCCAATATTTTTGCTTTTTCTTCACTTTATCACTTCACAATATTTAATAATAAAACAAACCTTAGCAGCCATTTCGTTGAGTGAGATTGTTGTTTGTTGCACAGTAATACTGAGTATGATTAGTCAGTGTTCGAAATTCTCTTTATATACTGTTCGTTCAATATTGAGTCACACTAATATTATTTCAAAAGTAACTAACAAGCAAATAAGGCCTCGTTCTAAAAAAATATATGTCATGTATATTTTGCTAAA
The DNA here is from genome assembly GCA_963662185.1 of Eilema griseolum. NCBI lineage: Eukaryota > Metazoa > Arthropoda > Insecta > Lepidoptera > Erebidae > Eilema > Eilema griseolum. Next base: position 25,268,137 of record OY759233.1, on the reverse strand, counting down.
TACTGTTGAAAAGCTTTCGTAATAATTAAAAAATATTATTTAAGTTATTTTGGACTTTCTTGATTAGAAGGGCGGGTGGCCCTTCTAATCTAGAAAGTCAGTGGGCTTAGTGGCCTTGTAGGGAGACATAGTATAAGGTACAAGAGGACGAAGGTCTACAACTAAATTTTAATTTGGGTTGTAAGCTCCATCATTATCATCAGTGTGATATCACCTTTATAGTATGACTCTGTGATGTAGCGGTAGAACGCTCGACTGCTATGGGGGCGCGGTTTCGATTCCCGCTCGGAGCAAATATTTGTAAGCATGAATATGTATATTTGCATTGGTCTGGGTGTTTCTATATATTATATGTATGTATTTACAAAAAAAGTATCAGTATTCTAGATTCCATAACACAAGATAGTTAAGCTATGCTTACCATGGGTTGTGTAAAATGTTGTAGAATATTTATTTATTTATAATAATAAAGATTTATGATCAGTAGGACATAGGGTGTTATTCCGCAGTTAAAAAAATATGCCCCGCTTGTGAAATATTACGTACAAATTTTTGTTTAGGGTAAGTTCCCCTGAACAGATGAAGTTGCCCAGGTAACTTGAGAAACTACACCTAATCTGTTACCTTCGGATAGTATAGTCTTGAAGATTCTATCCATTAAGCCAAGGTCACAGTAAAAATAATTTATATTGTCTAAGCCATTAAAACAGCACTTTCAAGACATAAAAAACTAGACTAATTATGAGCAAATGGACTACTAGTACGTAATGTGGCCCTATTTTTTTATACCACTTAGGTGGCAGACAAGCACACGGCCTACCTGATGGAAAGTGGTTACCGTGACCTATGGACGTGTGTAACACCAGAGGAGTCACACTCGCGACCCTGTAAGCACAGAATTTCTGTGCCATGAGTGTAGAAGACAAAGCAGGGCAAGCCTTTAGTTTTCCCACTGACATCACAAACTCTCCAGTGAAAAAACTGTGTTATTTTAGAATATAATTTTATCCTTGTACCATTTCAGCCACATTCTTTTAGACGTTTGAGCGTGATTGAGTAACAAACATCTTCACAAATTTTCACATACATTTTTTTATCTTTTCAGACAGTAGGATAACTATCATTATTAAAAGCATACGACGTGATAGTAAATATCTTAGACAGAATAGGGCCTCGTATAATACCAGAGTATTGTTTTTTTTTTTTATATAGGACACGTCAATTGGACTTCGCCTTGCCTGATGGTAAGCTGAAGGCAAAGTCCCAGAAAAGAGGGTCACCATTACTTACACATACCGTGTGACAATGGTGACACTCACCTTGACGGCCTCATCATATGCTTTTTCACGCCCCGCTTAAAGGACCCGGGACTGTAGGAAGAAGGAAACACGTGAGCTGGTAATGAATTCCAGGCCTTAATGGTGCGACAGAGGAAAGAGTCTCCGAACCGCTTGGTTCTTGATCGGATGTTTTGCACCGTGTGCGGATGACATCTAAGACCTGCACGCGTTGTCCTGTGTAGGAAAGGGGAGGGTGGGACTAATTGGAAGAGCTCATCAGAACACTCCCCATGGTACAAACGGTAAAATACAGCCATGGACGCAACATCTCTACGCAGCTGTAAAGGTTCTAGGGTGTTCGTGATCTCGGGATTCCCAATGATGCGGACCGCACGTCGCTGCAACCTGTCGAGAGCATCTAGTAAGTACTTTGCTGAACCATCCCAGAGATGCGAGCAGTACTCCACACAGGAGCGAATTTGTGTCTTGTATAGAAGACACCGCTGCTCCGGCGTGAAAAATCGTCTCACTCTGTTCAGGACTCCGAGTTTTCGTGAGGCTGTTTTGATGATACTTTCGATGTAGTTTTTGTTATTCAGGTTGCAGCGAACATCCATACCTAGGATATTGAGATTGTCCTGCAGTGGCAGTGGCGTGCTCTGAAGAGTGGGGAGGGGAAGGAAAGAAGATACTTTTGCTGTAAACGCACATGCCTGCGTCTTCTTGGCATTGAACTCCACCAGGTTCTCAGAGCCCCATTGAGAAATGTGATTCAGGATCCCGTCAAGCTCAGTGACAAGAAGCTGCCTTTTCTCCGCGATATCCGACTGCTTGGCCGCAGGATGTCCATGATAACTCCCATGCAAAGTGCTATCGTCTGCATAACAATGAACATTGCCGGTAGACAGCATGTCGTTGATATGCAGAAGAAAGAGAGTGGGTGAGATTGATTAAGATTAGCCCCTCTAAAATAGAATGAGGAATGTATAGGATTGCCACGTATTCTGACGTTTGTATACACGGCATTTATTATAATTTGTCAGTGTCCCTATTCTACACTGGTCCCTAATCACTGGATTCCATGTTACAGATAATTTAATCGCATCTTCCCGATTCCAGTAAACTTTGTTGTGTATAATGGAACGAGAAATTTTAAAAGATAATTAGTTATTGTTGTAATTTATGCATGTAAATTAGAATTGACAAACTTGCAAAAAAAGATTGCATTACATTAATATGTATGTGTTACAAATACATTAAATTAAAATATTAATATTCATTATTTACATCACAATGTCAATGCCAAGTACATAACGCTGATTTATATAACGTTAGCTAGCGTCATCCTCATCATCATCATCTGAAGGTCAATACCGATTGGTTCACTCTCCTGCACCTACATTATAGATTTTGTAGCGGGGACTGCTGTATTACCTTCCAAACCCGAAGGGGATTCTGAAAACTGAGGCTCTCATGCGGAATCACAGTTTGCTGTTGAGGTTGGCATCCTCAAAGATGGGGGACACTTTGACCTTTTCTAAGTGCCTTTTGTAAGCAGGATTTTAAATTTTTTTGGTCCTAAAATATAATTAACAAAATATACGTTACATCGGACCAGAGAGCTGGTTTATTCCTTGCGCAAAGGATTGGTATTGCTATTCAACGTGGCAATCACACCAACCGTCTGACCATCCTCCCGATTGACATCGATGGGGAGGAATTCTTTGATGGCTGAACCTGCAGAATTGTTTAGGTATATTCTGTATTGTTTTTATATTTTAATTTAGATAACTGCCATGTACATTAAGTAAGTAACACACATATATAGTAACACCTCTTTCATATTGGGGTAGGCAGACACAAAATCTTACCCCTTAATACGTATCTTTGAATTGGTCTGGGTGTTTCTATGTATGATATTTATATATTTATAAAAAAGAATTATCCGAGTGTGTTTATCCGCATTCTAGATTCCATAATACAAGCTAGTAAAGCTATGCTTACTATGGGTCTAGATAGCGTTAAAAAAATTGCTACGGTTCTGCATACGCCTTCTTTCCACTTTATTTTTATTTTGCGTCTACTATAGACCTAGTACGTAATTAAAACGTCCTCGATCTGATTGGCATACGTACGTACGACTAGATCGACCTTTACCGGGTTGCCTATTCACGTTATGAGTGAGTACTTATATGTAACAAAACAATATTAGGTGATATATTGTATTGTAGGTTACCCTACTTCACTATTGCAGTTAATTAAATCAGAGGTCAAATTTAATTACTTTATGAAATAATAATAATTATTATTGTGTATTTCCGTTTAGTCTACTTTTTGTTTTATTAACCATAGAGGTTTGATAGTGTTATAGTATAAAGATCCTTATTGTTATCTTATCAAACTATCTAAGTATGTTTATCCGCATTCTATAACCATAATAACAAGTTAGTGAACTCTTTACCGAATAAATTATTGCTTTTCAAGTTGTATTGTTTTTTTAAATGAAAGGTTTAATCAGTAGTAGTAATATTTTTAATTAATAATATATGTGTTCATGTGGGCACATAAGTTATTGCTGGATTAGGTTATAATATATTAAGTGTTATTATACCTCAGGGATTGATGGTCGCATCTGTGAAAGTCGTACTTTTGCTAAAAACCACAGACTTATAGCATTTGGTAGCAAAATTTAGTTATTTGTAGTGATGTCCCATTTGTATCTTTTTTATAGCACTTAGGTGGTAGACAAGCGCATGGCCCACCTGATGGAAAGTGGTTACCGTGGCCTATGGACGTGTGTAACACCAGAGAAGCCACACTCGCGCTGCCGACCCTGAAAGCACAGAGTTTCTGTGCTGTTAGTGTAGAGGACACAATCAGGACAAGCCTTTAGTCTTCCCACTGACTGTACAAAAACTCTCTAGTAAGCTCTGACTATCCTTCTTACCGCTGGGAACATAACACGAGGTTATTATAGCTATATTATGTAGCTATATTCTGTAGGGTGGGGCTTTCCCAGTAAGATTTTAATTGGAACGGGAATACCGTTATGTCCTACCTCCTGCTTACTTGCTATCTAGTATAATGGAGCTAAAATACTTTATAGCTAGGTACAACAGCATCCGTTGGTGTACTGGAAGGTTGGATCCTTTATGATATTATGAAAGATCTTCACAAGTATTTGAAGTTAGAGAAATTATTCGAGACTACCATTAACACCATTTTAAGATCTATAACTTTTCTGTGTACAATATGAAATAACAATATTATTAATTAAGAGAAGAGAGAAAGAGAGAGGTAGGGATGTTAATTAATGAGAAATAAATAAAATCAAACAATGCAGTACTTTGTATTTTGAACTATATTATTCGAATCAATCATAGTTCTGTTGCTTTAAGTCACGTTCAAGAATAAATATCTAATTAATAGTGACGGAGGCCGTATCCGTAACCAGCATTGTAACCATGGGCACCGTAACCGATGGCACCGGTGGTAATGGAGTATCCAGAGGCTAATGGGGCACCATAACCATTCAGGTAACCGTTGGCAAGAGGGGCAGCATATCCGAGACCAGCGTATCCAAGACCAGCGCCGTGTCCGGCATAACCAGCACCGTGACCAGCGTAACCAGCGCCGTAACCAGCATAACCAGCGCCGTAACCGGCATAACCATTGTTGTAACCATAACCGAGGGCAGCTCCGTGAATGGGGTCCTTGCGTACTACAGCGTTGAAGCCGTTATAACCATCAGCAGCATAGTCGACGGTGCGCTTTGTGCCATCAGAGTCCAGGAGGGAGTATTGGCCGACAACGCGGTCTCCGACACGGGTCTCGTGTTGGCTCTTGACGTCACCGGTGTGGGGGTCTGAGACTCCGTATGAGAAGCTGCTGGCGCCAGCACCGTGGCCGACGATGGCGCTGCCCTGGGCAGCCGCCACCAGCAAAGCGACAACGACGAACTGTAATGAATAAAACATATTGAAGTAAGATATATTGCTCATTAAATAAGTTAGATACATAAATAAATAAAAATTTAAAAGGTCTTGATTGTGATGCGATTTTGAAATTGAACCAACTGATTGTATGAGACACCATTATGTCAGGTTTAGTCAAATTCAAGGGATACCTGGCAGCCATCATGCAGCAGTAGATTAATATATGCTAGAATGTTTTGGTATTCCTCTCGTACCAGTTAGAAAGGTATTCATTGAAATTGTTATAGCATTACCTAGGACTACTTCCTATAGTGGTGAATTACTATTGACCTTCAGATCTATTGATACGCACTAATAATGATTCAGCGCTGACCGTCTCCTTGAGCCTAATTTACAGGACACATTATTACCATGATAGGTCTACTTAGCAAAGAAGTGGCGGCATTGCCGCTCCCTTCCTGCGCAATGTCTATTGCGTATTCGTGGTTGCTATAATATTGAGGTCATAGTACCATTAAGTACGGAATATAGTATCTGTGACAACTCCTGAATTGAAGGCATGTAGAATTTGACTTTCAGCCTACGCTATTGAGTTATGAGGTTGGAAAATACATTTACTGTATGCTGCCATGCCATCTTCAACAAGCCCTCAATGTTAATTTACTGCCACAGTTAAAGCATGCCCTTGTCAAAGGGTTACCCTTTCTATTTTTAGTTTTACCCTCTTTATCACTTCACAATAAAATTATAAAACTAACCTTAGCGGCCATTTTCTTGATATTACTGTTTGTTGCACAAACTGTGTATGATTAATTGGAATTTTAAATTCTCCTTTTATACTATTCGCACACAATATTGAGACATCATTACAAAGGAAGTACAACTTCCAAATTAAGGTCATGCACTTGAAAAATATAAGGAATTGTACAAAATATTATTTGAAAGTTTTCGTTATACTGAAATAATATTATTCGGTACGTTGAAGGATGCAGACTACTTGTATTTTTATGTTGATAATTTTTATCTAGTTTTTTTTTCCATCTCAATATCAAAAATATAGCTGGTTTTGGGTCATATTAATTTCTACATTCTTTCTAATAGTATAGTCAGTGAAAAAAGTCGCTGAAAACTAAATGATGATTTATGGGCCACATCAAGATCTTCGTGTTCCAAGTTCTCAAGTAATTTGCAAACTCGTACACTTATAAATTGAGGTATGAGAGTCTGGTGCAGGATTTCTTGTCAGTGTTGGGAGATCAGACAGCATTTGTATCTGTAAAATCCAAAATAAACTAAATTGGGTATTTGACAAATTTCGGAAACCTGTCTAAGATGTAGAAAATTATTTAAAACCTCTTCCTCCTCCTCCTTCCTTCCTTCCTTATTTTGCCGGAAAACCTTATTAATTAGAAAAAAAAATCACTTTGTTCACTTAAAAAGTGCGCGAAAAATGATCGGTCGCCATTGCGTGACGTCATTAAATAATATCTACGATGAAATCAACCATCGAAAGTTTGTGTTGTGATAAGTAAAATTAATATAAAATTTAGATATATACATCAAACGTGAACCACCAACAGATCTTTTTACATTGGCAAAATGTAATAATATCATGTGAAATACACATAAAAAATCACTATTTCATTTCATAAAAACAAAATATATTTAAACACATATTGAGAACTCACTTGTACTTTTCCAAAGTATTTTTAATTTGTTATTAGACCTAAGCAACGAACGAATTAACAGAATAAAAAATATATTTATGTTTTTTTAAATAGATTTTGTATATACGTATAAGCTATTACAACCAATATATTCTTCATATTTTTTTGTAATAGTTGTTAAATACCCTATTAAAACTAAGTTGTTAAATGTAAAATACATTTAATATTTATTTATAATTAATATTTTTGTAATAGTTGTTAATTATTGGTGATTGGACATCGGATTTCATAGTCTTGTATGCATTTGATCGGAGAAAGAAGAACGACATGAATAAATAATATAACGTTATATTTGTGTTCCTTATATGCCTGTGTTATATTGGTAAATAAACTTTCCTCTCCCCACTCCTTAGGACCCAAAACCCTCCGCAGTAAAAAGTTTATTACACATTAATAAAATAACAAATAATAGCTATTCTACCACAAATTAGTTATAGCGCTATCTGGTCCCAAAGAAAGGATGGCTTAACTAGCTTGTGTTATGGGTTCTAGAATGGATATAAACATACTAAGATACAAGTTATTTTGTAAATAAATACACATTATAACTACATACCTACAACACACAGGCCAAAGCAAATATACATCTTCATGCATTCAAATATTTGCACTGAACTGGACCTAAGAAGACTCCGGCAAGAAACTCAGCAGGCATTTTTTTATCTATTTTCAAACATACGCTTAGTCTACTTAATCTAAGCTCTCCCACTACACCGAACATAGCGGATATGATAGAAATCATTTCAAAAATGGAATAATCTCCATTTTTGAAATGTTTTTTGATGACATCGAATTTAAATAGATATAGTTTTTTTTTATATATAGGACACGCCAACTTGACCTCACCTCGCCTGATGGTAAGCTAAAGGCAAAGTCTCAGGAAAGAGGGTCACCCTTACAGACACTAAGTGTTACAATGGTGGCACTCAGCTTGGCGGCCTCATCAGATGCTTTTTCACGCCCCGCTTAAAGGCCCCGGGACTGTAGGAAGAAGGAAACACGTGTGCTGGTAATGAAGTTTATCTATTATGTATACAGTTTTTCTTTCTTAATTCTTTAACAACGATTTTAAACGTAAAATAAGATAATGCTTGAAAGTAAGGCCTGATAAATTAGATACTGGATGGCAGTTAAATTTTAAAGTTTGTTTGGAACGAGACGGATTTTATATACATGGGTTAATGCATGACGTCCATCTGAATAGTTATAACGTGTCTTTTTGTGTTGGCATTTGTTTGATACCTGCATAAAATTGCGCCTAGTCTGGTCTAGTAGTAAATATTAGACAAATTTTATGGTTCCAATCTTATTGATCTCTATAGCCAGTCTAGTCATTTATATTGAAGTCATTGCCTCAACTGAATAGATATGTGGCATGTGACTAAACTAAAAATCAATTATTAAAAGAGAAAATTAGTTGAAAACTTTTCATCTAAAGAAAATCCTTTAGAACACGCAACGCAACAACTTATTATATGGTGACGAAGACTTTAAGTCCCACATGAGTAACAAAATATTAACACGTCATAACCTTGCCTAAAAGCATAATTGAAAAGCAGCAGTACTGTTACTTAACCACCCGAAACCTTGTTATCAAATTGCATAGCTTATACTCTGGTTTCTTTTTTTTTATATATACCACTTAGGTGGAGACAAGCACAAGTCTCACCTGATGGAAAGTAGTTACCGTGGCCTATGGACGTGTGTAATACCGAGAAGCCACACTCGCGCTGCCGACCCTGTAAGCACAGAATCTCTGTACCATCAGTGTAGAGGACAAAGCAGGACAAGCCTTTAGTCATCCCACTGACAGCACAAATTCTCCAGTGAGCTCTGGCTACCCTACTAACCGCTGGGAACACAGCACGAAGTTATTATAACCGCGGTATTCTGTAGGGCGGAGGTACTTCCCCATTCGAACTGCTCAATTGGGCGGAAATACTGCCATGTCCTACCTCCTATAGATACCTTTTGCCTTTTGTTTATTCTGACAGGAGATAAATGGACATTATTTGTCCAATATAAGTATTTAAACTGTCATTGTCACTCACATTAGTATAAAAGTTATCGAAATATTTACCATGTTGTATTGTTCTGAGTTTCTTGAATGCTTGCAACAGCGCCGCAATATCGGACTCAGAACAATACAACATGGTAAATATCCCAATAACTTCAATACTAATTATTTGTCCACAGTTAGCCTTAAGGAATTACCTATTGCACTGATAACATAATACTACCCCAAACATCATAATGGGCCATCGTTCTTACCCGTGTTGGGAGCATGCGCTGACAATCTTTCAGCTTTTATAAAATGACGAAAGTCTGGCGTTCACGGGTTCTTAATCCATATTATTCGATATTTAAAATGAATAAAACTATGACTAGATTGAAGTTATATTTTTAGCCGACTACGGCGAAGCCAAAGGGGGGTTATGATTTCGACAGGCTTTTTATCTATTGCAATGTACTCAATACAACATTTTTAATGTATATTTTTTATTACCGTTACTAATTCTCTGGTTGAGTTAAGCTCGAATTTATACTTATTTTATTTTTAATTTTAAGTATCATATCTATAAATATTTATGCTAGATATGTGCCATCAATAAAAATGGAAAATTCATCAACATAAAAACTAAATCATCAAAATCAAATTCTGTAGATTGGTAGAAAAAATAAACTAGGAAAAATATCTACTGACTACATATTTTATTTATATCACAGCATGTTTCATTGGTAACTTACAAAAATTATCTATTTAGTACAAATTGGCACCGTAACCTCTGGAGTATCCAGTGGCAATAGGAACAGCGTGTCTACCAGCGTAACCGCCAGCAAATCCACCAGCGTAACCACCAGCGAATCCACCAGCGAAACCGCCAGCTAGTCCACCAGCGTATGCACCAGCGTATGCGCCTGCGTATCCGCCATCGTATCCACCAGCATATCCACCAGCAAAAGGCGTACCGTAGGCGCCTCTGTAAACTTTGGAATATCCGTAAGCAGTGGGTGCAACATATCCACCGAGGTAGCCAAGGGCGGCAACGGGAGCAGCGTATCCGTTAGCGGCATATCCAACGGCGTAGCCATGGTCAAGAGCGGGAGCGGCGTATACGTTAGCTACAACGGGAGCAACGTGGGCTACGGCTGGAGCGGCGTGCACGTACAGAGGGTCCTTGCGTACGACAGCGTTGAATCCAGTGTGAGGATTTGCAGCATAGTCGACAGTGCGCTTTGTGCCATCAGATTCATGGAGCGAGTACTGGCCAACAACACTGTCGCCGATGCGGGTTTCATGTTGATTCTTGACATCACCAGTGTGAGGATCCGAAACTCCGTAAGAGAAGCTGGATTGTGCAGGGGCGCTGCCCTGAGCAGCCGCGACCAGGAAAGCTACAGCGATGAACTGCAATATTAATTTGATGGTTAAATTGGTGGTTATAAACTTATCAATCTAAATTGAATGGCTTATTCCATAGGCTTCCCAGGGTTTGGAAGTCAGACAGCAGTTGCATTTGTAAATTTAACTATAAGGACAAGATGAGTAGGAAATGAGAGAAGTTAATCGCTAATTAATGTTTTATTATTAAAATACCTAAATAAGAATCTAACAATAATCTTCAAAAAAACATTTAAAAAACTAACCTTCGCAGCCATTTTATTAACGTGTCTGGTTTTAGCAGTAAACCGTGGTTGACTAAACGGATTTTGACTTTTTATACAATTTTAAGTCGCACTAATTTACTAAATAACATGTGAACACGCAATTAATACCACACTTTTGCAATTTTACGAAATATTTACTCAATCATTAAAAAAATACTACCTAATTATAGTACTAATTATATATAAATTTTTACCTTCACTTTTATACTATTTTCCTGTCTCACGTCTAGTCTGTATATTCCCGGAGCTGTAGGCAGAAGTCACCAATGGGTTGTGGGTGTCAGATGGCAGTCGTTTCACGGCAAATATCGAAGTTAAACCAAACCTGCAGTTTGACCAGAAAAAGATGACCTCAGATCCTGAGGTGAAAGCTTCGGATGTGACCGGGATGTAACGCTAGGGTAAAGAAGATTTAATGTCATTCTATAAAGTTTAAGATTTAATGTCATTCTGTACTCATTTAGATTCATGCACGTCGCTGCATGCAATACATTGTGAATATATTTTGACCTTCAAGTAAGTTAAAAAAATATGTCCATATGTAAATCGAAAGAGTTTCTTTACATGTTTTCATTCAGTCAATTTCTGCGAAAAGCCTTTTATTTTTGAACTTAAACCGCACTTATAGTTTTCTAAAGTTTCAAATAATACACAAAATATTCAATTAAATAATGTTCTTCAAAAGGGGCATTTTTAGGTTTCGTCAGGGTCGGCAGCGCGAGTGTAACGCCCTTGATGTTGCGTACGTCTATAAGTCACGGTAATCACTTCCCATCAGGTGGGCCGTGTGCTTGTCTGTCACCTAACTTGTATAAAGAGGTGTGTTTTGATATCTTTATAATAATACGATGCAAATATTAACACTTTGTTCGCTATTGTTCAATAGTTCCCGATATTATCGACTGATAACGCACATGCACAATGTAGGTACTTGGTGCATAAATGGTTAACCCAACCCCAATAGATTTCATCAGTAGATATTATTATATCTTTTCTCTTCAGGTTGAGGGTCAGAAGGCAGCCAGTGAGTTTAAATCTAAACATACTAAGGGCTGGTCGCGGGTTCAAGTCCCAACTTCTAGTAAACATCCAATATAAATTGATATACAGGTACAATAAATGTCATAGTTGCAATTGCTGCGTGGTTTCCGGCAGAGTAGAATTAGGGCCACCCCATCTCTTCCCATGCAGTGTCGTACAATTCGGCTGAGGCTAGCACTAGGGCTGTTTAACATCAGACGGATAAACACAGCCCAGACTCAGCCTCAGATGCATGGCTCGAGTCAACAATAGTGCCCGGAATACGGCAATAGGCTCATCCCCTATTACATGGGATCGAGTACAATTATTGGTGAAATGTGGGTGTCAATTCACCTCTGCCCAACCCTCCAGGGATAAAGGCGTGATTATATGTATGTATGCAATCTACGTTTTGTCGTTGCTGTCAGTAATAATGACTTTGGAGGCTATAGGTTGATACTGGAGATCTTAAGGAGTATGCTCGAGAGATAAAAAACAATAATAAACATCGGTATTGGTAATTCCGTAAATAAAATGTAAATCTTCAAAATATTTCATAATTTCCTTCCAAAGAAAAAATTGTCATTTTTTTATATTGGGCGCGCCAATTTGACCTCACCTCGCCTTATGGTAAGCTAAATGCAAAGTGTCAGGAAAGAGGGTCACCGTTATAGACACGTACAATGTTACAATGGCGGCACTCAGCTTGATGGCTTCATAACTCCTCATGACTTTAAGTAAATAACTATTCATTCAAAGCTTTTCTTCACAGATAGACAAAATATGGTAACGTATCAAAATACCGAATTTCCAAATCCCGAATGAACGAAATACCAAAGTTCAAAGTCCCACCTAAGTTCAAAATTCCGATAATTAGATTTTTATATGTTGCCGATGGTATTCGTTCTGGTTTAATTTTTATAGTTACTTTTTACAACGGCCTTAAAATGACTTCTTCATTTCTCTTAGTCTACATTAGTTCATTCGCGTCATACGTTAGTGCATCCCAGTAGATCATTCCTGTATATGTTGTAATGTTGGGGTTCCTAGCGAGATATTGAAGAAGACAACCAGTACGTACAAAAGTAGTTTATTCAGTCCATCACAATATAATGCGCATAATAAGTAAATGGTATGATCAGCAAAATACAATACCATTGTAAAGGAGCATACTGAATAGGTAACTTAATAATAAGGAACATACACACTTCACCTCCGGGGCAAAGGAAAAAAAAATATGAATAACATTTTTTTTTTTATAACAACAATTAACACAATTCAGTTCATATCTGATCAACTCACAAAATCTTTCTTATATACTTATTGATAATAAGGCCTACTCCTATTTTTATGCACTAACTCTATCTTGTTATTTTTATCTATTCTAATATTACAACCTAAATCTTCAACTACTCTATAGGGACCTTCAAACAATGCATCTAATTTTTTACCTGTCTCATTCTTTAATAATACCAAGTCATCTTTATCATATTTCACTGAGTTTACTGATTTATCATACATTTCCTTTCTTTTCTGTTTATTACATAACAATCTTTTTCTTACATCAGCATGGGCTAACTGTAATCGATACTTTAATTGCGAAGGATAATTATCAGTATTATACAAAGGTTCAATATTGTTAGCAATATTACTGGGTATGTTGCAAAGTTTACCAAAAACTAATTCATGTGGTGTGTAATTTGTTTCAGAATGTACTGTGGTGTTAAAACCAAAGCATCAAAATGGTAGCCAATAACTCCATGTATTCGTGTGATTTACACATTGAGTTCTCAAAAATGCACCCATGGTTTTATGAGTATTTTCGAGAGCCCCAATGGATTGGTGATGATATGCAGTCGAGGATAATTTATTAATATTAAGAATTTTACAAACCTCTTCCATAGTAGCAGATATGAATTCGGTGCCTCGATCTGTAGCTATTACTGCCGGGATTCCAAACCTTAAAATTAATTCTCTCACAAATGCATCTGCTATAGTTACGGTTTCCTTATTTTTAAGTGGTACAGCTTGAATAAATTTAGTTAGCTCACACTGCATAGTCAATATATAACGATTATCATCGATGTCTATATCTAAAGGACCCACTATATCTAAATAAACCTTATCAAATGCCGAGGAAGCCGTTGTCGTGATTTCCATCGGCTCTTTTATATATCTATAATATTTAGATTTTTGACACTGCGTACACTTTTTTACAAAATTTTGCACGTCTTTATCAATGCCTGGCCAGTAGTATCTTCTCTTTATATTGTTAATCATTCTTCGCACTCCTGCATGTCCACTAGAGGGCAGTAAGTGGAAGTCATTCATAATAATAGTTTTTTCGTCTTTGTCTATAATTCTTTTCACTCCTTGTAATATGCATATTTGAGGTCCGGACCATTTTTCTAATGACGTTATTTCTTTACATATATTTTCAATGAAATCTATATTATCTTTATTCTTTAATATACACACTTCTTCGATGTGTATCTTTTTACAAAAATAACTCAAATCTTGCACAAATTCGGCTCGCGAGAAATGCGCCTTGAAATCAAGATTTATATATAACGTCATCCTACTCTTCACAAAAGCAAAACATTTAAATTCTTCATTAATTAAATTATCTTTACGTAAAATTCTGAGCTCATTACCTTCTATGAATTTCATCTCTACTGAGTCACATGGTTTCTTTAATATATCCACGACTCGTGGTTGATCAGACCATTTATCGGTGCATTTATTAAGGATCACGTTCTCATAGTCTTTCTTTGCATTAATTTTAACCCCTATCTTCTTCTTTTGAGCTCTAGTCATTACAAACATACATTGTGCATGTATACTTTTAAGATCATTTGATGTTATAGATACTCTGGACAGAGCATCTGCTACGACATTCTCTTTGCCTTTGATATAAACAATTTTAAAATCATACTCTTCTAAAACTAATCGGAATTTCAGTAACCTACTTGAAGGGTCTTTCATGCCAAACAAATATACTAATGGTTTATGGTCAGTCATTATTGTGAATTTTGTGCCGTATAAATAAGGCCTAAAATACTTTACGGCCCATACGATTGCAAGAAGCTCTTTTTGAATTGTCGGATAGTTCTTTTCCGCTTTATTTAAAGGTCTACTTGCATATGCTATCGGTCTTAAATCTTTATTGCACAATACTGCTCCTATAGCACTACCTGAAGCATCCGTCTGAAGTATGAATTCATTATTTTTAGAAAAATCGGGATATTGTAAAACTGGTGGTGAAGTTAAAGCATTTTTGAAATATTCAAACGATTTATTACATTCCTCTGTCCAATTAAACGGTTCGTTTTTCCTACATAATTTGTTTAATGGAGTTGCAATTTCTGAAAATAATTTTATAAATTGCCGATAGTAGTTACAAAATGCTACAAAACGTTTAACTTCGTCTGCATTTTTGGGCACAGGATACTTTTTTAGAACTTCGATTTTTTCTGGATGAACATGAACACCTTTCTCTGAAACGACATGACCTAAATAAAGAATTTCTTTCTTTAAAAATTCACATTTTTGCGCATTTAACTTCAAATTTACTTTTCTCAATCTCTCCATAACTGATATTAAATTTTGATTATGTGATAAGAGGTTTCTGCCGAAAATAACAAGATCATCTTGGTACAGTAGACACTTATCAAATGTTAATCCTGACATTGCGACAGACATCATGCGACTAAAAGCATGTGGACTGGTCTTAAGTCCCATTGGTAAACGTTTCATTTGAAAATGTCCCAAGTTTGTAGAAAAAGCTGTAAATTTTCGACTATTACGGTCCAAGATCACTTGATAATAGCCTTGGTGAAGGTCAAGGTGTGTGAAATAAACAGCACCTGATAAAGAGTCCAAAATTTCGTTTATATTAGGTAAGGGAAACTTGTCATCACATACCAATTCGTTTAATTTTCTGTAATCTACGACTAATCGCCATTTTCTTGTACCATCTCCGCTTTTCTTAGGTACTAATAAAATTGGACTGGACCATTCACTGTTAGACGGTTCTATGATATCATCCTCTATCATCTTATTAATATGTTTTTCTATTTCTGGCTTCACAGATTGCGGCAATCTATACGGTTTAGTGTAAATGGGATTGCTATTCGATTTTAATGCAATTGACTGATCATAAATATTAGTTGCAGTTAACTTATCTCCATTAATATAGAAAACGTCTGAATATTTGGCACAAATTGCTTCTATAGATGCCCTTTCTTCGGTGTTTAAATAATCTAATTTTAATTCATTTAATAAAGTCTTAACTCTTTCCACATTACTACCCGAGTTATTAAATTGGCAAATATTATAAATACATAAAGGCTCTAATTCTGGTTTAAATAATGATAATGTTATATCTTTGTCACTAACATTCAATATCCTAACAGGTATTCTATTATTACGAATTGTCGCTATACTGCTCGCTAAAAACACTTCGTTCTCTAACTGTTTTCCACATATAATTACCTCATTATTCCACAATGGGTCGACAAAGATGTAATGTATTGACTCTGAACGCGCCGGAATATTCAATACATTTTTTAACCTATTATTCTCTTCAATTAAATTTAAACAATAATGTATTCTATTGGAAATTAATGTTAAATTATTTGCACGTAAATTAATATTTGCTTGATATTTATTTAAAAAATCTAAACCTAAAATTCCATCAGCCCTTAATGGCAAACATCCAAAAATTATAAAGTTATGTGAAAAAAATTCATGTTCAGTTTCATGCTTTAATTTTAAATTAACTACACCTTCAGACTGACGTTGACCACCTATTCCATTTATTAACGTATCATCCCTTTGTATATTGATGTTTAAGGGCAACGCTTCTTTTTTTAAAATTGATAAACTCGCTCCCG
Source organism: Eilema griseolum (assembly GCA_963662185.1). Taxonomy (NCBI): domain Eukaryota; kingdom Metazoa; phylum Arthropoda; class Insecta; order Lepidoptera; family Erebidae; genus Eilema; species Eilema griseolum. The sequence continues at coordinate 25,251,611 of OY759233.1, read as the reverse complement.
TGTCTACTAGAAAATAATATTTAACGTTATTAATTTTATATATTGTATTTTAACGCGTTACCTTCAAAAGAAAAAATAAAATTTTTAGGAACGAAAAAACTGGTCATATTTTACTGCTGTGTCCTTGTTAGTGTTTGGAACGTTTTGTGGAGTGGTATCTGTCTGTTCTACAGAATATATTCCTCTACCCTGATGCCTAAAATATCGACCTCGTTGAGACCCCCTATAATTCGGCGACACATAGTTGCGCCCCCTATGCATACTATTACCACGCGAAATCTGTCCTCGATTATAATTGTTATAATATTGACCATGATTATGCTGATAGCGATTGCCTCTCTGGTAAAAACGACCTTGAGAACGTCTGGCAAAAGATAAACTTCGACCATTGTTAGATGCATGCATGATATTACCTGATGGTGACTGTTGCGATGTTGTCTCCTCGTCCTTGGCGGCTTGGATGGCGTCAGTCAAACTGTTATAATTTCGGGCAGAAATGATTGTGCCTAGCCTTGAGCTGCGTAAACCCTCTGAAAAACGTTTTATTGCCACTTTTTCATTTAAACGTCTCAAACCATCAAACATAGTTGAGTTTCCATCTGCTTGTGCAATAGTTAGTTGAGTAAACAACTTCTCTATCTCGGTACCAAAACTATCAATTGATTTTGAACTTGTTGTATATTCTGTAACTGTGTTTGTATGGCCATAAATGATTTTTTCGGAAAAAGATAATTTCTTAAATCATTAGTTAAAGCCTCCATAGTCATATAAGAACCTGAAATACGCAACTTGGCATTTTCAGACAATCTGCTTTTAAGAATAAATGTAATTAATAATGCCTTACCTTTGTCATTCAACATATTCGCATACATTTCGACTGAATCTATTAACCGTTTGGTAGTCTCATGGTTACCATCCATGACTGGAAGCAAACTACACGCCACTTTAAGGTCAAATTCCATCTTGTCTAAATCAATCTGAGGAAATATACACAAATTATTTATTTCGTTAAAAATATTTTTTATATCCTGAAAAATTTCTATCGCTGATGTAAGACAACTATCCTTGCTATTTTCTATTAATAATAATATTTCCTGACACTTATCAAAAACCTGTGTAGCTTCACCCAACTTATTCTCAATAACTTTACCCTTATATTCCGCTCGAAGCGCCGTCAAAGTTAAATGTGTTACTGTGTGTTATGTAAATTATATTCTAAAATAGTTGCCAAAACCGTACTTTACCGTGTAAAAGTTATATCAGTGTGTAGACCAGTGAACAACGAACAAGATAGTGTAAACTCTGTGGTCGTGCATAAACGGTATTAAAAATTATAAGCAAAAACGTTTAAAAAAAGAATGTTAAAAGTGTTTACAAAAGTGCAAAGTGAATGACTTGCAAAAACAAAGAAAGGAAACAAAACCAGTTAAAATGAAATGTTCCGGTTGCTTCAACGCTCCAGCACTACTGGTATAAAATGTTCCACGTGCGACAAAAATTTTTGTTCTATGTGTATCAATACATCAAATATGTCGACTGAGAAAAGGAAGAGCTGGAAGTGCCCTGACTGCTGTGCTCTGAAAAAGAAAGGTGGTGATAACAGTTCAACCCCAGTACGTCCGGCAGATGAAAATATCACAGTTAGGAAGAAACATGATGAAGCTTCTGATGACCATCTGCATGCGGAGGTGAGGGAGCTTACAGAGGAGGTTCGACTCCTTACGAGAGAAATCTCCTCGCTTAAGGGACGATTAGAAGATGCCACACTGTCCTTAACCAGTAGCCAGTCCAGATTAGAGGAACTAACGACCTCAATTGTTTCTCACGACTCAAGAATAAGCCACTTGGAAAATCGAGATAAAGAGGTTAAGTTACTTGAACACAGGGTAGCTGAGCAGCAACAACATTTAAATACTCAGTCCCAACAACATCTGCGCAATGAGCTTGAGTTAGCTGGAATTCCCGAGCGAGAAAATGAAAATTTGCAACACATTGCTTTACTGGCGGCAAGGAAGGTTGGTGTTGACCTGGCTGATGGTGACATAGACTGGGTGACAAGGGTCGGACCGCGTATTAAACGCGCTACTTCTGCGGAAAACGATACGCAGTTCTCAAGACCCATAGTGGTACGATTGATGCGCAGGAATCAGCGGGATCAACTAATAAAAGCATCGAAATCCAGGAAACCAATAAGCAGTACTGACCTCGACGTATCTGGTAAATCGCAGAAGGTATTCTACAACGAACGCTTGACGAAAGAAAATAGGCTACTTTTTCGAGCGGCACGAGAGAAATCTAGAGAAAACGATTACTCATTCTGCTAGGTCACTCAAGGTAACATTTTCGTCAAGCAAAGGGAAGGGAAGGCAGCGGTTCCTGTGCGTACTTTTGATGACCTCCGTCGCACTTTTAGCGATGCCAATGAGAAATAAACTGTGTCAAACCGGAACTCAACCAAAGGGAGTTACTGAACTGCTTTACTGTGTTATTTTTGCTTCTTTGTTTGTATATTATATTATGTGTTATTGTATTCTATATTGTGTTGTGTGCTATATTTACTTCCACGAATACTAACCTGTTTTTGTTATTATAGATTTAATATGTTACTACTGCTTAAATTTCGTCGATTTTTGAAAACTCTTGGAATCAAATGCCATTTAAATATGCCTACAGCTCGAAATAATTGTGTTGATCGCAAAATATATGTGAGCATCTACTTAAATATTTTTTTAATAACATCGCAAATAAAAATGAATTACTTGTATGCTATTTTATACGTACTGTTTGGCAGTATTTGTCATCTAAAACTTGAAACCGACAGGTTGTGTCTACAATTGTTACTCATCAATTATGATAGACAGAACCTTGGCTGATAAGATAGACTCGATATGTATAAACTGCCAGACAGTAGAAATGCCTGAACAACTTCAAGCCGCAATCGCCACTCACCATAGCTTTAAAATTTTAAATTTTAATATAAAGAGTGTAAGTAAAAATTTTGATACTCTTATGACAACCTTGAAAAGATTTAACGTTTGCTTCGATGTACTTATATTGACAGAGTGCTGGCTTAACGAATATACAGTGATACCACGAATGCCATCATATAATGTTTATAGTACTGCAAAAATAATAAATCAGAACAGTGGTGTCGTAGTGTATGTCAGGGAAACACTTAACGTAACTGTAACAGAACCAGATATCCATGACGCGAGTTTTTTTGCAAATAATTCTCCCGGACGAAACTGCTATTTTTGGTATATACCGTCCCCCCTGTTTTCGTAATAAGAATATATTTTTGACGTCCCTCGATTGCGCTCTAGCTGACTATACAAATAAAAACACAACTTTAATCATAGCTGGCGACATGAACATAAACATACTGTCACCAAAAAATCAAGATCTGGAATACCTATGCCTAATGGCACAACATGGCTTATTTCCTGCGATAACGAAACCAACGAGGGACAACACGTGCCTTGACCACATCTTCGTGAACACTACTCAAAATGCACTGGGTATAGTATGTTCGTCTAATATTACGGATCATTACATAGCAATACTCGGTCTGGTCACAAACAAAGTAATGGAAAAATCTATAAATAGAACGACTGTGAAGCGTGACGTGGAAGCCATAAAAAGAGAGCTTACGCGAGAGGACTGGTCACTACTATTTAAACACAAAAATCTAAACGAAATGGCAGAAATATTCAGCAATCGGCTTGCTGGTCTAATAGAGAGACACACACGGGAAGTTCATATAAGTCACTCTAAATATGTTATCAAGTCCTGGATTACTCCTGGGCTTGTTCGCTGTATGAGACATCGAGACAGGTTACACACGAAAGCAAAAAAGAACCCTAACGACGCAGTTTTACAAATAATTTATACGCGGTATAGGAATTTTTGCAACAACTTATTACGTAGGCTTAAAACAGAACATGAAAATGGTTCACTTACTAGCAGTGCAAAAAACCCAAAAAAGATGTGAAGAGCAATTAAAACTATATGCCACATGACAAGGAAAGGGAAGCAGTCAAAAGAACTTCTTACACTACAGGATAGTTCCAGTCCGAAACAATCTTTGAACATATGCAACCACTATTTCTCAACTGTAGGTGAAAACTTAGCTAATAACACTCTCAACAAACTGCAGTTAAATCAAGAAACACTTGCTGCAAAGATAAACCGTAAGCAAATTTTAAACTCCCTCTTTTTGATACCTACTGATGCATGTGAGATTGATTCGCTCATAATGTCCCTACAAAAAGATAAGTCTCCAGGTATTGATGGCATCACCAATGCCCTTTTAAGGGATATTAAGGATGTCATTGTAAATCCTCTAGTAACAATATTTAACGCCAGCCTGGAAGTGGGTTCATTTCCAGATTCATGGAAAATTGCAACAATATCACCTATACGCAAGGATGGACCTAAGAACTCTGTGGAAAATTATCGACCAATTTCACTCCTAACTGCGTTTTCAAAACTCTTAGAGAAGATTGTTAACAACAGACTTGTCAAATACATAGAAGGCAACAATCTTATTTCAGCAAGACAATTTGGTTTCAGAAAAGGTAAGTCAACCGAAGAAGCAGTCACGCTTCTAACATCAACCGTATCAGCTCATCTCGACTGTAAAAAAGCTTGCGTTGGCGCTTTCTTAGACCTAGCAAAGGCGTTCGATACGGTATCAATCCCGATATTAACGAGAAAGCTAGAAAACCATTTCGGGATAAGGGGTGTTGCTCTTATGTGGTTTAAAAGTTATTTAACCAGTAGAAAGCAGTGTGTAAGCGTTGATAGTCATAGAAGTGAGCTATAACCTACATATTATGGCGTGCCACAGGGAAGCATCTTAGGACCAACTTTATTTATAATGTATATCAATGATATGCACGATAGTGTTGACGCCGACGTCATATGCTATGCGGACGACACTGCCATCATTTATCAAGGCCTAACTTGGCAGGAGGCGTATCTAAACGCAGAGAACGGAATGAAGCAGATAGATAAATGGCTCCAACACAATCTGCTTACCCTAAATGCTAAAAAAACCAAATACATATGTTTCCATAAAACCCGGGCATCAGCTCCAAATACAACACTAAGTATTAAGATACATGAATGCTCGGACCAGTCGCAACCCTGTGACTGCGAAGAGTTATCGAAAACCGACACTATCAGGTATCTTGGTGTGGTCATTGATGAACATCTTAGCTTTCAAGCACACATAAAAAGCCTATGCAACAAAGTCCGAAAAACAGCAAGTATACTAAAATTACTGCGTGCATCGGCGTCACCAGACACTTTAAAAGTTGTGTTTTATGCCTTGTGTCAATCACTGATAACATATTGCATAACGTGCTGGGGAAGTGCACAGAAAACGGCAATGATTCAAATTGAAAGAGCTCAGAGGGCAGTTATTAAAACAATGTTTAGGAAACCCTTCCGATATCCTACAGAGACCTTGTACAGAGAAAGTAAATTATTAAGTGTGCGTCAGTTGTATATCCTTAAGATAGTTCTAAACATCCATAAAAAAACAATAAACTCAGAGGATTTTAAAGATTTAGTTAAGCGACGAGTGTACAAATTACCACTGCCCCAGGTCAACACTAGCTTTGCCAGACGCTTTAGTCCATTTAAAGATATCCATATTTATAATCAGACAAATATCGCCTGCGACATAAAACTATGTTCAGTAAAAGAGGCAAGGTTGAAAGTCACAAAATGGCTCAGTTCCCTATCGTACGATCTTACCGAAAATTTAGTTGGTCATGTGTCATAAATGTTGTGGTCACTGGTGATTGTTGGGAGAAGAGATTGAGGTAGTTAAGTGGTTTCATCATCTGTGTAAGGATTGTATATTCCTCATATATTCCTCACAATCCTCTTTGTTTATATTGTATTTATATTGTATAGTGTATTTATATTGTAGGTAAAAATTGTGGACAGAATGGTATATTTTTGTGTTAAACCCAAAACTATGATGTCGCTCGAGCAACAACATTTCTCGTTAACGATAAGCGTATTTGGCACCCACAGGACAGGCTTTGCCTAGTGTGGGGTCAAAGTTAATCATTGTAACATACTTTTTGTCAATAAATGAATTTTTAATTTTTTTTAAATTTAATCTGTTTTGTCCCTTTTTAATCAAGTATTTTCGTATATCTACCAAGGTATTTAAATTTTGGGTTAAACTGTCTAACATAATTTATTTATATAAAAAAAATAAAAGAAGTTAGCTTATAATTCTACGTAAAACTAAAACACATTATTATAATAAAATTATTCCCACACACTGCAGAATGTCTTACGCTGCAACTTTGCGCGCGCTCGGTATTATGTTCACAGAGTACTTGTGCACGATTATAGACGCTTCACGATATTAACGTAATGAAATACGATATTACTAATACGGAATTTTAGACACTTTTTGTACATAATATACGAATACGTTATCGGTTAATCACTCACGATCGCCGCCACCGTTTTCCACTCGTCCTCTCATAGAAGCTCGGATACGCTGCAGCGTGCTTAGGCCATTTTCGGTACAATTTTACGGCGAAGTACGTTACCAAAATAGCTATAACGGCGAGGATAACTATTGTGATCGTGTTCAGCCGTTCCACGTGTCCACCAATGTCCTTCAGCGTAGCGTCATTGTTCCCACCAGCAGCATTCTGGCTAAGGAATACCTCCTCTTTTTCCACTTTCGATTGACACATAGCTAACTACCAAAGTTGTTACTATATTCCACTAAAGCCCCTTGGCAGACCTTGATGGCAGGGTCGCCATGTAATGTTGGGGTTCCTAGCGAGATATTGAAGAAGACAACCAGTACGTACAAAAGTAGTTTATTCAGTCCATCACAATATAATGCGCATTATAAGTAAATGGTATGATCAGCAAAATACAATACCATTGTAAAGAAGCATACTGAATAGGTAACTTAATCATAAGGAACATACACACTTCATGTACCACCTCCAAGTTGAGGCGTGCAATACACACTTCATGCAATCCGACTTCGATGGATTAGGTTAGAAGGTTAGCAGGCAAGCTTCGTAGTTATTTTTTTATAACCACATAAACAAATTTACCCAAAAATCTCATTTTCGGGATTTTGTACTTCGGTGTTTTGAACATTCGGGATTTTTAACTTCGGTCTTTTGTACATAGGTATTATTTATTTATTTAAACTTCATGCTCACTTCTACACAGGCGGAGTTAGCGAACTTCGGGATTTTGATATGTATCCTAAAATCAATATATCAGTAAGTGTGAGTTAAGAACTGAAGTTATCTATGGGAAAAAAATATATTTTATCGCCCACCAGATTGAAAGTGAGGCTTCAAGATATTAAAAAAAAACTCTTACAGCCTATAGAATCATTAAAAGTTTGAATAACGTTTATTTTACTATGGATGTCGAATTCTGAATATTGTAATTCAATCAATAAACCTATTGCCGTCCACTGCTGGACATAGGACTCTCCCAATATTGGGAGGCTTTGGCCTACTATTTCCACGGTAGCCAGACGGGTTGCTACATGGTTTTATTTCGAGATTTCCTTTACGCGCAGCGATATCGTCTGCGTATATTTTCCAATAGTCGCATCTTATGATACCTTTCGGATGAGGCGAGGTAGTGATTCTTGTATTCTTTCCCCGTCACTACGCGGATTGTAATTAACAATGACTTTCTCATCAGTTATCCCATTTTAATAACATATTTCTCTATTGAGACAACCCGTAAACCCACTCTACAACCCATCAGTACTGGAATGTACCAATGTCCCACAAGATGTTATGATATTATATATACATTACTAAATAATAACGCAGTTTATTACAAGCATCACAGGTATTTATTGTATTTTCTATATCACAAGGTATACTAAATTTTCTAGGCGATTCTTATATGAAACTGGTTAAACGAACTTATTAACTATAAGTACAAAAAAGATTGTTGCAAATGTCATGTATACATACGAGTAAATATAACAAGGTTAAAGGCGCTTACATCTTCAAATTACATATTAAAAGTTAGTAATATAACTATATCTTTTCTCTTCAGAATATATATATAGATACTTGCTTATCTAGTGAAATAGACCTGTATTCACAACACAGTATTCTCCATGTTAGGAGACCACAGCCATAATTTTGAGGAAACATATAAAATAATTACATATATTAAAGAAGTTAAAATTAATTTGAGTATCATATTTGCTACGTCATTATTCTATCGATATACATAAACCTGTCCTATTTATTAAATCCCTATATTTAATAATTACTTTTTAAAACTAAAAACTGATACCAGTATTTTTTGGTATCAAATACTTTGCCTGCGTTATAAATATATTATGTATGTGAAATATATAAGTAAAACATAGATAATACATACATTACATACTAGCAATATCATATTTGTATTTTCTTAAGTTATTTTACGTAGACGTAATAGCAGTTTACAGAAAACTTTAAATAGATATATAATATATCACGTTGTTGGGAATTTAATAAATATAAAATGTTTAAGTACCTAATTTTGTACAAGAAAGAAGAAATTATTCCAAAAGTAATACTTTCTAACTACATATTTTACATAGATAATAGTTTAACAATAATCTTTTAACCTACTAAGAATTACCTTATCACTATTTAGTACAGGTTGGCACCGTAGAGTCCGTGCGAACCGTATCCAGCCGCGCCGTAACCAGCAGCGCCGTAACCAGCCGCGCCGTAACCAGCCGCGCCGTAACCAGCCGCGCCGTAACCAGCCGCACCGTAACCGGCCCAACCGTGGGAGTATCCAGTGGCAATAGGTGCTGCGTAGCCAGCGTATCCACCAGCATATCCGCCATTATGGCGAGCGCCGTAACCGTTGGAGTATCCGTAATTGGGAGCGGCATATCCACCGGCGTAGCCATGGGCGACAACGGGAGCTATAACGGGAGCAACGTGAGCTACGACTGGAGCAGCGTGTACGTACAGAGGGTCCTTGCGTACGACAGCGTTGAATCCAGTGTGGGGATTTGCAGAATAGTCGACAGTGCGTTTGGTGCCGTCAGACTCATGGAGCGAGTACTGGCCTACAACGCTGTCGCCGATGCGTGTTTCATGCTGGCTTTTGACGTCACCGGTGTGGGGATCTGATACTCCGTAAGAGAAACTGCTTTTTACTGGGGCGCTGCCTTGAGCAGCCGCGATCAGGAGAGCGACAACGATATACTGTAATTAAAAATATGTTGTTAAATAGGAAGTAGTATCAATGGAAAAAGTTTATAATATCAAGAGTCAGTAGTTTAGTGGTTTAAGAGTCGGCGTTACAAGCGGAAGGTTTCGAAAAACTTCTAACATAAGCAATTTAGCTTAGCCTTAATTAAGGGTTAGCGGAACATAATAAATTTTGGATGAAATATTATTTTTAAAACTTGCTAAACAATGGTAATAAGACAAACCTTAGCGGCCATTTTGTTTGCGTTCTTGTTTGTTGTACTGTGTACTGCGAATGATTAATCAGATCTACTAATTCTCTTTATATACAATGTTAAGTTAGGTTAATTTACTAATTAACACGAAGTCGCGCAACTATGGCCTAATTTTCGAAAACAATACGAAATTTTTACAAAATGTTATGACAAATTTAAAATGATAATTTATTTTTAAATGATAAATTTAATTGTATATTTTATTAATATATTTGAATTATATATTCATCAATTTATTTAAATGTTTTTATTTCTTGTGAGTACATTCTAGAAGGATTTGGCACAAATGTTGAGTGTATGGGATCCTATCAAGATGTTCGGAACTGAAATTAACGTCACCTACTGACGCATGAGACTTTGGCGTGGATGAATGTGCCCAGAGCTCAGCTTTAGATGCATCCAGGATTAGCACCAACTCGTGATTGCGACATCAATAACTTTTATCAATTACTTTTAGTACCAGACTTCATACGCGAAAGATTTAAAATCATTTATTTTTTCAGAAAATGGAATCCGATGGACTGGTACTGCTTCTCCGAGGTAGTATCATATAACCTCATTATCAATTTTCTCAGTAAAGTATGAACGCAGGAAAAGGAGTCGCCTGAGCCGGTGGGGGAGGTAATATTAGGCTTGAACTGACTAAAACAACGCCATTTGTGGGTCATAGGTTGCCTGAGGTGAAAATGCGTGTGGCATATCCCTCGCATCCCAGCCGTCCCTTGGGGTACCTATGAACTCAAATTGCTGAGTAATTCAAATCAAACCTTAAGTATTGGTAGAAGGAAGCCCTTTTCAAACCAAACACTCTTCATCGAATACAATACATGAGATTTCTTGCTATAGTGTAATCGCTTACTGAGGATGAGGCGGTTATATTTGCGGTTCCATGAAGATTTATTCATTTATTTATTTATACTTTATTGTACACATTAATTATATACATTAATGATATACTAAAAGATGAGATGTAATGTATAAAGATCAAATCAACTCAAAATTGAGTTATCTTTCAGTAAAACCAAGAGTGCTCAGAGGAAAGGCAATACGAGAGCCAAAGCCTAGTGTACATGAAAGTGTAGATTTATTATAAAAAGGTTTACAATATGTATACCCCAGACAATGGGCACATACCTTCTAAGTCAACCAAAAGATGATGTGCAGGCTTTCTTATAGACATAAATTGGAAAAAGTGAATGGCCCAAGAATGCTCTTACAAGTTCAACGCTACCGACCAACTGAGCTACATAAATACGTCTTGAGAATTCAAAATTCTCCTATTCTATCGACTTAATTGGAATAAAAAGCACACTAAACAAAAATTTCATCTAACATACTTTCTAGTTCGAATTTAAGGCTCACATGTCAAAACCTATATCCATTCTATATAAGTCAAATCAAGAGAATATTAAGCGAATCCCCGGACCCAAAGTGCAAGCTCTTTACTGGTTACTCATTCACTGTAATGATGATAATATTTTCAGCTGGACAATCTCAAACAATGTCACAGATTACAAGCCAATATACGGGTATTACATAATACGGTGAAATCGTTGAAAATCCTCAAAGCAGTCTTTCAATTCAAACGGACTGAGTTGAATCTATATACGTACTTCAGATCAAAGGTGTCAGAAAAACTCCTGACTGACTGATGAGAGATGTGAGGTGGGAGAAATGCCACTTATAACCTTCACTCCGCATTACTAGTTACTTGAATGATTTTAGACGTTGATACTAAACAAACTAACGTCACTAAAATTTACAACTTTCATGATCTTAAAACATTTGAAAATAACAAGAGGTATATTAATAGAACGATAACGCTTGAGTAAAGGTTTTAAGCAATGGAGTCTTAGATTTGTGTTATAGTGTTAAAATCTAGCTTTTAATTGTTGTAACAAAAAATGGTGTCAAACATTTACGAGATGATTTCGTTAAGAACCCCTTAAGACAGAGATTTTCACAGATTTTTTTTCATTTTAATAGTTCTTTTATCTGAAGATTATATGCTCAATTTTTCAGGTTAGTTATTTTACCTATATATATTGGATATAAGTTTGTGCAGCGTAGATAATCGCATAGGTATCCAGTACGTTACGAAGGTACGTTATTGCATAAAAATATTTCGTATGAAAAAATAAACAAAGAATAATACTTTTTAATTATATTTTAATTCACTCATAAAATTATTCAAATAATACTTTATACTAAATTTAATTATCTTAACATTGCTTAGTATGAACCGTGGGCACCATTTGAATAGGAAGCGGCGGAACCGTAACCAGTCCAACCATATCCAGTGGCAATAGGTGCAGCGTAGCCGGCGTCACCACCAGCGTATCCGCCAGCATACCCCCCAGTAAAACCAGCACCGTAACTATTGGAGTATCCGTTAGCGCCATATCCACCGGCGTAGCCATGGGCAAGAGCGGGTGCGGCGTATACGTTAGCTACAACAGGAGCAATATGGGCTACGACTGGAGCGGCGTGCACGTACAGAGGGTCCTTGCGTACGACAGCGTTGAATCCAGTGTGGGGATCAGCAGAATAGTCGACAGTGCGCTTGGTACCGTCAGACTCATGAAGCGAGTACTGGCCTACAACGCTGTCACCGATGCGTGTTTCATGCTGGCTTTTGACGTCACCGGTATGGGGATCTGACACTCCATACGAGAAGCTAGATTTTGCAGGAGCCCTGCCATGAACAGCTGCGACCAGGAGAGTAACAATGACGAACTGCAATCATAATAAATGTATAATTAGGTACGTATTAATATAAGAATACATTAATTTTTATATAGTTTAATTATTATTTACTACATAATCTCAATAAAACAAACCTTAGCGGTCATTTTGTTTATGTTATAATTTGTTGTAAAGTAAACTGCGAATTATTAATCAGATGTACTAATTCTCTTTATATACTATGCTATGTTAAATTAATTCTCAAAATAATAGGCTGTCGCGCAACTAAAGTCACATTTTCGAAACTATACGAAATAAATACTGAATTCATAAGAAAGTTAATAATGCGTAAATATGGTCATTAATTATTTATTATATTTAACATTTTATGAAATTACTTTACTTAATTAAATGTAAATGTAATTAATATAAAGCAGGAGGACCCATTTTTTGAAGTCTAGTTTTTCAGGTATTCTCTCGTAATGCATATTCAGGAAAAAGTAACCTTAAGAGCTGTGCTCTTGTCGGTGGAATAATTGCCACTCTTCTGTCAATTGTTTGACCTCCTGATACGATGCGACTCGTACCTTTTTTTAAATATTATATTATCTTTTCTTTTATCTGTGCCATAAACGTTCCTATTGGTCTACCTCTTTTCTTCTTTCCTTCTACCTTCACTTCTATTATGTTTGGTTTAAAATAAATAAATAAAAAATAAATCATATCTTATCAGCTGATCAATCATCTAGTAATATTATAAAAGTGAAATATTATAAGGATGGGTGGCTATAATTTTTAATGTTTGTTCTCTTATGTTGTGAAGTGTGTGTATCGTGTCATTATAGGTATTCCGGTAATTGATTGCTGTGGCTCGCGGGTACCAGTAATTCAGGCAGGCGGAGCTGCGGTCGAATGCTTATGAATGATTATGAGATATTTAATTTAAACCATTCTGGTTGAAACGAGTGGTTTAAGTTAAATGAATGTATTTATGTAATGATTTAAACAATAAATTAAAAGAAAAGCGTAACACGACAGTATCCGTGGTATGGTGGTAGTGAACGCAGCCGTTACGCAGGAGGTGCGGGATCGATCTCCGCTCAGTGCAAAAAATTAATATGCATTGGTCAGGTCGTGCCTCGGAGAGCACGATAGGCTGTCGCTGTCGATCCCGGTTGCCATGAACATCTACGGCAGTCGTTACGGGTAGTTGAATCCCTAAAAAGTTCAACAACTGCAATGCTTCGATGTCGTTTTTGGGTTGTGGAGGTCAGATGACAGTCGTTTCACTGAAAATATCGAAGTTCAGCCAAATCCGCTGTTAGACTGGTAAAGCGGACCCAGACTTCGAGGTGAAAGCTTCGAATGCGACTGGGATTAACCCTAAGATGAAGGAGAACAATTTTAATTTGGATAATACATTCATGAGAAGATCTATATTTTTTATATCAACATAAAAAGCTCAACGTAACATTTAAAGGTCTAAAGCTTTACGTAACAGGTGGCTAGCCTATTGCTGTTAATATATTTTTAGACTTCGCGCCGTACCTACTGATAATTAAAAATTGAAAAAAATTGTCCGGAAATCGAAACTGTTTCGTAACATGCGCATACGCCATAGTTTCGTCAATGAGGCAGCTTTTAGACCTGATTGAAGTAATCGGTTTATTCATTTCAATTTATTTTTTGTTTTATAAACCAAATTATTAGGCATGTCAAACTAGCACGCAGTGCATGGTTTCTTAATATTACTTTTTACCCGACTGTCAAGAAGGGTTATGTTTTTCGCACGTATCATTGTCGGGGGGGGCTTGGATCGTTCCGATAATATGACGTAGTGTCTATCAGTTAGGGTCCCCTGACATGACAAGGCTTGAATCAAAATATGGATCACTAGGTATATCAAAGTTATAGGGCTAACTAACACATCCTATTTTCGACTATTTGGGGATTGTTTTTTGGGACGGGGGTTTTTTAAATTTTTAATAAATTTTTTTATATATTTAATATTGGAGTTTCACCTCAAATATTATTTATTTATAGTAGTAGTCTAGATCGGAGTTTCTCTATCACATCTAGCCTGGTTTTCGAGTCCAGTATTCGTTTCAACATGATGGCTTGGTTTTTGGCTATATTGGGAGTGACTGTGGTCTGACAAAAATCAGTCTGGGAGCGCCTGATTAATCGTCAAGCACTAGCAGTATTTTTCAGGCCACATCGACCTACGACTTTTGTCAAACGTGCTGGAGCCGAGTTTCAACGTGCCCACCGGAGCACGGAAGCGTTCAAATGAAATACCACTTAGCAGGTAACTTTTGCAAATAATTCATTGATTCTTTCTTACATACACAGATTAGAATGCAAACATTTAACAAAGTAATTTAAACTTATCTTTGTATTAAGATAAGATTGTAAGTGTTTAGCTGATACTATCACACCTTTAGTTTTTGTCACAGCTTTGCCAGTGTTTACTCAGTAGAGTTATTCTAACAAATAGAAAGATATTTAGCTCATTAACTTAGCAAACCATAAGTAAAAAACAGAAGTTAGTAGCAACACATTTTATTTCTATCATGGCATTATTCATTGATAACTTAAAATTAATTAATAATAACAAAACACTACACACACAAAATACACAAAGCAATCTAGACCCAAACTAAGCCGTTATGGATTTTAGAATGCAAACAAATATACAGAGACGTATTTTCGTAAATACGCACATACACTAAGAAATATCAATACCAATGCAAACACACATATTCATGTATACAAAATTAACACTGAACGGGAACGAAACCCGCAACCTCCAACATATCATTTGATAGTTCTACCGCTACACCACAGAGATCACCAATTATCCTAAGACTAGTACAGGTGGACACAAACCTAGCCATTAATACCAATTATATAGGGAGCAGGAACCGCGCCATAACCGTTGAAACCCCTGGAGTAATCATTGTTAAGAGGAGCAGCATGTCCATTGGCGTAACCACTGATAAGGGGAGTATGGTAGTCATTGGAGTATCCGCTAGCAAGTGGTGCGCCATATTCACTGTCGTAATCACTGGCGTACGTATTGGCTAGCATAGGAGCCACGATAGCAACTACAGGAGCAACATTAGCAACTACTGGAGTCTCGTGAGTGTACAATGGATCCTTGCGTACGACAGCATTGAATCCGTTGTGTTCGTCAGCGGAATAGTCGACAGTGCGCTTGGTACCATCAGATTCATGGAACGAGTACTGACCAATAACTTGATTACCGATACGGGTTTCATGCTGGTTTTTGATGTCGCCGGTGTGAGGGTCTAAAACTCCGTAAGCGAAGCTGGTTTGTACAGGACCGTGGCTGTTGAAGTCACTGCATTGAACGGCTGCGATGAGGCAAGCAATAGTGATGAACTGAAAGTAAACATTGATGGTTAAAGTATTAAAAGAAGTGTTTAATACATTGATAAAAAATATAAGTGATGTTTATAATTTTACCTTTGCAGACATTTTGTTTTTGCTGTTGTTTGCTGTACAGTGGACTGCGAACGATTAATCAGATCTACTTACCAAATTTCTTTTTATACAATACGAATATTTTACATAACGATCTGTAATAACTAAAATAAGGACACACTTTCGAAAAAGATGATGTGCACAGAATGTTTTGTGAAATCTCATTATTACTTAATTAATATGCTGTCATACAAATTTCCACAATACTGAACTAATACTAAAAATGAACTTGGTTAATACATTTGAAATTTACGGAAGAGAAATTAAATTTTAAAGACATACACCCAGTTTAAAGCCAAGGGATTAAAGTGAAGTCAAGAAGAAGAAAATAATAAATATTATTTAATTATAACAGCGTTTGAGGGGGGCGCGGGTTTGATCCCCGCTCAGTGCAAATATTTGTGTACATGAATATGAGTATTTGCATTGGTCTGGTCGTGCCTCGGAGAGCACGAGACGCCGTCGGTCCCGGTTGCCATACAAACATCTATGGCAGTCGTTAAAGGTAGTTGGAATCTTCTGAAGTCCAACTAGTCTAGCTACAGTACTTCGATATCGTCATTTGATTGTGGAGAGGCCTTGTCCAGCAGTGGACTGCGATGGGATAGTTGATTGATTGATTGATCATGGAAAATATCGAAGTCGAAGTCGCATCTTATTTAGACTAGAAAGCTGAATTGAGCCAAGCCTGTACATCCCCGAAGTGGTAGACAGATTCGTCAAATAACTAACACGTAATAAGGGACGAGCCTATTGTAAGCAAAATTCTTATAATGTTATATCGTACGGACCGAGACGTGTGGCAGTTATGGTTATTAATATTAATTAAAACGGGCAGGCAATATGATAGATATTATGAAATGATTACTTAAAAATTAAAAATCATTTCATGAAAATGGTATTGTTTTAATTAAAGTTCTATAGTCATATGTAATAAATCATACTTAATTAACCTTAAAAATTAATAACTGATATTAAATTTAAAACAAAAGTAAACTAATAACCTAAAGTTTGAAGTACAATTAAATTTTTGTAAAATTTATGAGATCGTAAATTGTTGAACATAATATATATTTCACATAAAAAATTGTAGAATATTAATCGTAGAATATTTTTCTAATTCTTAATAGTAATTGATCCTTCTTATCGTTTCTTAAATCTTAAAATGTTCTTTATTATTATAAGTTGTTCATGAAGAACCATTCACACAATAGCCTAATCTAGGTCCTTTCTTTTTCAATTATATTGCATTAGTACGAAAATTTGAATTTATTCTCGAAGTCTCATTCAATTGCTTTCATAATCATATTATTTACTGGTTTACATAATTTCTTTGGGTTTCAATTTATCGAATATCATGCAGAAGATGTAATACATATTAGGTGCTGAAAATAAAAATTAGGAGTAACTAGATACCTTAAAGAAAGTATATTATTTTATTTCTATTACATTATCTTAACACTATTCAGTACAGGCCAGTGGCGCCGAAAACTTGAGCACCTTGGATACCATGAGCGCCATAAGCGGCAATACCGGTGGAGTAAGTGGAGGCAAGAGGACCGGCGTATCCGTAGTTAAGAGGTGCGGCATATCCGCTGACGTAGCTATGGGCGAGAGGAGCAGCATAACCGTGAGAAAGGGATGAAGCATATCCATTAACGTAGCCAGCGGCAAGAGGAGCAGCGTAGCCGTGGGCAATGGGAGCGGCGTATGCGTTGGCAACAACGGGGGCGGCGTGAACGTACGCTGGGTCCTTGCGTACAACAGCGTTGAAACCATTGTGGGCATCAGCAGCATAGTCGACGGTACGTTTGGTGCCGTCAGACTCCAAGAGCGAGTACTGGCCGACTACGCTGTCACCGACGCGGGTCTCGTGTTGGTTCTTCACGTCACCGGTGTGAGGGTCAGATACTCCGTATGAGAAGCTGTAGCCATTGCCGTGGATAGCGCTACCTTGAGCAACCGCCACCAGGAGAGCAACAACGACGAACTGCAATGAAAAAAAGAAATCTTTATTAAAAATCATAATATTTAGTACATGGACTAAGCATTGCTTGTTGTACCATTTTGACATATTGTATTAATTTGACGAATAGTAAAATATAATGTACAATTACAATATCATTAAACAAACCTTAGCGGCCATTGTGTTTAGGTTATTGTTTGTTCGACAGTAATGTGCGAATGATTAATCAGGGCAACCAATTCTCTTTTTATACCATTCACGTTCAATATGCAGCCAGACTTCATTAATTTTTATAATAGTTAGCAACACGCCAACATGCCAAATAAGGTCAAACTCTCGAAAATGCATGGAATTATTTTTCACTGAATTCTTTGCATTTTATTTCTATTAATGTCCTTCTTAAGAACCAAACGTTTTTATACATAGTTACATAACATTTTAAATTTTTTTTTTTTATATTAAACCTCTAACAGTAGGTATATTACTTGTGTATGGCATGCCCAGGTCCACATTACACTTAGAATTTTTGTTCCTGCCATTATGTTGTAATTTATTTTGTACACATACACACATAATTAAATATAATTTGTTCTCTATATTTATTATCATTTTTAAACATACACTTTTCAGTGTTCGGGGTCCCATTACTTCTGAAATAGACATTTACGTCAAAAAAGTTAAAGGTTAGAAAATGAACCCCGATGTACGAGAAAAGGAACAGGTAAAAGAAATAGTAACTTTGACCACCGAAAACTGTGCAAAATATAACACACTTATAAATGAAGTTTTAGACACAAGTGAGAGACCGTACTACTTTGCTCGATGCCTATTCATCTTGGAAATAGGATAGCTTATCTTAATATATTATTATATCTTTATCATCTTTATTCTAATGCTGTACGTCGTGGCAGAGAAATGCATATGACCCAAACTTACTTACTCTTTCTTTTTGTTTGATTAAGCATCTTTTGATTATTCCGAGATTAATACACACTGTTACCTGACTTCCAGTCCCAACCCCGAAAAGAGTTACACAGCACATGTACTGGCTAGCAGGAGAGATTATCTTGCGTCTCAAAGATCTCGATCGAACTTCATGCACTACATTTAGAATTGCAACTTTGGAGACATCCCGACATTGGCAGCCATTGTACTATAGAGATTAATTATGGAATAAAATGGCCTCTTATGACCGTATAAGTTTAAGGTTTAGAGATAGTCTGAATATGGGGTAGTTCTTGATTAATCCATTATATGAAAAGTTTCAAATGTAATGTTTTACTACCGTGTTTATTTACTTTAATGTATAATAATTATGTCTTAATGTTTTTTTTATTTTTCGTCAAATGCACCAAACAACAAAACCAAATGCATCTGACAAATGCACCAGGACAAAAGGATGTAATAAATAAAATCCTTATGTCCTGGTGAATTTGTGCTGAAACTTTGACTTTAGATTAAAATTTGTAAAAGGTTCTTTATCATCAGACAAAGAACCTCGTGAGTTACATGGTGTGCTCTCAATCATATTTCAATAATGTTACCATTTTGGCAATTTATGATTAATTTTTGATGTCGTTTCATTTGTTGAAAGTTTCGAAGTCACCTGTAGTCTTGAATTAGACTCTAGTTTTAGTAGTATAATATTGAGGTTGCTTATTTTTCAAATTTTTATGCTTTATAGTCCTAAATATTAGAGATCATTTCTAATGCAAGGCACGCAATATTCTTTGACACTGTTTTCTCTCCTCAATAATAAGGCAGTCTATTAGCCGCTCCAGCGTGTGCAGGTGTGACTTTTAGACTAATAAATATTTTAATACAATTCAACATACAGCCCCTTCAAATTGGTTTTGGTTCAAAGGGGGGCTGTGAGGCTGCCATACATGCTTTATCAACCTACCTTGGCTCCAGTAAAGGTGAGGTCATTCTCAAGGTTGATGTGAAGAATGCTTTCAACTCGGTGAACAGGGACACCTTGTTGAACCAAGCTAAATTAGAAACACCCAAAATTTATAATTTTCTTTGGCAATGTTACAGATACCCCTCCAAACTATTATACAAGGACAACCTTTTGAAATCAGCTGTTGGATGTCAACAAGGAGACCCTCTTGGACCGGTAATTTTCAGTTTAGCCATTCAGCCCATTATTCGGCGGTTAATTTCTAAATTTAATGTATGGTACCTAGACGATGGGACTCTAGGAGGAGATGTGGAGACAGTTTTACAAGATTTGGTATTTATTAAAAATGAATTTAGATTAATTGGTTTAGAACTAAATGACAGCAAATGCGAGATTTTTTTAAACGACGTTTCGGACAAAATTTCTACTATTTCTAAATTCAATTCCGTAGCTCCCACCATCAAAATTTTAGAAAAAGACTCTTTACGTCTCCTCGGGTCCCCAATCCTAGAAGATGCCTACACCTCATTTATAGAGGAAAAAGTTCAAAATTTTAGTGACATTTCGGATCGCCTACTCAAAATAAATATACACTCGGCTTTCACTATTCTTCGGTATTGCCTATTCGTTCCAAAATTCACCCATGCCTTACGATCGACGCCATTTTTTAAACATATTACAATTTTGAAAAAAATGGACGAAATTATAGAAAATACCCTCACCAAAATTTTTAATGTGGCCTTGGATGACCGAGCTTTACTACAAGCGACTCTACCGATTCGCTTGGGTGGGCTCGGTATTCGCAAAATTTCAGATGTCAGCTTACCAGCGTTCCTGTCTTCAGTCCACAGTACGGAAGAATTAACTAGGAAAATCCTTGCACCTACACTAGTTAATTCTGAAGTATTGTGTAAGACTGATGCAGTGAACGCTTGGAAAATTGCATGTCCAAACACCGATCTCCCAAGGAACCTTTTCTCACAGCGTCAGTGGGACGGGCCGCTCTGCAGCTTAGTTGGAAAAAAATTACTAAATACATGTTCCAATGCTGCTGAGCGTGCCCGTTTACTGGCGGTTGGAGTGTGGGAATCGGGTCTTTGGCTACAAGCTCTTCCGTCATCTAACGTAGGGACTATGTTAGATGACACTACCTTCCGCATCGCAACTTGTCTCCGTTTAGGTGCGCCGTGTGTTTCTCCGCATCAATGCCGTTGTGGAGAAGCCGTTGACAGACTCGGACACCATGGTCTGTCGTGCTGCAGGAGCGCTGGGCGAATTCCACGGCACGCCAGCCTCAACGACATAGTCCGCCGTGCTCTTGTCACCGCCGGTGTACCAGCTGTACTAGAACCAAACGGTTTGGCGCGTGACGATGGCAAGAGACCGGATGGCATGTCGTTAATGCCATGGAAGATGGGTAGGACTCTGGTGTGGGACGCCACATGCGTTGATACCATGGCTCCTACCCATATAACTAGCACGGCTGGCTGTGCTGGTGCTGCTGCTGCTTCTGCAGAGGCTCTCAAGCGGCGCAAATACTCCAATCTCATCGGAGATTATGAATTTGTGCCGTTTGGAGTCGAGACTTTGGGGTCATGGGGTCCGAGCGCTCGCAACCTCTTCCGTGAGATTGCGAAGCGAATGGTCGACGCTTCTCGTGACCAGAAGGCTGGCCTCTTTTTAGGACAGAGAATAAGCATTGCCATACAACGTGGCAATGCTGCCAGTCTTCTGGGAACGCTACCACAAGAGGCATGCGATGCGGAGGAATTCTACGACGCATTTTAATTGTTCTTAGCTATAAGTTGTATAATAGTTATTTTATTTTTATTGCATTTAATATTTATAAATTATTTCTTGATTTGTTTATTAAACTTAGTACATTATATTAGAAAATAGATATGTAATACATATCATGTGTTTACCTTACATACTTACATAAACCTTAAGTGACTGTATAAATTCATTGAAATGATGTTTGAAAGTTTAGGAATAAGTAACAAATAAAAATTAGGTGTAATTTGATATCTAATAGCATTTTATTTTGATCACAGCTACTTTCATGGGAAGTTTCTATTAAATTATCTTAAAACTATTTAGTACAGGCCAGCGGCGCCAAATACTTGAGCACCCTGGATACCATGAGCACCGTAAGCGGCAATACCGGTGGAGTATGTGGAGGCAAGAGGACCGGCGTAACCGTAGTTAAGAGGTGAGGCATATCCGCTGACGTAGCCATGGGCGAGAGGAGCAGCATAACCGTGAGAAAGGGATGAAGCATATCCATTAACGTAGCCAGCGGCAAGAGGAGCAGCGTAGCCGTGGGCAATGGGAGTGGCGTATGCGTTGGCAACAATGGGGGCGGCGTGAACGTACGCTGGGTCCTTGCGTACAACAGCGTTGAAACCATTGTGGGCATCAGCAGCATAGTCGACGGTACGTTTGGTGCCGTCAGACTCCAAGAGCGAGTACTGGCCGACTACGCTGTCACCGACGCGGGTCTCGTGTTGATTCTTCACGTCACCGGTGTGAGGGTCAGATACTCCGTATGAGAAGCTGTAGCCATTGCCGTGGATAGCGCTACCTTGAGCAACCGCCACCAGGAGAGCAACAATGACGAACTACAATGAAAAAAAGACATCTTTAGTAAAAATCATAATATTTAATATATTGTTAATATTTTTTTATTTCAATTAGAATATAATTAAACAAACCTTAGCGGCCATTGTGTTTAGGTTATTGTTTGTTCGACAGTAAAGTGCGAATGATTAATCAGGGCAACCAATTCTCTTTTTATACCATTCACGTTCAATATGCAGCCAGACTTCATTAATTTTTATAATAGTAAGCAACACGCCAACATGCCAAATAAGGTCAAACTCTCGAAAATGCATGGAATTTTTTCACTAAATTCTTTGCATTTTATTTGTATTAATGTACTTTTTAATAACCAAACGTTTTGTTGTATATAGTTTTATAACATTTTAATATTTAAAAAAAAACAGAGATAGATAGATAATTCTTTATCGTACACCAATAGAATACAGTAAAACTTGTAGTTAGCATGCATACAGTTTAATGTACAATGGGCGGCCTTATCGCTGGATGCGATTTCTTCCAGGAAATCTTGGGATGGACAGTAATGTAATAAAGCAAAAGATTTGGTGTAGTTAGCAAAGAAACTAGAAACAAGGTGTATTAAAAAAAACAAAAAGAAAGAAAGATATGAGAGAAGTTTAGTGTGTAAATATAAAACTTTAGCACATAAATAGATATACGAAGTAAATAGTACATACTAATTCATACTTCTCCCAGTAGGTATATTCCTGGTGTACGGCAAGCTCAGCCACATTACACTGGGAATTTTTGTTCCTGCCACTATTTTGTAATTTATATTGTACATGACGCCCCTAGCCAGATGGACGGACGACCTGAAAAAGGTGGCTAGGACAGACTGGATGCGGAAGACAGAGGATCGGAAAAAATGGCGCACATTGGGAGAGGTCTACCTATGTCCAGCAGGGGACTGCGGTGGGCTAGTTGATTGATTGATTGATTGACATAGATACATACGGGCACGCCTTTTTCCCAGTGGGGTAGGCAGAGACTGAGAGACTGTACTACTTTGCTCGATCATGCCTATTCATCTTGGAAATAGCACAGCTTCATAATATATTTATTTATTGAATTATTTATTGGTTCCCGGCAAAGCTGCGTGGTTTCCGGCAGCGTAGAATTTGAACCAAACCTTTTTGTCCCATGCGGTGTCGTACAAGGCGACTAAGGGATAGGGCTGTTTAACATCAGACAGATATATACGGCCCAGACTTAGCCTCAGATGCATGGCTAGATGAAACAATAGTGCCCGGAAGACGGCAATAGGCCCCCAGTACCCCCTATTACGTGGGACCGAATTCAATGGTGAAAAGTAAATATAAATAAATATTCTACAACATTATACACAATGCTATCTAGACCCATGGTAAGCATAGCTTAACTAGCTTGTGTTATGGGATCTAGAATGCGGATAAACATACTTAGATACCTTTTTTTTGTAAATACATACATATTATACATAGAAACACCCAGACCAATGCAAATAAACATATTCATGCATACAAATATTTGCACTGAGCGGGACTCGAACCCGCGTCCCCTGCATAGCAGTCGAATGCTCTACCGTTACGCCACGGAGGTCGTCAAAAAGTAGGTGTTAATTCACCTCTGTCTAACCCTCCGGGGTAAAGGCGTGATTATATGTATTTATGTATGTATGTATGAATCAAAAATAATGTTCGACTTAATGAAACATAATATCTATAATCGCAGTACAATCAATTATATCTTTATCAACATTGTTCTAACCCTGTACGTCGCAGAGAAATGCGTATGACCCAAACTTAAACGCTTACTCTTTCCTTTTGTTTGATCCAGCTGATTTTGATTATACTACCTGACTTCCAGTCTCAACCCCAAAAAGAGTTACTCAGCACATGAACTGGCTAGCAGGAGAGATTGTCTTGGGTCTCAAAGTTCTCGATGGAACTTCTTGCACTACATTTAAAATTGCAGCTCTGGAGACATGTCATTGTGATATCGAGATTAATGATGAGAATAAAATGAAATATGACCGTTCAGGTTTCAGGTTCAGGTTTAGAGGTAGTCTAAATATGGGTTAGTTCTTGGTTAATCCATTATCTGAAATGTTTCAAATTGGTCATTTTCACCTAACTGTGTACTGTGTTAATTATTATAATATAATTAATTCTATCTTTTATTTTTGTCTCCATAAAATCCTTTATCATGATGAATTTTTGCGGAATCTTTGACCTTGTTTGAAATTTATAAATTTATTTTTATCATCAGGTATAGAACTCTGTGAGCTGCATGGTGTGTTCTAAATTATACTTCAGTAATATTACCATTTTGGCAATTTCTCGCCTGAAGTTTTGAGTTAGATGCAATTTGATGTCAGAATAGAATAGAATAGAATAGATCTTTATATATCATTCTCCAGTTTCAGTGATATTCAGGTTGATGGTTTTTAAAATTTTGGTGTTTAATTGTCTTAAATATTAAATATCATTTCTAATACAAGCCTTGCAACATTCTTTGACTTTGTTTTTTTTTCTCAAGTATAAGGCAGTCTATTAACCGCATCAGCGTGTGCAGGTGTGACTTTTTGGACTAATGAAGATATTTATACAATTCAACATATTATCATGTGTTTATAATATAATCCTTGAGTGAGTTTATAAATTCATTGTAATGCAGTTTGAAAGTAAAGGAACATACTATAAAAATAACTAATAAGTAAAAATTAGGTGTAATTTTATATTTTATAGCATTTTATTTTGATCACAGCTACTTTCATTGGTAGTTTCTATTAAACTATCTTAAAACTATTCAGTACAGGCCAGCGGCGCCGAATACTTGAGCACCCTGGATACCATGAGCACCGTAAGCGGCAATACCGGTGGAGTATGTGGAGGCAAGAGGACCGGCGTAACCGTAGTTAAGAGGTGCGGCATATCCGTTGACGTAGCCATGGGCAAGAGGAGCAGCATAACCGTGAGAAAGGGATGAAGCATATCCATTAACGTAGCCAGCGGCAAGAGGAGCAGCGTAGCCGTGGGCAATGGCGTACGCGTTCGCTACAACTGGGGCAGCGTGAACGTACGCTGGGTCCTTGCGTACAACAGCGTTGAAACCGTTGTGGGCATCAGCAGCATAGTCGACGGTACGTTTGGTACCGTCAGACTCTAAGAGCGAGTACTGGCCAACTACGCTATCGCCGACGCGGGTCTCATGTTGGTTCTTCACGTCACCGGTGTGGGGGTCAGATACTCCGTATGAGAAGCTGTAGCCATTGCCGTGGATAGCGCTACCTTGAGCAACCGCCACCAGGAGAGCAACAACGACGAACTGCAATGAAAAAGACATGTTTATAATGCGTTTACTGAAAGTAAAATACTAGGTATCTCCTAAATCTATTTAGTTTTTGTCTCATTATATAATAGAACATACCTTAGCGGCCATTGTGTTTAGGTTATTGTTTGTTCGACAGTAAAGTGCGAATGATTAATCAGGGCAACCAATTCTCTTTTTATACCATTCACGTACAATATGCAGCCGGACTTTATTAATACCTAATAGTGAACAACACGCTAAATAAGGTCACACGCTCAAAAATGCATCGACTTTTGTTAAATGTAAATTCTTTGCATTTTATTTCTATTAGTGACGCTTTTAATGTTTTGTTTTATTTATTTGTAACGTTGTGGCTTTTTTTAAATCAAATTAAATATTTTTTTGTAATAAGTGATATTTTAGTATTTTTCCATACTAGGTTGTTATTTGTCTATTGAGCTTGGACATCACTGGTTGATGTGTCGAATTACGGTACAGATACGTACCCTGTCTTTTGACATCCTTTGCCGAGGAAGGTCACTTTGACCCCGTGGCCATCTGCTGTTGGCTCCTTGGTTTTCGCACCGGGCGAATATCATTCGGTAGGGAGGCACACCAGTGGAAACCCTGTCACCATCACAGGTCCCGGATTCTATTAGCTAAGTGCATACTACTACGATTGCACAACGGATCAAACAACGCCACGGCAGAATGATTTATACGAACCACCCCTGGAATTCCTACCTATATACCTAAATTACAAATTTATATAACGTCATTTACATCGATTATAGTTTATTAACAATTATATATCAAATCTTATTACTTAAATCTCATGCCTCTTACCCTAGCCGCTAGACATTTAAATTAATTAACTATTTTTACAGTGCTCTCGTAGCCACTTGAATTAGGTAACTTAAAGACCTTCTATAAAACGTTAGTTCGTTACATAGTTACATATCATTTAAAATAATTTAAAAAGTATTAAAATTATACCCTGTATGTGATGCACGTCATGCCCAGGATCACATTACGTTAGGAAATTCGGTCCTGCCTGCTAATTCTGATTCAATGTAATTATAAATAATAAATAAAATAAATATTTCACGACATTCTACACAACGCTATCTAGAATCCATGGTAAGCATAGCTTAACTAGCTTGTGTAATGGGATCTAGAATGCGGATAAACATACTTAGATACTTTTTTTTTGTAAATACATACATATTATGCATAGAAACACCCAGACCAATGCAAATATACATATTCATGCATACAAGTATTTGCACTGAGCGGGAATCGAACCCGCGCCCCCTGCATAACAATCGAATGCTCTACCGCTACACCACTAAGGATTGCCAATGCATTCTATACATTCATCATCATTATGTAAAGTTAATTTTTCTGTTCTTTGCATCTCCATTATCATTTTCAGAGCTCAACTCAATCCTACCTACTAGATGGTCTAATACGTCTAATAAAAAAAAATGGTGGAAAGTGAAAACCTAACCCCGAAACACGGAGGTTGGGCAGAGTGAAAGGGGCAGGGAAAGAAAAGAGGAACCATCGAAAAATATGCGATAAGTAGCATGCTACTACCTACATGAATAACATACTACTACTACAACAGACTTTGTTCGATCCTGACCATTCTATTTGTGAAAGTATAGCTATCCAATATTGTTACACTTTTATTTACTCTCTTCTTATCCTTTGCGTCGCAAAGAATCGTATTTTACCCAGATTTACAAGAAACAGTAAGTCTTTTTTTTATTTAGCTTATTTGTATTTTACAGGATTAATACTTTCCTCCAGTCCAACCTCAAGAGGAATTACACTATACGTGTACTGGCTAGCAGGAAAGTTGGTCTAGGATCTCGAAAATCTCGATTATGCTTCTTTTTGAATTATAACTTTTGGAAGTAATATTCCCAGCCATTTTGAGATCGAGATTTATTATAAGAACAAAATCGAATACAGTCGTTCAGGTCTAAGGTTTAGAGGCAGTCTGAATGTGAGGTAGTTCTTGGTTAATCCATTATATGAAATACTTCAAATTTGTCTTTCTCACCTAACTGTGTACAGTGTTAATTATTATAATATAATTATGTCTTTCTTTTATTTTATTTTTGTCTCCATAACATCCTTTGTCATGATGAATTTGTACTGAGTGTTTGACCTACTTTGAAATTTATATAAAGTTTTTCATCTTTAGGCATAGAATCTCGTGAGCTGTATGGTGTGCTCTCAATCATACTTCAATAATGTTACCACTTTAACAATTTATGATTTGTTTATGATGTTGTTTCATTAGATTACGAAGCCTCAAGTCTTGAGATACATTCAATTCCATATCACTCTCAATTCTATTCAATTTAATCAAACGAGAGAAGTATGCGGCGTTGACAGAGCAATATATGTTCGCTCCCTTTGCGGTCGAGACAATGGGTAGTTGGGGTACCGACGCCAAGAATCTGGTGAGCGAATTAGGGCGCAGGTTGAGGGACAAAACCGGTGACTCCCGCTCCGGCTCGTACCTGGGGCAACGGTTGGCCATAGCTGTTCAACGGGGCAATGCCGCCAGTGTCATGGGTACCTTTGCACCAGGTACGATGAGGGGCGGGTTAATAGATTAGACTGTCACTCTGACTGTACAAAAATGTGGACAATATTTTAATTGTATAATGTAATAATTAATTTTTATATATTGGCGTACTCTAATTTCTAAATTATTGTAAATCTAATTTTAAGTGAACTTTATGTTTTTATGAGAAATAAATGACTTTTTATAATTTAATTCAAAGATATTACAAAATGCTATGCTTTCTCACATTCTGCGGGCGTGCATATTTTCAGGTTATACCTACTAATACTTATATGCTAGAAAGAATTACATTAAAAGTTATTGTTAAATGTTATTGTATCGTCCAAGAAATCATTAATATTGTAATACATTTTGTTTAATGACATGTCAAATAATTGTTTTTTTTTATATAGGACACGCCAACTTGATTTCACCTCGTCTGATGGTAAACTAAAGGCAAAGTCTCAGGAAAGAGGGTTACCATTACAGACATTAAGGGTTACAATGGTGGCACTAAGCTTGGCGGCCTCATCAGATGCTTTTTCACGCCCCGCTTAAAGGCCCCGGGACTGTAGGAAGAAGGAAACACGTGTGCTGCTAATGAATTCCAGGTCTTGGTGGTGCGGCAAAGAAAAGAGTCTCCGAACCGCTTGGTTCTTCAATAATGATATACGTAGATTACTCAAACTTGAAGGAAGATTATTAAATATTCTGATACAGATGCAGTAAACATTCCTTCTAAAGTTAAGATTCATATTTTTATATTAATTGGAGGTAAATGTAACCTGTTTTTTTATGTCTCGTCCAGCTATTCGCATAGTCACCAAGTTTGTCGAATGGATGTGGGTATTTTTTGACCAAGATACATGTTTTGAAAATAAATAGTATTATTTCAGATTGCTTGTTCGTTGTTTTTCAAATTTCGATGCTTTATTGTCTTAAATATTAGAGATCATTTTTAATACAAAGCACGCAATATCCTTTAGGTATATTGTTTATTTTCTCAATAATAAGACAATTTAGTGGCCACTCCGGCGTGTGTTGTTGCGACTTTTGCACTAATGAAGATGTTTACACTATTCAGCATATCCTGTGTTTATAATATAAGATTGAGCAAGTTTATAAATACATTGAAATGCCGATTGAAGGTTTAGGAATTTACATAAAATATAACTAATAAATAAAAATTGGGAGTCATTTGATATTTTATAGCATTTTATTTTGATCACAGCTACCTTCATTGGAAGTTTCTATTAAATTATCTTAAAACTATTCAGTACAGGCCAGCGGCGCCGAACACTTGAGCACCCTGGATACCATGAGCACCATAAGCGGCAATACCGGTGGAGTAGGTGGAGGCAAGAGGACCGGCGTAACCGTAGTTAAGAGGTGCAGCATATCCGCTGACGTAGCTATGGGCGAGAGGAGCAGCATAACCATGAGAAAGGGATGAGGCGTAACCATTAACGTAGCCAGCGGCGAGAGGAGCAGCGTAGCCGTGGGCAATGGGAGCGGCGTATGCGTTTGCTACAACGGGGGCGGCGTGAACGTACGCTGGGTCTTTGCGTACAACAGCGTTGAAACCGTTGTGGGCATCAGCAGCATAGTCAACAGTACGTTTAGTGCCGTCAGACTCCAAGAGCGAGTACTGGCCGACTACGCTGTCGCCGACGCGGGTCTCATGTTGGTTCTTCACGTCACCGGTGTGAGGGTCAGATACTCCGTATGAGAAGCTGTAGCCATTGCCGTGGATAGCGCTACCTTGAGCAACCGCCACCAGGAGAGCAACAACGACGAACTGCAATTAAAACAGACATGTTTAGTATTCTGAAATTCACAATATTTAATGAATGAGTTAAAGAATTTAGTATGCTGAATATTCAAATCGAATATTCGGATCGAATTTTATAGATAGACAAAATTTAATCGGTTTAGGCTGGACTTTCCTAAGAGAGAAAATGCTCTGACCACTGAGTCACTGAACTACGCCTGAAGCTATATAAATGGTTCCGATAATTCGTACCAATATCGGTAGATGGCTCCCACCGTGCGTCCCCAAAATATGGATTTATATAAAAATTTGGATGTCTTCAGGCGTGGTTCGATAGCTCTATGGTCAGAGTGTTCCCCCTATAAGGGAAAGATTACAGTTCGAATGCCACCAAATCTCATCTTAATCAATATCTTTTCAATGTGTTTTTTTTTCTTCAATTAGAATATAATAGAACAAACCTTAGCGGCCATTGTGTTTAGGTTATTGTTTGTTCGACAGTAAAGTACGAATGATTAATCAGGGCAACCAATTCTCTTTTTATACCATTCACGTACAATATGCAGCCGGACTTTATACATAATAGTAAATTACACGTAAGGTCACGTTATCGTAAAATGTAAGGATTTTCTAAATTATTTTTGTACACTTACCTATTTGAATTATAACTGTTTAATCCGTTTTTTTAACTTAACCCTTAATTTATTCAGATTTTAAATGCCTATGTATTCGTTTTGTAGTTTTAATGGTACACTGTTGTAATGTGTTATAATTATTCAAATTTGACGTAATACGGAATTTATTATGGTAATAAAATATTTTATTAAATAATATATAAATATGTTTATTATTTAACCGTAAATTAAAAATAAGAATCATGTTAGTAATAATAATATTATGCAGTATAAATGACTAGACTACATATTTTTCAGTTTATTATTTCATCTTATATTTAGGACTTTTAAGGTTAGCAATTTGAGATGTTCTAGAATTCTAATAATATCTTAGTCTCTTCAATAGTCTTTAGAAGCCTGCTGTTTAGTCTCTCTTATATTTGTACAATAGCCCAACAGATCCCTATGCGAAAATAACTCGTGTGTATATAAAACCTACTTTCAGCAACTGAAGTTGACGCTTCTGGTGTTACACACATCCCGTACTGTTCCATACTGTTCTTCTTTTATCGTGAATAAGGTAAAAATCACGCGATATCCAAGGACAAAAGCAAATAAAGGAGTATTGTTTCTACCCATTTATAGAGATTGAAAGATCTTTACAATTATTTAATCCATTAATTCTTCTAATAATATTGTAACAGTTATGTATACGTTATGGACTGCTGAGACGAGGTCTCGGCTTCGATCCCAGGTTTTACAATGGCACACACCAATGACTTTTCGATGCTTTTCGAAGTTATGTGTGTTTTTATCGCAGGTTTATAAATGCCCGGTTAATGGCAATAGGCTCGCCACCAATTACATTGGGACATAAACTGGCGAAAGTGAGCGTGAGTTTGTCATGTCATGTCATGTCATGTCATGTCATGTCATGTCATGTCATGTCATGTCATGTCATGTCATGTCATGTCATGTCATGTTATGTTATGTTATGTTATGTATACAGGGTGTATTTTTGAAACGGGGCAGTAAGGGCAAGTACCTTAACCGTTGCAGTTACAGCAAAACGTTCTTAGAAGACCTTACCT
This sequence comes from Eilema griseolum, assembly GCA_963662185.1. Taxonomy (NCBI): domain Eukaryota; kingdom Metazoa; phylum Arthropoda; class Insecta; order Lepidoptera; family Erebidae; genus Eilema; species Eilema griseolum. The sequence goes on along the minus strand of OY759233.1, from coordinate 25,220,078 downwards.
AACTTTTTGACATATTTTGAACTGCATTCACAGATTTTGTAAAAAACTTACAGTTGGCAAAAAAAATGCAAAAGGTCCAAAAATTTTTTTTTTATGCCAATCGATTCTATTTCATGTGGGGATCAAAAAACTCTACGAGACCATTTTAGCTTTCAGTACTATGAAAGACAGAAATCGCCAAAAACGTTTCCCATACATTTCGGCAACAGAAACAAATTTCTACGATGGTCTAACTTTTTGTTATGGCCAGGAAGTGGGTAGAATTGACTGTAAAGTAAATAAAAAGAATTTTTACCCTCAAATTTCGAATTTGATTCGAAAATCTGTGTGTTATACTTAGTTTCAGCTGAGAAACTTCGTATGTGTTATTAATTAAGGATTTTCGCTAAAATGTCTTCTAATCGTGAAAAAATTGACTTATTAGAAGCGTATTTTGTCAATAATCGAAATGCGGGAGCTGCATTAGTGTGGTACCGCAATAAGTATCCGTTGCGGCATGTGCCAACAAGAAAGGTTATTACAAATCTTTTGAAAAACCTGGAATTGCAGGGTTCTTTCAAAAGAAAGCGGCAGCCTCGTGTGGACATGGACACGGAGATTGCGGTTCTGACTTATGTCGAAGCATATCCAGAGGTATCGTCCAGGCAAGTCGCCCTTGAAGTAGGTGTATCCCACTCCCTTGTGATAAAGATATGGAAGTAATACGGCTACAAGTGCTATCGATATGGGCGCATAGTTCAAGTGTTACATCCGGGTGATGATGTTCGAAGGCTTACTTTTTGCAGATGGCTAAGAGGAAAAATAAGCAGAGATCATGAATTTTTAAATTACATACTGTGGTCAGACGAAACGAATTTTTCCAATAACGGTATGTACAACAGAAAAAATCACCACTATTGGTCCAAAGAAAATCCACTAAGAGTTACGGCAAGTCATAATCAGGTACGCTTCTCATTCAACTGTTGGTGTGGTATAATGTCCAATCGAGTCATAATGGTGGAATTTTATGAAGGGAAACTGAATTCTGCCATGTATAATGAAGTCATTTTACACCATCTTGAAAACGAGATGGACGAATGGCCCCTGTCGGAATTGCGAAAAGTTCATTTTCAACAAGATGGTCCTCCGCCACATAACAGTCACCTTTCACGTTCCAATTTGAGCCGCCTATTCGGTACACAGTGGATAGGTACACATGGTCCAACACAGTGGCCACCTCGTAGCCCCGATCTAACACCACATGATTTTTTTTTATGGGGCTTCGTGAAAAACGAGGTGTATAAGACGACGTACGCCAGTGTTCAAGAGCTCAAGGATGCATTAATGACCATTTTACGTAATATTCATCCCAGAACATTATTAGCCGCCATTCGTTCAGTGCAAAAAAAGGATAGACTTATGTATTCGTGAAAATGGAAATCATTTTGAGCAATTTATTTCATAAACCAATTTCTTAAATGTTTAAATGATTTTTTTTATTTAAAAAAGTTCAAAATTTTACCTGACCTATGAGTTTCGAGTTGATTTATCATATTTCCGTACGAAATGTATGGGAAACGTTTTTGGCGATTTCTGTCTTTTCTAGTACTGAAAGCTAAAATGGTCCCATAGAGTTTTTTGATCCCCACATGAAATAGAATCGATTGGCATAAAAAAACTTTTTGAACTTTTAGCATTTTTTTTGCTAACTGTAAGTTTTTTACAAAATCTGTGAATGCAGTTCAAAATGTCCCAAAAAGTTAGGGAAGGTCTTTTAAGAACGTTTTGCTGTAACTGCAACGGTTAAGGTACTTGCCCTTACTGCCCCGTTTCAAAAATACACCCTGTATATTTAATATTTGTATTTAATACGTATATTTATGTACACCGATTTACTTATATTATGTATATTATATGTTTATATGTAAGTACCTATATCATAATTTACCTACTTTATGGTAGGTATGTATGTACTTATATATTACTTTATAGAATTCTTGTCTGTATAAGGTACATTCTCTCTATAATATTACACTCAGAAATGCACCTATAGAATCTTTCTCTGGACCCACTTTTGGTTGACTGGCAGAGAATGCTTGTGGCATTAAGTCCACCTATGTACTTGTGTTAAGATTCAAATAAAATAAAATATATATTATTTAAGGTTAATTAATTTATGAACAACTATAAAACAACCACGAGTGCTGCAACGCATCCAAAATGTCAGCAGAAATAGTAAGTTCCAAAATTTTATCGCGAAAAGTGCCGTGCCGTTGTATAATTACGAACTATAATAATTCTAAACTATCGCATTCTATCATATAAAATAATGCTAATGTGCATTAACGTGTATTAATAACTCACTAAACTTGTACTTTTACACAGTATTTTGTATTTGTTATTAGACCTGACCGGTTACGCCTCACGGCATCCTCAAAGGTTTACATGTCATATAAACCTTTGAGGATGTCATTATGTAAAAAAGTCAGAACATACATAAAAAATCGTGAATTCATTTATCATTCATTAAAAATGCATTGAATTATAAATTAGCATAATACGTAAGTAACTTGCCGCAGCAAAAAACTATGACGTCGATGTCTTAATTTCGTCATCGGATTTACACTCTACAGGGCTGTGCGTTCGAATCTCGACAAATAAATTACCAACCTTGTATTTTACGCAGGGAAATCCTCATGTACCTACTGATATTGCCTGAGGCAAGCGGTACGTGATTACTATTACTATTAGGCGATAGACCTACCGCTTGGTTTCTTAATATGCAAATAAAGGATGGATGATCCATTTTCTCTCATTCACGTGTTTAATTCTTCGTACTATTTTACCTTTCTTCAATAAATTAGTACCCCGTACTCACTTATTGAAGCATGCGCCGTACTTGCGAGACCCTGAATATTTTAAATAACAAAGCACAGTGAGTGGATATCATTTGTTGTTCATTGGCGTAATTTGAGCGGGTGACACTCCAATGTTTAAAGTTGCGAAACTATTCATGTTTTTTTTATACCACTCAGGTGGCAGACAAGCACACGGCCCACCTGATGGGAAGTGGTTACCGTAGCCTATGGACGTATGCAACACCAGGGTTGTTACACTGGCGCTACCGACCATAGTTGAGAAAAGTTAATGAATATTACAAGTATTATAAGGAATAATTATGTACTACATTGATATCTTGGATACAATCTGTAAAAACAATGTATGATTATATTAAAAAAAAAAAAAAAAAAAAAAAATATTATTAGTCCAATACTATTTCAAGAATGAAGCGAGAGTAGTATGTCAGGATCGTAGCAAATGGAGATCCGTGATCTCTGCCTACCCCTATGGGAAACAGACGTGATTTTATTTATGTATGTATATATGTACTATTTCATAATTCGAGTTTGTGTGATAGAATGATTCGAGTGTGATAGAATAAAGTCATAATTTTGACGTTTCCTGCCTACTTTTGATAATGTGGCAGTGTTCAAAAATTCTTCCTAGTCTATAGGTGTCTTTCTTTAAGAAGAAAGAGTAACGTCTTTTCTCCTTCGTAACTCTACCACGCTGCTTCAAATTTCTGAAAATAGATTAACTTGAAACTTATGGGCTGGCATGAAAGAGAGGAATCTCATGAAGTGTGTAAGAATCGAAACAGATGGGCCGTCATTTCTGCCTACGGAGGTATTAAGACTTACTATACATATTAACTTTTAAACTTTACTTTATTACTTTTAAAAGTTCCGTGATAGATAATAATATTTACGGGAAAAACGCGACCATGGTAAAGGAACAACATACCTTTGGTTTGCCTGACGATTCGTCCAGGTTACACCGGCCGCTCACCGTTTCCGGGGACGAGTCGGGGACTCTGTAGTCCTTACAGCCTAGGAAGGCCAGATCGAGAGAATCCCTGTCAACCTCACTTTCGGCAACCAAAAAGAACTCACTGCCGTACATTTTAATCGGTTCGAGTTCGACATAACCGCTCCCACTGGCTCCAGCGGGGGTATCCGTGGGGATTATTCGCACATAAAAAAAGAAGGTTACATAGGGCGTGGTCACACGCTGACTGGCTCAGTGGTACACGCCCGCCGTACATTCCCCGTACATACTCGATATTTTTAATATTTTCTTCTCGCCATGTACCAACGTATAAACGTCAAGGAAATCAAAGGTATATGTATATCTAATAAACATATAAATGACTAATAAAATAAATAATTATTGATTGCATGCGTTATATATTTGATATTATTATCGTAAAATTTAAATTATTATTGTAAAACGTAATAGAAATAAATAATTAATTGATTGCATGAGTGACATATTTGACATTACTATTGTAAATCTTAAATATTATTATTATAAAATTTAATATTTCTACACCAGGGTATGGTAGAATATGTTTGAACAAGTGAAATAACATAAAGACCTCAATGTACCATATTCTTAGAAATAAATTATTATTATTATTATTATTATTATATACCATGATAACGTTAATTCCCGTAAATATTATTGTGCAATACATACATACATATAATCACGCCTTTATCCCTGAAGGGTTAGGCAGAGGTCAATTAACACCCACATTTCACCAATCATTGAACTCGGTCCCACGTAATAGGGGGTGAGTCTATTGGCGTCTTCCGGGCACTATTGTTGACATTTGAGGCTGAGTCTGGGCTGTACATATCTGTCTGATGTTAAACAGCCCTATCCCTTAGTCGCCTTGTACGACACCACATTTGAAGAGAGGGGGTAGTCAAAATTCTACTCTACCGGGAACCACGTTGTGCAACACATATGTTTGAAATGTTGGTTTGTCCTTCCTCTATTTGGTGGTTACATATAAAACTACAGAAAAAGGCAAAAGATACAATATGTTAGTACTCTGAATTATTTTATTATAATCACAGCATTCATTGGTATTTTGAAATAAATTAAAATAAACGTATTATTTAGTACAGATGGGCGCCGTAAAGTCCATGAGCACCGTAAGCGACAGCGCCGTGAGCAAGGGGGGCAGCCGCCGCGCCGTATGCGGAGACACCGTGGGAGTATCCGTAGGCAAGAGGAGCAGCATAGCCGTGGGCAAGAGGAGCGGCGTAACCATGAACTAGGGGAGCGGCGTAGCTTTTAGCGTAACCGTGAGCGAGAGGAGCAGCGTAGGTGTTGTACACGGGAGCAGCATGAGCTACGACGGGAGCGTACAAGGGGTCCTTACGTACGACGGCGTTGAACCCATTGTGGGCATCAGCAGCATAGTCGACGGTACGTTTGGTACCGTCAGAGTCTACGAGTGAGTACTGGCCGACTACGCTGTCTCCGACACGTGTTTCATGCTGGTTTTTGATATCGCCGGTGTGAGGGTCCGACACTCCATATGAGAAACTGGTGTAGTCAGCACCATGACCGTGGATAGCGCTGCCTTGAGCAGCTGCCACCAGGAGAGCAACAACGACGAACTGTAAATATAAAGAATATTATTAGTTACGTAATCAGCACGAACTCATGCTGTGTTTAATTTCTGGTAGTGAAAATAGACAGACGTGGATGCATATCCAATATTGCAAGCGTTTAGATTTTAGTATCATACAGAGCATTTAATAAAACTAGTACTAATGAAAAGTTATACACTGCACGTAATCAAATGAGACTGTACTTAAGGAACTTCACAGAACATTCTCATTTCACACAATCAATATGGAACGAACCTTAGCTGCCATTTTTATAAATTATTATTTGTTGCACAGTGAACTGCGAATGATTAAACAGGTGTACCAATTCGCTTTATATAGTATTCCTGCACATTCGTAGCCGGACTAATAATAATAGGAAGTAAAAGAAATATGCATGTGAGGTCACGAATGGTGGGCTTTTTTAATATAATTTCGTCGACAAACAGGTTATACGTAACTGAGAAATTAACATACACATATTAATCACGCCGTTTACCCAGGAGGGTTAGGCAAAGGTGAATTAACAACCACATTTCAGCAATCGTTAAATTCGGTCCTAGGTAATAGGGAGTGAGCCTATTGCTGTCTTACAGGCACTATTGTTGACTCGAGCCACTCTTCTGAGGCTGAATCTCGACTGTATATATCTGTCTGGTGTTAAACAGTCCTATCCCTTAGTCTCTTTGTACGCCACCGCATGAGAAAAGATGGGGGTGGTCCAAATTCTACTCTGCCGGGAACTACGTGGCATTAAAATTCATAAAACATTGAAGCATTGAATCATAAATTAGCATAATACGTAAGTAACATGTGGCAGCAAAAAACTGTGACGTCGATGTCTTAATTTCGTCATCGGATTTACGTTCTACAGGGCTGTGCGTTCGAATCTCGACGAATATATTACCAACCTTGCATTTTATGCAGGGAAATCCTCATGTATTGATATTGCCTGAGGCAAATTGTACGTGATTACTATTACTATAAGGCACTAGAACTACCGCTTGTTTCTTAATAGCGCAAATTAAGTATGGGTGATCCACTTTCTGAAATAAACTCGATATTTCCTAACACTGATCGCAGGACTATTGCAGGTAAGACGAAGCTTGGCTTTGGCTAAGTACGTATACCTGATCTTTCTTGGCAAACCGACTAATCCACAGGTATTGGAAACGTTGAGACTGCGTGTCCCTAGCACCAGGTTGCGGCTCGCGCCAAGAGTCAGACTTTTCAGATTCCGGTACCCCGTACTAACTTATTGAAGCATGCTCCTTACGTGCGAGCCCGGAATATTATACATAGCATATCAGAGAGAGTGGATATCTTTTGTTGTTCATTGGCGGAATTTAAGCGGGTGACACTCCAAAGTTTATAGTTGCGAAACTATTGATGTTATAATAGTTAATAAATATTACAGGTGTTATAAGGAATAAATATGTATTACATTGTAGGACACGACTGTATTTCCGTCCAATTGAGCAATCTGAATGGGAAAGTATCTCCGCCTTACAGAATACCGTGGCCATAATAACTTCGTGTTGTGTTCCCAGTGTAGTACGGTAGTCAGAGTTCACTGGAGAGTTTTTGTGCTGTCAGTGGGAAGACCAAAAACTGGTTCTGCTTTGTCTTTTACACTGACAGCACAGAAACTCTCTGTGCTTACTGGGTTGGCAGAGCGAGTGTGACTCCCTTGGTTTTACACACGTCCATAGACCACGGTAACCAATTTCCATCAGGTAGGCCGTGTGATTCTCTGCCACCTAAGTGGTATAAAAAGAAATCTCTGTATGAAGCTGTCACAGAATGCAGTCACAATTTTGGGACGTTTCCTGACAACTTTTGATAATGCTGTGGCAGGTTTTTTCAAAAAATATTTCTTCAGTTTGTAGGTCTCTTTCTTTAAGAGCGAAGTCTTTCTCCTTCTTTAATCTATCTCGCAGCTTCAAATTTCTAAGATTAAATTAACTTGAAACTGATGGGCTTGCATGAAAGAGAGGAATCTCATGAAGTGTGTAAGAATAGAAACCAAGAAAAAATATCAAGCTGTCATCTCTGCCTACCCGGAGGTATTAAGACGTGCAATACTTATTTCTTTTGAAACTTTCGCGTTCCACGATATTTAATAATATTTAAGGGAATTAAGGCAACCATGGTATAGGTACAACATACCTTTGAATTACCTGACGTTTCGACTACGTTACACCGGCCATGGTCATAGGCTGACTGGCCCATGGTGCACGCTCGCCGTCTTCGAGGTAGTAAGTTCTTCATCTCCCCGCACAATCTCGATATTTTTAATATTTTCTTTTCGCCGAGTACCAACGTATAAACGTCAGGCAAATCAAAGGCATGTATGTATGTATGTACATAGGTTACACTAAAAGTTTCCGGAACTGGCCACTTACATAAACAATATTTAAAAATTTATTACAACATTTGAAAATAGAACTCTTTGGCTGTAGAATACAGTTTGTTTCATCTGACTGTCTTTTGTTTTTACCTTGTGGCGCCATTAAAAAAATTGTGTGTCTGCATCAACATGGATTTAACTCAGGAAAATTTTCGTAGTATGAATTTCTACGATTTTAAGTGTAATTTGACGGCTCAACAGAGCATCGCTCGGCTTGAAACAGCTTTTGGCGATGAAGCTCCATGCAAGACGACTGTTTATAGCTGGTTTGCAGAATTCAAGCGTGGTCGTATCAATCTCAGTGACGAATCTCGCGATGGTCGGCCGTCCACCGCTGTGACCAACAAAAACATCGATGCTGTGCGCCGTATGATTGAAACAGACAGGCATGTGACCTACCATGAAATTCGCGCCTCCTTAGAAATAGGCATGAGTCAAATACAATCAATCCTACACAAACATTTGGGTGTGAGAAAGCTGTGCTCGCGGTGGATCCCACATAACTTGACCGAGGATCAAAAAACGGACCGCGTCACTTGGTGCAGTGCCATGCTTACCAGATTCAACGAAGGTGCGTCAAATTTGGTGTGGGACATAGTAACAGGTGACGAAACATGGATTTATTGCTACGATCCCAAAACAAAGCAGCAATCGAGCGTATGGGTCTTTCAAGATGAGCCGAAACCAACCAAAGTGGCGCGCGTGAAAAGTACATCTAAGCGGATGATTGCTTCTTTTTTTAATAAAACTGGACACGTGGCTACTGTTGCTTTAGAAAATCGTCGTACTGTGAATAGTGACTGGTACACGACCATTTGTTTGCTGGAAGTTATTGACGAACTCCGTAAAAATAACCGTAAACGCCGTATCATCCTGCACCACGACAATGCTAGTTCTCACACGGCCAGACAGACAAACGACTTTTTGAAGGCGAAAAATGTAGAACTCATGAGTCATCCTGCATACAGTCCCGACCTGGCACCTTGTGACTTTTATCTGTTCCCAAAAATTAAGAACCAATTACGCGGCCAACGATTTTCATCACCAGAAGAGGCTGTCGAGGAGTATGAAAAACACGTTTCAGAGGAGTGGCACAAAAGTTTTCAAAACTGGTTTGATCGAATGAAAAAGTGCATAGACGCCAAGGGAGATTATTTTGAAAAACAATAAATTAATTTTGTACCTTTAATAGTATTTTTTCATATTCATTCCGGAAACTTATAGTGCGCCCCACGTATGTACCATAAACTTAGTAATACTAGACGAATAAAGTGTGCGAGCGAGATACATAAGTTTATATAAAAACCTAGGTGTGAGAAAGAGACAGAGTACATTATATGGTGAAGCATTTTTCTATCAATTTATAAACTGATTGACAGAAATAACCTACTGTCATAAAAAACAAATTATATGAATATAATTCAATACGTCGTAATTTTTAATATTTTAAGGGAATAAAATACGGTGGCGCGCCTGGCGCGCCTCCCCGTTTCCGGGGTCGAGTTGGGGACTGTAGTCCCCACAACCCGAGAAGAGGGCCAGATCGTGAGAGATGGCCCTGGGTCGGCCGGGGTGCGAGGGATATGCCTGTCAACCTCACCTTCGGCAACCAAAACGACCCACAGGTGGCGTGCGTTTTAGTCGGTTCGAGTCCGACATAACCTCCTCCACCGGCTCCGGTGGGGAGGTATCCGTGGGGATTCTGCGCACGAAAAAAAAAAAAAAAAAGGGTATAAAATAATGGATTCATGTTGTGTATCAGATTGTGGCCTTACGTGAAGTAATAATCCAAATCTTTATTTGCATTATTGCTTCACGTAAGGCCGCAATCTAACTATTAGTAATTACCTGTGAAATGTCTCCTTAGACATTTCACAGGTAAATACTAATAGTTCATACTCAGTACATTCATCGTGTTTGTTTTCCTAGAATGTATACACAAAATGGGTTTGTATTAGGTTCAATATAATGCAACAAGCTCTCTATTTTCGAAATATTATACTAATTTAGAAAATTACAGGTTTGTTATTTTTTAATTTATTTTTATTTATTTATTTTACAACAATATTATACAATGCTAACAATCATAGCGAACCATAAACCACTGGGGTTTATGTGGAGTACCGTACATTCTATATTGTGATTATATTTTAAATCATAAATATCTACTTTACATACTTAATTCATTATAACAAACAAATGGGTAGATAGTTATAAGAAAGGCATGTAGGAGGTAAGGGTAAAAATTTAATACTCATATACCAAATTTTGATACCGTTTCGCACAGGGGTTGATTCAAAGCTAACAATGTATCGACATATCGATATCGATAATATTATTTGTGTACAATACAGTTTTATGATTATTTATTCATGTTCGCACAGATATATTAAATTACATAACTTTCAGGTTTCCTGTGGCTGCACACGTAAGACAAAAATGTTTGTCAAAAATATGAAATCTATTTCGAACAAAGACTTGAAACCGTTATGAATTTTGACCAGAAGGTATATATTTGATCGAACGGTTTTATTAATTTTGAGGAATATTATCACGGATAATATATTTTGCACGCTGCACCAATCTTTATTTATTAAATATATAATGGAAATAAATTAGAATAGATCTTTATTTGCTAGAACATTGTGATAACGATGTTACAAATTATGTCTTGTGATTAGGTACACCATGTTCTGCCTAAATTGGGCATGCAAATTTTCCTTATTATCGAAACACTTTAGCGTACAAAATGATACGAAGTCAAAAGGAAGCTTATACATTTTATACCACTTAATCACATTTTTATATATACTCTTAACATGTTATGGATAAAAACTCTGTAACAGAATAAAAACGTTTGTTTAGCAACCAGTCTTTTAACGACTTTATTAATAAAAAAATTTGACAATAAGGCTCAGATATGTAGCGTCACTAAAATATATCGAAAGAAACATTAAGAAACTATCTTAAATAATTTGACGTATATATGTTATTTCCCTTTCTCAAGTATTATAAGAATAAAATAACAAGTCTTTAAAAAAACTTACTTACTTACTACTTACTAAAGCACCCGATAATGACTTAAAGACTTCTAAGGAGTTTCAAAGCATGCCGCAAGGCGAAGATGGGGCGGGTCGTAGTTTAGTCGCTAGTACAATATAATTGATTAATATTTAAGTATAAGTATTTCTCAAATTATTGCTTTTACTTAATATAACGGTTCATAAAATAAATTTAAAATAAATATAGTTTTCTCACGAATGCCATTGTCAGAATCAGCTCACCCTGTCGAATGTTCTGAAGTAAAAACATAAAAACATTGCCAATACTATTAGTTGTATTGATAATGCAGTGCAGCTATGTCACTTCACTAAAACTCATTATCACTTGACTGCTCCTGCTAGTCTACTTCTACTAGTAAAATACTGACACTTTCCAAGATCACGTTAATTCCCATAAATATTATTGTGCAATACATATGTTTGAAATGTTGGTTTGTCCTTCCTCTATTTGGTGGTTACATACAAAACTACAGAAAAAGGCAAAAGATACAATATGTTAGTACTCTGAACTATTTTATTATAATCACAGCATTCGTTGGTATTTTGATTTATTAAATTATTTATTATAATATTAATTAAAATAAACGTATTATTTAGTACAGATGGGCGCCGTAAAGTCCATGAGCACCGTAAGCGACAGCGCCGTGAGCAAGGGGGGCAGCCGCCGCGCCGTATGTGGAGACACCGTGGGAGTATCCGTAGGCAAGAGGAGCAGCATAGCCGTGGGCAAGAGGAGCGGCGTAACCATGAACTAGGGGAGCGGCGTAACTTTTGGCGTAACCGTGAGCAAGAGGAGCGGCGTAGGTGTTATACACGGGAGCAGCCACTACGGGAGCAGCATGAGCTACGACAGGAGCAGCATGAGCTACGACAGGAGCATACAAGGGGTCCTTGCGTACGACGGCGTTGAACCCATTGTGGGCATCAGCAGCATAGTCGACGGTACGTTTGGTACCGTCAGAGTCTACGAGTGAGTACTGGCCGACTACGCTGTCTCCGACACGTGTTTCATGTTGGTTTTTGATATCGCCAGTGTGGGGGTCCGACACTCCATATGAGAAACTGGTGTAATCAGCACCATGACCGTGGATAGCGCTGCCCTGAGCAGCTGCCACCAGGAGAGCAACAACGACGAACTGTAAATGTAAAGAATATTATAGGTAACGTAATCAGCACGAACTCATGATCAGAAATTGAATAGTGGACTTGCTGTGTTCAATTTCTCAATTTTTGGTGGTAAAAATAGAGAGACGTGGACGCACATCCAATGTTGCAAGCGTTTAGTTTTTAGTACCATACAAATCATCTAGTAAAACTAGTACTAATAAAAAGTTATACAGTGTACGTAATCATAAGAGACTGTACTTAAGGAACTTCAGAGAACATTCTCATTTCACATAATCAATATGGAACGAACCTTAGCTGCCATTTCTATAAGTTATTATTTGTTGCTCAGTGAACTGCGAATGATTAAACAGGTGTACCAATTCACTTTATATAGTATTCCCGCACATTCGTAGCCGGACTAATAATAATAGGAAGTAAAAGAAATATGCATGTGAGGTCACGAATGGTGGGCTTTTTTAATACAATTTCGTCAACAAACAGGTTATACGTAACTAAGAAATTAACATACATACATATTAATCACGCCGATTACCCAGGAGGGTTAGGCAGACGTGAATTAACAACCACATTTCAGCAATCGTTAGATTCGGTCCCACGTAATAGGGAGTGAGCCTATTACCGTCTTTCGGGCACTATTGTTGACTCGAACCACACATCTGAGGCTGAATCTCGACTGTATATATCTGTCTGGTGTTAAACAGTCCTATCCCTTAGTCTCTTTGTACGACACCGCATGAGAAAAGATGGGGGTGGTCCAAATTCTACTCTGCCGGGAACTACGCGGCATTAAAATTCATAAAAGAATGCATTGAATCATAAATTAGCATAATACGTAACATGCGGCAGCAAAAAAACTGTGACGTCGATGTCTTAATTTCGTCATCGGATTTACGTTCTACAGGGCGTTAGAATCTCGACGAATAAATTACCAACCTTGCATTTTACGCAGGGAAATCCTTATCCTACTGATATTGCCTGAGGCAAATTGTACGTGGTTACTATTACTATAAGGCACTAAAACTACCGCTTGTTTCTTAATAGCAAAATTAAGGATGGGTCCACTTTCTGAAATTAATTCGATATTTCGTAACACTGGTCGCAGGACTATTGGAGGTAAGACGAAAAGTACGTATTCCTGATCTTTCAAGGCAAACTGACTAACCCGCAGGTATTGAAAGCGTTGAGTCTGCATGATCCTAGCACCAGGCTACAGCTGGCCCCAAGGGAGCAGACTTTTGAGGTTGAAGCATGCTCCTTACGTGCGAGCCTAGAATATTATACATAGCACATCACAGAGAGTGGATATCTTTTGTTGTTCATTGGCGGAATTTGAGCAGGTGACACTCTAAAGTTTAGAGTTGTGAAACTATTGGTGTTATAATATTCTATAATATAAAAATGAATCGCTAAATGTGTTGGTAAGCGCATAACTCAACAACGCTTGGACCAATTTGGCCAATTCTTTTTTTTTAATGTTCGTTGAAGTTCAGGAATGGTTTTTACGGCGAGAAAAAATCTAATGTTTGCCAGAAAAGCCCTAATAACAGCCCTTTTCTTTTTCCCATACAAACGTCCCAGACAAAAAAAAAAAAAAGGCAGCGTTAGTGTGACGCTTCTGGTGTTGCACGAGTCCATAGGCTACGGTAACCACTTCCCATCAGGTGGGCCGTGTGCTTGTCTGCCACCTAAGTGGTATAAAAAAAAAAGCGTACTAATTAAAAGGTAGAGTCAATTTGAGCTTACTACTCACTATAAAATAGGAAGGAACAAATATTCTTTAAAGGACGAAGTCTGTCGGGTCCGCTAGTAGTCAATAAATATTACAGATATTATAAGGAATAATTATGTATTACATTGTAGGACACCACGGTATTTCCGACCAATTGAGCAGTCCGAATGGGAAAGTACCTGCGCCCTACAGAATACCGCGGCCATAACAAAAGGGTAGCCAGAGTTCACTGGAGAGTTTTTGTGCTGTCAGTGGGAAGACCAAAACCTTGTCCTGCTTTGTCTTTTACACTGACGGCACAGAAACTCTCTGTGCTTACAGGGTTGGTAGCGCGAGTGTGACTCCCTTGGTTTTACACACGTCCATAGGCCACGGTAACCAATTTCCATCAGATAGGCCGTGTGTTTGTCTGCAAGTGGTATAAAAAAAAATCTCAGTATGAAGCTGTGACAGAAAGCAGTCACAGTTTTGGACCTTTTCCTGACAACTTTTGATAATGTTGTAACAGGTTTTTTCAAAACTTATTTCTTTAGTTTGTAGGTCTCTTTCTTTAGGAAGAAAGAGCGAATGTCTTTCTCCTTCGTTATATGACAAACATGTTGATTACATAGTCAAGAAAGCTTTAAAATCGATGGGTTTTATCATGAGAACTTCTGCATGTTTTCGAACTCTAAAATCTGTCAAAATACTATATTGTTCATATATCCGCAGTCACCTGGAATATGCATCCCAGGTGTGGAATCCGCAGTACGACACTTATATATCCCGCATAGAAAGGGTGCAGGCGAAAGTCCTACGGTACCTAGATTTTAAAGCCAAACAATTCTCGTCTGACAACACTGCTAGATGTAAGCGGTACCATTTTCTCCCGCTTGAATTTAGGCGTAATGTAAGTGATGTTTGTTACTTGGCTGGCATAATAAATGGCTCTGTTGACTGCCCGGAACTCCTCGCTAATATAGGGCTTCGTGCCAACCTACTGGGCTTCAGAAAGCGGCCAGTATTGAGTGTCCCTGTAGCCTCAACTAATTACAGAGTCAGTGGGTTTCTTATTCGCAGTCTCAAAAAGTTTAATGAGGTCTCGATACCCCTAGACAAATATTTGTTCTGTACAAGCTCGAATGTAATTAAAAGACGCATGGTTGACGAGTTCTTTGGAGAAGGTGCTAGCCACCGTCACAGAACTCAGTCAGTGTAGTGACATCTACTGCAGACTATTCTTGTGCTTTTGTATTTTGTATCTTCTTATATATTTTCTTTCCTTTTGTTGCAATTTGTATGGTATTTTAAGTATCTTTTATTTATTTATATTATTGTACAAGCCAACGTAATAAATAAATATTTATATGTGTAGGCATGTAATTAGCAATATGTTTAACATAGTGTAATCTATATATTATTGTTATTAGTCTGTAAGCCTTCCTAAAAGAAATAAATAAAAAATTATCTATCTCGCAGCTTCAAATTTCTGAAATTAAATTAACTTGAAACTGATGGGCTTGCATGAAAGAGAGGAATCTCATGAAGTGTATTAGAATAGAAACGGATATCAAGCTGTCATCTCTGCTTACCCGGAGGTATTAAGACGTGCAATACTTATTACCTTTTAAACTTTCGCGTTCACGATATATAATAATACTAGCTTTTGCCCGCGGCTCCGCCCGCGTAGATGTCGGTTATCACGACAAAACATAGCCTATGTCCTTTCCCAAGATCTAATCTACCCCTGTACCAAATTTCAGCTAAATCGGTTCAGTGGTTTAGGCGTGAAAGCGTAACAGACAGACAGACAGACAGACAGACAGACAGAGTTACTTTCACATTTATAATATTAGTAAGGATTCATTAAATCATGCCATTGTCAGAATCAGCTCACCCTGTCGAATGTTCTGAAGTAACAAACATAAAAACATTGCCAATACTATTAGTTGTATTAATAATTCAGTGCAGCAATATCACTTCACTAAAACTCATTATCACTTGACTGCTACTGCTAGTCTACTACTACTAGTAAAATACTGACATTTTCCAAGATCACGTTAATTCCCATAAATATTATTGTGCAATATTTGAAATATTGTTTTGACCTTCCTTTATTTGGTGGAGACATATAAAACTACAGACAAAGGCAAGAAAAGAAATACAAGATGTTAATACTCTGAAATATTTTATTATAATCACAGCATTCGTTGGTATTTTGAAATAAATTAAAATAAACGTATTATTTAGTACAGATTGGCGTCTTAAAGTCCATGAGCATCGTAAGTGACTGTAACCATGAACTAGGCGAGTGGCGTAGCTATTGGCGTAACCGTGAGCGAGAGGAGCAGCGTAAGTATTGTACACGGGAGCAGCCACTACGGGAGCAGCATGAGCTACAACTTGGTCCACGACTTGGTCGATGACTTGGGCGACGATGTGGTCGACGACGTGGTCGACGAAGTGGTCGACGACGTGGTCGACGATGTGGTCGACGATGTGGTCGACGACGAGGTTGACGTCGCGGGCGGCGTCGACTTTACGTTTGGTTCGTCAGAGTCCTCGAACGAGTACTCGCTGTCTCCGAAATGTGATTCATGATGGTTTTCGACATCGTCGGTGTAGGGGTCCGACCATCCATGTGAGAAACTGGTGTAGTCAGAATCATAACCGTGGAAAGCTCTGCCTTGAACAACTGCCACCAGGAGGGCAACAACAACGAACTGTAAATGTAACAAAAATATTATAAGTTACGTAATCAGCACGAACTCATAATCAGAAATTGAATAGTGGACTTGCTGTGTTCAATTTCTGGTGGTAAAAATAGAGAGACGTGGACGCACATCCAATGTTGCAAGCGTTTAGTTTTTAGTACCATACATATCATCTTGGAAAACTAGTACTAATAAAAAGTTAGACGCTGTACGTAATCATATGAGACTGTTCTTAAGGAACTTCACAGAACATTCTCATTTTATACGATCAATGTGAAACGCACATTAGCTGCCATTTTAGTAAGTTTTTGTTTGTTGCACAGTGAACTGCGAATGATTAAACAGGTATATCGATTCACTTTATATAGTATTCCCACACATTCGTAGCTGGACTAATAATAATAGGAAGTAAAAGACATATGCATGTGAGGTTACGAATGGTGGATTTTTAATACAATTTCGTCGACAAACAAGTTATACGGAACTGAGAAATAAACAGACCATACAAACATTCAATCACGCCGTTTACCCAGGAGGATTAGGCAGAGGTGAATTATCAACCACATTTCAGCAATCGTTAAAATCGGTTCCACTTAAAAGGAGGTAAGCCTATTGCCGTCTTAAGGGCACTATTGTTGACTCCAATCTGAGACTGAATCTCGACTTAAATATATTAAATTAATCATTATCACTTTGTACGACACCGCATGAGAAAAGATGGGTGTGATCCAAATTCTACTCTACCGGGAATTACGCGGCATTAACATTCATAAAAGAATGCACTGAATCATAAATTAGCATAATACGTAAGGAACTTACCGCAGCAAAAAACTGACGTCGATGGCTTAATTTCGTCATCGAATTTACACTCTACAGGGCTGTGCGTTCGAATTTCGTCGAATAAAATACCAACCTCGCATTTTACGCAGGGGAAAAAGAATAATTATATATTACATGGTTTTCTTGGATACAATCTGTAAAAACAATGTATGATTATATTAAATAAATAAATAAAAATAAAATAAAATGTTATTAGTCCAGTAATGGATTCGAGTATATTCTCAATATGAAGCTGTGACAGAATGCAGTAACAATTTTGGGACTTTTCCTGACAACTTTTGATATTGTTGTGGCAGAATTTTTCAATATTATTACTTTAGTTAGTAGGTCTCTTTCCATAAGAAAGAAAGAGTGAAGTCTTTTCTCCTTCGTTACTCTATCTGAAAGAAAAAGAAAAATCTATCTCGCATCTTCAAATTTCTGGAAATAGATTTGAAACTGATGGGCTTGCATGAAATAGAGGAATCTTATGAATAGAAACAGATGGCAAGCCGTTAGCTCTGCCTACCCGGAGGTATTAAGACTTTGTACCTTTTAAAATTTCGCGTTCTACGTTGTACAACATAGCTTTGAATTGCCTGACGTTTTGACTTTTTTACACCGGCCATGGTCACAGGCTGACTGGCTCAGTGGTGCACGCCTGCCATCTTCGAGGTAGTAGGTTCTTCATCTACCCGCACAGTCTCGATATTTTTAATATTTTCTTTTCGCCGTGTACCAATGTATAAACGTCAGGCAAATCTCCGCAGTGGAAGTTGGCGTGCCGCATCATAAGGGGGTACCGCACGATATCATTCAACGCGGCGAGTCTCCTCGCCGGATCGCCACCATGGATCCTGGAAGTGAGATGCCTTTCGGCGCTATACCGGTTCCGAAAGGCGGCGCGGGAGCGGGGTCACGATCCCGAGCCCGAAGAAATTCGGGCCGTGAGATCCCGGCTCCACAGGGAAATGGTGGCGGAATGGGAGATACGACTTGGGCGACCAGGCGCAGGGCACGCCGTAGTAACGGCGGTAAGACCCATCATGGGGGAGTGGCTAGAGAGCCCACACGGCAGCCTCTCGTACCGTCTGACGCAGATGATCACCGAGCACGGATGCTTCGGAAAGTATCTGCGTCGGATGCAAAAAGAGCCAACGTCCGAGTGCCATCACTGCGACGCGAGCGAGGACTCAGGTCCGCACACGCTCACCGAGTGTCCGGCGTGGGAGACGCCGAGGCGAGAGCTTGTGGCGGCCCTGGGAGTGAGGGTTCTCACGCTCTCCACCTTGCTCGCGGCGATGGTTCGCTGCGCGGATGCGTGGGCGGCCGACGCCTCCTTCTGCGAGCAAGTAATGCTCGTGAAGGAGGAGGCGGGGCGGGAGCAGCAGCGGGAGCGACGAAGGATCGCAAGACAAGCTGCCCGCGTACGAAGGCAACTCGGGCGTCGGAGGTCGATGAACGACCTCCGCCCCCCATGAGCGCCGGCCTGGGGGTGACAGGTGAAGCCGCCTGTCACCCTGGCAGAAGCAGGCCGCGGCGGCGGCGCGCGTGGCGCGCCTCCCCGTTTCCGGGGACGAGTTGGGGACTCTGTAGTCCCCACACCCGAGAAGAGGGCCAGATCGTGAGAGATGGCCCTGGGTCGGCCGGGGTGCGAGGGATATGCCTGTCAACCTCACCTTCGGCAACCAAAACGACCCACAGGCGGCGTGCGTTTTAGTCGGTTCGAGTCCGACATAACCTCCTCCACCGGCTCCGGTGGGGAGGTATCCGAGGGGATTTTGGGCACGTAAAAAAAAAAAAAAAAAAAACGTCAGGCAAATCAAAAGTATAGATGTACAATAAACTTAGTAACGTTAAAGTTTATACAAAAACTTAGGTGTGAGAAAGAGACAGAGTACATTATATGGTGAAGCATTTTTCTATGCCGCTATGCCGCTGTCTAGTTCACGTGGTTCCCGGCAGAGTAGAATTTGTGTCGTACAAGGCGACTAAGGGATAAGGCTGTTTAACACCAGACAGATATATACAGTCCAGATTCAGCCTTAGATGCATTGCTCGAGTCTGTGCCTGGAAGACGGCAATAGGCTCACCCCCTATTACATGGGACCAAATTCAATGATTGGTGAAATGTGGGTGTTAAATCACCTCTGCTTAACACTCCGGGGATATAGGCGTGATTATCTGATTATCTGTATTTTTCTATCAATTTATAAACAGATTGACAGTAACCCGTTATCCTACGTGAGCGATAAGCGCGTCAAAGCAGCAACGCGACGCGATGCGTGACATATTCTTACATACATCACATGACATATTCATGCGACACAACGTAGGACACAATAAAGAACTACGACCATTTGATATTTACGCGCAGCGTCGAAACGCGTTGCGTTGTCGCACTCGTCGCTCACGTAGGACAATGCCTAAGTGTCAAAGAATAAAATAATGGTTCCATGTTGTGTATTAGATTGTGGCCTTACGTGAAGCAATAATCCAAATAAAGAAACATTTCACAGGTAAATACGAATAGTTCATAATCAAAACTTTCATGGTGTTTGTTTTCCTAGAATGTATTATATACATAAAATATACACAAAATGTTTTTGTATGAGGTTGAATATAATGCAACAAGCTCTCTATTTTCGATATATTATACTAATTTAGAAAAATACAGGTTTGTTAATTTAATATTCATACAGGTACCAAAATATGATACCGTTTCGTACAGGGGTTGATTCAAAGCTAACAATCTATCGATATATCGGTATCGGTACTATTATTTGACTTCAATACTGTTTTAAAATTATTTATTCATGTTCACACTAATGGATTAAATTACATAACTTTCAGGTTTCCTGTGGCTGCATACTTTAGGCAAGAATGTTTGTCAAAAATGTGAAATCTTTTTCGAACAACGACCATACATACCGTTATGAATTTTGACCACAAGCTATTTGATCCAACGGTTTTATTAATTTTCAGGAATATTATCACAATTTTTTTCTGATTAAATATATAATTGAAATATATCAATAAGGCTCAGTTATGTAGCGTCACTAAAAATATATCGAAAGAAACATTTAGAAATTATCTTGATAAAATGGTCGTATATATGTTATTTCTCTTTCTCAAGTATTATAATAATACATTAAAAAGTCTCTAAAAAAAACACCCAATAGCTTAAAAGGTTCTGTGGAGTTTCAAAGCGGGGCGAAGATGGAGTGAGTAGTAGTTTAGTCGCTGGTACTATTTAATTGTTTAATATTAAACTATTTCTCAAATTATTGCTTTTACATAATATAACGGTTTATAATGTAAATTTAAATTTAATATAGTTTTCTCACGAATGTCATTGACAGAATCAACTCACCCTGTCGAAAGTTCTGAAGTAACAAACATAAAAACGTTGCCAACACTATTAGTTGTATCGATAATGCAGTGCAGCAATGTCACTTCCTACCATACTGACATTTTCCATGATCACGTTAATTCCCATAAATATTACCTATTATGCAATACATATGTTTGAAATATTGGTTTATCGTTTATCCTTCCTTTATTTAGTGGATACCTATAAAACTACAGACAAAGGCAAGAAATACAAGATGTTAATACTCTGAAATATTTTATTATAATCACAGCATTCGTTAGTATTTTGA
Organism: Eilema griseolum; assembly: GCA_963662185.1. Taxonomy (NCBI): domain Eukaryota; kingdom Metazoa; phylum Arthropoda; class Insecta; order Lepidoptera; family Erebidae; genus Eilema; species Eilema griseolum. The sequence continues at coordinate 25,199,131 of OY759233.1, read as the reverse complement.
AATAAATTAAAATAAACGTATTATTTAGTACAGATTGGCGTCTTAAAGTCCATGAGCATGGTAAGTGACAGTAACCATGAACTAGGCGAGCGGCGTAGCTATTGGCGTAACCATGAGCGAGAGGAGCAGCATAAGTATTGTACACGGGAGCAGCCACTACGGGAGCAGCATGAGCTACGACTTGGTCCACGACTTGGTCGACGACTTGGGCGACGACGTGGTCGACGACGTGGTCGACGAAGTGGTCGACGACGTGGTCGACGACGTGGTCGTCGACGTGGTCGACGAGGTTGACGCCGGGGGCGGCGTCGACTTTACGTTTGGTACGTCAGAGTCCTCGAACGAGTACTCGCTGTCTCCGAAATGTGTTTCATGATGGTCTTTGACATCGTCGGTGTAGGGGTCCGACCATCCATGTGAGAAACTGGTGTAGTCGGAATCATAACCGTAGAAAGCGCTGCCTTGAACAGCTGCCACCAGGAGAGCAACAACAATGAACTGTAAATGTAACAAAAATATTATAAGTTACGTAATCAGCACGAACTCATGATCAGAAATTGAATGATGGGCTTGCTGTGTTCAATTTCTGGTGATGAAAATAGAGACGTGGACGCACATCCAATGTTGCAGGCGTTTAATTTTTAGTACCATACAAATAATCTAGTAAAATTAGTACTAACAAAAAGTTATACACTGTACGTAAAGATATGAGACTGTTCTTAAGGAACTTCACAGAACATTCTCCTTTCACACAATAAATATGGAACGCACCTTAGCTGCCATTTTTGTAAGTTTTTGTTTGTTGCACAGTGAACTGCGAATGATTAAACAGGTATATCAATTCACTTTATATAGTATTCCCGCACATTCGTAGCCGGACTAATAATAATAGGAAGTAAAAGACATATGCATATGAGGTTACGAATGGTGGATTTTTAATACAATTTCGTCGACAAACAAGTTATACGGAACTGAGAAATAAACAGACCATACAAACATACAATCACACCGTTTACCCAGGAGGATTAGGCAGAGGTGAATTAACAACCACATTTCAGCAATCGTTAAAATCGGTACAAGTTATACGGAACTGAGAAATTAACCGCTGGGACAACAAGACAAGACAAACTGAATGTCTTAATTTATAGTAGATAGTCCGTAATTTGTCAAGGTGCTCGAATTTCACTAGCGGCCCGTGTCCCGACTTAGCCCATTCGTAAATAAACCTGTTTGAAAAACAGTGCCGAGCATATGCTGAACCAGGCCCTATTCAGCATACCTACTGGATGCTCATGATTGCATATGATTTGGGCTAGCATTAAAGTTAACATTTTGTTATTGAGTTTTTTCATTTTCTTATCATTCTGTTTTATGTATCTTGTAAGTACATGCTGGAATAAATATTTTCTTTCTTTCTAAAACCCCACTTTAAAGTGTAATATTTTCAATACACCCCTCATCCCTAATTTCCCTCTTGATGTTGTACTTATGAGAAATGCTGATAGATACGTAAACTTATTTTTAACAAAAGAATATAATTTATAAAATATTCGTGCAACTTTGCAAATTACGAACTTTCCATATAAACATTATTCGTCTATTTTACCCCTATTTTTAGTATGTATAGAAGTTTTGAAAAATGCTGTTACACATACTCATTTTTTTTCTAAAAAGACGAGTACATGAAATTCCATCCTTCCAGTTTTTAATCGAGTCTAGAACGGAGGTGGTTCTCAATTTGGAGGTTTATGTGTCTGTGTGTGTGTGTTTGTATGCGCATAGCTCCATCATATGTGTACGATTTTGCAATTTTGTTTTTTGTTCGAAAGAGGTTCATTCCAAAATGGTTCAATTTTAATTAAGTAAAAGATGGGTGAAACACCCATCCATGTTCCAGACGTAATTGTGTGGGAAGTCGTTTATTTTACTCCTTAGTAAAGAAATTTTGAACATAAGAAACGCTGATGCATATTTTGTTCATTTATTTTAAAAAATTACCAATATATGAAATTTAATGCTATCATACAAACCTTCATCCCCTTGACCTTTTAAATATATTTTTTCCAGAAACCTTTTTTTATTGGATACTTCAGCATAAAAGAAATTTTGAAAGATCACGCCTTATATTGAACAAGAAATTATCAAGGATAGCCGTGGTCGTATGCCTTGAAATGTGCTAATGCGAAAAGCACTTTCAGTTGGTACCAAACGCGACATATTTAGCTCAAATTTATTTTTTTATCACTGTACATTAGATTCGTAGAGCTCACTGGAGAATTTGTGCCGTCAGTGGGAAGACTAAAGGCTTGTCCTGATTTGTCTTCTACTGACGGCACAGAAACTCTGTACTTACAGGGTTGGCAGCGCGACTGTGACTCCTCTGGTGTTACAGACGTCCATAGGCCACGGTAACTACTTTCCATCAGGTGGGCCGTGTGCTTGTCTGCCAACTAAGTGGTATAAAAAAAAAAAAAAAAAAGATTCAGTGACACGTTTATTATTCTAATAAGTGCTTGAGGAGCTACGAGGGAACAGGTGAACTTTATACATACATACACACGCACGCTTTTTTAAAGGAGGTAGGACACGGTGGTATATCCGCCCGATTGAGCAGTCCGACTGGGGAAGTACCTCCGCCCTACAGAATACCGCGGTTATAATAACTTCGTGTTGTGTTCCCAGCGGTGAGTAGGGTAGCCAGAGCTCACTGGAGAATTTGTGCCATCAGTGGGGAGACTAAAGGCTTGTCCTGATTTGTCTTCTACTGACAGCACAGAAACTCTGTACTTACAGGGTTGGCAGCGCGACTGTGACTCCTCTGGTGTTACAGACGTCCATAGGCCACGGTAACTACTTTCCATCAGGTGGGCCGTGTGCTTGTCTGCCAACTAAGTGGTATAAAAAAAAAAAAACGCACGCACACATGCACGCACGCACGCACTCACGCACGCACGCACTCACGCACACACGCACACACGCACATACGCTCACACGCACACTCGTACACACACACACACGTACATACGCACATAGTCTGTAAAATCATAACCCTCCTTTTACTTCGCCGTAGTCGGGTAAAAAACTTCTAAAACTGAAATTTTAAGTTTATTGGTCCAGCGATTTAGGCTCTGCGTTGGTGAATCAGTCAGTTAATATGTGTGGATTAAAGCTTAGGGGTGTCTGGCAGGGGTTGCAACCTAGTTAAGGTGACGGCAATGGATGACATGATTAGAAATCACGCTATCCAGATGTTATTATACCAGACACAATAACAATCTTGTGGTCTGTGATAGTAGACATTTAAAAAAAAACTTTCCAGGGCTTTTTAAAGGCAGCTTGGCCTAATGAAATTAGGGATTTACCTTCTGAATAAATTTAAAAGTGTAGTAAAGCTTGTTCTGCTTTGTCTTTTACACTGACGGCACAGAAACTCTGAGCTTACAGTTGGCAGCGCGAGTGCAACTCTCTTGCTGTTGCACACGTCCATAGGCCACGATAACTACTTTCCATCAGGTGAGCCGTGTGCTTGTCTGTCAACCAAGTGGTATAAAAAAAAAAAATTGAGTCACAAAGCCTGATAAAACCCAAAAATACTTAGATGATAAACAAGCTGGGAAATGAGCTCTGTTGTTTGCTCAACTATGCTACTCAAGTAAATTATTGTATTTAGACTAAGTAGACATAGTAAATATTTCTAAATAGACAAAAAAAATGTTCATCACTGTAAACCAAAAACCAATGTTTTACAAATATACCTACAATTTTTCTTATGGTGGCATTTCACATGGCTGTATTTCCGTATTTGACATACTTGACAGTCAATTACTATATGTATTTGATAAAGTATTTGCCTTATTACCTGTTTGACAAATATTACCAATACGAAATACGTACAACTTTTTTTGGTTTGTAATTTTTTACGGCCAGTGCCTTTAACAATAGATAAAATGTGACAGTTCATACGTGACAACTCCTTGAAGTGAATACTTTTGATAAAGTTAATTGTGTTTGTCTATATTAGCATGTTTGTGTATGCCTCAAATATTTTGCCTAATCAACAAACACTCAGTAGTAAACATAAATAGCTAAGTGAAGTGTCACCATAAAATTACATATACATGGTTCAATATACATATTTGGTCACCGTTGGTAGTCTGGATAACTGAGGTCCTTATAATCGAGGTTCTACTATATTGGGATTAACGAACTTGAGGGGCTAATTCATACACCTTTACTACCAGTTATGGAGAGTTATGCTTGCTGTTTATCTGAAGGATAGAATTATTGAAGGAAGTAGTACACAGCGGTATTGCCGCACAATTGAGAAGTCCGACTGGGGAAGTACCTCCACCCTGCAGAATACAGTGGCCATAATAACTTCGTGTCATGTTCCCAGCAGTGAATAGGGTAGCCAGAGCCCTCTGGAGAATTTGTGCTGTCAGTGGGAAGACTAAAGGCTTGTCCTGCTTTGTTTTCTACACTGAAGGCACAGAAACTCTGTGCTTCCAGGGTTGGCAGCGCGAGTACATCCTCTGGTGTTACACACGTCCATACTCTACGGTATCCACATTCCATCAGGTGGGCCGTGTGCTTGTCTGCAACCTAAGTGGTATAAAAAAAAATCGGATTGAAATTATCCGACAGACAACTAAAGTTACCGACATAGATCACAGAATAAGCAAGCTGAAGTGGCAGTGAGCTGGCCACATTTATCGAAAGCTGTTGGAGTTAACGAGTCCTAAAGTGGAGACCGCGAGAAGGCGAACATCCTGAAAAAGGTGGCTGGGACAGACTGGATGCGGAAGGCAGACGATCGGATAAACATTGGGAGAAGCCTGTGTTTAGCAGTGAACTGCGGTGGGCTAATTGATTGATACTTCCGGTAACCAACCAAAGTAACCATAATCCCAACTTCATACACACTAATCTGTTCTTACCTATGTTTGGGACATACTGTGAGAAATTTTACAAACATACATACAATCCATCTTTATCCCCGAAGGGTTAGGCAGAGGTGAATTAACACCCACATTTCACTAATCATTGTTTTCGGCCTCACGTAATAAGGGGTGAGCCTATTACTATCTTCCGGTCACCATTGTTGACTCAAGCCATCCACCTGAGGCCGAGTCTGGGCTGTATATGATCTGATGTTAAATAGCCCTATCCCTTCGTAGAAGAGATAGGGTGGCCCAAATTCTACTCTGCCGGAACCACGGGGCAAAATTTTTAGCTTTTATAAAATAACGAAGGTCTGACCGTCATGGGCTCTTGGACCAATTACAACCACCAACATTTTCTTTATGAATGACTGTACGAACTGAAACAATTGTTATAATATGTAATAATCTATTCATATAGAATTACTTGTACTAATTTTTTTATTATTTAATAGGATATTTTTATTAATTTTACAATAATGTCAAGAAATAATTTATAAATATTAAATACAATAAAACTAAAATAACTATTAACAATTAAAATGCGTCATGGAATTTCTCCGCATCGCATGCCTCTTGTGGTAGCGTAACTACTAGCATTACTGTCCATTCCAAAGTTGCCTGGAAGAAATCGTTTCAGCGATAAGGCCGCCCGTTGTACATTCAGTCCTACTGTAAATCTGTTTTTGTACAATAAAGAATTATCTATATATCGATCCATCTATGTAATATATTTATTCATGCACCATCTGGCTTGCACTGATCTGGGTGTTTTATGTATAATATGTCTGTATTTACAAAATAAGGATCTAAATATGTTTATTCGCATCCGCGCATTCGCGAAAATTAAAAAAAAGCCTTAATCACTGGACCTGCAAATTTGAAATTTTAAAAGATGCATAGGTGAATTAACACTCAAATTTCGTCAACCATGATTATCGGTCCCACGTTAGAGCAAACATATTACCGCCAAGTGGTCACTAAGTCATGGGCTGTATGTGTACTAAATGTATATTTTTTTGTTTTGTTTTTGTTTGAGTTCTTCTTCTTTTTATTTATTGCATGTAACAGACATGCAATAAATAAAAAAGAAGAAGATAATAAATATATAAAACAAACATATCCCTTAGTCTTCTTCTATGTCGTCCAAGGGAACAGGTAGTCACAGGATCAAGTCTGTGAGAAACTTGAATTAGCCCATCGCAGTCTACTGCTGGACTAGGCCTCTCCCAATGTTGGAAACCTTTGGCCCACTGTTTCCTCGCTGGCTAGACGGGTTGGTACAGGGTTTTATTTCAAGGTTTCCTCCTCCCGCAGTGATATCTTACGACACCTTTCAGATGAGATGGGGTGGTGATACTTGTATTCTTTCTTCGTCACCATACTGATAACTTACCTTCAACCAATGAGATTTAAACACGGTTATATATTATACGCTTATTAGGTAAACATTTAGGTAAAGTTTATTTCATACTTTTGCAATAAAATCAAATAACAAATTATATTAGATACTTTGAATTATTTTATTATATAACAGCTTCTTTTGGTCGATTACAATAAATTAATGTAATATTATTATTTAGTACAGATTGGCACCATAGAGACCGTGAGCGCCGTAAGCGACAGCTCCGTGAGCGAGGGGGGCAGCCACCGCACCGTAAGCGGTAACACCGTGGGAGTATCCGTGGGCAAGAGGAGCAGCATAGCCGTGGGAGTATCCGTGGGCAAGAGGAGCAGCATAGCCGTGGGCAAGAGGAGCGGCGTAACCATGAGCTAGGGGAGCGGCGTAGGTTTTGGCGTAACCGTGAGCGAGAGGAGCGGCGTAGGTGTTGTATACGGGAGCAGCAACTACGGGAGCAGCATGAGCTACGACGGGAGCGATGACAGGGGCGGCGTGAGCGTACAAGGGGTCCTTGCGTACAACTGCGTTGAATCCATTGTGGGCGTCAGCAGCATAGTCAACGGTACGTTTTGTGCCGTCGGAGTCCAAGAGCGAGTACTGGCCGACTACGCTGTCTCCAACACGGGTTTCATGCTGGCTTTTGACATCGCCAGTGTGGGGGTCTGACACTCCATATGAGAAACTGGTGTAGTCAGCGCCATGACCATGGATAGCGCTGCCCTGAGCAGCTGCCACCAGGAGAGCAACAACGACGAACTGTAAATGCAAGAAACATAATGTTAATAAAGAACTCTTAAAAATTTATAATGGCAGATTTTTTACTGTTTTCAAATAAAATGATATTTCACCAGTGACATTTATGCAAAAAAAAATAATGGACTATTATCCATTTAACTTTTCTGACTTTCGAACTTTGTTAGGAGGGGATGATGCAAGTACCTACATTCCAGATTAAGACAATAAAAACATTTCTATCCAAAGTTTGCTGGAAGAGATCGCTGGTAGCTTGTATATGTACTGTAATTTGTGGGTGTACAATAAAGATTTATCTTATTTTAACTTATAAGCATCGAAAATAATCATTTAAGATTGAGTAGACCGTAATAATTTATGTTAGTCTCGTATTTCAGTACAATTTATTTATTTTCCGACTCTTTTTATCCTTGTTAAGGCTAACTATGGCCTAAATTGTGTGTTGAATATTAAACTTGAAATCAAATCCAAGGAAAATCCAGAATATGATTTTCTTTTGCAGTTTAATGTCACTCAATCTGAGAAATACGTTCACAGAAAAACGCTGTAAAAACTTGCTGATTTATTTCTGATCCAATCTTCTTGGAGACGAGGGTATGGCCGTCACATGAGCACAGATTACTTAATACTTAGGACATGAGTGACGGTAACCGCTTATCATAATGCATGCATGCTCAGACTCACAGATACAAGGCCCAACAGGCTCACTCCCTATTATGTGGGACCGAATTTAATGATTGGTGAAATGTGGGTGTTAAAATAACCTCTGCATAACATTCTGGGGATAAAGGCGTGGTTAAATGTAATATGTTAACGCCTAAATATATGTTACGAGATCAAATAAAATTTTCAATAATGCACTGAACATTTTCACAAATACACTTCACAAAAATAAAATTAAACGGACCTTAGCTGCCATTTTTGTTAATAATTATTTGTTGCACAGTTAACTGCGAATGATTAAACAGGCCTACCAATTCACTTTATATAGTATTCCCGCACATTCGTAGCCGGACTAATAATAGGAAGTAAGAGATATGCAACTAAGGTCACGACATGGAGGGTTTATAGTACAATTTCGTTGGTAAACGAGTTATGCGGAACAAAAGTACTGACCGTTGTATTTAGTTAACTAGACAATGATATTTAGGTTACGAGCTAAAGATACTCGTATTTATCCGACTCAGTTATATAAAGCTTTTAATAGTTAGGTTTGTCATCGGTAATACTAATGTTAAATCTGTTGGGTGATCGCAGGGATAACAAAACGATAAAAGTATTCTATCGCACATAAATAGTGTTATTCCATACAGCTATGGGACAATTTCAGATTGATACTCTCAATGGCAACGAGAATCAAAGAATAATGTATATTCGTTTTTTTTTGTATTTCAGCAGGATTATCACGAATTTATTTATTTATCACTTACTAACTGTAAGAAAAAAACTCAATTGATATCTAAAAGATCAAAAGAATGTTTCATAGCAGGCGATACTCATTTGCCAGTCATAAACCGAATGAAAATGAATATCTTTCCTCTTCACGTAGTTTTATAATTACATACATAATTACAACACTAAAAATATCACTGAACGCTGAATATGAATCAAAGAATCAAAGAATCAATTTCATTTATTCAGTTTTGGCACATAAAGAGCACATATGAACGTCAAAATTTTACAATTATGTATGTCAAGAAATAATATAAAAATATTAAATAATTTAAAAATAAACCATTGGAAAATGATTCTTTCGCTGGTTCGGTAGATTAGTTCTACTGAGAAGATACCAGCAAGAAACTCAGCGAACTACATTAGAACTAGATTATTTTTCTTTTTTAAATTTGTTTTGGTTTACAATTTATTTTTTATTTTGTGCGAGCAAGCAAGAGACTTATGTTGACCACGCATTAACATCATTAAGGTACTCATCCACTTTATAGTAACCTTTACTCATTAAAGTTTTTTTCACTTCTATTTTAAATTTATTTATTGGCATATTAATCAAGTCCTGAGGAATTTTATTAAATATTTTTATGCAGCTGCCTACAAATGAATCACCAACCTTGTGAAGCCTAAGTTTTGGGACAACTAGTTTATTTTTATTTCTCGTATTAAATGTAGTATGATAGCGGTATCCAATTTCCTAATTAATTAACGAAACTGAAGTATCGCCCAATCACGATTGAAGACACTTTCGTGCTTGTTCGAATCTTGTTGCAACGTTTTTGTCCTTATACTGAATTGTAAAGTTCAATCGAATTATACAACTTGATTACTGATAGAGCAGTTCAAAACAACATTTCGAGACAACCTCTATGGCGTGGTGGTAGTGACGGCAGCTGTGTAAATATTTGTATGCATAATATATAATATAATATTTGTATGTATTTGCATTGGTCTGGTTGTGCCTCCGAGAGAACTTTAAGCCGTCTGTCCCGGTGTCCATACGTACTATAGCTACTGTTATGGGTAGTTGGAGCCCTAAAATGTTCAGGAAGTGGTCTAACTGCAATGCTTCGATATTTGCTTCACGGAAAATATCGAAGTTTACCCAAATCTGCAGTTAGACTGGTAAAATGGACTCCAAACTTCAAGGTGGAAGCTTCGAATGCGAATGGAATTAAAGCAACGATGATTACGAATTAATCAAGACCTGTTCAAAACTGAATTTATTGACGAGTACTGGCTGCTATCAAACTTGTACAGTCCCGGGTCCTTTAAGCGGGGCGTGAAAAAGCATATGATGAGGCCGTCAAGCTGAGTGTCACCATTGTCACACGGTATGTGTAAGTAATGGTGACCCTCTTTTCTGGGACTTTGCCTTCAGCTTACCATCAGGCAAGGCGAAGTCCAATTGACGTGTCCTATTTAAAAAAAAAAAAATGTTTCGATCTTTTAGACATCAGTCGGTTTTTTTTTAATTTGTTTTGTTTGAAACTTTTTAGTAATAATATTTGTATTCGCCCTATAATTTCCGAAATTTTAGACCCTATTCGATAAATTTGAATGTTTTTTTTTGACAGCAGGCATTTTAGCGCCAAAAATCTACAGCATAGGTTTTATTGAACCCTATAATACTCGAGACATAAATACCTTTAATTTGAGACCCCATTCATTGAAATACGTTCAACCATAAAGCCCGTAGAGGGGAACAAAAAACTACATACTTACATTCATACGCGCGTAACACATTGCTCTCGCTGTCGCAGTCAGGTTTAAATATTTGAAATTTAATTTAATTTAAAAAAAAAAACAATATGATACAATTATAACATTGTCTACATTTTTGTAAAGTCAAAGTGACAGTCTAATCAATTAACCCGCCTCTCATCGTACCTGGTGCAAAGGTGCCCATGACGCTGGTGGGCGGCATTGCCCCGTTGAACAGCTATGGCCAACCGTTGCCCCAAGTACGAGCCGGAGCGGGAGTCACCGGTTTTGTCCCTCAACCTGCGCCCTAATTCGCTCACCAGATTCTTGGCATCGGTACCTAACTACCCATTGTCTCGAACGCAAAGGGAGCGAACATATATTGCTCTGTCAACGCCGCATATTTCTTAGCATTATATCAATCTATCAATTACATCAAAGTGGATCTTTATGAAACTGTACAAACCTTGCGTATTGACTCTCAATGAACCTTAATTTGACCAAACTAGCAATCATGTTTATGAATTTCATGTAGATAATAGCTGTTGAAGGGGTCCTACCAAGATCTTCGAGAAAAAACCTAACTCAGATTGAAACCTGTGCTGATTGTTGGGCGAGGCTCTGGCATAGGGTCTTATCTCGGACTGGAAATCAAATGGTAGTCGCAACTATAATAGCAGTAAAATCTGAACGTAGAATAAGTGATTAACGCTAAAATAATGATGTACATCCTAGTTATTAAAAGCATTTAGTATGCCAACTATTCAAATCGATTAAGACATTAAGATCGTGAGTAGGATTCGATCCCACCTGAACCGATTTTTTTTTCTATATCTTAATCGATATGAATTCTTCTCCATGAATATCGTGAAAAAAATATATATGTCTATAATATTTGGTTTCAAATGAGTTTTTGTAGCATAATAACTTTATAAATGCAGTGAAGTAAAAGCTTTTGATATCACACGTTTAAAAAAGAAAACGTTGTACCAAATTTGGCCTCTTTTTGTACGTGCGAAATATCCCCATGAATACCCTCCGCTGGAGCCTGTGAGAAAGGTTACGTCGGACTCAAACCGATTAAAACGCACGGCACCAGAGTGTCGTTGTGGATTGCTGAAGGTGAGATTAACAGGCATATTCCTCGCACAGGGCACAGGGCCATTTTTCTCCATTTGGTCCTCGTCGGGTGACCACAGGTCCCCAACACGTCCCCGGACACATGCTGCTGCGTTCTGCTTCTGCCAGGGTGACAGGCGGCTCCACCTGTCCGAGTCCGACATAACCTCTCCCGTCGGCTCCGGTGGTGAGGGTATCCGTGGGGATTTATTTAGGGTTCCGTACCTCAAACTAAATTTTATAGAATCACTTCGTAATCCGTCTATTCGTTTATCTGCCTCTCTGTCAAGACCTTTTACTCAGTAATGCATGGAGGTATCAAGGTGAAATTCATACCACATACTCAGGTTTATAACGTCTTGAAACTGTGCAATAATCAAAGTCAAAGCATTCAAAATATATTAGAGTTTATGAAGCTTAAATTACGGAACCCTTGGTGCGCGAGTCCGACTCGCACTTGACGATGTTTATTCGTATTTATGAACGCACATTATTAGTCTCATCTAAAAGTACTCACCAAATTTTCCAGAATTTCTGTGCCTTCTATTTATTTAGTAGTTCTGCAGCAAACAAACACAGAATTCGTCAGCTTTATAATAGTATATCAATTGTCAATTTGATGGGCTTGATGTTTTAGTACCTATCTATTTATTTTGAAGTACCTATCCAGTATAATCTTCTGTAAGTTACGTTGCGACATTATCTTTCGAACAACAAGCTGCACTTTTATATCAGCACTTGTCTACCTATACCTAGTAATCGACGGTAAAAAATACCGTGAAGTCTATCATGCCATTAGGAAGTACCAGGTATACGTGATTTGGCTCACAAAGTGACATTTGGACATCATTTTATAATTTCACAATGGTAGTATCAAGTCAAGAGCCTTTTCAAGCTAAGCAATAACTAAAAAAATTCTAGCAGTAATAGTATATCTCCTAACATGTGTGCATTATATTCCGAATAAACCTACTACATGAAAATAAATATGTTCAGGAAAGCACCTACTTGTAAACGTATGCAATTATTTAGAATTTTACGTTTAATGATGTTTAATACATATAATGTAAAATATAAACATTAAGGTAGGTAACATATTAATGACATGTTGTCTGATGGCTCTTAAACCTTTAAACCTTTTTTTAATAGTTACTAGTAACTAAACTAAACAATCAATGCAAGCAATGCTGCTTGACTCTTAAACTTGATTTATAAACAGATTAAATGTAACAAGGTTATCCAAGGTATCGGTAATCGGTACCGTGAGAAACGCATTCTTACTAAGATTATAAGTTTATGAAGGTGTGTCCAATCTTGAATATTGTTGATGTGTCAGTAAACAAAGAAACAAAATATTAAGTTAGGTACTTTGAACTATTTCATTTAATCACAGCATCTATTTGAGTATTACAATAAATTAACGTTGATAACATTATTTAGTACAGATGAGCACCATAGATTCCGTGAGCACCATGAATGCCGTGAGCGCCGTAAGCGACAGCTCCATGAGCGAGGGGGGCAGCCACCGCACCGTAAGCGGTAACACCATGGGAGTATCCGTGGGCAAGAGGAGCGGCGTAGCCGTGGGCGAGGGGTGCGGCGTAACTATGAGCTAGGGGAGCGGCGTAGCTTTTGGCGTAACCGTGAGCGAGAGGAGCGGCGTAGGTGTTGTATACGGGAGCAGCATGGGCTACGACGGGAGCGATGACAGGGGCGGCGTGAGCGTACAAGGGGTCCTTGCGTACAACTGCGTTGAAACCGTTGTGGGCGTCAGCAGCATAGTCAACGGTACGTTTTGTGCCGTCGGAGTCCAAGAGCGAGTACTGGCCGACTACGCTGTCTCCAACACGGGTTTCATGCTGGCTTTTGACATCGCCAGTGTGGGGGTCTGACACTCCATATGAGAAACTGGTGTAGTCAGCGCCATGACCATGGATAGCACTGCCCTGAGCAGCTGCCACCAGGAGAGCAACAACGACGAACTGTAAATGCAAGAAACTTAATGTAAACAAAGAAGTTTTCAAAATTTGCGGCGGATATTAACATAGGCACAATTTTTACTATCTTTAAATAAAATGGTCTTTCACCAGATATATTTATGTATAAAAAAGTTCAATGGATTATTATTATAGACTATTATCGATTATTGTTGTTCCGTACATGTACTGTGATTTGTTGGTGTACAATAAAGATTTATCTTATCTTATAAGCATCGATAATAATTATTTAAGATTGGGCAGGCCGTAACAATTTATGTTTGTCTCCTATATCTGTAAAATTTATTTATTTTTGAACTATCTTTATCTCTGTTAAGGCTAACTATAGCCTAAATTGTGTGTTGAATATTAAACTTGAATTCAAATCAAAAGGAAAATCCATAACGTGAATTTCTTCTGCAATTTAATGTCACTCGATTTAATGATGATGACAATTACATGTATGTATGTTAAAGCCTAAATATATATTACGAGATCAAACAAAATTTTCATTAATGCACTGAACATTTTCACAAATACACTTCACAAAAATAAAATTAAACGGACCTTAGCTGCCATTTTTGTTAGTAATTATTTGTTGCACAGTTAACTGCGAATGATTAAACAGGCCTACCAATTCACTTTATATAGTATTCCCGCACATTCGTAGCCGGACTGATAATAGGAAGTAAGAGATATGCAACTAAGGTCACGACATGGAGGGTTTATATTACAATTTCGTTGGTAAACGAGTTATGCGGAACAAAAGTACTGACGGTTGGATTTAGTTAACTAGACAATGATATTTAGGTTACGAGCTAAAGATACTTGTATTTATCCGACTTAGTTATATAAAGCTTTTAATAGTTAAGTTTGTCGTCGGTAATACTAATGTTAAATCTGTTTATTTATTTATTGATTAAGGTACATCAACAGTATACATTTTATACATTTTCTGTAATAGTTGCATCCGTGAAATATTCCAATATGCATACCTATTAGAGACATACACAACATTCGCATGTGTTGCAATAATAATTAAATAATTAAAATAATAATTGGATGAATTTATTTAGACAAAAGAGTGAAACTATTAGTACAGTTATTATTTAGACAAATAATGATTTGATTATTAATAATCCATCTGTTGGGTAATCGCAGGGATAACATAACAATAAAAGTATTCTATCGCACATAAATAGTCTTATTCTGTACAGCTATGGGACAATTTCAGATTGATACTCTCATTCAACGAATCAACGAATTTATTTATTTATCAGTAAGTACCTAGATACTAAAACTTAAGTACGCTGAGTTGGAGCCGCTGTACCATTTCATGCCATTAGTGGTGGAGACCCTGAGGAGCTGGGGAAAAGCCTTAGAAGGCTTTTCTTACTGGTCACTCTCGCTCCGTATCGTTCCTGGTGCAGCGGCTGGCCGACGCAATCCAGTGTGGTAACGCAACAAGTGCGATGGGCACCTGTTTTAAGGTAACATTGTGTTGTTTGTAATTGACATGTATTTGAATATTTTTATGAACTGTAAAAAAAACTCGATCACTGTCTAAACTAGTATAAAGGATCAAAAAACGTTTCATAGCAGGTGGTACCCATTTGCCAATCATAAACCGAATGAAAATGAATATGTTTCCTCGTCACGTAGTTTTATAATTACCTACATAATTACAACACAAAATATAATAATATCACTGAACGCCGAATATGAAAACGATATCCAATTTTCTAATTAATTAACGAAACGGAAATTGCGTAACAACGATTGAAGACACTTTTCTCCTTGTTCGAAACTAGTTGAAACCGCAAACGTTTTCGTCCTTGATTGATTACTTGTGGAAATCCCCGGATACACGGATACCATTCGTGGGGATTTCCAGAAATACCTAATAAAAAATAAAAGTCATGCTAAGCATAAGCTTTTTATCCAGGGAATAGGTTCCAGTAGTGCACGGAAATATGATATTTTCATGCGAAATTCTCTGAATACCTAGTAAAAGATATTTATTTTCTAATCGATTAGGATAAGAGAAATTCAACCAGTTCAGGTGGGATTTGAACCCGCAATCTTTATCTTACACGTCTGGGCGAAGGAATAAAAAATCAATGTATAAAAACAGTATTAACCATGCGTATTGAGTCTCGATGAGCCTTTATTTAACCAAACACCTAATCATGTTTATGATTTCCATGTATATAAGTATAATAGCTGTTGATGGGCTCCTACCAATATTTTTAAGGAAAAAGTCAACCTCAGGTTGAAACCAGTACATCTGCTGATAGCCAGACGAGGCTCTGGCATAGTGTTTTATCTCGGGCTGGGAGTCCTGCGAATTCTCTAGGTTTCTCGCGACTTACGTAGAAAATTATTTATTTATAGAGGACATGTTTAATTTGCATGTTAAGGTTAACTTAGCTGTGAAATGCGTAAATTGAACTAAGATTTTTTATATTTGGTCCGTCAATTGACTACACACTCCGTTAGATGATGATGAAATGCCTTGACGGCCTTGATAGATGCTTTTTCACGCCCTGCTAGAAGAACCCGGGACTGTAAGAAATAGGATACACTAGCGCACGCAGAGATTCCAGCTGTTAATCATGAATTATTCTTAATAAACTGGTGCTCTGTAACCTCTCTGGATTATACCGGACTCGAACCGATTAAAACGCACGGCACCTGTGGGTCGTTGTTGATTGCCGAAGGTGAGGTTAACAGGCATATCCCTCGCACCCCGGTCGATCTCTCTCTCTATCTGGCCCTCCTCGGGTGTGGGAACCACAGAGTCCTCAACTCGTACCCAGAAACGGGAAGGCGCACAACGCGGGCCGGAGAACGTTATGGGGAGTGGAGGTCATTCATCGAGCTTGACTTGCGATCTTACTTCGCTCTCACTGCCAGTCTCGCCCCGCCTCCTCCTTCTCTAGCAGTACTTGCTCGCAGAAGGAGGCACCGGCCTCCCGTTTTACAGTTTTTTTTTTTTTTTTTTTTATACCACTTAGTTGGCCCGTCAGAAAAAGCAAGGTAGGCTGCGCGGTCTCTAAGTGGAAATGGACCGCGTTAAGGTTGGAGTGTAGGCCCCTGATGTTGCAGAAATCCACATTCACTGTGGATGATGGTGCCGCTGTGGTAACGTTTCTCTTGCCTTTTTTGGTTTTCATGTTTGAGATGGGGGGAGGGGGGGGAGAAGGTAAAAAGAGATTCTGTGCCTCCAGTTTAGAAGACAAAGCAAGGCGTCCTACCCCCACAGACAAGTTGGGGTTGTGTGACTGGCTGGCGCGATGGGCGGAATGGCCCCCGGTCCCCTCCCAGATACTGAAGCCAGGTCCACTCCGGTCTCCTCCTCCGGCATGGCTACAGCACCGGGAACTTTACACAGGCTGCTGGTTCAGCCTCCTGGGGCGGAGATTAAGTAATCCCCAGGTTCGGGAACCGTACAGCCTGCGGTCGGCCAGCGGATAACCGTTTCACCGGGTCTCCCTGACCACCACGCCAACATTTCACGCCCCCACCAGTCAGTGGGGTCAATTTAAGCCTTTGGTCTTCCTACTGACAGCATAGAACCTCTCCAGGGAGCTCTGGCTACCCTACTCACCGCCGGGAACACAACATAAGGTTATTATAACCGGGGTATTCTGTAGGGCGGAGGTACTTACCCAGACGGACTGCTCAATTTTGGACGGGAGATACCGACATGTCCTTCCTCCAATAAGTACCTCAAGAGGAAAAAAAGGAATTCTTATAGGATCACTTCGTTGTCCGTCTGTTTGTCTGTCTAGGCCTTTTTCTCAGGATTACGTGGAGGTATCGAGGTTAAAATCATATCTCATACTCAGGTCTATAACGTCTTGAAACTGTGCAAAAATCAAACTTCTAAGTCAATACTTTCCAAATATATTACGGTTTATGTAGCTTAAGTTACGGAAACCTCAGTGCGATAGTCCGATTCGCACTTGACGGGCTTTATTGATGGGCTTTTATGAACGCACGTGGTGGGTATAATCAGTCTCATCTAAAAGTACTCACTAGATTTGCCAGAATTTCTGTGTCTTCCATTAATTTTGTGGTTCTGTAGCAAACAAATACAGAACTCGTCAGCTCTATAATAGTATAGATTTGTCAATTTGATGGGCTCGTTGTTTTAGTACCTACCTATTTATTTTGAAGTACCAATGCAACACAATCTTTTGAAAGTTTCGTTGTGACTTCATCTTTCGTACAACAATCTGCACTTTCATATCAGCATTTTACTTGTCTACCTATTGTACCTTGTGTAAAAATTCTATTTTGTGATTATTACTGCTACTAAGGGTTGAGGTAGAGTGCCTTATTTGGCACCAATTATTCGCACACATTGCACACAAAGTTACATTTGGATAACATTTTATAATTTCACAATGGTAGTATCAAGGCCCCTTCAAGCTAAGCCATAACTAAAAAAATTCTAACAGTAACCACTGGTGGCGCGATTCTCATGCCACCTGAGCTAGTGGACTGTATTTTGCGGGGATGAAGTTAACATGTTTCATATGACACTTTACACAACAAACAAGATAGGTGATCGGGTTGCCGCGGAGGTGGTTTAGGCATTGAATGCAACCCGAGAAATTAGGAGAGGATGCACTAACCTTTACTACGCCACGTGCTGGCTGGGCCGGTGCACCGGTCTTCTCTTCCTGGCTCAGGAGCTGCTGCCCACATCACTAAATCACTTGAGGGACACACGAGAGGCACAATCCGATAGGTAAAGGTCTATGAAAGCGGTTAAAATCCAACAAACATTATTAATTTCTGAGAGTCGCGCGCGCCGCTGCCATTGTTGCTTGCTAGTTCAAAAGCGGAAGTGAAGATGCGTCTATTTTGACAATTGAGCGGTGCGAAAACTATTGCTATCTCACTTTAAAGGTAGTGCGGGAGGGAGATGGGTATAGGGAGCGTGTGTTCAGTGTCATCAATTTGAATTACTACTATTGAGCGAAAAAAAATACAAATTCTACTATCGGCGCAACCAACCACAGTTAATATATTATAATAGTATCCACCACAATTATACGATATCTCCAAAAATGTGTGCATTTTTTCCGAATAACCCTACTATATGAAATTAAATTCGTTAAGGAAAGCACCTACTTGTAAACTTATGCAATCATTTAGAATTTTATATTTCTTGATATTTGATACATGTAATGTAAAATGTGAACATTAAGGTGGGTAAAATTTCAATGACATGCACTCTGATGGCTCTATTCATTGTTATGCGGACGACAGTACCCGAGACCGTGTGCTTGTCTGCCGCCTAAGTAGTAAAAAAAAACCTTTTTTACTAAATAGTTACTCATCATCATCCTCCTGCCCTTACACCAAGTTTATTTGGGGTCGTCACAACATGTGCTCTTTTTCCATTCATCTCTAGTTGCAGTCATCTCAACATTCACTCCCTTCTTTACCATATCATCATTCACACAGTCCATCCACCTCATTTTAGGTCTCCCTCTCCCCTTGAAGCCATCCACTTCCATAGTTACTGCCTTCCTTACGACATTTCTTTCATCACTACTATTACATGTCCGAACCAGGACAAACGATTTCCGTGATTGGTGCTACACTCAAACTTCCTCTAATATTTTCCTTCCTAATCTTATCCATTCTTGTCACACCGCATATCCATCTCAACATTAGCATCTCGGCTACTGTCATCTGTCACCTTTACGGGCCAGCTCTCCGATCCATACAGGATGGCAGGCTGGATCATGCTCTACTTAAACTGAACAATCAATGCTGCTTGATTGTTATACTCTTAAAACTGATTTAAAAACAGATTAACCGAAACAAGGTTAGCCAAGTTATCGGTATCGTGAGAAACGCATTCTAAATAGGGTGATAAATATAAGAAGGTGTGTCCAAGCTTGAATATAGTTGATGTGTCAGTGAACAAAAAAAAACAAAATGTTAAGTTAGGTACTTTGAACTATTTCATTTAATCACAGCATCTATTTGAGTATTACAATAAATTAACGTTGATAACATTATTTAGTACAGATGAGCACCGTAGATTCCGTGAGCACCATGGATGCCGTGAGCGCCGTAAGCGACAGCTCCGTGAGCGAGGGGTGCAGCCACCGCACCGTAAGCGGTAACACCGTGGGAGTATCCGTGGGCAAGAGGAGCGGCGTAGCCGTGGGCGAAGGGAGCGGCGTAACCATGAGCTAGGGGAGTGGCGTAGCTTTTGGCGTAACCGTGAGCGAGAGGAGCGGCGTATGTGTTGTACACGGGAGCAGCAACTACGGGAGCAGCATGAGCTACGACAGGAGCGACAACGGGGGCGGCGTGGGCGTACAGGGGGTCCTTGCGTACAACTGCGTTGAATCCATTGTGAGCGTCAGCAGCATAGTCAACGGTACGTTTGGTGCCGTCGGAGTCGAAGAGCGAGTACTGGCCGACTACACTGTCGCCGATGCGGGTTTCATGCTGGCTTTTGACATCGCCGGTGTGAGGGTCGGAAACTCCATATGAGAAACTGGTGTAGTCAGCCCCATGGCCGTGGATAGCGCTGCCCTGAACAGCCGCCACCAGGAGAGCAACAACGACGAACTGTAAATATAAAAAATATGTATTTTAGACAACGAGGATTACATTTTTCATTATTATAATCGAAATTACTTTATCATAGGCCACGGTAACCACTTTCCATCAGGTGGGCCGTGTGCTTGTCTGCCACCTAAGAAGTAAAAAAATAATCTAATTTTATTACAGTGTGATAAATGAGAACACAGTGTTAAATTTAAACTTTGACTATAGTAATTCAAAATGAAGGCCTTGGAACTTAAACAGTTTTAAAATTGCACTTCGAAGAAGGTAGCTCACAACCAGATTTGTCGTTTTCTTTTGAAATTCTTTTGACTGGAGAAATACATCCTCTTAGCATAAAGCCGTTGTTAAATAAATCTTTTTGACTGTGATAAACAGTAGGATCTAGATATTTTTCTAAAATGAGGTATGAACCATGAACGTCTTTTATCATTACGAGATTCCACGTTCTAGAAAATGCACTTAAAATTTTCACTACACATTCCCACTTCACAAGGTCAACATAGAACCAACCTTAGCTGCCATTTTTCTTAGTTATTGTTTGTTGCACAGTGAACTGCGAATGATTAAATAGGTGTACCAATTCACTTTATATAGTATTCCCGCACATTCGTAGCCGGACTAATAATAGGAAGTAAGAGACATGCAACTAAGGTCACAGCTTGTAGGGTTTTTTGTAGAATTTTGTTGGTAAACTAGTTATGCGGAACAATGGTACTGACCGCTGGGTTTTACTAGTTTTGGCAGTTGTAAATTAGAGTTGCATGTTATTAATAGATATCTGACGTCATTTTATTAAGATAGTCTTATTATTTAACCAATTGTTAGAAATTAGGGATTTATATAACTACTACTTCCAGTGAGGAACACCGTTGACTGGACGAGTGATCAACCATTATGTGTGGCCCATTCCACCGATCTCCCCTATATTACGACTGCCATAGATGTTGGTAGGATAACCGGACCGACGGCTTAACGAGCCCTCCGAGACACGCTAGTACCCAGAACCATGGAAATAGACATATCCGTGGAAATCAAACCCGCACCCCCTGTGCAGTTGTAGTCAAAAGCACTACCACCACATCACAGATGCTGTCCAGTTAATCCAACAGCCTCTGTGGAGTGGTGGCGTATGTAATTACATTTTTTTTAAATAAACTTTCTGCTATCAATCTATGATTTGAAATAGACATGGTCATTGAAATTTATCGTGTAAAACTCGCCGGAATATTTTACCATGTTTATTGTTTTTTCCGAGTAACCGATATTTCAGCGAGTTTTACACTATTTATTCAGTACGTTCATTTATTCAGTAAGTTCCACGAGTAGTATGGTCGGAGTGATGTCACGATGATTTCTTCTCTCCGCACGGGTTGAACTCCGTATCACAATTATAATTTATTTATTTATCCGGTTAAGTAGTTTGGAATTTCGGTGTGAATCAAGCCGTGAAATGAATAGAGCAAATTGAAAAGAGAACAACTTCATAAAAATACTAAACGGCCATTTTATAATAATTATAATAATAATTTATAATAATTGTAATTGCAGGATTAATTTAGAAATTCAAGCAGAAAAATAAATTCAGTTAACAAGTTAACATCATCATCGTTGCTATAGTTGCATCAAAGGTTTTTTTTGCCTCGAAACTAAGAGTCCAAATATCATAGCAGACTACACATTAGTACACACACACACACACATTATTGATTGTTCGGCACGTACACTGGCAAACAGGAGAAGTTGGCTTACTCCCTGAGTGACTTGAAACGTAACTAAATTTTGACATCGATCGTAATTGATTAGAATAATTAATATACTATACATACTAAATGCTTTACAATTTCATTCAAGAAATTTTGGTAGGCTTCCAAACAAACCTTTAAATATAAAGATAAGGATTTCCGATCGAAAAAAGGTACATACTTATAAGCTGTACACATATATACATACATATAATCACGCCTTTATCCCCGGAGGGTAAGGCAGAGGTGAATTAACACCCACATTTCCCCAATAATTAAATTCGGTCCCACGGAATCGGGAGTGATCATATTGCCGTCTTCCGGGCACTATTCTTGACTCGAGCTATGCATGTGAAACTGAGTCTCGGCTGTTCGTATCTGTCTGATGTTAAACAGCCCTATCCCTTAGTCGCCTTGCAAGACACCGCATGGGAACAGATGGGGTGGTCCAAATTCTACTCTGCTGGAAACCACACCTATGACAATAATTGACGTTACAACAAAAAGAACACCTGGGTAGATTCGATTCTGGAGAAAACAACGTCTATTTCAAAGTTTGAATGTTCATGGAAAAAAAAACTGAATATATATAAGTGGTAAGTAGTTGAGTTGAGTTGGCTTGTGATGTGACAGGTAAATTTTCTAATAATACCTTAAAATGTTAAGTACGCTATACGTATCGCACTATAAGTATATATGTCCTATCTACAACTTAACCTTCACAAAACTTCGTGACTATAAAATATTTTCCGTATCTAAATTTAACGCCTACAATGCATTATAATGGAAGTGAAATGTTGATCTAGTGAGTGGGAAATATCTAAATAGAGCGTCTATATCTAACCTACCTAAATACCCGAGGAGAGGTGGACCTGAATCCGCCGGGGTGTGAGGGATATGCCTGTCAACCTCACCTTCAGTAACCAAATATGACGCACAACCATTTAGTCGGTTCGAGTCCGACATAACCTCTCCCACCAGCTCCGGTGGCGGGGTATCCGTGGGGATTTTCCACACATAAAAAATTAAAAAAAACCTACTTAAATAAGCGTTTTTCGTGCGAAAATCCTCTATATAAATATATCGCGTTAGTGAAGTTTAAAAAGTAATTGCAACAAACTGGAATATTCCAGCCCATACACCCATATACATTTAAAAAGTAATTGTAACAAACTTGAATATTCCAGCAATAGCCCAGCCTATCTGTCATATTTTCTGTTTTTAGAGAATTACGACCTACGCCACTCCAAGTCACTCTAGGGTCCGAAAAGTTCCGATTGGAACTTCAAAATCGTTTCGCAACACTGGAAACCACAAACGGCATTGACGAGAAAACCGACACAGTGGTCAAAACATTACAGGAAGTGTCTCGAAAGTTCTTTCCCGGGAAACGCAAACAGCGAGAGTCCAAGCTCTCTCCTGAGACTCTCGAACTTATGAGAAAGAGACGTGAGAAGTCATCCACACCGTCGTCTTCGTCAGATGAGAGAGCCTTAAACCGACAAATTAAAAAGCTGATTAGACGCGACCTCCGACGCTACAACACCCATATCGTCCAGGAGGCGATTGAGCGAAATAGGGGGTCGAAAGTGTTCGCTCAGCAGTTGGGGAAGCCCCATCTGACGAAACTTAAAACTGCGGATGGTAAAATGACTGCATCAAGGTTCGAGATTCTCGATGAGATCGAAAAATTCTATGGACAGCTATATGCATCACGGACG
Source organism: Eilema griseolum (assembly GCA_963662185.1). NCBI lineage: Eukaryota > Metazoa > Arthropoda > Insecta > Lepidoptera > Erebidae > Eilema > Eilema griseolum. The sequence goes on along the minus strand of OY759233.1, from coordinate 25,175,719 downwards.
AGTAAACCTACGGGACACAGCGATGAAGACCACAGAGCCCCACTTACGCGCCATTACACCGAGGAGATACCCGATATCGAGCAGTGCGAGTTGGAGGCGGCTCTCAGACAACTGAAAAACAACAGGTGCCCAGGTGATGACGGTATTACTACTGAGCTCCTGAGAGCAGGCGGAACGCCAATCCTGAAAGAGCTAGCAGGCCTCTTTAATTCCGTCATCCTACAAGGTCTAACACCTAGGGCATGGAGCGGGAGTGCGGTGATACTGTTCTTCAAAAAAGGAGATAAGACCTTGCTGAAGAACTACAGGCCCATCTCACTCCTGAGTCATGTCTACAAGCTGTTCTCGAGAGTCGTCACAAATCGTCTTGCGGGTAAGCTCGACGAGTTCCAACCACCGGAGCAAGCCGGGTTTCGAAAAGGTTATAGCACCGTGGACCACATCCATACTGTTCGGCAGATTGTAGAAAAGGCCCAAGAATACAATCAGCCGCTGTGTATGGCGTTTGTGGACTACGAAAAAGCCTTCGACTCCATCGAAACCTGGGCAGTTCTGGATGCCCTACAGCGGTGTCGTGTCGATTGGCGATACATCGAGGTGCTGAGATGCTTGTATGACACTGCCACAATGTCCGTCCAGCTCCAAGACCAGAAGACGAAACCTATTAGCCTCCAACGTGGAGTGAGACAGGGAGATGTTATATCCCCCAAACTATTCACCAACGCGTTGAAGGACGTCTTCAAAACTCTGGATTGGACTGGGCAGGGTATAAACATTAACGGTGAGTACATCTCACATCTTCGGTTCGCCGACGACATCGTCATAGTAGCGGAATCGTTGGAACAACTGGGCGGAATGCTGCATAGCCTAGATGGAGCTTCTCGACGCGTCGGCCTTGGTGTAAACTTGGATAAAACCAAAATTATGTTCAACGAACATGTTGCACCGAGACCGATTGCCATCGAAGGGGCGACACTCGAAGTTGTTCAAAAATATGTCTACCTGGGGCAGGTTATCCAGCTCGGTAAAAACAACTTCGAGAAAGAACTAGCCAGAAGGATCCAACTGGGTTGGGCAGCATTTCGCAAACTACGTCGAGTTTTCTCTTCACCCCTACCGCAATGCCTCAAAACAAAGGTCTTTGAACAGTGCGTCCTACCTGTTATGACTTACGGTGCCGAAACGTGGACACTTACAGTGGGGCTGGTCCATAGCTTAAAAGTCGCGCAGCGGGCTATGGAGCGAGCCATGCTTGGAGTTTCTCTGAAGGATAAAATTCGGAACGAGGTTATTCGACAGAGAACCAAAGTTACCGACATAGGCCACAGAATAAGCAAGTTAAAGTGGCAGTGGGCTGGCCACGTTTGCCGAAGGACCGATGGCCGTTGGAGCAAACGAGTCCTAGAGTGGAGACCGCGAGAAGGTAAACGAAAGGTAGGACGCCCCCTAGCCAGATGGACTGACGACCTGAAAAAGGTGGCTGGGACAGACTGGATGCGGAAGGCGGAGGATCGGAGAAAATGGCGCACATTGGGAGAGGCCTATGTCCAGCAGTGGACTGCAGTGGGCTGATTGATTGATTGAGAGAATTGTTACATAAATGTCATGTAGCCAGTCAAGCTTTTATCATATAAATAATCCACCTCATGTCGTGTCTGAGGCAAAGGAGCCCAGAACACTGGCCGTATTTCCGCTCTGGGTCGTAATGGCTATATACCTTTGCACTAAGTACGATCGAGTACGAGGGTCATCAGTTTTTTCTCTTATTTGTCGATCTATATCGGTCACCAGTTTCTTTGTTTCTTTGCTCCAACTGCCTAGGATCTCGACCGCGATTTGCACGACAGTATATTGAGGCTCTAAAGGTGAATTACAAAAAAATAATCGACGCTTCCCGTGACCATAAGGCTGGCCTTTACCTCGCTCAAAGAATTGGCATCGCCATTCAGCGTGGTAATGCCGCCAGCCTCTTGGGCACGGTACCAGTAGAGATCGATGGGGAGGAATTTTTCGATGCCTAAAATTACAGTCTCCCTCTTTTTCTCTATTCCATTTTTGTATATATTGTATAGTTAGCATAGTTTTATATTAATTTGTAAGTAATAATTTAGACGAATATCGCATTATCCATACCTCGGCTGTTATCATTATATGATGCCTGTATGTGTGCTCTGTCAATGTGTAACGAAGCCTATAGCGAATGATTGATTATGAATAATTAACGCTAATGATAATGACAATTCGAATTAATTACACTGCCTCGAATTAATATTGTAACGTGCTAGTTCGATGTAGATGATAGAAAATAACTATAAAATATTGGGGTCATTGTGCTTTAAATATACGTAACTACGTATAGAACTGTTGTGGTAGATAGCGTTTAGTACAGCTGTTAAATGGACAAAATTCTAAATTCAATTCTCTATGTGTGAAGGCAGGATGAAAAGTATTAAATTAGACACTAGTGTATAGGACGGGCACATCAGCACCTATCAGGACTGAGCCAACAAAACCACCTGCAAGTCGATACACCTGCTGACTGATAGAGGAAGCTTTATGGTAATGTCCTCTTGGAGTTGGATGATCAGACTCCATCAGGCAGTCATTCCCACAAAGACCGTATAAGTCAAACATAATAGGGAGGACTTTTTTTATTGTGCGTTATATACCCCCGGATACCCCTCCCCACCAGAACCAGTGGGAAAGGTTATGTCGGACTCGAACCGACTAAAACCGACGTTCTACATCTAAGTGGTGTAGATGTAGAACGTTCGACTGCTACGCATGGGGAGCGGGTTCGATTTCCGCTGATTGCAAGTATTTCTATGCATGAATATGTTTATTTGCATTGGTCTGGGTGTTTCTACGTATAATATATAAATATATAACTATCTGAGTATGTTTATACGAATTCTGGATTCCATAACATAAGCTAATTAAGCTATGCTTAGTCTGCTGGGTCCAGATAGCGTTCTGTGTTGGAATATTGAAGAATGTTTATTTAACTTCTGCTGCCTAGCTGTAAAACTTCTCTCCATCAAAATAATTCACATTATATGACAGCCAAAATTTATAACCACATACCCAGACCCATTAGAGAGCTAACCTTCAACAAATTTAAGAAAGCACTAACTACCTGGCTGATTGAGAAGTGTTATTATAGTGTCAAGGAGTTTCTTGAGGATAAATGATGATTGTTTGGGTACAAATCACATTTGAAGTGTCATTTTAATGTATTATGTGGGACTTATAAATGAGATGATTATTGTATGTGTAATTATTAGTAGGTAGGTATTGTGTATTCTTTTATATATAAAAAAATAAAATAAAATAAATTATACTTGCATGTATTCTTGACACTAAATATTGACATTTTTGGACATTTTATATGTATTCTAATTTTAATTTTAATCTTATTTCAATTGAATTATGTACCTACATCATCATCAATCGAATATATGACATTATCAATGGATTTTGCATGCAGAGAAACTGCGAAGCATGTCGGACCTTATTTGTTTTGTAACACCATTGTAACATACCGTGTTTCGAGCAATAAATGATTTACTTACTTACTTACTTATTTATTTTATTTATTTATCCGGGGTCAAATCATTCATGGTGGTGAATAACGCCAAGATAATGATGATAAATTGAGAAGTAACTGGGATTGGTTAATTTATACTTACAACATACCAACAAGTACAATAAAAACTAAAAACGTTCCAAATTAATATCTCGTATCTAAAAGATTAATCATGAGAATAAGATGGTTTTGATACAATTTGATAATGAATTAATTAACCATTGTTAGTTACAGTTATACCTACCATGTTATTATACCGTATATGATGACAATATTCATACCTCGAAATAAGCAATTAAATTAGCTATAGATAAGATAGACTTACTCGTAGAAAAGTTTCCCTTGATAGTAGTATATTTATAGATAATCGATTTATTTACACATCTAGTTGTTTTTATTTGCTTTATCTTAAATATACATACGTATATAGGATATGACAGTTAGAATTTTTTTATTTTTTATGCCACTTATTTGGCAGACAAGCACTCGGCCCACCTGATGGAAAGTGGTTACCGTGACCTATGGACGTCTGTAACACCAGAGGAGACACAGTCGCGCTGCCAACCCTGTAAGTACAGAGTTTCTGTGCCGTCAGTAGAAGACAAAGCAGGACAAGCCTTTAGTCTTCCCACAGACAGCACAAATTCTCCAGTGAGCTCTGGCTACCCTACTCACCGCTGGGAACACAACACGAAGTTATTATAGCCGCGGTATTCTGTAGGGCGGAGGTACTACCCCAGTCGGACTGCTCAATCGGGCGGATATACCGCCGTGTCCTACTTCCTTAACTTCACGAGACGAGACTTCACCTCACTTGATGGTAAGCTGAAGGTAAAGTCACCTAATGCTGACCCTCTTTCCTGAGACTTTGCCTTCTGAGACTGTTTGTATATGTAATCATATACAAACTATTTTATGTTACAATGGTGACAGTTTGACGGCTTCATCATAATATAATTTTTCACGCCTCGCTTAAAGGACCTGGGATTGTAGGAAGAAGGAAACACGTGAGCTGGTAATGAATTCCAGGAGTCTCCGTAGCGCTTGGTTCTTGATCAGATATTCTGCACCGTATGCGGGTGACATCTAAGCCCTGCATTGTTGTTCTGAGTAAAAAAGGAGAGGATGGGACTAATTTTAACCATTTGATTTCCTAAAACACATAACCTTGATCCTGTTTTTACTAATTGTTAACCACTATCATAAGACAGATACTGCAAAAATGCAATTAAGTCTTAGATTTTATTGATATTTATTGATTAAAGAGTTCATTTCATATACCTTTTTTTTCCCACTGTACAAGATGCCATATAATTTTAGATTTTAACAGTACAGCACTTCTCATTAGGTGAGCCTTCTGCTTGTCTGCCACTTAAATGGTATAAAAAAATAATAGTGTGCAAGTTGGTTTCAATTTAGACCAGTGTCGATAACTTACGTATTGGTAATTAGGTATATTAGTATGAATTCGTGAGCTTGTAAGCGTCAGTGCCGTTGCTGCTAGTGATTGCGTGCTATGAATACTTATGAATGATCGCGCGTAGTATAATAAACACATCGTCACTCTCTGAGCCTTATGAATCGACGTCCAAAAAGGAGGAGATTATCAAATCGATTGGTTTTTGTTATAAGTTTGACGTGTCTCTCTCTCTCGCCCAAGATGGCCGCCGCTACAAAATGACGGAGTACACATTTCTTCTCAACTCCCTCAATATGGTAGGAGGTAGGACACGGCGGTATTTTCGCCCAATTGAGCAGTCCGACTGGGGAAGTACCTCCGCCCTACAGAATACCGCGGTTATAATAACTTCGTGTTGTGTTCCCGGCGGTGAGTAGGGTAGCCAGAGCTCACTGGAGAGTTTTTGTGCTGTCAGTGGGATGACCAAAGGCTTGTCCTGCTTTGTCCGGCATAAAATCTCTGTTCTTACAGGGTCGGCAGCACGGATGTGATTCCACTGGTGTTACACACGTTCATAGGTCACGGTAACCACTTTCAATCAGGTGGGCCGTGTACTTGTCTGCCACCTAAGTTGTATATAAAAAAAAAATGGGTATCAAATCAAAGAGCTTGACGAGTAGGTCAATTTAAAAACCCCCGTCACAAAAAAAAACCCCCAAAAATTCGAAAATAAGTTGTGTTAGTTAGCCCTATAACTTCGAAATATCTAGTAAAATATTTTGATTCAAGCGTTGTCATTTTCGGGGACCGATATGACAAGGATTGCATCGAAATATGTATTACTAGGTATATCAAAGTTATAGAGCTAACTAACAAAACTTATTTTCGACGTTTTGGGGGTTGTTTTTTATGTATATACACAGATTGCTCTGCGATTTATGATTGTGATTCTTTTTTTGTTTGATGCAGAATAGTTGCCATTTGGTCCCATAATTTGAGTCGGTGCCTACTTTGTCTGTGTTGTGCCTGAACTACGAGTATTATGTATGATGCAATAAATTGAATTAATATGGCTTCTCTGGCTGGAACAGATCAATCAATCTGTAAATTCAGTTTATGTTTACTATGTTATTTAATAGTTTTTAGTTTTTGAACTTGTTTTTTATAATTCCAACTCAGTTAGTTCACCACCGCCACGCCACAGAGGTGGTATGATAAATACAAAATACAGTATATTATTTAAAAAAACTGCAATGCACTGACTTGAAACCCGAGTCGGGTTCTTGGCCTTCAGACTACGCATCAGAGTTTCACAAACATATCCATACCACAAGACCACCACAGCAAGTTGATATAATTGGGTCAAAGAACATATAGCAGCATTCCGTTTCAATTTTAGTTTACCCTTAAAGTGTAAGAGAGCGTAAAGATAAGTAATGCCATAAATATTGTTTTTGTTTAAAACTAATTAATTACTACGCTAGCCTTCAAGCCGCGACTGTCTTCCTTCTAACTGTATAAGGTTTTTCTTTTTGAGGTTAATTTAATTATCATATTATATGTTAGTTTTTTTGTTATAATAACACTTTTGATACTTAAAACTGATCTGATTTATGAAAGAATACTTATTATGCTTCTCGATCCCTGTTTATAACCCAAAATGCTGCTGCTATCTGTACCATGATTGCGTATTAATTTTCATAGCCACGATTCACATTTCATAGAAAATAAAATAAATGATATAGACATCATTTTAAGAGTTTAAAAAATACTATATACCTATATGTGTATGTATGTATGTATATGTATATGTGTATAATTATATATTATATTGTAGTAGTATATTGTAGTAGTAGTATTATATTGTATATTGTAGGTAGTTTATTGTATTTATATAATTATTAAGAATTTTTTAAGTATACATATATTTATTATATGCACTTATATAAGTATGTATAAATTATTAAATATTTTTTTTTTGTTATTAAACGATAACAACTCCCAAATACTCCAACCAACATACATTTCCATCCAAAGGTTGCATGGAAGAAATTGTGTAAAGCGATAAGGCCGCCCTTTGTACTGCTCTTGTCTTCTCAATTTCTGTAATATGAATATTGTAATTGGCGTACAATAAAGAATATAATAAATAAATAAATATGTGTTTTTTGGGCTGAAAGTAATACACGAAGTAATAGTCTGATTCTGCATTTTTTATTTTAAACATTGTTGTCGTGTTTATACAAGATGAACTCAGCTAATGAATCATAGAAAAGAAAAAAGTTTTGTAACAAAACAACAATAAATGAAACTTAAAATACAACTGTAAAGATCAGAAATTATGAATAAATTTATTTACAGTATCAACATTTACATGATAAAAAATATTTTCAGGGCTGGATTCAGTAGAAGCGACCATAAGCGTAAGGAGAGGCGTAACCAAGGGCTCCGAATTTTGCAAAACCGTAGGGAGCAGCGTATGTCAAAGCCGGAGCAGAGTAAGAGAGAGCAGGGGCTACTGCAATAGGAGCTGCGATAAGTGCGGGGTCCTTGCGTACAACAGCGTTGAAACCATCAGCACCAGCGGCGTAATCTACGGTGCGGCGCGTACCATCAGACTCCAGCAGAGAGTACTGGCCCTGAACATTGTTGTTGACCCGGCTCTCGATCTGGTGCTTGAAGTCACCGGTGTAGGGGTCCGCTACTCCATAGGAGAAGCTGGAGATATCAGATGCGCTCACAGCCACGGCCAGGGCAAGAACGACGACGAACTGCGAAATGGTAAAGATTTATTAAATTAATGAAAGACGATTATTGTATTCTATTGAACGATTATTCTATTGAATAAGAAGTGAAGAATTTTAGCAGTGCTTCATAATATTTCAAGTAGGACTTGCCTGAAATCAGGTCAATGAATCAACTAGAGTTAGACCTTCGGCAACGAAAATATTATATTCAGGGTAAATCTACGGTGAAACCGGCTACAGGGCTTCGAGTTATATGAGCATGACTGTGATGGGATCACCAGTATTAGTAGCACTTACATTGATGTTGTATTATTGTATAGATAAATGTTTTTTTTTTGTGTAAAGGAGCTAATTGTAAGGTTTTCTGATTGATAAGAAAATGCAATATTTACCTTCACGAACATTTTGTTGGTTATAGTGGGTGGGTTGTTGTGACTACGTCGAAAGATCTTGTGAATCTGGTGTTGTTTATGTTGTTGTTTCAATCTTTTATATCATCAGACAATTGTTCCAGTTTTATTTTAAACTTATTTTTTAAAGAAGAAATTCAGGAAATGTCTAAAAGTCAAGTTCGAATCAGGGCGATGCACCGAATGAAAGGTCTTGACGTTGTACGCAAGCGTAAATAAACCAGTTCTTATTTACATATGTCTTCACGACGCTGCTGATTCAATTACATAAAAATACATATTTGTATTAACTTTATCTGTGAATGCTATCCATTGTAAGCTTGGAAGTTTTCAATGATGTCTTTTGAACTAATCGTATTAAATACCTATAGGATGAACCTGATATGGATATCAAATTCATAAAGGAATAAAAAAGACGATTGAATACTGCTGTCATACAAATCATATAATTGAGTATTAAACACATATGTTTACTGATTCTAATACAGATTATAATAGTATGCAGTTTGAGAATTGATTATTCCGGTCGCCGACTTCAATTTCCTTTTCAATAGTGACTTTCATAGCGACAAGGTGAACAGGATCCGGTTAGCAATTACGTAGATTATCACTTAGTCATACTTTGTAGACATTGGAAATGAGTATTATACAACTTAAAATATAAATGCAAGTTGCCAGAGTCCATTTTCTTTGCTGGTGTTGATATAGTTTCGTTTATAGCCAAAGATTGTGAGGGTTTCCGGCAGCTGGAAGGTCTTGTGAAAAAGTTTGGGTGAAAGAAGATCTAGATACAGCTACAGGTACAGTTGGCGCTGGAGCTGAATGAGGGGACAGACGAGGGGCTGCAGCATTTGGGTAAGCCTGGTATGCCTGCACTGCTGCCTGCCCTAAATTAGATGCCAAATTTGGTCGCCTTTCAGCAGCGTCGTTTTCATAGTTTGCAGTATTTCCATATGCTTGTCTTTCTTGATTGTTAACAGTAGCTTGGAATCCTGTATAATCATTAGCTCTGTAATCAACAGTTCTTTGAACACCATCAGGTTGGACTAAAGAATACTGTCCAAGTACTGTGCCTCCTTGCCTGCTCTCGTGTTGACTCTTGATATCTCCAGTTCGTGCTTCGTTTACTTCGTAAGCAAAGTTATAGTTCGGGTTGCTATCATAGTAAGAATCATGAAGAGTAGAGAACGGAGGTTGGTGGAGTACCATACAGGAGGCGGATAATACAAGCCCAAAAAGAACAGTGAACTGAAACAATAATCTCAATTAGTGACAAGAGTAATAAAAGAAAGATCACACGATAAAATAAGATTGAACATTTCAAAATACAAAACAAAAAACTACTCATTGATAGTATTACCTTTGGAATCATTGTGGTTCTTTTGGTTGTCTCTTCAGCAGTTGATAGAAGTGTGATTCCTCAATAACGTATCCACAATTTATATACAAAATAAAATGAAAACTGATACTGTTAGTGCAATACATATTGAGTTGCAGTTGCAGCAGGTATTAAGTATCGATCTAGTTCCTCGATAGTAAAATAAACCTGTTAGTACGTCTATATTTCGAAATTCTGCTAGTTTCATCATTGTCAACAGAACTTATCTCCTGTTTGTTTTCGAGGCTTTCTACTTCTTCTCATTTCGTTTCGATGTTTCCTGTGTCACTTTAAGACGTATGTATTATTTTATATCAGGTGGCATACAAACACACGACCCTCCTAATGGGAAGTGGTTACCGTGACCTATAGTCGTATGCAACATCAGGGGCGTGCCTTTTGATGCCTTACATCAAAAACTCCATATTGTAGTCGGCTTGGGCAAAACCAGAGCCGAGTTCATTCCCTAGCTTGAGCGCGTGTGGGATGAAGTACCATTCATACTGCACAGTGTGCATGTATAGAAAAATTTCGGCTTTTCATTTTTACTGATTGAAACTTTCAGTAACGAACACAGATATTTGTATGGCAACTGGCACCGATGACTTAACGGTCACTCATCCTAAGATTTACCGTTACGATTTGTAACTACACGGCTACCACTTAATCACGTACATAAATTTAATATAATATATTCTTGTAGGAGGTTTCCATTTCCGTGTGATTAAAGTGAACGTAGACATTTCAACTTATACGTCATACAGCATTTATGACTAATAGGAATAGCATTCACGGATAAAGTCATAATAATTGATTATACGTACCTAATTATTAATTACTTATGGCATTTTAAAAAAACGACATGTGTACTCGAAACCAATGAGTGTGTATGACAGCAATTATGGAAATAGATGAAGCAAAAGATGTGTAATCGTCAAAACATTTTATCTCTGCCTACCCCACTTTATATAACTAGATAACATTCTTTGGTGCAATGCGGAAAATGAGCAATAATCTCTGACCTTGTGAATGCAAGCCCGCATTCTGTCTACAGTTCATTACAAGCATAAGGTACAAGTGTCACTGCTGGCGATAAGATGAGAGATCCTTTTCTAATTATGTATTAAATAATCAACATAAAGTTATATAAAAAATACAATATTATTGCGATAGAAATAAAAACGGTTCTCATTAACTGGAGATGATGATTGGTAGCAAAATTTTATACTACTAATGTAGTAAATAAAGTGAAAGATTGAATATGATGACATTCCACCAATATGGTAGGATCCAACGTGTTCTTGAACATTTGAAGTAATAGAGGTGTCACTTACTTGCTGCATACAAAGGAAAATATATTGAAAAGAAATTGCTTATGTTGTTGTTCATATTTCAACATTGTTCCACATAATATAGCTGTACAATGCCATAACATTTGAAAACGATTTAGAAATGTTATGGATTTTTTAAATAGTGATAAAGGAAATGTGTCCGGCGGTGGCGTCAATATCACCGCGTATAAAACTAGGCCTAACACTGAAGGTCACAGACTTCTCAGTGACTAAGTAGTAATATTAATTGCAGGATATGGCAGATTTGCGAACTAAATCTAAGTGACCTTGATTTGGTGGAACCAGTGAAGCAAATCAATTAAAAACAAGAATAATAGGATATAAATATCGATAACAATCTATTTATATTATCAATTTGCTGATTACGCGTCAGTAGTCATACTTTGTAAAAAGCTTTGAAAGAAACAAGCTCTAAATAAAAATGTATAATGTCAAAGAAAAACGAACTATTCAAACCTAATGGCTCACCACTAAATTATTACAGATCCCAATTTGATGGAAGAAACGGGAAGAAAAAGAAATAAGAAAGAACAAGAAAGGATATCCAATGAGATCACACTTTGCCGCAATGAGTATAAATAAAAAGAACATTGATATCGATGACAATAATAATGTACAACTTCATGAATCATTATAATAACACAATTTAAATTACTTAGATTATATTAGAAACTTGATGAAGGCTTAACAATTTTAAATTGGTACAAGGCTACACTCAGGATGGATTTTTTTCTATTTCTATTTTGAGTTATGAGATAAAGTTAATTTAGTAAATACTACTGAATTTATCCATTATACTCTGAAACGTATATTTACGTTCTTTTGTTGCATTAAGCTGTCTGTTTTAATTAATGATTTTACTGGTATAATTTATGAATTGTATGAAATGCATTATATTTCAAAAGGTTTTTAATGACAAAAACGAATAAATGTTTTTTCAGTTTTTTGTTTAGCGGCATTGGTTGATGCATAAGCATAAAGTTCTGGGTTGGATTTCCCAATTAGCGAAAGTTGTTTCACTATCATCTAACTGACTGCAGATAGTCTGGAAATGTGAAATGAATTCCGGTAGACAGTTGTCGACTCACTGACTATTACCAGTGATATAGTTTAAGAAAACTTGGGATAATACTCTTCAGGCTGTAAATAAAGAATATTAATAATGTATCCGTGAATTTGAGTCTTGAATTGGTTATGTACTAGATATAAGTCCACAAACCCTGTTATTTAAGTTCGAAAAACACAATCTGTTGATGTGCCTAGTAAAATAAATAAAATAAAAATTGGAGTACATTAAAAATTATTAATATAATAGAAAATTTAAAGTATACGGAGAGGATGGGAAGCATAAGTAACTCTCAAATGGGGCTTGCCTAAAATATTTGTGTGTAGTCTATTTTATCTGTTCTGTCTGTGTAATCTGTTTTATCTGGATTAAGCATAAATCTCATTATGTCCAGTAGTACAATGACAAACAGCAGTAATGTCCAACGATGTCAGGACAAAGCTACAATACACAGTACGTCATGTTGCTTTTGATTATTTTTTAACAGGATCTGTAATTGAATTTTGTAAAACCCCAATAAAACGAATAAAAAAATAAGGTACAAGGTACGGACAGGTAAGTTATGTCTACCTTTGACATTACAAATCTTATCTATATATTGTTTACAAATTGTTTATAAAAACTATCCCTGCGAGTCATGTGTGTCATTAAGGGAAAATTTTACGTCTTGGTTGAACGATAATTATACTCTACTCTATTTATTTTGCATTTACCTTTATGTGATGATAAGTGAGGTGATATTAAGCTGACATTTCCATGGACATGTTGGAAGTGACGCACGATCATTAAAGTGTGTGGTATTCTCAGGTTTCTGTTCATAATCATGTGATATTTAATTATTATTATTGTTTTCTGCAGTTGCTTCCGCTGGTTCGTATATGGCGTTTCAGCAATACGTTTGCTATGCCATCTACTATGGAGTGATCTGCTGCTGTTTGTACTCTACAGTTCCTATAGACAAATTGAGAGTTTTCAAGTTTTCAGAGAGTTAGTTGCCTTAATTGATTTGATATAGTGTCACTATACTCAAAGATTTTCAATTGAAAATCTGTATAGTTCAATAAATCAATTAGATAGTGCCTAATGCCTATAGCCTAGTGGTATGGGTAATGGACTGCTGAGACGAGGTCTCGGGTTCGATCCCAGGTTTACCATGGCACACACCAATGATTTTTCGATGTTTTTCGAAGTTATATGTGTATATATTGCAGGTTTATTAGTGCCTGGTTAATGGCAATAGGCTGGCCACATATTACATTGGGACCTAAACATAAACTGGTGAAATTTGGGTGCTAGCACCTCTGCCTACCCCTTCGGGGATATAGGCGTGAGTTTATGTATGTATGTATGTCCTACACGCGATTCTTCAACTTAAATAAAAAACGAAAGTTCATATTTACCCACAAAACACACAAACAATCCCAAATATTTAATACAGAAACAGTTTCTTTGATATAAAAGCATCTACTACGCAACGTGAGCACATCGTTATATAAGCAGTCTCGTAATTATTTCGAGCTCATTTTAAGAAAGATTCCAATTACGGTTTACGCAACGCGACCTCTCAAGTGGCCGACCGTAGCATTGAACTCCGTACTGCACGCCGCATGAACGCCGAAATTGACAACGTGGTTACATAACAGTGTCCGGTGCAAGTCACTAGAGATTTGAATTTTATGAAAAGTATATTAAATATTATTATAGTGGACTACTTAATTGGTTGATTGATTGGTATTATTAACTACTACAAACTAACATACAAATATTAAAAGGCTATTTTGTATGTTAGTAAGTGTTAGGGGGTAGGACACGGCGGTATTTCCGCCCAATTGAGCAGTCCGACTGGAGAAGTACTTCTGCCCTACAGAAGACCGCGGCTATAATAACTTCGTGTTGTGTTCCCAGCGGTGAGTAGGGTAGCCAGAGCTCACTGGAGAATTTGTGCTGTCAGTGGGAAGACTAAAGGCTTATCTTGCTTTGTCTTCTACACTAACGGCACAGAAACTCTGTACTTACAGGATTGGCAGCGCGACTGTGACTCCTCTGGTGTTACAAACGTCCATAGGCCACGGTAACCACTTTCCATCAGGTGGGCCGTGTGCTTGTCTGCCACCTAAGTGGTAAAAAAAAAATAGTGGTGGTTATTTCTGTAGAAGCTTTTGTAAAGGAATTCTTCAACAGTTAGATTTTGTGTCAGCATTTCAAACCCACGAAAAACTGACAAATGGATAAGAAAAAAAAAAAAAGAAACAAAAAAAAAAATAGTCTTAACTTTTATAACATGAGCTGTAAAATACAGTTAGTAATATGAGTGGTCATAACAAATGTATAAACACTTACATAAATTGTTTGTAACGGTTGAATGACATCCTGATTGCGCAAATATCTCAACTTTCATTCATTTTTATGTTAGTCACAAATGGTGGTGGCGCGATTCTGTCGCCACGTGAGCTAGTGGACTGTATTTTGCGGGGGGTGAAGCTAAATGTTTCAGATGACACTTTACACAACAAACAAGATAGGTGATCGGGTTGCCGCGGAGGTGGTTTAGGCAGTGAATGCAACCCAAGAAATTAGGAGAGGATACACTAACCTTTATGACGCCACGTGCTGTCGGAGCCGGTGCACCGGTCTTCTCTTCCTGGCTCAGGAGCTGCTGCCCACATCACTAAATCACTTGAGGGACACGAGAGGCACAATCCGATCGGTAAAGGTCTATGAAAGCGGTCAAAATCCAACAAACATTATTAATTTCTGAGAGTCGCGCGCGCCGCCGCCATTGCTGCTACTAGTTCAAAGCGGAAGTCAAGATGCGGCCATTTCAACCATTGGTCGGGGCGAAAACTATTGCTATCTCACTTTAAAGGCAGTGCGGGAGGGAGATGGGTACAGGAAGCGTGTGTTCAGTGTCAATCAATTGAGAGATGATTTGAATTATTACTATCGGCGCAACCATTCCCCCCGGCTTGAAGGGTTACCTTCAAAACAAAAAATGCGGAACAAATCTAAAGTCTAATCTAATCGCGAATTGTTCAGTTAACTGCTTGCTCTTCACTCTGCCATCCTATTGTAATATAACCTCCAGCTTAAAAAAAACAGTAGAATACATTTAATAAATATTAGCTTACGAGTATCTACCTTCAAAAGCTTGTAACTTGCGCCTACCATAACGGTGAATGATTGTTCGGTAATTATTTTTCGTCTCACATGATGCAACTGAAGGCGTATAATTGGGTTGGTAATTTAAATATGTGTTTAGTTTTATTTTTAAACAAACCAAACATCTAATTCAATATTATTGTGTTTTTAAGACATGATTGATTCTGTTATTGACAGTTATAATGCGAAGTATTCTATTCAGCCGTTAGGTTATTCGTTTGGGTTGTGATTGGAATGCGATGTAGTAATTATTAATCAGTGATAAAGAGTTATTTTTTCTTAGTAAAACAATACTACTTTCCCACTTATTAGAATCTTTAAGCAAAGAAAGATAGGAAGAAGAAAGAAATAGGAAAAAATGATAAAAATCGACCAAGTGCAAGTAGGTGACAGACAAGCACACGGTCCACCTGATGGAAAGTTGTTACCGTGACCTATGAACGTGTGTAACACCAGTGGAGTCACACCCGTGCTGCCGACCCTGTAAGAACAGAGATTTTCTGTGCCTACAGTGCAGAACACGAAATCAGAACAAGTCTTTGGTCTACCCACTGACAGTACTAAAACTGTACAGTGAGCTCTGGCTACCCTACTCACCGCCGGGAACACAACACGAGGTTATTATAGTCGTGGTATTCTGTAGGGTGGAGGTACTTCCACAATCAGACTGCTCAATATGAACGGCAATACCTTCGAGTCCTAACGGTTCTTTAAAATTATTTGTTATCAGTATTTTTGTTAAGCCGCAACAAAAATACATTATTTGTGAAAATTTCAACAGTCTAGTGTTCAGGTGACAAACAGACTGGCAACGGAGTCTTACTAATAGGGCTCTGTTATTTTTCTTGAGGGTACGGAACCCTAAAAATAAACAATACAAGAATAAAATAGGTAAGTAAACTTTACAATCCATGGTTTTGAAGTAAAATACTGACTTTTAAGATCAGTAGGTATTAATAAGTGATCATGGTAGCCAGCATTCTAACTACTTAAATCAGCGAAGCTAATAATAGCGTGCAAAAAATCACGTACCGCGATAAAATGCGGTCCATTAATAAAATCATTAATCAATTATATCTCATTTATAAGGCAATTTTCAAATGCTAGTAGTTAGAACTTAATTGGAACCATAAAATAGTTGCAGTGCGGAGGTCCGTGCAGTAATTTATTTCGTATGGTAATACCAGATTGATTGAAAGCGCTCTATAAATTACATATTTGATCAAGTATGTTTCTTTGTTTGGTTTGACCTTCTCTGACGTAGATGGAGCAATGTCTGAGTCGTTTAATAATTATAATAGTCGAATAATAATGTACGTGAGAGTTGTTATGATTCTCGGTGTATGTTGTGTTTTATTCCCGGTGATTCTTTGGTGGTTTTCGGGGATGTAGAAGATATTCCAGGACTATTGTATAAGGTGAAAAATAAAAGATAGATTTATTGAATTGAAATTTTTTATACCGCTTAAGTGGGAGACAAGCACACAGCCCCCCTGATGGAAAGTGGTTACCGTGGCCTATGGACGTATGTAACACCAGAGGAGCCACTCTCGCGCTGCCGACTCTGTAAGCACAGAGTTTCTGTGCCGTCAGTGTAGAAGCAAAAGTAGGACAAGCCTTTAGTCTTCACACTGACAGCACGAATTCTCCAGTGAGCTCTGGCTACCCTACTCACCGTTGGGAACACAACACGAAGTTATTATGGCCGCGGTATTCTGTAGGGTGGAGGTACTTCCCCAGTCGTACTCCCCAGGCGGCAATACCGTCGTGTCCTACCTCCTAGAGTACCTCAATTAGTATGCTAACTATTTAAACCGATTAAGATCTTGAATCTATATTTTTTTAAGCTGTAAGACGGCTACATATAGTAAGATTTGGATGATTTTAGGTGAGATTCAGTGACTTAGCGGTCAGAGCATTTGCCCTATAAGGGAAAGATTCTAAATTCAATTCCCACCTGAACTGATTCTTAATTTTTCCCATTTTAATCGATTTAAAGACAGTTTATTTTCCATTCTTGGCCTAGTCATACGTGTGTTTAATTAACACTTCCTTATTAATAAAGTGTAGTACAGTGTGTCTCAAATTCATATGAATACAATAAAAATGCATGCAGCAAACTTTCCAGAAATACTTCTACAGTTTGTTCTTTCTTTGCCTTAACCCAGCATATTTATCTCATTAACTAAGCGTACAATGGAATGCATTGCCATACTATTCCATTTATGAAAGTATGAATGAAAAAAAAATCTAAGTGACCTTCCAGTTTTTGCAAATCATGATGACGTGTGACCTCCATACTAGCTGAGCATATTCGTATTGGTAGTGTGCGTGTGCGGAAATAAGTTCCATTATACATATTGCTATCATATAGATATTTATGACGTAAAAAAAGAATACATATAAAAGGTAGGCGTTTTAGCGTACAGATATTAATCTGTCGTCGCACCGCTCGCTTGTAGCAATTATCCAACGTCAATGTTAAGCGTTTCTTTATATATTACTACTAGCTGACCCGGCAAACGTCGTTTTGCCGGTTTTATATTATTTATAGGAAACCTTTTTTTAGGTCAATAAAAATAACTATCTACTATAAGTGTGCGAGAATTTACTTATAATCGAAAGCGTTGTAGACAACGAAAATAAAAATCGCGATGAAAAAATTGGGGTTGATCGTAGAGGGACGAAAATTCAGGGTTGTACGTATTTTATAATGCTGTATCATATAAAAAAATATCTAAAAATAAAAAAAATATTGGGGTGAACTACCCTTAACTTTTAGGGGGATGAAAAATAGATGTTTTTCGCTTCTTAGACCTACCTAATATGCACACAAAATTTCATGTGAATCGGTCGGGCCGTTTTGGAGGCGTTTGACTACAAACACAGCGACACGAGAATTTTATATATTAGATATGATTTGATATTATAATCAAAAGGCATTCATATTACTTATTCTGTGTGCATAGAGCGCTGGTTTGGTTGAGAATTTTAGGGATATTTCCTTCTATGCAAGGGGTCGATGCAGGAGTACCGAATCCACCGCCATAACAAGCTTATGTGTCTCACATCTTGTAACTCTTTGAGAGATTAATTGACTTCCAGTGCAGACAGGAGAGTGTTTTCTTGGGAAGTCAGTACGGGTTTCACTCCAGTCACGGGAGTATGGTTCCTATTTTCTTTTCAACCTCGATTTCAAATAATTAATCCTAGTCATTCGTATGCGTGAAGAAATACAGAATGATGATCTCTGTTGACTGTTTCTAGATGCAAACATCCCTTGGATAATAATTATTACTCGAACTTTTACCCCGACGATCTCTCACCCTATGATTCAAGTGGCCCATAATAGTACATTGATTATACAATGATTTTGCTGCTATCCCAGACCAGACATGATAACACACATACAAAAAAATCATTATAGTACATCTCAAATGGTCTCAATTTGTAACGCTCAGCACATGCCTTCTATAATGTTATTTAAAAGGACTAAAATCAATCTGATTTTCTTTAAAAGCAAACAAAGGAGTAAGTACTTATATCAATTACTGGCACTCCAATATAAAATTAACTGTAAACTAAATTAGATAGCAAGTACCAAGTACCTATTAAGGCTGTTATTTCTAGTTTGTAGGCTACAATTTAGTTGAAGGTCTATTAACTATTCCCTGTCCCTATAAATGAGTTACAATGAAACATTTTATACGATTAGGTATTTAGAATTCAAGTACAATTTACAATATTGTAAATGTCACTACCGGTATGACTAAACGACGATTATGAACTAATGGTAATACAATTTAATGTTAAAAGTCATTACTTAACTTGCCTAGGAGGAGGATGTCAACAGGATAAGTTCTACTATACGATTGCTTCTCTACTTTCGTTTACTGCACATCGATTTCAAGTAATTTATTTCTAGTCTTTAGAAATAATATCATTAAGAGGCTTACATTTAATTATTTAAAATATTCACATAATTATAACATTACATAAACTCACGCTTATATCCCCGAAGGGGTAGGCAGAGGTGCTAGCACCCACATTTCGCCAGTTTATGTTTAGGTCCCAATGTAATAGGTGGCGAGCCTATTGCCATTAACCGGGCACTTATAAACCTGCGATAAATACACACTATTTATAGTTAAGATAATTATACTTTAGAATTTATAATAAAGACCATTTATACTGGTGATTGATGCACTTAGTGGAATCTGTTCTTGCACATATTAAGAACACACATGTACTTCTTCCACATTTTTTTTAAATAATAGACCTGACCGGTTTCATCTTACGGCATCCTCACAGGTTCACAATAACAGTTAAAAACATTCTTCTTTGAATGTTCTTATAAAGATTGACCTAGACCTTTGAGAATACCGTAAGGCGAAACCGGTCAGGTAAAATAGTAAAAAATACTGTGGAAAAAGTACAATTAATATGTAATTGTATGTTATGTAATTATATTTAAATTGTGGCACTAGTTAGACAATTTTTTATTACTGTATACAGCGTCATACGGATCGATTTATTGTGATTTAATATTATAAATTATTCTCAGGATAAAAAGGCCATCGCGTTAAAAAAAATATGGTGATAACGTTTGGTAGACAAGACTGATCATAGCCATCTACCATTGTATGCATTAGAGGTATTGTTATATTATAGATATACACATAGTACACACAGTTAAGACAAATAGTACAATACAAAAACAGTTCTACAATTGGCGATTTCGTCCAGGCAACCTTGTGATGAACAGTAATACATGCATACATATATAATCACGCCCTTATCCCCGGAGGGTTAGGCAGAGGTGAATTAACACCCCTGCCTCCACCAATCATTGAATTCAGTCCCAAGTAATATTGGGTGTGCCTATTGCCATCTTTCGGGCACTATTGTTGACTCAAGCCGTGCATCTGAGGCTGAGTCTGGGCTGTATATATCTGTCCGATGTTAAAGAGCCCTATCCCTTAATCGCCTTGTACGACACCGCATGGAAAGAGATGGGGTGATCCAAATTCTACTCTGCCGGGCATGTGATAGGTAATGTGATTTTTTATATCACTTAGGTGGCAGACAAGCACACGGCCCACCTAATGAATAGTGGTCACCGTAGCCTATGGACGCGTGCAAAACCAAGAGAGTCACACTTTAATATTAATTATTTACATATGTGCCGTAATAATAGATAACTTTGTAGCTACAAGGATGCAATTGGACCAAAAGTTCGATTTAATATAAAATTGTTGTAGGCGTGACATAAGTCCTATTTTTTTAATCACATAAGGAAGGCAAGTAGATATTTTATAATCGACATTTATTAGTACCTGGTTTTATACTTTGACTGTTAAATTCGTATTGCTGTTGCTTTTGGTCTGGACCTTTTATAAGTATCTACCTACCGCGGTGATAATAAGGATACGACCAGACTTGACTCAAGTTTTGTGTTCCATATCATTTTGAGGTGATAGATTCTGTCTTATTAAACCCTACAGGCAATTTAGGGGTCGCAAATATGAAGTGTCTTTTCTGATGGGTGAAAGGTACTGACTTCTAATCGTCTGAAAAAAAATCTTATCGTGTATGGTAACTTTACGTGCTCATCTTTTGTTTATGCACCTTTTTTATACCATTTAGGTGGCAAACAAGCACACGGCCCACCTGATGATGGTTACCGTGGCCTATGGACGTGTGCAACACCAGGGGCGTTCCATTCGCGCTGCCTTCAGTGAATGATGAAGTGGTTATTTCGAAGTCAAATCAATCACTTAGAACCGAATAGAAGAGTGAAATTCATTCATCACAGAGCTGAGCGCAGCTAGATGTTTTGAATAGTTGCCATATGCCGTAGGCAACTATTCAAAACATCTAGCTGCGCTCAGCTCAAAACTCAGCGACATTAATAGCATTCTCCATTGCCTCATTCAGAGCGGCAATTGAGCAGGCATAGGGCATAAGAGGAGGTCGACCATCAACTGCAAGAGTCATCACCTGCATCCAGGTAACCCCATTTCTCAAGGTTCATCCTACAGCAGCCGATCCAAGACTTCAACATGTTTAGGGACTTTCAGTTGGTTTATTATACAGTATGTTCGTGTCAAATGGAGAATATACAATGAATTTCACTCTTCTATTCGGTTTTAAGTGATTGATTTGACTTCGAAACAACCACTTCATCATTCACTGAAGGCAGCGCGAATGGAACGCCGCTGGTGTTGCACACGTCCATAGGCCACGGTAACCATCATCAGGTGGGCCGTGTGCTTGTTTGCCACCTAAATGGTATAAAAAAGGTGCATAAACAAAAGATGAGCACGTAAAGTTACCATTAACCTTACAATCATTTGATATATGAAGATGACGTAGATCAATAAATTAACAAAAAGAATTAATCATCTTCAACAAAATTATCATAAAGATTCCCACGGTTAATTTATTCGAGTATATTTATAACTTAGATGAGTAACACGAGCTCATCTCAAGTCATCTCAGGTCGTTAACATTTATAAACAACGCACGATGGCATGAATGAAACCCCACGTGACCAGTAACTCTGTTGATGAGCTGCGCACGAGTCTGTAGTAAAACGGAAATGAATCTGAATATTCAGCATGTTTTATTTTATTATAATGATTAATGTGCTAGCTCATTTGATTCCTTCTTTCTACAGTCCCGGGTCCTTTATGCGGGGCGTGAAAAAGCATATGACGAGGCCGTCAAACTGAGTGTCACCATTGTAACATGGTATATGTAAGTAATGGTGACCCACTTTTCTGAGACTTTGATTTCAGCTTACCATCAGGCGAGGTGGAGTCTAATTGAAATGTTCTATATAAAAAATGCATTGTTTTCTAAACTATACTCCATTTGGGTAGGTATTTAACTGAAGGTAAACTAACTTTTAGTGACTTTTTATAATCATACACATTAAATAATTGAACTATAGCTAACTAACTGGCTAACTAGTATTTCAATTTCGGTTTTCTGTCTTTAAAATGGGTTTTTAAACAGACACACCGACAGACAGAAAAATATTAATATGTTAATAAGCTGATTTTTTAAATAAATGTTATTAAAAAGACACATCAAGCTTGCTTACGTTTTTTAAGTACCTAACAGAATGGAATATAATACGTATCGATACAACATAATTATTATAAAGAAACAAATTTTGTGAGATTATGACTTTATAGAGGGTTATCTCTGGATCTACTGAACCGATTTTGAAAATAGTTTTACCGATAAGAAGCCACATTATTTGTGAGTGTCAAAGGCTGAATAATATCATCACGTTATCTGCAAGAGTCTGCAGCGGCAATAGGATCTGAATTCCACGCGGACGTAGCCTCGGGCAACATCTAATTAAGTTCAAAGAGGAAGGATTTTTTTTGGATTTTGGTTAAAAGGTTTTATAGATGATCTTTTTTTAAAATTTAACTGAGGTAAAAATTACAGTTTGAATGAAGAATTATAATCTAAACTGCGTGTAATCACTTACATTATTACGATGTTAGCGAGTCATAATACTGTTACCCTGCAGAATCAAATTACCTTCAGTGTGAATGAGCGATGGACATATACAATCTATTTATATATAAATCAATTGCTGTTCGTTAGTCTCGCTAAAACTCGATAACGGCTGAACGGATTTATCTTATCTTGGTATTGAAATGTTCGGTTACGAAAGACTTAAAAGGTGAGAAAAATTCAAATAATTGCCAGGAACTGACATCCACGCGGGCGGAGCCGCGGGCAAAAGCTAGTTTTTTTATTTTTATATATCATCAATCAATTAGACTTCGCCTTGCCTGATGGTAAGCTGAAGGCAAAGTCCCAGAAAAGAGGGTCACCATTACTTACACACACCGTGTGCCAATGGAGACACTCAGCTTCACGGCCTCATCCTATGCTTTTTCACGCCCCGCTTAAAGGACACGGGACTGTAGGAAGAAGAAAACACGTGAGTTGGTAATGAATTCCAGGCCTTAATGGTGCGACAGAGGAAAGAGTCTCCGAACCGCTTGGTTCTTGATCGGTAAGTAGTTAGTTATACATATTTGAGGTTGATTAGTTGTTATGTGGTAGTTATCTCTTATACAACCAATTATCACATACCATTGCCGGCTTTGAGAATTATGCACTTGGTGCTTTTAATAGCTTGTCACAGCCTCTGAGAGGAAATCCTGTACCTGAGTCTCAAACTTCAATCAGCGAATGTACCAGTGAGGTTTACATGGCCCTGAATATGGTTCGGCTTGGCTTGATCTTAGTTTATTTATTGGTATTATCATTATCTTGTTATTTCTGTTTCATCATAACCCTCTATATAATTTTATTAGTAGTTGAAGTCAGGAATAGATAACTTTTTGATAGCAACACACATACATACATATAATCACGCGTCTATCCCCGGAGGTGCATTAACACCCATATTTCACCAATTTTTTAATTCGATCCCACGTAATAAGGGTGAGCCTATTACCGTCTTCTAGGCACTATCTTGACTCAGGCCATTCATCTGAAGCTTAAAAAGCCCTATCCGTTAATCGTCTTGTACGACACAAAGATGGGGTGGTCCATATTCTACTCTGCCGGAAACCACGCGGCCATTTTTGATAGCACTCGACAAAATACACGACTATTATTAATAGCAAGATCAGCTGCTCATCTTAGGTCGATGACACTTTGATGCGCCATGAATGAAGCTAAGACAGGTTGGTAGTACATAGTAACAAGACAACATGATTCAGCTACTCTGTTGGAATGCGGATTGAGAACACTCTGGTACAGCCAGCGGAAAAAGTGAAATATATTTTAACATGCTTTATTTAATTTCAACACCTATTATAACTAGTAGCGAAAAATGCATCTTTATCACTTTTGTGTTAGATTGTCAGAGGTTTCTATCTAAAAATAACGTTTTTTTTTACCTGCGTAAAATCCCCACGGATACCTCCCCACCGGAGCCGGTGGGAGAGGTTATGTCGGACTCGAACCGACTAAAACACACGCCACCTGTGGGTCGTTTTGGTTGCCGAAGGTGAGGTTGATAGGCATATCCCTCGCACCCCGGCCGACCCAGGGCCATGTCTCACGATCTGGCCCTCCTCTCGGGTGTGTGGGGACTACAGAGTCCCCAACTCGTTCCCGGAAAACGGGGAGGCGCGCCAGGCGCGCCGCCGCCGTGGCCTGCTTCTGCCAGGGTGCTTGCAGCTTGGCTTGCGATCCTTCGTCGCTCCCGCTGCCACTTCCGCCCCGCCTCCTCCTTCACGAGCATTACTTGCTCGCAGAAGGAGGCGCCGGCCGCCCACGCATCCGCGCAGCGGACCATCGCCGCGAGCAAGGTGGAGAGCGTGAGAACCCTCACTCCCAGGGCCGCCACAAGCTCCCGCTTCGACGTCTCCCACGCCGGACACTCGGTGAGCGTGTGCGGCCCCGAGTCCTCCCTCGCGTCGCAGTGATGGCACTCGGACGTTGGCTCTTTCTCCATCCAACGCAGATACTTTCCGAAGCACCCGTCCTCGGTGATCATCTGCATCGGACGGTACGAGAGGCTGCCGTGTAGCCTCTCTAGCCACTCACACTTGGGCGACCAGGCGCAGGGCGCGCCATAGTAGCGGCAGTAAGACCCATCATGGGGGAGTGGCTAGAGAGGCTACACGGCAGCCTCTCGTACCGTCTGATGCAGATGATCCACCATTTCCCTGTGGAGCCGGGATCTCACGGCTCGAATTTCTTCGGGCTCGGGATCGTGACCTCGCTCCCGCGCCGCCTTTCGGAACCGGTATAGCGCCGAAAGGGATCTTGCTTCCAGGATCCATGGTGGCTATCCGGCGAGGAGACTTGCCGCGTTGAATGATATCGTGCAGTACCCCCTTATGATGCGGCACGCCAACTCATGCTGCAGACGCTGCAGCAGGGGCATGTGCCGATCATTCAGGGTGTCCGCCCACACGGGTCACACGGGCCCTCAGGTTGGACAGTAGCCGTGCCAGAGCGTTGGCTGTGTCCACCAATTTGGGGCCCAGACTTTGGAAGTGCTTCCCGAAGTCCCACGGCCCGTCGAGCACGAGCCCCAGATATTTCATCTGGGGCTTGATGTCGATGAGAGTGCCTCCCACTGTGAGACTGGAAACAAACAAATCTGGCCAAAAATTATGAGACCAGTATCACTTATGATATAAGTGAGATGTACATCACCAACGGTGGGTTAACTTACTTTACCATAAATTTAAGGTAGCCATTAATTAGACATTTTATTAGATTTAAACAACAACAACAAGCTCAATACAAAACAAATTAATATCTATTAAGATTTAGCACCTTTATCTTAAACTCTGCGTAACATTGCGTAGTAAATAAATTAATTGTACTGTGTAGTTGTTTGTTATTCTAAGCGTGACAAATTAAAATGTAATCTCTATATTTATCTTTGTAAAAGTTGAATTCTATTAATAAATCATTGACTTTCTTGCTGACGGTACTAAGTGAAGTGATATCGAAATCGCCGCGTCCGCGCCACTGACTCAAGGTCGATAGTCAGGTCTTTGTTGGCTCGGTAGAAAATTGCGGTCATAATTATTTAATTTGTTGTATGACATAATTTTCGTAAGGAAATATTTAATGTTTATGAAACGAAAAATATTGCAAAGGTTTTAGTCGCGATAATAGATACTAAATTTCGCATAAGTACATACATATATATAATCACGCCTTTATCCCTGGAGGGTTAGGAAGAGGTGAATAAACACCCACATTTCACCAATAATTGTATTCGGTCCCACTTAATAGGGGGTGAGCGTATTGCCGTATTTCGGGCACTGTTGACTCGAGCGCTGCATCTGAGGCTGAGTCTGGGTTGTATATATCTGTCTGATGTCGAACAGCCCTATCCCTTAGTCACCTTGTATGACACCGTAAGGGAAGAGACGGGGTGGCTCTAGTTCTATTCTGCCGGAAACCACGCGGCATAAGTAATGGCAATAAATGACAGCCTATAGAGAGAAGAAGAAAGAGGAAGATGACTCTGGCTATTTGAATTGGTCTGTTTGTGCCTCAGAGAGCACGTTATGACGTTGGTCCCTGTTATCATCGTTATTACGGGTAGTTGGCGCTCTAAAAAGTTCAACAACTGGTCTTACTTCAATGCTAAGATATCGCCAATGGGTTAAGGAGGTCATATGACAGTCGCTTCACCGAAAATATTGAAAATTAGCGAATCCCGAAGTTTAGACTGAAGCAAGCGAACACCAAACTCCGAGGTGAATGCTTGCTTCTCATGCATCTGAGATTACCGCTAGGATGAAGGAGACAGAAAAAATTGTAATAAATAAGAAGTTAAAAACAACCGGGAACAAGCCAAAACAAAATCGCGAGTAGATACAGTAAGCATCGTGTGTCGTGAACGTGATCGAGATCAGGTTCGAGTTTGTAGTGAGAGTGAAACCCATACTAGTGCTAATACGCGTAGTAAAAGAACTTGAAAGAGGGTAGATCGATATAATTACTCGTAGAAAAATCTTTTTCTCTGTTCGCCACCACTATTCCAGTTCCTCCGTGATCATGGTGCTTGCAACAGCGCCGAAATATCGGAAACTCAAAACAATGAAACATGGTAAATATCATTATTTTGATACTGATGTGAGTGACCATGGTAGTTTAAATACATATAAGTTAAAAAGACTTAGTAATTTAATGTTCGAATCAATTCGATGATGGCTGCTATAGGTATTTGAAGCTGAACTCCTGAACAGTACCGCGCCTACAAGTTCATTATGATTCATCAAGTCACAGATCCAGATCTTAAATTATTCACCATTATGCAACAATAAAACCATTGCAATAATATTATAGGCCGACCACTTACCATTAATGTGCTAATTCAGTGTACTTTACAATTGTTTTTAGTCAAGGACTAGGTTGATAGTAAACTTGGAAAGTACAATAGATTCATAATTTGATTGACTGAACACTGTTGTTAATAATCCTTCCTTCGGGTATAGCACAGACGTCTGCATAACTAGATTTTAATACTTTATTGTGCATTAGCTGTTCTCTGGCTAGCTGGGCTCTGCCCGCGTGGATGTGGATGAACCAAGCGGTTCGGTGATTCTTTCCTTTGTCGCACCATTAAAGCCTTTAACTCATTACCAGCGCACGTGTTTTCTTCTTCCTACAGTCCCGGGTTCTTTAAGCGGGGCGTGAAAAAGCATATGATGAGGCCGTCAAGTTGAGTGTCACCATTGTCACATAGTATAATATGACAGTAATGGTGACCCTCATTTCTGAGACTTTGCCTTCAGCTTACCAGCTTAGGCAAGGTGAAGTCTAATTTATATGTCGTATATTTAAAAAAATCAATTGTCATGGCCTATGTCCTTTCCCAAGCTCAAATATATCTGTGCCATCACGAAGTTATAATAAATAAAATCGGCCAAGTGAGAGCTGCAACGCACTCCGAGGGTTGCGTACAAAATTGGATCCAGAAATGAACTTATAATACAGAAACCGCAATGTGTGTGTGTGATGATTTGTTTATCTTATTTTCATAAAAATAATACCTTCTAAAGAACATTTAAACGGGCAGGTACCTACAGTAATATGTAACATTAAATGAATGCTTTTCAGCTTTGTGAAACACTGACTAGTATCTTATACCCTATTCTCGTGACGAGTTAAAAAACAGACACATATTAATGAGCCCTAAGAGTAGTCAATTCATGATGACTTGCTTTTTGTCTGTGTCCTTCGCTGGTTTCCTTGTAAAGTTACTTGAAAACAGAATTTTCTCATTTATCTTACATTAAAAGGAAAGGAAGTGGACTGATCACCTTTCATATTACGGCTTTTACACATTACATTAGATCGGGTATGGAAAACGGACAACTCACTGTCCTAGCACTGTTAGACTTTACCAATGCGTTTAATAATGTTGACTTCGATGTGTTGCTCGGGATATTGTGCTCCCTTAACATATCTCCGACAGTGATTGACTGGTTTCGTTTCGTACTCATATAGAAGACACTGTGTCCTCTTGGTGCTTAACGTCTGCTGGCGTCCCTCAGGGTGGCGTTTTGTCTCCTCTACTCTTCGCGGTATTCATTAACTCCATCTCTAACCAACTCACTTCTTCCTACCACCTATACGCAGATGATCTACAGATTTACTCGAAAGCTACTCCGGATAAACTGTCAGATGCTATTGGCATCATTAACAATGATATGGTCCATATATGTAACTGGAGTAAATCGTACGGTCTGAAAATTAACCCGTCTAAGACCCAGGTTATCATTATTGGTAGCTCAAGTTATATATCGAGAATTGACTGGTCACTGCTCCCTCAGGTCTCCTGTGATGGGATTATGTTACCATATAGTGATAAAGTGAAAAATCTGGGAATATATATGGACAGCTCTTTGTCTTGGAGTCCTCAGCTTCAAGAGATTAGTCGCAGGATGTATGCCTCTGCGGGGTCCCTGCGTAGACTTCAAAATTTTCTACCTATTGCCACGAAAACTGCGCTTGCACAAACTCTTCTCTTTCCCATCCTTGATTATGCTGATGCTAGTTATCCAGATCTTACTGAAGACCAACTAAATAAACTTGAGAGACTTCAAAATCTTTGCATACGATTTATATTTGGACTTCGCAAATATGATCATATCTCCGAATTTCGTGCAAAGCTCAAGTGGTTACCTATAAGCCTTCGCCGGAATGCTCACTATCTTTATCTACTGTATAGTGTTTTATTTCATCCTCTCACTCCCATCTATCTGAAAGAACGCTTGAAATTCCTTGGTGACTCGCATTCTAGGGTCTTGAGGTCGTCGGAGATTTTGAGGCTGAAAATGCCAGCGCACTCCACGAGTTATATGGATAAGTCGTATACCGTCCAAGCTGTCCGATTGTGGAATGCCTTACCCGTAACCGTAAGACGTGCGCAATCTCTGGCCGTTTTCAAAAAACCAGTTACAGCCTATTACTTACAGGAACGATAGCTATTATCTTTATCTTCTTTTTTTGTATCTCCCTTATTTATGTCCGCACTGATTTCAGTATAATGTATATAAGTATATTAGGTACCTTATGGTAGGTACCGTTTCATTTAAACTGTTTATGTATGTGTAGTAAGTATGTATGTGTATGTGTATGTATAAATATATATATTTATATATATATATATATATATATATATATATATATATATATATATATATATATATATATATATATATATATATATATGTGTATATGTATATATGTATATATATAGTAGTATGCATTAACTGTATAATATATCTGAATGTAAATAATGGAATAAAGTAAATCATATACATTATGTACACCGGAAACTGCCCACTATGTCTATCTATTTATCTATTTCACTCCATCCCATGGTTGCCTGGTAGAGATTGCCTTGTGCAATAAGGCCGCCACTTGTAATGCCACAAAGATGTACCTATTGTATTTTTTCTGTATCCCTTCTTTGTGTACATGCAATAAAGAGATATATTATTATTATGTTGCTTTTTTATTCTCAACTCATTGAGTTGGTATTAACCACATTTACGGTTCGAAACCAAGTAAATGTGGTGTGTGTGTGTAATTGTGTATATCGTGTGTTAGTGGGTGTGTGTTTTCAGTGTCTTCTATTTGCAAGAACTTTCTCACAATTCTGCATGTATTCAATATAGCAGCTTTTTGAATGGGTATGTAGATGTTATCCTTAAGGTCTATCAGTTTGATACTATGGTGTAGATGTTTAGGGATGACTCCGGTGGTGGAAACAACTATCGGCACTACATATACTTTGTCTTGCTTCCAGATTCTCATGACTTCATCTTTCAGGTCAGAATATTTGTTAATTTTTTCAGTAATGGTCTTCTGTAAGTTATGGGTGTTTGGGACTGCGACGTCAATCAGGTAAGTCGTTTTGTTTACTTTATCTTGTAATGTGATATCTGGTCTGTTGTAGTGGATGGTCCTGTCAGTAAGTATGGCGCGATCATAATATAATTTGTGTGAGGTATTTTCCAAAATTATTTCAGGTTTGTAGTTATAATATGGCGTATTAGTATTTTGTATCAGATTGTGTTTTTGTGCTAAGCTTTGGTGTATAATGTTGGTTATTTGATTATGTCTGTGTGTATAATCTGTTTGAGTGAGTGTTACACATGCTCCGGTTATATGTTGTATAGTTTCTGATTGTACGTGACACTTGCGACATTTATCATTTGTAGTTGTGGGGTCTTTAATTATAAATTTTCGATAGTTCTTAGTGTTTATTATTATTTGGTCTTGTATGGCTATTATAAAACCTTCTGTTTCTGGGAATAAATTACCTATCTGAAGCCATTTATTTGAGGCTATGGGATCTATGTGGGGCTGTTCTAGGTCATGAGGGTGTCGTCCATGAAGTGTTTTCTTTTTCCAGGTTTATATTTTTATTGTTTGCGGGTCATCGATTTCACGGTTCTGTGTGATTAGGTCTTCATTAAGGTTTAGTGGCGTGTAATTATGGTCATTTTCAGTTACAGCTTTGTGAATGTCACTGGAGTGGCTTTTCATGTTGAAAAATGCCTTTAAATTGTGTAGTTGCTTCTGCCACAGATGTTGAATGTCGGTTATTCCTCGGCCTCCGTTCTGTCTCCTTATAGTGAGTCTTTCTATTGCAGATTTAGGGTGAAGGTTATTATGTTTTGTGAATGTAGTGCGTGTGGTTCTTTCTATTTGTTCAATATCAGTTCTAGACCATTTTATAATACCAAATGAATATGTTAAAATCGGGATGGCATAAGTGTTAACTGCTTTAACAAGATTTTTTCCAGTTAGTTGGGTTTTGCAAATTGAGTTTATTCGGTTTTTATATTCTTTAGTTAGTGTCTCTTTAATTGTTCCATGATCTAATCCTTTTAATTGCTTATATCCTAAATACTTATACAAATCCGATGACTCCATGGCCGTTATATCATTATTATCGTCGACTGTACAGTTGCCGGGTCGTATCTTGCCTTTTATTATATGTATAGTCTTGCATTTTTCTAAACCAAATTCCATATTTTATGTCTTTACTAAATGCTGCTGTTGTGTCCACGAGTTTTTTCATTTCCTTATCTGTTTTTGCATATAACTTAATATCGTCCATGTATATGAGATGTGAGATTTTTGTTTCTGATAAAGTATTTCTGAAGCTGTATCCAGCTCGGCAGCTATGTAGAAGTTGTGACAAGGGATTTAAAGCGAGACAGAACCACAGTGGACTTAAGGAATCTCCTTGATAAATCCCTTTCCTAATAGATATCTCTCGAGTAGTAATTTTATTATCTGAAGTATTTAGTTGAAGTGAGGTTTTCCAAAAGGGCATAATATTACGTAAGAAATTCATTATTTTAGTGTTTACTTTATATATTTGCAATATTTGTAACAACCAGGAATGTGGGATACTGTCAAAAGCTTTCTTATAATCTATGTATGTGCATATAATTATTATTATTATGTACCGAGAAAAATACGTTACCTTAGTCTCACAAGATTTACCTTCGAAGATCTAATAATCTTAAGATCACCTGGTTTAAATTGGTTACCGTGGCCTATAGATATGTATAATACCTATTGCTTGTATTGTAATTGATGTACCTCATATATACATATAATCACATCTTTATCCCCGGAGGGTTAAGCAGAGATGAATTAACACCCACGTTTTACCACTTCTATGTACCGGACAGGTACATGCGTGGCGCTGGTCGACGACGCTTTCTTGCATGGAGTAGCCCTACTTATAGAGCTGTTCAATACCTAAATAACTTTTAAAAAAAATAATCCCAATGCGGACTTATTCCATAATAAGCCAAGTGTCATTCGTACGAGTGTCAAAAAATATTTGTGCAATTTACAGCACCTACTTGTATGCCTAA
This sequence comes from Eilema griseolum, assembly GCA_963662185.1. Taxonomy (NCBI): domain Eukaryota; kingdom Metazoa; phylum Arthropoda; class Insecta; order Lepidoptera; family Erebidae; genus Eilema; species Eilema griseolum. Next base: position 25,143,697 of record OY759233.1, on the reverse strand, counting down.
AAATATAACTAATGTAGGTATTTAATTTCATAATATTACTATATATAAGCGCTTTTGTTGTAAAACTGTAAGCTTATAGTGCTAATAATTAATGAATAAATGAATCATTGAATTCAGTCTCACGTAATAGAGGGTGCGCCTATTGCCGTCTTTCGGGCACTATTGTTGACTCAAGCCATGCAACTGAGACTGAGTCTGGGCTCTATATAGCTGTCTGATGTTAAACAGCCCTATCTCTTAGTCGTCTTGTACGACACAGTTTGAAGAGATGGGATGGTTCAAATTGTACTCTGCCTGGGACCACGCGTCGTTGCGCAAGTACCTCATACCGTATCACAAAAACATTTAGTTATAAATAATATTATGAATGTTCAAATTAGTTGCTGTTGAAGGTTGTACAAGGCTGTTTAAACGTTTACATTTAAATATTAATCGTAATTGTGACTTAATGTACCTACCAAGTTTTTTCTTCTCTTTTGATCGCTACAACTTTTTTTATCTAGACAACATTATAAATTCAGAGCTGCTTAAAAAACCATACATAAGTTTTATTCATACCTAGGCTTCGATTCCGCTTAGCAATACCACGGACACTGCTGAAAAATTTTTGATGTTAATGTGCCTAAAGTCCAAAATGAAAAAGTTTCATGGACACTTTTTCAATCACTTTAGTGATTGAAAAAATGTAATGCACTTGTTTAATTTAATTTTAAACTTTAAACGCATAGAAATAAAGTCTACAATTGATGAATGACATTTTTACAGTTTCCGTGATATGACAGCGGTTTTGCTTTAGTAAAATCGAGGGCTTGATCACCGTAGAAGTATCTTAGTTCAATATTTTATAACCACGTACGGTTTTAGCTACTCTATATTGTTATCATCATATGTCGATCCGCTGTAAGATGCGAGCACCTTCTACAAAACAAACTGATCTTACATAGACTATCACTATTTTAGATGTGTCTAACCCAAAATTGGATAGTTACTGTACATATTTTTAACCTGTGAGCAAATCTGACACAACGTTGATCAGAACTTTTTCAGTAGCAGAGCAACCTGTAGATAGCAAATATTTTAAATGAATTATAAATTCCTGTACGACATGTACGATATATGTATGATAAACAAAATGTACCATCTTTGCAATTTGGAAATAAAAATCTTAAAAACAAAAAAAATGTCTTACTCATAAATGAATCAATCAAGCAAATTAGACTACTGCAGTCCACTGCTGGATATAAGCTCCTAATGTGTGCCTTAGCAACCGATCCTCCGCTTGGCGCCTCCAGTCTATCCTAACCACTTTTGTGAAGTCGAATATCATCACTTTAATCCTTATGACAACGTTTATTATTTAAAAGCTTTCAAAGACTATATACCACGCGGTTTATGACATTTTATGGTCGTAGAATTTTATGGGGTACGGGATTAATGCTGTGAATAAACTGCAACGGCGAAAATAACCGTATAGCGATGACAGTATAAACTGGACTGGTTTTAATAACCGGTCCAGTAATAATAAAGACAGTAGAAAAAATAACAGTTCAATATAAAACATATCTATTCATGTTATTTTTTTTTGAATCATATTTCATATCGAGTTGGAACACTCATCCTGTTATTGCCCTTGAAGTGAATAACTAGTACGAGAATGCTTTTTATGGTTCCGTATATCCAATATGCAAAATAGGTACCCTATTAATAAGACTCCGCTGTCCGTATGTCTGCCCTCTCTGGCCAGGATTCGAATCCTGGACCTCTTGACAGTAAGAACAACTCTGCAACCACTAATCTACCAGCAGTTTACACTCACAATTACTTCTTCGTTTTTCCTTAATTTTTATCCGACTTCCAAAAAGGAGGAGAAGGTTTACTGAGAAGTTACTGTTAGAAGTTGGTGTCTACTTTGTCTATTGTGCCTCTATCTTTCTCGAGCTGGGTACCGGCTTCTAGCAGATCAATAAATCTGTAATTTGTCCCAACCTCCCATTTCCTACACAGGACAACACGTACAGGGCTTAGATGTCACCCGCACACGGTGCAAAATATCCGATCAAGAACCAAGCGATTCGGAGACTCTTTCCTTTGTTGCACCATTAAGGCCTGGAATTCATTACCAGCTCACGTGTTTCCTACTGCCTACAGTCCCGAGTCCTTTAAGCAGGACGTGAAAAAGCATATAAGCTAAGTTTCATCATTCATTCATTCATCAAACTGAGTTTCATCATTGTCACATAATATATGTAAGTTATGGTGACCCTCTTTTCTGAGACTTTGCCTTCAGCTTATCATCAGTCGAGGTGAAAAGCGGTAACAGGATCACTCTCTATAAGAACTTAGGTGATCCCTTTCTTAAAATACTTGTTAATCGACATTATTACCACAATTTTATATATGGTGTGTCAACATGGCTGCCCTTTTACTACGCGGATGTATGGCAAGGCCATCCATACAAATGTCACGCCTTCTTACACAGACGTAGGTTTACCTGTTGCAGGTAGCCGGTGGCACTTCCTAATGTGTGTAGAATGAGATTTCATTCCGAATAAATTAGACGCCATGCATGACCAGGTAAGATACTTAATGGATAAAATTAAATATACGTGTTATACGGAAACTACAGAAATGTAGAAATTTAAAAACTTCTAAATTATATTACATACTAGGCTTATTATACAAAACTAAAAAATGTATCGATTTAATACCACAATTACTAATATTCCCTCTAAACCCTACAACTAAGCTAAATTGCTTGTGCTGAGAGTGGGTTCACGTCTGTAGTGTAATGGTCAGGATTGGAACCCAGGACCTCTCGATCGTTAGGCCGACTACTTAAACACTGAACTAATTTTTTTAATCCCCTCGTATACCCCCACCTCCTCCACCAAAACCAGTGGGAGAGGTTATGTCGGACTCGAACCGACTAAAACGTACGCCGTCTGAGGGTCGTATTTGTTTGTCTACCTAATAAGACATAACATAACATAAACTCACGTCTATATCCCCGAAGGGGTAGGCTGAGGTGCTAGCACCCGCATTTCGCCAGTTTATTTTCTGGTCCCAATAGGTGGCGAGCCTATTGCTATTAACCGGGCACTTATAAACCCGCGATAAATACACACATAACTTCGAAAAGCATCAAAAAGTCATTGGTGTGTGCCATGATAAAACCAGGGATCGAACCCGAGACCTCGTCTCAGCAGTCCATTACCCATACCACTAGGCTACCTCGGTCTTACAACACAAAAAAATGTATCGATTTAAAACCATAACTTGACCATTATTTTTTATTAAAAAGAATATTAGAACCGAAATAACTAATATTCCCTCTTACCCCTACAACTAAGCTAAAATGCTTGTACTTAAATGGGTTCACGTCGGTAGTATAATCGAACCCGGAACCTCTCGAACATTAGGCCGACTCCTTAACCACTAAACTACTTTCTTTTTTTTGTGCGAAAAACCACCAGAGTCAGTGGTAGAGGTTATGTCGGACTCGATCCGTCTAAAACGCACGCCGTCTGAGGGTCGTCTGAACCACTGAGCTACCAACGCTTTATACTGTCTAGTGTATTTGTTTGTCTATCTAATAAGATTGTACTTTATATGTAGGAACTATTGATTAACCGACTCGTCCGGCTTCGTCTGTGGTACCTATTTTATAAATCAAATCTGTATCACCCTTTTGGGCCCGTACTTTTCGAATAATGTGTGGAAACTTGCCGGATCTATTGACATTTATGACCACTGCTCCACTCACTTGAGTAGTAACGTGATGATATGTAGCCTATAACCTTCGTCGATTAACGGATTATTAAACACATCAAGAATACTCCAGTTCGAACCAGCAGTTCTTGAGATTAATGCATTCAAACAAAGGAACTCTTCAGCTTTATAATTTAGTACTGATATAATATAGATTTATGTTCAGTTTGTTACAGTTACCTAATTGGCATTTTAATTAGTAGAAATAAAATTTGCTTGTTTTCTTGCGCAAGCAAGTAACTGTTGCGCAGTGGCAGCGTGTACGACTGCTTTGCATGAGGTCACGGGTACGATTTTTAATTTAGACTATGTGTATGAGATTTCTGTTAGGCAACCCTTATTATACAAAGCACGTATAAATTGACAAGCAACCATTGATATGTACCTAAAAAACTACTTTGTCCAATTTTGCTCGAAAACTGTCAGGTTATATGAAAATGATTCAAATAAAAATTGTAGGCCTTGTATTATCTACAACTTTTGTATTTAACTTTTTAATAAGAGCAAACCGTTTTTCACCCTTAAAATGCACCCCATTACACCTTCGTCCTATATAGCGAGTTTAATAAATTTTTCCCGTTGCTTTGACTACAGTTCCTTTCATTTACCACAGGTCTTAAGGTGTTAATTAATTCCCTAATATTTATATCTGCACCAGTGTAGTAGGTTAACCAGTTCAATTAATTCCTTTATCAGTTTGCACGCGCCAAAAGATAAGTTAAAGCGCTTTACAAACTCGAGCCATCTGTTGAGATGTTTATGACTTAAAAATGACACACTGAATAATGTTGCCGTTAATCACATTATCATTGTTAACCACTAGGTAAAGTTATTATATAGTTTTTGAATTCTTCAAATAATAAGACTTGCAATTAAAAAAATACGTACTGTAAATTTATTACGTCTGTAGTCAACACAGCGACTATCACTATACAGTACCATCTAGTACAAGTAGATGGCGCTTTATTAAAAAATGATGTTATTTTATATATCTAAGAATAGTTCATTAAAATATTTATTTGACTGTGAAAAGTTTATATTTCACACAATTTGTTACTTTTAATCACACTCATGCTCAGATTAAAGGTAATTTCGTTTATGACTGTGTGAAAAGTATCTCCTACCTACCTTAAAATGTACTTTATTATTAATAATAATAGTTATTAGTATGTAGGTGCAATATTAGAAAGTTTATTTCCTTTACAACCAGTGCCATCTGTGCAAGCTACATACTTTCATAACCTGCTGTTCTAATTTTAAAATCCTAAGCGCCCGCCGCGCCGCCGCGCATGCCGTTCTATTTCCGTACAACGTGGGAACGTGTTCTATTTTTGCACCTGTTGTTTCAAACTTCGAACTCCTTGCTTGTTCTGGTAGCCTGGTAGAATCGGGGCGAAAAGTGACTTTTGTGACGTAACGGACGTATACCCGTCACTGTCATCCACCTGTCAAGTTGAAGAGTGAGGGAGGGAGGGAGAGATTACTGAATCGCTGAAGCTGAAACTGACGGTTGATTGATTAAGTTGTTTGGGTGGATTTTTCACAGAGAACAAATGGATCGGAACTGAATTTTCATTCACTCTTACTGAAAAGGGGACCTTAATTTTGTTCAATATAAATTATCGACTGAAAAATATTTGTTCAATATTAATATTAAACAAATAATAATTTAATTATTTTATATATAAATTGAAAAACTTAAAGTAAACGTACACAAATATATTTAAATATATGCAACATAAATTAGTCACAAAAATATTCACCATGAAAATTTCCCTAAGCCTGTAAGAATTAGTGACGTCAATTCGCAACGATTTCAGTAAACAAGCAACGGATTTCCTTGAAATTTCAGGAATAAGGTTAACAGTACCAGGCGATCAGCATTCACTAAGGGTTATTTACACTGAGTCGATGCGTAGCGTAGACAATTTTGGGTGTGTGCGTGACAAAGTTATTGAACACCTGTAACCAACTGTAACTGAAGTTTGAACTGTGGTTATAGAAGTTTGTTTTACTTTGTTAACATGAATTTTGATCTTAATAATTCGTAATTAGACTTAATTAAATAGAAAATGGTTATATTTTATTTTATTGAGTTATATTGGTTGAAAGTAAACGAAAGAGAACAGAAATAAAAAACCCGACTGCTGTGTAAAAGATCGAAACAAGTTTGATAGCCAACGGTACCTATTAATTTTCAAGTACAGAAATGAGAATAAATAGAGAGGTACCTGTAACAATTTTGTTATGTTTTTTACGCGTCTGACATAATGGTAATGGCGTCATATTGGTAAATATTGTGGACTTTATTGATAAGATAAGGTATTAAATATCAGTAAGTGCTGATAGGGAATAGAGGGTGCGGGCTTACTGCCCTCATCCATCATCTGCGACGTAAATAAAGGGGCGATAAAATGATACGACTAATACTCGAAATAAGAAAGTATAATCTAGTATTAGAGTATTATGGGTACTAAGTATTAATGGAGCAATAATATTATAAGTAGAACTTTTTATCAGTTTATGAGTTCTTTGTAGTTTGTATTCGCAAAATACTTAAAGCTTCAAAAACCACTAAATTAATTTCATATTGAACTATGATAAAATCTAATTTACTTACAAAATTCCGAACGACATATGAAAAGTAATAAATAAAAACCGCATCGAATTACGCACGTACTAATCTTCAAATCGTAAAATACTTAACTTTCACAAAAAGTTCTGAAACTGAATTACATCAGTAGGTGTGAACACACACTACAATCACAGTCAACTTTACAGACTGCTTGGCGCTTCCCAAATTAGACGTATAACCGTCCCTGTTCATCCCTTATTTTTAGACTATTCACTATCTCTCTCGCACCTATGGCTTTCCTCGAGCTTTCCCCAACATTAAACGGGCATGCGCAGTGCGTCCCGACGCACGTGCTGTTGTAACTCTTGGTGTATGCTGCTCGCCTGGTATCGGGCGCGCCTAGGGCAGCCGCGTCGCGACGCCGCTGATCGCTGCGGCCGCCCAAACACCTTTCCGCCCGCCCAGAAGCACAGACGATCGCCTACGATACGGTCCGCTCCCTAGTTGTGGGAGAAAATCGCGTGCACGTGAATAACTTACGCGCGAACTAAAAAAGCATTACTGCGGTTTGAATCTTATAACCAGTGTTTCTGATTCAATTCCCATTGGTTGCCCTTAGGATTCCCATTTTGTTTTTTTTCCCTATTTATAAATCAATTTGTCCCTGTCAAAGTTTTCTGTTTGTTTTGTAATTGATTGGTGTTGTTTAGACACAGGTGTTTAGTGCTGTGTGTGTGTCGCTGGGTTGCTGTCTGCTGATGATCTTCGTACTCTGAGGGAGCTGCAGGTCCTGTTTTAAATATGAGGAGATATTCAGCTATGCCAGGTGAGTGGTTTTACAGGAACGGTGACGGGATGCTAGGTCACCTTGAATCTGATGTAGTTGAATATTTTAAATAGAGTGGAGAGTAAAATTTTGTCATTAATTTTGATAAAATTTTTTGCTTACTTCACAAAAAAAAATTATGATACTAAGTAAAGTATACATATGATACATGTACACATGCGACAAAGGAGATTTGGTAGGTAGCACCTTTACATTCAACTTTTTATGAAAAATTGGAACCGCGTCTCCTTTGTGATTTTGTGATAGAATTAATAATAGTACTCACACACAATATCTGAATGATTGACGGGTAATCCAACAATCCCAAATTAAATATACCTTGAAGTTTAATATTTTATATATGTTTAGAATTTAATAAAAAATAATCTATAGCAGGTACTTATGACTAAAACCAGTTGATGATTAGCATCTAAGGATAGCTTTCAATAACGACAAGCACCGGGATTAAGGCAAGCTTAGCCGCGTTAACACATTTTCCCCAATGAGTAACATTGAGTAAAATATGAGATTTATAAAGGATAAGGGATTAATTCTCGTGAAATCCAGCACAAGAAAAAATATGTAACGTATTGTGATTCATAAAATTACGAGCAATAAATCTGAATACCGAATAAAATAATGTTTGTTTAGTAAAAATATTACTAAAAAGAAAAGTGAAACGAAAAAAGAAAATTACGTGTTTTAAAACTTATCGCGTATGTTTATATTGTACATATATACATACATATAATCATGCCTTTATTCCCGGAGGGGTAGGCAGAGGTAATCTAACACCCAAATTTCACCTATAATTTCCCATGCGCTTATAATATGGGTTACTTCAAGAGGGACATTAGAAGGTTTCATCAGGGTTGACAGCGCGACAGCCACGGTAACCACTGCCCGTAAAGTGGGCCCCGTGCTAGTCTGCCATCTAAGTGGTATTAAAAAAAATGTATTTGGTTGGGACTTGGGGGTTGTAGGGAGTAAGCCTATTGCCGTATTCCAGGCACTACTGTTGACTCGAGCCATGCATCTGAGGCTGAGTCTGGGCTGTATATTTCTATCTGATGTTAAACTATCTCTTAGTCGAAGATCAGATCCAATTTATATCTGTATTTGATTGTTACTTAATTAACACTTCTAGGCTCGACTTTTATTCAAAATTCGTAATTTATTAAGTATCAAAATGATACACATGTATTGATTGATTCAAATGAAAACCTCCTCAGTTACGAATGGTTAATTTTCGAATAGCAACATTATATTATATATAATGGTAAGAAAATATTAATAGTAAAGCTATTTTGACACATATGTTTGTTTTGTTTTGTCGTAACGTACAGTCCTTAAGTTTTTTTTTAATATTGATCATTGGAGCTAACGAAACTTATAAATATGATTATAGTGTTGACAAAACGTCCAAGCGTTCAAGTATGAAAAAGAGATAAAAAATATGAAATAACATAAAGAGATCTTTATCAGTTGATAAAGAGACAAGAAAAAGTTCTTAAGGTTGAATATATAGGTATGTAAAAAAGTCCTTAACCCTAGACATATTACTGTCATAAAAAATAAATATTTAACCTTTGCAGAGAGAGAACTATCCTCATTCTGCAAAAGATCGAAATGTAAATAATAAACTACCTCGAAGATAGTTAAGCGAATATTATATTAGGGAAAATCCCAAATCTTGTTAGTAATAGAACTATAAAATGTTGACCTATGTTCATTATGATGCTGATGTTAAAAAAAAGGATATACCTACTTAAAAAACAAATATATATGACAATATATATATTCGGCGGTATTTCCGCCCAATTCAGCAGTCCGACTGGGGAAGTTCCTTCGCCCTACAGAATACCGCGGCTATAATTACTTCGTGTTGTGTTCCCAGCGGTGAGTAGGGTAGCCAGAGCTCACTGGAGAATTTGTGCTGTCAGTGGAAGACTATAGGCTTGTCCTGCTTTGTCTTCTACACTGACGGCACAAAAACTCTGTACTTGCAGGGTTGGCAGCACGACTGTGACTCCTCTGTTGTTACAAACGTCCATAGGCCACGGTAACTACTTTCCATCAGGTGGGCCGTGTGCTTGTCTGCCACCTAAGTGGTATACAAAAAAAATCTACATAGAAGCAGTGTAAGTCGATTGTTTTTGTTACAAAGGGTGTTAAGTCCTTTTAGGCAACTTAAGACCTTTTGAAACAGTCTTACTTAGTCTTAAGCTTAGCTGAACAACGATGTAAAAAAGGATTTGACCACTATCCAATGCTATAAAGCTAAGATTTACAAAATTTGGAATACGTTTTGTAAATAAATATAGAGGAAACGGTGACAAAGGTTTTAAAATATATGTTACGGTATATTGTTCTTACAGGATTGGCAGTACAGGTGAGACTCCCATGGTGTTGCACCTGCCATCTAAGTTGTATTAAGAAAATAGAAAAATATAACAAACATTGTAAAGGCCTAAGGTCGAGCAGTGGGGAATGAATTGTGGTCAAAATTGTCCTTTTTTTACGTCCGAAAATCCCCAAGTAGGTATACCTCCCGCCGGAGCTTGTGGGAGATGCTATGTTGGACTCGAACCGACTAAAACGCATGACTCCTGATGTTCGTTGAGGTTGCCGAAGGTGAGGTTTACAGGCATATCTCTCGCACCCCGGTCGATAGGTCAAAATTGCCTATATATGGATTATATGACCACGTTATAAGAACACTTAATCAAGTTAACATCTTGAAATACAATTGCTGTAAGGTGAAATAGGTCAGGTATAATAATGAAAAATTCTGTGGAAAATGTGTATTTCAATATGTGTAACAACAAATTCCACTAACTGCAATAAATCATCACTATAAAAAGTTTAAATCTCTGTAATAAACATGGTAAATTAAATAAAAGGATATTCCTGAGTTCATAAGTTTTCGACAATCTTTCATTGCAGTTTTATTTCTTTTAAAAAATAAGGAAATGTTTACTTTATGTGAAATTAGCTACCTCCAATATTTAGAATAAAACTTCCTCTCCAGGTAAGTCCGAACGAAATCTTCCACCCTGTATAAAATAAACTCATACGCAATTTGAAGACAAAGATGTAAACATGCCATGATCGTATCAAGTCCATCCACACATATAATCACGCCTATAAAGGCGTAATCATATGTGACCCCGACTTACTTGTGAACCTGACCCTCCGGGGATAACCCAGGAGGGTCAAGCACAGGCGAATTAACACCCACTCTTCACCAATCATTAAATTTAATTAATCGGTTCCACATAATAGGGGGTGAGCCTATTACCGTATTCTGGGCACTATTATTGATTCAAACCATGCATTTGAGTCTGGGTCTGGACTGTTAATATCTGCCTTATCCCTTAATCGCCTTGTACGACACCAAATGTCTTAAAGTTGGCCTTACGATCAAGAGGTCCCGGGTTCCAATCCTGGTCATTACGCTACGACGTGAACTCACTCCTAACACAAGCAATTTAGCTTAGCTGGAGGGGTGAGAAGGAATATTAGTATTTCCGGTTCTCAATTAGTCAATTAGCCCACCGCAGTCCACTGCTGTAAATAGGCCTCTCCCAATGTGCGCCATTTTTTCCGATCCTCTGCCTTCCGCATCCAGTCTGTCCCAGCCACCTTTTTCAGGTCATCCGTCCATCTGACTAGGGGGTGTCCTACCTTCTGTTTACCTTCTCGCGGTCTCCACTCTAGGACTCGTTTGCTCCAACGGCTATCGGTCCTTCGAGAAACGTGGCCAGCCCACTGTTAATAACAGCTTGCCTATTCTGTGACCTACGTCGGTAACTTTAGTTCTCTCTCGGGTAACCTCGTTCCGAATTTTATCCTTCAGAGAAACTCCAAGCATAGCTCGCTCCAAAGCCCGCTGCGCGACTTTTAAGCTATTGACCAGCCCCACTGTAAGTGTTCACGTTTCGGCACCGTAAGTCATAACCGATATCATAGTCATAACCGCTTCTAATATTCTTAAAAAAATGGGGTGGTCCAAATTCTACTCGCCGGGAATCACGCGGCTATCAAGTCAAGAAAGCCAATGAAAAAGGCTATATTACATATGTATAAATATGTAATGTAGAAAATAAAAGCAGGTAACCCACAAAATTGTTGAAATTTAACCTTTTCCTAGAGTTAGATCACCGTGTTTAGTGTGGCTTGTTTGCGAATAAAAATAAAGTAGTCGGTCCGCCTTTTCACGTCCCGGGTCCGCTTCAAAAGGAGAATTTGTACCGCTCTATTGACTCGTATGTTACGGTTTGTAGGTACTACCCTTACGTGTATTTTACTACAATATGTAGGCACCTGAGTAAATATAGTTACATTTTTAGCATACTATAACACGAAGTTGGCAAATATATTTGTATGCCTTTTGGTAAGTTAGTTCGTTTATGAATATTTTCATTTTAATCAGTTATCAGTTATGGGGTCCAATAGTCTAATAGATCAGGAGACGTAGATAATAATAAGAAGGAAAACGGACCCCGGGATCCTAAGTAGGAAGACCAAAGGCTTGTCCAGCTTTGTCTTCTGCACTGACGGCACAAAAACTCTGTGCTTACGAGGTTGGCAAGTTTGACTCCCCTGGGTGTTGCACACGTCCATACGGTAACCACTCTCCATCAGGTGGAAAATGTGCTTGTCTGCCACCTAAGTGGTATAAAAAAAATTAAGAAATGTGTCAAAAGCAACTGGGACACTTACTGATATGGTGATTCTAAAATGCTGTTACCATTACGTCGGGCAAAGGGAATAATGAACGAATTACAGGCTGATACTTAGGTACTTCCCAGTATAAGCAGATAGCTTCTCTTATCATCTCATAATTAGCAAATGCTCTTGCTATTATCGCCATCATTACTGTAAGGGTTCAAACGCATTCGAAGTTTTCACCTCTGATTCCGCGTTTGACTTAATTTCAATATTTTCTGTGAAGAGTACCATTTGACCTCCATAATCTAAAAACGAAATAATATATATTATTAAAAATATATATATTATGTATGAATAATTCATAATCTTATAAAATATAAATAATATATATTATGAAATAATACTATTTCAGTTAGACTGGCTATTATAGTGAATACTCTATTAAATGCAGTATAAGATTATATTTCAAATGCAATATTTTACAAGACGATAGTTATTGCATTTGAAATATAATCTTATACTGCATTTAATAGAGTATTTACTATAATAGCCAGTCTAACTGAAATAGTATTATATCATAATATATATTATTTATATTTTATAAGATTATGAATTATTCATACATAATATATATATTCGTTACCAGAAGTCATCACTTGCTATCAACTTGTCTTATGTGTTATTTCATTTCCCTACAGAAAGAGTAAGAAAGTAAAAGAAAGTAAGAAAATAAATCGTCCAACCATAAAATAGCTGAAAAAAATTACTCTTACAAAACAAACATGGCTAGTGAAATAATTTGGAATTATAAATAAAGTTCCTGCAGCATTTTTTCTCTTAAGAGTATTTGAAATAAATTATAATATGTTGATTGAGTAAGACGGAGGTATTAATAAAACATAGTCTTTCAACCATCGTCTAGTGACCTAGTTAAGCCGGAATCTCGTCCTTTTGTGTAGAAGATGTATCGCATATTATTTTTCTTCACAATGCCTAATAACCCGTCTACGGTAATAGGCTCTCTTTTGTAATTACGCGGAAACCACAGCTGTGAAATATAATTCCGAAAAGTCCTTACGGACATCCCCCCCCCCCCTTTCCAGAGCCAGAGGGAAAGGTTATGTCGGACTCAAACCGACCAAAACGAACGACGCCTGTGGATCGTTTTTGGTTGCCGTAAGTGAGGTTAACAGGCATATCCCTCGCACCCCTGCCGACCCAGTGCCATCTCTCTCGATCTGGCCCTCTCCTCGGGTGTGGGGACCACAGAGTCTCCAACTAGTACCCGGAAATGCTTCTGCCAGGGTGACAGGCGACTCCACCCGTCACTCGTCACTCCCAGGCCTGCGCTCATGGGGGGTGAAGGTCATTCATCGACCTCCGATGCCTGAGTTGCCTTCGTACGATGGCAGCTTGGCTTGCGATCCTTCGTCGCTCCCGCTGCCACTCCCACCCCGCCTCCTCCTTCACGAGCATTACTTGCTCGCAGAAGGAAGCATTATAAATAACCCTTAGACACTCTACAAGTAGGTATGAGTCATATTTTCACAATTGTGTTTTTATAACATTTTTATCAAGTTTGACTCGCACACTGAGAGTTCCGTACAAAACGGAATTGAGGGACAACTGTATCTAGATTTTATATTTTTACAGCTGTAAGAAGTTGCAGACTTGAACAAATGATATAAATTTTACTTCATCCGTTCACACATACCCGAGTAAAAAGATCTTGATGGCTGTCCGTCATCTGTCTGTACAGATGGACGTAGAAGTGATTGATCCTGTAAGGGTTCTGTTTATTTCCTTTTGAGGTACGGATTACTAAAACTGAAACAAAAAGTTGCGTAGCAATTGAATGCCACACCATCCCCTTTCTTCAATATTAAAATTCCAGCAATATAAAAATGTTTGTTCATAATAGAAAAAATATCTCAGATAATTTGTCAGGTATTTATTTGAATAATCGAGGTGAATGAGTATTAAACCCCCACAGGTTTTTTTTTTTACGTGCGCAAAATCACCACGGATACCTCCCCACCGGAGCCGGTGTAGGAGGTTATGTCGGACTCGAACCGACTAAAACGCACGCCGCCTGTGGGTCGCTTTGGTTCCCGAAGGTGAGGTTGACAGGCATATCCCTCGCACCCCGGCCAACCCATGGCCATCTCTTACGATCTGGCCCTCTTCTCGGGTGTGTGGGGACCACAGAGTCCCCAACCCACAGAGTCCCCAACTTAGAGCTTCATAATACATAATTATGAGATGCACATTTTCGAAGTTCACAGTAAATACGTCTGGAAGCTATGGAACTAAGAAACTAGATACCTAGTATCCTATCATCTCACCTATTAGACTATTATTTATTCTTTGCAGGAACTAGTAATCGCGTGATTCATCTCCAAATGACGTTTCTCTAAGAGTTTTTGTGTGTGTGTAATACTTTTCCGTTTTGTTCAGTTTCTAAAAATAGTATGAGAGAAGTTACAAATAATGTGTGTCATAATATAAAGATGCACATGGTTAAGTAGTTAGAGATAGATAATAGCATCTTTACCTATCTCTTCCAGGATATACTGGCGAGAGTATATATAAAAAAGAAGAAACTATAACTTTGATAATATATCAGCATTTGTTAGTGGCCACGCCCTAGTAAAGTTCTGTTCCGTTTCCTCAACTCATGGGAACTTATTCCAGGGATAAAAAGTAGCCTATTTATTATTCCAGACTATAGCCTATCCTAGTAACATATTTCAGTCCGACCCGTTGAGCCGTTCGAGCGTATTGGTGTGAAAACTATCCAAAAATCTTCACAAACTTTCAAAAACGATACGTACGATTTGGAGTAATGAGAGTATCCACTTGCATTAATTCAAATAATGAGAAAGAATATGAATTTAACACTCATATTGAAACAACCTTTTGCATTCTCCAGCTCTTATATTATGCACCCGTCGAGTATTCTGCAAATACAAATAAAGAGCGCAGGTTGAATTCTGCTGGCGGCACGTTGCCTCGAGGTCTGTTTAGAATTTAGGCCGTATTTTTAGTTTGAACAGCCCCACTTTGTGTTTCTGAAAGCCTGGTAGAATAAATAACCTAGTTTGTTTCGTTGTTGCGTAGTTATTTTATCATTGAATTCACATTCATTAAAATAATTTTACTCTGCTCAAAAGTAACATAATATTTTTGTTAATTAAGTTTCATATTTACTTCCATAGTTCATTCATATTACATACTAGCTGCCAGCTTCGCCCGGGGTATATTTTGAAGCTTCATATCCCTTTGAGCCCGTATGTTTTAGTCTTCAAAATATGTATGAAAAATTGCCGGATTTGTTAACATTTATTATCAATGCTTCGCTCCCTTAAGTAGTAGCGTGATGATATATAGCCTAAAACCTTCCTCGATAAATGGACTGCCCAACACTGAAAGAATAATTCAAATCGGACCAATAGTTCTAGAGATTAGCGCGTTCAAACAAACAAACTCTGCAGCTTTATAATATTAGTATAGATTAATTCAGGCAGATTTATTTGCATGAATTTTGAGTACATTAACCCGTCGGTCCCGGTTGCCGTACGAACATCTATGGCACTAACTAAAAGCCTTAAAAGTCCCACGATTGGTCAAACTTCGCCAATGGGTTGTAGAGGTCAGATGGCAATCGCTTCACGGAAAATATCGAAGTTCACCCAAGCCCGCAGTTGAACTGGCAAAACCAGACCTCGAGGACTCCGAGGTGAAAAGTTTCGAATGCGACCAGGACTAACGCTAAAATAAAGAAGACGAATTTAGGAAGATTGTAGACTAAGCCGTCATTATGGTGTTAATCCCGATTCCATCTCAAGCTTTCATTTTTTAAAGAATATTAGAACCAAAGTTACCTACTAATATTCTCTCTAACCCCTCCAGCTAAGCGAAATTGCTTGTGTTAGGAGAGGGTTCACGTCGGTAATGTAATAGCCTGGATTCGAACATGGAACCTTGGAATTTGGAGACCAGTATCTACTGAAAGGCTGGTCTTTCACACTATGACTTTTAAAGTAATACAAAAATGATATAGTGTACTATGACGTCCAGAAAAGAAGATGTTCAGTATTTTTGCTATATTAACAAAATAGAAGTAGGTAACAAAAACTCCTACAGGCAATGAAAATGTATGTAACCATACAAAGATAAAGTAAGAATATATTACATAGGCTGAATAATATTTAATAATAATAATAATAATAATAATAAATAATAAATCATTTATTTCAGGCAATAATAGAAAAGTTACAGGATGTTAAAAAACTTATTCTACGGCCCATAAATATATACCTTAAAACTAAAAATACATATAATATATCTTAACCTAAAGCACACGTAATGACGTCGACGTGTCACGGGGCGGGGTGTCGCGTGTCGGCAGGCGTCCTCGGAAGCGCCGAAACTTCACCCCCGTCGGCCAAAAGTCAGGACGCAGGATGGTAGCGGTGTGGCTGTTTGGAACTCGCACCACAAAAGAATTGAAGCTCACGTTGTGACGAGAGTCCAGCTTCTCCACCCTTAAGCCCATCCCGGTTTTCTTTTGGAGATAGTTCGCGACGTCTACGATCTTCACGCTGTTTATTGCATTGTGCATTTAAGTAGGTACTGACAGCATCAAATTGATCTTGACATACAAAGTTTATTTTTTTATACTACTTAGGTGGCAGATAAGCACACGGCTCACCTGGTAAGTGGCTTACGGACGTGTGCAAAGCCAAGGGAGTCACACTCGCGCTGCCAATTCTGTAAGCATAAAGAGTTTCTGTGGCGTCAGCATAAAAGACGAAACAGGACAAGCTTTTGATCTTCTCACACTCAGCACAAAACACTCCAGTGAGCTCTGGGTATCCTACTCACCGCCTACTCTACTCAAAATTATCTGAATGCTTTGGTTTTCCCATTTCCTATTGACTGATTGTTCTAATATTTGATACACACCGTTAGTTCCAACAATTATACAATTGAAATCGATAAAACAGTTTAATTTTTAAGGAGGTAGGACACGGCGGTATTTTCGCCCAATTGAGCAGTCCGACTGGGGAAGTACATCCGCCCTACAGAATACCGCGGTTATAATATCTTCGTGTTGTGTTCCCAGCGGTGAGTAGGGTAGTCAGATTTCACTGGAGAAATCGTGCTGTCAGTGGGATGACTAAAGGCTTGTCCTGCTTTGTCCTATACGCTGACGACACAGAGACTCTGTGCTTACTGGGTCAGCAGCGCGAGTGTGGCTTCTCTGGTGTTACACACGCCCATAGGCCATGGTAACCACTTTTCATCAGGTGGGCCGTGTGCTTGTCTGCCACCTAAATGGTATAAAAAACCTCTCAAATTCACCTCTAAAGAATATTTCGAGACTTTGTAGTTAAAATCGATTTGATGTTGACTGTACTGATTTTCTATTGAATTAAACTTCCATCTTTGCATTACTAACTTCAGACATAAATCCAAATTCGGTTCTCTCTGACACGACTATCACGAGCCATTTGATTGATTACAAAATATATATTATTTCGACAGACCCTGCCAACGTAGGGTTATCAAACCAAACAAGGCAAAAGGGAATTCACTGAGTTAATCTCGTCATAATTCAATTAATATGCCACATTTTGGAAGGCTCTTTATCGCAAATTGAACTACGCTAATCCTTCCGGAACTATCTATATTAATAGCTGAGCTCAATGGCTATTTGCAAAGGTTATTTCGTGTATGATAAGTTATTATTTTGGTTTGTTGGTGATACTTTTATTATATTTGTTGTTTATAGTAAACAAGTGACGAAGTGCCCATTTGACGTCAAAATGTTCGCCTGGAAGTGGAATCAAAATTCATAGTCGTCAAAATGTTAGTGTTAATACTCGTCTGCCTACCCCTTCAGAGGTTTAAAGGCGTGAATATATGTATGTATTGCTAAGTTTACGTTAATGATCATCATTCTCATAGCGATTTCCCAATAGCGTATATAGTTTACACTCCCCAAGACCTTGTTTTTGATCGATATGTTGACTTTTTGCCAACTACTTTTTTATATAGGACGCATCAATTAAATTTCTGATGGTAAGCTGAAGGCAAAGTCTCAGGCAACACAGTCACCATTACAAACATAATACTGGGTGGCGCAAAAGTACTGGCACTAAAGAAAATACCTTTATTTTTTTTATATGACATTTTCTGTACTTCTGTTGTTGAAAATTGTGTAGTGAACAAATGTAAAATACACTGAAAATAAACATGGACCGTTTTACTCCCCAAGAACGTGGAATAATTGTGTCAATGTTCTTAGTGGACGCTTTTCCAGGCCGAGTTATCTCTCGTTTTGGCGATTTGCCTTAGCCTGCAAGATCACCCGATCTGACCAGTCCAGACTTCTTTCTTTGGGGTTTTTTGAAATCTCGGGTGTATGTGAACAAACCACAGACTCTCGCAGCTCTAAAAGAAAACATTCGTCAAGAAATAACGAACATATCGCAGGAAGTGTCACGGCAAGTTATGCAAAATGTCATAAATAGGGCTCAAATGTGTATCAACTCTGGAGGTCACCATTTAAAAGACATCATCTTTAAATCCTAATGGTACGAAATTTAATGGTACAAATATACATTTAAAAAAACCTAAATCTAGTTTTCTAATTTAGAAAAAATGTTATAGCCGAACCAAATAGGGTCTTTACTTTTGCGCCACCCAGTACTACATTACAATGGTGACACTCAGCTTGACAACCTTATCAGATGTTTTTGTCACTTTGATCTTATTTTCAGTTAAATGTTCTAGTGACAAGAATCACACATTATGTTTAACCGCTTCCAGCTAAGCGACATTGTTCTTATCAGAATTTAGTGCTGATTAGATCAGTTCCACTGCTGTCGATGTTGGATTTTTATTTCTATACTATTATTATTCTATACTACTATTGTACATTGGAGATGTTTGTTCGCGATCGGCGCATAAACTACTGAACGAATAATGATGCCATTTTTTTGTTGGAAAGTTCTTGGTCAGTCAATAAAACTTTGAAACGGTTGAGTTGAATCGGAGATTAGAGAACCACCGCGGGCGGAGCCGCGAGCAAAAGGGTAGTGTTGTGATATACCTAACTCGATTATTCAATTATAGAAGTGAAAACTTCTTTTGGCGCGTTGAGTTTTTCGTTGAACCAAAATCATGGAACTCGCTCCCTCGTCTCCTCTCTCACGCTGACGTCGAGTCGATACAAATTGTTTATTTTTGACAAATTGTGACAATTCAGTGTTATCATGATCTTTGCCTACCTCTTCTGGAATATACAAGTATAAGTTCATAAAGGAAGTTTAATATTTTCTTCCATATTTTGATAGGCCACTCGCCAAAACCGTATTCTACTATTATAAACGGCCTATAAAACGTGCGCTTTAATTAAAAACAGCTGATGTTTTTATTTACTCTCGCGGATCGTAAATTTCAAATGGTTTTCATCATGTAGGTATAGAAGCATTTTGTATAATGTGTTTTGCAGTTCAAATCACCAACAAAATTTCATTTTTAGGGTTCTGAGTCCGAAGGGCAACTAACAAAACCTATTAGGTATTAATATGTCACTATAGTCAACGTTAAAGGTAGATATTTACCTATTTTAAAATCAGTAGGTATTTTTCATACAGGTTTTGAGTATAAGTGCTCAAAACCTGCATAAAAAGTTCTTCTAGGAACATGGACGCCAGTTAATATAATGCAATATCTTATTTCATTTTATGGCACATATTCAATTCCAAGTCTTATAAGACAAGGCGTGGCTGCAGTGGATCTAATCTCATTTATTGCCTTCACAAGTACTGTCTTCTTATATAGTGAAATGCGTCACACTAGAATAGAATCAAAGAATCAATTTCATTTATTCAGTTTGGGCACATAAAGTGCACATATGAACGTCAAAATTTTACAATTATGTATGTCAAGAAATAATATAAAAATATTAAATAATGTAAAAATAAATCATTGGAAAATGATTCTTTCGCTGGCTCGGTAGATTAGTTCTACTGAGAAGATACCAGCAAGAAACTCAACCAACTACATTAGAACTAGATTATTTTTCTTTTTTAAATTTGCTTTAGTGTACAATTTATTTTGTGCGAGCAAGCAACTTATGTTGACCACGCATTAACATCTTTAAGGTACTCATCCACTTTATAGTAACCTTTACTCATTAAAGTTTTTTTCACTTCTATTTTAAATTTATTTATTGGCATATTAATCAAGTCCTGAGGAATTTTATTACATATTTTATGCAGCTGCTACAAATGAATCACCAACCTTGTGAAGCCTAAGTTTTGGTACAACTAGTTTATTTTTATTTCTCGTATTAAAATTGTGTACATCAGATAGTTTTTCGAAAATATTTAGGTTTTTTCGTATATATAAGATATTTTCATAAATGTATTGAGAAGCAACTGTTAAAATATTAATTTCTTTGAAAACTTCTTTCAGCGCGTCACGGGGTCTGAGGCTATAGATCGCTCGTATCGCTCGTTTCTGTAGTACAAATATAGATTCAATATCGGCAGCTGAGCCCCACATCAGCAGACCGTATGACATAACGCTATGAAAGTAGCTAAAATAAACCAATCGTGCAGTTTCCTCATCAGTCAGTGACCTTATCTTTCTAACCGCATAGGCAGCTGAGCTAAGTCTTCCTGCCAATGCTGTGATGTGAGAACCCCATTGCAGTTTACTATCTAGAGTTATTCCAAGAAAAACATAAAAGAATACAATGTGTAAAGGCTTTTCTCTATTACAGACAGTATCTATAAATTGACAGTACGGTCCATTGAGACAATTTTTAGTGTCTAGTAAATATACGAAACCTTACCTACAACATAATTTACGTCAGAACATCACTGAACCGGAGGTAAATTTGTCACAATTTCTTCACCTAGATATATTTTCCGGTTCCATGTACGCGAGCCCTTTTTTTTTTACGTGCGCGAAATCCCCACGGATGCCGGTGGAAGAGGTTATGTTGGACTCCAACCGACTAAAACGCACACCACCTGTGTGTCGTTTTGGTTGCCAAAGGTGAGGTTGCCAGGCATATCCCTCGCACCCCGGCCAGGTACGCGAGCCCTTTGCCATCAACTGAATACTTTCACGGTCTAATTATAATATACTTTTCAACTGCCTTCTGTTTTGGACAGTCTGCCGTGGCCATGACCACAGGTTGATCTCTGACTGACTCTTTAATATCTGCCCTATAGTATTTTTGTTGTTAAATGTCGGATAGTCTCTAAATAAGAAATCTTTAGGACAGCCAAACAACTCAATAACCAAACAAAGATCTGTGTGACATTTGTGTATTTTTTAAACAGAGCTTCAGGTACTGCTATTTAGTAAATTATTGTCAATTTCATTTCAATTTTTTTTTCGTGCAAATATACACAAGAATTACGGTCGGGGAAGCCCAGCAATGGGGGTGTTTCAATATAATCACTCCCATCGCCGAGGGAAGTGGTTCCCCGACCAAACACCGCAACAAATGTGCCTTGAATTGACTAAAACCGCACACCATCTCGGACCTTCCGACGCTAGGGTGTAAGATGGCCCATAATAAGGCAGTTCCATCGCACCTTGGTTTACTTAGGGCCCATTTCTTAGTATCAATCATCAATCAATTAGCCTTTCACAGTCCACTGCTGGACGTGGGCCTCTCCCAATGTTGAGAGGCTTTGGCCTACTGTTTCCACGCTGGCTAGACGGGTTGATACAGGGTTTTATTTCGAGGTTTCCTTCTCTTGCAGTGATATCGCCAGTGTATATTTCCGTTTGTCGCCTCTTACGGCACCTTAGTAACCTGAAGCTTATTCTGATCACGTAATAAATTAGTTAATTACTACAACAATGTCTCGACAGTATTAACCATGGGTAAACATAAAATAATAGCTTATTAATAACATTCCGAGTAGCAATAAAGCAATTTAATTAAGGGCATTGTAGCCGAGGGTCAATTTGTAGGCAACTATTTGTGTTGATCAATTTCGTCCAGCGCACGCGATCTTTGTGAGCATTCCTTTAGTTATCGGGCTAAAGTGAGGATGTGTCTAACTCCAGCTTTTTTGTATTTTTTTAATAAACTGATAGCTGCTAAAAATGTTAGTAATTATCAGAATTATACTATTGATATTGTACAAATAATCCAAAGGTTTGCTTGGAAGAAATTGCGTAAAGTGATAAGGCCGACCTTTGTACTACTTCTTGTCGTCTTAAATTCTGTATCATACGTTCATACATATAATCACGCCTCCATCCCCGAAGAGTTAGGTAGAGGTGAATTAACACCCACATTTCACCAATCATTGTTTTCGGTCCCACGTAATAGGGGTTGAGCTTATAGCCGCCTTACGGGCACTATTGTGTACTCGAGCCATGTATCTGTGCCTGAGTCTGGGTTCTATCTATATATCTGTCTGATGTTAAAAATCCATTGTACTGTATGTATGTTTGGTATGAGTATTGTAAAATATAAAAACCACTACTAAATTAAATTAAATACTTGAAACTATTATTAATATAAACTAAATTAATAAAATAAACATAAATTTAACTGCATAATTTTTTTTTTATTTAAAAACTTCATAGACTGTTCAAAATTTTAATATATCAGCACCTCTTCTTTTGAAATCGTTTTTGTTAGAATTGTTTCTGCCGTGTACCATGACCAAAGTGACTAAGGTATGATGATGTTGGTTCGTGAAGAAGAAATATCTGAAATTTTTATGAAATTTTACGTGCAAAAGTAATGAACAATTAAAAGCATAGGTTGGGAACGGAAATTGTCTAGTAAAATAGTAGGATTATTTATATTTCAAAATCTATTTCGATCATTATTAATAAAAAGTAAAAATATCTAACAGATGAAAAAGTTAATGGTTCAATAAATTATTACAACTGATCTAACGAAGGAGACACCAAAAGAAATGCTTTCGTGAGGATAAAATTCGTTACTACACTCAAAGGACCGGGTTGTATCATTAGTTCTCTATTGTGCTCCAATACCTATTTGAGATATTAGCTAAGAATCGATATCCAGCCTGCTGTTACATACATTTATATGTACAACATATTATAACCCAGGACAACATGCCCGCCCACTTGACGGCAATAATAGGCTCACCCCCTATAACATGGCACTGAAAATCGTAGTGGGCGAAATGTGGGTACACCTCTACCTAGCCCTTCAGGGATTTACAGGTTTATGTATGTTAACTAAGAATAATCTCGGGTGGAGTACTTGTTTGAGTTCATTTTTACGAGCAAAAACCAATTATTCGAATAAAAACAACCGAAAAGCAACTGACAGTAACAAACTAAGTAAAAAATTTACAGACACCATAAATTTTGTTAAAACTGTTGATTAATGGCATTTGGTGGAACCTGCTACAAAATACAAGATCCAAACTGCAAAATGCAAAATGCAAAACGCAAAACGCAAAATGCAAAATGCAAAATGCAAAATGCAAAATGCAAAATGCAAAATGCAAAATGCAAAATGCAAAATGCAAAATGCAAAATGCAAAATGCAAAATGCAAAATGCAAAATGCAAAATGCAAAATGCAAAATTCTTGACCGCTTGGTTCTTGATCGGATGTTTTGCACCGTGTGCGGATGGCATCTAAGACCTGCACGCGTTGTCCTGTGTAGGAAAGGGGAGGGTGGGACTAATTGGAAGAGCTCATCAGAACACTCCCCATGGTACAGACGGTAAAATACAGCCATGGACGCAACATCTCTACGCAGCTGTAAAGGTTCTAGGGTGTTCGTGATCTCGGGATTCCCAATGATGCGGATCGCACGTCGCTGCAACCTGTCGAGAGCATCTAGTAAGTACTTTGCTGAACCATCCCAGAGATGCGAGCAGTACTCCACACAGGAGCGAATTTGTGTCTTGTATAGAAGACACCGCTGCTCCGGCGTGAAAAATCGTCTCACTCTGTTCAGGACTCCGAGTTTTCGTGAGGCTGTTTTGATGATGCTTTCGATGTAGTTTTTGTTATTCAGGTTGCAGCGAACATCCATACCTAGGATATTGAGATTGTCCTGCAGCGGCAGTGGCGTGCTCTGAAGAGTGGGGAGGGGAAGGAAAGAAGATACTTTTGCTGTAAACGCACATGCCTGCGTCTTCTTGGCATTGAACTCAACCAGGTTCTCAGAGCCCCATTGAGAAATGTGATTCAGGACCCCGTCAAGCTCAGTGACAAAAAAAAATGCAAATACAGTGTCTTATTCAATTACCATAAATATTACTTATAGAACTATGGGCGTAAACCTGCCTTTGCTTCTGTACTTAAAAAATCATACATACTAACTGGCTTCGGGTATCGGAACTCGATCATCAATTTGATATGTATTTAGTTGTCATTCAATCAGTGCTTACTTTATTTTTATTTATCTAGGACACGCCAATTTGACTTCACCTCGCCTGATGATAAGCTAATGGCAAAGTCTCAGGAAAGAGGGTCACTATTACAGACACTAGGTAATGTTACAATACTATTTTATTAAATAAACTTTATTATTATTATAATTATAATACTCGATGGCACTCAGCTTGGCGGCCTCATAAGATGCTTTTTTTATCTAACCATTGTGAATGCCAGTAGTGGTTATATATTGAAGATAAACAAGACTGTACCCGTAACGCATAATTCTTAATCTCAGAAAACAATGTTCGCTGATATACCAGCAATATTTAAAACAAAAGAATGAAAAACCAAATCGAAAAGATATTTTTAATAAAGCAAGTACTTATACAAAAGTTTAATCAAAATCTTCAAACAAAATGTTTTTAAATTATTAATACTTGGGCAGAAATGGACGAAACAGACAATAAGAAGTGGTCAAGAACGGCTAAAAGCTTTACCTTGAGATCATTCATTACTCTTACAAATCCTATAAGCTTAAATGATAAACGATATTAATTTAAAGGCTCTCAAAGGACGGTCAAAATTAATTGGCTTTGTCACAATGGAGTCTATTATAGATTTTACGAATTATTGAACTCAAAGGCAAAATTCTAAGTTCAATCAATCATATCGTTTTTGCACAAGACTTAGCCAAATTGATTAGTTGAACAAAATGTTCACAAGTCAATCGTAGGTCACCTTACACAGATATAAATGACCTATTAGAGTAACAGTCACTCGGAGGCGATTAAATTCTGGTTATAGAGGAATGACACCGATGGAAAAACACATTTTATGGGTGATTTACCAGAACTTCTAATACAGACTTTCTTAAATTTTATAATAAACCACCTTACTTTGAAAACTGAAACCTATGGATGTAAGGATATTTTGCATGTTTTTCACACTGGGCCAAAGAGATGATGTCAATAATTTATAGTTGAGCAATAAAGAAGTTGAGAAAAACAGATATCAAGGTAGAAAAGAAGAATATTTTTCTCATATATTTCTATTACTGAAAACCTGGTATTGAAAGTTACTTTTTTCTTAAATTTGAAAGTCTTGTCTTAACTTCATTCATTCCTAGCTATTTTATTGCCTCGCTTTTACCGTAACTTTTCTTTATATTTTTCCCAACATTTGCTCCAAGTAATATATGCTACTAGTTTGAGATCACTTCGGACGGACCGAATAATGGTTTTAGTAAGTCCCGAGAGACTGGTGACAGATTATTACCGGAGCTTCTGACAGTCTTATAAATGTTCTTAATAACGATTGAATCTATGGTAATAAATAAGAGTAGGACTCGTTCAACATGGCGTATTTAGTTGATTAATTAGCATGACGATAAAATCTCTCACAGGTGAGAAGGATATAGATTTATTATTACAAATGGTAGGCTAAGAATCATCATTCTCTTAGCCTTTTTCTCAATACAGTTGCGGTCGGCTGTCTTTTCTAAGGTAGATGCGTTGGAGCTTCGATATTTTCCATGAAGCGACTGTCATCTGACTTCCACAACCAATTGGCGATATCAAAGTTCTGTAGTTAGACTAGTCAGACTTTTGATGACTCTAGTCACCTGTAATGTCTGCCATATATGTTCGTATACAGCTCAACGTGCTTTTTGAGACACGATCACACCCATATTTATGCATACAAATATTTACACTGAGCGAGGATCAAACCCGCACCCCCTGAGTACGGCGGCGTTCACTACCACCACGCCACAGACGTTGGCTGGATATTATATACTAGCAGACTCGCTCTGACTTCGCGTGCCATATTTTGATACCTCATATCACACTTTTGAGCCCGTCATTTTTAGTCTTCAAATAATGTATGTTGCTGCTCCGCTCCATTATGTAGTAGCGTGATGATCCATAACCTAAAAGCTTTGTCTATAGACGGACTATTAATTACAAAAGTAATGTTTCAATTTGAACCAGTAGTTTCTGAGATCAGCGCGCTCAAAAAAGCTCTTCAGCTTTATAATATTCGGTATAGATTCGAAATTTGAAAAACAACTGTATTCATCATATTCGTCATCATAATCGCCACAGAGACCGAGGTCAGTTCTACTACACTTTTTGTGTTCCTACTTATCAAATCCTCAGAAAAAGTATGTCTCAGAGCCTCGTCGGTTAAAGAGCTTCTTCTGAAGGAACTTTCTATGAAAAATGATCTAACTCAGATCTTTGAAGCCTTACTTCTATGACTGTGTTTACAGCCATTTTGAACACCTCCTTCGAATATGTCAATTTTTCCCGATAGTGTTCATTTCATATTATTATACATCTACATAGTGTAATTACTAATAAATTCACTGTAAATATTGTATACAGAACAATTAACATCGAAGCTAGACAGTACTGACGTGGTAAGTACTTTCGATCGATGTCAATATACAAAGACTAATAATATTAAGATACTATAATAATAATAATAACTTTTTTATACGTGCGCTAAATACCCACGGATGCCCACCACCAGAGCCGATGGGAGAGGTTATGTCGGACTCGAACCGATTAAAACGCACGATGCCCGTGAGTCGTTTTTGGTTGCCGAAGGTGAGGTTTACAGTCATATCCCTCGCACCGGGCTGACCCAAGGCCATCTTTCTCGATCTGGCCCTTTCCTCCGGTATGGGGACCACAGAGTTCCCAACTCGTCCCTAGAGACGGAGAGGCACGCGAGACGCACTAGGCGCTCGATTACTTGCTCGCAGAAGGAGGCGCCGGCTGCCCTCGCGTCCGCGCAGCGAACCATCGCCGCCTTTCGGAACCGGTATAGCGCCGAAAGGGATCTCGCTTTTAGGATTCACGGTGGCCGCGTCAAACGATATCGTGCGGTACCCCCTGATGATCCGACAGGCCATCTTCTGCTGCGGACCGCGCAACTGGGGCATATGTCAGTCCTTCAGGATGTCTGCCCACACGGGGCACCCGTACAGGGCTATGGACCGCACGACACCCGCGTAGAGTCTCCTGCAGGAGTCCTCCGGGTGCAGGAGTCCTCCGGGCACAGGAGTCCTCCGGGGACTGTAGATTTGACCTAATCCTTACTAATGTAAAACCCGCCGGGATATTTACCATGTTTATTATTTTTACTGAGCAATCGACATTTCGACGCTGTTGCAAGCGCCATGATCACGGTGTACTGACAACCGCCGAGCTAGTTGTTATTGGGCAGACCACATTGGACACCCTCTTCCGCACCTGTTTGTTACGCGCATCGCCCCTACCACTGTCCACGTTTATCACACTGTACTCCATCACGTTCACCACACATAACACTCACTGAGTCGACTCGCACAGGTTTTGAAAATTTGGTATGCCCAGGTCTTGTAAACATACGGATCACTGGATGCCAGTCACTCGACAGTTGAAACTCATCTTCCCGGTTGAAGTGAATGAATGGCTAAACGAATATTGGTCAGGCACAGAGACAGATAGATTTAAAAACTAGAACAATACATAGGTAATTATCCTGAGCATTAGATTCAGTGGAGATGGAACTGCGGGCAACAGTTTACGTGTAAGTAATAATACAAAATGTAATTTTAAAGTATACACCCATATCCCTCCACTAATATTGAAAATGCGAAAGTTGCTCTGTCTGTCTGTATGTTACGCTTTCATGCCTAAACCGATTTTGTTGAAATTTGGTATAGGGGTAGATTAGACTTTGAGAAAGAATATAAGCTATATTTTGTCGCGATAACCGACATACAAGGTGAAGCCGCGGGCAACAGCTACTCTGCTATATTTGTACTATTTTTTATAACGACAATTTCTCCTCCTATTAAAATTCCTCTTATTCAAAACGATTCCTCATCTAAAAGGCATATGTATAATGTATACTCATACACGACGTATAGAGATGACGCGTGTTGGGACTGGCACGTACATTTCAAATATTAATGTCACGCCTGAACATAACGCGCCTGTTAGAAACTACTGTGAAGCATACCTATATATTCATATATCGTACGTTATTCCGGATATCATTATATTGTATATTTCCTTGGGGTATTTCCCAACATTTACATTATTCTCCCACCAGTGACAAGTATCAAAATTATTTGTAACTAGTTTTTGATGTATCTATTTCACTTGAAACTTTTTTGTGTGGATACCACAGGGTAACATCTCGTCGAATGCATAATAATATTATTTATAAGTAAGTGTCACCAAAAAAAAATAACTCACGGTTTGAAGTTCTCTTATTGACCTCAGTTCTTATTATTTATCATAGTGTCGGTACATTGTAATAAAAGGAATGAATAAATATCAGATTTCGATTGCAGCAAAACATGACTCTTGGGTGCTAACAGAAGGAGAATAGAAGATTGGGAAAAGATAAAGAAGAGCACCCTATTGAATTACACTGTTACTTAACTAGCCACTAGTTTAGTGTCTGTTCAAACACTGAGAAATGTATTACAGACAAAAAACAAAAATAATCTTCGTAAAAACCCCAAGCCTATAAGTTTTAGACCCAAGGCTTCTTTGTATCAAATCTAATACTATGTATCAAAATAATCGAGATATTTACCATGTGGCATTGTTTTGAGTTTCCGAGTTCCTCTGTGATCATGTTGCGTCGAAATATCGGAAACTCAAAACAATGCAACATGGTAAATATTCCGATTATTTTGATACAAATGTGAGTGCCCATGATAGTTTAAATATAAAATCTAATACTTCTACCGTCATAACATAGTTCAAGTCGATAGTTTAAAGTCCAAAGATTCTTTTCCTTAAGATATTTATTACCTAAGTCGTTGTGTAATGTCCCTTTTTTTTTTTTTTTTTTTTTACGTGCGCAAAATCCCCACGGATACCTCCCCACCGGACCCGGTGGAGGAGGTTATGTCGGACTCGAACCGACTAAAACGCACGCCGCCTGTGGGTCGTTTCGGTTGCCGAAGGTGAGGTTGACAGGCATATCCCTCGCACCCCGGCCGACCCAGGGCCATCTCTCACGATCTGGCCCTCTTCTCGGGTGTGGGGACCACAGAGTCCCCAACTCGTCCCCGGAAACGGGGAGGCGCGCCACGCGCGCCGCCGCCGCGGCCTGCTTCTGCAAGGGTGACAGGCGGCTTCACCTGTCACCCCCAGGCCGGCGCTCATGGGGGGCGGAGGTCGTTCATCGACCTCCGACGCCCGAGTTGCCTTCGTGCGCGGGCAGCTTGTCTAGCGATCCTTCGTCGCTCCCGCTGCCGCTCCCGCCCCGCCTCCTCCTTCACGAGCATTACTTGCTCGCAGAAGGAGGCGCCGGCCGCCCACGCATCCGCGCAGCGAACCATCGCCGCGAGCAAGGTGGAGAGCGTGAGAACCCTCACTCCCAGGGTCGCCACAAGCTCCCGCCTCGGCGTCTCCCACGCCGGACACTCGGTGAGCGTGTGCGGACCTGAGTCCTCGCTCGCGTCGCAGTGATGGCACTCGGACGTTGGCTCTTTCTGCATCCGACGCAGATACTTTCCGAAGCATCCGTGCTCGGTGATCATCTGCGTCAGACGGTACGAGAGGCTGCCGTGTGGCCTCTCTAGCCACTCCCCCATGATGGGTCTTACCGCCGTTACTACGGCGTGCCCTGCGCTTGGTTGCCCAAGTCGTCTCTCCCATTCTGCCACCATTTCCCTGTGGAGCCGGGATCTCACGGCCCGAATTTCTTCGGGCTCGGGATCGTGACCCCGCTCCCGCGCCGCCCTTCGGAACCTGTATAGCGCCGAAAGGCATCTCGCTTCCAGGATCCATGGTGGCGATCCGGCGAGGAGACTCGCCGCGTTGAATGATATCGTGCGGTACCCCCTTATGATGCGGCACGCCAACTTCCGCTGCGGACGCTGCAGCAGAAGCATGTGCCGATCACTCAGGGTGTCCGCCCACACGGGACACCCGTACAGGGCCATGGACCGCACGACACCCGCGTAGAGTCTCCTGCAGGAGTCATCCGGGCCCCTCAGGTTGGGCAGTAGCCGCGCCAGAGCGTTGGCTGTGCCCGCCAATTTGGGGCCCAGACTTCGGAAGTGCTTCCCGAAGTCCCACCGGCCGTCGAGCACGAGCCCCAGATATTTCATCTGGGGCTTGATGCCGATGAGAGTGCCTCCCACTGTGAGACTGGAACCAGGTGGTGGCGTGCGCCTAGGTCCATGAAAGAACATGGCCTCGGATTTATGCAAAGCCACCTCAAGGCCCAGCCGCCGGATCCGTTCCACGACTTGAGCAACCGCGGTCGTGGCCCTCAGGATCGCTTCGCGGTGTGTAGCTCCGCTCGCCGTCACTAGCGTGTCGTCCGCATAGCACGTGACGGCGGCGCCGTGTGTAATGTCCCTGGGTAAGACAGCCTCTGTGGCGTGGCGATAGTGAACGCAACCGCTACGCTGGAGGCACGAGTTCGATCCCCGCTCAGTACAAATATTTGTATGCATGAACATGAGTATTTGCATTGGTCTGGGTGTTTCTATGTATCATATGTATGTATTTACAAAAAAAAAATAAGTATGTTTATTAGCATTCTAGATTCCATAACACAAGCTAGGTAACTTTCTTAAGGAGGTAGGACTCGGCGGTACTTCCGCCCGATTGAGCAGTCCAACTGGGGTAGTACCTCCGCCCCACAGAATACCGCGGCTACTTCGTGTTGTATTCCCAGTGGTGAGTAGGGTAGCTAGAGCTCACTGGAGAATTTGTGCTGTCAGTGGGCTTATCCTGCTTTGTCTTCTACTGACGGCACAGAAACTCTGTACTTACAGGGTTGGCAGCGCGACTGTGACTCCTCTGGTGTTACAGACGTCCATAGGTCACGGTAACCACTTTCCATCAGGTCGGCCGTGTGCTTCTCTGCCAACTAAGTGGTATAAAAAAAAAACAAGCTATGCCAGCTATGCTTACCATGGTTCTAGAAAGCGTTGTGTAGAATGTTGTAGAATATTTATTTATTTATTCTGTACAACATTATCTGGTTAGGTATTATGATTCATTGCTTCGTAACAGAAAATGGATGTGAATTTAATCAAGTAAACTATCCATGACACTATAATTAATATGTATTGAGGTAAATATATGAACTTGTCACACAAAGTCTCAGTTTACTTACTGAGTTTATTTGATGAGTAGCAATATTCAACACAGAAGAACTAATTCCCACTGATTCAATTTCCTTATAGCGATATCATATATCGGTAAAAGCGCTTCCTTTTTTCATGCTCAGACATCTTTTTTTTACGTGCGCAAAATCCCCACGGATACCTCCCCACCGGAGCCGGTGGAAGAGGTTATGTCGAACTCGAACCGACTAACTGTGGGTCGCTTTGGTTGCCGAAGGTGAGGTTGACAGGCATATCCCTCGCACCCCGGCCGACCCAGGGCCATCTCTCACAATCTGGCTCTCTTCTCGGGTGTGGGGACTACAGAGTACAGAGAAACCGGGGAGGCGCGCCATGCTCAGACCTCGACCTAGTTCGTAGTTTATTGACTTATTTTAGCTATGTTTACTGTCAACTTAAAACTACTTTCAAGCAAGCACTTACAACATTGAATTGTATCGCTGAGATTTAGTCAATTACCAGATAATAATCTACTATTAAAACTACTAATAGCTATTGTACATTACAGTACTTTTGTTTCACGAACAACTATTTTTATTATCATTCCTAGCAAATCAATACAATGTTAACTTTGTGATTGACCCTAAAAGCTTTAACATCTCGATTACAGTTTTATCAATTTTGGTTTCGTTTAGATTCGAGTCAACAAATACTTGTTTTGTAAACGTTCGGTTAGTATTTCAGACCGTATAATGTTATATAAATCAGGAATATGATGTACAGACTTTTTGTCTGTTTTTCTGTTCCTTCACGATGTCCAGAAAACAAATATATTTATTTATTATATACTTAATTGTACGCCAATTACAATATTCATGTTAAAGAAATTGAGAAGTCAAGAGCAGTACAAAGGGCGGCCTTATCGCTTTACACAATTTCTTCCAGGCAACCTTTGGATTGAAATATATGTAGATTGGTATATTTATACTATATATATATAAATACTGCTAGATATAGGCCTCTCCCAATGTGTGCCATTTTATTCGATCCTCTGCCTTTATATAATAAATATAACAAAGGTTTTTTTTATTATAAATATAATGATCAGACTAAAAATATACTTTATTGTAATTGGTTGAGTAGAACTGTAGATAATAAATAAAGAAAAGTCACAATAATCGTCAGCCACGCGGGCGGAACTGCGGGCAAATCGAAGGACATAAACATAGGCATCAGCTAGTAAAAAAATATTACTGATTGGGGTCCCACATACTTCACTACCGGCATTTTTAATTTATTTATTTTTTTATACCTCTCAGTTGGCAGACAAGCACACGGCCCACCTGATGGAAAGTAGTTACCGTGGCCTATGGACGTCTGTAACACCAGAGGAGTCACAGTCGCGCTGCCAACCCTGTAAGTACAGAGTTTCTGTGCCGTCAGTAGAAGACAAATCAGGACAAGCCTTTAGTCTTCCCACTGACAGCACAAATTCTCCAGTGAGCTCTGGCTACCCAACTCACCGCTGGGAACCCAACACGAAGTTAATATAACCGCGGTATTCTATAGGGCGGAGGTACTTCCCCAGTCGGACTGCTCAATCGGGCGGGAATACCGCCGTGTCCTACCTCCTAATACTTACTTTAATATAGTTTAATAGGCTTTTTGACAATCCGGTTGTCCGATTCCTACTAATAAAGCTTAATTAAGTTAGTTTGTCTTAAAAAATAAAAAATATGCCTTGCAAAATAAAATATTACATAGCTATACTGAAACTATGACTTTTCATTATTTTTAATTCCCAAAGTAAGTCAAAATATAAACAATCAAATTCTGTTTCAATTGTTTATCTTTTTAGATTCCTTATTAAACTTTAAATTACTTTATTATGAGCTATATACGTGTAAACGCAACGTAGACCGAGCTAAAAGCAATATTCTCTGGTCCTCCATACAAATTGCACTACGCACGACTGGCGTGTGACGTCACTTTCAAGTATAATTTTACATGTAGCGTTTTCGGTCGACGCGAGAAATTGAAATTCCAGAATCAAAATTAAATATCTATAAAACTATTTGTCATAACAATATTTCACTTTAACAGTTATTATACAGTGGTTATTTTTCTTTGCCGCGTGGTTTCCGGCAGAGTAGAATTAGGGCCATCCCATCTCTTCCCATGCGGTGTCGTACAAGGTGACTAATGGATACGGCTGTTTAACATCAGACAGATATATACAGCTCAGACTCAGTGTCAGATGCATGGTTCGAGTCAACAATAGTGCCCGGAAAACGGCAATAGGCTCACCCCCTATTACGTGGAACCGAATACAATGATAGGTGAAATGTAGGTGTTAATTGACTTACCCTCCAGTGATAAAAGCGTGATTATATTTATGTACGTATTTTTTGAGAGTAAAAAAATAGTCATATAGCCTAGTTCCACACCTTAAGATAATTCACTAATTAAGCAAGTACGAATACGTAACGAACAAACCGCAAGTTCGTGTCACAGGTCGCCACCAGTGCTGCGAAATTCATAGCCTTTCAAAGTTTCTTCATTAAACTCATACAAGTTTGTTCGTAACACTTGATTCAATAGTCTATCACACATGCCCCCTGGCACTCTGAGTCATTTACTAAAGCTTCTTAATGTTAAATCTTCTAGAATATTGTAGAAAAATTATGCTATTGCCCAGCTAAAATACCATATTCATGCTTTGCCAAGTGTATTGAATAGAGAGGAAGGAGGGTGAGACCTAATTATCCAAATTATCGCACACAATTACTTAATACATACATACATAGGTACATATAATCGCACCTTTATCCCTGGAGGGTTAGGCAGAGGTGAATTGACACCCACATTTCACCTATAATTGTATTAGGTCTCACGTAATAGGGGGTGAGCCTATTGCCGTATTCCGGGCACTATTGTTGACTCGAGCCCTGCCTCTGAGGCTGAGTCTGAGCTGTATATATCTGTCTGATGCTAAACAGCCCTATCCCTTAGTCGCCTTGTACGACACCGCATGGGAAAAGCTGGGGTGGCTCTAATTCTACTCTGCCGGAAACCACGCTGCAAATTTATTACTTAATATAGTTGTACAATATAATGAGAACAAAAAAGCTAGGTATACAAATGTACAACCTATCTATCTAACCTATATAATGGAACTTGAGTAAAGAATAGAAAATATAATTTATTCCAAACACATCTGACGCGTTAAAGATACCTATAGGGGTGCATTCATATATATATATATATAATATGGCATTTTTATGACTTAATATATTCTTCATTGGCTGTATTAAGGCGTTCATGAATGTATATCATAAAATAAGAGTTCATAGCAGACGTATTTAATATTAGAAATTATCAGAATACATCGTGCACATCAAATTTATTAGAAAAATGGATACACACTACGTGATAAAGGTCGATTGGTTAAACCTTCTGCTGTGTCGGAGAATTACATATACATAACATAAACTCACTCTTATATTCCCCGAAGGGGTAGACTGAGGTGCTGGCTCTCACATTTCGCCAGTTTATGTTTAGGTCCCAATGTAATAGGTGGCGAGCTATTGCCATTAACCGGGCACTTATAAACCTGCGATAAATATACACATAATAATAATAATAATAATAATAATATATCTCTTTATTGTATGTACACAGAGAATGGATACATAAAAACAAAAATTTGGTACAGTTTTGTGGCATAACAAAAGGCGGCCTTATTGCACAAGGCAATCTCTACCAGGCAACCATGGGATGGAGTGAGTAGATAAATAGATAGATATAGTGGGCGGCTTCCGGTGTACATATATTATGTATTTTATATTATTATTCATACTCTGATATATTATATAGTTATAGATATAATGCATACTTCTATACTTACGTATATACTTATTACAAACATAATTTATAATGAAACGGTACCTACAACTAGGCACCTACATATTATACTTATACTTAACACACCCACACAATTAATATACCAAAAACAGCGTAGACATGAATAAAGGAGATATACAAAGAGGAGAAGAAAGATAATGGTTTTTATCATTCCCGCAAATAGTAGTCTGTAACCAGTTTTTTGAAGACGGGCAGAGATTGCGCACGTCTAACGGTTACAGGTAAGGCATTCCACAATCGGACAGCTTGGACAGTAAATGACTTATCCATGAACCTCGTAGAATGCGCTGGCATTCTCAGCCTCAGATTCTCTGACGATCTCAAGGTTCTAGAGTGTGAGTCTCCGAGGAATTCGAAGCGTTCTTTTAGGTAGATAGGAGTAAGAGGATGAAATAAAATATTATACAATAGATAAAGAAAGTGAGCATTCCGGCGAAGGCGTATGGGTAACCACTTGAGCTTTGCACGAAATTCTGAGATATGATCATATTTGCGAAGTCCAAATATAAATCGTATGCAAAGATTTTGAAGTCTCTCAAGTTTATTAAGTTGGTCTTTAGTGAGATCTGGAAAACTGGCATCGGCATAATCAAGGATGGGAAAGAGAAGAGTTTGTGCAAGCGCAGTTTTCGTGGCAATGGGTAGAAAATTTTGAAGCCTACGCAGGGACGCCGCGGAGGGAAACATTCTGCGGCTAATCTCCTGAAGCTGAGGACTCCAAGACAAGCTGCTGTCCAAATATATCCCCAGATTTTTCACCTTATTGCTATATTGTATCACTGTTCCATCGCAGGAGACCTGAGGTTGTAGTGACCAGTCTATTTTAGATATATAGCTTGAGCTACCAATGATAATAACCTGGGTCTTAGATGGATTTACTTTAAGACCATACGACTTACTCCAGTTACATATATGAACCACATCTTTGTTAATGATGCCGACAGCATCCGCTAGTTTATCTGGAGTAGCTCTGGAGTAAATCTGTAGATCATCTGCGTATAGGTGGTAGGAAGAAGTGAGATGGTTTGAAATGGAGTTTATAAAAACAGTGAAGGGTAGGGGAGATAAAACGTCACCCTGAGGGACGCCAGCAGTCGTTAAGCACCAAGAGGAAACAGTGTCATCTATACGGGTACGCTGCCGACGACCATACAGGTAACTTCGAAACCAGTCAATCACTGCCGGAGATATGTTAAGGGAGCACAATATCCCGAGTAATACGTCAAAGTCAACATTATTGAAGGCATTGGTAAAGTCTAGCAGTGCTAGGACTGTTAGCTCACCGTGCTCCATCCCCAATCTAATGTCTTCCGCAATATGAATTAGAGTAGTCGTGGTACTGTGACCTGGACGAAATCCGGATTGGGAGGGGTTCAAAAGAGAATTTTTTGAGAGGAAACTAATTAATTGAGAGTGTATCAAACGTTCAAGGACTTTGGAAAGGAAGGAAAGTATCGAGATAGGTCGGTATTCGGAGAAGGATGAGGGATTGCTCTTCTTTGGAATTGGAATTATTTCCATGCGGATGGGAAGGTGCTGCTAGCTGCCGAAAAGTTGAAAATGTGATAGGGAGGATTTCGTCAATGATAGGTAAAATCATATTACGGCTGACACAGTCGACTCCAACCGCATTGGAAGTGATCGATATTATGCTTTTCTTAACATCACAACTAGTGAATTGAGTGAAAACAAACGGAGAGCAGTCGGGAGTAGCGGTAGATGAAAGGTTGTTTAAAGTATTATGTTTAGTTGCCGCGTCAAATGTTGACGGGGCAGAGAAGTGTTGGTTAAGGGAATTTATATCTACATTTTTTGAAATTGTGTTTTGACGTGATTTACCGACTCCCAGTGATCTGAGAAACTTCCAGACGTAAGCTGGATCACCGTTCCGTACTGAGATATGGATATGTTGGCGTTGGGCATTCCTACACACCTTACCGCAACGATTTCGAATCGCGAATCCGTAGGGCGACTTCTAAATTTTGACTTTGCTGCAGCTTTTTTTGAAATGAGTTTTTTTATATCATCCGTTAGCCAGGGTGATGGTAAATGTTTGACTTTGATATTGCGTATAGGCGCGTGCAAATCATATAATTTAGTCAGGTTGTTTGTAAATAATTTCACCTTTTCATTAATACAGCTAGAGTCAAAAAGTCGACTCCAATCAATAGCACTGGCATCCCTGCGCAGGTAGCCGAGATCCATGTCACGAAAATTGCGTTGCGTGAGGACTTTGGGTTTAGATTTAGGCGGGCGTAGTCGATAAGATAGATACAGTAAGTCATGATAGGAAAACTGTGTAGCGGAGCGTTTACCGTGCTACGCAACACGGTTAGGGGAAGAGACAATGATAAGATCAAGTAAAGAAGGTGCACAACCTGGGAAATGATTAGTAGTGTCAGTAGAGAGAATAGACAAGTTATTAGATCGGATAACAGAGTGTAAAGTAGAAGAACGAGAGTCGTTTTTTTCCAAGCAAATGTTGAAATCACCCATGATTATGCTTTGACTGTACAAAGGTACGAACCTTTCTAAGATAAGTTCGAACGAAGGGAAATAGTTAATTTTAGATGAAGGACAGTAGAAAACACCTAGCAGAGTTTTAGAGTGAAGGAGTTCAATTTCTAAGAAGAGATGTTCCCCAGAGACGGGTGGCTGTGGAGACATGCTAATGACAGTAAAAGGAATATGCGTCCGTAGATATATGGCAACACCGCCACCTTTACCAACTGCGCGATCATTTCTGATGAGATTAAATCCAGATATAGAATATGAGGCAGTCGGTAGGCATGGGTGCAGCCACGACTCAGAGATAAGAATTGCGTGTAAATCTGTACAGTCAAAAGTTGCCAGAATAGCTGGGAAGTGTGCCGGAATGCTTTGAGCGTTTATATGAACTGCGTTAAAATTTTGAACGTCAGAGAATTGAGATGCAAGAAATTCAGGTAGCGATGGACCTCTGTCATCACTTACATCACTACTCAGAGAATAATACTCACTATCACTATCGTCACTATAGTCTGACAGTGCCATTTAGTTGGTAAAATTATACAGAGTGCTTCCAGATTTAAGATATAATTAAAATAATATATTAAATTAAATTCTATAACTCCATCTGCCGGTAGCAAGTTATTAACAATTTAGTAGTAGTGGTAGTAAATACAAAATACTCGATGAACACAGTAGAAAGAAAGATAATATATAAAAGATTTACAAACAAACAGTAATAAACATATTAGGTCCAGGTCCAGGTAACGAAAACGGAACGCAGCCGTAGCGGTACAAAAAAAAAAAAGAAACATTACTGTCAATTCCGTCATTCACCTGTCATGTCAGTTATGTCATTATTTGTAACGTTTTATTTACTGTACAAATGTGTGTATTTTAAAGAAATATTTAAGTTAAATACCTTCGTGTGCAGATAAAACTTACTTATAATCTAAAATAATTGAAGGTATTGCAAGTAAACAGTGAGTTGTACCTGGACTGCAGTTTATGAAAAATTATGACCTCATTTTTTGGTGTAGACTCCTCGTCTGGCTTTTGTTACCTTCGGGGCGACGCCGACCTCGACAGATGCTGGCTTGGACTTCGCTTCAGCAAGCGTATATAGCTCAGCCAACGACGCCACTCGATGTCGCACTTCGTCGGGGCCGATAACAAAAACATTGCCGTCTTTGGTCCAGCTCTTAGTGATGCCGAAACGTTCTCGAGCTGCCATGAACAATTCGTATCTGGGTTTTGTCAAGAACTCCGACATTGTTATTCCTGAACCTTTGAGCTTTATCTTGCTAAACCATAGCTTGTCCCGAATAGCTGAGTCCTCCAATTTAATTAGAAGAGGCCTGGGTTTTTTGGAGGAAGTGACGCGACCCATCCTTTGGCAACGATTTATGCTGCAAGCTGAAAAATCAATATGGCCGAGCTCTTTCTTGATGATGTTCACCACTGTCAGTCTAGGATTTTCCTCCTTCTCTTCATCAACACCATGAAGCAACAGGATTTTGCGCCGTCTCTGCATCTCCATGCCATCCACAGTGCATGCTAAGGCTTCAACTTGCTGCTGTAACTGTTTCAGCACTTGAGTGACAAACCCTCTAAATTCAGTGAACTCAGCTGCTAAACCGGGAAGACTTAAAGTAACGGAAAGTCATTGGTGTGTGCCATGGTAAAACCTGGGATCGAACCCGAGACCTCGTCTCAGCAGTCCATTACCCATACCACTAGGCTACCGCGGTCTACATAATAAAATAAGAGTTCATAACATACGTATTTAATATTAGATATTATCACAGAACATCGTGCACATTAAATTTATTAGCAATATGAATACAAACTATGTGATAAAGGTTGATTGGTTAATCCTTCTGCTGTGTCGGAGACGTTATATATTTAAACTATCATGGTCACACACATTAGTATTATCGTAATCGGGATATTTACCATGTTGCATTATTCTGAGTTTCCGATTTCGATCGAGTGAAACCAGTGGTAGTGCAGACAGATACGCGTAGAAAAACAACTCGAAAGAGGGTAGATCGGTATATTTACTCCCAAAAAACTTTTTATAATAGTCCCTCCGTGATCATGGTGCTTGTAACAGCGCTAAAATATCAGAAAGTCAGAACAATACAACATGGTAAATATCCCGATTACTTTAATCATTATACTTTGTTATTTCATAAGTATGAGGACCTCGGTATTGATATCAGATTTACTTGTAGCTTGAGTAGGTACTGCTGATCGATCTACACCCGAGGAGAGGGCCAGATCGTGAGATACTGCCCTGAGTTAGCCGGGGTGCGACGGATATGACTGTTAACCTCACCTTCGGCAACCAAAAACGACCCACAGGCGGCGTGCGTTTTGGTCGGTTCGAGTCCGACATAACTTCTCCCATCGGCTCCAGTGGTCAGTCAGTGGGGATTTTGTGCACGTAAAAAGAAACTTCTGATCGATCTGTGTTATTGTCTGCTGCTTTACCGCTTTCTGATGCAGTTTCTTTTCGACTTCGGATCTATTTTAACTACAAATAAAAGTTACTTAACCAAGGAAATCAGTACAACTAATAGAATAGTGCAGCATCAGATCGATCTTGACGAACGAATTCAAAATGATCTAAATGCTTTGTTTTGCTCCTTTTTTTAACGACTGATTGTTTTGATTGAATGAAATTTTAAAGCATTTAGTATGCTATTACATCAAATATAATATACAAATCGATTATACTTATATCCCCCCACCTGAACCAATTCGCATTTTACTATATCTTAATTGATTGTTCTGATATTTGGTACACACTTTCAATTCGGGCGATAATACAATTTAAGTCAATAAAACAGTTGGATTTGATTTTTAAGATCATTTTGAAACAATATTTTTATCGTGCGATATATCCCCCCGGATCCCCCCTTCCAGGGTACCCGGGGGGATTTTTCGCACGATTTTTTGCACGAGAACCAATGGGAGAGGTTATGTCGGACTCGAACGAACTAAAACGCACGCCGTCTGAGGGTCGTGAGTTGCCTGAGGTGAGA
Source organism: Eilema griseolum (assembly GCA_963662185.1). NCBI lineage: Eukaryota > Metazoa > Arthropoda > Insecta > Lepidoptera > Erebidae > Eilema > Eilema griseolum. The sequence goes on along the minus strand of OY759233.1, from coordinate 25,102,880 downwards.
TTGCCGAAGGCATATCCCTCGCAAGCTCAAGCTGGCCCTCTTCGGGTGTGGGGACCACGGAGTCCTCATCCAATCCCCGGGAACGGGGAGGCACACAATGTCATCCCCAGGCCCGCATTCATGGGGGACGGAGGTCATTCTGTGACCTTCGGCGGCCGGGAAGCCTTCGCTCATCGCGGACTATGCGATTAGCGAGTCTTCTTCGTTCCACCGTCTCATTCACGAGCATTACTTGCTCGTAGAAGGATGCGGCGGCAGCCCACGCATCCGCGCAGCGTACCATCGCCGTGAGCAAGGCCACGAGCGAGAGAACTCTCACTCCCAGAGATTATTTTGAGACTTGAATATGTGGTTAGTATGATCTTTCTGACACAGACTGTAGAAAAATATAGAATTCAATAAAATAGTTTCATTTTACAATAAAATGGTTCTTTTTGACTTTCTTTACCCTACGAGTATCTCCTCCAAAACTATATCCTAGTAACCTTAAGTTGTAACCCTTATTTTAACACTATATTCATTGTGACATAATTTTTGCGGCATTCTCTTTGCTGTCAATCTGTCTCCACCATAAATAGTCGTAACTGCCGCACTAAAATTGTAAGCACCACTGAAATTGATAGCCATACTGCCTTAAATATTTTTATATAGCTTTCGTATGGTGTACCATGAAATCTTACTCGTAGTATGGGTAAAATGTAATGGGGGCGATAAAATATATTTTAGATCGTCATTAACTGTATGAGACGTCAGCATTTTTCATGGGTTAGCTTTTACAAGTTTTTTTTTAAAGTATTTTTGGTTAGGTTAGGTTAGATTAGGTTGGACATGACGGTATTCCCGTCCAATTCAGCAGACTGACTGGGGAAGAACCCTCCGCTCTACAGAATATCGCGGCCATAATAATTTCGTGTTGTGTTTCCAGCGATGAGTAGGGTAGCCAGAGCTCACTGGAGAGTTTGTGCTATCAGTGGGAAGACTAAAGGCATGTCCTGATTTGTCTTCTACACTGACGGCACAGAAACTCTCTATGCTTACAGGGTCGGCAGCGCGAGTGTGACTCTTCTGGTGTTACACACGTCCATAAGCCAGCGGTAACGTAAGCTTGTCTGCCACCTAAGTGGACAGGACTAAACTCGTGTTATGTTTCCGGCAGTGAGTAGGGCAGCCAGAGCTCACTGGATAGTTTTTGTGCTGTCAGTGGGAAGACCAAAAGCTTGTTCAGCTATGTCTTTTACACTGACGGCACAAAAACTGTCAACGCTAACATGGTTGGCAGCGCGAGTGTGAGTCTCTTGGTTTTGCACATCCATAGGCCACGGTAACTACTTTTCATCAGGTTAAAATAAAAATAAAAGAAAATAATGGTGTAAAAAGTGGTTTATAGGTATATAAAAAAAAATTTATGAGGTTTATGACATGCGTTGACGACTGTCATATAAGTCAAATCTCATACACTAGTCATTTTATTCCCCAATTACCACTCATCTAGGGGGCTGGTCACCCAGATACGCCTCCGTTTTCACCTAACGACAGTCGGGACTGATTTTTAACGTACACCCTCCGAAGAAGAAGTGCTCAGATGAAATATTACTAATCACCCATCCAAATGACAACTGCGGTTAGGGAGCTTAAATCACTGATCGTTTACCGAACAGTGACTGCATCGGGACACGAGCGCTTCGGGACTAGAAATCATAGTTGGTGAAATATGGGTGCTAATAGACTTCAACCTAACCCTTGGGGCATTTACTGGCGTGGATATTATGTATAGTAACGTAAAATTTTCCGATAAAGTAGAATTTGAACCACTCCGTTCAGTCATACAAGGCGACTAAGGTACAGGGCTACTTAATGTTAGACGGATATTTACAGCCCAGATTCAGCTTCAATTCAAAAAGAGCCCGGAATATGGCAATTGGCTCACCCTCTATTACGTGGGACAAAATACAATTATTGGTGAAATGTGGGTGCCAATTCACCTCTGTCTAACCCACCGGGGATAAAAGCGCGATTATATGTTTGTATATATGTATTGTAAAATAGTAATCATAAAAAATAAAAGTAATTTGAAACGCATTCTTTACTTTGAAGAAAATATAATTATGTGAAGCTATAAATTAAGAAATAATATTCATATTTGCATCTGTTTTTCTCCGTTTTGTGAACTGACACAATCCAGATTCATCTCAGCTAGTGGAGCAAATAAATTTCACATCTGCACGTATTACTTTGAAGTCTTAAATCTTCAAACAAACTACAAAAGTACAACAATACATATAATTTCAAAATAGTTGTCTGCTCTGTGTAAGCGCTACAAATAAAAAAAAAATTGTTCTAGAATGTTAGTTGATGATTTTAGATGTGAGCGATCACGGAGGATGTATGTATGTAATTGTCGATGTCACAGACGCTATTGGTCTCCCAACCGACTCTCGCGTTTATTAACTAAAACGTACTGGTGCAGGCATAAATTACAATGTAGGTAAGTACATGTTCGACAAAGTTCTTCTTCTAAAACCCGACTACTGAAAAATAGAATGTATTGTTTTGTTAGACTAAGTGACATACGACCACGGCTATCCTTGACATTTTCTTTTTTAATACTTTTTATGGCGTTATTTTTCAGCAGTCGGGTTTTAGTTTTAAATTTATTTTATTTTTTTATTCATATTATTTTGGTGCAAGAAATAACTATAGCTATATATTTTTTAAGTACACAGTACTTTATGGCCGCTAGAGGGCAGCACATTAGATTCAGTGACAAATTATGTGTAGCCTATAACCAGCGGACGACTAAGACGCTTATAACGATACCTCACTTGTCCAGTTCTAATAATTGGTTAAGGAGCTATAAGAAAACAGATGAATCTACAGCTATACAAACTTAGCCTCTCAAAATCTTAACCCTTCTTTTGCTTCGCAGTAGCCGGGTAAAAATTGAAATGAATAGCACAAGTAACAAAGTTAATAATGAAGTAATACTTATAGTGCGTCACTTACAATCTGAATTAAACGGTTGACATCCCGAACTTATATAATGGTACACTGCCATACATAATGCAGCACAGGAGTGCGTGTTTTTACTATCTAAAAACTGCACGTGAATGCATTTTCAGGGAGTTGTACTATGAATGTTTTAAATACAATGAAAACCACTTAGAAGCTATGAAAAACCATGCACTCCGCACAACGCTGTGTAATGTGGGACAGTGTACCACCTTAGAGAATAGTGGCAAATTCGGTGTTAAAATAATAATAAACTGACAACAAGCACTCTAAAAATGTCGACAGAAAGCGATGAAATACCTCTTAGGTTTATTGATCAAATCTAAGAATTAACCATTCCTCATCCTGACCTGTACCCTCATCAACATTAGAAATCGTTTTCGAAATTGTTTTAAAAGCATTCAAGATTCTTAAGCCGCGTGGTTCCCGGCAGAGTAGAATTTGGACCATCCCATCTCTTCACATGTGGTGTCGTACAAGGCGACTAAGGGATAGGGCTGCTTAACATCGGACAGATATGCAAAGCCCAGACTCAGCCTCAGAAGCATGGCATTGGTGAAATGTGGGTGATAATTCATCTCTGCCTAACCCTCCGGGGATAAAGGCGTGATTATATTTATGTATGTATGTAAAATTCTTACGAGGTATCCTAAGAGTTATAATATCTTTTAATTTTGAGGTTTTGTAGTAGAGGTTTATTCTTAACACTTATAAATACATTAACTAATTGAGACATGTACTTATGACAGTTACAGAAAAATTGAACATAATTCTCTTGGCCACGCCATTTTGCCAATTGTAGAAAATTTTATAACTATTTAAGTATTCCACACAGGACGCTGTGGGTAACAGTTAGTGATCCATTCTAGTACCACAACATAGGTATTATAAAAGCGGGAGCATAAAATTTTAAAATATATAAGAAAATGAAACATTTAGATCTCAAGCGTTGCAATTTCTAAAGAGCCAGTGCTTCCCTACCGGATTCTGCCAATTCTGCTGAATAGGCCAATTAAACCAGTTCTTCGTTTGTAATTTATAGCTTTCAAAATATTCCAATTTAAGTTAGTAGGTATTCATTTTTCAAACTAACTTTAGTTTCCTATTATTTAAATTGTGCAGAGAATTATAACAAAGGCTATTTAGCTATGTTAATTTATTCCAAACTAGCTGGATTCAGCATCCGATGCAATGTCTCTTCTTCCCTTTCTTAGTAGATTTACATAATACAAAGCAAATAATTTCATAAATGATATTTTTTTTTTTATACCACTTAGTTGGCAGACTAGCACACTGCCTACCTGATGGGAAAGCGGTTACCGTGGCCTATGGACGTATGCAAAACCAGGGGTGTCACACTCGCGCTGCCGACCATGAAGAAACCTTCTGATGCCCCTCTTGAAAAACCCCATATTGTAGGCGCTTGGGAAAACCGCAGCAGGGAGGTCATTCCACAGCTTGAGTGTGCGTGGGATGAAGTTTCTTTCATACCGCACAGTGCGCACCGTCTCAGGTCGCAATGAATGGACCATTTTTATTTCATTACTTTGGGAAGTACCCGGATTTGTACGTACATACATATAACCACGCCTTTATCCCTGGAGGGTTAGACAGAGGTGAATTAACACCCACATTTCACCAATAATTGTATTCGGTCCACCTAATAGGGGGTGAGCCTATTGCCGTATTCCGGGCACTATTGTTGACTCGAGCCATGCATCTGAGGCTGAGTCTGGGCTGTATATATCTGTCTGATGTTAAACAGCCCTATCCCTTAGTCGCCTTGTACGACACCGCACGGGAAGAGATGGGGTGGCCCTAATTCTACTCTGCCGGAAGCCACGCCGCAATTTATATCCATATTAATATTATAAATGCGAAAGTAACATTGTCTGTCTGTTTATTTGTAGATATGTATGCATGTCGGTCCGTCTGTTACGCTATCACAAATAAATCACTAAAACGGTTTTGAAAAAATTTGGAACTAAAATAGATTAGTCCTTGGGAGAAGACAGGCTCATTTTTAGAATTTATGATTTTTGCATAACTAATTGTTCTTTCAGCGGTCCTAGTGTCATATTAATAGTTAAATGTTCCGATTTAACAGTATTTTAAATATCTCAGTAGTAGAATCGACTTTTCAATTTTAATATTAACTCTAAGAAGCCAACGTAAATCGGAGGGAAACTTCTACTATAATGTTAACATTCTCTTGAACATTTCTCTTACTTAGCGAAGTCTAAGTGCGGTTTATGAATCTTGCCCTCAATTACTTAGCTGCTCGAGACTTCTTTATTTATGTGCATTTTAAAGCACTATCTACAACCTCATTAGTGCTATATATGAGAAATGAAAATAATACGACGATACGACGGTGTATCGTATATCCACATTGCTTCAGAGATATGTTTTGTTCTTCTTCTTTCTCTAATTATAATAATTATTTTATTTATTAATTTATTCGTTATTATTCATATACTTAGTACGAGGTAGGACACGGCGGTATTTCCGCCCAATTGAGCAGTCCGACTGGGAAAGTACCTCCGCCCTACAGAATACCGCGGTTATAATAACTTCGTGTTGTGTTCCCAGCGGTGTGTAGGGTAGCCAGAGCTCACTGGAGAATTTGTGCTGTCAGTGGGAAGACTAAAGGCTTGTCCTGCTTTGTTTCTACACTGACGGCACAGACACTCTGTACTTACAGGGTTGGCAGCGCGACTGTGACTCCTCTGGTGTTACAAACGTCCATAGGCCACGGTAACCACTTTCCATCAGGTGGGCGTGTGCTTGTCTGCCACTTAAGTGGTATAAAAAAATTGTACATGATCATTTCATTTAAATTTATCCTATAAACTTATTTTCAGTTTCTGTAGGATAAACTGTTCTTTGTTAATATACATATTAAATACATAATTCGTTGTATTACACAGGTTACAATGTTACACATTGATTGAGTATTTAATTTAGGTACAGAAAGTTATAAAATATAATACGGATTTTTGTGGGATTTCACTCTAAAATCAATGCCATTTACGAGATAATTCAGTTTACTAAACAAAACAATATCTCGATGAGCGTAGTTCTAAAAAATAGAAAAAAAAAACATATTACGAAATAAATGACAAAAACGAAGAACTAATAACAACAGTAATTTCATTTTGTTTAAATTTTTACACTTTTTTATGGTCTATTTATCTATACTCACTAATTAAATCTATTATAATATATACATTAATAAAAAATTAAACAAAAAAGGCATGCGATGCGGAAAAATTCCACGACGCATTTTAGCTTTTGTTTTATTTAATTTTACACTATATTTTGAGCTACAATGAGATAATATCCTAAAAACGTAGATGGTATAGAATATAATAATTTATTTGCTCATAAACATGGTAACATAAGGTCTTACATATATATATATAAATACAGCATGTTTAGCCGCAGACTGTGGCATGCAAATTTTCACATAATCGTTGGCAAATAATATTGAATCACTATTTAGTTTCATGTATGGTATTAGCTAAGTAGTTCAATTTCTTTACAAATTAAAATGAAATCAAGATAAAAAAACATTTACCATTTCACTGGCCCTACACTCCGCTCACGCTGTTTTCTGTAAGCCCGCTAAACCAGGGAGGGAACGGAAGAAAATAAGTTTGAAGATAAGTAAGTTAAATCTACTTATTTAAATGGAAAGCAAAATACCTTCAAGTGAATTACCCTTAACGTTGGATAAACAATCTTAGGTAGTTATCGATATTAATAAAATAAATAAATAATAAATATTAAACAACATTCTACACAACGCTATCTAGATCCATGGTAAGCATAGTTTAACTAGCTTGTGTTATGGAATCTAGAATACGGATAAACATACTTGAATACTATTTTTTTTGTAAATACATACATATTATACATAGAAACATCCAGACCAATGCAAATACCCATATTCATGCATACAAATATTTGCACTGATCAGGGATCGAACCCGCGCCTCTTGCGAAGCAGTCGCGTTCACTACCGCTACGCCACAGAGGTTGTAGTTCGTAGTGAAGTGTGGTAAACGTGATTCTATAAAATGTGATTGTGTACCACATATAACCTCAGATATATACAGCCCAGACTCAGTCTCAAATGCATGGCTTGAGTCATTAATAGTGCCCGGAAAACGGCAATAGGCTCATCCCCTATTACGTGGGACCGAATTCAGTGATTGGTGAAATGTGGATGTTAATTCACATCTGCCTAACCCTCCGGGGATAAAGGCGTGACTATATTATGTATGTATGTATATAACCTCATTTGTCACTACTTTTGAAATGGAACATGACTAATTTACTTTTTTTCAGTTTTGAGCTTTTACAACTTTTTTTTTCTTTATACCCCTTAGATGGCAGACAAGCACACGGTCTACCTGATGGAAAGTGGTTACCGTGACCTATGAACGTGTGTAACATCAGAGGAGTCACACTCGCGCTGTCGACCCCGTAAGCACAGAGCTTCTGTGCCGTTAGTGTAGAAGACAGAGTAGGGAATGCCTTAGTCTTCCTTTCACTGACAGCACAAACTCTTCAGTGAGCTCTGGCTACCCTATTCATCGCCGGGAACACAACATGAAGTTATTATGGCCGCGGTATTCTGTAGGGCGGAGGTACTTACCCAGTCGGACTGTTCAATCGTGACGGGAATACCGTCGTGTCCTACCTCCTTCACAGAAAAAAACATTATAATAGAATAGTTCATCGATAGATAAATTTGGTAACAATGAGGGGCCTGCGCCATGTTCAAGCAAGTTATATATTTAGTAAGCTAGCAATTGTTATTTTTATGTACAGTAATCCTAATAATCATAATGTTTATTCTGTGAATCATAGGTTAGATATAAAGGTCTTATATGATATGTTATGTTCGCTATGTGGTGACTATAAGCAGCTAGCAGCTACATATACATATGTCAAATTATAAATTATAATAATTCTATCTCAGTTCATATTAAATGTCCAGAACAATAATGAACTCAATAACATTGTTTTTAATAGATGATAAAATGCTGATTTTAAATTAAATGGAGCCTTTTTATATCAAAAAAATATTGTTATTACATATTACTCACACGAAAATTTAATTATAAGGTGTTATTTATACGGGGAGAGTTTCTCGTACGTTTTGGTTCAAGAAATTGTACGCTACTATCACTAACGATAATCGGCTTACCATTATCGAATCAAAATACTCTGGTGTTACACACGTTCATAGGGCAAGGTAACCATCAGGTGGACCGTATGCTTGTCTGCCACCTAAGTAGTATAAAAGAAGCACTAATTCTCGTCTACAATTAAATCATACAATATTCCAATAGGGGATTCTGTTCAGACGGACACTATTAATATTCAATTGCGAGGCAATTCACGTCTCTGTGAACGAGAGAGCGGCAACTGTTTTTACGAATCTAAATATTCGTAAAAACAAAGCAAATTGGTTAATATCTAATCCTTTTGATGAGCGAGAAACTATTCTCATCTGATACATTGTTTCTACTTTTCCTACCACTAAACTTCAAACGTCGCTGCTCCTTCGAATTAATCTATTATTAATTTTCACGTTCAGCCAGTATTCTCTTTGGACCATACCTACATAGTTTCTGAAAGCAACTGCTCCCAGCTGCGCTCAACGGTCAATTTCACATGCAATTGACGTCAATTTCAAGATGTTCGATTGGAAATCAGTTCGCAATTTAAATTTAACGTCATATACATAAATTCAGCAAATATTGTAATTAAATTTTAATTCAACTAGCATGCTCGCTGGAGAGTTTTTGTGCTGTCAGTGGGAAAATTAAGGCTCGTACTGCTTTATCTTTTACACTGACGGCACTGAAACTCACTGTTGGTCACAGCACGAGAGTGACTTCCCTGGTGTGGCACACGTCTATAAGCCACGGTAACCACTTTGCCATGTGTGTGCCACATAACTGGTATAAAAAATGCTAACTTTTAAAATGAACCTGAGCAGTCGGAAACCAGTAGACTTGACTCAGTTAACGCTTTTTTCAACCCAATCATGATTATTTTAGAAAAGTGGATTAACCAGTTGTGTTAAGTTTTACATGAGTAGTTTGCTACATTGATTAACATTATAAAAATAGCTGACTCAAAAGTAAAACAAACATTGTGACTTACTCTTAGGGCCGCAGTTCACGATACTGCCACCTAAGTGGTAAATCCGCGTGTTTATTAGAGACACGTCCGTGATTTCGTAGTCTACGCACCATGGAAAGAAGATCGTCCGTGATAGGTACTGCAGACACGTTTGTTACAAAAAATTGCATCCGTGTCCGTGAAACCTTGCACCGTGAAAACCCGGCGTAATGGATGGATCACTGTTTGGTAATGATTGGAGTGGATCAATGTTATCTAAGAAATAAATGAATCATTTATTTCTCAGATAACATTGATCCATTCTTTCATTTGATCCATTGTGTTAGTATTGTTAGTAACGACTTAAATTAGGGTTAGTGTACAATATTATAATTTTATTTTAATTTATTCATTTATTACGTTTATTGCAATTATTTCAAATTACATTATGCAAGGGGGACCCCAGGCAGTAAGTACAGTGCTCCTAGTTGATCGCTCTTCTCACAAGGAATTTAATTATTGGAGAATCGATAATCTCCGCACTGTTTTTAGGATGCAGTTGTTACTATACCGTATTCTGCGTAGCAGCGATGCAGTTTCTTGCGAATGACTGCGTGGAAAAACGTTAGTCCTATTCTGCGCCAACATCTCACCGCAACCGCAACGCTACTGAAACGTGGTAGTCCCAACATCACCCTTAAGATATTATTGTACTGGATACGCAGCTCGTCCAGCGACGTTTTAGTGTAACTAACTCACTGTGTAAAAGCCCTAGCAATGTGCTTTAAAATGTGTATTACAAACGTGCGTGTTTCAAGAACATTTCCTCTTAGTAAAATAATAATAATAATAATTCAAATAATGAAACAACTTAATATTTTTATTCGGGTTAATAAAGATTATAAACCGTTTCATTATAAAGCAACTTATACCTAGCAATATCTTGCTAGCACTTTATTTGATATCACTGTGTTATTCCGTTGTAGGACATATTTATGTGTTTGCCATTTGCGAGGTGTGTGGTACCGTGACAAAGTGTATTAAGAATGTAATGTTATATCTTGATGATGGTCTAAGTCATAAGGTTATAGAACTTTTTTTTTACGTGCGAAAATACCCCACGGATACCCCTCCACCGAACCGGTGGGAGAGGTTATGTCGGACTCGAACCGACCGAAACGCAAGGCGTCTTTGGATCTTTTTGGTTGCCGAAGATGAGGTTGACAAGCATATTCTTCGCTCCCCGACCGACCCAGGGCCATCTCTCTCGATCTGGCTTTTCTCAGGTGCGGGGACCACAAAGTCCCCAACTCGTTACATTCGATCATTGCACCGCTTGTCATAGGCAGGAAATTCATCCTCACACATTGCATCCTCACTCATCCTGAGACGGCGCGCACTGTGCTGTACGAATAAAACTTCATCCCACGCACACTCAAGCTGTGAAATGAACTACCTGCTGTAGTTTTCCCAAGTGCCTACAATAGGGGGTTCTTCAAGAAGGGCATTGGAAGGTTACTTCAGGGTCGGCAGCGCGAGTGTGATGCCCCTGGTGTCGCGCACGTCCATAGGCCATGGTTATCACTTCCCATCAAGTGGGCCGTGGGCTTGCCTGCCACATAAAAAATACTTGAACACACCATGGAAATTCAAAATCTTCCTATACAACCGCCAACAAATAAAAAATACTAAATTTCATTTAAAAAATCCAATGTTCGGGCAAAACATGTTTTTTGGAATCTACCGGTTTCATTCACTGAGAGCATTATGAGTGATGATGTCTGATTCAAACCGATTAATATTAATCCGAGGAATGGCAATGTTCCCACGAGGTAAACAAGATCTGCCCCCCCCCCCACTCCTCTACCTCCGGGCAGGTTTCTTCAATAATATAATAAGTAATTTTCGTTTTATATTTTAAAAGTTAAAGAAAATCTGGGAGCTTATAATGTAATCCGTACAATAAAATGTGTAACTTCTGATACATGACTTTTATAGAATCAGTAACTCACAATCAATACCTTATGTTAAATTAACTATTTTAAGTACAAAATATTTTTTTTATGTTTTTATTTCTTTTTAACTTAACACAAAATCTACAAAAAATATTTTGTTTTAGTTCAAATTTTACCGTATGTATGATTGCAATTGGGTATCATCCCGTAGTTAAATAAATCTATTTTTTTAACTATATGAACAGCATATAGTTAAAAAAGTTTGTAAATAAATGATTTGACTATTAAATATTAGAATGTCACAATAAATTATTTCGTACAAGTTTCCTTAAAACTTACCGTTTTGACGTTTAGTAAAATGTAATTAATTTGACTAGTCAATTAAATACGCATTTGATTGCGTAGAACTGGAAAAATTGCCAAAAATCGCGGTAATTAATATCCAAACAGCAAACTCAAAAGTCAGTAGGTATATTATATTTAACATAACATCATAAAATAAACTCACGCCTATATCCCCGAAGGGGTAGGCAGAGGTGCTAGCACCCACATTTCTCAGTCCCAATGTAATAGGTAGCGAGCCTATTGCCATTACCCGGATGTAAATACACACATAACTTCGAAAAGCATCGAAAAGTCATTGGTGTGTGCCATGGTAAAACCTGGGATAGAACCCGAGACTTCGTCTCAGCAGTCCATTACCCATACCACTAGGCTACCGCGGTTTTTTTTTATATCTTCTATAACTAACTATTATATTTATGTCTTCTATAACCAACTATAAGACATCACAGTTTAAAAAGTGAAAATAATTTAATATTAGTAGCGATAGGTTTAAAAATAGCAACTAAAATATTATCAGATAAATGTACTAAAACAATTAAAAAAAAAGTTTACGACTCGAGTTCCGTTATCGCTTATAACTTCCGGCTAAGAATGACGTACTTTATGACTGTTGCTGATGAAGTGACGGCTAATTGCTACTAAAACCTATTTATGTGTTCTGTCATCAAAACTTTTACTACTAGCGACATGTTGCCAGTAGCATCCAAGATGTTTATTTTGCTTTTTCGATTACGGTTTTTGCGATAGCAGCAATAGGACTCTGTGGGTAACGAAAGTACATACATACCTACATATGCATTCGTTTATCACCGGAGGGTTAGGCAGAGGTGAATTAACACCCACATTTCTCAAATAATTGTGGGTGAGCCCATTGTCGTCTGCCGGGCACTATTGTTGACTCAAGCCATTCATCTGAGGCTGAGTCTGGGCTTTATATATCTGTCTGATGTCAAACAGCCCTATCCCTTAATCGCCTTGTGCGACACTGCATGGGAAGAGATGGGCTGGTCCAAACTATACTCTGACGGCAACCACGCAGCTATAATACAACTAAAGTAATCTTGCTGATGGAAATTTGCACAAGTATTAGATCTTGCTCCCCGCAGTAATCTTGTTCCAACGATGATGAAGCGTCGATTGCTTAGTGGTTAAGGAGTCGGCTTAGTAGTTACGGTCGAGAGGTCCCGGGAGGGGTTAGTGGGAATAGTAGTCCTAGGGGTTGCTAATATGCTAAACAAATATCGCAGAGAATGCTTCCCCCTTAAACCAAATCCAACCCGCTGAAAACTTACCACGTACTGCTTTGGATGACCTGGAAGTCTCTTACTCGATTAATAACCCAGGTTAGCTGCTGCAGAGGTAACCGTGTGAAATAGGGTTACTTGGATGCATAGGGTTGGGCTGTGTCTGCGGTGTACTTCTGCAAAAAATGGCCACTTCTGTCCACTGTGCCCCAATAATATAGTCATAAACGTAATGTACTTTTTTCACTGAGATATATTACTACTGAAAAACCTAATGCCGAGGAGAAAGTGACGTCTGTGTCTGGGTGCTCGTTTTCTCTGTACATCTGTTCATAACAGATACAGTACAGTAGAGATTTCATTTGGCCATTTCTATATTCTAACATGATACTCCGCCCAGCCGAGCCATTACCCTGGACAGCAGCAGACCTCTCTCTTACTCAGTCTAACTCTATGTCTTGATCATCGCCTCTTAGCCTCTTAGCCCTGTTTACTATCTACTGAACGTTATTTTGTGCTGTTAATCTATTTTCCTTACTAAATGCTCTAAATGTTTAAAAAAGTTAGATAATTAATGAAATAAAAATACTGGAAAATAAAACTTTCTGTCTTGACGTATGGTTACCAAATTTGAAAATATTAACAACCTAGACATTAATCAACACTCTTCTCGATCACATATTGGTTAATGTCTAGCTTGTTAATATTTTCAAAGGAGATGGATTCGATTTCATACATTCTTGGGCCTAAATGTAAAAAGTTGAGAGTAGCCTCAATTGTGAGCTTATATTATAAATAAACCATCCCAAAAAATCTGCAGTTATAAGAGATGTAGTAAGAGAGGTTATGCAAGAAATTATCATTTTTGAACTGTCATTTCTATGTTTTTTTAATAGAAAGTAGTTATTTTTGTTGTAAAAGATTTATATTGTACTCAGGGATAATATAAGAAAACTTACTGATGTTAAAGATTTTTTTCCAGTATTTTTTTTCCTGATACACCTTACTTTTTTAAATATTAAGATCGATCAGTGCAGAGTCAGGTATGAAAAGAACTTCATATCGCACACGCTTAGATTGTGAAATGATCTCCTTGTGTGTGTATTTTCCCAAACAGCTACAATATGGGGTTCTACAAAAGCGCGTCAGAAGGTTGACAGCACGAGTGTGATATCCTTGGTGTTGCACACATCTATAGACTAGGGTTACCACCTCCCATGTGGTGGGCTGTATGTTTGTCTGCCACCTAAGCGCTATATGAACTCAAATCAAACAATATAAAAGTCTATTCAGTGCGCAACATAACTCAATTTATTGAGTTCGAACTAACTCGGATCTCGTTAGTTGCCAGGGGAGAAATAAATAACAAGGTGGAAATATAAGGGCGTTTCTTCGCTTTATTTATGAATCTCACCTCTGATGGTAAAACGATGTTACTTTGTGTTACATATTGTTTAACGTTAATAAGTAAATATTGTTTTATTCACTGGAATTTGATTTTACTTGAGACGTTTGTTTGATACTCTGTCTGTGAAGTCTTTTAGGAACTTCTACTCACAGTATACATCTGAAACTATAATAAACTATCATAGTCTTGAATTTAATATTTTTTCAATCAGGCATGTTCATCCCATTTTCGGAGAATCTTATGTGTGGACTATCCTATTCCTGTATCAGATTGAATAGACCTCGGATACAGGTCCGTTGAAGCAACGAAAACCGGTCAAGGTTCTCAGATGTAGCGGACCTGCAATGCAAATGTGAAGTTACTCTACATACAATGGCTTACCTGCTAATGTGTGCTACATGCGAATACACCTGTACCCTGGTGAAACTCATGTGCGCCTCCGAGAACACCATTCAAGTAGTAGCACACTTTGAGAACTTAATTTGAGACTCAAGGTGCTATTGCCAAGACGGAAGAATCTATTAAATATTAGAAATGATTACCAAAATAAAAGGCGTCATTTATATTTGGTCAAGATCTAATGATAGAATGTGTAATTCACAAAATATATTAGATACTAATCTTGTGAAGCCGCTTTTAATATTTATTGTCTATTTCGCAATTTAATTAAGAAATGCGTTAACTATTGTACTCTCGCATTCCACAGCGCATTTCATTTAAGTTTAGATGGAACTGATTGTTCCATTGTGGACGCTAACTGCCAGCTGGCATGCCAGATTACTGAAATTATTAATTTTATTGCGTGATTATAAGACCCTTTAACCTTATATTTATCATTATTCTGTATTCGTAAATATTACATTTGTAAAGTTCACAGAAGTTATTGAAAAATACACACGTAAATAAATAATGAACAAAATACATACATACATAAAATCACGCCTGTCTCCCATAGGGGTAGGCAGAGATCACGGATCTCCATTTGCTACGATCCTGACATACTACTCTCGCTTCATTCACTCTCATTACATTCTTCATGCATGCTCGTCGGTTTAGAGTACTCCTGACCTGCCCCTTTTCTAAAACTTCCCCGATTTGGTCCAGGTATGTGCGCCTAGGTCTTCCCCTTCCGACGGTACCATCCACACTCGCCTCATACACCTGTTTTGTTAGTCTTCTTTAAAGAAAGAAAGAAAGATGTTTATTGCGACACAGCATACAGTACAAAAAAGATTTCTTTACAAGAAAGATTTCATTCATTCTCTCAACATGACCAAACCATCTCAACATTCCTCTCTCAATTCTCATCACTACATCTTCTATCACTCCACATCGTTCTCTTATCACGCTATTTCTCACTCTATCTTTCAAGGTCAAGCCACACATACTTCGCAACGCACGCATTTCTACTGCATTCACTCTACTCTGATGCTTTTTCTGCCACACCCAACTTTCACTACCATACATAAGAGTCGGCACCAATACTCCTCCATGTACAGCCAGTCGTGCCTTTTCGGACACTTTCGGGCTGCTCATAAAGTTGTGTAGTTTTTTTTTTTTTTTTTTTTATATATATTATATATATAGGATAGTGTAGTGCCCCATTCACTATATTTCCTGCCATCACTCTCCTTTCAACATCTTCTTCATGCTTTCCATCTCTCGTAAACAATGTTCCCAAATATATGAACTCATTCACTTGTTCCACTTTTTCTCCATCTATACAAATCCTACACTCTGTCACGCATTCATCTCTTTCAAAAACCATAACTTATCTTACTAACATTCACTTTCATTCCTTTCCTCTCAAAAGCTTCATGCATAGTTGTTACCATCTCCTGCAACTCATCTGCCGATGACGCCAGTAAAACCTGATCATCAGCATAAAGAAGACATTTGACGAGTAAATTCTTCATTCTTAAACCACATTCTTTATCTTTCAAATCTTGCAAACAACTGTCCATGAATAAGTTAAACAGCCATGGTGACGCTACACATCCCTGTCTAACCCCCTTTTGGATACTAAACCATTCAGTGTATGACCCATGTATCCTCACGCAAGCTCTGGAGTCCTCATAGAGAGACTTCACAGCTCGAATAAGGTTGCTGCTCACCCCATACATAGACAGTACCGACCAAAGTTCATTCCTCACCACTTTGTCATAGGCCTTTTCCAAATCCACAAATGCGCAATAGACCTTTTGACTCTTGGCCAAAAATTTCTCGGCTATGCTTCGCAATGAAAAGACCTGATCCGTACATCCCATTCCCTTTCTAAAACCCGCTTGTGCATCCCATATTTTATCATCGGTTTCTTTCATAATTCTCTCAATCAACACTTTCGCATACAGTTTGCCGACGACACTGAGTAGGCTAATGCCCCTGTAGTTTTTGCAGTCTTGATGCGAGCCCTTTCCTTTGTAAAGTGGAACTATAACGGCCTTACACCAATCACTTGGTACACGACCGCTAACCCAACATATGTTGAAAAGGCGGCACAACTGACTTGCTACAAGGCCCTGTCCAGCCTTCAGCATCTCGACTGTCACCTTATCATATCCCGCTGCTTTACCAGCTTTCATACTTTTTAATGCACTCACAACTTCATTCATACTAATACCACTTTTATCAGCATCAACATAGTCATCCATCACCGAGGTTAGTACATGTACACCATCCTCTCTTTCAAACAAGCTTTCAAAATAGTCCTGCCATCTTTTTAACACACATTCCTCACCTCTTACAATACTTCCATTCTGGTCTCTAATAGCGTTCAGCTCGGAGCTCTGTGTTTCTCCTCTGGCTAAACGAATGGACTTCCAAAAGACTTAATGTTCGTCTGGAAATCCTCAGATAACCTTTCATCAAACACGTCTTTTTGTTCCTTTTTCTTTCTAACAATCACTCCTTTCACTATCCCTTTCAGTCTTCTATATTTATCTTTCGCTTCATCCACATTCTCAAATGTAGCTTGCTGCATTCTCTCATTAGCTCTGACTGAGAGCCAGTCAAGCCACGCTTTCTTTTTCTCACATACCAACTTTTGCACTTCTTTATCCCACCATGCATGCTTCACCTTTTGCACTTTACTTCTTTTACTTATACCACATACTTGGGAAGCCACACTCACAATCTCATCTTTGAATACCTTCCATAACTCCTCAATCTCACAAATACTATCAAGATCATGAAACCTTTCAGTCAATTTGCTTCCATACTCCTCTCTCACTTTATCTTCTTGCAAATTTTCTACTTTTATTCTTTCTAGAACACTTATGGGCTCACGCCTTCTACGTCTCCATCCTTTAAAGAGATCACTTATACGGCACATAACCAAAAAGTGGTCTGTATGGATACCCACACCGCGATATACCCTAGCGTCTAGAATATTTTTTCTCAATCTTTCATCCACTATTACAAAATCAATCATACTTTTACTGACATTCTTCGCTTCTCTTGTATACATATGAATCCTTTTGTGTCGAAACATCGTGTTTGACACACAAAGGTTCCATTCCAAACATACTTCAAGCAAACCTTTACCATTTTCGTTCACTCTCGTACTTGCCAAGAACCCTTTCAAATCGATCTTGTTTCAGTCCTACCCATCCATTAAAATCACCTAGCATTATTATTCTTTCATTATCCTTACGTTCTCTTAATACATCTCTTAAACTCTCCCAAAACTGTTCTCTTTCTTCTTGTACTTCCTGGGACGTATTCGTACCGGAGTCTACAGGAGCATAAACCCCTACGACAAAAATACGAGTGAGTCCCACTTTCATTCTCATCCACATCAGTCTAGCATTCACACATTCGAATAAATTCACACACTCAGCCATTCTAGCAGATAGGATGACACCAACTCCCTGGCAAGCTCTGTCGGTATTGGGTACTCCCGACCAGTACGCGGTGTAGGGTCCATGCTTGGTGGTGTCACATCCTTTCCTCTTCGTCTCATTCACACAAAGCACATCAATCCTTCTTTCATCCATCATCTTACAAACATCATTCATTTTTTCTTCCATTCCTCCTCCAACATTCAACGTAGCAAAACGGCTCTCCGTGAGCCACTTTTCGCCCCCACGGGAAACAAGACGTGACGGGTGGCGTACCGCGCCATGCGGATGATTAATTTTTGGAATCATCATTGCGTTCCCACGAGTCATAGGGAAAATATGGTCCACCCCCGCAGAGCCCTTTACGGAGGTAAGGCGGAATCTCACGTGTGTCCTGTGACCGCCAACACAGACACCCTCCGTTACACCAGCTTGCCCTCTGGTCACGAATCCTTGGCACGGGTCGGCTAACACCTTGGATCGGGGTTTTTTCTCGGGTATGCTCCCTGAGAGTTGGTTTTATTTCGGAGTGACCTTCTCCTAGATGGTTGCAGACCAATACTGACGAGGCCCATCTCCCCGGTTTTGATTTCAGAGTTTTCCTTCTCTTAGACGGGTTGCAGCCCAATGCTGACGAGTCCCATCTCCCTAATAAAATATACTAATAAAATATTATTGATGAGATTTTTACTGTTGATAAGTATTATAGTAGTACTGACCGAATGCTCAACGAGGGAGACGCCGAGGCGTGTCCTTTTGTCAGCCCTGGGATTGGGAGTTCGGGGAATGGGGCAGAGTACAAGCGCGTGGGCTGCCACCGACTCTTTCTGTGAGCAAATAATGCTTGAGAAGGAAGCTGGTGAATAGAGCCGGAGGAGACTTCCGTCCCGTAATATAACGACTTTGGCGTCAGAGGTCATTAAATGACCTCCGTCCTCCATGAGCGCAAGCCTTTGTGTTACAGGTGGAGCCGCCTGCAGGCCGAGACAGCGGCGCTATCTGCGCCCCTCCCCCTTTTACTGGGAAAAGATGAAAATTCCGTAGTCCCACACTCGGTAGAGCTTTCTATAGCTCTGGGTCAGTCGGGGTGCGCGAGGGATGTGCCAGAGACTACCTCACCCCCAGCAACTGATGGCCTAAGACGGCTGTGCGGTTTTGGTCGGTTCGAGCCAGACATAATCAGCTCTGTCGGAGTCATCACTGTTTGGTAATGTGTGGAAGATTTTAAGTATATCCAACGTTTGGAACAGTAAAATTTTATGGATTCCATTACATACAAACTTACAAATATTGTTTACCACTTTAACAGAAGTTGGCATTGTGAGAAGTTGACGTTCTGAGAAGTTGGCTTTTTGAGAAGTTGGCTTTTTGAGAAGTTGGCATTCTGAGAAGTTGGTATTCTGAGAAGTTGTCATTCTGAGCTGAAGCCAAAATAACTATATTAACAAAAATATTTTTTTAGGCAACAAAAAGTAAGTAAATGTGTACAATATATGACTCTGGCCACTGGCGTATTAAAATTAATAGAACCGGGTGCAAATGCCAGAATTTCCTTTGTGAGAACTTCGTCGCCTTTATCACATTTTTGCCTAGCAAAAACCGTATAAAGTTAAAATTCTTTTCTTTCCAGCGCATCTAGTTCAATAAAACTTTAGAATGAAAAAAATAAGCTTGGTTGAACTTTTGTTAAAAATAATTTAAAGCGAATTTCTTCCATTCTGCACTTAATAACGAGCAAGTGACGTCACTGGCATTTTAAACTTTTACAGGCCACTATAATTGGCATTAACAAGTACATAATGTAGATACTCTCTCCTCCTTCTATATAGCACAATAAATATTAAAGAGATAAAGAGATAAAGACCTAAATAAACAAATGAAGAACTTTACCTGTACCATAAATAGGCACTTTAACAATAATTCTATACTCTACGCGAGAGAAGCTGTGCCCGCCAGCTACCGATTAATCCGATAAAAGATATTTAATTGCAACACACACTAACGCCTGTTCTTCCCTAGGGTGTAGCCAGAGGCGTATTATACTTACATATTTTTGTTCTTAAGTAAAAATGGCGAGTATAATTCTGTCAACCGGTCTCTTTGGGATTTGAGATGACGAGAAAATTGGGTATAAGTATGGAAAGAGAATGGTGAAAAGGTGATATTGGTTTATGAAAAGATTTATACTAAATTCGGTTAGGTACTTAAATTAAGGTAAACAAACTTCTAGCGACTTTTTATATAAACACATTTTAAACAAATAAATTTGGTCCACTAATTGGTTCCATTTCGGTTTTTAGTCTTTAAAATGAGTTTCTAAACAAAAATATCAATAAACTGAGTTTATATAAAACATTAAAAAGACACATCAAGATTATTTAACATTAACATAAACGTTAATTTAAATACCTAATCGAATGGATTATACTTGTGTATCACGCTACTTTTATTCCAGTAAGTTATTGCCGATGGTTATTGTTGGTCTTGGAGAATTGAAGAACAATTAAGGAGGTAGGACACGGCGGTATTTCCGCCCAATTGAGCAGTCCGACTGGGGAAGTACCTCCGCCCTACAGAATACCGCGGTTATAATAACTTCGTGTTGTGTTCCCAGCGGTGAGTAGGGTAGCCAGAGCTCACTGGAGAATTTGTGCTGTCAGTGGGATGACTAAAAGCTTGTCCTGCTTTGCCCTCTACACTGACGGCACAGAATCTGTGCGCTTACAGGGTCGGCAGCGCGAGGGTGGCTTCTCTGGTGTTGCACACGTCCATTGGCCACGGTAACCACTTTCCATCAGGTGAGCCGTGCGCTTGTCTGCCACCTAAGTGGTATAAAAAAAAACATTCAAGCAATTTAGCCTATAGGAATCCACTGCTGGATATAAACCTCTCTCAATGTGCGCGACTGCTCTCGATTCTCGGCCTTCCGCTTCCAGTCGATCTCAGCCATCTTTTCACAACATCAAACTAACAAACCTTTATAATTTTAGCATGCAATATAATACCCAACGTTTCAGGTACTTTTTGGCAGCCATGGTCATAGATAAACCCCACACTAAACACCACAATTTAAATAAACTCTATAATAAAAACAAAGCAGTTTATGCGGTAGCAACATAACTCACAATATGAACGAATAATTAAAAGCAAACTGTACCATCTCAACTCCATGTAACCAATATATTTCAACAGTAACTAACTAAGGAATATAAAACAATCTCTGTGACGCAGCAGTAGCAGAACAGGCAAAAAAATAATTGAATTTTTCACGTCACAACTTTTTAAACGCCGCTCGGCGTCGTCGGGCAAAAGCATTCAACTACTGCCTGTTGGAGTTTGAACATGGGAACCTATTCCCGGAACAAGAAATAGTCTATGTATTATTCCAGACTATAATCTATAACTGAACCAAATTTCAGCCTGATCCGTTCAGCCGTTAGAGTGTGTATGCAAATTTCGTATTTATACATACATACAATCACGCCCCCATCCCCGGAGGTTTAGGCTGAGGTAAATTGACACCCACAATTCATCAATCATTGTATTCGGTCCCACATAATAGGGGGTGAGCCTATTGCCGTATTCTGGGCTCTATTGTTGACTCGAGCCATGCATTTGAGGCTGAGTGTGGGCTGTATAAATCTGTCTGATGTTAAACAGCCCTATCCCTTGGTTGCCTTGTACGACGTCGCATGGGAAGAGATGTGGAGGCCCATTGCAAATTCTACTCTATATATATTTTCATATTAGGTGGGGTAGAGAGAAATGCATAAACTGATTGTCTTTATTCTATAGTTTATTTAACACAAGTCAATTCTTCCACGTTATCCTATACTCCTCTCTCCTTTCCATTCCTTTATCCTCTCTCTTACTCAATACGTATCTGTTAAGCTGTTGATGCACCATTGGCTACATATCAGGTTTTATACAAACGTACGTATAATTTCACTTTGGTGCGTGACCGTCAAGGTAGGGACCGTGATTCCAGGGACAGCATCTGTAATGGCAGCCATTATTATTTGGACTGCATCTCAGCTTATCATCAGACAGAAAAGAAATAGATGTCCTATTCACGTAGACCAGATTGGATAAACCTTCCCTGTTGCCTTGTAGGTCATTTGAAGTTGAGACCGAAAATTCAGCTATACTCTATCCCTCAGTGTATTATCGAGTACCTACCTGATATTTGAATAAAGGACAGTAATTTGCATGAGAGGCGAACAAAATTTAAGCCCAATTGTTACAATAAATCACTGCCTTCCTTATTACGTGCCAGCAAATTGAACAAGTGTTATTTGGTTTCAATTGATCATTTTTGGGCATTATTGAACGACATTTCATGCATTTCATTACTGTTTCGAAATTTATTTCTGATCGTTTTATTAATATTATAAACTAGCTGACTTGCTCCAGCTTCGTCCGTGGCATATTTTGAAACTACATGTCACTTTGAACCTATATTGTTTTAGCTTTCAAATAATGTATGGAAAATTACCTGATGTACCGACATTTATAATCACTGCTTCGCTCCCGTAAGTGGTAGAATGATGATATATAGCATAAAACCTTTATCGATAAACGGGCTATTCACTACAAATAGAATTTTAATTCGAACTAGTAGTTGCTGAGATAAGCACGTTCAAGAAAGATGTAAAAGTGTGTGAATGTTTGTTTATCAATCACACTCAAACGGCTGAGCGATCTAGCTGAAATTTGGTACAAATAATAGTCTGGAATACACTATTAAAATTAAAAAATAAACCCGACTGATACTGAAATCAAAACAAGTTTCATGGCAAGCGGTTTTCATTTGCCGATCATTAACCGAAAGAAAATTGAAAGAAAAAAGAAAATATCGAAGTTTAGCCACAGTTAGACTGATAAAGCAGATCCCAGATTCCAAAGTGAAAGCTTGCAATACGGCTGGGATTAACGCTAAGATGAAAAAGAAATAGAAAGAAAAATTATGGGTACCGCCTGCTATCAAACGTTTTTCGATCTTTTCAGCATTGATGCTGCGGTTTTTTTGTTTTTAATAAAAAAAAAATTTAAATGGCGTCATGATATATCATTTTGAAATCCTCAGACCTTTAACTTGATACCCATATTGCAATTCATTTTAATTTTTTTCCCATTAAACAATAGCGTATTACAGCGGCCATGTTGTTTTTTTTCGCGTCACCTATATAAGAACACTTGGATTCCCTAGACGAATCTAACGATATGTTAATTGGAGAAAATAAAGAATATTAATTAAACACACATACAAGATACATACGAAAAATTTGGCAGTCGGTTAAAAAAATAAATTAGGATAATCTAAGTCAGATACTCGTATAATGTTTCAAAGTATTCTCGGCGGCCTCTGTGGCGTAGCGGTAGAACGTTCTACCGCAACACAGGAGTCGCGGGTTTGACTCCTACTCAGTGCAAATATTTCCATGTATAAATATGCATAGTTGCCATAGTTTGAGTGTTTTATGTATAATAATAATATGTATGTATTTTAAAAAAAGTATCTAAGTATTGTTTAACCGCATTCTAGGTTTCATAACACAAGCTAGTTAAACTGTACTGGGTCTACATACCATTGTGCAGAATGTTGTAGAATATTCTTAAAGCTCAACGACTTCACTTTCATAGTCTCTACTGACTATACCATCACGTTAACCGACAGCAAAAACCTTTATAGAGAATCCTGCATTTCGAAGCAACACCGCATTGCAAAGCTTTTAAATAATAAACAACCGTGCCCGCATTGAAAATCCTCTCTTAATTTGATCCTTACAGTCTGATTGTTTAAAAAGGACACAAGCTTTTTTCTAAGCCTACCTTCAAAGCTTCAAGAGTACTTCCGGACTTTCAAACGTTATCCGTTCTTTTTAGCAACCACTTTGAGATATATTTTTAGGAAAGGTGAAATACATTTTTGACTCAATAGTTTGAATTCCCTATTGTTTATTTATTTTACATCTAATTGATGTAACACAATCATGTGAAACGAAAAGAACGAAGAAACATACATATAATCACGCCTTTATCCCTGGCTAGGCAGAGATGAGTTACCACCCATATTTCACCAATCATTGAATTCGGTCCCACATAATAGGGGGTGAACCTATTGCCATCTCCCGTGCACTATTGTTGACTCAAGCCATGCATCTGAGGCTGGGTATATAAGTATATCTGTCTGATGTTAAACACCGCCCTATCCCTTAGTCACCTTGTACGACACGACGATTACGAAATTTTCAATAGTAGCTGGGAGTTAGGAAACGTACACAGTAAACGGCAACCTTATTACGTGGTACCAAGAAATTTAATTGAGTAATAATACTTCTGCGTATCCATTGAGGGACATAATATGGACGTCAGTATATTTTATCTTATTACGTCCAGCAGGGGGCGGCTTCCATAACCGTAGTAATATCATTATTTTTACATAGCACATTCACAATGGTTACAAAAATGCAATTTCTAGGTTCATTCTCAATTTAGTATCAACTGATTGAATCTACAATTATTACAAAGGAATTCCCGTCTGGATTCTGAATAACACTATTGAAATGCAAAAATATCCCATTGAATGATTATTTCACATCACTGAAGCTGGCTCATTTTTCATTCATCGAGGGATTTAGATTTACTTTAAATGATAGTCTGAATCAAAATGATGTCAATAATAAATTATTTAGTGGGATAAATAATAATAGTACATTTATCTAACCCTATAAAAACCTATGTACAAAAATGTGAGAGTTTGTGAAGATGCTTGGATATTTTTACAGCTCAAATGAAATGAATCAATTACCCTAACGCAGTCCACTGCTAAAAAAGGCCTCTATCAATATCGACTTTGGCGTACTGTTTAAACATTGACCAGACAGGTCGGTACAGGGTTTTATTTCGAGTTTTCATTCTCTCGCTGTGATATCGTCTGCTTATTTTTCCGTTAGTCACCTCTTACGACACCTGTCAGCTGAGATGGGGTGGTGATACTTGTATTCTTTCCCCGTCACCACGACGCTCAAACGACTGACCAATATAGCCGAAATTTGGTATAGGGATTATTTAACTCCACATTTCTACTATTGTACATACCTCTTATACGCCAAGATTAGTGAAAAAATCATTTACCAATGGTTTATTTACATTATTTAATATCGTCAAATATGTCAAGAAGACATAATTGTAAAATTTTGACGTTCATATTTGCTCTTTATATGCCTAAACGGAATAAATGAAATTGATTCTTTAATTCTTTAATTCAACAGTGCTGTAGTAACTTTAACCTTATTCAATATGTGTAGCAAGTTTCACCAAGCGCCATCGATCTCTAGTATAAATAGTACTGTAGTTAGTAACTCATGATTACACCGAATTATAACAATCGGGAAGTACCATGGAAAGTTAAAAGGTTCCAAGCCCCCACTGAATTTAATAACAAATATAGGTAGATATTATCCTATAGTATATATTATGTCAGCTTTATATATTACTATAGCAATAAATATACTTAGATATGGACTACAGAATATTCAATATTATTCAAGTACACAATCTACTAAGTGGTGTTATTTCAGTATACGTACGCAAACCGCAACAATTTGTCACAAACCTCTAAACTTTATCCAGCACATAATATGTCCTCCACATTCTGTATTATTAAGTTATAACTCAAATAAGATCAACAAGCTTCAACAGGAGCTGAACACACAATGCTCCCTTGTGGCATTCCGTCAAGGAATTGTTATCATAACCATATCCGTTAATACATTTATGTTCATAGGGATTACTATCATTAGTATAAGTATATTGTTCATATGGGGTGAGTTCCATGGCGCTAAATTAATAATTGGGTATGATAATGACCGGAAAAAGGTAGCTGGGACAGACTAGATGTGGAAGGCAGAGGATCGGATATATTGGCGCATATAGGGAGAAGTCTAGTTCCAGGATAGGGAACGTGTGTGATGGGCTTACACGACCGAGAAAAGTTTTACAGGATAAAATGGATAAGAAATTCTTTGCAACAGCTCCAAAACTTTTTTTTTTAATTTTATTGGTACCAAAAGCCAAGTATCTATATCAAACGACATTTTTAGTCATAATTAGTTCATCCGTTTATTAAGTTACAAGAGAAAATAGTATCCAGGTATACACATACATAATCTTTATAATATCACATACATAACCCTGCATATTTCACTCTGTCACAGTTGTGACAGAGTGAAATATGCAGGGTTATGTCCCTCCTATTTTTTTTCTGTTGTTTTACGGTAGTAGGCTAAAATCCTGCTTACCCCTTTGGGGAACACAGGCATGAGTGTAGATATAAAAAAATATATAAATTATTACACCGCTACACATGTCACAATAAAGAAATAATTCTGGTAATATTCTGTAAGATGATTTTTCGTTCAAGAACTCTTTAAATTTTCTTCTTTTGATACTAAAACAAATGTTTATGGATAGAGATTGAAAGTTGCTACGTTTTGTAGTTGACATAGGGGCTTTGCAAAAACTTTACCGATTCAGTAATAAAATTCACCCTTTCAACGACAGCAAAAACGTTTATTTTTAAGATTGAAATCATAGATGTTTTCTTTGGGGTTGGAAGCATGTTTACTGTTTTTGTAGTTCACACAAGGGCTTTGTAAAAAACTAACTGATTTACTATCAAATTTCACTAACTCAGCAGAAAACAGTCATAAGAATGATTTTGTCAAAATTTTCTTAGACAAAACTTCTACAAATTACACTTGTAATCTCAAAAACTCAATTTCTAGGTATTTAAATCTGTACCATGGAAGAAAAGATTTTAAATATTTTCAAATACTAATCATCTAAGATTAAACTACAATTAAATTTAAAGTTGATCAAAGTTTACTAATAGGTTGTAATTAACTTAAGAACAATTTTCTTCGAGTTTCCGACTACGCTACATTAAATTAGATTTATTTCAGAACGTAGGCGTTTTAGGAGAAGGGCTATTATTAGAACTAATACTCAGACGGATATATCGGACTCAAAGCGACTAGAACCGCCAGCCACATCATGTTGCCGCCACCCTCGCCTGCTAATGCTAGTGTGCTCATTCTGTCAACCCCAGGCAGTATATTACGCCATATGGAGTGAAAATGTCAAAAGTGCTTCTTCGCTTAGAACACAAAAGGCATGAGTTAACTTCCAAAATTACAAGTTTCTATCTCTAATGGAGCCGCTGGAGCTATAAACTCGAAATACCACTGACTAATTCATTAACGCAAAGCATGAAACGTAGATCTGTACTAGTAGCCCAGATAGCTACTGCTTTTTCAGAATTCGCAATACGATTTAGAGACGCAAAGTAGAGTGCTGGTGCGAGCAGCAAGTTTTAAAGCATATAAATGTTTGGCTTGGTAAAAATGTTTATGACAACACTTTAACTTATAAACCAAGTTTCATTATTATATGGACCGTGGACCCATATTTACATAGAAACTAAGTAACTTGTTATCTTTTGAACTAAATAATTTATATGTACGATATATTATACAAACAATTTATAAATCTATTTTCTAATAGTTAATTAGATTACAAAATGGTTACATATTAAAATGCCGAAGGTCATAATACCGAATTTCATGATACCTATTTACAGAGGACCGAAATTAAAAATCCCGAATGTTTCTTTGACCGAATGTTCAAAATATCGAACGTACGAAATCCCGAAAATTACTTTTTAGGTGATTTTGTTTGGATAGTTATAAAAATATTACCACAACGATTGATGCGGAAGCTTAGCTCTCGCTTTAGCCTTCTAATCTGATCTATTCAAGTAGGATTCAAGCACGCCTCGACATGGAGGTTGTACATATGGCACTTCTTGTTAGGTACTTATAATTTTTTACCTACTCGAATGCACTAACATACAACGTGACGTAACGAATAAGCTAATAAATAAACTACGAGAAACGAATAACTTATTTTAAAACTACCCGCGTTGTAAAAAATAACTATTAAAATTAAACCAGAACGTCAACCACCAGTAACGTATCAAAATCTAATTATTGCCGCGTGCGTCATCACTCGAACAGTTCAGTCTTGCTCGCTTTGATCTTCGTAGAAATTGAAAGTCTTAGCGGCTTTTTGTGCATCTGCAAGTACTACTAGTGATTACGTACGTATCCTGACATCTGGAGTAGTTGGTGGCCACCAGCACCGAAGTTCAACAAAGCAGCGCGCGGTAAGTGATCTTATTTGCAAGACCTCGATTGTTCCGACGGGATTGCCTAGCATAGGCAAATTTGATTGATACGCCCTCCAAGTTTTACGCCTGCGCCTCCATTCTCAATACAGTTGTTTATATATTTATATTCTAGTGTAGACAAGAACAACTCTTATTTGCCACGATTGCATATCATGTTATGATGTATGAAGTTTATTTTAATGTATATTCAAAGACGCCAAGAATCCTGGCACGATCATAGCATGAATGAAACATAATTTTAACAAAATATTTTAAGTCGCTTGCACTTGCATAAAATCGAAGTAATATTTATTTCCAGATTGCTTAAAATAGATATAAGTATAGCAAGTCCAATTTGTAATTAATAAAATAAATTAATAATCACTAGCTCTAGGCTGTATAACGAGTATATAAAAGTGAATTACGTAAGATATAAGCACATATTAAATAGCATCAGCCCGAAGCCACCCAATTTGCATAATAGGTGTATCAGTAATTTTTTACAAGATTTCGTCTGGAATTAGGAGCTATTTATTAACATGAGACCTAAATTTATGTTTAGATTAATAAATGGTGCTTTAGGTTCTTTTTTATGAAAACGTATTTATACACTACTAAAATTCAACTAACTACACAATTCATAAATAATGATGGTGGCCATGTTGTGTTATAATGTATGAATGCTTTGAAACACAATGTAAAGGCAGTTCATGAATAAATACTTACTACACTGGGTCAGCATGACATCAGTTCCGTTATTGAACTCCTTTTTCTATTGTTTGATAAGGGATGATCTTTTAATATGCATTTGATAGTGACTGACTGTTTTTTCAATCAACCAAAGCTTTATAATTATAAACGTTTTATCACGGCAACATTGAGTATATTTTTTAAAGCAATCATTTTGTACCCCATTTTACTCGTTGAGAATAAAAATGATGCTGCACTGTGGATTAAATACTTTGTGCATTTTAAATCGCACTGAATATTCATGAATGACACGATAGGCACGTTTTTACCCAACGTTTATTACGATATTGAAATTGTGAAAAAAAAACGTTCTGTAGATAGTTTTTGAAACGATTTTTTCTAAGCTCTTGATTATTTTGATTGACTACCTAAACAATAGCTCTCCTTCAAAATCAATTTACATTTTGTTTTATAATTTTCTTTCGGTTTTTTTCTTCTATTCATTATCCTTGGTTGTGTGTGCAAAAAAGACAGAAGATGCTTATTTGTAGGTACATACATTTATTTTGAGTAAAAAGCAGTTTTCGTCAATACCGTCAAAGATAAATTTTAACTGTCCGCCGATAAATCACAATACTTTTACATCATCTGCTCATTATCAAATTATCTATATGGTAGTCACCATCATCACTTTCGGGCTAGTTTGGGTTGCGTTGGTGAGTTTGATGTTGCAGTTGTTCATTATTGTATTAGTATTGAAATCCAGCAAGTTTAAAGTGTTACTAAAAAATATAATTATATCCTCATCATTTCTTTTTCTTTGTTTTAGTAAATAGTTACAAAAAATGCCATCAGCTGTTTTGTGCTAGGAAGCGCCTTAAAAGTAAAAAATTCCCAACTCGAGCAAATTTTAATTAATAAGCACCATAATATTCCTCACAGTAACAAGTATAATCCTGGCCGTCTGTATTTAACTTTATTAAGTCCAAAAACGTGAGATTAAAATGCCTTCAAACTTTTTATCTTGTTAACGACGGTAAGCAGCTCAAGCTCCGACTTCTCATATTGCTCTCAATGTTTAATCTTGTGCTGATTTCACTTTAATTATATTATTTAGTATTTCCTGGATGTTTAATCAATTTTCTTTTTAGAGTTGCAATTTTAATGATTTATATATCTTACTTTGTCTTTTGTTGTAATGTTTATCGACGTATTAACTAAGGTTTTTTTTTTTTTTTTCGTACGCAAAATCCCCACGGATACCTCCCCACCGGAGCCGGTGGAGGAGGTTATGTCGGACTCGAACCGACCAAAACGTACGCCGCCTGTGGGTCGCTTTGGTTGCCGAAGGTGAGGTTGACAGGCATATCCCTCGCACCCCGGTCGACCCAGGGCCATCTCTCACGATCTGGCCCTCTTCTCGGGTGTGGGGACTACAGAGTCCCCAACTCGTCCCCGGAAACGGGGAGGCGCGCCACGCGCGCCACCGCCGCGGCCAGCTTCTGCCAGGGTGACAGGCGGCTCCACCTGTCACCCCCACCTATTAACTAGGGTTGAGTATTTTCACGCCGTAGAGAGAATTACATCTCTGAGCTTTTTGCCCACTGCAGTGACTAAATTTCTACATTTTCTCTGAAACGACACCTATCATTGGCGATATCCAAGTTCTGTACCTAGATCAGTTGTTGGATGTTTTAGAACCTCATCCACCCGTAACGACTGCCTTTGGTATATGTTTGTATGGCAACCGGGGCCGACGATTTAATTTTGCTATTTTCAAGGTTAATAATACTGGTTTATATTTGTAAAATAAATATAATTTATTCAATAGTACTTGAATTAAGTATAAATAAATTTAAAAGTACATAGTTATAAATAGCAACAAATTACATTTATTTTTTCTATAACTAAGTATGAATATTCTAAATGAAGCTTTTCCGGCCACATACATGTTTAAAGATACTTGTTTCTTTAAATTAAAATTATTATGCATGTTCCATTTTTTGTGTAACAAAATTATCAAACAGATGTTTGATTGTTTGATAAGAAAAACACCGCCCCGGGACCCGACGATATTCCAGGCCGCGCGTGGGACCTTTGGGGGAAGACAGTCTCGAATCCAACTGAGACGGTTCCTCAGCGCATTTTTGGAGCGGGGCCAGTTTCTGAAGATGTGGAAGACGGGGAATCCCTGATCCGAAAGGAGGGACATCAGACAGGCAGGCCACTTTCTTTCACGGACCTGGGCGCACGCCACCACTGGATTCCTGGTGTCGTCGGCGTGTTGAGCGGATCCCCGTTTCCGTGGACGAGTTGGGGACTCTGTGATCTGCACGCCAGAGGAGGGCCAGATCGAGAGAGATTGCCCTGGTCCGGCCGGGGTGCGAGGGATATGCCTGTCAACCTCACCTTCGGCAAGGAGAGTCTGGGATGTAGGGGGTAATTTCTGGATCTACTGAACCGACCTTTTATTAATAGAAAACCACATTATTAGTGACTTTTATAGGCAGCGGAAACAGGATTACAAGTCCATGAGCCGCGGGCTAAAACTGATTTGCTATAACGATAGAGTTAATTACTTATTCCCACATTGCCCGCTAACACAAGTACAATATCCAGTACTATTTGGTAATCTACGAAGTTGTAGATGACAAATGAAGAGACAAAGGCTAGTTGGAACTAAATTTCCTGTTGTCAAACATAGTGCAGTTTCAGTGTGATAAGTTGTTTTGTCATGTACCTATTGGTATAGTGCACACTGCTTTTGAGTTTGAATTATATTTAGGAATTTTACTAGGAGGTAGGACACGGCGGTATATCCGCCCAATTGAGCAGTCCGACTGGGGAAGTACCTCCGCCCTACAGAATACCGCGGCTATAATAACTTCGTGTTGTATTCACAGCGGTGAGTAGGGTAGCCAGAGCTCACTGGAGAATTTGTGCTGTCATTGGGAAGACTAAAGGCTTGTCCTGCTTAGTCTTCTAAACTGACGGCACAGAGACTCTACTTACAGGATTGGCAGCACGACTGTGACTCCTCTGGTGTTACAAACGTCCATAGGCCACGGTAACCACTTTCCATCAGGTGGGCCGTGTGCTTGTCTACCAACTAAGTGGCATAAAAAAAAGGAATTGTTAATTTAGTTCGGTTTTATTTATGGCACCCTGTAGTTTTTTAATAAATACCAATTATGTTAACCCTTGGGCAAATCATCCCTGGTATTCTCGTTAATCCTTCCAGATAAATTGTTCGGATTAGGAGACAAATAATAACCAGAATACCATCGACGTTAATTTTTCGTGTTGGTGATACACTGAACAGTGTTTTAAAAATTCCTATTTTTTTACTTTATCTTAGTCTTAGCCAATATGCTCCATATAATATCTAGCTCTTAATCAACCGCCGTCAATCAATTGATATAATTACGATTAAAATTTTAATAGACATAATATCGACTCTCCACATTTAAATAAACATAATATCGATCTATACATAAAACATAGCACCTATATAAGGTGTAAGAAAATTAACTTTCGAAACTTTGGGAGGTTGATCAGTAGCGGTAATTATGCCCGAAAAAAATGATGTGTTAATTTTTCACTTATTATGTTTTATTACGCTCATATTTGTATGCTAACACTACAATACCTTATAGAGTAGCGTAATTTATTTAAATAAGCTTACATACATACATACGTACATATAATTTTTTTATCCTCGGAGTTAGGCAGAGATAAATTAACACCCACATTTCACCAATAATTAAATTCGGTCCCACGTAATAAGTGGTGAGCCTATTGCCGTCATCTGGGTACCATTGTTGACTCAAGTCATTCATATGAGACTGAGTCTGGGCTGTATTTATCTGTCTGATGTTAAACAGCCCTATCCCTTAGTCGCCTTATACGACACCGCATGGGAAGAGATGGAGTGGTCCAAATTCTACTCTGCCGGGAACTACGCAGCACGTGCGAAAAAGACACGCGACACACACATTAATTACGTCCATGTGTGTAACTAGGGTTCCTTTTTTGTAATAACAGTTTAACTACTAACGTAGTTCTTAAGTTACTAACTTTCTATGGTCAATGCCTGAATTAAACAATTTTTATTTTATTTATTATTTATTTAAATATATATTTCGTTCACTTCTTGCCATCACTGGTACTTAAACGCTAAACCATTTTTTATACCACTTAGTTGGTAGACAAGCACACGGCCCACCTGATGGAAAGTGGTTACCGTGGCATATGGACGTTTGTAACACCAGAGGAGTCACAGTACTCACAGTCGCGCTGCCATCCCTATAAGTAGAGTCTCTGTGCCGTCAGTGTAGAAGACAAAGCAGGACAAGCCTTTAGTCTTCCCACTGACAGCACAAATTCTCCAGTGAGCTCTGGCTACCCTACTCACCGCTGGGAACACAACACGAAGTTATTATAGCCGCGGTATTCTGTAGGGCGGAGGTACTTCCCCAGTAGTACTGTTAACAAAGGCATTGAAGTCAGTTTTTGCAATCCGTGCAACTGAATATAGAGAATTGGGTCACCCAATTTTTTTCCTACACAAATTTTCCAATACTAAGTAATCTCACAAAATTCTCAGACTTCATTTTTTACACCTAATTTGAATGCAATGTGCGAAGAATGATTCATCATATTACTTCAACTCAGTTGTATACATACAAATAAGGTCGGTGCCTCTCCTGCCATAGCAAGAGTCTGGCAACTTAGGAAAAATAAAGAAAAAAGAAATGTTTATTTCAACTTACTGCAGTACACAACATTTGACTAATTACAGTAGGTACTTATATATTGTGTACAACAAAACCTAAAACAATTTTTTTTGTGGGACGATAACACTCACCACTATTTAATTCCCTATCTCAGCCATTACATAATTCTGAATTAATAGTACAATACAATCTATATAGGTATGACATCATATATTGTGACATAATATTATTTATATAATCTACACCCAAAGACAAACAAAACATATACGTACACATCCACGAACATATGTATACATAAAACACACACACACACATACACACACACACACACACACACACACGCACACACGCACACACACACACACACACACACACGCACATACATACACACACCCACACCCACACCCACACGTATTTTCACACATCTTCATTTATAAATTATATTAGATTCTGGCCAGGGGTGGAGGGTTGGTAGCCTGAGACACAGGATTCTCCTAGTTCAGGTGCCAGCCCGCCATAATTCTGATTGATCCTTGTACTAATTTATTAATTACGTTCTACTGTATTTTATTTGAGATTTGTTATGTAAACGTTTTGGTGAGAAATAAACATTATTATTATTATTATTATTATTATGGATCTATGAACAATCTACTATGCATCTTCATCTTGATCTATGATTCAGCTATAAATTAGGTGTAAATAAATTATACAATTTGTATATAGACATTAGACAAACAAACAAATGCAGTACAGTGGCCTGATTTGTGTAAAAAAAATTGTTAGTACATAAGTGACAGTTTTGCGAAATAATATTAATTATAATATATACTGCAGCTGCCAAAACTGGTCGCTGCTCAGCTTAGTGCTATGATGTAGTGTTCGTTGAGGAACGAGCCTGCCTACACCCAGCGCTGATTTTCGTTCGCGACTATTTTGTGATATGACGCATCACGACACTCACGCAATCTAACTACCATTGAGACAGTAACGTTAGTTAGAGTTGGCAGGCACCGACAGACAGTCAGTTAGCATCAGTGTAGCGAGACATCTAACCATTTGCTTGCATCAAAATAATTACAATTATAATCATATTGAATTCTTACACCACTTACAGCTATTTGCGCGAAATGTATTCAATAAAATTATCCATCATATTAAATAACTGGCACCGGACATTTCCACCTATATATTTTATGATTTAAACCTGACATGATTGATGATAAGAGCTGTCGCTTTGGAGGCTCATTTAATATTGATGTACGAATCACAAGCTGCTTTATTGGTCATACTTGTACAATGCAAACTGGCTACTAAATCGTGTTTAATGGCAGTATTTAGCATAGCAGCTTCAGAATGGTTGAGTCTTTAAAGACCTTTTTTCTTTTTTTTAATGTGCGCCAAGTCCCTACCACTACCGGGGTTGGTGGGGGAGGTTTTGTCGGACTTGAACCGACTACAACGCATGCCGACTTCGCAGGTTGCCGGAGGTGAGATTATCTGAGACATATCCCTCGCACCCCGGCCGGCCTAGGACCGTCTCTTATGAGACGGCCCTCTTCGGGTGTGGGGACCCCGGAGTTCCCATCTCATCCCCGGGTATGGGGAGGCGCGCATTGCGCTCCGCTCCACGAGTGTTTAAGTACCAGTGATACTCGTAGCAAATGTGTATTTCATTCAAAAGTTTTTTTTTTTAATAATTTATGCTTCTAAATTAGGAAGTGGAGCAGTAATCACAAATATCAATGTTTCTACTAGATTCCCTTACATTATTTGAATATCGCAACTTGTCTCCGTTTAGGTGCGCCGTGTGTTTCTCCGCATCAATGCCGTTGTGGAGAAGCCGTTGACAGACTCGGACACATGGTCTGTCGTGCTGCAGGAGCGCTGGGCGAATTCCACGGCACGCCAGCCTCAACGACATAATCCGCCGTGCTCTTGTCACCGCCGGTGTACCAGCTGCACTTGAACCAAACGGCTTGGCGCGTGACGATGGCAAGAGACCGGATGGCATGTCATTAATGCCATGGAATGCGTTGATACCATGGCTCCTACCCATATAACTAGCACGGCTGGCTGTGCTGGTGCTGCTACTGCTTCTGCAGAGGCTCTCAAGCGGCGCAAATACCCCAATCTCATCGGAGATTATGAATTTGTGCCGTTTGGAGTCCAGACTTTGGGGTCATGGGGTCCGAGCGCTCGCAACCTCTTCCGTGAGATTGAGAAGCGTATGGTCGACGCTTCTCGTGACCAGAAGGCTGGCCTATTTTTAGGTCAGAGAATAAGCATTGCCATACAACGTGGAAATGCTGCCAGTCTTCTGGAAACGCTACCACAAGAGGCATGCGATGCGGAGGAATTCCACGACGCATTTTAATTGTTCTTAGCTATAAGTTGTATAATAGTTATTTTAGTTTTATTGAATTTAATATTTATAAATTATTTCTTGACATGATTGTAAAATTAATAAAAAATTTAATACTAAATTACTATATGGTTTCTGGTAGAATAGATTTTGTGCCACCCTATCTCTGCCCATGCAGTGTCATACAAGGCGAATAAGGAATAGGGCTGTTTAACATCAGACACACATCCCAGACTCAGCCTCAGATATATGTTTCGAGTCAACAAGGGTTCACCCCTTATTACGTGTAACCGAATACAATGATTGGTGAAATGTGGGTGTTATTTCACCTCTGGTTATTTCTCCAGGGTTAAAAACGTGATTATATGTAGGTATATTATATATAGGTGCAGCAAGTGTTCAAATAATGTCACGAGTGTGATAGGAGGGTCTGCTGCACAGAAAGTGCTGCGTGAACGGAATCAGAACTTCACGCGGGCGAAATCGCGAGCACAGCTAGTATTTTAAATTATAATACTATAATGTGAATTAATTACACTTCATATATTTTGTGCTTGTTACCTTTTAAGTATCAACAAAGACATTAAGCTTCTGCTGTTTAACATATTACTTGGTCGAGCGAAATACGCTACTTAAAAAACCAAGGTCTTCTTACCAATGAAAGTTAAAGTACTCTACAGTACCTATGCTCTTATTCAATCTTTAATCAATTCAAGAACAGCCGTTTTTTGTGACAAGCTTCCTGTTTCTGCAGAACTGGATTATACATTTTGAAGATACGACTATATAAAGGTGAGCTTCAAGATATTGGGTATCATTTTTGTGTTAGCAGACGTAGTCGCAATACCTAAAAACAAAATGTTTGTGAAGGTAATTACTTATTTTCATTATACATACAAGTAATTAAAAAGTGTACAGCCTGCCTGCCTTATATTACATGTGCCTATAAGTGATAGCAATACATAATTATCAACTTCATCCAAGTGTAAGAGCAAAAATCCAAGGAATTCTTGCAACTCTAGTCATGTTCAGAAATAGCAAGTGCTTTATCGCCAGTTTTGGGTAGCAATTATTTTCTCAATTAGGTGTCTTCATATTTGTACAGGATGTCTCTTTATTTGACAATTTGAACACTGATAGATAATGTTTAGGTATTAAAAAAGCCGGTCAAGTGCGAGTCGGACTCGCGCACCGAGGGATCCGTAACTTGAGCTACATAAACCGTAATATATTTTGAATGCGTTGTCTTAGAAGTTTGATTTTTGCACAGTTTCAAGATGTTAGAAAATTGAGTATGTGGTATGAATTTCAACTTGATATCCCCACGCCTGCATCAGAAAAAGATCTTGACAGACAGACAGACAAACAGACAAACAGAGAACGAAGTGATCCAATAAGGGTTCCGTTTTTCCTTTTGTGGTACGGAACCCTAAAAAAGTACATTTATGAAGAAATATTTAATGTGCTTTGATTTCATTACTTATTTTTGTGTAAGATTGATAACAATAAGATATAAAATAGATAAGTAGTACATATAAAATTAGGTTAAAGGAGTACAATCGTGTATGAACTAGCTAGATGCTTTTTATAGGCTATAAAGGTAAAAAATATGTTACTTTTAAAATAATATATTTTTGTCATTATTTACTGTGTTTTGAAAAGTTTCAAAACTTCAATACGAATGATTTATGTATTGATACAACGCCTGCAAGATTTATAATAGCTTCTCTCTCAACGGCAGTAACACTATGTGTACTTTTATTTAACTTCATCGAAATAACTTTTTCTTTAAAATACAATTCGTTAGATAATATTATTTGTATAATTTCTATACCTATGTAACAGAAAAAGGTATTGCGATGTTAATATTACACAGTTCTAAATGAGAATATAAAACATTGTATTTAAAATAAATTAGGAACAACATATTAAATCATAAGAAACATGACTGTTGGACATTTTTAAAGTATTAAGTATGGCTATTCAAATCGATTAACGCAGAGCATTCCCCCTCTAAGTGTTTATTGTGATCCATAGGCTAAGATAACCACTTTCCATCAGGTGGGCTGTGAGCTTGTCGGCCCCTAAGTGGTATAATAAAAAAGGGATATATACACGCTTGGACAGATTTAATTTTTCTTTTCTTAATCGATAAGAGATTGTAGTAAAAGAATTAGAGAAAAATCAGAAGAAACAATATTAACATTACAAACAATACTATTTCAGTTCGTCGCTATCCTTGCTCTGGCTGTCGCTGTAAGCGCATCCGACTTCTCCAGTTTCTCATACGGTGTAGCGGATCCCTACACTGGTGACTTCAAGAACCAGGTCGAGAGCCGAGCGGGTGACAATGTACGGGGCCAGTACTCCTTACTCGAGTCTGATGGAACACGTCGTACTGTAGACTATGCCGCTGGTGCTGAAGGCTTCAACGCCGTTGTGCGCAAAGACCCTGGCCTCATCGCCACTGCTCCCGTTGTGGCTGCCCCCGCTATCTCATATGCCGCTCCTGCCTTCTCCTATGGTGCTTACCCTTACGCAAGTCCTTATGGTTTTGCCAGGTATGGATCCCTCGGCCTCAGATCTGCCTACCCCTACAATGGATTGTACTATTAACTCTTCACCTGAACATGTTTGTAAATAAAATGTTTATTGAATTTTAATCACAACGTTTTAGTTTTATTTTTCTTTTATTATATACTTAGGCCTGTATCACGGAGGACAGAATATATGACTCTACATGGTCCGTATTCAAGAACGATTTTCAGTCTTGAATCTTTTTTACAATAAAATCTCTCAGTACTAGTAATAAATCTAGATCCCGAACTTAGTATCGTTCTGAAATATAGGCCTTAGACTATTTTGTAAGATCATTTGCAAATTGAACATACTTTTAACTGCACTTCCACCATCTCCCCAGATCTCTTCCCATGCGGTGTCATACAAGGCGAATAAAAGATAGGGTTGCTTAACATAAGACAGATATATACAGCCCTGACCAGACCCCCGGCAACTGATGGCCTAAGTCGGCCGTGCGGTATTCGTCGGTCCGCGTCCGACATAACCAACTCCACCGGGTCCAGGCGGGAGCTTGTGGCGGCCCTGTGAGTGAGGGTTCTCACGCTCTCCACCTTGCTCGCGGCGATGGTTCGCTGCGCGGATGCGTGGGCGGCCGGCGCCTCCTTCTGCGAGCAAGTAATGCTCGTGAAGGAGGAGGCGGGGCGGGAGCGGCAGCGGGAGCGACGAAGGATCGCAAGACAAGCTGCCCGCGTACGAAGGCAACTCGGGCGTCGGAGGTCGATGAACGACCTCCGCCCCCCATGAGCGGCGGCCTGGGGGTGACAGGTGAAGCCGCCTGTCACCCTGGCAGAAGCAGGCTGCGGCGGTGGCGCGCCTCCCCGTTTCCGGGGACGAGTTGGGGACTCTGTAGTCCCCACACCCGAGAAGAGGGCCAGATCGTGAGAGATGGCCCTGGGTCGGCCGGGGTGCGAGGGATATGCCTGTCAACCTCACCTTCGGCAAACAAAACGACCCACAGGCGGCGTGCGTTTTAGTCGGTTCGTGTCCGACATAACCTCCTCCACCGGCTCCGGTGGGGAGGTATCCGCGGGGATTTTGCGCACGTAAAAAAAAAAAAAAAAACTCCACCGGGTCCGGTGGAATGGTATCCAAGGGGATTTCCGCATGTTAAAAAAAAGACTCAGCCTCAGATGCATGACTCGAGTTAACAAAAGAGCCCGGAATACGGCAATAGGCTCACCCCCTATTATGTCGGACCGAATACAATAATTGGTGAAATGTGGGTGTTAATTCACCTGCCTAACCCTTCGGGGATAAAGGCGTGGTTATAAGTATGTATGTATATTTAACTACACAGTACGCTAGTTTTTTTGTTCTAAAGAATGAAAATCTAGATGAAGAGTCTGAAGTAACCGTGAGTCGTCATCTTAAACAACTGGAAAACAAATCACTATACAAGCGGTAGAGCACACATAAGGCCGCAATATCACGATGCCTTGTTTGTTTCTGGCTGCTGACAAAACGAAAAGGTTGTATACGTACAGTCTGCGTCAGAATTTGCTGAAAAAAAAAATACATTTCTGAACGATGTTTATCAAAAATACGTCATTAAAAAATTACGTCTTATCATCCTTGTAATTTTTAAAGGACAAGGTTAATTTACTTCATATCTTGTTTCTTATTGAAATTTAAGTTAGGGTGAGGTGAGAGTTAGGTGAGGTAAGAGCTAGGATGTAAAAAAATTATAGCTAACTGTAACATACATACATATAATCACGCCTTTATCCCCATAGGGTTAGACAGAGGTGAATTAACACATACATTTCAGCAATCATTAAATTCGGTCCCACGTAATAGGGGGTGAGTTTTTTGCCGTCTTCCGGGCACTATTTTGACTCAAGCCATGTATCTGAGGTTGAGTCTGGGCTGTATACATCTGTCTGATGTTAAACAGCCTTACCCCTTAGCCACCTTGTGCGACACCGCAAGGGAAGAGATGGGGTGGTCTAAATTCTACTCTGCCGGGAACCACGCGGCATATATACATATAACTGTAAATTGTAATATATGTAGTAATAGCTTTTTTGTTGCTGAATGTATATGCTCATTAAATGCTAAAATATAAATGAGCACAAATTATATATCATTTTGATTTATGAGATATTCTCACGAACTACTTATAAATCAGTAGGTTTGTTTATGAGACTCATATTATTGATTTTCAGTTAGAGTAATAGTGATGTATATACAATCGAATAGTAATTATGTACTATATTATTCATCATAAACAAAGCGATCAATTACATGACGATGACGTGATGTTCTACGTTTGTCAAAATGGTTTCCTAATTGCGAGGTCACTTCTTCATAAAGCTAATGTATATTTGACAGCGTTTGAGTGTGAGAATATTTTGAAATTATCAATTGCTTTACTTCACTTTATATCCTTTATTCTATTTTCCTCATATTAGTCCTCTATCCCTGCGGCAGGTGGTGCAATATGAGTGACA
This sequence comes from Eilema griseolum, assembly GCA_963662185.1. Taxonomy (NCBI): domain Eukaryota; kingdom Metazoa; phylum Arthropoda; class Insecta; order Lepidoptera; family Erebidae; genus Eilema; species Eilema griseolum. The sequence continues at coordinate 25,061,888 of OY759233.1, read as the reverse complement.
TCTCTGATGTTGTAAAACTTTATTGAAATGAGTAATTAGTCAGGTTCATTCAGTAGTACTAGTTTATAGAAATGTATCTACCATGATTTAATCCCGGACGCATTTCGAAGCCTTTACCTTCGGGTCCGCTTTTTCTAGTTTAATTGCAACGCGGCTAAATTTCGATATTTTCCGTGAAGCGACTTCTATATGACCTCCTCATCCTATTCACGATATCGAGACATTGTAGCTAGACCAGTTGTTGGATATTATAGGGCTTCAACCACCCGTAACCACTCCCATAGATGTTCTTTTTACAATTGGGACCAACGGTGACGGCTTACGTGCTCTCCGAGACTAGCTAGTGTAAAAAATCCATTATCTATTTACTTACATAGTTTTAACTAAGTAACTACTAACTCAAGTTAGTCCCACAACAAGTATCGATTTTAAATCAGCACAATGAAATTGAAATTCACGATTTAAACTCAACTTAAAGTCATTTTTATTTTCCCTATTTGAACTTTTGCCAATATTCTATTTCTCGTGTTATATTTTATAGTTGGCAACGGTTGTAATGTAATATTTATGACGCAAGTTACGTTACCTTCTGAATTTAGTTTTGGATTTTAGTTTCTGTATCTGATGCTGACTATATCAGTGGGCTAAAGGATTATTACTCCAAGTACAGCAAAATCTCCGAATACGGTTTTGTAATTTGTTTTGTACGGATAATTTATAGGTTTGGGTGTGTTCGGTTACTAACTAAAATTAAGCAACATCATCCCACTCGTAACATTACTCAAAATTACATCGGGGTTCGCTTTTAGCTAATGAACTCTGTCTGCTTAATTAAACTTCGCTCAGGTAACATGTTGTTTTCTAACACCTTCTTCGTAACAATATGAAAACGGTTTAGGATTTTACTTAGAAAAGCAAGAAAAACTTAAAAGTGTAAAACTCGCTGGAATATTATATATATTTACTATGCTTGTTATTTTTGTAGAATAACCGATATTTTGGCGCTGTTACAAGCGCCATAATAAAAAACCTGATTTATTTTGATATGCAGTAGATACGTCATCAGCTGATGCTTTGATTCTACTATTAAATGGAACCAGAGCAAGGGTTGAAAATAGTCGTCTATAATGCCTATTATATGTACACACTATTTTCTATTTTATGCTACAATCTTCTTTACCTCAGCGTTAATCCTTGTTGCATCCGAAGCTTTCAGCTTGGTTCGCCTTGCCAGTCTAACTGCGTATTTGGCTGAACTTCGATACCTTCCGTATAGCGACTGCCGTCTGACATCTACAACCCAAAGGCGATGTCGAAGCATTGCAGTCAGACCAGTTGTTGAACTTTTTAGGGCTCCAACACCCGTAACGACTATCATAGATGTAGGTTTAAAGATACTTATTTTCAAAAAGACAATTACATCACTACTTACATGAAAACATAATTTACAAAAAAATATGCTATTTATCGTTGAAAGTAGCCAGTAGACTAGCAAATAAGAACACCTAGCAGTGAGATTAAAAAAATAATAATGATCAGTTATGTACATTGATAATCGTGACTTAAAGATATTGAGAGAATCACTTTTTCTGATGTTTAGTGGTAACTTATTATAAAGCTGAGCTCCCTCAAAAGTAATGCTTTTTTGCCGTAGTCGGTTCGTACTTTTGGTAATACCAGCAAGCTGGGTCGGCGAAGGCTGCGTTTACAGATCTGTGATTTTTTTATAAAGGTTAAGTTGATATGAATGGTTTTGTCCAAAATTTTCCTCATCACTATATAGGTATTATAGATAAATAGTTGCTTTATGTTCAGGAGATCAAACTAGATCTCCTTGTATATTTTATCGGTTGGTGTTAGGCGTGGGTATCGGAAAAGAATCTTTATAAGTTTATTCTGTAGTCTTTGTAGTTTTTGTAACTTGGTTTTAGCGGCATTACTCCAGATTTCAATTAGATTCAGCAAGTGTGATTTGACTAATGCATTACAGATGGTGAAACGCATTCTACTGGGTACACAATGTGAGATGTTTCGAAGTGATCCAGAAAGTGCCGAGAGTTTGTTGTGTATGTGATCTATTTGTTTAGTCCACGATAAACAGTTGTCTATTCTTAAGACGAGGTATTTTTCAGAGGTTTTTCGTTCCAGAGGGATGTTGTCAATTGTTAGTGAGTTATGTAATGGTGTAATTTTGTTTTTTTTTTATGGTAGATGTTCGCATGGCAACCAGGATGAAGGCTTAACGTGCTCTCCGAGGCTCGACTAGACCAATGACATACATACATTAAGTCACGCCTTTATCTCCAGAGGGTTTGGCAGCGGTGAATTTCACCAATCATTGTATTCGGTCCCATGTAATAGGGGTGAGCCTATTGCCGTATTCCAGGCACTATTGTTGACTTGAATCATGCATCTGAGACTGAGTCTTGGCTGTATATATCTGTCTGATGTTAAACAGTCCTACCCCTTAGTTGCCTTGTACGATACCACATGGGAAGATATGGGGTGGCCCAAATTCTACTCGGCCGAGAACCATGCGGTAGAACATATTATAAATGCTACAGTATTATAATTTTGACTTAAGTTATTTTGTAAAATGTCACCTAAGTGGTCTACGATAAAGTGTAATTATATTACAGTAACAGAAGATAAGATAAGATGTAATCCGATCAATAGAAAATCGTTCCAAATCTATGAAATAACATTTTTTATAAACTCATTAAATCGCTGTATAGACACTTACACTGGAGACAAATCTTATAAAAACTTGGCCCAGTTGTCCCATTTCACATTCCTCCGAACTTTACGGCCAGTTGGGACAATATTGTCTTCCCCAAGATTTGATAAATAAAAAAGTTTCAGTGTGAAATGTTTTTGTGTGACGCACTTGAGTTTGGATTGAAGCAAAAGAAAGAATGCCAGAATAGAAATAATTTTATCAGATAGCATTTTAAAATTTCAATGTTAATTTTATCTTTAAAATTATTTTATTATTTACATTGACTATTCTCTGTAAAACATGTTATAACTGTTACAACTACATACTGCAACTACTAAAAACATGTGCCACTAAAAGGTAGGCCATTAATAACATTTTTTATCATTAATGGCAACACTTTTTACTTGACTACGGCAAAGCAAAAGGAGGGTTATGATTTTGACAGGCTATGTATGTATGTAGGTCCATCTGTTCCCTCATAGCTCCTCAACCACTTATTAGAACTGGACAAATGAGATTTTTTTTTATACCACTTGGTTGGCAGACAAGCACACGGCCCACCTGATGGAAAGCGAGTCGCACTCGCGCTGCCAACCCTATAAACAAGAGTTTCTGTGTCGTCACTGTAAAAGACAAAGCAGAACAAGCTTTTGGTCTTCCCACTGACAGCACAAAATCTCTCCAGTGATCTCTGGCTACCCTACTCACCGCCAGAAACACAACACGAGGTTATTATAGCCGCGGTATTCTGTACGGCGGATGTACTTCCCCAGTCGGACTGCTCAATTGAACGGAAATACCGCCGTGTCCTACCTCCTTACATCCTTGAGGATTCATTAGAAGCGTCTCAATCGTCCGCTGGTTATAGGCTATATAATGTGTCATTGAAACTAATGTGGTGCCCTCTAGCGGTCATATAATACTGTGTTAAAAAAAACGTTACTTTAAACAGAGTTTATTATTTTAGAATGGGGTTCTTCGCCAAGTCCTGATTTTCCGTTTGGTCGAGCACACTTTCTTGAAATAGCTCAGTACTAAAATAGAAGTTCAATATCGGGCTAAAAGCTTGCCTGTAACATTTATATTGACTTGATGTCTTGTTACTGTGTTGTCTTGACAATCTAGTGAAGTATCTATTGAATAAGGCTTTATGATGGTACAATCAGTCTGTTTCTTTACATAATTTATTGCTTCGTACACCTACAGAATACAGTGGCCATAATAACTTCGTGTTGTGTTTCCAGCGGTGAGTAGGGTAGCTCACTGTAGAGTTTGTGCTGTCAGTAGGAACACTTGCCCTGCTTTGTCTTCTACACTGACGGCATAGAAACTCTGTGCTTATAGGGTCGGCAGCGCGACTGTGACTCCTCTGGTGTTACACACGTCCATAGGCCAGGGTAACCACTTTCCATCAGGTGGGCCGTGTGCTTGTCTGCCACATAAGTAGTATAAAAAAAATATTGTCTTATCAGATACCTTTTGAATATAGTAGTTTTTATTTTTTCCAAAAAATACAATTAACATAGACTACTAAACTTATCTAAAAAATAAAACTCCCCAAATGTATGTATGCGCATAACTGTCAAAAGACTGCACCAAATGGGATAATTCTTTGTATCGAGTTCGTCATAGTTAGGAAAACTACACATAAATTCTCCGTTCTTTCAGGGCCAGTAGCACGGGTGTGACTCCTCTGGTGTTGCACACGTTCATGGGTCACGGTAACCACTTTCCATCAGGTGGGCCATGTGCTTGTCTACCACCTGATTTGTATTAAAAAAGTTTGTATAAAAGAAAATATTGATAATTTAGGAGATATAAATGTACCGGCGCAGTTGGTAATAAAATAATAAGTTGTATCACAGTTGTTGAGATAGCATAATTACTAAGACATTAAGAGGTTCTGGGTGCACATCTCATCCTGTATAATACCGACGTGACTCCTAACACAAGCAATTTAGCTTAATTGTAGGATTTACCATGAATACTAATAGTGTGAGAATTAGGTTGAGTATATAGCTAGCCTTTAAAAAAATCTTATTAAGTATTAGTTCATGCTCATAACCAGTACACCGCGGTAGCATAGTGGTATGGTAATGGACTGCTGAGACGAGGTCTTGGGTTTGATCCCTGGTTTTACCATGGCACACACCAATGACTTTTAGATGCTTTTCGAAGTTATGTGTGTATTTATCGCAGGTTTATAAGTGCCCGGTTAATGGCAATAGGCTCACCATGTATTACATTGGGACCTAAACATAAACTGCTAGCACCTCCGCATACCCATTCAGGGATATAGGCGTGAGTTTATGTTATGTTATGTCATGCTCAAAATATTATATTCTGAATAGGTTTTGAATACACATCTTCACAATTACTACTTCCATAGCAATATTAAAAAACAAATCTGTGGTTGTTTTTCACATTGAGATCAATTAGATATTCACGAATTAGTATTGATAGTATAGCTGGATAGTAGACAGCAAAATAGATTCTGACGTCTGCTTCTAAATGGGACGATGAAGATACCTCTTATGAACGTATAAAGAGAGGTCACCAGTTAAATCTTCGAAATGTTCCAAAGATAGCAGATCACTATACTCAGTGAGTGACAAAAGAATAAAGTTTAAATTATTCATTCAGATGAAATCAAATCAAATCAAATCATTTATTGCTTACCAAGTGTACATAGATCTTACAATTTACATGTCAGTACTTAAAACTTAGCGCCTTTTACAAGCATTGCAACATTTAGGTCACATTTTTTCTTCCTTGAAGTAGGTAGGTACATATAGATCTTACAAACCCAAACTAAATTTTAATCAATACAATAATATTTATAATTTGGACACAGTTAAATTAGATTAAATCTGTTATGTGATTAAATATTTGCATGCTAAATATAGGTTTACTTATAACTAATCAGTACTCTAATTCATATAATACATATCAAATGTTAAATTAAACACAGAAAAAAATGAAATGTCAAATTCAAATAAATTTTTTTTTTTGATGAGATGTCAATATACAATGTCAAAATAGAATAATTTCATTATAATGTTATTGAATGCTCACAAAAATTCATTCAATCATTCGCATGAACTTCAGTTCAGACAGTATACAAAAGAATTAAGTTTCAAATAACATGAATAGGCAAGTAAATTTTCATTCCAAATAAATGCTAAAACTTAGTAACCAACATTACTTTCAACAATTGTATTTCTGTTTTTCAAGGCATTAAATTCAAGTTTATAATTTTATGGTACTGTTTTATAATTAGTCTCTGAGGTACTCTCAAATACAATTTATTATAAAACATCTTCAATTTAGATCACGTCTCTTGTTCACACAATACTTAATAGTCTGTTATCAACCTTGTAAACTTCAGCTGTACAAACAATGTTGTGTTAAATTATACTTTAGTCTAGCGACGTGGATATGATGTACACGAATGGTTCCAGGAATTAACGCAATCATAGATAATCATTATCCCGTAAACATTATTGCATATAATGGAACGTGAGAGTTTAAAAGTTTGCTGGATAGCTTGGAAAGACTAGATGTGGAAAGCGGAAAAGATTTGCTAGTATAGCATCATGGAGGAATGAAGTGACGGATTGCAAAGCAAGGCAATCAAGTTGTGAGCCTTCAAATTGATAAAAAGAGTTCGGGGGTCGGGGTGATCTCAGAATGGGTACAATCAGTTCCGTCCCATTCTGACGTCACCCTTTAGTTCTGTGTCACGTCTAATTATCTAATCATATTCTATACTCCGTGTATAGCATATATTGCCTATGTCCAAAAGTGGACGGTAATAAATAGGCCGCGTGGTTCCCGGCAGAGTAGAATTTGGGCCACCCCATCACATCCCATGCGGTGTCATACAAGGCGACTAAGGGATAACGCTGTTTAACACCAGACAGATATATACAGTCTAGACTCAGCTCAAGTCAACAATAGTGCCCGGAAGATGGCAATAGGCCCACCCCGAGACTGAATTCAATGATTGATGAAATGTGGGTGTTAATTCACCTCTGCCTAACCCTCCGGGTACAAAGGTGTGATTATATGTATGTATGTAATTAATTTAGACCTTTGCAGTTTGGTTCTCGGTTCTCAAATTGTTATTTTTTGACAGTATTTCAATAAATGTTACATTTATGGAATATTTGTATCCAGATTTATTTTTAATGATGCCATTCACAATAGAGTCGTACCACATTACATTTTTTTTCCTGCAAACATTATCAGTAAATAATCATAACAGAGAATTCAACATATTGATGATATTCAATATCGACCCGTACCATTCATGAATATTAAACTAAAATATTTTCATACATTACGATTGCACCCTGAAATGTAACTTCATACATATTTATTTCCGCTCATTTCAATTATTATTGTGATCAAATTGTATCAAAATAATGGATTAAAATGCGTATAGAATTTATTTTTAGACACGTCAATTTTTTTTTTGTTTTTACGTGCGCAAAATCCCCACGGATACGTGAAAGAGGTTATGTCGGACTCGAACCGACCAAAACGCACGCTGCCTGTGGGTCGGTTTTGGTTGCTGAAGGTGAGGTTGACAGACATATCCCTCGCACCCCGGCCGACCCAGGGCCATCTCTACGTCAATTACACTTCGCCTTGCCTGATATAAGCTGAAGGCAAAGTCTTAGAAAAGAGTATACATTACTTACACATACTATGTAAGTAATGTATACTATGTGACAATGGTATCACCATTGTCACATAGTATATGTAAGCTTGACGGCTTCAACATATGCTTTTTCATGCCCCGCTTAAATTATTGCACGAATTTAAAATTTAAAATGTTATAACATCATTCTTTAGCGTTGAATCTGTTGGCAGCGGAAGCTTTTACCTCAGAGTCCAGCCGCATATTTTACATGTGGCTAATTTATTAAATGATGATGGAAATGCCCACCCCGAAAAGAAACACCTGCGTCAAACCGCTTTCGGCCGTTCAGCAGGTGTACCAGAGTGCATATGAGGTTGATTTGGTCCCTAAGGACCTTTATGGAGCATCTTTCATACCTTAAAATATATATTAAGTACATGAAAAGAACTACTAAAGGAAGCTGTAGGTAATTAATATAAAAAATAAATATAGGATGATTTGGATGGTTTCGGTTGTGGTTCGGTAGATCAGTGGTCTGAGCATTCCTCCTGTCAGGAAAAGATCGCGGGTTTGAATCCCGCTTGAACTGATTAAATTTTTTCCTGTGTTAATCTAGATCTAGAATCTTTGTTGCTGGAAGAGAACTCAACTTTGAGTTAAGCTCGCCATTGTACATTACATCTCATCTTTTTATATAAATGTATTATATGTGTGTACAATAAAGTATAAATAAATAAAACTTTATTTTTAAACTCTCAAACTTTATTGTGACAGCTTACAAACAAGATACATTCCGTCTGATGGAAAGTAATTACTGTAGCCTATGACCGTTTATAACAGGGATTTTATAAAAAGCTTTTATGCCCTTTTAGAAATATTTTATACTGTAGTCGTTAAGAAAAACCACATGAATGTGGTTAAGCGTCCGTGAAGGAAGTTTCTTTTACAGTGTACACTCGTACGTTACCGTTCGAAATTTAAATTATGAGGGTGGAACCTCATGGTGGCACTTTACTTGGCTATTTGTGTTTGCTATTAGGCTTTTGTTGATTTGGCAAAATATTTGACGTAAATGCAAACTTTTAAATATAGACAAACACAATTTACTTCATAAAAAAGTATTAACTTCAAAGAGCTATCACATTTAGTTTACAGTACAAGGTACTCTATTGGCCGTAAAGAATTGAAAAAAATTGAAAAGAAAAAACTAAGTAATTTATCAATTATACTTATTTGGTATAGATTATATTACTCAAATAGGAAATAAGACAAATGATTTGTCAAAACACTTTCCACACATGGCAATTGTTTGTCAAATATGTCATATAGGGAAATACGAACGAAGAAAGAAAAAAAAAAGGGACTGTCACCATCATGTTTGTGTACCAGCAAGCTATTGTTAAAAATAATGGTAAAAATAGACTTCAAACTATTTGTTAGGACATTTATAACAATGATTCAAAAATGCATGAAAAATTTTGTACCTATTTTAAGGCTCTAAGAGTGAATAGACCATTATGGTCAGATAAATTCTGTAGTTATTTTCTTTCCAGTGAACCTATTAATTGGTTCAATATAATAACAGAATCATGGAACATCTGGATTATGTACCTATCGAAAATTTTGTAAAAGACATTATTGAAAAAATTCTAACATACCATCTTATCTCCATTCACCCTTTGATCCCTTTTCACCCCATTTTACGTGGTACTATTTTTACAATATTCAGTAAATCACTGCGTTTAAACGTGATAAGAAGTATTCAATACATCGAAGTATCCTAAAATAATTGATAAACGTTGAGCCCACACCAAATTCTTATCGGCAATTTGCAAGGAGTCTGACGTACTCGTTGTATCTAAGATATAAAGTTGATTTAGGACTTACATCAATATTAATCAATGTATACATAACTAACTTGTTCATAATTAGCATTGAGATGAGGTTTAATAAGTATTGGTTGTCAGATTATACGTGAGAGGGTAGCGATTGAAAGTTACGATGTAAATCTTGATTGAAAGGTCATTAAATCCGTATTAAGGTGCTGTTCTAATATTGTAATATATCATCTTCAAGAAGGGCTATAGAAAGTTCTTACAAGGCTAGCAGCACTGTTGAGTAGGTAACCACTTGCTGTGCAATCTTCTTCTTCTTCTAGTTCGTCCTTGCGTTAATCCTAATCGCATTCGAAGCTTTCTACTCGAATTATTAGGTCCACTTCTTCCACTTTAACTGCAGGTTTGGCTGATAATGTCTGCAATCTAAATGGTATACAAAACTCATTATTTTTATACGGTACATCTGCTGATTAATGGACGAAACTGTGGTACAGGTTGTGCTCTTGAATTTGAAAGGTAATACGACAGTCACCTTCGCAAAAGTCAAGATAAGCAAAATCTAGAGAAAATGTAGTAGAATTGGTCAGGGTTCCGAAGCTTAGGTTAAAATGCAATCAGGGTTAAAGCTGTAATGATGCTGATGATAATAGGTTAAAATGCAATCAGGGTTAAAGCTGTAATGATGCTGATGATAATTGATGACTTAGTCAAACGTTGCTTACATATTTTTAAAAATTAACCCCAAGAACCTGACATTACGAATCGATTTTTTGTCATTTAAATGACGAATGTATGAAACGTTTAATATAGGAAAAAGCCAGTCTAACCGTTTATAATAGGTGTAACGGTGGATAGGCGATCAAAAAAAAATGCTCCCCGCATATCTCTCGACGCTCGAAGGCTACTCAAGTCGTGACCACGGGTGCTGCAATGCATCCGAAACGGCGGCAGAAATAGTAAGTTCCATGATTTAATTTGCGAGAAGTTCCGATACCTTGTTTAATTAAGAAAAAGCGAATCGGCTCAATGCTACATGCATACTAAATGTTTTAAAATTTCAGTCAAATGTACGAAAGTCTATTGTTTTCCCAATATTGCACGTGTGTCTTTTCAAAATTAACTTGCAATAAAGGCGAATCTGTATTTCGACTATCAATTTCTTGGTCTTACATTGATTGCTATAGGATGTCATTTTAATATGTGATTGTACAAATATAACAATGCTTTGTTTGGGGAGTTTACAGCTACATTTACATATACACAACATTTAGGTTAGTACACGCTTACAAGCTTCCACAATTATATCAACCAGTTATATAAAAGAAAATTGTTAACAGCTGAGGGCAGTAAGACAGGAATAAGATTGAGCCAATAGAAATATCAACATCTATACACTTTCAACAAAACACTTCGTTAGACAAGATCTGGCAGAATGTTTACCGGTATTAAAGAGATCCAGGTTACTGTCCACATTCAATTGGTTAAATTCACTAATCATTCTAGGCAGAAAGCTATTCACTCTAAAATTGGTGCGACCCGGAGGCCTGCACAATAAGAAATTCTTGCGTATACAGGAAATGAATAACATAATATCTAATATTATAAACAAGGAAGTTTGAATATACATTTATGAAGGTTTGTTACTTAATCACGCCAAACCGGCTGAATGGATCTTGATGAAATTTGGCTCAGAGACATATCACGATTTAAATGCTTCTTATGCCAGGAATAGGTACCCGTGGGTTACGGAAATGGAATTAGTCACTCAGGCGGAACTATTGGCGAGGGATAGTTTGCTATTTGTCGAACCAAAGTTATCGACATAATTATACACAACGATATTTCACTGTCATGAATATTATAAACCTTAATTACGTACTACCAAGTAGTATTTAAGTAGATCAATAAAGTCAACATTTATGTTCAATCGATTTGATGACACATGCTACCTAAATCAATAAAGGGTAGCCGATAACTGTATACCTCCTAGCATTTACCCACATATATCTAGTCAATCTTTAGACTACAAACAAACTCTATTGTCCTAGTAAATGGCACTCCAACGCGGCGTAAAAAGATCTACTATTTTGGTACAAGTTGACATACACACACATTCTATAACATTCACATATTGACAGTTTAAAGATATTATGACATGACAATGAGTGAGCTCATGAATCAAAGAATCAAAGAACAAAGAACCAATTTCATTTATTCAGTTTAGGCACACAAAGAGCACATATAAACGTAAAATTTTTACAATTATGCCAAGAAATAATATAAAAATATTATATAGTAAAAATAAACCATTAGAAAATGATTCTTTCGCTAATTCGGTAGGTCAGATTTATTGAGAAGATACCAGTAAGAAACTCAGAGAACTATATTAGAACTAGATTATCTTTCTTTTTTATATTTGCTTTAGTTTACAATTTATTTTGTGTGAGCAAGCAAGAAAACTACTCGCAGAAATTAATGACTAGCTTACTCATGTATAACGCATATTTTAAGCCGTGTTTAGCGATGCGTTTGTTATCATTACTGTGTCTATGCACCAACTAATCCCACCATCTCCTTTCATACATAGGACAACACGTGCAGGCCTTAGATGTCACCCTCACTCTGTGCATAATATACGAGCAAGAACCAAGCGGTTCGGAATTTCTTTGCCGCACCACCAAGACCTGGAATTCATTACCAGCACACGTGTTTCCTTCTTCCTACAGTCCCGGGGCCTTTAAGCGGGGCGTGAAAAAGCATCTGATGAGGCTGCCAAGCTTAGTGCCACCATTGTAACACTTAGTGTCTGTAATGGTGTCCCTCTTTCCTGAGACTTTGCCTTTAGCTTACCATCAGGCGAGGTGAGGTCAAGTTGGCGTATCCTATATACAAAAAAAAAAGAAAAAAAATATGGTAAAAGAGTAAGAGATACATAGGTTTTTCATTTAATTAACTTCATGCATAGTGATATTGTACAAAGGCGGACTTAATGCCAAAGGTATTATCTAACAGTCAACCTTAGCATGATGCAGAGCCACATTGAGGTAGGTGGAGACCAAATAATATTTTATTTACTACAGTGTTGATGTTCTGATTCGTGATATATTATCTATGTTTCAACATCTCTTCCCATGCGGTGTCATATAAGGGGACTAAGGGATAGGGCTGTTTAACATCAGACAGATGTATACAGTCCAGACTCAACCGCAGATGCTTGACTTAAGTCAACAATAGTGCCCGGAAGATAGCAATAGGTTCACCAACTATTACGCGGGACCGAATTCAATGATTGGTGAAATGTGGGTGTTAATTCACCTCTGCCTAATCCTCCGGGGATAAAGGCGTGATTATATGTATGTATTTTATGTATTTTATTATTATCTTGGTAAACAATAATACCTAATACATAATTATTTTTTTACGAGTTTTCAATATTTATTATTTATTTATAAACATTATTTAAATTAAATAATTACATAAAATACATTATACTTATTATTATTATACATAAATTATACATACAAAAGGTATATTTTCATGTTTTTCACTTTCCGGAGTAAGTATCGACGATAGCTCGCAATTTGTTTCTGTCCTTTCACACCTTGAAAACTTCCTTTACCGTCATTAAAACCTTCACACTAACACTAAATCGCCGGTTGACCTTTTTTTAAAACATCACATATTTGATTACTGTACATTCTTTTAGGTCAACCCTAACCCACAGGGCTTCACGTACTTTTAACGTATTTAATTTATCATTACCAAATAATTATTACTATCATTCGTTCTACGAATTCCAAGTTCTATTTAATTAATAAGCATATACAATAAATAACATCGACAAAAGTGAGTAATATGAGTAAATAAATATTAATAGTGTAAAACACGCCGGGATATTTGCCATGATCATGGCGCCGAAATATCGGTTACTCAGCGAAAATAATAAACATGGTAAATATCCCGGCTAGTATAGTTTTACACTACTAATGTGAATGACCACGTGAATCTCAAATCGTAATTGATTTATCATTGTAAAAATATTTTTATAAAAAGTATTTTTTAATCGATAAAGACTTTATCTTTTTTAAGCCTGACACTTTCTGAAGCTACCATAATAATAAAGTATTTCCTTTTATATTTTGGTTTTTCAACCTTTTCGTATCTTTACGAAACTGATATTTTGAGCAAACAGTGAAATCGGCCATTTTGTCCCCTGAGGGACGCTTTTCGATAATTTAACATGTGAAAATCTCATTACAAACAACCCTTGCTTCAAAGAGATTTACGTGATTTCGCATGAATGTGAATTAGTCCACTTCCACTTGCAAATATTTGGTTTCAAGTATCGCGTTTGTTTGTTTACTTGCTAGAAAATGAGAGAAATCACAGTGTTGACTCCTTTGAAAGGTATTTATTTATAGTACATTAAATAATTGTAGTAACACCATAGTGGTAGATTTTTGGTGTTTTGATGCAATGTGAAATTACGGATGGATAAAAAGAAAGCAATATTTAGAATACGTCCACGTTTGAAGAAAGCAGAGATAGTGCTAATGCAAAACAGACTTGATATGGTAGTTAAAAAAAAATTACGATTGCTAAATAATTCTCAAGGGAAATTGACTATGAAAATGAAGGCAGCCCCATTCATGTCTCTGGTACAATATACCGTTACTTTCTCGTTAACTCCTGAAGTTAATTTAAAATGCAAGTGTATTAGAAGTGGGTTCAAATCAGTGGGATAATGTTTGGTAAGAACTTTTCAAAAGTAAGTTTCATTCGCTACTTACACGATATACCTTACTGCACGATTACGCATCGTAACTTCAACATTATTTTTACGCATGTTTCTTAAGCCCTACGCCCTCTACCACCATGGTCTAACTTGACATAGTTCATTGCAGCCAGTCTATTTTACATAGAATATTAAGCACAAAATAAATAAATTTTAAGCTTTGCATTAACATTTTACAAACATTATAAAAGTACTTACTATCACTTTGCACCTGTCAAAATATAATACAATTTAATCTCACACATAACTTGGATTAAAGTAGACTTTACCGCAGACAGGCTGGTATGGAACCGAGACAGGCAACTTAACTATCGTGATATGGATAGTTCGTACAGTCGGTATGTTTCATGTGGTAATTTAGGTTTAAGATCTACGGGTATAATACCTATCATTATACGTTATAATCGGATTGTTATTATTTGCATGAGGTCATGAAAGCCGTTTTGACACGACTGGACAAAAGTTCAGTCTTCAGCACACCAAAATAGATTTTGGTGCCCTTAATATTAGACAGCAAACTGTTAGACGAATAACTAAAGAAAAATATGTCAAGACTGGCACAGAAGAAAATAAACTTCACTCATTGAAAAAGATAAAACGAGCAAAACCAGTCGTGTCAAAACGGCCATCATAGCGCGCCGCAAGTATTGTCGTCATTTATATTTTTTTTAATCTAGGGATAGATCCAGATATAATACACTAGGTACTTTTTATCTCGGGAAACCCCCATTATGAGAACGAGCTCAAAATCCTACGTGTTGGATTCTCGGTCAATAATGTTAAGTACATACAGTATATTTTTTATACTTACATTTGCATACTTTAAATCCGGTAAGCAGAAATGTATTAACACCCATATTTTGTTGATTATGTTTCATTTCGAGCCACACACAAATCAATTACAGCTATTCGGTCACTGCACCTGCCTTCGAACTGTTACGTAGAACTTCGTAATGAGAATTTTTATTAATTTAATTTTCATACATTTAAAAAAAATCTTCTTTGTTGGTTGGTTTTTCTTTGGTGAAGAAAATAACATCAGTCTGTTACACCGTAAAATAAGAAATATAAAAGTCATAAACCTGTCCTGATTTACTTTTCATTTCTAGCCCTCTTCACGGTAAAGGGCTTTGCTGAAATACGGAAAATACAATAAAAAGACAAATAAAATTTTATCTGACAAGACAATAGATTCGTAGTCAGACGCGTCTTTTCGGGAATCCTAATGATAAAGTTCCACAAAATGGAATTCTCAACAGGTGTTCAATATTAAAATTCATTCATGACGGGTGTTCTGAATTTCAAAATGAGATTCTCGTAAACCCGATATGAAACCACCTATTTACTATATTCAACGAGGCCTGCGACATAATGAATATAATATTCATGGAAACATGGCATTATTAGGCAGGCATTTTGACGTAAATGTATAAATGATTTGCCGTAAATAGAGAGCATTATAGCGAGAGTAATGATAAAAATACTATGAATGAAGCGTCGATGTCGGATCGGCAAGGATACCTGCATTCGTACCATCACAAAATTGGATCAGATCGCTTTGCTGTAAAGAGCACTACGGAGATGGGAGTATCAATAATTTCAGTTTTTAAGTACCCATTGAAAATCAAATCATTAAGAAAAGTAACCACATTATAGATTTCATACTGATACTTCTTACATAAACTAATACATACATACATATAATCATGCCTTTATCCCCAGAGGGTTAGACAGAGGTGAATTAACACCTACATATCACCAATCATTGTATTCGGTCCCACGTAATCGGGGGTGAGCCTATTGCCGTATGCCGGGTACCTACTACTGTTGCCTCGAGCCATGCATCTGAGGCTGAGTCTGGGCTGTATATATCTGTCTGATATTAAGCAGCCCTATCCTTTAGTCACCTTGTACGACGCCGCATGCGAAGTGATGGGGTGGCTCTAATTCTACTCTACCGAAAACCACGGTACACGTAAAATAATAGATACGAAAAAATATTTAAAAAAAGACAAATAATTACGCAGTAATTAAAAACATTTAGCAAAATTAACGTGTTAACATTCCACCGTTATTATACGCAAAGAGTAGAAGTAATACATATACATCCCATGGAACAATATTCAATTGATGACAATAAGCTCGCTCTCCATTATCGTTAGTAAAATGTGACAATTAATATAACACTACTAAGTTAGTAGAGATGGGTCGAGTTAGTAATAGAATATTAGCCGAGGAGCTAGTACTCCTACAAGGTTATATTATGTTTGTGCTGACACTAAAAGAAAAATAGCATGCTACTTCGTTTTATAAAAGTTAAGTATTTCAGCTTTATCTGGAGTAGTTATTACATCGTTGGCACAAATACATTCACAAAGTAATTATTGCTCTGTTACCCAGTATCGTAACCCATGTTTCTAACTAAAGTGTATGCAACAAAAGCAGAAAGCGCTGTTAAACATTATATGTGACAGTTTCCTCTATGTAGTAAACATTAACTATTATAGTTAACTGTCACTTGAAACGTTCTAGATTTTTATGGAAGTTTTATTAGCTTTTCTTGAAGCTGTTGTGACAGTGTTTCTTATGACTGTCGTAATGTTGATTACTTGAAGATACTGCGAATATTTTTGTTGCTTTTCCTTTAACACATTCTTTTTTGTAAAGTAATTTGATTCTCGAGTTTCGTGTACGGGGCTTTACGAAAATCTTCAAGCCTACATCTACATCTTTCAATGATTGTTTTTGGATAAGGATTGTAAAAATTGCATACTCTTTATTTCTGTCACTAGTGAAAGGCATTTAAATCTAGGGTGCGCCGTATTAGCGGCGGTAAGACCCATCATGGGGGAGTGGCTAGAGAGGACACACGGCAGCCTCTCGTACCGTCTGACGCAGATGATCACCGAGCACGGATGCTTCGGAAAGTATCTGCGTCGGATGGAGAAAGAGCCAACGTCCGAGTGCCATCACTGCGACGCGAGCGAGGACTCAGGGCCGCACACGCTCACCGAGTGTCCGGCGTGAGAGACGCCGAGGCGGGACCTTGCTCGCGGCGATGGTCCGTTGCGCGGATGCGTGGGCGGCCGGCTCCTCCTTCTGCGAGCAAGTAATGCTCGTGAAGGAGGAGGCGGGGCGGGAGCGCCAGCGGGAGCGACGAAGGATCGCAAGCCAAGCTGCCCGCGTACGCAAGCAGGCCGCGGCGGCGGGCCGCCTGGCGCGCCTCCCCGTTTCCGGGGACCAGTTGGGGACTCTGTAGTCCCCACACCCGAGAAGAGGGCCAGATCGTGAGAGATGGCCTCTTCTTCTTCGACAACCAAAACGACCCACAGGCGGCGTGCGTTTTTAGTCAGTTCGAGTCCGACATAACCTCCTCACCGGCTCCGGTGGAGAGGTATCCGTGGGGATTTTGCGCACGTAAAAAAAAAGGCATTTAAATCTTATCACTCATAAGACTTGAGTAGTGAATGACTTTTAATAAGTAAAAACGTGAAAGATCTGCCTCTGTTAAGTAGATGCTCTAATGCTAGTCTTGTAAGTACTTGTAACTACTTATCCTGCCAGTTAAGCTAGCTAATTACGATAAGATGTCGGTAGTGTGCTGAGTAGAATACAAACCTGAAACTTCACAATTAATCTCGAAACTGTTATTACTTTTCTCGATACAGTTAAACGCAGATAGATTTTCACTTCTTTTATGTGGAACTGAGCGGAGTTGGCTTTCCTGATGTAAATCCTTGAAATCAAACTGAGTCTTAATTGAATAGATTTTATTTAGTAAAATGTGTTAACGTTAATTTATTTGAATTATCTACGGGAATATACCACCAAATGATACGATCTTCTATCAAACCTTTTTTGAACTCAGTGATTAAAGTTTCTCTCAGTTAAAAAGCATCTGATGAAACCGTCAAGTTAAGGAACACCCTGGTACTATTATCATTTCGTTTGTCAGTAATAGTGACCATCACTCCTGTAACATCACCTTGGAGTTAATATAAGGCGAGGTGAAGTCATGTCGACGTGATCATTGCAAAAAAATACCTGAAATGCAAAAGTAGTAAAATCACATTTGAAATATTTTAACGCACGCTAAAAGAAAATCTAAAGATCGGTAATTTTTTCGCCGTCCCTCATTTATCTAGGGATGATATTCAAGTAAAATATTACCCACTTGGGGATTTAAAGAAAAAAGGGTAATCCTTTAAGACAGTTTTATGACTCGTCAGGTCGTTTGATTAATGATCGAATAGAATTTTTGCAAGAATTTATATTGTAAGCTCTTTTAATAAAATAATGAGCGATATTCGTTGTTTTTTTTTATATAGGTAGTATAAAAATCAATGAATATCATTTACAGGGTTTATCATAAATAGGTATTCATATATCCTATATATAAATAGTTAAACAGGGGATATAAATTTCAGAGGTCCAAGTCCACCTTTTTATGTAGGACACGCCAATTTGACTTCACTTCGCCTGATGGTAAGCTAAATGCAAGGTCTCGGGAAAGAGGGTCACAATTACATACACTGAGTAATGTTACAATGGTCGCACTCAGCTTGGTGGCCTCATCAGATACTTTTTCACGCCCCGTTTAAAGGTTTTATTTGACCGACGAGAAATTTTTCTCTCAAAGTTGGGGTCAGATGCTAGTAACTCTCGTAAAAACGAATAAAACCCAAGTAATAGAGTTGTACAACATCAGTTTGGGATACATCTGGTATTGGTACCCGGATGAAGAGTAGAACCACAACACTACCCAAAACACAACGCTAAGCTTAGTGTTTAGTACTTATTGTACAGTTAGTATAGCACTAAGCTTAGCATTGTGTGAACAGTATTAGTTCACAGCCGTAACTACAACATTATGTGACTTTAATGTTATGTTTCTAGTATACAAATTCGAACTAACTGTTCCATTTCCAATTACTAAAACTGTATTCTTTATCTCACATTTCAATTATATTTCTTTTATTTTACAGGTAATGACGCGAAAGCGACAGATAGTAAGTAGGTACACATTTTTTTCAAAAATGAGGTGTCCATTCTCGTGCATTATTTCGAGTAACACGAAGAGATCGATGTTTGGCGGCAGATCTACCATTTTGAGTACTAACGTTTGAATGACAGAATGAAAGCTTTGCGAAGATGAACTATTGTAATACTATTGAAATAAATTTAAAAAAAAATGTATGTATGTATGCTGACAAAAATAATTTTAAATATCCAATTTTATTCATCTTCCCTACCTGTTACCTAACTCATCAAACATTATAGAAAATTCATATTCGAAGATTGCTCTTAAAAATAAACCTGTAAATTAACAAATGTTTAGTCGTCACGAGCTCTAAGTCCTTTATAATATCCAATAATATAACATTTAAATTAAATTGTAAACAGTGAGCAACACAATCTTACAATTTGAATTTCAAAATTGAAGATGTCATTGCAAAGTAGAAAGCCACTAGGAACATTTGTAAATGTGCAGTACGATATTTTATTTTAATGCTTTTCAATTTAATTTAAATATCAAATTACGGATGACTTCGTTAGAGAAACAAAACAGACATAGAAACAAGTAGAGAGACAGTCAGACAGTCAGTCTTCGTAATAGGGTTTCGTTTTTACCCTAAACCCAGAAAAAATAAATTTGAAAGAGGTGGTGGTTAAACAGCTCTGGCTGAAAGTAATCAATGGTTATGGAATTGTTCGACCAATACACCCCTCGAAACACGTCAAGATCAGACACAATCCGGCGCTTTGGCTGAGTGATCAAAAGCAGGGACTGAGCTAGGAGGCGATACAGGAGCAGTTCATCGGAACAGAACTAACGTATGTGTAGAGATGCTAAACGACACCATTTCCACAACTCTCTTAATAATCGAAACTCTTCGAACACTGGACGCAGTTCCCAAGCAGAGCACTGCATGTTCTCACTGCTGTGCCCACCCCGCAGACTCCACCGTTTCACTTGACCCCTGTATCCGAAACTGAAGTTCAAAAATCTCTTCCGTCTATTTCTTCGTTCGCTGCTGGTTCTGATCATATCTGCTCAACTATGATTCTTCCACTTCTTATTACACTTCCCGTTATAACTCACATTTTCAATTATTCCCTATTCTCTGGTACCTTGCCCGACTCCTGGAAACCAGCATTTATCATTCCTTTACCAAAATCTGACTTCTGTAATCCTAGATGGAACTCGGATACCGCAAGAACTTGGTTGTAATCTTTGATGATAACCTATTCTGGAATTCTAACATGAATGAATCAAGCAAAAAGGTACATTGTAATCTTACAATAAATTTGAAAAATAATTTCAAAAATTTCGGAATATTTCACAAATAAATTACGTTCACATCAGTCTAATATTTATAACGAACATGTTAGGTAAAGTCGGTACACTTAACATTAGAGAAATTATTTATATAGGTTACATTTTTCACGTAGCAGCGATGGTTAATACCTCCATTCCATTAGTAAATGAGGTCATAAAGCCTCCTTGTCAACTACACCGGCATAGTTAAGGACGTCAGCATACGTGTACATATTAGTTCTATTATTAATTCAGACTGGTATATTAAGGCACACACACACATTCACACAACACATGAACACACAATCACGGATGAAATGCAACGGAGAGTTGGATTTCATCCATACCCCAGTAGGAATTCATTTTATTGTACTCACTGCAAAGAATGCTGAAGACCGTGCGGATTGGAGAAGTAAAACCCAGGTGCGGAAACCTGGTATAAGTGAGGACCATGGAAGCACTCGAAATCAGCAGTGAGATGATGATGGTACATTTCAACGTTGATAAACAAGGAGTAGTTACATAAACCGATTTTAAGCGATATCCAACATCGAATTGTCTATGGTAACTTTTGAGTACAGTCAGAACATTTTTTTTCTTTTTTTTAGGATACGTCAGTTATACTTCGCCTTGCCTGATGGTAATCTGAAGGCAAAAATTCAGAAAAGAGAGTCATTACTGTGTATCATTACTTACGTATACTATATGACAATGGTGACACTCGGCTTGAGGACCTCATCATATGCTTTTTCACGCCCTCCTCTTAAAGGACCCGGGACGTACGTGTAGGAAGAAGGAAACACATGGGCTGGCTATCAAGTCTCAAAATGATCTTAAAACCAAGGAATTAAAAGCAAACCAACTTTTTTGATTAATTAAAATTGTGTTATTGACCGACCATTTGGAGGAGGTAGAACACGACGGTATTTCCGTCCAATTGAGCAGCCTGACTGGGGAAGTACCTCCACTCTACAGAATACCACGGCTATAATAACTTCGTGTTGTGTTCCCGGCGGTGAGTAGGGTAGTCAGAGCTCACTAGAGAGTTTTGGTGCTGTCAGTGGGAAGACCAAAAGCCTGTCCTGCTTTATCTTTTACTTTGATGGTACAGAAATTCGGGTCCGTAACTTAATTTCGAGACACATATGTTAGATTATTGGAATATCGACTGAACGATTGTGCGAATAGAGTTTAGTGCGAAACAACTTTTTGTCGCCAAACGCTGCTTCGACTGAAAGATTCTTCGAATATTTATTAATCGATGGACTGATGTTTCGAATGTTAAATTCAGAGTAGTTACATGCAAATTAATTGGTAGGTATGAAGAAAAAACATAACTTTTAATCAAGTAGGTATTTATTTTAATTATGCAATATTTTCATTTTTGTTCTCGCGAGAAGTACTAATTTTGCTTTTATGTGAGATTAAGTAACTAGTACTTAGTAGTAACTACTGCATCAATCATTATCAGACTTTACAGGATGCATTTAGTTGTATGCGATATGTATTATTTGAATAATATTTTATCATCACTTGCTACTACCGTTCATTGTTTCTATAATATTTGAGTTAATTACTTATTTTAGTGGGTATACATATACTCGTATAAACGTGATTTTACAGAATGAATCTTAAAATAAAACTACCCTCATTTTTTGTTTTGCATAAGCACGGAGCATTTCCACTTCTCTTTTTTATTACGTGTTTTTGTCTCAATTGCAATATTTTAAAAATGGAGAAATTACAGTTTGTGAAATCGAAACATGGGAAGAATTTGTTGATATTAGAGGGATATACATATTCTGGTGGCGCCAGTTGTAGTAAATTCAAATCGTCTCAAAATTGTTTGACACAACACACGCCTCCTACCCATCTCCCTCCCGCACTGCCTTTAAAGTAGAGAAGACCGGTGCACCGGCCCAGCCAGCACGTGGCTTCGTAAAAGTTAGAGCATCCTCTCCTAATTTCTCGGGTTGCATTCAATGCCTAAACCACCTCCGCGGCAACCCGATCACCTATCTTGTTTGTTGTGTAAAGTGTCATATGAAACATTTAGCTTCACCCCCGCGAAATACAGTCCACTAGCTCAGGTGGCATGAGAATCGCGCCACCATTCTTTTTGGTCCTGGTCGAGCCGGATCCTTAGTCGTAGCTCGCATTTTGTTATTATTCTATTGGGAATAAACGCACCGCACCTAAATACCTAGTTATTTTAGTAGAAAACCCCGCATCTAGGCATTTAGGTTTAGATCTTAGGTATCCTAGACACCCTAGTGCATAGGCACAGTGTAATACCTAACGCATTTGGCTATTTCAATTTCTGAGTTGTCCGTTCGCCGCTGGCTCGCATCGTGTTTACCTGATACCTACATAGGTTAGGTACGTGGTTATACCTCGCTCGCATTTCTCTTATCGTATCGATCCTTAGTCGTAGTTTCGCATTTTGTCATTTATTCCATTGGGAATAAACGCACCGCACCTAAATACCTAGTTATTTTAGTAGAAAACCCCGCATCTAGGCATTTAGGTTTAGATCTTAGGTATCCTAGACACCCTAGTGCATAGGCACAGTGTAATGCCTAACGCATTTGGCTTTTGTTTTATTTGTTTCAATTTCTAAGTTGTCCGTTCGCCGCTAGCTCGCATCGTATTTACCTAATACCTACGTGAGTAGGTACGCGGTTACACCTCGCTCGCATTTCATTCAAATTCATACGAAAGTATTTTAATTTGAATAGATATTACGCAATACTTAATCCCTGAAATAATAGTTGAACCTAGACAGCGATCTAGCTCGCGTAGGTACGATCTGGTTGTTGCTATGCGCGTTTGTTCAAGCTTGCACTGGCAGTCATAAGTACCTACCTACCTACGGATATCGCTCGCGCCGCGTCGCTGCTCTGTACCGCTAAGATTAAGTCATTTCATTTATTTATTTTATTTATTTAATTCTTTATGCACACACAGTACAGAGATCATACACAAAACACATCAAAGAAGATGTACAAAGGCGAGCTTAACTCAAAATGAGTTCTCTCCCAGCAAACCTTTGAGTAGCAGAGAAGCATAAAATAATGAAAGGGGATGTGAAGTGTACATTACAAAAAAAAAAGAAACAAAAAGAAAAGGAAATAAAAATAAAAAAGATAATAAGCGTACCTACCTGAACAGGTAGGTACATGTATTTACACAAACATAGCATACATAGTATTATATTAATACATACTTACACATACACATAATACATAATATACCTACATACATATACATATATACATAAATATATATATACATATATAATATAAATATATATAAATATACAAAGCATACATAGATAAATATACAGACTTCATTATTGTGAGAGAAAATGTTCCCTTGTTCTTCTTCTGAAAATGTCCAGAGTATTACTACTGCGAATGGTGTGAGGTAGTGCGTTCCAAAGACGTACAGCTTGTACCGTGAAGGATGCATCATAACAGCATGTATCTACCACCAACAATAAGCGCTTGAGATTTTTTTGGGTTGACCAGCAATCCAAAAGATTTGGCCCAGATATTGATGTTTTCAAGGTCACTGTTGATGGCATCCACAGCCCTAGGTAGTTCATCAGCTTTGAAATGTCGATATATCTGCAAGTCGTCTGCGTAGAGGTGATAATGCGAAGTTAGGACCTTCGTGATGGCGTTAATGAAGACAGAGAAGAGAAGAGGAGAAAGGACGCCACCTTGTGGAACGCCTGCTACTAAGTCGCACCAATCGGAGGAAGCATCATTCATTCTAACAGATTGTGAGCGTCCATGGAGGTATGATTTAAACCATTTAGTTGCAGAGGCAGAAATATTGATGGATGAAAGAATACCTAAGAGAATGTCAAAATCAACCGAGTTGAAGGCACTACTGAAGTCCAATAAGACCAAAACTGTAAGTTGTTTGTTCTCCATGGCCAATCTTATGTCATCTGTAACTTTAACTAGAGTTGTTATAGTACTATGGCCACGGCGAAACCCAGATTGGAAAGGACTTAGCAGGCCATTAGAGGAGAGGTAATAGGTGAGTTGATCGTGAACAATACTCTCAAGTACCTTTGACAGGATGGGAAGAATTGAAATGGGGCGGAATTGGGAGTATGTTGTAGGATTGGGTACTTTGGGCAAAGGTATAACAGAAGCTTTCTTCCATGATGAAGGGAAAAGGTTAGAATATAAGGAGTAGTTTATAATGTGAGCTAGGATAGGAAGAATGAGATTTACGATGGGGAGAAACATTGGAAGTTGAAGGCCATCGTCACCGACCGCCCGAGTGGATATGGATTTTAAATGTTTACTAACATCCGCTTCTGTTACCGGATGAAATGAGAAGGAAGTATTTAAAGGTAGTGGAAGAGAAGAGAGAAGATTTAAGGTTGAAGATTTAACATCAATAGGGATAGCAGTTGGAGGCGCTGAGAAATAGGCATTTAATGCATTGGGATCCATGTCAGTAAGGTTGTCATAGGCGACCTTACCAGTACCCAAGGATTTTAGGAACTGCCATTGTTGTGAAGTGTCAAGGTTTTCAATTGACTTGTGAATGTGGTCTCGTCTCGCATCCCTACACATACGATTGCAGCGATTACGCAGTTTCTTATATAACTTCAACCCCTCCTCAGACGGGCACTTCATATATTTGCGCTTGGCCTTATCTCGCTTTGACATCATGTTTTTAATAGTTGGAGAAAGCCATGGCGCAGGACGATGTCTAACTCTTACCTTTTTAAGAGGAGCATGTACATCAAAGATTGACAACAATGTGCTGGTAAAGATTGACACCTTCTCATCCAGGTCATCGCAGTCATAAACAGACGACTAGTCAGTACCATCCACATCAGCACCCAAACGTTCCAGATCAATGTCTTTAAAATTACGAAGATATAGAAATTTACCCTTGCGTTTCGGAGGACGGAGTTTATAGGAGAGATATAAGAGATCATGGTATGAAAAAGGAGCAGATAACTGACCGTGTGAGGCCACCTTATGAGGGTTGGAGACTAGAATGAGGTCCAGTAGCGAAGGCTGAGTTTTTGGAACCTTATGTGTGGCTTTTAGAGGAAGAATGTGCATGTCCACAGAAGAGACAAGAGAGCAGAGTTTACGACTACGTGAATCTTTTTTTAGTAGACAGGTATTAAAGTCCCCGAGGATAATTCTCTGTTCATACATTGACGAAAATTTTTCCAATTGTATTTCAAAAGCAGAGAAATAATCAATATTGCTCACAGGGCTGTAGTATACGCCAAGTAATGCTTTGGTGTGCTTAAAATCAATTTCAATAAAAAGATATTCTGTAAAATTTGAGTATACACCTGGAGACTGGTCAACAATTTTATGAGATATATCCCCACGCAGATATACAGCAACCCCGCCGCCACCCTTACCAGTTCTGTCAACACGCACAAGCTTATACCCGGGTAGAGAATACTGGGTGGAAGGGAGTGAAGGCTTAAGAAAAGATTCAGAGATAAGGATAGCATGAACACAGTCAGAATTATTGAAAGAAGCCAGCATATCACAATAATGTCCAGGAATGCTTTGAGCATTTATATGGACAACATTGAAATAGTAAGGAAGGGCTGAAAAAATAGAGGACAGTTCGTCACAGAGCTGAGCAGCATTATTGTTACCAGATGCACTGGCAAAACTGTCATTAGACGCAACCGAAGAAGAACAAGAAGCAAAACTATCATCCGAGTCTGAAGTAACGTCTGAGTTTTCAGACATACAAATAAAAAAAAAATAATAAAAATACTAAATATATAAATATCTAATTTTGAATAATATATAAATTAATTATATAATATATAAAATAAATAATTAGTAGTTTGAACCTAAAGCCAATCCTCCATGCACTCGCTAGTTGCATTTAAAAAAAAAAAAAAATTACAAAAAATTTATAAAAAAGTTTTACATCGCAAAAAGACTAGTATTCAAATATTAAGTATTGACGTTTCCGAACGATTAACATAATGTTGTAAGACGTCAGTTACGTCAAAGTCTATGTAAATTAAACAAACTATAAAGCAAAACAAAAATGTGTAACTGACCGCCAATATTAATTCTCAACAAGAACAATAAAAAAAAAAAAAAAATAATAATAATGTTATATAACAAGTATGAAAAAATTCGTTGTCGATCTATTTGCGCGGTTTCCTCTGCGAAACTGTGACCGAACTAGCAGATGTCGCTTCGCCCACAGGATATTTCTCGAGAAGTTGTTGCAGTTCTGCCGCCGACTCGATTTTATGCCGCGAATTATCCGTGACTTGGACAACAATCTTCCCATCAGAGGTCCAGCACTGTCTCACACCATAATGCTTTCGAGCGCATACAAATAGGTCATGTCTGGGCTTTGTGAGGAACTCCGATAATGTTAAACCAGTGCCTTTGAGCTTAGACTTATTACGCCATACCTGGCTCCGGGTCGCACGATTTTCAAACCTTACCAATAGTGGGCGAGGTTTACCAGTGTCACTCCCCAGCCGATGGCAAACAGCAATGTCTTTAGCTGTGACACTTATAGCGTTCATTTTATTTGTGATTACTTTTATGACACTGCCCGTGAGATCCGCTGTACTTTCCTCAGAGAGGCCATGCAGAAGAAGAACTTTAGCTCTTGATGCCATCTCATGCCGGTCTAAGCCCTTCACGAGTAATTCCATCTGGGATTTCAGAGCACCCAAGGTCTTCCATACAAGGCCCTTAAAATCAGTGAAATCCCGAGAAAGACTGGCAACACTCTTATGGATAGTGGACTCACCTCCAGCATTCTTCAAGTCCTCTTCATACTGTGCCATCCGTCTTGAGAATGTGGTTGAAAGCTCCTCCATGCAGGCAATGCAGACAAATTTCATTTGTTGTTTACCGCACTTTAGTTTGATATTTATTTGTAAAAATGCCCCCAAAGGTTGGTAGTACCGATAGTAAAGTTCAATTGAAACTTTTATACGCTAAAAGAGAAAATATGACACTTAAAATTTCTTATACACGTTACCGAAACTTCTGCAATCGTCTTCTACGAAAGCTAAAATTAGCATACCATAAAAACCTGATAGAAGAAGCTGGCTCAAATAGTAAAGCTCTGTGGCAAGCCATAAAGAAAGTTACTAACACTCAGAAATGTTACGACAGCCCTGTTGAACTACTGAAAATCAGTGACGACCCAAAACAGTCTGTTAATAAAGTTTGTAACTTTTTTTGCTCAACAGGTAAAACCTTATCTGAAAATATTGCTCCTAATAACCCTGAAAGTTGTCTAACAGCCTCTTCACTATTCGTCCCTACAGTGAATACAACAAAATCCATGGTTTTGCTAGAAGTGGACAAAGCTGAAGTGGAAGCAATTATAATGCAGATGCGAGGAAGCTGTGCCACGGGATGGGATGGCATATCATCTCAAGTCTTAAAAAATTCACGTGACTCGCTTATCCCTCCCATAACACACATTTGCAATCTGGCAATAAGCACTGGTGTATTCCCCGATGCTCTAAAGAAGGCTATAATTCATCCAATTTACAAGGGCGGGGACAGAGACAGTGTTAACAATTATCGTCCCATTTCCATTCTCTCGGCAGTATCAAAAATTTTAGAAAAAATATTAAACAAAGCTCTTAAAAATTTCATGACTAAATATGATATACTAGCAAAGAATCAGTACGGCTTCCGGACAAACGTATCCACGGAGGACGCTGTGATCGACTTAACCAATACTGTAGTAAAAAATTTGGATAGCAACAACAGATGCTTGTGCATATTTTTGGACCTTTCCAAAGCATTTGATACTGTCTCTGTCCCTATCCTTCTTAATAAACTGGATAAACTGGGTATTCGAGGTACTGTTCATGGGCTGTTTGAGAATTATCTCACTAACCGTATGCAAAGAGTTAAAATGGGAAACCATCTGAGCGATGAGATAATGTCTACTTACGGCGTCCCTCAGGGAAGTATTCTAGGCCCTACATTGTTTCAGCTGTACATTAACGACCTCTGCACTATGGCTTTACCGTATTCTATGTTGTATGGGGTCCAAACTGGGCAACAGTGAAAGAGAGGGCGGAATACTCTTTGAAACAAGTTATGAGCTGGCTTTCGAAAAACTTGCTAACACTAAACTTAAGCAAAACAGTCTACGTCCCATTCTTTTTGTCTAAAATAAACGCACCCCCGCAAAATTTTTCAATAGTAGCCCACAATTGCCTCCAACCTAGTAACTGTACCTGTCAAGAAATATCGTGTGCGGCAAATGTAAAATATTTAGGTGTGCAGATTGACTGTAGTCTGAAATGGGACACCCAGGTAGAAACAGTTAAATCAAGAGTTCGTAGATTAATATACCTCTTTAAAACCTTACGGAGCACTACCACAAATGACAGGCTGAGACTGATTTACCTCGCTTTATGCCAGTCTATTATACTATACTGTATCCCGGTTTGGGGTGGATCCGTTAAAACTCAAAGGCTGGAACTGGAAAGGGCACAAAGAGCTGTGCTTAAGGTTATGTATAATAAACCGATAAAATATCCAACTTCACAGCTTTACGCTGAATCCGAAGTACTAACGGTCAGAAAGCTCTTCATCCTACAGTGCATACTAAGAGTTCATAAAAGCGTGCCTCCTCTAAACCCCAGAATACGTAAAAAGCAACCCGTATGTCCCGTATTACGCTGTAGGACCTCTTTCGCCAGACGACAGTTCAAAAAACTGGGCTATAAACTGTACAACACCTTTAATATAAAAGAAAATATTGTAGAACTCAACCATCACGAACTGAAAAAGAAAGCAACGGATTGGCTACTCAAACTCAATCACGAAGACACTGAAACACTATTAAAATTCATTGAGTAAACACATAAACACACACTCCGACACACCTTCACACACAAACACACACACACACACACACACACATACACATATACACACACACACACACGCACACACACACATTCACACACACGCAACTAATATAATTGCACACCTATATGTACACTTACTTATACATAAACAATAATATAGATTAATATAGTTGAAAAAAATAAATAAAAAAATATATATATATATATATATATATATATATATATATATATATATATATATATATATATATATATATATATATATGTATGTTTAAACTTACCTGTGACTCATGTTCATTGTGGTGTCATGTATCCAAAATAAACAAATTGTTTATTCTACAAATGAGCACTGTGTGTCCCAAAATACAGGCGTCAGCCTAGTTTGGGATCCAGTTTCTCGTACTTTAAAGTTTCAAAAATTTGAAATATTTTAGTAAATAAGAACAGTATCTGTAAACTTTTTTGTGATAAATAAATATTATTATTATTATTATTATTATTATTATTAATGATTTACTCTCGCGTACAATCGATTTATGATAATGCACTTAAAACCTCTGATTTGGCTATTAGAGATTCGTTCTTGTGTTCTATAGAAAACTTGGATAGTTTACGCGCGGATTTCGAATCCTTAGTACATGACATCAACGTTTAAGAGTTAAATTTAAATCCCGATTACTCAGTGAGTTATCAGGCCTTGTCGTCGTTTGACGATTTGTATTGTCGTATCAAACGCGTCGCTAGGAGTTTGGAGAATCCGTCTGACCGACCCAATCCCAGTCGCGACCGACCTAAGTTGCCACCAATTCAGATACCCGAATTTGATGGCAACATCCGCAATTAGTGTTTATTTATAGATAGTTTTGAGAATACAATAGATAAGAACGATTCGTTGACAGATCACGAAAAATTGCATTATCTCGTTGAAAAATTAACTGGTAAAGCTATAACCGTTTGCGCTGGAATTACGTTTAGTGCCGAAAATTATAATTTAATTTTAAATACTTTGAAAGCTAAGTATGAGGATAAAAGATCGGTAGCTAATGCATATTTGGATCAGATGTTTGATTTGAAAGCCATTACGGCATGTAACGATCAAAACTTAGAGAAGTTTCTAGATACTTTCGCATCATCTGTTCGCGCCGTAAAGAACCTAAAGATCGATGACCTCTGCGACTTCTTATTTTTGTATATGGGTTTAAAGAAATTAGATTCCGAAACCATTCGATTATTTGAGTCGGATCATCGCGGCAATAAAATTCCTAAGTTCGAAGACGTAGAAAGTTTTGTTCGCGAGCATATAAAAATATTGCAACGCTCTTCATCGAAGCATGAGGGCGCGACGAAAGTTGTTGGTTCCGAGCGTAAAATAGATGCGTCATCGAGGTCACTGAGGTCAACTCATACTTATGTTAATACCGCACCAGCACATGTACAATCACCTGTTTGCTCTTTGTGTAATGCTCATCATTCGCAATTGTACAAGTGTCCGGGTTTCCTAAAATTATCGCCTAGTGATCGTTATAAATTTGTTCGCGCTAATAATTTTTGTTTTAATTGTCGCGGTACTAAACACCGCGTTGTTTTATGTAATAGTAGCAATAGTTGTCGCAAATGTTCAGCGATACACCACACTTTACTTCATTTTGAAAATAGTAACGCCGCATCCAATGTGAGCACAGTTGGTTCGTCGAGCGGTGGCACACGGCGGCCTGCGCCACAGCCGCAGCCCGCGCTCGCGCGCGCTCCGGCCCGCCCGGAGACCGCTGCGAATGACGTCACCTTGTGTTCGTTGTCCGCTAGTGCTGCGCGCAATACTGTTGTTCTCGCGACTGCTCGCGTCATTATTGTTGATGCATTAGGTAAACCGCACATTGTTCGAGCGCTATTAGATGGCGTTTCGCAAAGTAATTTTAATACTCAAGATTGTTGTCAACGTCTTGGTTTCAATGTTAATAAGCGTTCAACCCGCTCAGTGGTGAAGGGTTTTGGAGGTTTACAGTCAGCTGTTCATGGCACCGTTAAAACAAGGTTTGGATCTCGTTTTAATAATAATATTTGGTTTGACATGGATTCGCTCGTTACAGATAAAATAACTGAACAGTTGCCTACCGTCTCGGTTGACACGTCTTTATTAACGAAATTTAAAGACTTGCCTTTAGCAGATGAGATCACTCTCCTACTCCGCGCGGCAGGTCCCAGCCTCGTGGAAGACCGCATTCGTGCACCCTGTACCTAAGAAAGGCGACAGGACAGATCCGACCAATTACAGGCCTATCGCTATAACCTCCCTACTCTCGAAGGTTATGGAGCGTGTCATTAACACACAGCTCCTGAGATACCTTGAAGGAAACGATCTACTGAGCGACCGACAGTACGGCTTTCGCCACCGTCGCTCAACCGGTGACCTTCTTGTGTATCTCACAAACCGGTGGTCGCAAGCCATCGAGAGTCGGGGTGAGGCACTAGCGGTCAGCCTCGATATAGCAAAGGCCTTCGATCGGGTCTGGCACAAAGGTCTTCTTGCGAAGTTGCCGTACTATGGACTCCCCGAGGGACTTTGCGAATGGATCGCCAGCTTTTTGTCCAACAGAAGCATCCAAGCTGTCGTCGACGGCACCTGCTCGGACCGCATGAACATAAACGCTGGTGTCCCACAAGGCTCCGTGTTGTCTCCGACGCTGTTTCTGCTGCATATCAATGACATGCTGTCTGATGGCTCCATTCATTGTTATGCGGATGACAGTACCGGGGACACGTGTTACACGGGCCGTGCAAATATCCCTCAGTCCGAGGTGGAGAAGAGTCGCGAACAACTTGTGTCTAAAATCGAGACTACTCTCTCTGGAGTATCCGATTGGGGACGACTAAACCTAGTCCAATTCAACCCCACTAAGACACAAGTATGTGTATTCACCGCTAAGAAAACCCCATTCATTGTAGCGCCGCAATTCCTGGGCACACCGCTTACCATCTCCTCGAGTATCGGGATCCTTGGTGTCGATATCTCCAGCGACGTCCAATACCGAAGTCATTTGCAGGACAAGGTTAAGTTGGCATCAAAAAAACTCGGAGTGCTCAACAGGGCGAAGCAGTACTTCACTGCGGGGCAGCAACTCCTTCTTTATAAGGCACAGGTCCGGCCTCACATGGAGTACTGCTGTCACCTTTTTGCTGGAGCACCTGCATACCAGCTTGACCCCTTCGACTCGTTGCAAAGACGGGCATTGAGGCTGGTTGACAATCCCATACTCACAGGTAGAGTGGAACCTCTTAGCCTTAGGAGGGATTTTGCCTCACTGTGTGTGTTCTATCGCCTATACAATGGTTTGTGCTCAGATGAATTGTTTGACATGATGCCCGTAGCTTCATTCTATCATCGCACCTCTCGCCATAGGCAGGGAATTCATCCCCACACATTGCGACCTGAGACGGTACGCACTGTGCGGTATGAAAGAAACTTCATCCCACGCACACTCAAGCTGTGGAATGACCTCCCTGCTGCGGTTTTCCCAAGCGCCTACAATATGGGGTTCTTCAAGAGGGGCATCAGAAGGTTTCTTCATGGTCGGCAGCACGAGTGTGACACCCCTGGTGTTGCATACGTCCATAGGCCACGGTAACCGCTTCCCATCAGGTGGGCCGTGTGCTTGTGTGCCAACTTAGTGGTATAAAAAAAAAAAAAAAAAAAAAAAAAAAAACGCTGTTCCTGGAGTCGTCGATATATTGATCGGCGCTTCGATTCTCCCGCACCTCCAGTTATCACGTAAGGTTCAAGGGGGACCGACGTACCCCGCTCCGCACGCACTGGAAACAGTTCTAGGTTTTGTTATAATTGGTTCCGCACCCGCTTCTATAGATAGTTTTAGTCACTCGACTGCTTCGTTCTGTTGCACCGTCGAGCCGTCACTGGAGTCTACCATCCGCAAGTTTTGGGAAATTGAAGAGGTCAATGTCCCACCTATCCTAAGCCCTGATGACAAGATGGCTGAGGAGATTTATTGTCGCACGACTACTCGTGATGAGCAGGGTCGTTATGTTGTCGCGCTCCCTTTCAAGGGAGATATTTTTTCGCTCGGTGACTCCCGTGTATCCGCTGAAAAACGCTTTCTTTGTTTAGAACGAAAGATGCAGGCGTTTCCAAAGTTAAAGCAAGCCTATGATGAGGTTGTTAACGAATATTTAGATAAAGGTTACATCTCACCTGCGCCTGCGGACACTGACGAGACTCAGCCTTCGTACATTATCCTGCACCACGGAGTTATTAGAAAAGATAAGCTTACTACTAAACTCCGCGTAGTTTTGGATGGCAGTGCTAAGACTAGCACTTCCGTGTCGCATTAATATTAGTAGAATTTTAGCTTTTTCGGACTCAACAGTCGCTTTGTGTTGGGCCCACTCTTCGCCCCATCGTTGGGACACATTCGTCGCTAATAGAGTGGCAAAAATTCAATCTGAATTAGCGCCACAAAATCTCTTTCACGTTGCTGGCACCGACAACACAGCCGATTGTCTCTCTCGTGGATTGCTTCCTTTGCAAATTTTAGATCACCCGTTATGGTTTAGTGGACCGTCCTGGATTCATGCCGCGTTAGATAAGTGGCCAGTTAGTCAATTCAATCCCACTACGGTTTCCGAACCACCCGAGGAGAAGAAGCACTCGCTTGTTGTATCGGTCCCGCGTGAAGAGTCCCTTATTTTGTTGTTGGCTAATCGCGTCTCGTCTTGGTCGAGACTGTTGCGTTGTATTGTTTATGTAGGCCGATTTTCGCGCTAGAGTACACAGATGTGTACCTTGTTTTAAACTCCGCCCGCGTTTTATCGCGCCTGAAATGGCCGATCATCGCTCTTGTCGTGTTGTTCAATCCGCAAAACCTTTCGTACACACCGGCACAGACTTTGCTGGGCCTTTCAAGGTCACTATTGCTAGTGGTCGTGGCATTCGCTCCACGAAAGCTTATGTTTGTTTGTTCATTTGTATGACAACTCGCGCGGTTCATATAGAGTTGACCGGTGATTTAAGTACGCTAAAATATTTGCCCGCAATAGATGTTGATGACGATAGAATGCACCTTCTAACTCGTCACGCTCTTTTAGATAGATTAGTCCAATCGTTTTGGAATCGTTGGAGAACCGATTGTTTGCACACGCTGCAGTCGCGTCAAAAATGGAATACTCCATCTAACCCAATTACTGTAGGGACGGTGGTAGTCCTTATGACTGAGAATGCGCCTCCTTTACATTGGCCTCTAGGAGTAGTAGAGGAAGTTTTTCCCGATTCCCGCGGGATAACTCGTGTTGTACGGGTTAAAACCGCAACCGGATCGTATCTGCGCCCGGTTGTTCGCCTCTGCCCTCTGCCTAGCCAGCAGTAGGCACGAGTTCAAATCTAGGTTTATATTTAGTTGTTATTTCCCAAACCTAGATTTAGATTAGACTTTAGATTTGTTCCGCATTTTTCGTTTTGAAGGTAACCCTTCAAGCCGGGGGGAATGGTTGCGCCGATAGTAGAATTTGTATTTTTTTTCGCTCAATAGTAGTAATTCAAATTGATGACACTGAACACACGCTCCCTATACCCATCTCCCTCCCGCACTACCTTTAAAGTGAGATAGCAATAGTTTTCGCACCGCTCAATTGTCAAAATAGACGCATATTCACTTCGCATCGATCTAGAGAAAACAATGGCGGCGGCGCACGCGACTCTTAGAAATTAATAATGTTTTGTTGGATTTTAACCGCTTTCATAGACCTTTACCGATCGGATTGTGCCTCTCGTGTGTCCCTCAAGTGATTTAGTGATGTGGGCAGCAGCTCCTGAGCCAGGAAGAGAAGACCGGTGCACCGGCCCAGCCAGCACGTGGCTTCGTAAAGGTTAGTGCATCCTCTCCTAATTTCTCGGGTTGCATTCAATGCCTAAACCACCTCCGCGGCAACCCGATCACCTATCTTGTTTGTTGTGTAAAGTGTCATATGAAACATTTAGCTTCACCCCCGCAAAATACAGTCCACTAGCTCAGGTGGCATGAGAATCGCGCCACCATATTCTTTAAATAAATCAGTGAATGATAAGTGTTATTGGGCCTGTACAGAAAAAACCACATTAAAATGCAGTGCCACGGTTAGAACGGAACTAGAAAATAATAAACATATTTTAAATTTGTTGACCACCTTCATCCACCGCGCCCTGAAGAAAAGTCGCCAGAAAGATAAGGGCTGATTTAAAGAGAAAAGCGGAACAATGTATGGAAAGCCCATCACAAATTATCCAGGCATGTAAGCAAGAAGTACCGCAGAATGCAGCTCCTTACATTCCTAGTAATGACGCTATGCGAATGGTAATAAATCGAGCACGATTAAAAATACCCCATCAATACCAAAGGAATTAAGTGCAATAAAATACTTGGACAAATACAACGTGCTCAACAATAAAAAAATTTTGATTGGTCTTTATATTAAAGAAAATGAAAGTGTCCTCGTTTTCGCCACCGAAAATAATCTACGGTTGCTTAAGGATTCTTCATATTGGCTTTTAGATGGCACATTTATGTGTTGCCCCATTCCATATACCCAAATGTATACTATACATGGATTTGTGGGTAATAAGGAAGGCGCTTTTAAAATTGTACCGTTAGTGTATGGGCTGCTAAGTAACAAAACTGAAAATTGTTATTATATTTTCCTTGAAATAATAACGCGGCATGCGTTTAATGAATATGGCTTGAACTTAAAACCACAATATGTGTTGACTGATTTTGAGATTGCCGCTACTAAAGCGCTTAAAAGAGTTTTTCCAGATTGTAGTCAAAAATATTGTTATTTTCATCTTCGCCAATCGATTTGGAAACATATACAACAAAGCGGATTAGCAACGAGGTATGGAACAGACATAAGTTTCGCACATAAAATGAGACAAATACCTGCTTTGGCATATTTAAAGTCTGAGGAAATTCGCGATACATTCCATTTGCTAGAACAAAAAGTGCTACCAAAGGAAGCAAGTTCGGTTATTTCTTGGTTTGCGAAATATTATGTAGACGGCACTTATAAGACTATTGCCTCTACTGATAAAAGTGACACCAATAGTAGTGCACGAGTGTCAATTCATAGAATTTCACCCTTGTTCCCGCCTGAAACATGGTCTTTCCATGATCGTTTAGAATAAAACACCCCTAATTCACAAAATTCAGTCGAATCATGGCATCAGTGATGGAATGGGCTCCTAGGAAGAAAGAAGTGGAACTTATTTAAAACAATAAAAGAAATTGAAAAGAACAGAAGAGTAATGAGCTGATAATAGAAAAAATTAGAGCTCAAGATGAGTCAGTCTCTCCCAACAAAAAGAAAAAGCAGGCAGGAAAAGAAGAAAAATTGAAAAACTTTTAAATCAAAAAGACCACATGGAGAGGCTTGACTTCATGAGCTCGATGGCTTACGTTTGCCACTTTAAAAAATAAAACATCAGTTCTACATTTAGTTTTTTTATTATTTTATGTTAATATTGCTTAATTAAAATAAATACCTACTTGATTAAAAATTATGCTTTTTCTTCATACCTACCAATTAATTTGCATGTAACTACTCTGAATTTAACATTCGAAACATCAGTCCATCGATTAATAAATATTCGAAGAATCGTTCAGTCGAAGCAGCGTTTGGCGACAAAACGTTGTTTCGCACTAAACTCTATTCGCACAATCGGTCAGTCGATATTCCAATAATCTAACATATGTGTCTCGAAATTAAGTTACGGACCCCAGAAATTCTCTGTGCTTACAGGGTTGGCAGCGCGAGTGTAACTCCCTTTTTTTGCACACGTCCGTAGGCCCCGGTAACCGCTTTCCAATAGGTGGGCCGTGTGCTTGTCTGTCTAAGTGGTATAAAAAAAGGTGTGTATCAAATATCAGTATAATTAGTCAATAGAAATGGGGGGAAACAGGGCATTAAGATCATTTGGAGTACTTTGTTCATTGATATCGACCCGATGTTGAAGTTCTCTCTTTCTATGATCGCACTTAGCTCTTAAGCGAGTTTGTCAGACCTAGGTGACATAATGAAAATCTAAATATTCAAAATATCCTTTGCTTCGTAAAAGTGTTCAATTAACTTGATGCTATAGTTATTATGAGGTTGCCGTATAGATTTTGTTTGGCTTATATTCGGTCAAGTGTATACAAGCCTTAATGTATTTTATCCCGATGACGTAGTTGAATATGGTATATAGAATGTTAAAAACGGACCATCACGAGTATAGTATGTTTTTCTTGGGTTTTATAGTATGAATACTTAATATTGTACAAGGGTTTGTTTAGTATTTTTGAAGAACCACAAAATTACTACCATATTACGGAGAATTCTTCTTATTCTATGTTGACTGTTTCCATAACTCATAAAATTTTATGAATTGACCTACATGACGTAGATTTCTAAGTTTACTATATAAATTTAATAAAAAAACATAATCAGATACTAAAAATCACATTATATTCATGATTATGTGTTATATTAAACAAACATTGTTTTATTACTACTCTTTATACTATATATGCTATTTTAATATTTTAACCTAATATTTTTTTAACAAAAACTTTATTTTCATTTATTTATTAACATTAATAATTTAGTACCAAAAACATTACAAATCTTATAAATTAATTTAATATATACATTTTTTTTGGACTAATCGAATAATCCACCCCTGATTGCTCCCGATGCAAGGGTGTTCATCACACTTCTACTACCGTCTCTACCACGGTGAGTGTTCTGACGAGCTCTTCCAACTAATCCCACCATCTCCTTTCCTACATAGGACAACACGTGCAGGCCTTAGATATCACCCTCACACTGTGCAGAATATACGAGCAAGAACCAAGCGGTTCGGAGACTCTTTTCTTTGCCGCACCACCAAGACCTGGAATTCATTACCAGCACACGTGTTTCCTTCTTCCTACAGTCCCGGGGCCTTTAAGCGGGGCGTGAAAAAGCATCTGATGAGGCCGCCAAGCTGAGTGCCACCATTGTAGCACTTAGTGTCTGTAATGGTGACCCTCTTTCCTGAGACTTTGCCTTTAGCTTACCATCAGGCGAGGTGAGGTCAAGTTGGCGTGTCCTATATAAAAAAAAAAAAAAAAAAAAAAAAAAAAAAAACTTGCTGCGTTTCCACGCTGGATTGAGATGGCCAGCGTCTGGACAAGGAACGATCCGGACCGGGAGTCACCAGTGGCCTCTATGAGCCTTTGCCCAAGTGGATCCCCCTGCTGGGCTCCCACCTTTGAAATAAGAACGTTGTTTTCGTAGAAGAGGTTGGAAGGAAGTCTATACACTTAATAAAGAAAGGGGTAGAGAGAAGGGATTTTTCTTTGACCTCACTCAATAGAACGTCTCTCTCTAGGGTGTAACACGCGTTGCGAATATCCAGCTTCAGCAAAACCACCCCCTCGTTCCTCGAGTCCATAACAAAAGCCCGCGTGATGTGAATGGCGGCCTCACATCCCAGATACGTTCCAAACCCCAACTGGTGAGGCTGTAAGTAATCAGCCATATCCTCTGTGACGGCACGCCAATTTGGCAGTCAAGCGACGAAAAACGCTACCGATCGATATTGGTCTTAAGCCGCCATCTTTTTTGGCCAAAGCAAAGAGGGAGGCTCACACAAGTGGGTTTAACTGACCACTGAGTAAAAAAATTACCAGCCCGGTCAAGCACCCCAAAAGACGCCTACTGTTCTCTCCCGCCCACACAGACGTCAACTCCTTGAGATGCCCTGGCCGAATGCCGTCTAAGCCCACCGCCGAACCCGCATAAAATGACCCAATAGCCGAAATCACGTCTCTTATCGCAACTGTTGCCGGAGTAAACGAGAGGCTCGGATCCGGAGGTAAACTGAGGGGACGTGAGGGACCCGGATTCTTCAGCTCCAAGGCAGCAGTTGTACCGGGATCCCGCTGTGCGAAGAAATCGTTGGACATCAAAAGGCGAATATCACCTCTAAGATTCCCCTCGAAGTCCTTCGACTCAATATTTTTCTAAGTAGACCGGGGATCGGTGCCCGTTTTCGACGCTTATATTTCGATGTCCTCAAAGTCATCTGCCGACTCCCTTGCAGGCAGCCCCAACGCTGTGTAAGCAAACGAGAGAAGAGCCGCCCACTCATTCATGCCATTGGAATGGACACACGAGTTAATAACGTCGAACAGTCTAGGCCGCCTGATTTTGGGTACCCTTGGGGATGTACCGGAATGACAGATAGAAAGTAAGAAAAATCATTTATTCAAGAACACACAACGTACAGAGAGTAAACATAATAAGAATACCCTCACTGCACATCGTGCGCACAAAAATGGGCCACCATCTCAGCATGAATGTCCCGCACACCAGGGTATGCGAAGCGCTGGTTTTCAGATCGCGCGTCTAGTGGCTCCGCCGCCACGCAAAACAAGTCAGTGATGCATCAGAACACAACAGCAGTATACAGATACTCTTAAAAATACGAATAATTTTAATACCAATAAATACCCCTTAAAGAAGTGAGTCGGTCCAGGGTACTCTGCGTGGGTGACTGACTCAGTCCTACAGATGTACTTATACCGGTCGAAGAAACCGGCGAGTTCGTAGCCGGGCGCTGCACACTCTTGTGCATGCATCCACTGTGCACCTTCAGAGAAAATGCGGAGAAAACACGAGAAAACTCCGGGCAATGTGCAAATTGTGCTGGGTTTACACTCTTGTTGGCCTATAATTAACAATCCCACTTATTTAGCCAAAATGTAAATCAAACAAATCATATTACCAAAAATATAAATACCTATAGTCAGAATTTTAATTCGATTCCAGATTTGACATTAGCTACTGTCATTTTGTGAAATAATGATACCACATATAATAGTGTGGTGATGAACACAAAAATCGATAAACAATCAGTGTGCCAATTAAAGACTAAATTATTGAGTTTTATTTAAAGAAATACATAATTATTCATAATAATTATTTATTAATTAGTAATCGCTGCTCTATTTTATAAAAAGTTAATATTTTTGTTTTTATATTAAAATTTGAAACGGCACCAAAAATGAGCTGGAAAAAAGCTGCCATTCAAGATTGGCTTTTAAATAAAAATATTCATTACGAACCAGATATGGTTAAAGCTACGCTTTTAGAACTGATTCCACATAATGAGTCTTTTAATAAGTACGCTGTAGACGAAATGGCAGCACAACATGGGATCACGGTTTTAAGACTGCCCCCTTACCATTACGAGCTAAACCCTATCGAATTGATATGGGCGCAGGTAAAGGGGCATGTAGCTCAAAATAATAAAACCTTCAAATTGACAGACGTGAGAAATTTATTTCAGGAAGGCATTCAAAAAATTACGGCTACCGAATGGTCCAAATGCGTATCCCATGTTGTCAAAGAAGAGGAAAAAATGAGTAGGCTAGATATGTTAATTGACAATATCACAGACACATTTATAATAAATGTTACAGAAAGTGACAGCGATAGCGATAGCGATGACGGCGATAATTTATAAAATAAATTATTACCATAATACATCTATCTGTTTTATTTGTCATGTTCCTTCATGATCACATTTTTTTATTTACCTCACACACAATTATAAAAGAAAAGTCTCAGATCGTTAATTAATCGTCAAAACAAAATTATCGGTTCAAAAATATTTAATTTCCTGATATACTTAGTTTACGAGAGTAAAATTATAAACGAGAAGAATCGATCCGGAAATATTCCATTTTCATATCGAATAATTTCACAACGTCACTATTTAGTACTTGTCATAACGTTGCAACACTGAAATTGTCAAATCTGGAATCGAATTAAAATTCCGAGTATAGAACTAAAAAT
The DNA here is from genome assembly GCA_963662185.1 of Eilema griseolum. NCBI lineage: Eukaryota > Metazoa > Arthropoda > Insecta > Lepidoptera > Erebidae > Eilema > Eilema griseolum. Next base: position 25,020,820 of record OY759233.1, on the reverse strand, counting down.
TTGTTACAATTAAATACAATAATATGAATGTAAAATGTCAAAAGCAAAAAAATAATAATAATTGAACTAAGTAACTCCACAGAAATCTTTAGTATAAGGCGAAAGATATAGCTACATATATACAACGTAAATAAATTTATTATATATAATTTAATAATACCTTACATATCCCCAAGTACACACATACATTAAGTTTCTATAATATTTACAATATGTTGTGTTTATGTAAATATTATAGAAACTTAATGTATGTGTGTACTTGGGGATATGTAAGGTATTATTAAATTATATATAATAAATTTATTTACGTTGTATATATGTAGCTTATGACTACACTAATTTAATAATACCTTACATATCCCTAAGTTTAAAATTTAAAAACATTTCCATCTAAAGGTTGCCTGGAAGATATCGCTTGTAGCGATAAGGCTGCTATTTGTACATTTTTCATAATGTTGTCCGTACATGGTACTGTAATGTGTTGGTGTACAATAAATATTATCTTATCTTATCTTACATATTTATGCGTTATGAAGGGAAACCAGAGTTACATATACCTATATATAAACAAACTAATATCAAATTTATACTATTAAACATAGAAAATCGAATTCAAATATTTTACAAGCTAATGAAATTATTATAATGCGATAAAAGTTTACAATTAAATCTAGCTGTGCCAACGTATCGAAATATTTTTTATAAACTACCGAGGCAGTTAAAAGGCACTCTAAAAATAATTTAAAGTTACCAAACACTTCCGGTCACCTGTCAAAGCCTACTAAAAGATACTTCAACATTTTAGTAATTGGAAATGGAAAATTCAATTAGGTATAATTCGTGTTGGCAACACTTTCATTAGTAAATGTTTCAATCTACTTTTTTGTTGACTTGGCAACTATTTCGCAACATATTTGGTGGTAATTTTAAAACGTCAACCGGTATAACATCTACCTCGATCTAGTTTGTTTTGCACTATGTGACCCATTGGTTAGACGGCAGTCTTCCTCTTAATTGTATACTCTTATTGACGGTGTGGTTGTGCTCATGGATCGTCTGGTAAGTTGCTCGCACCTTTAGCGAGAACTCTCTCTATTCGTGTCCCAGCGTGTACACTCAATAAGCTATTTGTAGAGGACTTAACAAGGTCTGTCCATCTTGGGGGTGATTTGCCGCGAGAACGTTGGTTCTCCACTCTTTCCTGTACCACCAACCGTTCCAAAGAGTTTTCGTTATGAGTGATATGACCAAACATTACACAATCGACAGTTTCATTACAGTATTCTCATTTGCTCAATCGACGAAAGCCTTTGTTTGATACAAAGCTCTTTTAGAATAGAAATGTTAGTGCGGTGAGCGGTCCATTTAACCCTCGTCTGCCAGTCCTGAAAGTCGTAAGTTGCCAAAGGTGATGTTGCCGGAAGCATATCTCTCGCACCCTGGTTGAAGGAATCCAAAATACCTACGCTCATTTACACTTTCTTCTCATGATGATGTGTTTCTTATTGGTTTTTATAGACGCAATCTAGGGAGGAAAACCTGCCACAAAACAGGGGAAAACTTGTTGAGGCCCAACCTCGAAAATCTTGATGACTGCGCATCGTACACTAAATTTTCAAAATATTTTCATACATCAATTTATTTCCCCAAAACCAAATGACGATCACAATTATCTTTGTTTTCATATTTCATACATATAAATGAACATTAAAGCTTTTATTAATACATTTCAAATTGATCTTGCACACTAACTTGTTTGCACAGTTCTCTCGGAAGCTGCTTTCCGACGAGAGGCAATATCGCCAGGTACCTACAGTGTTAATATTAACTTAGTATTTTCATACAGACAGATCAAATTCGTTTTTAAATTTTTCACACTTTACGGTATCCTATTTCCCAGTGCCACTTTGTATCATATCTCAACTTTTAAGAATGAAATATAATATTTCTAAAAGGTTTTGCATACAGTTGACTTTCTTTCATTTTGCATCCTTCTTTATTCATGTAGTTTATTTGTGATTGCTCGTTGTCAACTTTATCTGTACATTTTGTTATTATTATCTCCTCTATTTGCGTAATATCGTTAAATATATACTTATATATCTTATGATAAGTTTTCTTTTCATGTATCTATCAAAACTTATAACAAACCGTAAAACTTTGTTCGTAGAACGTGCCAAACTTTGGAGTTTCAGAGACCACGATCATTTGAAAATTCTTTTTGCATTCAATGCAAAAATTGCATGACAAAGCTGCGCTATCAAAGTTATAATTTTTTCATAGTGCAGTTCTTGAGAAAAGTTTTATTTTATTTTTATACATTAATATATAATGTATGTAAATAAGTAACTCATTCTGTATAGAAATCTATTAACTAAGACGGTGTTCTAAAATATTACAAACCGAATTATTAGAATCGTAATTTATATATATTTACTTTGATGCTATTGTACTAGGAGGTAATAAAACATCATAATCCGTGGTAAATTACCAAGGACTAAAACGTACTTCTCGAATATTCTCGGTACAAATAAAAGCAGTGGGTTATTTCAAACGTCCTTGTCACGGTATCGATGGCGTAGGACTTGAACGAAAATTTAGTAATGAAATTCCAAGTAGATTCATAGCTCGATCTTGGAGACTCGCTTTCATTCGAAGGGTTGGAAATATTCATTCTTTGTGCAAAATATAAGACCCCATTCTTTGGTTTCATTTTATTTTTGTCTCTTGAATAACTGGGGTGTACTGTTCAGTGAACTTGAAAGAAATCTCGGCTGCATGCCAGAAATGCTGTTTATATTATTGCGATATGCACATTGTTACTACATTTGCTCTAGATAACGAAGTAAGCAGGTAGTGTACTTGTATGTAAAGAACTTATACGAGATGATATTAAAGAATTTGTTAAAAAATAGTTGCTCTAAATTGAATACCATTTAATATTATCTGATGGTTGTTATAAGATTAAAAATAGGTTAACTTAATTGTATTCACTTAGTTACACACAGCCTATTCTTTTTTTCATACAAGTTCCCTTAAAAATATCGTTTTGACGTTTAGTAATTTATTGTGTCGTCATAATATTTAACAATCAAAGAATTTACTTATATCCGTTCATTGGATGATTTAAAATAAATAAAAACTTATCGTTTTTACAAGGACCAACACAACTTTTATCATTTTTATTTAAGTACAGTTAAATAATTTATTTTAACTACAGTAAAATATCTAATTGTGTAATTGTTATACCTGATATAAAATACTAATAAAACGAGAGTAATTAGCTGTCAGCGGCGTCAGGTACAAAGGCGTTTGATTTTTAATAAGCAGGCTTAATTAATTTTATTGAGGGTAGGTATTAATGTTTATCCAGTATTCGGGGTAAAGTGTGCTTATGAACTCGAGTTGCTTACAAATTTTTTGAATTTTCATTAAAATTTCAACTTTGAATTGACTTTTAAACTGAAATTAGTCGTCTATTATTAGGTATATTTTAATCTAAAAATTCATTTCATCATAAGATTTTAATATAAAGACTATTAATACTGTAGATTGATGGCACTTGGTGGAATTTGTTGTCAAAGGAGGAGGATATATAAAGTAGATAGTGACAGTTGAGGATGCCGTAAGGCGAAACCGGTCAGGTGTAATAAGCAATAAAGTAATGTGGAAAAGTACAAGTGAGTTATCAATATGTGTTTTAATATAAAGTTTTCAACAGTGATCATGTTCATAGATGTTTATTTTACGCTGGTGTAAATATAGATTCCGATCTCGCGAACTGTAAGACGAAACCTATTTTTTTTTCGAGATTATATGTAGCATATATGCTATTTAAAACTATTCACTTTCTTTGTGTTAAAATTCATGTGAGTTCTGAAGTAAAATAATAGAGCCGATGGAGTTTTTGCTGTAATGAATACTTTGCAAATATTGCCTTGGAAAATGTAAGGTAAAATGCAATTAATACTCGGTATTATAAATGCTGCATCGTAGATTCTACATTTAAGTATATAATTCTATATGTATAAAACGTGTTAATATTAATGGTTAAGAACCACTACCTGTCATGTTGTGCACAGTAGGTAATAGCTCAAAATTATGTGCTCACTCACTATTTTCCCTTCGTATTAGTATGAACTATCTACTTTATATATCTATTTGTGTGTTATAGTATATGTATATCAGTATATGTTGATAATCATTTGTGTAAATCCGTATATTAATTTTATTTTACTTATATTTCTCTCTATTTCTTTTATTTTTAACTCACTATCTATTTAAGTTTAGCCAATAACTATACCATATCTTTTGTTTTTATAACATTACTGTCCATCCCAAGGTTGCCTGGAAGAAATCGCTTCAGCGATGAGGCCGCCCATTGTTCATTGAAATGTATACATGCTACAGATATTTCAATCCACGAAGACGCGCCCCTCCATTTCTCCGATCAGTTTACAGTACATGTGTGCACGCTTAAGTCAATGTCTGAGTGTTATCCGTACACACTAATAATCTATGTGTGCACGCACACACTATAATTAATAGACTAATCAGGAGAGAGCGTCATAGTCAAAAAGAAAGATGCTCTACTTCAATTTTAAATTTTATACCCGACTGCGAGAAAAGGGTTGTTTTATTTTTAGGTGTAGATATTTTATGTGATTCTTTAATATAATGATAATATTACCATTTTTATTATAGGGGTAATTATAGACATACGTGAAATTTTTTATAGAACTTTATTAAGAAATAAAATAGGTAGTCAATCACTCGTTTCAGAATTATCTAATTCAGAGTCTGATGTATCGCCGACATTTATAATAAAACTAAAATCAAGATCACAGTGTCTCAGGTGTTCGTCTTCTATTTTTTCCACGTGCTTACAAGTATTGAACCAGACATCTTTATTTACGCGATCAAATGCTTCATTTAAAATGGGCATAATCGAAGTGTAATTTTGACTGATATTGCGACTAGCAACGTCGTTTTTTATAATACCCCAAATATTTTCGATTGGGTTCAATTCTGGATGATAAGGAGGCAGCCGAAGCACTGTGAATCCATGCTCTTTCAATAAATCGTCCACTTTGTACTTGCGAAAGTTTTCTTTGTTTTTTAATATAAGATTATAAAGTTCAGGTTTTTTGTAGCTTGGTTCAAAATGGATATTTTTTGCATTCAGCCAAGTCTGCATGTCTGATTTGTTGGAGTTGGATGATGGAATTTTTTCCGAACTCGTATTGTGATAAGCTGCATCATCCAAGATTACCACGGCATTAATTGGGAGATTTGGTATTAGTTTCTCCTTAAGCCACTTTAAGTAATTTTCTGTGTTCATGTTATCGTGGCAGTCTCCAGATTTGATCTCTGCTCTATATGTCAACAATGCATTTGGAACGAAACCCTCTGCACTTCCACCATGTACTATAATTATGCGCACTCCTTTTGATAAATTTTGTTTTATTGCTGTATTAGAATCTTTTTCGGCCCAAGATTTTTTTGCACGTGATTGGTATGAATATATGATTCGTCTGTGTAGACTATAGGTCTACCTGCATTACGAAAAGACTTTACTTGTTTTAAATATTTCAATCTTAACATCTGCATATCATGTTTTTCGGTTAGCACCTTCCTGTTATTCTCAGTTTTTCTCCATTTATAACCAAGTTTAAGTAACAATGTCCTTAGGGTTGTTAAACATCCATCAAATTGTATGCGGTCTTTTAAAACAATATTAAGTCGTGATAATGTTGGAAATTGACGATGTTCTATATGATAATTGTGAATGGTTCTTCGGATTACACCTATATCAAATTCATCAAAATTAATTTTTCGTGGTCTTACCCTTCTCTTCTTCATAGGTGATGTAAAAATAGTAGCACTTCTGCCCACTAAATTAGAATGCGACGTGCTCGTTTCATTTTCACACTCAGTATCCACTTCCGTAGTCAGCTCTGTTGTACGCTCCACACTTGGGACTATGGGAACTATACCATCCGTCTCCATAGTTATATTGGATTCTATAGTAGGAGCTGTAATAGGCTGCATTGTATCAGTATATTCCTTTCTTTCGCGTAGAATTCTAGTCACTGTGCTTTCAGAAACTCCAGCAGCCTGTGCGGTTCTCCATCGTGCATCAGTGAGTTTTTCTGCATATTTGTTACTTGCTTCTTTTTTCATAAAATCATAAACTTTAGAAATAATTTCTCTCGCCTAAAATTAAAAAAAAATATATATTTTGACTTATTTCTAAAAAAATCCTTTATTTATTTCATGTGTTTTAATAACTATAAAATTATAAACAGTCATTTACATACCTGGCTTTTAAGTACAATACGCTGAGATTTTTTCGACATTTCAAAAAAAAATTAAGTGGAGCAGCTTTCGTAATGAGTCTGGAATTTCGCAACATAGATTTTACTACCCGTCTGCATCGAACCGCTGACGGTTCGCGACTGAGGCCGGAGCAAACTCCCCGCACCCCGCAATCCCCTCAAACGAAAACAAGTGGGGCGCGTCTTCGTGGATTGAAATACACACATCAACAAAGTCTAGGGAACAAGGACATTTCTAGTTTTTATTTAAAAACCCTTTCTTGTAATAGTGAGTGTTTTATATCAATAGAAGGGTATTTTATACCGTTTTTAATTTTAATTTTAATAAAAACATTTTCATACCAATTTTTTTTTTTTTTAATAATGTATTGAATAGTGCCAATATTGAGTATTACAACCTTCTATGATTAGGCACAAAAATAACGAGGTAGTAAGAAATACAGTAATTAACCGTACTTTAAACGTTTTTAATAATCTGTAGGACCTCCTAAAGCATTAGCAACAGCTCGACAACGGCGTGGCATACTTAGTATGAGATTGTCAATCATCGTCTGTGGAATATGGCTCCATACACTGCGAAGGTGTAAAAAAAGTTGTTCTTCAGTGTTCAGATTTTCCAAAGAATCACTGAAAGCTCTTCTCCCAAGCAAATCCCAGGCATGCTCTATGGGATTGAGGTCGGCAGACTGAGCAGGCCATTCCAACGTCGTCATATTGTGCTCGCTTAACGCATTGACCACTACCCTCGCGGTGTGTGACCGTGCAATATCTTGCATGAACATAAAATCTTGACCGAACTGCTGTCGATGAGGGATTACCATGGGGTGTTTAACCTCCTGAATGTATTGGTTTGCATTCAAATTGCCCCGTATCCAAACGAGGTCGGTCCTTCCACCAAGGCGAATTCCAGCCCATACCATGATTGTTCCACCTTGGTAAGGATGAACTTCTTGCGGATTCTGGAGACGACTCCGACGTCCAGGAACTCGCCATACACGCACTCTTCTCGAATCAGGATGAAAACCGAAGCGAGATTCGTCGGAAAACAGAATCCGTGCCCATCGATGGTCGGTCCACTGTAAATGTGCGTTAGCCCACAATAAGCGACGACCTCGATTTCCACGTCGAAGAGCTGGAACCGTAAGCGGTCTGTGAGCATGAAGATTGGCTTCGTGTAGTCTTCTCCTGACAGTTTGATCGCTAATAACCACTTGATGCTGAGACTGGAGGCCTGCGACCAACTGACGAGCAGTAATCGTGGGTTGCCGCCTTGCGGAATTTTGCAAGAAACGATCTTGTCGCGGGGTAGTAACCCTATTTCGTCCCCTGTGACGTTCGGCAACATCCCCTGTAGACCTGTAGCGTGCCCATAATCTGCAAATTACGCTTGGTTGGGTGTTGACAGCATCCGCTACGTCGCGTTGAGTTCGTCCAGCTTGCAGCATACCAACAGCCCTTAACATCTCTTCGCGACTTAAATGACGACGTGACATGATGACTACAGTCACAAAAATGCACAAACCATACGTAAAAGACGTATTATTGATAATAAACGTTATTTACAATCAAAAAAAATAATTTTTATTTTGCCTCAGAGAAACTGCACAATCAAACACTTTTAAAAGTTTTCCCTCCATATTCGAAAATCATTACTTATTTAAATTTATTTTTAAGTTTCGAACAACTCTGTAATCTACTTTATTCTATTTTTATTTATTTGCTGCCAGTTATTTGCAAAACAAGATTTACACGAAAAAAAATAATTGGGGTCATCTTGTTCCCTAGACTTTGTTGAGGTGTTTATCTGTACCTACTAGTCCTACTGTAAATCTGTTGATGTACAATAAAGAATTATCTATCTATCTATCTATAATTTGAAGTACTACTACAATACCACAGTATGACGAGTAAGAAAGTAGTATTAAAGTTCGTTAGGTTATGGTAGTACTATTACAACCGGTGATTGAATCTAGAAAATTCTATGACGTCATACTGTCATTTTTGTAATGGATACTTTGCAAATATTGCTTTAGAGGTGGTAGGGTATAATGCAATTTCCTGTTCGTATTAAAGCAGCCACTAGGCGACCTACATACTTCCACGCCACTAAAATCGTTAAACAGTACCACGTACTAAGCATAGTATTGTTGCTGGTGAGTACCAAACTTTATTTTTTCTATTCATATTATTTTTAAAAAGAGCATCTACTAGTAACCAATATCAGTAGTTATTATATTACACTAACACCTCCACCAAAGCTCCTAACACGACCAATTGGTTTTACCACGATTTATGTTGGTAGTGTCATGGCCAGAATTTGAACCTCGAAGCTCTCGACCTTAATGCCGACTCCTTAACCACTAAGCTACCCATCAATCAGAGAAGCTGTGAAGTAGTGTAAAAAGGCAAATGGTAACATATTAACATACCTATAAATATAACCACGAAACAGTTTAGATAAATATACTTTTTTTATGAAAACAAAACAAGGAATGCCTCCAAGGCATTTCAGTATAATGACGTGATGTTGTGGCCTCATTTTAAGCCAACGCTCGAAGTCATCTCGGTTATAATATTATGCATGTTATACTACGTAAAGCAGAGATTTATGAAATACGAGCATTGATAGGATACCACGAGGGCCAATAATAGATTTAGGATAAATTTGACAGCTCCATATAACCATTTAAAGCAATTTTTGTGTCCAATCAAAATATTATTCATCGAAATCGGTTCAGCAGTTTATTTATTAGAGGAAATACATTAATCTATGTATTTGCCGCAAATAGCACTACATATTCTTTACACAAAGACTTTTTTTTATTTTTACGTGCATAAAATCCGGTGCCGGTGGGAAAGGATATGTCGGACTCGAACCGACTAAAACACTCGACGCCAGTAGGCCCTTTTTGGTAGGTTGACAGGCATAACCCTCGCACCCTGGCCGACCCAGGTTAATCTCTCTCGAACTGGCCCTCTCCTCGGGTATGGGGTCCACAGAGTCCCCAAAACATTAACACAGAAACTAAGAAATGAGTTATTCAAGTTATTCAAAGTATGAAAGGGAAAATATCAGGATAATGACCAAGTAACCAAAAGAAAGAAACCGCGTGTCATAAACAAAATTTCTCCATAATGTCGGGTTTAAATCATAGTAAGTATAGTAATTTCATTTCTAATAATCTTTAAAATAAAAACAATCTTTGTAAAGAACAATTAATACTCTGCATTTACTTTGCACTCTGCTTAACAGTTGTTCAAAGGCTGGTTTCCTATTGAACAACTGTCAAGTCAACGTTCAAGAAAGCCGTAATTATAGGTTGCAAAGTAGATTCGATTTTAACTCAATAGCAGTTGTGGGAGATGAAACCGCCATATTTTTGTAACATACGGAATTGAAGTCTATGTACTAGATAAATTATATTCTAGTACTAATACTACTGAAGAGGTTTTTTGTCGGTACACGCTAATTTCTAAAACCTACCTATGTCATTTGAAAAGTTCTTTCTTGATTTCATCACTTCTTGGGAAAGCTAAAAGGTATAAGCAATATACCATTATGCTGAAAAATTATAGTATAAAATAGTATTCAACTGACATTATATACTGGGCTTTATTTAAAATTTCACAAAATTAACAAAATGAACAGAAAATCTCTACCGTACGAATTACAAAGCTATTTCATCAATTGTATGTAAATGAAACTACTTTTCTATCGCAACTTATTTGACATTATTTACATTGAGCCCGACGTTCAGATACTTTTCAACATTTACTTACTTACATAACACCATCAATGCATCATAGCTCGGATACTTTGAGATTATTATTTTTATACCACTTAGGTGGCAGAGACAAGCACACGGCCCACCTGATGCAAATTGGTTACCGTGGCCTATGGACGTCTGTAAGCTGCCGCCGCCGACCCTTTTTTTTTTTTTTTTTTTTTTTTACGTGCGCAAAATCCCCACGGATACCTCCCCACCGGAGCCGGTGGAGGAGGTTATGTCGGACTCGAACCGACTAAAACGCACGCCGCCTGTGGGTCGTTTCGGTTGCCGAAGGTGAGGTTGACAGGCATATCCCTCGCACCCCGGCCGACCCAGGGCCATCTCTCACGATTTGGCCCTCTTCTCGGGTGTGGGGACCACAGAGTCCCCAACTCGTCCCCGGAAACGGGGAGGCGCGCCACGCGCGCCGCCGCCGCGGCCTGCTTCTGCAAGGGTGACAGGCGGCTTCACCTGTCACCCCCAGGCCGGCGCTCATGGGGGGCGGAGGTCGTTCATCGACCTCCGACGCCCGAGTTGCCTTCGTGCGCGGGCAGCTTGTCTAGCGATCCTTCGTCGCTCCCGCTGCCGCTCCCGCCCCGCCTCCTCCTTCACGAGCATTACTTGCTCGCAGAAGGAGGCGCTGGCCGCCCACGCATCCGCGCAGCGAACCATCGCCGCGAGCAAGGTGGAGAGCGTGAGAACCCTCACTCCCAGGGCCGCCACAAGCTCCCGCCTCGGCGTCTCCCACGCCGGACACTCGGTGAGCGTGTGCGGACCTGAGTCCTCGCTCGCGTCGCAGTGATGGCACTCGGACGTTGGCTCTTTCTGCATCCGACGCAGATACTTTCCGAAGCATCCGTGCTCGGTGATCATCTGCGTCAGACGGTACGAGAGGCTGCCGTGTGGCCTCTCTAGCCACTCCCCCATGATCTAGCCACTCCCCCATGGCCGCCGCCGACCCTGTAAGCACAGAGTTTCTGTACCGTCAGTGTAGAAGACAAAGCAGGACTAGCCTTTAGTCTTCCCACTGACAGCACGAATTATCCAGTGAGCTCTGGCTACCCTACTTACCGCTGGGAACACAACACGAAGTTATTATGCCCGCGCGGTATTCTGTAGGGCGGATGTACTTCCCCATTCAGACTGCTTAATTGGGCGGAAATACCACCGTGTTACCTCCTAGATAGAGATAGCTAACACTTCAAACTACGTGACATCAAGCATTCTTACTCACCTCGCGACCATGGCTGCTGAAAAGTTCATGTATGTGCATGTAGGTATTTATTAGGTAGATACTAGATACAAATTAATTAAAATAATTAAGAAATAGTAATTTAATGTACACCGCAAGCTTCCTATTCTAACAATACAATCCATATACTGATTATATGGAAGAGATCGCAGACCGCGATAAGACCGCCCATTGTACAATTCACTACCATGTACTGTCCTTTATGTATGTATCCTTTGGTCGGTGTGGCATAAAGTGTATTTATCTTTATATTATAAGTGGTTTTATTTCAATGAGTTATAGTAAACTTTAGAAAATATATAGTTTTTTCGAACCTAAATTATGTTAATCATAAACTCTTTTTAACCACAAACAGTTTTTAACCTTTTGTCTGCTTCTGAGATCGAACTAAACGTCAAACTTCACAACACTATGTCCGCTGAGTGCTTGCCCAATTACCAAAGTTATTTTAGCTTCTGCTAGTGACGTGGCTCTAGTGAAGTATGCTTTAGAACTCTTACCGACCAAGACAGCACGTGTGCTTCACTTGGCTTTTTGTCATATATTGTCAACAAAAAATGTTGGAGCTAAACTTTGAGCACGTAAACTAGTGAACTGCCTACTGCCTGTCTATTTAATTATTTACTGGCTAAAGCATCAGTAGCTTAGTGGTTGAGGAGTTGACTTTATGATTGAGAGATTTCAAGTTCATATCCTGACTATTAAGTTACCCACGTGAATCGGGGTTAACTACTTAATGTACTTTATATGCCCAGTATGTGTTTTTGGATGTCATTTGAGTATTGCACGGGATGCATCGTTGGAAGAGGAGCTCAAAATCTAAGGGTTTTAAATTATTTAACCAATCCACGTCACGATATGTGCCAGGGACTATACTTCAGTTGTTTTGTATCCAATTCCAATATTAACAGGAAGTTACCATACGAAATTCCAAATCTGTGTGTTTCTTGATTTAATTCTCTTGATTATCTTTGGCCTTTTCTGTTGAGTTTTAAAGGAATTTTTATTTTTTTTTGGGCACAGGTCTTATGTTACTGAGAAGAGAGATGCCAACGAAAAGATATTCAATTAAATGTACCGTCTGAGTAAGAAACACGTATTTTTATTAACTACACCTACTGATCTAAATTTAAAAATAGTTGTTTATTAAGTTGTGTTTGTGACTGTACCTGCTAAACAACTGATTTGACTATATTATTTGTTCTGCTGTCTGACCTTGTAAATTCGAGAAGAAAGGCATACCTTTCCTCTCGAATTTACAAAGTCAGACAGCAGTGGTAGAAGGGCAGGTTTAACTTCGATTGATTGCACTTATTTTTGCTGCTGCTTATAAATTCTCAACCGATAATATTCATTTTCATTTTGGTAACCGCAGTTTAAAATACTGAATAAATACAATTTTTATCTAAGGATTTGTATATCTAAGAATGCATAATTTATTGCGTTTTGGATTACTATTGTTTTTTATATGGGACACGTCAGACTTTGCCTCATTAATCTGTGGAACCATTAGTATGACTTTACAACTTAAATGTAAAGTGTAATCTAAATTTATTACTATAGCATATATTATAATATATAAAGTTTAATAGCAACATTCGTCTGATTTTGGTTCAGTTTAGTAGTTCAGAACTTCTAAATGTGAAGCTACTTATTGTTCAACTCACTAAATTAAAGATTAAAATAATTATGCAAATGTGATGTCTGTTGAATTTTGAATATTTGCATTTTCGTGTACAGTAGTTTAGAAAACTACAAATGTTTTTACTCATTATAAAATTACTAGCTGTTGCTAAAAAGCGTAACATACAGACATAGCTTTTTTTGCATTTATAATTTTTGTATAGAAGTATGAAAGTATGGATATTAGCGAAAACTCTTTTTTTGTTTTGGTTTTGGTGCATGCTATCTTCTAGGTTCCTAAGGGTTTGGAGAACAGACGGCAGTAGATAAAAGCCGCATAAGCTAAATCTGAGGGAAATTCTTTCAGATTTGGTTTATGAAGAAAAAATTAATGAATGTAATGGGAAATAACATTAAGATGATGGTTATAACATTTAAATTAGAGATAGAAAAGAATAAAAATAGATATATTATATAATAACATATTTATTTTAATAGAAAAGTATTATAAATGTATTGTGATTATAATTATCTTTGTAGCAAATGATTAACATTTCGTTTCCTGTTTCCAGTACCTACAGTAGTTATGCCTGTATATTATCTTTACATGCAAGTTATAGACCTTGGCAGCCCATTCCATTGCATAAAAGAACCCAGTACAGGAGGAAGATTTTCAGAACTTCACCCTAAGCGGTGTAACAAAAAAATACCGTTCTTTGTATTTTCCGGAACTTTTTAACAGAAATTTTCTGACTCTAAATAAATTTTGATGTCTTACAAGAACTTTTGGTCTTCTTGCCAAGATTTTCTATTATCTTGAGTACTGTTACAAACTTTGTGTCATCAATCATAAAGAATCTTTAGACTTTTTATGAGGTAGATGGTTGACGCACGAATATGATGCCTAACTATATTATATCTTTTATTCTTCTATATCTATAAAAACGAAATATCACGCACAAAATCTCAGAAACTGTAAAACCTATAAACGTGCCAGGTAGATTCCTTATAGGGTGTAGAAATCCGCTATGGACGGACTTTACGAACCTCCTAGGGTAAAACGGGTACAAGCGTACGGAGTCGCAGGTGACCGCTAGTTACGATTGTGTATAAATATTGTAGGACTTATATATGTGTAAGTATGATTTATTCGTTTGTTTTCTGACATTAAATTTTTTTCTACATAACTATTTATTCACTAATTAAATGTATTATAATATATACAATAATAAAAAATTGTTCAATAAAACATAAATTAAATGAAATAAAAGGTCAGCCTTCTGGTCATGAGAAGCTCGACCATACGCTCAGCAATCTCCCTAAAGAGATTGCGGTCGCTCGGACGTTTCGACTCCAAATGGCACAAATTCATAATCACAAATGAGATTGGAGTATTTACGCCACTTAGGAGCCTCTGCGGAAGCTACAGCAGCACCGGCACAGCCATCTGTGCCAGGTATATGGGTAGAGGCAATGGTGTCGACACATTTTGCGTCCCATACCAGAGTTCTACCTTTTAGAGTTTTGCAGATTTACCCTCTAACTCGGCGCGAATGTAAAATGCGCACTAGAGAGTGGTTAAGTACCTTGAGTTACGAAGAACTAGAAGTACTCCTAGATTAAGAATAAATAATTGCAAATTCCACTACATACAATTTATCACACATTGCACACACACACACACACACTCACACACACACACTCACACACACACACACACACACATACATACACACACACACACACAAGCGCGCGCGCATACATGTAGTGTTTCCTAATTTAAGCTTGTAAATGCTTTCATTTAATAGTTTTAGTTAATCACTGATGCTTGTTATAGTGTAATATTATGCCGTTCTACGGAGGTGGGCGTTAATAACTGTAACACAGTTGTGAACTAATACGGTTATTCTCGTGCACATTTGCTATTATGTACCTACTTTGTTTTCTGTTGCAATAAACATTATTATTATTATTATTATGTTTTAAAATTTGTTTGGTAAAACTCGTGATAAAACCAATGAATTGATCTTTGTGTTCATTCAATATATGTATTTATTGAAGTGTTTTGCGTGTAAACAAACTTTAAAAAAATTGCTCATTATCCGAAATACTCGAAAGTTGCCTCTTCGTCCTCTCCATCAACAATAAACAATTTTAACGAGATCTCAAATTCCTTGTTCCCAAAGATTTACACTGCTGGTAACTCAAGTACAAAAGATCTTATTTTGTTACACAAATATAAAATGAATGTGACAATATCGATTTTCTGAAGACTTTTGAAGAGTTATGATTTTGAGAAATTAATTTCCTAAGTTTAATTTTAACTAAAATTCAAGTACCGTGGAGTAAATACGGTTGAGTGTGGAGATCAAATAAAAATGAACTCTGGGTTATGTGGTACTAACAACCCGTGGATCGCTCTGGAGGCAGGGAGTTCGTAAGGATCTCCGCACGAACTAAAGTTATGTGATACCTACTTGATCTATAAGGACTGTACTACATTATTATTATCTTAGCTATAATCTCAGTTGCATCCGTCTTGTTTGGCTATTATGAAATTGGCGGCTGCTTAAGTAGAAATCTGCGCCAGAGATCTATTGATTGGCAGGTGTATTATTTATATATTATATACTTTATTGTACGCCAATTATAATACTCATAATACAGAAATTAAGAACACAAGAGCATTACAAAGGGCAGCCTAGGCAACCTTTGGATTGAAATGTATGTTGGTTGGAGTATTTCGTAGTTGTTGGCGTTTAATTAAATAGTTATATCATATACATACATAAAAATACTTAGCTTACCATCAGGCGAGGTGAAGTCAAATAGGCGCGTTCTATATAAAAAATATATATTTACTTAATAATATATAAAAATATATACATATTTAAACAGATTTAATGATATATATTAAGAGTATGTTACGTGATACACTGGACAAGTAGTTTTCTTTGACCATTCTTTGAAATTGCATGGTAGTTCAATCCACAGGCGCACAACTGTGACGGTAAAAAAATTATCGGAGAACCCTGTGGAATGCCTTGGCATCTTTGGGACTATTCTCATCCGTGATCTTCAACATTTGTCATGTGAAAGGAACTAAAAGCGATGTTCCAAATAGATAGGTGTATAATTAGGAGAATAGATAGGAGAATAATAGGAAAAAATAATAGGACACCAAACACCTACTGACGCTCACGTCTATTTTCCTCCAGGAGTTAACAACACGCCATTGGACTCTATCCAGACATATTTCACAAGCTCCGTCTACTGTCATTAATCAGTTCATGCAAGCCAGTAATTGCCAGTAATTCTAGGTTAGAATTTTTTTCAAAATTTTGGATATTTGCATACACCTAACATGCTTACCTATTCAATTAAAACCGGTGGAAACAAACGCCAATATCTTCAACAAATTAATTTCTCAATATAAAAAATATTAACTAAAAAGGTAATGTCACTACCCCATCTCATCGGAAGGGTGTCGTAAGAGGCGAAGAACGGAAAAATACGCAGACGATATCACTGCGAGAGAATGAAAACTCAAAATAAACCCTGTACCAATCCGGCTGACTAGCGTGGAAACAGTAGACCAAAGCCTTCCAACATTGGGAGATGCCTGTGTCCAACACTAGACTGCGATAGGCTAATTGATCGATTTAAGCACCTGTTATACCTTAATTCTTCATTCATCAAAAAACTTATTTCTCAATAAAAAATATTAACTAAAAAGGATTGATTGTTTCATCTTGTACTTTTATTCCTTATAAAATTGTATTATTATTTACCAAAGCTGTATTGTAATTGCCTTTCTTTTGCCTTGCTTAAGCATATCAAGGAATTGATTATCTTGAGAGGTACATACATACATACATACATTCATATAATCACGCCTGTTTCCCATAGGGGTAGCCAGACAACATGGTTCTCCATTTGCTACGATCCTGACATACTACTCTTGCTTCATTCACTCTCATTACATTCTTCATGCATGCTCGTCGATTTAGGGTACTCCTGACCTACCCTTTTTATAAAACTTCCCCAATTTGGTCTTCGCCCCGTTCAGCTATGTGCGCGTAGGTCTTCCCGTTCCGACGGTATCATCCACACTCGCCTCATACACCTGTTTCGTTAGTCTTCTTTCATTCATTCTCTCAACATGACCGGTTTGGTCATATTAACATTCCTCTCTCAATTCTCAGAGGTACAGATGATCACAAAACTTAAAAAGGATCTAATATAGTAGCCATTTAATATAATATTTGAAGTTAAGCACAACTTAGATCAAATTAATGTTTGAGTATGCTGACTATTGATCTTCTAGCAAATTATTTCACTGTTCTAACATCAGACAGAAATGCTTGATCAATATCTTGTACTATATAATTCAAGACAAAATTAATACGAACAGATTTATGCTGAAATATTCAACAGATATGAGAACTCATATTATATGGCCCGTTCATATTTGGAACGTATTAATACATAATTAGTATTCCATGTGTTGTCAACTAATAATACTCTATACTGTGGAGTGTCGTGCTATTCATTTATGCTGGGCCAAACATAGTTATAACTTGCAAATTTCTCTGACAAGCTCTGGTCCAGGCAGCTTTCCTAGCCACAAGATGTTCTTGAACTATGAAATATAGCAAGTGAGTATATAGTCTTCTCAGAGTGAAAGATTTTGGACAAAGTAGCAAAATCGTCTGGAAGTATTAGAGTATTTTTTATTATGCATGAGAATAATATATTACATACATATATAATATACCTTCTTCTACATCATCATCCTAGCGTTGACCCCAGTCGCATCTGAAGCTTTCAACTTTCAGTCTAACTACAGATTTGGCCGAATTTCGATATTTTCCATGAAGCGTCTGTCATCAGACCTGCACCCAAAGGCGATATCAATAGCATCGCAGTGAGACCAGCTGTTGTACTTTTTAGGGCTCCAACTACCCGTAACGACAGCCATAGATGTCCGTATGCCTTACGGAGGACTGATGGCTTAAAGTACTCTCCGAGGCACGACCAGACCAATGCAAATACCCATATTCATGCACATAAATATTATTGAGTAGGGATCGAACCCGCGCCTCCTACGTAGCGACTGCATTCACAACTGTCACGCCACAGAGGCTGTCAACTATGCTATGCTATCGAAACTGTGTACAATTTTTTCCGCTCCGAAACGAATATAATATACTGCTATATTTTTCATATAAGAATGGGCATGACGTTAAATATATAACAAAATGTCCTGTGTAGTTTCACTACAAGACATTTTCACAACTAAACTTTACTCCAGCAATCCAAAGTTACTGTTGACCTTTTAAATTACTGGCGTGGATTATTATTAGATTATAAAACCCCTTGGGCGGGTGTTCGTAATTCTGTTTTAAGAGCACATTCTACTTGAAGTTATTTTTATACCATATTTAGATACTTATTCTTATTTAAATTGGAGGTAGGCTAACAAGGGTTAAGTCAGATGCTTCGGGCCATATGAAAGGTTCTTTTGTTCAAACATTTTACAGACATACCTTCCTTAAATTAATGTTAACAGTCGTGTTTATTTCCAGGAGTGTTTAAAAGTGCTTTACTGTTAATCCCCTATTTTCGGAGAGGGTTTCTGTGAAGTAAATTCAAACAAGAATGATTATATTCCATAATGGTAGTATAATATTACTATGAAAATTGTTGTGCAAATGATTTTATAATAAAATAAATTATTAGAAAATTAAAAAAAACCAAAGCATCGAAATGTCTAACAGATCAAAACAAGTTTCTCGTATAGGTATTCATTAAATAATATCGGAAACTCGAAACAATGTAACGTGGTAAGTTTCTCTTAGATAGATTTTGAGGAGGTAGGACACGGCGGTATTTCCGCCCAATTGAGCAGTCCGACTGGGGAAGTACCTCCGTCCTACAGAATACCGCGGTTATAATAACTTCGTGTTGTGTTCCCTGCGGTGAGTAGGGTAGCCAGAGCTCACTGGAGAGTTTTTGTGCTGTCAGTGGGACGACCAAAGGCTTGTCCTGCTTTGTCCTCTACACTGACGGCACAGAATCTCTGTTCTTACAGGGTCGGCAGCACGGATGTGGCTCCACTGGTGTTACACACGTTCATAGGTCATGGTAACCACTTTCCATCAGGTGTGCCGTGTGATGGTCTGCCACCTAAGTTGTATAAAAAAAAAAAAATTGACATTTCGATGTTTCAATGTTTTTTAATTTTATAATAAATTATTTTATTCTAAACTTTTTAGTCATGATATATTATGCAATTTTTGTAATCTCCCTCTAATTCCCTTCATTTTGATATCCTACTCGATAAATCCACCGCATAGTTTTTGTTGTCATTTTATGTACTTTATGACACTCTTGAGATGAATACCTTTCATTTGAGACCTCATTTATCGAAATCAATCCATCCATAAGACCTGTAGAGTAGAACAAAGAAATCTACATACATACATACTTACGCACGGAGCATATTACCCTCGCTAGCGTAGTCGGGTAAAAATAAAATTCACCCACAATTCTCTTTATCAATCAATCAATCAAGAGGGTCAATTTCATCTTCACGCCAATACACCTGATTGACAAACGATAGACGAATCACTGCTGTAGGCTATTTTTCCTGTTCGGGAGGAGTCAAAACTAAAGAAGAAGTAATAAATAGACCCCGGACTTCAAAGTGAAACAACCGGAAATAACGTTAAAATGTTTTAATGCAAAATTTATTCTTGTAAACGATTCGAATTACAAGTTTTTAATGAAAAATCTATCCTTGTAAGCGATTTAAATTACAAGTTTTTAATGAAAAATCTATCCTTGTAAGCGATTTAAATTATAAGATTTTAAAGAAAAATCTATCCTTGTAAGCGATTCAAATTATAAGGTTTTAATGAAAAATCTATCCTTGTAAAAGATTCGAATTATAAGGTTTTAATGAAAAATCTATCCTTGTAAGCAATTCAAATTATAAGTTTTTAATCAAAAATCCATCCTTATAAGCATGTTACTGTACCTAGTATATTATAGCAAGCCACGCTATGAACCATAACAAAATATAAACACTCATATTTACATCCACTCTTTCAACTTTTTCTGTCTAACCCTTTAAGTCACGTACCCTTGTCACGATAAACGTTATTTATCCTTTGTACACTGGCATATATAGTGAACAGTCAAAGCTTAGTAGGTATTCTTGCTATTTGTATTTACCTATTTATCAAAACTCTTGAAGTACATTTTTGTACCTCCTTTGATGTTGCATACATACATATAATCACGCCTTTATCCTCGGAGAGTTAGGCAGAGGTGTAATAACACCTGCATTTCACCAATAATTGTATTCGGTCGTAATAGGGGGTGAGCCTATTGCCGTATTCCGGGCGCTATTGTTGACTCGAGTCATGCATCTGAGGCTGAGTCTGGGCTGTATATATCTGTCTGATGTTAAATAGCCTTATCCCTTAGTTGCCTTGTACGACACCGCATGGAAAGAGATAGGGTTGGTCCAAATTGTACTCTGCCTGGAACCACGCGGTTTTTTTTCGATGTCACCACAAAGAATCAAAGAATCAAAGAACCAATTTCATTTATTCAGTTTAGGCACATAAAGAGCACATATGAACGTCAAAATTTTACAATTATGTATGTCAAGAAATAATATAAAAATATTAAATAATGTAAAAATAAACCATTGGAAAATGATTCTTTCGCTGGTTCGGTAGATTAGTTCTACTGAGAAGATACCAGCAAGAAACTCGGCGAACTACATTAGAACTAGATTATTTTTCTTTTATAAATTTGTTTTGGTTTACAATTTATTTTGTGCGAGCAAGCAAGAGACTTATGTTGACCACGCTTTAACATCATTAAGGTACTCATCCACTTAATAGTAACCTTTACTCATTAAAGTTTTTTTCACTTCTATTTTAAATTTATATATTGGCATAGTAAAGTCCTGAGGAATTTTATTAAATATTTTTATGCAGCTGCCTACAAATGAATCACCAACCTTGTGAAGCCTAACAGAACAGAATATACAATGAAATGGTAGTGCTAAGCTTCTTCTTCTATCGTGCGAATGGCGCCAAGACTCTCATACTGCGTTCTTCCAGTGTGCTATCTGGATGACGTTAATGGAGGCGCGCATGAGTTCCTCCAGTGTATATATGTACTGGCATGTAGCACACGTAGCACACGGAACTCCACATTCACATCATAGGTTCGCGCCACCTGAGATCCGCCACTGAGACTGGTATTCTATAACTCTGTTCTGTAATACTGATGATGTATATGTTAACTGGTACTAACATAGGCTTGGCTACCTGCGGCAATCTGGTATTATATTGCCACAGGTGAGATTGGCATGGACATATCTCTCGCACCCCAGCCGCCATCACTTTCAGGCACTTCGAGAGTACTCATTGTACCACCCACTAAGTAAAATCAAAGTCATTTATTAACAATATTAACAATAAAATTGTTTCTTATTGACGTCAATAATAATTCTAATTAAGTTAAGTTTACCACCGCTTCCTAGGCGCTAGTGGAGAAGATACGGCGCAACGAACTCCACTGCGGCATTTTTAAGACGTCAATTTACAATACTTTTTTAACGTTTAAAGTGGACTTTACTACATTTCGTGTCGTTTTACGATTAACAATATGTTTATTTTTATACAATTTAGGTGGCAGATAAACACATGGCCCACCTGATGAAAAGTGGTTACCGTGACCTATGAACGTGTGCAACACCAGGAGAGTCACACCTATGCAGTCGAGACAGTTAGAGAGAGAGAGAGAGTTACTGTGTGATTTGAGATTGAGATGGTCATTCATATTACTAGTGCATCGGTTGCTCAGTAAAAATAATAAACATGGTAAATATCTGGCGAGTTTTACACTAGTACAGAGAGTTACTGTGCCGTCAGTGCAGAAGACACGACCTGGAGAAGCTTTTGGTCTTTCCACTGACAGCACAAAAACTCTTCAGTGAGCTCTGACTACCCTATGCACCGCCGGGAACACAATACGAGGTTTTTATAGCCGTTGTATTCTGTAGGATGGAGGCACTTCCACAGTCGGACTGCTCAATTCTGTCCTACCTCTTTCATACAAAAAACTTTATAGTAAAATAGTTAATCGATAGATAAATTTAGTAACAATGAGGGGCCTGCGCCATGCTCAAACCTTTATACATATATTAAGCTTTTACAGTATTACTACTAACAAATGTTTTCATTTTGTTTCAGGTACATACTTCCTTATAATATTTACATCAAGCCAGTAATATGCGAAAACAAACAACTATTACAGTTTTCTTGTCCTTCTCCCTCGAGAGTTATAATGAGATATGTACGTATGTCATTTCAAATACATGAAATGTCACATTCACTCCTTAACAAAATACAACTGAACGTAATCTAGGAATGCCAAAGACACTCGGAAATCACATATAGACGAAGGTAATCTTGATACTTTTATAAATTGTTGTATATTTTATGTATTTAAAAGGTATACGCAACATTGTTCCAACATTGTTCGAACCTGCAATCTTTTTCTTATATTCTTTCATTCAATAGTTTTAGCGGAGTCATCAAAAATCAATGTTTAAAAATGAATGTAACATCATTCTTTGGTTCCGATGGTTCGTACTAGTTTCGGTAGATGGCTCCCAACCGTTGCTGGAAGACGGATAGATGTATAGAAAAATTTGAATGGCTTTAGACGAAATCAGGTGATTGTGACACCCCTGGTGTTGCATACGTCCATAAGCCACGGTAACCGCTTCCCATCAGGTGGTCCGTGTGCTTGTCTGCCAACTAAGTGGTATAAAATAAAATAAAAAAGGTTCGGTGGCTCAGTGTTTTTCTATCGTAATCGATTTGAATACTTAGCATACTAAATGCTTTCAAAAAATCATTCAAACATTGTTTGTGTCTGTAATGGTAATACTCTACACTGAAACTTTACTTTCAGCTTGCCATCAGGCGAGTTGAAGTTATGTTGACGTGACCATAAATTAAAAAAGTCAGAAAGTTTCATCTATATTGAAGGATGATTGTTCACTAACATCCTGTATTCAAAACACGTGATTTAAATTCAATCAGAAGGAAAAAGTTAAAAGAAATCTTTGGTATCCCGTGCGTTCTGTAAAGTTATAATAACCTACAGAATCACTCATAATTTGATTCATTTTCCATCCAAACCATAGCTAGTGTTTAATAAGACAACAACCCAATTAAAAACAAATACAATGAATATGTGCTTATGTTGCGAGATAAGGGGTATTACAATTACGCTGAAGTGCTTCGAGTATCTGCAGATAGGAATATCATTATGCATTATGAGCATCGATGCTACTACCGCATTGCTGTAGTCGTAATGTAGCTCACAAGCTTTACTTGTACACGGTAGTGTTGGGCGCTCTCTAGTGTTTGGAGAATAGAACAGACTTTGTACAAACAGAACGTTATTTGTACAGCAATATTTTAGGACTTTCTACACAGCGTTATCTAAACCCAGCGCTATCTGTACGAGTATTAAGCTATGCTTGTACTACTGTTTCTAAATAGATACCACCTACATAGTACACCGCGTTAGCCTTGTGGTATGGGTAATGGACTGCTGAGACGAAATTTTGGATTCGATCCCAGTTTTTACCATGGCACACACCAATGACTTTTTGATGCTTTTCTAAGTTATGAGTGTATTTATCGCAGGTTTTATAAGTGCCCGGTTAATGGCAATAGGCTCGCCCACCTATTACATGACCCTACACAACTCGTCCCAATGGACCTAAACATAAACTGGCGAAATGTGGGTGCTAGCACCTCTGCCTACCTCTTCGGGGATATAAGCGTGAGTTTACGTATGTTTGTATGTACTTATTACAGAGCAAATATTTTTTTTTTACAACTTAGGTAGCAGACAAGCACACGGCTCACCTGATGGAAAGTGGTTGCCGTGACCTATGAACGTGTGTATCACCAGGGGAGTCACGCCCATGCTGCCGACCCTGTAAGAACAGAGATTTTCTGTGACTTCAGTGCAGAACACAAAATCAGGACAAGCCTTTGGTCTTCCCACTGACAGCACAAAACTCTGCTCACCGCCGCGAACACAACACGAGGTTATTATAACCGTGGTATTCTGTAGGGTAGAGGTTCTTCCCCAGTCGGACTGCTCAATTGGAACGGAAATACCGTCGTGTCCTACCTCCTATACATGTAAACATTGCACTAAGTTGGAATAGAATTAGCACCCCTTTCATGCACTGCCACCACGTAACAGAGGCAAAGCACAACATTAGTAGTAGTAAAGACTGGTTACTTCTTTTTTACGTGCGCAATATCCCCACGGATACCTCTACCGGAGCCGGTGGAAAAGGTTATGTCGGACTCGAACCGACCAAAACGCACGCCGCCTGTGGGTCGTTTTTGGTTGCCGAAGGTGAGGTTAATAGGCATATCTCTCGCACCCCAGCCGACCCAGGGTCATGTCTCTCGATCTGGTCGTCTCCTCGGGTGTGGTGACTACAGGGTCCCCAACTCGTCCCCGAAAATGGGGAGGCACGCGAAGCGCTCCACCGCCGCGGCTTGCTTCTGCCAGGGTGGCAGGCGGCTCCACCCGTCACCCCCAGGCCTGCTAAGACTGGTTACTTAGACTGTAGACTCATAGCCAAACGTCATAATGTCTTCGCCCAAAGTACTCATACGCGTACACCTAAAACACGTTTTTAAAACCAAGTTTGGCTTTGCAAATTACATACGAGTCACATATTCCATTCAACTGACGGAGTTTTTGTCATCTGACATAGAGAGGATGACTATAAACAGATTTCATTTCATTAAAATTCACTAAATCACAACCAACAAATCCTTTATGATTCAGTGTAGGCAAATTTCCATGACAAGCGCTAGTCAAGTGGAGGAACTATTCATTTCGAGTCATTAATGTAAGTCGGTCTGACTGATGTACGAGGCGTAACGTCCGAGTAGGAAACGCAGATATAGTGCCGTAGCTAAAATAACCTTTCGATACATTATGTTATGATAGTAATTTCTGTAGATTCATGAAGGATTTGCTAATATTTCCAAGCTATCACGGTGTGAATTCACGATTTAATCACGAAAAGTCCCGAACCGTTATTATTATTATTATTTTTTTATACAACTTAGGTGGCAGACAAGCACACAAGTTATAAAATCCTGAAGGAATTATTCTCATTTGATCTCGTCTTGAATGCTTAAAATTAAAGTGGTTAATGAGTGGGCCTTACGATCTAGAGGTCCCGGGTTTGAATCCTGGCCATTACACTACCGACGTGAACCCACTCCTAACACAAGCAATTTAGCTTAGCTGGAGGGGTTGGAGGGAATATTAGTAATTTCGGTTCTTATATTCTTTTATTTAAAAAAAAACTGCCTTAATTTCATTGGCTTATTGATACTTTACTTTGTACGGGTAAAAGTAATAGCTAAGAAGAAAGAATAGGAGAGGTGGTATAGTTTGATTTAAAGGGAGAAGAAAGGCATTCATCGCATGTAATGCTGTAAATCGTCGATATTTACATATTTTTTTTTTTATATTTCTCAGTCCTCCAAAAAGTGTCAGCGACTGTAAAAATATCGCACAAAGCGTGCTTACCGTCAATGTTAACTGAGTGGCTTTTCTAGTCTACATACTTCGTTGTTACATGAGTGATGTAAGAGCATAATGACGGACCACTCAAGCCTAGTATCGTCTGTGTTACAGTGGAGCTGTTAGCTGGCACGATGACTGTATCATAACGTCGTGTTTTATGACTGGTAGGTTTTCTTGTAGCGCAGGTGCTTCTAATTATTTGATGAGGTTTCAGGCTTTTAGTTTTAATCTAAACTTTCAAGAGAAATGGACGAAATGGAAGATATCCACACATGAAGGGCATCCACAGGCTCGCTGGCGTTTCCATTGAAAGTAATACTAATAACTCCCAGAGTGTAAACTAATTACACTTTTTTGAAAACTATTTTAGCCAATTACTGTGGTGTCATGAAAACATGGATATTTTTCATTTTCATTTCCACCTAAACATGAACAAACAAAAGACGAGAACGAAAATGATGAAAAGCGTTTCAAAGTGTTTCAAAAATCTTACGAAATACAGCATACTGTTACTTAAATTAATCCTAATTCTCTAGTGCAACTGATCGGCACAGAAAAACCAGGCTAAACAAAATTCCCCTCATAAGAAACCTATATATCAACAGACTTCCCAACTGATGTTCATTGTAATGATATCTCGTTTATCAGCGCGTCGTGGTTCACTTGGCCTACTCCTGCCGTCCCCACATCATCAATCTCTTGACGGCTAAACAACACGGTTCCTCACATGAACAATAGCAGAACTATGAATTTTATCTCCTTGGGTTTAGGGTAGATTTACTCTTTTGTGAGTTGCAATTTATTCGAGTCGTAACGAAAAAGGTATTGAAAATTTAGTGTTCGGTTTTTGGAGAAATTGCATTTCGTGACTAAGCATGTTATAGATAGCTTTTGAATACTAATGGTTTTTTATATAAGAAATATTCCTAGGAATATGGGATATGTATTCCTTAAATTGAATATATAAAGTCCCTTCTCTAGTTTAAAAAAAATTTCGAGAAAAAATCAATAGCAACATTTGTAACCCGTGCAGGGCCAAGCACTAACAATCATTATGAACTGTTTGTACTTGACGTTACACGGGTACAGGATTAAGCAATTAAATTATTTAATCACGGGTATTTAGACCGAATTGGAAAGAAAGGTCAGGACCATTCTATACCAGGATTTAGATTACGTGGTTGGGAATTAAACGAAATTAAATCCAACTTCTACAGTTGGATATACACTGGAGGTACACAGTCTATGTAAATGTAATTAAAATTGGAATCCAATCTCATTCCAAACAAAACAAAACATTTCGATATATTTTAATTACTTAGCGAAAAGTAATTAAATACTCACCACGAAAGCTAAAAATAAACCATTGGCTTTTTATATCGACGCCACTGTCTCTTTGTCGCGGGCG
Source organism: Eilema griseolum (assembly GCA_963662185.1). Taxonomy (NCBI): domain Eukaryota; kingdom Metazoa; phylum Arthropoda; class Insecta; order Lepidoptera; family Erebidae; genus Eilema; species Eilema griseolum. The sequence goes on along the minus strand of OY759233.1, from coordinate 24,993,757 downwards.
GTCTGTACAAAAGGATTGTCTCAAGAGATTCTTTAGAGCAAACTGACTTCAGTTTAAAGACTAACAATAGCTTAATAATACAGGCAGCAACGACCATACAACCACAATCACAAAGGTTTAAACGTGCATATAGTATTCTATTAGCTAACCAGGTAAGTAAATAGTCGGTGAATGTCGGGCGTGTCGACCTTCTTGAATAGTATTGACTATTGAATAGTATGTATTGACTAGCTACAATTGCATGAATATTAAATTTTGAGCACAAACCCATTGTCGCTTCAAAGTTTTTAAGCTCCTTTGTTCATTATTAACTTTAAGTTTGATGATGTTAGCCTGTATTCCAGAATAACACTCAGTTGTGAACCATATATACATACATATAATCACGTCTATATCCCCAGAGGGTTAGGCCGAGGCAAATTAACACCCACATTTCACTATGTAGTGATGAGAATTGAGAGAGAAACGTTAAGATGGTTTGGTCATGTTGAGAGAATGAATGAAACTGGTGTATGAGGCGAGTATGGATGGTACCGTCGGAAGGGGAAGACTTAAGCGGAATTACCAAATCAGGGAAGTTTTAGAAAAGGGGCAGGTCAGGAGTACTATAATCCAACGAGCATGCATGAAGAATGTAATGCGAGTGAATGAAGCGAGAATAGTATATCAGGATCATAGCAAATGGAAATCCGTGATCTCTGCTTACCCCTATGGGAAACAGGCGTGATTTTATGTCTGTATGTATAAATATATTTCACCAATAATTGTATTCGGACCCACGTAATAGGGGGTGAGCCTATTGCCGTCTTTCGGGCACTATTGTAGACTCAAGTCCTGCATCTGAGACTGAACCTGGGCTGTATATATCTGTCTGATGTTAAAGAGCCCTATACCTTAGTCACCTTGTACGACACCGCATGGGAAGATATGGCGTGGTCCAAATTCTACTCTGCCGGGAACCACGGGGCGGTAGTTGTGAATCAATACTTAGAATAACTTTAGACGCGTCATCTTGAAAACAATCTGTCCTCAGATTTAGTTATAAATTGAGAGTGAAACTGAGTTACGATATAGAATCAAGGACCTAAAATAGAATAGAATTTCACGTTTTATAATAGGATACTCGTTTGAAGTTTGAGCTGCTACACAAATTGAGAACTCACTTGTACTTTTACACAATCATTATTTTTTATTTATTATTAGACCTGACCGGTTTCACCTTACGATTTCAACATTAGAGCATGCCGTAAGGCGAAACCAGTCAGGTCTTTTAACTAATAAAAAAATAATGTGGAAAAGTACAAGTGAGTTCTCAATATGTGTAAGAACAAATTCCACCAAGTGCCATAACAGTATAAATAATATTGAGCTGCCTTAACAGCTCGACTGTTACTCAGATTTGGCTTTTCCCAATTTATAGCTAGAATACGTTAATCACGCAAAGGTGAACTCAGCTTACACTGGTGACGGCCAAGTGGAATATAATGTTTAAAACCTACAGTCATATCTTCTGGCATTGTTCGTAACATAATATATCCCTACGTCAATGGCTTTTGAAGTACATTATAACAGTAGGGTTTCCTCTACGTGTTAAAGTTTGTCGTAAGTGGTGAATAAAAGCGTTCTAATTGACCGCCGATGATGTGACAATGGTTGATGGTGATATTGGTGATATTGGTGATATTATGATAATAATGATTTTTTGAGTTAAGGTTAATCATTATAAATCATACACTAAACATAATAGTGCAATATATGCAGTAGGTATGTGTGGATATACATGGGTACCGCCTACTATCAAACGTGTTTCGATCTTATAGACAACAGCCGGGTTTTATATGTTTACATATTATTATATGCTGAACCTATGCATCTATGCTATGCCCTATGACACTCGTGAGAATAACTTTCATTTGAGACCCCATTTACAGAAATCCGTCGAGCCATTAGGCCTATAAAGGAGAATAAAGAAAACTACATACATATATTACATACAGGCGTAACACATTACCCTCGGTGGTGCAGTCGGGTAATTAGCACTAGTTTCTTAAAAGTACATAATACCCTGAAAAACATGTAATACCCCTCAACCCCAATAAGTCTTTCACTAAATCTCAATTAGGACACCCTCTAACTAAATGGACGGACGACCTGAAAAAGGTGGCTGGGACAGACTAAGCGGAGCATGTAAAATCATACGATGAGGCCGTCAAGCTGAGTGTCGCCATTGTCACATAATATATGTAAGTAATGATGGCCCTCTTTTCTGAGACTTTGCCATCAGCTTACCATCAGATAAAGTGAAGTCTAATTGACGTGTCCTATATAAAAAAAAAGAAGTAGGTACATCGCGATAATGAACTAAGTCGTTTTTAATCAAATTGCTGCAAAAATATTTGAGATAGCGAGGGGCAACTGAATAAACATTCCGATTCTGTATTCAGTTATTCTTCCCTGAGTAAAACGATCCGGCTACTACCCATCGAAGAGCAATATCCGATGTAAGATCTATACGAGATCCCGGAAGCATCGAATGGATTTTGAATAAGGTAAGGAAAATTGGCGAGTTCAAATGCATGGAAGTATTGGCATTTACGGACGTTTACACGTCTCTTGGGACTCAAATATCCCAAGCAATCGACTTGTATAATAATCTACTGTCAATGTAGCGTTACTTTGATCAGATCAAAAAGCTTTATTGATTGTGATGACCAGTGCTTCTGATTTTAATTAAAGACACTAACTGCAGGTGATGTAAATGCAATCTTTAACTTTCTGTTGCTCAGTAACTATTGCATCGTGGGCTGTGTGAAAACTTAGGTCAAAGGTTCAGTTTCTTATCCTTCTTCTTCTTCTCCGGTTGAAAATAACCAGATCTTTAGTAGTAATGAAACATACTAAAACATTCTTTTTTTACTCGTTTTTTTGGGCCTCACCTTTCTTGAAACGAAGTAGGGTTATCTCCACCTCTCGAAATCTCAAAATTTAAAACTTAGATTTCCATCTCAACATAAAGTGAAAGTTTTGGACAACAGTTTCAACAAACAAGCATTTCATTATTCTATTGTAACCGCCTTCGGTTTATAAAGTATGCAGAAAAAGGCACAATTAAGTATAGAATAAGCCCGGATGCAAGGTGAATTACCAACTATTAATAACCGCAAGCCAGTCATTGTTTTTATCTATGGCAACGCAGAGTTCATTAAGTTGGCGTGAAGTAGGGCGTAAAATCGATGACCGCCTCGGGGCTCTTGTGGCCGGCAAATCAATTTACCAATATATGTAGTATACGAAAACATATGTTGGCTTTATATGTGTTTGCAAAATATCATAGTAATATTTATAAACATTATGTTTGTTTATGTAGGATAATATGCTGTATTGTCGTCTACAGTCGCTCTGAGTTTTGGAAACTATTTAAAATTAAAGCAGCTGTTGCCCGTCACGAATTTTGATCCCGTTCCCCGAACCCATGGGAATGTATGAACCCATGGGTATTCGTAGTAATCTATATGTTATTCCAGACTATAATCTATCCCAGTACCAAATTTTAACCAGATTCGTTCGGCCGTTAAAGCTTGATTGAGTATCAAACATCCAAACATCTTTGGTTGCGCCGATAGTAGAATTTGTATTTTTTTTCGCTCAATAGTAGTAATTCAAATCATTGACACTGAACACACGCTTCCTGTACCCATCTCCCTCCCGCACTACCTTTAAAGAGATAGCAATAGTTTTCGCCCCGCTCAATTGTCAAAATAGCCGCATCTTGACTCCCGCTTCGAACTAGAATCAGCAATGGCGGCAGCGCGCGCGACTCTCAGAAATTAATAATGTTTGTTGGATTTTAACCGCTTTCATAGACCTTTACCGATCGGATTGTGCCTCTCGTGTCCCTCAAGTGATTTAGTGATGTGGGCAGCAGCTCCTGAGCCAGGAAGAGAAGACCGGTGCACCGGCTCCGACAGCACGTGGCGTCATAAAGGTTAGTGCATCCTCTCCTAATTTCTTGGGTTGCAATCACTGCCTAAACCACCTCCGCGGCAACCCGATCACCTATCTTGTTTGTTGTGTAAAGTGTCATATGAAACATTTAGCTTCACCCCCGCAAAATACAGTCCACTAGCTCACGTGGCGAGAGTTGCGCCACCAATCTTCATAAACTTTCAAATGTATATATTTATGGGATTGGTTTGGTGTCAGAATATATTTTATCTTGAATTAAAACACAGTTATATGATAGTTGATGAAGTTAGTGAAGTACATAAGGACAGAAGTAATTAGCGGACTGCTCTCCCTCCCTACCCCGGAGGGAAAAAAGCGTGAGTATACGATTTCACTTAAATATTGATTTCAAGAACTGTACTTTTTAGCTCGTCCACGAAATTACCGCGTTTGTTTACTATCTTAATTATAAAAAAAAGATACAATGAGATGAAAGCATAAGCTCTAAATATTATTTCATTTCTGCTTTAATTTTAAATCTTTTCACTAGTGCAAGGCCAGTATTTGATAACCATCCTACCTGATGGTTAGTGACGCTGCGATCTACGATAGAGCACGCTTGTCTAGAAGGCATCTATTCACTCAAGATTTGCACAACTCCGGTTTTAGGTATCGGCTAATACAGAATCTTGTTTGTATATAACAGCGAATAAAAAAAATAAATTATCAAAAATAAAAATCCCGACTGATGCTGAAAAGATCAAAACAAGTTTGATTGCAGTCGGTACCAATATGCCAATCATAAAACGAAAGAAATTTAATGGGTATATCTAAACTTCTTTCGTTCTTTTCGGGTTTTTTATTAGTAATAATTTATTTTTAATTAAATCTCTTTTATTTGATACCCATATTCCATAATACTCGTACAACTTTTTTTTTGCTTTAAACTAATAAGTAATACTAATAATAATAATATTGACAGCGGTCATTTTGGTCTTTTTTCGCGTCACCTATCTCAGGACACTTGGTTTACTGAAGTTAATATGACCGAGGTTATTTGAAGAAATCCGTCCCGTAGTTTAGAAGATATGTGGCAATAATGAATATTACAAACATACATACAAGATACGCGCACACTCAAAATAGATATAAAAATGAAGGGATTATGACAATTATAGTTGCGGCACGCTATAATGACCGTTTTGACACGACTGGTTTTGCTCGACATCTCTGTTTTTTTGTCAGAAGTTTATTTTCTTCTGTGCCATCTCGCCATATTTTTCTTTAGTTATTAGTCTATCAGTTTGTTATCCAAAATTAAACACACCAAAAAAGAGAAAACTAGCAAAACCAGTCGTGTCAAAACGGCCATAATAACGTGCCATAACTATAATGAATCACCGATGGCCTTTTCAGCTGGCTCTTATACTAAGGGAGTTGAGGACAACTAGTTATTGTGTTGACATATCGACAGCTCGCGGTACCGTCAAGGGAGTTGTGTTTTTAGATCTTGTGATTTTAGTCAGTTCAATTCCGACATAACGTTTATCGTTGACCTCGGTAACAAGACACCCGTGGGGATTTTCAAAGGTACAAGAATAAAGTGGGTGAGGTCTCTAGAGCCTGTAGTGTTGAGTGTTCATATAGAGAGTGTGTCGATAATACTGCTCTACCATTAGGAGTGTGACATACACATACATTGGTGGTTAATACCGGTAACCTATTACTGATGAGCTCTTTCAACTAATCCCACCATCTCTTTTCCTACATAGGACAACACGTGCAAGCCTCAGATGTCACCCTCACACTGTGCAGAATACTAGCAAGAAGAAAGAAGAAAGACTACGAGCAAGAACCAAGCGGTTTGGAGACTCTTTTCTTTCCCGCACCACCAAGACCTGGAATTCATTACAAGCACGCGCGTTTCCTTCTTCCTGCAGTCCCGGAGCCTTTAAGAGAGGCGTGAAAAAGCATCTGATGAGGCCGCCAAGCTGAATGCCACCATTGTAACACTTAGTGTCTGTAATGGTGACCCTCTTTCCTGTGACTTTGCCTTTAGCTTACCATCAGGCGAGATGAGGTCAAGTTGGCGTGTCCTATAAAAACAAAACTCTACAAAATTTATGCAGACAGCAAAAAGATGTAATTGTTTCTCTAGATAATAGAGACCTTTATTTGTCTGCGCATCGAAGCAGAATAACTAGACACCTAACCTATTATCGGAACGGATGCGAGTTTGCATTTTCTTCACAAATTGTAACATAAATCACTGCCTACGTTTGACTATATCGCACCGTACTTTTATTATTCAGCTCAATGGATTCGGAAACTGATGGTTTGATTTATTTGCGCAATATATTTTTTTATAAAAAACTTTCACCGCACTGAAAGTTCACTAATATCTGTCTGGTGCAGGTGTTCTAATTTCGATTTAGTTACGGGTTGTAAATTATTTTTCTACCCTTTTTTATTGTGTTTCTAACGAGCAAGAAATGTTTTTCTAACAGACATGCGATCTTGCGATTAGTTCGTTAAATAGTTTTTAGAACACTATTCAGTTGAAATACTTCATAAGAGCATACCTACTAAATTATTTTAACCATATTATTATTCCTTAGTAGACTGGAGTTAAATGTTTGCACATTCCAGCAGAGGCTAACAAACTCACCATGATAAAGTTACCTGTATTGTATTATAAGAGATTTTACTTCTTCAATCTCACGCTTACATGTCCCCCGGTAGAGCAGTATCATTGTTTTACTAAATACGTTTTTCGTCTAGAGTAAATTAACAGGGACAATTCTAAGTATATAAAAATGTATAGAAAAGGACATGACGGTATCATCCGTCCCAATTGAGTAGTCCAACTAGGGAAGAATACCGCGGCTATAATCTCGTGTTGTGTTCCCGACGGTGTGTAGGGTAGCCAGAGCGGCCTGGGGGTGACAGGTGGAGCCGCCTGTCACCTTAGCAGAAGCAGGCCGCGGCGGCGGCGCGCCTGGCGCACCTCCCCGTTTACCGGGAACGAGTTGGGGACTCTGTAGTCCCCACACACCCGAGAAGAGGGCCAGATCGTGAGAGATGGCCCTGAGTCGGCCGGGGTGCGAGGGATATGCCTGTCAACCTCACCTTCGGCAACCAAAGCGGGTCGCGTTTTAGTCCGTTCGAGTCCGACATAACCTCTCCTACCGGCTCCGGTGGGGAGGTATCCGTGGGGATTTTGCGCACGTAAAAAAAAAAAGGGTAGCTAGAGCTCACTGGAGATTTTCTGTACTGTCAGTGTAAAGACTTTCTGCTTTCCTGCTTTGTTTTCTACACTGACGGCACAGAATTTCTCAATTTTTACAGGGTCAGCAGTAGGGTTGTCATAACCCTGGTTTTGCACACGTCCATAGGCCACGGTAACGACTTCTATCACCTAAACGGTATAAAAGATCTGTAAACCCTGAATATCGGTGTCCCTATTATAACAGCATCAAAATATGACTACACTTTCCGTTTCCAAACCCTTATTTTTCAGAAAATGTAATATCTATTTACATATTGCGTACAAGTGAAGGGCGGTTTACCGCAGCTGCTGTCTCCAATCGTCAGTAAGATGACTGTTATTTACGTTAAGATACCCTAATCTCATTTGAATACGATTCCTGAAAAGATATCTTTCTCTTTCACCAAGTTGGTGAGTCCCATTGCAATAAGGAAAATGAAAAATAAGTCGCACGTCGAAAATGGCGTGTAATTCTTGGTACAAATATCAAGAATTATACGCCATTTTCGACGACGAGATTAGTTTGATTTAATGAAGTTATACTATCACTGGATAAAACGAAATTAGTCAAGGTTAGAAAGATGCTATCTGTGACATTTTTATTACTTTTATTACGTTCTTCAAGAGGGGTATCAGAAGGTTTCTTCAGGGTCGGCAGCACGAGTGTAACGCCCCTAGTGTTGCATACGTCCATAGGCCACGGTAACCATGAGGTGGGCCATGTGCTTGTCTGCCACCAATAAAAAAAAAATACACTAACTATTATTCTTGCTGATCCCTCCAACTAAACAATTGCTCGATTCAGATAAGAAAAACTGGAAAGACTTAAGCGGGATTTGCACCCGCGACCTTACAGGAGGAATACTCTGACCTCTGTGCTACCGATTCCCGCTATGACTGCCCAAAAATTTCTTATACAACCACCTTGGTAGGTAGATATCGGTAGGTAGCTCCCAATGTCAGCCCAAGAAGTCCCGCCTAAGTAATTTTAAGTTTTCCTATCTAAATCGTTTTGTATGGTTAGCAGTATGTATTTCACCAGGAGGTAGGACACGACGGTATTCCCGTTCCAATTGAGCAGTTCGACTGGGGAAGTACCTCCACCCTATAGAACACCACGGCTATAACAACCTCGTCTTGTGTTCCCGGAGGTTAGTAGGGTAGCCAGAGCTCACTGGATAATTTTTGTGCTGTCAGTGGGAAGACTAAAGGCTTGTCCTGACTGTTTCTTCTGCACTGACGGCACAGAAACTCTCTGTTCTTACAGGGTCGGTAGTACAGGTGTAACTGCCCTGGTATTGCACACGTTCATAGGCCACGGTAACCACTTTCCAGAAGGTGAGCAGTGTGCTTGTCTGCCACCTAAGTTGCTTAAAAAAGTAGTAGTATGGTTTAATGCTAGTGGGAGATGGCTTACGTCTTTAGTGTGTGGAGTAAAAATGTGTAGAATTTGTACTCGAATGCGCTAATATGACAAAAAGTTTATTGTACTTCCTTTTTTTGTACCACTTAGGTCGCAGACAATCCCACGGCCCACCAGATAGAAAGTGATCACCGTGGCCTATGGACGCGTGCAAAATCAAGATAGTCGCACTCACGCTGTCAACCCTGCAAGCATTGAGAGTTTCTGTGCCGTCAGTGTAAATTCTCTCTCTCTTTCTATTTCATAACAAGTTTAAAAGTAAAGATCCATCAAGTACTTAATAAAGACAAAATATATGACCTGTTATCATTTCTACCCACTCTGCAGAGAATAGCATGTGAGTAAACGTATCTATATAAAAAGCATATGAACACCTTAAGAAATTAGCCACAACCTATACCAGCCATAGTGGTGGCGCGATTCTCACGCCACGTGAGCTAGTGGACTGTATTTTGCGGGGGGTGAAGCTAAATGTTTCATATGACACTTTACACAACAAACAAGATAGATGATCGGGTTGCCGCGGAGGTGGTTTAGGCAGTGAATGCAACCCAAGAAATTAGGAGAGGATGCACTAACCTTTATGACGCCACGTGCTGTCGGAGCCGGTGCACCGGTCTTCTCTTCCTGGCTCAGGAGCTGCTGCCCACATCACTAAATCACTTGAGGGACACACGAGAGGCACAATCCGATCGGTAAAGGTCTATGAAAGCGGTTAAAATCCAACAAATATTATTAATTTTCTGAGAGTCGCGCGCGCCGCCGCCATTGCTGATTCTAGTTCGATGCGGAAGTCAAGATGCGGCCATTTCAACCATTGGCGGGGCGAAAACTATTGCTATCTCACCTTAAAGGCAGTGCGGGAGGGAGATGGGTATAGGAAGCGTGTGTTCAGTGTTAATCAATTTTGAGACGATTTGAATTTACCACTATTGAGCGAAAAAATACAAATTCTACTACCGGCGCAACCATTCCCCCCGGCTTGAAGGGTTACCTTCAAAACGAAAAATGCGGAACAAATCTAAAGTCTAATCTAAATCTAGGTTTGGGAAATAACAACTAAAATATTATAAACCTAGATTTGAACTCGTGCCTACTGCTGGCTAGGCAGAGGCGAACAACCGGGCGCAGATACGATCCGGTTGCGGTTTTAACCCGTACAACACGAGTTATCCCGCGGGAATCGGGAAAAACTTCCTCTACTACTCCTAGAGGCCAATGCAAAGGAGGCGCATTCCCAGTCATAAGGACTACCACCGTACCTACAGTAATTGGGTTAGATGGAGTATTCCATTTTTGACGCGACTGCAGCGTGTGCAAACAATCGGTTCTCCAACGATTCCAAAACAATTGGACTAATCTATCCAAAAGAGCGTGACGAGTTAGAAGGTGCATTCTATCGTCATCAACATCTATTGCGGGCAAATATTTTAGCGTACTTAAATCACCGGTCAACTCTATATGACCGCGCGTAGATAAAATTCTCAAAAATCGGCCTACATAAACAACACAACCACCTCGACCAAGACGAGACGCGATTAGCCAACAACAAAATAAGGGACTCTTCACGCGGGACCGATACAACAAGCGAGTGCTTCTTCTCCTCGGGTGGTTCGGAAACCGTAGTGGGATTGAATTGACTAACTGGCCACTTATCTAACGCGGCATGAATCCAGGAAGGTCCACTAAACCATAACGGGTGATCTAAAATTTGCGAAGGAAGCAATCCACGAGAGAGACAATCGGCTGGGTTGTCGGTGCCAGCAACGTGAAATAGATTTTGTGGCGCTAATTCTGATTGAATTTTTGCCACTCTATTAGCGACGAATGTGTCCCAACGATGGGGCGAAGAGTGGGCCCAACACAAAGCGACTGTTGAGTCCGAAAAAGCTAAATTCTACCAATATTAATGCGACACGGAATTGCTAGTCTTAGCACTGCCATCCAAAACTACGCGGAGTTTAGTAGTAAGCTTATCTTCTCTAATAACTCCGTGGTGCGGGATAATGTACGAAGGCTGGGTCTCGTCAGTATCCGCAGGCGCAGGTGAGAGGTAACCTTTATCTAAATATTCGTTAACAACCTCATCATAGGCTTGCTTTAACTTTGGAGACGCCTGCATCTTTCGTTGTAAACAAAGAAAGCGTTTTTCAGCGGATACACGGGAGTCACCGAGCGAAAAAATATCTCCCTTGAAAGGGAGCGCGACAACATAACGACCCTGCTCATCACGAGTAGTCGTGCGACAATAAATCTCCTCAGCCATCTTGACATCAGGGCTTAGGATAGGTGGGACATTGACCTCTTCAATTTCCCAAAACTTGCGGATGGTAGACTCCAGTGGCGGCTCGACGGTGCAACAGAACGAAGCAGTCGAGTGACTAAAACTATCTATAGAAGCGGGTGCGGAACCAATTATAACAAAACCAAGAACTGTTTCCAGTGCGTGCGGAGCGGGGTACGTCGGTCCCCCTTGAACCTTACGTGATAACTGGAGGTGCGGGAGAATCGAAGCGCCGATCAATATATCGACGACTCCAGGAACAGCATAAGTCTCATCTGCTAAAGGCAAGTCTTTAAATTTCGTTAATAAAGACGTGTCAACCGGGACGGTAGGCAACTGTTCAGTTATTTTATCTGTAACGAGCGAATCCATGTCAAACCAAATATTATTATTAAAACGAGATCCAAACCTTGTTTTAACGGTGCCATGAACAGCTGACTGTAAACCTCCAAAACCCTTCACCACTGAGCGGGTTGAACGCTTATTAACATTGAAACCAAGACGTTGACAACAATCTTGAGTAATAAAATTACTTTGCGAAGCGCCATCTAATAGCGCTCGAACAATGTGCGGCTTACCCAATGCATCAACAACAATAACGCGAGCAGTCGCGAGAACCACAGTAGTGAGCACAGCACTAGCGGACAACGAACACAAGGTGACGTCATTCTTAGCGGTCTCCGGGCGGGCCGGAGCGCGCGCGAGCGCGGGCTGCGGCTGTAGCGCAGGCCGCCGTGTGCCACCGCTCGACGAACCAACTGTGCTCACATTGGATGCGGCATTACTATTTTCAAAATGAAGTAAAGTGTGGTGTCTCGCTGAACATTTGCGACAACTATTGCTACTATTACATAAAACAACGCGGTGTTTAGTACCGAGACAATTAAAACAAAAATTATTAGCGCGAACAAATTTATAACGATCATTACGCGATAATTTTAGGAAACCCGGACACTTGTACAATTGCGAATGATGAGTATTACACAAAGAGCAAACAGGTGATTGTACATGTGCTGGTGCGGTATTAACATAAGTATGAGTTGACTTCAGTGACTTCGATGACGCATCTATTTTACGTTCGGAACTAACAACTTTCTTCGCGCCTTCATGTTTCGATGAAGAGCGTTGCAATATTTTTATATGCTCGCGAACAAAACTTTCTAAGTCTTCGAACTTAGGAATTTTATTGCCGCGATGATCCGACTCAAATAAACGAATGGTTTCGGAATCCAACTTCTTTAAACCCATATACAAAAATAAGAAGTCGCAGAGGTCATCGATCTTTAGGTTCTTTACGGCGCGAACAGATGATGCGAAAGTATCCAGAAACTTCTCTAAGTTTTGATCGCCACATGCCGTAATGGGTTTCAAGTCAAACATCTGATCCAAATATGCGTTAGCTACCGATCTTTTATCCTCATACTTAGCTTTCAAAGTATTTAAAATTAAATTATAATTTTCGGCACTAAACGTAATTCCAGCGCAAACGGTTATAGCTTTACCAGTTAATTTTTCAACGAGATAATGCAATTTTTCGTGATCTGTCAACGAATCGTTCTTATCTATTGTATTCTCAAAACTATCTATAAATAAACACCAATTGCGGATGTTACCAACAAATTCGGGTATTTGAATTGGTGGCAACTTAGGTCGGTCGCGAGTGGGATTGGGTCGGTCAGACGGTTTCTCCAAACTCCTAGCGACGCGTTTGATACGACAATACAAATCGTCAAACGACGACAAGGCCTGATAACTCACTGAGTAATCGGGATTTAAATCTAACTCTAAAACGTTGATGTCATGTACTAAGGATTCGAAATCCGCGCGTAAACTATCTAAGTTTTCTATAGAACATAAGAACGAATCTTTAATAGCCAAATCAGAGGTTTTACGTGCATTATCACAAATCGATTGTACGCGAGAGTAAATCATTTCTCTTTTAGCGTATAAAAGTTTCAATTGAACTGTACTATCGGTACTACCAACCTTTGGGGACATTTTTACAACTAAATATCAAACTAAAGTGCGGTAAACAACAAATGAAATGACTCAATCTTAGCGGTATAGAACAGCGACGCGGCGCGAACGATATTCCGTAGGTAGGTAGGTACTTATAACTGCGAGTGTAAGTTTGAACAAAACGCGCATAACAACCAGATCGCGAGCTAGATCGCTGTCTTGGTTCAACTATTATTTCAGGGATTAAGTATTGCGTAATATCTATTCAAATTAAAATACCTTCGTATGAATTTGAATGAAATGCGAGCGAGGTATAACCGCGTACCTACCTACGTAGGTATTAGGTAAATACGATGCGAACCAGCGGCGAACGGACAACTTAGAAATTGAAACAAATAAAACAAAAGCCAAATGCGTTAGATATTACACTGTGCCTATGCACTAGGGTGTCTAGGATACCTAAGATCTAAACCTAAATGCCTAGATGCGGGGTTTTCTACTAAAATAACTAGGTATTTAGGTGCGGTGCGTTTATTCCCAATGGAATAAATAACAAATGCGAGCTACGACTAAGGATCCGGTACGATAAGGACCAAAAAGAATGGTGGCGCGATTCTCACGCCACGTGAGCTAGTGGACTGTATTTTGCGGGGGGTGAAGCTAAATGTTTCATATGACACTTTACACAACAAACAAGATAGATGATCGGGTTGCCGCGGAGGTGGTTTAGGCAGTGAATGCAACCCAAGAAATTAGGAGAGGATGCACTAACCTTTATGACGCCACGTGCTGTCGGCGCCGGTGCACCGGTCTTCTCTTCCTGGCTCAGGAGCTGCTGCCCACATCACTAAATCACTTGAGGGACACACGAGAGGCACAATCCGATCGGTAAAGGTCTATGAAAGCGGTTAAAATCCAACAAATATTATTAATTTTCTGAGAGTCGCGCGCGCCGCCGCCATTGCTGATTCTAGTTCGATGCGGAAGTCAAGATGCGGCCATTTCAACCATTGGCGGGGCGAAAACTATTGCTATCTCACCTTAAAGGCAGTGCGGGAGGGAGACGGGCACAGGAAGCGTGTGTTCAGTGTTAATCAATTTTGAGACGATTTAAATTTACTACTATTGAGCGAAAAAATACAAATTCTACTACCGGCGCAACCACATAGAATAATAGTTTTCTAGTATCTTCGCAAACTGCTAGTATTATTTTTCACCAAAATAGGATATGAACACGGAATAAATAGCTACAAAAGACCTGTTTCTATGAAATGTGCATAAATATACACACACATTTACCGTCTGTACTCTGGTGAGTGTTCTGATGAGCTCTTCCAATTAGTCCCACCCTCCCCTTTCCTACACAGGACAACGCGTGCAGGTCTTAGATGTCATCCGCACACGGTGCAGAACATCCGATCAAGAACCAAGCGGTTCAGTGACTCTTTCCTCTGTCGCACCATTAAGGCCTGGAATTCATTACCAGCTCACGTGTTTCCTTCTTCCTACAGTCCTGGGTCCTTTAAGCGCGGCGTGAAAAAGCATATGATGAGGCCGTCAAGCTGAGTGTCACCTGTCACACGGTATGTGTAAGTAATGGTGACCCTCTTTTCGGAGACTTTGCCTTCAGCTTACCATCAGGCAAGGCGAAGTCTAATTGACGTGTTCTATATAAAAAAGAAATATATATAAATAATTTACGACCATCTCGAATCACTTTTGTCGTAATATATTATACCATTTGTGATTTCCCACGCTTTAATCAAGCTTTATACAAATGTGTATGTCTAAGTGAGAGAATACATGCGTATATAAAACCTGCCTTATTATTTTGTATGGTGTGTAGTTTTATAGTACGCGGTAATGAGTATTTAAAAGCAATATAAAATGTGAAACCTATCATCCAAAAATTTACACTAAAAGAAAAATAGTTAGAAAAAATAAAAAAAACGCAACTTCTGTCTAAAAGACCGAAACAAGTTTGATAGCAGGTGGTGCCCATTTGCCAATCATAAACTGAAAGAAAATTAATGGGTATCGCCTGCTATCTTTCTATCTTTTTGACAGCAGTCGGGTATTATATATTTTTAATGATAAAACTTATATTAAACTTAAGCATTTGATGAGATAATAATAAATAAAAATAATAAAATTCCTGAGACTTTACCTTCAGTTTACCATCAGGTGAGGTGAAGTCAAATTGACGTGTCATACTTAAAAAGCTAATAAATTATTGTTCAGTAAACTGCTGTTTTCTGTAAGGGCTAGTACTTTTACACAATGGCGTGTCTAAACCAGAAGCGAAGCCCCGAAATACCAGTCATTGATTAAAAAAATCAACTTCACATACGTTCATAGTCAAATTCGGTAAGAATGTTTTTTTATAACTTGGTACAAAGTTAGAAAAAACTTTTTTAACCGGATTTGGCTCAGCTGCCATTGAAATGAAGTGTCCAATCTATCTGCATAGTGGAAATTAGCAATTACTTTATTAGATTTCACGCTTTAGTTCCAGTTGAAGCGATTCCAACTATTTCAGGCAATGCTGAATTTGCAAAATATTCTAGTTCAAATATAACATCACTGTCTAATTTTCGACGCTGCATAAATCTGGTGGAGAAACTATTTGGGTCGAAGTTGTAATCTTTAAACATACTATATATAATTGTGTACATTACATTTTGTTTATATAAATTGTAATACATTCTTGGAAAGGTTCAGACAGGGTTGGTAGCATGAGTATATCGTCCATCGTCACTTCAATTAGATTTCGCCTGATGATAAGCTGAAGTCGAAATTTTACACATGTCATACAATGGTGACACTCAGCTTGACAGCCTCATTATATGTTTATTCACACCCCACTTACGGTCCCGGGACTTGAATATTTAACTTAACTTCTACGTTTGAGTTTAAGTTTACTAACATTTATTAGTTAAGAAGCTAACTGGAGAATTTTTGTGCTGTCAGTGGGAAAAGCAAAGGCTTGTCCTACTGTCTTCTGCACTGACGGTAGTACGAGCGTGAATCCTCTGGTGTTTCCCACGTTCATAAGCCACGGCAACCACTTTGCATCAGGTTGGCAGTGTACTTGTCTGCAACCTTAACCTACAGACGTGAGTAGATTGGTGAATCTAATAATAAAACCTGCTGAAATAAATTATAAGTATTACACAACTGATCATATCTTGTTTTGTTCAGTCAGTTCTAACCACTACATTCATAACCTAGACCAAACGTACCGCGTAAATCTCGTATTAATAAGCTAGATTATAGATAAAAAAACAAGAGATAGATTTATACTGATGGAACGCTACTAATGTTCAGAGATAACGAGTTTGTATCTTGTTATTGTGGTTAGCCTTCAACCCTGTTGTACATGTTAGATGAGGAGAAAAACCAAGGAACCGTAATAAGTTATAAATGTCATTTATATTTCCCCACAGTATATTAGACCTTACTGTAGCTTGTGGATTTATATTTGCGTCTAAGTGAATTCGTAAGTTGTATTGTATGTAATAATGAAAGATACGTGCATGTAGCGGCAATGCAAAGGTTAAGATGGATTTGAAGTTTGAAAGTGGCAGTGAATAAAAAACTGAAAAGCGAGCGACTGTCGTGGTTTGGCGATACTGCTATGAGAAGAAATGAAAATAATGTTGAATATAGAGGGCTTTAGGAGCAGAGGTAATCACAAGAAAGCTAGGTAGATTGCCTGAAAGAGGATATAACAAAGAAGGGAGTGAATGAAGAAATAACATCTTTCTTCTTATATTCTTTATTATACTCAAAACACATTCACATATCACAATGAAATAGAAGAATATTTTTGTAGTACAAAGGCGAGCTTAACTCAATGTTGAGTTTTCTTCCAGCAAACTTTAGAGTGAAAGAGGGAAATTAAAAAATATGTATTCATAGATGGCAGAGCCAAGTGAACATGACAGACTAGTAGATCGCGCATGACCACAAATAGTTGGGACAAGGGCAGGGCAGATAATAATTGTGTGTAATAATGATGCTTTGGGTTTTTCTTTTTGTAGCTCTTTAGGTATAATTTATGAACAAATTTATAATAATCAATACCGATTAAAGAAGTCAATGTGATCTATTTTACTTAATTTTTCTCTTGATAGATTTATGTGTTGCTTTTGTTCGACTTCATATTGTAATAAAGAAACTCATACGTAAATAAGATCAATGTTTCTTTTTCCTTTTAATCAAGGTAAGTAACAAGGCAAGGTGACAAGAATATGTAAAGTCCGTGAGACAAGAATCTACCAATAAATCTCAAGACCAGCAATTGGAATGATTGCTTGCAAACTGTATGGATAAATATGATGATAGCATCATATTTATCCATACAGTTTGCAAACATTTCATTGTTATAGTGCTGTGTGGTTCTCGGCAGAGTAGAATTCATCTCTTCCCATACGGTGTCGTACAAGGCGACTAAGGGATAGGGCTGTTTATCAGCAGACAGATATATACAACCCAGACTCAGCCTCAGATGCATGGCTTGAGTCAACAATAGAGCCCGGAACGTGGGACCGTATTAAATGATTGGTGAAATGTGGGTCCCCCACCATTCACCTCTACCTAACCCTTGGGGAATAAAAGCGTGAGTATATGTATGTATGTATAGTTTATTCTCCGATAATGAGCAAAAGACATCACACTACTTACTGCCAACGAGAATGAAAGCGATCATGGTATAGGTATGTACATATAAACCTTTGATTTGCCTGACATGTCGTTTTTTTTCAACATGTCAAAACGTCAGACTTATCAAAGGTATGTATTCACCTATAACATAGTCGCGTTAATTCCCTTTAATATTAATGTAAACCATGGCACGCGAAAAGATCAAAGTTCGTAAGACATCACATGCGTAAGTGTTGGAGGAAATGATACCATTCGTCATTTATGACGGTACGTAACAATCGCAGTAGGTTGAATTAAAATTTGATTCAGTCTTATTAAATTTGGAACGGTCGAGTCGTGTCAACCTTTATTTAAATTGCTGAGCCAAAAATAAATGTAATTTTATATGCCTCGTAATTAAATAACAAATGCGCGGTCGAGAGAGCAGAAGTAACTAAATAATAATAAAAAAGTGAATCATTTATACGAAAGAAGAAGAAATATCGTATTTCAAGAATTGAGAATTGTATAATAGATAATAATACAATCATCGCCGTTGTACCTCACCTTTGCAAACAGATATGAGTACAATATCTCATTCAAGCCTATACAATGGTTTGTGCTCAGATGAATTGTTTGACATGATGCCCACAGCTACATTCTATCATCGCACCTCTCGCCATTTGCAGGGAGTTCTTCCTCACACATTGCAAACTGAGACAGTGTGCACTGTGCGGTATGAAAGAAACTTCATCCCACGCACACTTAAGATGTGTAATAACCTCCCTGCTGCGGTTTTCCCAAGCACCTACAATATTGGGTTCTTCAAGAGGGGCATCAGAAGGTTTCTTCATGGTCGGCAGCGCGAGTGTAACACCCCTGGTATTGCATACGTCCATAGGCCACGGTAACCACTTTCCATCATGCTTGTCTGCCATCTAAGTGGTATAAAAAAAAAAAACATCAGGCCCTCGATCCTGCTAAAGGAAAACCATTGTTTCACCTCGGGCTCTTTGAAAATATTGTATTTAATATTAGACTAAAATAATGCAGTTAAAGTCTACTATAAAATGGATCTTTGTAGAGTGAGTAGAAAAGTATAATTTAACTCTCTTCATTTAATTTTGAACTTTAATTCTATGGCACTAAAGTCTGAAATTTAATGTCATTTTTGATAGAAACGGTTGAATGTCAGTAGTTTTACTTTACCAGAATCGAGGCCCAGAGCGCATGTTCTACAAAGCCACTATGTCAATAGCTTGATAGTCATGTCGCAGTCCTCCGCACTAAAGCGGGCACAAGATTTGAACACGCTTTGGAAAATGTTCTGGAGTTGAATCAAATTGAAACGAAATTGAATTTTTAGATACCAATACCAGAAATCATATTTACAATGTTAGAAAATAATATAAACAAGTATAAAACGCACCATGTATCTAAGGCAAAAGTAAATGAAACTGCAAAAAAAATAAATTAGATCTATCTCGCATCATCATTTTTATGGAGACGTATTGTCCTGATTGCATCAGAGGCCAAGATGACCTTGAAGCTCAGGGTCTGTCTTCCAACTCATCCTCATCGGCTTCGCACAATCTTGGGGGTCCATGGTACAGAGAACATTTGCACGTATATCATCCTCCATGATGTCAAGCCAGGACTTCTTGGGCCTACCCCTTCTACCTGACCCCAGCAATGGCGCCATTGCCACACATTTGTTATCCGCGTAGCCTGGCGATTGCCGCATAATCGAGTATAATCGGGAATTATCTACAATGTCAAGGCAATGATATAGAATACCGAGTGCGCATCCGGCAATATATGAAATCTTATCGAAAACAATAAAGTGAAACATAAAACAACCACGACTAATCAATATGTAACCAGATCGGGGAGCGCAGAGTCCACACAGCTCAATCTGACTTGAATAGATTAAGTTAGCCTTCATGGATATTTTTTTAAACAATCCAGTTATAGAAAACACCACACATTGCCGGTGGAACAACATGCGTTCTATATAAAAACATAAGTTGCCTAGGCAATCTTTGGAATACCATAATTATACAGATTGCTAGTAACATATATAATGTACTAAACCCGCCCGGCTTCACCCATGGCATATTTTGCAATTTCAAATTACCCATTTGAGCCCGTAATTTTTTAGTCTTCAAAATAATGTACGGAAATCTGCCAGATTTGTTGACATTTATAATCACTGCTCCGCTTCCTTAAGTAGTAGTGTAATGATATATAGTTTAAAACCTTCGACCATAAACGGATTATTCAATACAAAAATATATTTTTTCAATTCGAATTAGTAGTTTCTGAGATCAGAGTGTTTAAACAAATGAACAAACTCTTCAGCTTTATAATAGTAACATAGATATTAAGTTTGAAAGTTTCTACCATTTATTACAGGTAAAAAAACTCACTTATTAAAAAAGGTAAGGAAAATTGTTTGTCATTTATTTCAATTACAAGGTTCAAAGTTATATTTGCCTGTTGCCATTGTGAGTTTACAAACAGAGGACGAGTAAACGGATTTTTTTCCTTAATTATTACAACACAGTGAATTTTTACCCTTGATTACCAGATTCAATTTGTTACCGTAGTAATTGGTAACATAAAGCATAAATGCGTGATTATATACATATTATATATTTGTATGTATGTATGTAAATATTAGTAAGCATGAATATAAAATATTTCCATTTTTCTGGGTGTTTCTATGTAAAATATGCGTGTATTTAAAAAATGTTTCAAAATATGTTTATCCGCATTCTAGACATAATACATGCTAGTTAAGCTGTTGATTTTGGGCCTAAATAGCGTTGTGTAGAAAGTCCTACAATATTTATTATATTTGTAATTATTATTTCTCTTTATCAAAATATACAACTTCTAAATTATATTTTTAAGTACATATAAAAACATCTATTTAAAAATATGAAAATAGTGCTCCACCGGTATCGGATACAGGGACCAAGCTACCGGTGGTTAGGGCTCCAGAGAAAGAAACTTCCTCAAGATACGCGTGGAATCAAGAAGTACAGCCTTCTGCATCTGGCGCTGGACACAACCGTTGAAGGTTGGTTATTATTAACTAAACGTTAACTAAAAGAAACGAGGGTCATTTACACAATACATTCCGTTTGTATGCTCGTGACATCTTTGAGTGTTCAATTATATGAACAATGGTACCTACTGTACAGACAGTTCAATCACAACTTATCCTCAAGTTATCAAAAGCATATACGGGCTTGTAATACTGACAATATTGTATTATTTTTTACAGTCACGATTGTGTCATTTTTCATTCGGTTTCCATCAATGTGAAAATTTGTGGGGTAGAGTGAATGGAATGATGAATGATGGGAACGGTTAAACAGATACGAATGATATTTGACTTAGATATGGTTCGTAGTCTACAAAAACAAATAGGCTTCTCTATTTCAGAAAGGGTTCCTGTCAATCGCGGGAATGTGATCTACTCACTATTTACACGGGCGAAGATTTGTTAATAAATTGCCAAAGAAAAATGTTGTATTAAAAAAATACACTTATTATGTTAATACAACGTTCTGTCCAAATTAAATTATCCTAATCCAAAAATAATTACTTAACTTGATACACGGCGTCGCAATCAAAATAAATTAGACACTAATTATAAACTTAGCTCGCATTTCTGAGTTGCTAAATGAATATCTTTTTATTATCAGAATTCTTAATGTTTTACTAAAGATGAAGTATCATTGCATCTAAAAGATTACGTTCCACACAATTGCATCATTTCTTTCTTCATGCGCATCGATATTATTCGAGTTCATTTTTATATGCAATAAAATATCGTTTTATAATCCTACTTTGACTTTTTTGTAGTTAGGTAAAAAATAATAGTAGGTAGGTTATATAAATTCCAAAACTATTTAGTTAAGTAAAATTTAACTTCTAAAATATTTGACGTACATAGAATATCTAGAATTTTTAATATATTTTTTCGACAATTTGAATATATTCAACATTATGATGAACTACTTCAATCCCTATATGGAATATGATTTGTACAGGATCAAAGGTTGAAGATTTCCCCTTTACCTTTTGATCCTCGGAACAAGAAATAAACAGGAAATTCGCAAACATTAAGCCGTTCTTTTTGTGTAAATTTTATGTTTATAGCTCGCAAAGGATATTTTCTACATAGCTCCGGTCCTTACCTTTAGTCTATTTGCGCCCTTTTTTCTGTGGCAGTAATTCTTAGCAGCAGGCACATGCTGTAAGAATATTGCGCGAACGAACAAACGGACTCGACAGCTTTTCAGAGATTACAATTACGTATGCTGTAAATTTGACGTCACATACATCACAGTCGATTTGTGTTCGACAACGTGACGTCACCAAATTTGAAGCATGCGAAATTAAAATCTCCCCGCGGATTCAGCTGTCGAGTCCTTTCGATCGTTTTAAACGTTCTTACAGCATATGCCTGCTGTATTCGAACGGTTAATGAAACTGCCGCAGGTCTATTCTCTTCCTTTAATTTTGTCTTACTTTATCTCTATTCCATGTTCCTTTTCTTTAGTGGTTAACAACAATGGGACATGTGTTTGTTACTAAAGTAGTGTGAAAATATTTGTAAATGCATAAGATATAATAACGTCCATTCAACTTTTATATTTTGAACACACGTACAGGTAGCTCTTAGTTTAATAAGCTTGATTTAATATTTCGAAATATATAAATTAAATTAAAAAATTAATAAACCCCAGTCACAAAATACAACTAAGTACATATTGAGGGAGTTGTGAAATAAAATGTAATTCGCCATTTTGTGGTGTCAGCCATCTTGGATTTGAAATTTATCATATAGTATGCTATTCTACTAGTCAAAACCTTTCATTTGATACCCATATTGAGGAAGTTAAGAAAAAATTTGCTTACCCTCATTTTGTAGTGGTGGCCATCTTGGACCAATTTTTTTCAAACATAGCTAAGAACACTTCCGACTAATATACCTTTCAAACAAAAAAACTAAATCCCAATCGGTCTATCCGTACTACGATGCCACAGACAGACACACACACACACACACACAAACACCCGGACACGTCAAACTTATAACACCCCGTCGTTTGTGCGTCGAGGGTTAAAATTGAGAATGATGTGCATTACAATGATTGCCTTTCCTCTTATTCCATAATATTTTTGCGAAGAAATTATTGTTATTTATTTAAAACAATATTAATGTTCAAAGAATCAAAGAATCAATTTCATTTATTCAGTTTAGGCACACAAAGAGCACATATATGAACGTCAAAATTTTACAATTATGTATGTCAAGAAATAATATAAAAATATTAAGTAAATAATGTAAAAATAAACCATTGGAAAATGATTCTTTCGCTGGTTCGGTAGATTAGTTCTACTGAGAAGATACCAGCAAGAAACTCAGAGAACTACATTAGAGCTAGATTATTTTTCTTTTTTAAATTTGTTTTGGTTTACAATTTATTTTGTGCGAGCAAGCAAGAAACTTATGTTGACCACGCATTAACAATATTGAGGATATTATTATATTATCAGCTTATAAGTAGATAATTAGTGCGAATATCTTTGAATTTGACCATATTTGACCTACTATTTATATAGTTATAAAGAATATGAAGAAAGAAAGAAAGAAAGAAAGAAAGAAAGAAAAAACATTTATTCACGAACACACAACGTACAGAGAGTCAGACAATATATATATATATACACAACAAGAAGATATCACAAAAAAAACACTCTCACTGCACATCGTGCGCACCCAAATGGGCCACCATCTCAGCATGAATGCCCCGCACACCAGGGTATGCGAGGCGCTGGTTTGCTGGTATGCTATAAATTATACGAAATTACCTCAAGCTTCATAGCTACAATGCTTTGTATAATTGTTTTGCTTATAAGTACATAGATCCAATCCCAAAAGGGTTTTAGTAATTTGTATTCAATACTTTTAGTGAGTTCCCTTCTGAGATCACGTTAAACGTTTTTGTCAATAGGATCCCGATGATTGTCAGGGACAAGAACAAAGATTAATGAAGATGAGATCGTCCCTTCTCAGTTTGGACCACCCACTATTTCTGCCTAGCGATGTCTTTGGGTACCAACTACGTAGCTACAATTGTGGTTCTGGTTTTAATAAATAGACATTATGAGAGTAGACACAGTGGCGAAGGGGAATAATTTTGGTTTTTATTTTGTAAAATGGACATAAAGAGACTCAGTGGTGAAGGGGAAAAAAAAGGTTTTCATTTTATTAAATGAACATTATGAGAGTAGACACAAGTGGTGAAGGGTAAACATTTTGTTTATGGTTTTATTAAAGGACATTATGAAAGTAGACATCAGTGGCAAAGCGTAAAATTTTTGGATTTGGTTACATTAAATGGACATTAAGGGAGTAGACACTAGACACCAGTGGTGAAGTGGTGGTTTTATTAAATGGGTATTAGGGGGTAGACACCAGTGTTGAAGGGTAAAAATTGAATGATGGAAAGTGGTTACCGTGGCCTATGGACGTGTGCAACACCATTGGAGCCACACTCGCGCTGCCGACCCAGTATGCACAAAGAGTTCCTGTGCCGTCAGTGTAGAAGAAAAAGCAGAACACGCTTTTGGTCTTTCCACTGACAGCATAAAAACTCTCCGGTGAGCTCTAGTTATCCTACTCACCGCCGGGAACACAACACGAGGTTATTATAGATGTGGTATTCTGTAGGTTCTATCCCCCTCCATTTGTAGATTCTTCCTCTCCATTGGTAGATACCTAATGAAAGCTTACGCCTGCTACGTAAGCACAGGATATGAAATCAATGACATGCGATAGATACCTCAGAAAAGTTATATTTCTTTCTTGTTGTGGGTACTGGGTGTGTATAATACCTACTGAAGTTTCATTAAATTATACGTAGGTGAATTATTAAAGTGTGCTTGTATTTACAAACGTTAAATTATGAGACATGAATTATTGACACATAATCTAATTATAATTAATTAAGCATGTATTACCTTAGGTAAATAAAAAACAACACATTATAGTAAATTCCCATTCTTTTCGTTAAAATATTCGGTAACATTGAATAAAATGCAATATTTGTAAAACAAATGCTTTTAAATGCTCGCAAAACCTAAGATGGTCGTGGATGGATTCGTGGTTGGCAGCGCGAGTGTAACACCCCTGGTGTTGCATACGTCCATAGGCCACGGTAACCACTTCCCATCAGGTGGGCCGTGTACTCGTCTGCCACCTAAGTGGTATATGAAAAGGTGTTACTTACACGTACTGCTGTTAAAATGTGCTTCACTGTTATCTCTTCTTCATGCTAGTGTTAATCACATGCGAAGCTTTCACCTTGGATCTGGGGTCCGCTTTACCAGTCCAATTGCGGATTTGGCTGAACTTCGATATTTTCTGTGAAGCGACTCCACGACCAAAAGGCAAGCGGTTTGGAGACTCTTTCCTCTGTCGCACCATTAAGGCCTGGAATTCATTACCAGTTCACGTGTTTCCTTCTTCCTACAGTCCCGGGTCCTTTAAGCGGGGCGTGAAAAAGCATATGATGAGGCCGTCAAGCTGAGTGTCACCATTGTCACACGGTATTTGTAAGTAATGGTGACCCTCTTTTCTGGGACTTTGCCTTCAGCTTACCATCAGGCAAGGCGAACTCTAATTGACGTGTTCTATATAAAAAAAAAATAGGAGTATTGCAGTAAGATCAGCTTGAAGTTGAACTTTTTAGGGCTCCAACTATGACTGCCATAAATTTTCGTAAATAAATGCTTTTTCTTTCTTGGTTTCTTCGTATTACAACCGAGACCGAACCGGCTTAATTTGTTTTCCGAGAATTCATGCATACAAATATTTGCACATAACGGGTATCGAACCTGCGACTCCAGCATTGCGGCCTCTACCACCTGTTGTATTTGCTCTAATTGGCATATCCACATTCAAATGAACATAACTTACTTCCTTCATGTAACTTTTAAGTGTCAATAAAAATCTCTTCATCGTGAAAGTGAGTAGCTGAAAAATAAAAGAAATTCCTGTATTGCCAATAATACCGTATTATTTGATTTAAATCTTACGACTAATTTAGGGAAAAGGCAGTCTTATAAAAAACTTGAAATGATCACGTCCAATGTAGCTGTGGTAATTTAAATTGTCCGCTCTTAACGGATTTCAATTTAAGTGTCTGAGGCAGTAGAATCAATTTTCTTTGCTCCGACAAAGTAATAATATCGTTCTATAAATCGCAATCACTTTTCTCGATACGAGGGTTAGTAAATTTTATGATGTAAGAAATCCTCCAAAGCTGTCGATTTGAAAGTTGGCGAAGTTCGAAACAGTCTGCGTGGCTTAGTACTAGAAAAATTATGTTATAGGTATGGAGAAAACTCTATTGTAAGTTTTATTTTGTGTTTTACCATTGCATTTATTCTCTCCTATATTGTCATCTCGTTTCTCTTCTGATCTCCTTTTTTTTATTGTGCGCAAAATCCCCACGGTGACCCACCTCATCACACGCGGTGGGGAGGTTATGTTGGCCTTGAACCGACTAAAACGCATTGTCATCTGAGGTTCACAGGTCCCTGGAGGTGAAGTTGCCAGAAGTATGGGATCTCTCGCATCCCAGCCGTCTCTTCTGACCTCCTAGACAAGTGGCAATTTGTTGGCTGGCGTATCCCACGAGAGTGGTACTTTTTTTTTAATTATTATTATTTTTTTTATACCTACCACTTAGTTGGCAGACAAGCACACGGCCCACCTGATGGAAAGTGGTTACCGTGACCTATGGACGTCTGTAACACCAGAGGAGTCACAGTCGCGCTGCCAACCCTGTAAGCACAGAGTTTCTGTGCCGTCAGCAGAAGACAAAGCGGGACAAGCCTTTAGTCTTCCCACTGACAGCACAAATTCTCCAGTTCCACAACACGAAGTTATTATAACCGCGGTATTCTGTAGGGCGGAGGTACTACCCCAGTCGGACTGCTCAATCGGGCGGAAATACCGCCGTGTCCTACCTCCTTACTTGGCTATTTGTGTTCGCTATTGGGCATATGTTGATATGGCAAAATAATTGACGTTTAAACAAGCATGCAATTATAGTCAAACACAATTTACAAAAGTTTTCACTTCGTATAGGTACATGTGAATTGTCACATTTTATTTACTTGCCATAAAGAATTAAAAAAAAAATCTTGTTAATTGTAATTGTAAAATAGGTAATAAGGGCAAATGCTTTGTCAAATACACTGCCCACTCATTTTTTTTGCTACCACGCCATTTAAACATTCAGAACCTTCACTTCTCTTATGTTCTATTTTGTTATTTTACTTATTTTATTACTTTTACAAACAAACAAGATTACTTTTACAAACTAAAATTCAAAATATATATACTCAGAATCAGTTTTAATACTTCCTCTCCAAAAGTAGTCACACTTTTGACGAAGTTATATACCGAAGCACAACTTATTAATTTTCAAGATACATTTTTAAGGTCATTTACTTACACTTTCCCGTTCCCAGCCGGATAAAATTTGGGTCACCCCATCTTTGCCCATGCGGTGTAGTATTAGGCGACTAAGGGATAGGGCTGTTTAGTATCATCCAGTATATACAGCTCAGACTCAGATGCATGGGTCGAGTCAACAATAGCCAACAAATTGCGTGGGACTGAATACAATGATTGGTAAAATGTGGGTGTTAATTCACCTCCGGAGATTAAGGCGTGATTATATGTATGTATTATGACCAAAAATTTCACTGATTTGAATGATAGCACCCAAGCGTTTGACAAAGTAACTCAATTTAGACTATTAACATGGTTCATTATGTTTGATTGCGACATCGGGTGTCACGCGAGTTCAAAGTTCATTAGTGAATAATATTTAGCGTCGCGTTACCTCCAGTTATTAAACACGAATTATGTATTATGTAATCACAAGTATGCATTCAATAATAATCACAACAGTACTTTTTTTTTTACGTGCGCAAAATCCCCACGGATACCTCCCCACCGGAGCCGGTGGGATAGGTTATGTCGGACTCGAACCGACTAAAACGTACTTCGCCTCTGGGTCGTTTTGGTTGCCGAAGGTGAGGTTGACAGGCATATCCCTCGCACCCCGGCCGACCCAGGGCCATCTCTCACGATCTGGCCCTCTTCTCGGGTGTGGGGATTACAGAGTTCCCAACTCGTCCCCGGAAACGGGGAGGCGCGCCAGGCACGCCGCCGCCGCGGCCTGCTTCTGCCAGGGTGACAGGCGTCTCCACCTGTCACCCCCAGGCCGGCGCTCATGGGGGGCGGAGATCGTTCATCGACCTCTGACGCCCGAGTTGCCTTCGTACACGGGCAGCTTGGCTTGCTATCCTTCGTCGCTCCCGCTGCCGCTCCCACCCCGCCTCCTCCTTCACGAGCATTACTTGCTCGCAGAAGGAGGCGCCGGCCGCCCACGCATCCGCGCAGCGGACCATCGCCGCGAGCAAGGTGGAGAGCGTGAGAACTCTCACTCCCAGGGCCGCCACAAGCTCCCGTCTCGGCGTCTCCCACGCCAGACACCCGGTGAGCGTGTGCGGCCCTGAGTCCTCGCTCGCGTCGCAGTGATGGCACTCGGACGTTGGCTCTTTCTCCAACCGACGCAGATACTTTCCGAAGCACCCGTGCTCGGTGATCATCTGCGTCAGACGGTACGAGAGGCTGCCGTGTGGCCTCTCTAGCCACTCCCCCATGATGGGTCTTACCGCCGCTACTACGGCGCGCCCTGCGCCTGGTCGCCCAAGTCGTAGCTCCCATTCCGCCACCATTTCCCTGTGGAGCCGTGATCTCACGGCCCGAATTTGTTCGGGCTCGGGATCGTGACCCCGCTCCCGCGCCGCTTTTCGGAACCGGTATAGCACCGAAAGGGATCTCGCTTCCAGGATCCATGGTGGCGATCCGGCGAGGAGACTCGCCGCGATGAATGATATCGTGCGGTACCCCCTTATGATGCGGCAGGCCAACTTCTGCTGCGGACGCTACAGCAGGGGCATGTGCCCATCATTCAGGGTGTCCGCCCACATGGGACACCCGTACAGGGCCATGGACCGCACGACACCCGCGTAGAGTCTCCTGCAGGAGTCCTCCCGAAGTCCCACTGGCCGTCGAGCACGAGCCCCAGATATTTCATCTGGGGCTTGATGCGGATGAGAGTGCCTTCTACTGTAAGAGTGGAACCAGGTGGTGGCATGCGCCGAGGTCCATGAAAGAACATGGCCTCAGATTTATGCAAAGCCACCTCAAGGCCTAGCCGCCGGATCCGTTCCACAACTTGAGCAACCGCGGTCGTAGCCCTCAGGGTCGCTTCGCGGTATGTAGCCCCGCTCGCGTGTCGCTAGCATATCGTCCGCATAGCACGTGACGGCGGCGCCGCCCGCGAGCTCACCGCGAAGCACCCAGACGTATCCGACGTTCCACAGGAGCGGCCCAAGAACCGATCCCTGTGGAACACCGCACGACATCTCACGCCGACCGACGCTGGTCGCACTTGGGTAGATGACGGCTCTCTCCGTCAGGTACGCTCCGACTATGCGGCGGAGGTAGAGAGGCACACCGTGGTACACGAGTGCCTCCCTGGTGCAACTCCAGGGCAAGGTGTTGAACGCGTTGGAGATGTCCAAGGACACCGCCAACGTCACCTCACCCCGGGCGACTACCTCCTCTGCCAAAGTCCTCACGCGCATGATGGCATCCACGGTGGACCGCCACCGGCGGAAGCCATATTGGGCATCCGCCAGATCCGGCCCCCTACCAGAGAGGTGCTAGACGAGGCGCTTCGCAATAACTCTTTCAAAGAGCTTGCCCACCTCGTCGAGCAACACAATGAGCCGATGGCCGGACGTTTCGTCCGCCGGGCGACCCTCCTTTCGGATGAGGACCAGTTTCCCCGTCTTCCACATCTTCGGAAACTGGCCCCGCTCCAAGCATGCGCTGAGGAACCCTCTCAGTCGGGGCTCGAGACCGTCTTCTCCCATAGCTAGGACCCACGCGCGGCCTGGAATGCCGTCGGGTCCCGGGGCGGTGCTCTTCTTGGCTCTAAGCCTTCGCACCGCCAGCTCCAGTTCTACCCAAGTGACCTCGGGGACTTCGTCGTCAACTACCACACTGGGCGCCATAGGCGATCGAGGTGGCGGAGTAATCTGCGGCGGAACGTGTTCCGCTCGCGCCGGGAACAGGGACTCGACCACTCCACCGAGCAGAGCTGAATCACAACAGTACTTGAGTGTTTGTGACTTTTTTAGAAGCTAAGCCAACTTTTGCTCGGACAGAGAGAGGCTTTTACTAAATATCGAAAATTGGTAATAATAAATAGCATTTCATCATTAATAAATAGTTAGAGTTTCTAATTGTATCCAGAAAGATGAATAAGCTTAAATTTCCAAACTACCCTAACAACTTCCTTTTACAAAGTTCCGACTCAAAACTTCAAACTCCATGTTCAACAGAAATGCTAAAACTTGATGACTTTTAAATCACAAGTGTTCAAAACTTTGAATTTAGTACAGCTGCTATGATTGAAGTTTTGTCTTAACCTTGTTAGTCAAGGTTAGATATTGAATGATTTAACTTCATCTATTATTAACAACACGATAATGGACACTACAACCTCACTCATAGAAATATATTAGAATAGAGGGGCCATCTGTGATTACGCATGGCAACTTTTTAGACAATTCCTGCTCTATAAAACAGGAACTTTCGAATACTTACTCAGTACGGTTAAGACTGGCTTGTAATAACATCGTTAAAAGTACCGTGATTATGCCATTTTACGCTTTTACCAACTGTAGAATAAAAGTGGAGAAATAAAATTGAAAAATAGAGGCATGAGGCACCACGCGCTTATAACAATTATAGCCTAATATATTTCTGTGACCTCACTACTTGTGTTAGTCTAAACAGTTCTACATTTAATATTTATTAACTAGGCGTAGTGTCACGACACACTAGTAAAATTAAAAGATGGTAAGATAAGATATACAGTTGTTAAAACCAAATTTAACTTTAAATAACTGAATACATAAAGTTAAGGTGAAATTATTTAAGTAACACACCACCTTAAAGAGAAAAAATACCGTTTTTATTTATTATTAGTCAATAAAGACTATCAGAAATATTTTTGAATTAAGATATATATAGAAAGATATTTTTTCTCTATTAAAAATATTTTGAATTAAGATAATAAATTTGAATCGATTTGACAGCCTCTGTGACGCGGCGGTAGTGAACGCGGCCGCTACATAGGAGGCGTTGGTTTGATCCCCACTCAGTATCACCACCACCCCACTCAAATATTTGTATGCATGAATATGGGTATTTGCATTGGTCTGGATGTGCCTTTTAGAGCACATTAAGTCATTGGCCCCTGTTGCCATGCGAATATCTATGGAACTCGTTAGGGGTATTGGAGCCCTAAAAAGTCCATCAACTGGGTCTAACTGCAACGCATAAATATCATCTTTGGGTGGTGGAGGTCAGATAGCAGTCACGGAAAATATCGAAGTTCAGCCAAATATGCAGTTAGACTGGTAAAACGGATTCTAGACTTCGAGGTGAAAGCTTCGGATGCGACAGGGATTCCCGGTAAGATGAAGAAGAATACATTTGAATCGATTTAAAGACTAAAATGTAGCATGTGGCAATCATGCATAAAATTTCCAATTGCCCCTGTGGTGGTTTACATTTATACTTTGTAAAATGTAGCTTGGGTCCTATGACAGATGTTGAAAAGACATCACTAGTGATGTGAAAGTGTAATAGTCTAAGTCGAGAATAAGTATAGGTACAATGAAAATGCATATATGTATATTATCAAAAGCTATTTATTTAATCTGAATCAGACAATGGAGTACATCCTAAATCATCATCATCATCGTCGTCGTCTTCTATATCCGACTCGCTGGAACAGTCTTGGAGATTTATAATAATTTCATTTTCTCGAAGGTTATCAAAACGAACGTCACGTTCCCAGTCTTCAGTAATGAGACGTTTGGTCCTTTCCACAACACTTTTCCAGTTCTCCGGTGTTACTTTGGTGCAAGCTTCTTTTAATAACCCCATCATTTTATTTGCGGTAAACGGCGGAGTGGTATTGTTGCGTGCCGCGTAGCCTAAAAACAATTAAATATTCATTATTATATTAATAGTATAATATGTATTACATGGGTCTTTGTTACTGAAATTTAAATAGGTAACATATTTTTTGTAATTAGCTTTACCCTAGGACTTAGTCTGCATTATTTTTTTAGATAAAAAGTAGGCTATGGTCCTTCCAGCCTTTGTTGCTACATTGAAACGAAAAAAAAAATTACAAAAAAACACTTTAAAAATATATAAAATGTATCATATGACAGGATTTTATTAAAAAAAAAACTAAAAATAATTAAAAAATACGAACCTTTAATTTGAGCCCATATCATTTCTATACTGTTGTTGGTGGCGCTTGGCAGCGTGCGGTAATGGACTGTATTGCGGGAAGTAGCTAACTGTTCTATTGACGCTTTACACACAAAACAAGACAGGTGGCCGGGCTGCCGCGGATTCGATCCAGGCAGTGAATGCAGCCCGAGAAATTAGGAGAGGATGCACTAACCTTCACGACACACGTGTTTTCATCGCAGCCGGTACACGGATCTTCTCTTCCTTGCTCAGGAGCTGCCGTCAGCATCACTAGATCGCTTGAGGAACACACGAGAGGCACAATCCGATCGGTAAAGGTCTATGAAGCGGTAAAAATGTAACAAATATTATACATTTCTGAGAGACGCGAGCGCGGTCCGTCCGTCTTTACGCTGGCTAGTTCAAAGCGAGACTGAGTGTCTATATCACAAATGGCGGACGGAAGCTATATCTACTACTATTCTATGGTTAGTGCGGAAGGGGAGCTGGGTATAGAAGGAGTGTGTTTTCCGCGTCAAGAAATACAGCTTCTACATCGGCGCAACCATTCCCCCCGGCTTGAAGGGTTACCTTCGAAACGACAAATGCGAAACAAATCTAAAGTCTAATCTAAATCTAGGTTTGGGAAATAACAACTAAAATATAAACCTAGATTGGAGCTCGTGCCTACTGCTGGCTAGGCAGCGGGCAGAGGCGAACAAACAACACAACGCAACAGTCTCGACCAAGACGAGACGCGATTAGCCAACAACAAAATAAGGGTCTCTTCACGTGGGACCGATACAACAAGCGAGTGCTTCTTCTCCTCGGGTGGTTCGGAAACCGTAGTGGGATTGAATTGACTAACTGGCCACCCATCTAACGCGGCATGAATCCAGGACGGTCCACCAAACCACAACGGGTGATCCAAAATTTGCGAAGAAAGCAATCCACGAGAGAGACAATCGGCTGGGTTGTCGGTGCCAGCAACGTGAAAGAGATTATGTGGCGCCAATTCAGATTGAATTTTGCCACTCTATTAGCGACGAATGTGTCCCAACGATGGGGCGAAGAGTGGGCCCAACACAAAGCGACTGTTGAGTCCTAAAAGCTAAAAATTACTAATATTAATGCGAAAATTTACAATTATGTCATTAAGCGACACGGAAGTGCTAGTCTTAGCACTGCCATCCAAAACTACACGGAGTTTTAGTAGTAAGCTTATCTTCTCCAATAACTCCGCGGTGCGGGACAATGTACGAAGGCTGGGTCCCGCCAGTGTCCGCAGGCGCAGGTGAGATGTAACCTTTATCTAAATATTCGTTAACAACCTCATCATAGGCCCGCTTCGACTTTGGGGACGCCTGCATCTTTCGTTCCAAACAAAGAAAGCGTTTTTCAGCGGATACACGGGAGCCACCGAGCGAAAACTTGCGGATGGTAGACTCCAGTGGCGGCTCGACGGTGCAACAGAACGAAGCAGTCGAGTGACTAAAACTATCTATAGAAGCGGGTGCGGAACCAATTATAACAAAACCAAGAACTGTTTCCAGTGCGTGCGGAGCGGGGTACGTCGGTCCCCCTTGAACCTTACGTGATAACTGGAGGTGCGGGAGAATCGAAGCGCCGATCAATATATCGACGACTCCAGGAACAGCGTAAGTCTCATCTGCTAAAGGCAAGTCTTTAAATTTCGTTAATAAAGACGTGTCAACCGGGACGGTAGGCAACTGTTCAGCTATTCTATCTATAACGAGCGAATCCATGTCAAACCAAATATTATTATTAAAACGAGATCTAAACCTTGTTTTAACGGTGCCACGAACAGCTGACCGTAAGCTTCCAAAACCCTTCACCACTGAGCGGGTTGAACGCTTATCAACATTGAAACCAAGACGCCGACAACAATCTTGAGTAATAAAATTACTTTGCGAAGCGCCATCTAACAGCGCTCGAACAATGCGCGGCTTACCTAATGCATCAACAATAACAACGCGAGCGGTCGCAAGACACACAGTAGTGAGTGCAGCACTAGCGGAGAACGAACACAAGGTGACGTCATCCGCGGCGGTCACCGGGCGGGCCGGAGCGCGCGCGAGCGCGGGCTGCGGCTGCGGCGCAGGCTGCCGTGTGTCACCGCTCGACGAGCCAACCGTGC
This sequence comes from Eilema griseolum, assembly GCA_963662185.1. NCBI lineage: Eukaryota > Metazoa > Arthropoda > Insecta > Lepidoptera > Erebidae > Eilema > Eilema griseolum. Next base: position 24,959,624 of record OY759233.1, on the reverse strand, counting down.
TCACATTGGATGCGGCACCACTATTCCCAAAATGAAGCAAAGTGTGGTGTCTCGCTTGACATTTGCGACAACTATTTCTACTATTACACAAAACAACGCGGTGTTTAGTACCGAGACAATTAAAACAAAAATTACTAGCGCGAACAAATTTATAACGATCACTAGGCGACAATTTTAGAAAACCAGGACACCTGTACAGTTGCGAATGATGAGTGCTACACAAAGAGCAAACAGGCGATTGTACATGTGCTGGTGCGGTACTAACATAAGTATGAGTTGACCTCAGTGACTTCGATGACGCATCTACTTTGCGTGCAGAATCAACAACTATCTTCGCGCCTTCATGTTTCGATGAAGAGCGCTGCAATACTTTTATATGCTCGCGAACAAAACTTTCTAAGTCTTCGAACTTAGGAATTTTATTGCCGCGATGATCCGACTCAAACAAACGAATGGTTTCGGAATCTAATTTCCTTAAACCCATATACAAAAATACGAAGTCGCAGAGGTCATCAATCTTTAGGTTCTTTACGGCGCGAACAGCTGACGCGAAAGTATCTAGAAATTTCTCTAAGTTTTGATCGTTACATGCCGCAATAGATTTCAAATCAAACATCTGATCTAAATAGGCGTTAGCTACCGATCTTTTATCCTCATACCTAGCTTTCAAAGTATTTAAAATTAAATTATAATTCTCGGCACTAAACGTAATTCCAGCGCAAACGGTTATAGCTTTACCAGTCAATTTTTCAACGAGATAATGCAACTTTTCGTGATCTGTCAACGAATCGTTCTTATCTATTGTATTCTCAAAACTATCTATAAATAGACACCAATTGCGAATGTTACCATCAAACTCGGGTATTTGAATTGGTGGCAACTTAGGTCGGTCGCGAGTGGGGTTGGGTAGGTCAGCCGGCTTCTCCAAACTCCTAGCGACGCGTTTGATACGACAATACAAATCGTCAAACGACGACAAGGCTTGATAACTCACTGAGTAATCGGGATTCAAATTCAACTCTAAAACGTTGATGTCATGTACTAAGGTTTCGAAATCCGCGCGTAGACTATCTAAGTTTTCTATAGAACACAAGAACGAATCTCTGATGACCAAATCAGAGGTTTTAAGTGCATTATCATAGATCGATTGTACGCGAGAGTAAATCATTTCTTTTTTAGCGTATAAAAGTTTCAATTGAACCTTACCGGTCTTATCAACCTTTTGGGGACATGTTTACAATTAAATCTCAAACTAAAGTGCGGTAAATAACAAATATGAAATGACTTAATCTTAGCGGTACAGAGCAGCGAGGCGGCGCGAGCGATAACCGTAGGTAGGTAGGTACTTATGACTGCCAGTGCAAGCTTGAACTAACGCGCATAGCAACAAGGTCGTACCTACGCGATGGTCGCTGTCTAGGTTCAACTATTATTTCAGAGATTAAGTATTGCGTAATATCTATTCAAATTAAAATACTTTCGTATGAATTGGGATGAGATGCGAGCGAGGTAGGTACAGCCACGTGTCCACCCACGCAGGTACTAGGCAAATACGACGCGAGCCGAGAACAACGTAATTGAAAAAAACAAAACAAAGCCAAATGCGTTAGGTATTACACTGTGCCTATGCACTAGGGTGTCTGAGTATACCTAAGATCTAAGCCTAAATGTCTGGATGCGGGGTTTTCTACTAAAATAACCAGGCACTTAGGTGCGATGCGAAAATTGCGAACTACGATTAAGTGTTGATATGATACCTAACCTATTTATGTATTAGGTAGGTACAATGCGAGCCAGCGGCGAACGGACAACAAATCTAATCCTAAGTGTCTGGATGCGGGGTTTTCTACTAAAATAACCAGGCACTTAGGTGCGGTGCGCTCATTCCCATTAGAATAATAACAAAATACGAACTACGGCTAAGAATCCGGCTCGATCCGGACCAAAAATGGTGGCGCTTGGCAGCGTGCGGTAATGGACTGTATTGCGGGAAGTAGCTAACTGTTCTATTGACGCTTTACACACAAAACAAGACAGGTGGCCGGGCTGCCGCGGATTCGATCCAGGCAGTGAATGCAGCCCGAGAAATTAGGAGAGGATGCACTAACCTTCACGACACACGTGTTTTCATCGCAGCCGGTACACGGATCTTCTCTTCCTTGCTCAGGAGCTGCCGTCAGCATCACTAGATCGCTTGAGGAACACACGAGAGGCACAATCCGATCGGTAAAGGTCTATGAAGCGGTAAAAATGTAACAAATATTATACATTTCTGAGAGACGCGAGCGCGGTCCGTCCGTCTTTACGCTGGCTAGTTCAAAGCGAGACTGAGTGTCTATATCACAAATGGCGGACGGAAGCTATATCTACTACTATTCTATGGTTAGTGCGGAAGGGGAGCTGGGTATAGAAGGAGTGTGTTTTCCGCGTCAAGAAATACAGCTTCTACATCGGCGCAACCAGTTGTATTGGCAATGATATGGAGGGAGACGGAGAACAGTGTGACCAAAGGATTTTGCCAGTTCGTCGAATATATATTTTGGACCGCCGGGTGGCTTATTTAAGTTAACGAGCCTTAGTAGCTCCACCTTCAACATTGAGACATCAGCCTCAACACCTTGATTTTGGAGCCATTCCAAAATTTCGCTCTTTCGGTTAACTTTGGTTGGCGGTTTATCCATTTGCACGGAATGGTATGAGGCGTTGCCCATAACAATAACATGGGGCTCATTTAAATTGGCTAATAACGTCATGAACCACTCTTTGAATTTTTCATAATTCATTTCTTCGTGGTATTCAACCGTTTTAACTGACTTAAAAGCCAATAAACAATTGGGCACAAACCCTTTGGCTGTCCCAGCATGACAAATAATAAGTCTTTGCCCTTTTCCTTCAGGCACCTTTGTTACGGACTTTGCAGTATTATCATTCAATGTTTTAGAAACGCTATGATTGGCATTTTTTTTTTTTTTTTTTTTTTATATAGGACACGCCAACTTGACCTCACCTCGCCTGATGGTAAGCTAAAGGCAAAGTCTCAGGAAAGAGGGTCACCATTACAGACACTAAGTGCTACAATGGTGGCACTCAGCTTGGCGGCCTCATCAGATGCTTTTTCACGCCCCGCTTAAAGGCCCCGGGACTGTAGGAAGAAGGAAACACGTGTGCTGGTAATGAATTCCAGGTCTTGGTGGTGCGGCAAAGAAAAGAGTCTCCGAACCGCTTGGTTCTTGCTCGTATATTCTGCACAGTGTGAGGGTGACATCTAAGGCCTGCACGTGTTGTCCTATGTAGGAAAGGAGATGGTGGGATTAGTTGGAAGAGCTCGTCAGAACACTCACCGTGGTAGAGACGGTAAAATACAGCCAAGGAAGCAATATCTCTACGCATCTGCAAAGGCTCGAGGGTGTTCGTGACCTCAGGGTTCCCAATAATTCGGACCGCGCGTCGCTGCAACCTGTCGAGAGCATCTAGTAGGTATTTCGCGGAGCCATCCCAGAGATGCGAGCAGTATTCCACGCAGGAGCGAATTTGTGTCTTATAGAGAAGACACCGCTGCTCCGGCGTGAAAAAACGTCTCACTTTGTTTAGGAGTCCGAGTTTCCGCGAGGCTGTTTTGATGATGCTCTCGATGTAATTTCTGTTATTCAGTTTGCAGCGAATATCCATGCCTAGGATATAGAGATTGTCCTGCAGTGGAAGTGGCGTGCTCTGAAGAGTGGGAAGGGGAAGGAAAGAAGATACCTTTGCTGTGAACGCACAAGCCTGCGTCTTCTTGGCATTGAACTCGACCATGTTCTCGGAGCCCCATTGAGAAATGTGATTCAAGATCCGGTCCAGTTCAGTGACAAGAAGCTGTCTTTTTTCCACGATATCAGACTGTTTGGCCGCAGGTTGTCCGTGATAACTCCCGTGTAAGGTGCTATCGTCTGCATAGCAATGTATGCTGCCGGTGGACAGCATGTCGTTGATATGCAGAAGAAAGAGAGTGGGAGATAATACAGACCCCTGCGGTACGCCAGCATTTATTTGCAAGAACTCCGAAGCCCGTCCATCACAGAGGACGCGGATACGGCGCTCCCGCAGGAAACTAGCAATCCAGTTGCACAGTCTAGGAGGCAGACCAAAGGCTGGTAGCTTGGAGAGAAGCGATTTGTGCCAGACTCTATCGAAAGCTTTGGCGATATCAAGACTAATTGCCAGTGACTCGCCGTGCTTGTCCATAGCCTCACCCCAAAGATGGGTAACGTATGCTAGAAGATCACCCGTTGACCGTTTCGGCCTGAAGCCATATTGCCGGTCATTAATTAAGGAGTGATCCTCTAGGTGACGCATGAGCTGTTTGTTAATGATGTGCTCGAAGACCTTGCACAGCACTGAGGTGACGGCTATGGGTCGATAGTTGGCTGGCTCTGAGCGATCCCCCTTCTTGGGGATCGGCTGTACATTCGCCTCTTTCCAAGCCGAAGGCACTGTACCCGAGCTGTAGGACAGTCGGTACAGCCGCGTAAGCATCGGAGACAACTCCGCTGCACATTTTTGTAAGACCACCGCTGGAATACCATCCGGGCCACTGGCTTTCCGGACATCGAGTGATTGAAGCACCGCACGAACATCGCATTGCCTGATACGTATTTCAGGCATTACGTGGTCACCATTGGGTAGTGTCGGCGGCTGTATACCGCTATCATCGACTCGGGAATTGGCCGCAAAGAGATTTACTAGCATATTGGCTTTCTCTTGCGGTCCATGGGCCAGGGATCCATCAGGGTAGCGCAGCGGTGGCAGCGAAGGCTGACAGAAGTTGGCCTGCACGGCTTTGGCCAGTCGCCAGTATCCACGGCTGCCCGTGGGATGTGCCACTAGCTCTTGAACAAGCCGCGCAATGCGCAGGGCATCCGCTCTGACGTAAGCCCTCTTGCAGACCTTTGTGGCTCTGTTGTACGCCGCCTTGAAGTGGCATTTAACCATGTTTCGTCCAAAAAAACAACTTTGTCCCAATCTACAATTTGTTTTGCCTTTCGTAAAAAATCACAACGTGCGAGAGCTATATCTGTCCGTTCCATTAGTATTTTTCTTTTGTCTGCTTTTTGGTAACGGAAACCTACTTCTTCTTTTAATAATTTAGACAATGAGGGCAAACTTCCTTTAAAAAGGTTGGCTTCTCTGAGAGTGGTACGCAATTTTCTTAATGTTGGCAACTCATTACGCGTGTAGTAACTGTAAATGTGATTACGTATAGCATCAACGTCGAAACTGTCTGGTTTAGTCACTGGATGCTTTCGCCTCCTCTTTTTATTTGGTGTCGTTAGGACGTTTTCTTCCATTGAAGATTCCCCAAACTTTTCCTTTGTGATTCGAGAAACAGTGGTGTTTCCAATCCCAAGAGCATCAGCTACGCGATCACGTACGTTATTTAACGGCAAGAGTGGTCCGCCATTTTGTAATTCGCGTTCAAAGTAGTGTCGCAAATTAACCACATATTCACGCATTTCGCTCTTGATAACAGTTTTTCTCGTTCTTTTCGGCATTATGGCACAACAAAAAAGTAAACACGGGAACAAACTTAGCTATAACAAAATACACAACAAAACTTAACACTAACAAATAATAACAACCAACGATAATAACAAATGACTGGTGAAGAAAAAAGTTAACACTGGACGCATACAAGCACATGGCTGAAGACATAGAACAATTATACTGAGGTGACCGACGCCGGCGTTTCACCAGGGTTGCCATAACACAGCACAAATGGATACTAGTGATTTGTTAAATTATTTATTTATTTATTTATTTATTTATTTCTTAAAGGTACGCTTACAGATTACTGCCATTGCGTGACTAAACATTTGGATACAATCAAATATATTATAAGATCTAGACAGTATTCCAAATATAGCATACACAACATGAAATTACATCTTCACATTCGTCATGCTCATACAAAATATGCAACTAAAAACCTCTTTGAGTAGGTTAAAATAACACACATTGAATACTTAATTAAAAAAAAAAAAAAACATAAAAACACAAGTATAAATAAAAATGCTGCTCGAATGTCATGGGCATTGTACACCCACTAAATTTGATATGGCCTTCTTGTACTGGGAGAATCTACCATTGAATATGTCTACGTCCTCAGCCCGATTCAGTTTGTTATATGTGCGGCACATCCTAACGATAGGATTATAGAAGGAGGTGTTGTTTTTGTAAATTCCAATCGAAAATACATTGGGACAGCGCGATCTGTGTCTAGTGTTAATGCAGACCGCAGACAGCAAACCCGGCGCATCGATGGCGGAGTGTATGATTTTGTGAAGGCAAAGGAGATCATACCTTTTACGGCGGGCTTCAAGTGATATCATATTGAACTCAACCAACCCATCACCATAGTGCTGCAGCGATCTACCGTAGTTGAATTTACGGGAAACGTATCTTAAACAGCGCCGCTGTACACTCTCTACGGCATCTATATGAACATCATAGAAAGGGGACCAGATTGGACAGCAGTATTCAAGACCGCTTCGGACCAGGCTAGAGAAAAGAGTCAATACACTTTGCTGCCTTCTAAAATCTCTTGTAGATCTTATGATAAATCCCAAAAGTTTACGGGCTCTATTTATTATATGTAGGTAGTGAGGACGGAAAGTCAGCTGCTCATCAAAAAGTACACCCAAATCTTTAATTACATCCTTTTTCTCTAAAACTTGACCCTCTATTGAATATTCAGAGCTAAGTGTATTCCGCTTCCTAGTAAAAGAGATAAAACAGCACTTTTTCACGTTAAAGCTCATTCTGTTGAACAAGCACCAGTCCGAGATAACTTGCAAATCTTGTTGAAGTGCCATATATTGCCTAGGGTCTCTGACATCAGTGAAAATTTTGATATCGTCGGCGTATAAAAGAGAGGGACCAGGATATTTGGTTGACCAGATCATTTATAAAGGTAATAAAAAGAAGCGGGCCCAGATGTGAACCCTGAGGAACTCCTGATGAGACAGATATAGGCGAAGAAGAGTAACCCTTAACAGTAACAAGTTGACTGCGGTTACTTAGGTAAGAAATAATCCACCTTAGCAAAGAGCCATTGATGCCGTAGTGCTCAAGTTTAAGGCCCAGCAGCTGGTGATCCACCCTATCGAAAGCCTTGCTAAAATCTAGGTAAATAGCATCGACCTGACCCCCAGTAGCAAACGACTGACATAGGTAGTTTTTGAACTCCAAAAGATTGCTTAATGTCGATCTTTTTTTGACAAAACCGTGTTGCCTTTCCGAGATACAACTACTCAAGTGAAGATAAAAGGAGGAGTAAACAACAGTTTCAAACAATTTAGCCATAAAGGGCAAGATACTTATCGGCCTATAGTTAGCGCATAGTGCCTTGTCGCCAGACTTAAAAATAGGGACAATGTGGGCCGTCTTCCAACGAATGGGAAAAATGCTCGACTGCAAGGACTTATTAAAGATTATTGACAGTGGGCGAGACAGCTCCTCACGACACTTCTTTATAAATCCTGGCGGGATTCCATCGGGACCTGGCCCCTTTCGGGAATCTAATTGCTTTTTTTTTTTTTTTTTTTTTTTATATAGGACACGTCAATTGGACTTCGCCTTGCCTGATGGTAAGCTGAAGGCAAAATCCCAGAAAAGAGGGTCACCATTACCCACACATACCGTGTGACAATGGTGACACTCAGCTTGACGGCCTTATCATATGCTTTTTCACGCCCCGCTTAAAGGACCCGGGACTGTAGGAAGAAGGAAACACGTGAGCTGGTAATGAATTCCAGGCCTTAATGGTGCGACAGAGGAAAGAGTCTCCGAACCGCTTGGTTCTTGATCGGATGTTTTGCACCGTGTGCGGATGACATCTAAGACCTGCACGCGTTGTCCTGTGTAGGAAAGGGGAGGCTTAATTTTTGAGCAGATATCCTGTTGGCTAATAGTGACTTGATATAGAGATAGATTTCCAACCCGAGGCATATTATGCAGCACGAAAGGTTGCTCGCCAGAGGGACTGTCATAAACTGACCCAAAATATTCAGCGAATAATTCACAGATTTCTTGCCCGTTGGAACCGATTTTATTATTGTGCAACATTGTGAGAGGTATGGTTGAACCACCTTTCCTGTCATTAACATACCGCCAGAACATCTTGGGATCCTCACTCAGAGACTGAGAATTTGATTTCGATGCATGGTATCTAAGAAAGTTGTACCCAATATATTTTAATATTACTTTCAATCACAAACTCAACACGAACTACATAATATTTACATTCATTGAAGATACCTAACGTAAATCTATTAACTTTACATAATTTTATAAATTCACAACAGTTATATAATGTGTATCGATTATGCCTCATACAGTCGACTGAGTCGACCCAGTCGACCGATTGTGTCCCATCTCTAGTAATTTCTGCCGACAGACGGAACCTTTATAAAACGGCAAGATATTTTTTGTTGCGCATTTATTTTATTTTTCCAAATTATTATGTTGTTATTGTGTTATATTATTGTATGATAAATTTTATTTGTGAACTATGGTGGTAACTACGAAAAATAAAAATCTAGAAATAAATGATCGAAGAGAGACGCCGTTACAATGTAAAGTCGTCCTGAAAATGTTCAAATGTCATAGGACCCAAGCTACATTTTACAAATTATAATGACATCACTTCTTTGCACTGCAAGATGAGTCAAAAAAGCAAAAAAAAAATCACAATATCTATTTAATATTTATCAAATTAAGGTCATCTTTCTCTGAGACATAATAATGATGTTTTTCTTTAATTTCAAATATCGGTTTACATAAAATGTGAACATTTCGTAGATAACAGAGAATTTTAACAATAAATAGTCATTACAAGAGTCATGTTCAATAAAGTACGTAATCTAGATGATCATAAAAAGTGCCCATTTTCATGAGGTAATATAAGACGAAATGTAGAGAATCGCCTCCTAGCTCGCAGTCGAAAGCTTACGTGATAACCTAAACGGAGATTAAACCTCGCACTGAACACTATTCACAAATGAGGTGTTAACTCGTGCGGTAGCTAATGCACTATCGAGCGTAATGAACGATGTTAATCGATTTAGTCGAGTCACTCTATCGAATGCGTAGATGCTAAAATCGATTATGAATTAGGCATATTTTTCGATACTGGATGATAATATTCTGTTCATTTTGTTTATGCTAAACTAATTTAAATTCATGCATGAGTTAATAATGAGGGATATGTCTTAGGCAATCAAACAGTCTTAGGCAACCTCCAGTCTCGGGCCTGCGTTGTGTGGTTTTAGTCAGTTCGATTTAGATTGGTGTTGATCTGAAAGAAGACAAGTACTCTGGAAACAGCTCATGCAGGTCGAAAAGGTACTGGCGCTAAACTTAAGAGGTATATAAGGACAGAAAACAATTTGCCAACCACTAAAGGGCATATAACACATGGAATTTCCTAATGTATTATTGCAAGTTCACTATACATACATAACACATATTTTCCTTGTATCTAGTATTATTACTGCCAATGAAAAAATTTACAGCATTCGTTATTCAAAAAACATATACCCTTACATATTAGGCTCGGCTCCTGGCCACATTAGGTAACATAAGGGATAGTGCCTCATTAAACAGTGTTGCGAACTCTAAAATAACGCTGTATACTCCAAATTGAATTATTACCACATCAATGGTTCATCTGCATAAGTCATTGACATAGTAATAATTTTCAGTGACCTTGTTGCGTAACAGGTGGGCATCATCATATATTTTGTAACAAGTTATGTACAAATATATTTTTTATTCAACTTATGTGGCAGACAATCACACGGCCCACCTGAGAGAAAGTGGTTATCGTGGCCTATGGGCGTGTACAACACCAAGGGAATCACATTTGTGCTGCCGACCCAAAATAACAAAGAGTTTTTTTGCCAGTGTGTCAGTGCAGACGACAAAACAGGACAAGTATTTGGCCTTCCCATTTACAGCATAAGAACTCTCCAGTGAGCTCTGGCTACCCTACACACCGCCGGAAATACAACACGGCTATTATTCTGCAGAGCGACGGTACTTACCCAGTCAGACTACACAATTAGGATGGGAATACCGTCGTGTCCTACACAACACAATCCACTGCTGGACATACATCTCTTCTAATGCCGCACCCTATCCCCCGCACCCTACATGTAGTCCATTCCAGTCACCTTTTTCAGGTCATCAGTCCATCTAGCCGTCCAATCTTCCGAATAGCTTCTCGTGATCTCCACTCTAGAACTTGTTTGTTACATCGGTCAGTGATAATTAGACAGATGTGGGAAGCAGATTGTCAAAGGACCATCTTTAGTTCGTCAGGGTAAACATAATTATGCCTGAACAACTTTGACTGTTAACCCTTCAACTCTAGGCGTTGAAGGGTTAACAGTCGAAGTTCGTTTCGAAGTTAACAGTCGGTCGTGGTGAGACATGTTTGTTGAACATAACCTTGGTTTGATCTAAGTACACGTCAAGACCGACTATATTATTATCTCGCCTCTTATTGAGCAAATCTGTAGCACCACTTTGTATTTATTTGTATTTTAACATCAATACTAAACTTTGATGCTTCGGAGTACTTCAAAATGTTAATTAAATCTCTGCAGACACTGAACGTTTTCACTTCAAGTTTGTTTGCAACAGTGTCTTCTTTCTAAGTTAGTTATTTATAACAAATAAAACAAAGTTGATTGATGATTGGCTGATTCTCTATACAATTTTTCACTTCGAAAACTTTCCTAAGAACTTTTTATTTGCTAATACATTTACGACAATGGTGTGATATTTGATATTGCTGAATTTGTTCAGCACAAAACGTTTCAAATGTCTGATTGATCACTACAGAACTAAAAGCCTTCAACTAAACTAACACGCCTACGGTATTCACTTGTGCTTACTTAGTTCTTTTTGTACATACTAATGGTCATCACCTTATCATGTTCACAAGTACAGCAAAATTTATCTCAATATAATAGTAAAAGAGGGGATGATACTAAAATGGTCTATCATTAGACGCGTTTTTAATTGGAGCTACGCTTCTAATAATTATAAACATATATCTGGTAATCGTACTAAATTTAGTGTAACTATAATGTGATATTTTCGAAGACGTAGGTTTCGAGTGTGACTCCCTTGGTTTTGCACACGTCCATAGGCCACGTAAGCACTTTTCATCATGTGAGCCGTGTGCTTGTCTGCCACCTAAGTGGTATAAAAAATATTATTACAACGATAGTCAAAGAATCACCTCTACCGTTCGGTACCAACTTGTGACCGTACCACCCGATTGAGATTTCAAGGAAAATAATTAATTGTAAACAATGTACACTTTGATTTCCGCTCCATTATACGTAAGTTTTCGATTAAATTTTCATTTTAGTTGTGGAGTTTGGTACACTGCAGGTTACTTTAACGTAATAAATGCCCCACCAACGGATGCTCGCCGATGGTAATTAATTTTTTACTACTCAATGAAAACAAACAGTTTCTCTAAAAAGTATGATAATTGCTAGAGTAACACAACCAGATGGTTGTGTTACTCTAGCAATTATCATACTTCGCAGCCGTATAAGCGGACAGGTCTAATAATGGGTTTTATAGATCTGCCTCTTTTAACTAACCGGCATTTTGGGGACACAAATGAACCTAGTTACCTCACGCCACTTGGCCCATGCAATACGTGACTTAGCGTCGCCTGTGCGCTCGACCAAGGCATCAGTTTAGCGGTTTTTTGATGATCTGTTTTGGATCAGGGAGGAGTGTCATCACTATGATGCGAACAAGGACTCCGGGCCACCCTTGCGGAAGATGACCGGGGCAGTGGCACGATGCGTTCTTTCCGAGTGCATGATGGGTACACCTTGGTTCCCAACTGGGAAAACTGGGAACTGGTGTGAACTCACACATCCACCGATTTCACTGCAATTCTAAACCGACTTCACTCCGACTCCGACACTCGAGTGTACGGCAGCTGAGTAAGAGTGGAATCGTAGGGGTATGGAGTCCGTTTAAAGTCGGAATGCGCTGAAATGAATTTGTTTTGGAGTCGGAGTGAAGTTAATTTACCATTGGAGTGAAGTCGGTTTGAAGTCGGAGTGAAGTTGGTTTAGGGTTGGAGTGAAGTCGGTTTGGAATCGGAGTGGTTGTTTTAGAGCTGGAGTTGGAATGGAGTTGAGGGGAGTCAGCGTGGTATCGGAGGGAGTCGGATTGAAGTCGGTTTGGAGTTGAAGTGAATTCATTTTAGATTAAGAATAAAGTCTGTATGGAGTAAAATCAGTTGTGTCGGAGTAAAATCAGACTGAAGTCTTACATATTTAACACGCAACACAACACGTCACGCTTAAAAAGTTCGGCAACATTGAGCAACATGTGCGATGTTGGCAGCTTATGCGCAACGTGAAGCGCAGCTAGTCATCTCTTCAATGATTGATCATTCGTAGAATTTTTTTTTAATTTTTTTTTTATACCGCTTAGTTGGCAGACAAGCACACGGCCCACCTGATGGGAAGCGGTTACCGTGGCCTATGGACGTATGCAACACCAGGGGTGTCACACTCGCGCTGCCGACCATGAAGAAACCTTCTCATGCCCCTCTTGAAGAACCCCATATTGTAGGCGCTTGGGAAAACCGCAGCAGGGAGGTTATTCCACAGCTTGAGTGTGCGTAGGATGAAGTTTCTTTCATACCGCACAGTGCGCAGTCTGCCTATGGCGAGAGGTGCGATGATAGAATGTAGCTAGGGGCATCATGTCAAACAATTCATCTGAGCACAAACCATTGTATAGGCGGTAGAACACACACAGTGAGGCAAAATCCCTCCTAAGGCTAAGAGGTTCCACTCTACCTGTGAGTATGGGATTGTCAACCAGGCTCAATGCCCGTCTTTGCACTGAGTCGAAGGGGTCAAGCTGGTATGCAGGTGCTTCAGCAAAAAGGTGACAGCAGTACTCCATGTGAGGCCGGACCTGTGCTTTATAAAGAAGGAGTTGCTGCCCCGCAGTGAAGTACTGCTTCGCCCTGTTGAGCACTCCGAGTTTTCTTGATGCCAACTTAACCTTGTCCTGCAAATGTCTTCGGTATTGGACGTCACTGGAGATATCGACACCAAGGATCCCGATACTCGAGGAGAGTATAGTAGTATAGGTAAGCGGTGTGCCCAGGAATTGCGGCGCTACAACGAATGTGGTTTTCTTAGCGGTGAATACACATACTTGTGTCTTAGTGGGATTGAATTGGACTAGGTTTAGTCGTCCCCAATCGGATACTCCAGAGAGAGTAGTCTCAATTTCAGACACAAGTTGTTCGCGACTCTTCTCCACCTCGGACTGAGGGATATTTGCACGGCCCGTGTAACACGTGTCTCCAGTACTGTCGTCCGCATAACAATGAATGGAGCCATCTGACAGCATGTCATTGATATGCAGCAGAAACAGCGTCGGAGAAAACACGGAGCCTTGTGGGACACCAGCGTTTATGTTCAAGCAGTCTGAGCAGCTGCCGTCGACGACGACTTGGATGCTTCTGTTGGACAAAAAGCTGGAGATCCATTCGCACAGTCCCTTGGGGAGTCCATAATATGGCAACTTCGCAAGAAGACCTTTGTGCCAGACCCGATACAAGGCCTTCGCTATATCGAGGCTGACCGCTAGTGCCTCACCCCGACTCTCGATGGCTTGCGCCCACCGGTTTGTGAGATACACAAGAAGGTCACCGGTAGAGCGACGGTGGCGAAAGCCGTACTGTCGATCGCTCAGTAGATCGTTTCCCTGAAGGTATCTCAGGAGCTGTGTATTAATAACACGCTCCATTACCTTCGAGAGAAGGGAGGTGATAGTGATAGGCCTGTAATTGGTCGGATCTGTCCTGTCAACTTTCTTAGGTACAGGGTGCACGAATGCGGTCTTCCACGAGGTCGGGATCCGCCTTGCGGAGTATGAGAGTGCGAAAAGACGTGTAAGTACAGGGCACAGCTCGGGGGCACAGTGTTTAAGCACCATCGCCGGTATACCGTCCGGCCCATTCGACTTCCGAACATCTAGGGACTTAAGCTCGCGCCGGACCACCCGTTGCGTGATTTTAACTTTAGTCATGGAAGCACCACAGCTGGGAATTATGGGTGGTACGGCGTTCCCGTCGTTCATAGTCGAGTTTGACGCAAAGAGATTACCCAACAGATCGGCTTTCTCCTTAGCGCCATGGGCCAGACTACCATCGAATTTTTGCAGCGGTGGAAGGCAAGACTGGCAGAAGTTTCCCTCGGCAGCTTTGGTGGGCGACCAAAGTGCACGACTGCCAGATGGGTAGCGCGCAAGCCGCTCGCCAATTCTGCCAATGAACTCAAACTTAGCCCTGGCCGTAGCTTTTTTACTAGACCTCGAGGCGGCATTCAACTTTCGCTTCACTTCAGCGATATTTGGACTTTTATTGGCAAGAGTCCAAGCCGTGGTCCAAGCCCTATATGCAGATTGCTTGTGGTCTCTTGCTTCTCTGCAGGGCCTATTAAACCAAGGGCGTTTGCACTTTCCTGTTCCAGCGGTTCGGAATATAGCATTCCATACCCGCTAGGATCGCATCAGCTACTGCTGTTGCACAGGAGCTGGGATCATTTGAAGTGAAGCAAGCAAAGTGAAGCAGCAGGTAAAGAGAGTTTCTGTGCTCCCAGTGTAGAAGACAAAGCTAGGCTTCGTACCACCATAGACAAGCTGGGGTTGTGTGACTGGCTGGCGCGGCGGGCGGAAGGGCCCCCGGTCCCCTCCCAAAAACTGTAGCCGAGTCCACTCCGGTTTCCTCCTCCGGCACGACTACAGCATTGGGCACTTTACACAGGCTGCTAGTTCAGCCTCCTGGGGCGGAGATTAAGTCATTCCCAGGTTCGGGAACCGTACAACCTGCGGGCGGCCAGCGGATAATTGTTTCACCGGGACTCCCTGACCGCCGTGCCAACATTTCACGCCCCTACAAGTCAGTGGTGTCAATTTAAGCCTACGGTCTTACCACTGACAGCACAAAACCTCTCCAGTGAGCTCTGGCTACCCTACTCACCACCGGGAACACAACACAAGGTTATCAAATCGACTATTCTCTCACACACACACACACACACACACACAACACACACACACACACACACACACACACACACACACACACACACACACACATACACGCGCACACACACACACACACACACACCCATGCTAGTTATAATAATTAATGAATGAAATCTTAAATAATGATTGAAATGTTAATTAATGAATATGGTTTATAGTATTCCTGTATTTGGATTTTTGCACTTGGTTTGTATAGTTAGTACCTATAGTATAGTCATTGTTGCTATCGTGGAATCCTGGTGACCAGTAATACAGGTAATCAATTACCTACGACAGGCACCAGCGATCCACAACCGAATTCTGTGTACCCTAAACTGTGAATGTCTAAATATTGTAATTTCTTGGTTGTTGGTGAGAAATAAATCATTATTATATTATTATTATATTGAAAGTGTCATGAGGAAGAACAATAAAATTACCATCAAGCAAAGTAATATCCCAATATTTGATACGATGAATTTCTCTTGAACTTGTACAATGTTAAATTAAACGGGTGAATTTATGAAATTGACTTTGACAAAGTAGCAAACTGGAGTGTTATTACCAGTGTAACTTTAATTTGATTGTCTGTGGTACCCAGGTAGGTGAGTAATTTTGCGAAGTTGACACTTTAGCAACTTTGTTTTGGTGGTTAAATTAAATCTGTTTCTAAAGTTTTAAATGAAACAATTATAAAATGAACGAAAGTTACAAAAATGCAAAATTTTAAAATTTACTTCACTTTTAATGAATATTTAATTGAGAAGAATTTCTTAATTATATAATGTAAATAGTGTATGCAATTATGTTTTAGTGGAAAAGTAAGCTAGTGCTGTTTACAGATTATAATCAATTTCTATGCCTTTCATCCAGCCAGTAGGTTTTATACACAAAATTTTATGATCAAATGAACCTGAACCTAGAAATGGATTTTTGGTATCAACACCAGAATTTTAGCTTTGCAGCATAGTCATTTCCTGTTATTTATTTAAACGGGCGTCTTATGATACAATATCATTCGATAATCTGATGGAACTAGATTTAGTGTTATCCCTCTTATACCATATGGTACCAAACTTGGAAATGTATAAAATTTACTGTAATCTCCTCAAGATGCCATAGATCTGACATAATGTACGTAAGTAGATGGTACGATAGATTAAATACCATACATGTGCAGATTAAAAGGTACATTTTATATGTGTATATCTGTATTTTCGCAACATAATAATTTCTTTGAAGCATAAGCATAGATTATTTAGATTTTTCTCATAGCAAATCTTGTTTTGTCAAATTGTAGTCAAATATTATGTACTACTTGAAATAAAATAAAAAACATGAAAATTGTTAAACCGTTAGACAAAATATTGATCTATCTTACTACAAATAGGTAGGATAATGCTTCAACCCTTGTAACTACATGTGGTAAATGTAGGAATGTGATATTCCTCGAATCATTTGTACCCAAGCTGCTTTACCCCTAAAATAACTGTTAATTTAATAATCACATTGTCATTATTAAAGTAGATAAGTAAGTAGACTCAAATCAGCGCTCAAATCAGATGTTAAATTGAATTTCATGCGCTTGATTAAACTTATGCTTTTTTTGTCACTACATTGAAGATAGAAAATTAAATAAGAGAAAACTTTTGAACAATATTGTTTCAGGATGGAATTTCATTACTTCACATAACTTTATTTTTAAAATGAATATCTAATTTTTACCTTACATGGTAAAAATTAAAATCATCGTGATTATTTTGCGTGTCATAAGTAGCAAAATGCAATCAATATACCTACCAATCATCTGAAGACGTGCAGGCAACATTAAAAAAATGTGAAGAAATGTAATAACTTTTTTTATTATTTTCTTAGCAAAAGAAAAAATAATTTTGATGGGGTAAACGTAGCAAGGGAACTAGAAACCAAGAACTCATGGTGAATTATCTAAATAAATATGAAAATGGATTTTTGAATGTGGTGCTGGTGCATGATAATTTATTAATGAATTTAATTTCTGTTACGATTGACTTTGTGCTATTTGTATTTTTTATTTAATTTTATGTGATAACTAAATTGACAATTTAATTCATAATCTAATAATTTGATAAAATTAATAATCTACTTAATATTGTATACCCAAATGGTGAAACATAGCTGAACTAATTATTATGAGAACATCTTCTGTACCTATGATTTACAATAAATATGATTTGATTTGATTTGATTTGAGATTTTTTTGTATCTAGTTGAATCAGTTACAATGTCATTTTAATCTTATAAGCATATTGGTGTAACGTTGAAAAAATTCTAGGGACTGTTTTTGTCTGTTTGTAACTGAGGACGGATTCTATGTAAGGAAAATTCGAAGCATTGTCATTGTTAACACAATATATCTCTTTATTGAGTTATTCGTTGCTCTAAAAAGGCTCCAGTGGGCGACTAAGGTCCTTGAGAATATTATTATTTATTACAAGAAAATAATTACAGTCTATATTATTGTGTCGCTAAATTGAATTCCCAGTAGCAATCCAAGCAATATGTGGGTTGTCGGATTTATTACGGATGACGAAACATTTTAATTAGTTGGAGTTGAATTATCATTTCTTCTCATACATAACCAGGTGAGCTACCCATGCTCACTTGGGTAGAGTAGGTTGGGTAAATACATATTAGAATCAAAGTGGCTCATATGATGCCTCTGATAACGAATCTTGTTGGAGTGTTTTTATACTATTCATCTCATAACCAAAGTTTAACTGAAGTGACGCACCTACTGTTTTTGAAGAACGTTCTTAGAAGTCAAACCTAGGTGAGCACTCTTCGATGCGCGGTGTGTCGTTCGGTAACTATTAATATATATTATGTTTCACTTAATGGATTTCACTTCTCCCTATTACATCTTACTCAATAACTAACATGGTACAGTAGATAAGACCTATTTACACTGACATTTTTTGTCCTAGGTTTAAAGCACAACGTAATTTCCCTAAATATAATTTTATTTTAACATAATTTACCTAAATTATAATAAAAAAGAAGGTTATGTATCGTAATTAAAAAGCTAAGAATTCAGTCAAATTCATAAAACATTTTATTTACAAAAAAAGAATCCGGGTATTAAATTTAATGGTAGTAATTGCTGTAGGGATAGGCAGATTTGTAACCGATGGCTCCGAATTTTGCGTATCCGTAAGGAAGAGCAGCATAGGGGTAAGCGCCATAAGATAGGGCAGGAGCGGCTACAATAGGGGCGCTCACGAGGAGAGCGGGATCTTTTCGGACGATTGCGTTGAAGCCTTCGGCACCGGCGGCATAGTCCACGGTGCGGCGGGTTCCATCTGACTCCAGCAGAGAATACTGGCCCTGGACGTTGTTGTCAACTCTGTTCTCGATCTGGTGCTTGAAGTCACCGGTGTGAGGGTCGGCTACACTGTAAGCGAAGCTGGAGATATCGGACGCGCTTACAGCAGCGGCCAGGGCGAGGATAGCGACGAACTGTGAATATAATAAGATATTGATATAGTTACAATAACAGTCAACAACATTCCGTTTACAATTTTATTGTACCACTCTCGTATATTATTAAATAATAACACTCTTCATAAGCCGCCCAGTAACTTCATCATATTGAAATTACTGATTCTACTTCAATATACCCAATTTCAGCTGGCATGTATCAAAGTGGAGACTAACACATTATTTTAAAACATCCCGCCTTTTTAAATTTTACCATTTTTACTTTTTCCTACCTACTTACATACTTACATATAATCACACCTTTATCCCCGGAGGGTTAAGCAAAGGTGAATTAACACCCACATTTCACAAATTATTAATTTCAGTCCCACGTAATAGGGGGTGAGCCTATTGCCGTTTTCCGGGAATTATTGTTGATTCAAGCCATGCATCTGAGGCTGAGTTTGGGCTGTATATATATGTCTAATGTTAAACAGCCCTATCTTTTTTCTATATTTTGTCGTCCTTTATTTTACAATAAAATTGCGTGCGTTGCGAAGTATGTGTGGCTTGACCTTGACAGATAGAGTGAGAAATAGCGTGATAAGAGAACAATGTGGAGTGATAGAAGATGTAGTGATGAGAATAAAATTGAGAGAGGAATGTTGAGATGGTTTGGTCATGTTGAGAGAATGAATGAAAGAAGACTAACGAAACAGGTGTATGAGGCAAGTGTGGATGGTACCGTCGGAAGGGGAAGACCTAGACGCACATACCTGGACCAAATCGGTGAAGTTTTAGAAAAGGGGCAGGTCAGGAGTACTCTAAACCGACGAGCATGCATGAAGAATGTAATGAGAGTGAATGAAGCGAGAGTAGTATGTCAGGATCGTAGCAAATGGAGATCCGTGATCTCTGCCTACCCCTATGGGAGACAGGCGTGATTTTATGTATGTATGTATGTATATATTTTACAATAAACTTTTTACTATCCCAACTTTCACACTTGGTCTACACTATCATGTTCAACCGTTATTATGTTCGTAATTACTTTTAATAATAGGTTTAAAATTGGAAGTTATCTATGATTTAGTGTCACCATAAAGTAAATTATCACTGAAGTTATTCAAAATGTTAGTGAAATTAGTTATATTATATAAATAACAAATAGATATACCGATGACTATATTAAACATTTTGTGTTAAATCGTTAAAATATTTACCTTCACAAACATTTTGTTTTCTGTTGTTGTTGTGACTACGTCTGACTCAAGTCTGATACTGATGTCCTGATCATTACCTTTATATATCATTAAAATATATTCCAGTTCTGTACGAACAGGAAGTTTTATTAAATGTATGTGCTCTTGAATTGATTGTAAGTTGAGTAATCATGATCTGTGGACAATTACAACTTTCATCGTGACCTTGATTTTTAAAAGGACAGCAATACTACCTTTTTACCATTTTTGTTAACTTTTACGTCTATCCGTATCTATGGACATTTTGCATTATATTTAGATTTGGTACTTACTTTTTTATGACTCTGTGGTGGTTATGCTCTATTGTTATTAGTACATTCGAGTGCTAAGTCAGAGGTTAAGCGTTTGATTCCCATTCAGTGCATATTGCATTAGTTTGGGTGTTCCTATGTATATATATATTTTTTTTAAATGTATCAAAGCCCGCTTTCTGTAACCCGAAGGACAGGTTCTAATTAATTTGAGACCACCTAGATGGTGCTATGTTATATGGCCTAGAATTTTTTTTTGTTATATTTCAAATGTTTAGGCACAAAGAACAGGAACTGACTGTCGAATTTTCATTAAGTCCAGAATTAAATCAGATTTGTATCGTTAATTACTACGATACTGATAATGTCCTTACGGAGATTTAGCACGCAACATGCAGACGGTTCTGTATAATATAATTTAGGTATTGGATGTAAGTAGCATTTCTTTTGTCTATAACAATGTCGTACTAAAATATACTCGCGTTATTAGCTTTTAGCCTCTGTGGCGGTGCGGTTGTGAACACGGTGTGGGGGAGCGGGTTCGATTCCCACTCAATGCATATATTTGTATGCATGAATATAGCTATATGCATTGGTCTGGTCATGTCTTGGAGAGCGCGTTAAGGTCCCAGTTCCCGCTGTCGATCCCAGGTGTCACTCGAACATCTGTAGTAGTAACAAGTAATTGGAACCCTGAAAATTCCAACAACTAGTCTAATTGCAATACTTCGATATTGCTGAGTCTGGGCTGTATATATTAATTAATTCTGTTTTTCTTTTGTCTGTCTATTTACCTATATTCACAACTAAAATCTTTCATACGAGCTTTTTAAATGAGATCAATTTCATAATATTGAAGCTTATTCATAAATAAACTATCAAAAAAGATTATGAAGACCCTTGATACGTAGAACTTTGTTTATACTTAGTGTAAAGTTATTCCTTGTTAGTATAATTATGTGTTATCTCAGACGTAAAATTGCTTGCAATGCCTGCTTTTATATTAATACTTAGGCCATATTATTGATATATTGTACATTTTTTATTTATTATTCATTATTATACTACTATTGTACTGCATCCGCCGCGTGATTCCCAGTAGAGTAGAATTTGGACCACCCCATCTCTTCCCACGTGGTGTAACGGGAACTACCGGGGTAATCCCACGATACTTATAGCTGTGATCGTCTATTTACCTAATCTTTAAAACCCGACCCAATATCTATCATTCATTACTTTAATAATCCTGACACTACAGTTTAAATCGTTATTCTAACTTAGTTTTTAACTGTTATGAATAGTATGATGATAAGACTGTGGATTTATATTTTATTCAAATGAGATATAAATTAGATTCAATATAGGTCTTTGATAGTTTGAACTTTGTGGCATCTTTTCAGCTGTATATTTTATATGGGCCTTTAATGTCGAAGATATCATATATGATTTGTGATATGTGATCCGGATCAAATAAATATCTCAAGCCCCGAAGAGCGAGAATATGAATCTCAAGCCCCGAAGAGCGAGATTACATATGATCAATTCCGAAGAACTGATAGCGTTGATCAAAAGATCAAGGCTCTCCTCCACTTCGTCACAGTTAATTTAATTCAGTTTGTTAAACCTCCACTAAACTCCACTGTATACTGTAATCCTTCAGTTTTCGGCTTCTGGTTCCAGTATAAAATGTAGTAGCCCTTTAACGCCTCACGAATCTCATGAACGATGCCAAAACAATTTAGAATAATGATTGAATGTGATATAATATTATTTCAACAATGAAAAGAGATATTATGCCTTCACGGCTGTAATGGCTGTCATTTACTAATGAATATATAATTAATTTGATAAGTTTTGGCAGGTTTATGGACCGCTACACTTTACAAACTGCTCTGATTGGAATTTTATTGATATCTTCAATCAGAGTTGCTCTAATACTGTATCAAAATGATCCAGGAGCCACAAAATTGAATCCGAACTGTTGGAAATAAATGTATGACTTTACTATTTTAGGCCTCAGTATGGTATAAATGATGAGATCTAGTATAATATATGAATTACTAATGTAATTCTGATAGGACATAAATAGTTCACTTTAGCACGTATGCTGTTAAATAAGATCTCACTAAATAAAGCCTTTGGCATTAATAATTCAACTGCAAATTCTTTCCAGCTACAGTCAAATGTGGAAATAACAAACCCCAACTCAATCTCTATACAAGTTGTGTATCAACACAAAAATAACGTAACAGATTCACTTCAAACTAAATGTACAGTGCCACACCTATAATTCTTATAGAATTCCTACAATCTATGTCTGTAGCAACAGAAAAACTAACTAGACCTAGCTAGGAGCCCTAGTGTTTACCTTAGGTCTATTAAGACTTACCAACCTTAATAGGTGAGTTAGAAGTTATGTGTATGTGTGTGTTGTGAATTGTGTAAATCAACAATGTGAACTAGCTAAGGTAATGGGAAGTGATTTCGTTTAGACTCTCCTACAACGAAACCACGGAAACCTAGGTGACCAGGATAAGGTATTGAGACGCTTTCGAAGGCCAGTCTCAGCCCCGAAATTTAAAGCAATCTTTACCTACAAGAACTTATCAACACTACGTCTCAAGGATGTTTGGTATTTGTGTGTATTGGAATAGGTATATAAATAATTAGGAACCTTCTGAAATAATTCAGAAAGCGCGTTGTTCCGACACAGTTTCCGCACACCGAACTTTTGCCACTTTCTCACAAATTACACTGGCGTAATACGGCTAGAATAATTTAATGAAACCGTTACATGGTCTGTGTGCTTCTACTAATCGAACCAAACTCTGTTCTGTGTCCCCGCAAATCAGCCGATTTCCTTTTATACCAGTGTGAACTCCGCGCGGGAGCGGGGACGCTTGGGTCCTTTTTTTATCATAGGATTTTTTTACAATGTCAACAAAGGAATTCAGTGCAAGTTAATTTTAAGCTCATGTTTACATTCAGATATGACATGCTTTCATGCAATATAATCAAATATGATTATATTCTACAGAATATCAATCATGCAATACAATAGTAGGTATATGATATACTAAACCAAATATACAGTAGGTAACTATATAATAAACCAGCTGGTCATGCACGTATGTATAAACATACTGTATTTGCGCTTTCGTCGTGAAGATGAGCTCTTATTTATTTTTTTATAGAATTCTATTGTGATGTAATTTTGTAATGCTTTGTGCCAATTATTAGATTAATCCGAAGATTAATCATTCCATGGAGACAAACTCGCATGAACCTACAAATATGTGTGGCGTAACATGACGCCTTAATTATAATCAAAATCCACCATCTTTATCATGATACTATTCCATATCAAATATGATTACATTCTCAATATATTGTTATATGTAATATTGCACTCTTTCACGTAAATAATATTAGCATCATAACAGTCTTTTGCATACATGTGTTTAAAAATAGAATATCCCACGAATTCGATTTAGCCATCGTTCCCATATCGTTCAAGTGGACGCTCTAACAAAAAATATAGTTTATGACCGACCTCTCTTTAGAATAATACGCATTTTAGTTAAGAGAAAAAAAATGCCATGGTTTCGTGTTGTGTATTTATGCTTCAAATATGAGTTTTAAAATGATAAAATAATCTATATTCTAAATATACGATTATGTTCCATTTCAGTCGCCTCCTCAGACTTTGAAATAAGCTGTTTCGCTTAGAAGCAGTCTTCTTTCGAAGATCTGTCTATAGGGTAAAACTCTAAATATATCAAACTTATCTTCATTGACCCTTTTTTATATAATACTTATTTCATTGTTTATTACTTATTGTATTATTGTAATCTTTGTAATTACCCTTATTTTAATGGTTTTGTGTTCCACCAAAGTATAACAATTCTTTGCAACCTAGTTTTATGCCTTATACATCCCCATGACTTGACGATTGAACCCATATGCTGTTCTATTGTTCGATTGTCATTGCCTGTCTAGGTATTTTAAAATAGTTCAACTTGAATGTGTCTACAACTAAGCTAAAGTAAATTAAAGTTTACATTAGCCCTGTGTCAAAAAAACCTGTCTAACTCACGCCTCCTATCCTAAACTTATGTCTTGGCAATATCAAATATCTATTTGACCGCTCTTCATAATCTAGATAACTCTCTGTTAATGTATTAATGAATGTATTAAGTCGTTTAGTATATGTCACCTCATCTTGTCCAGTCTCTTATTGGATTTTCTGTCTCATTAGATAATAATTATAAACATTGAAATTCCGATTAACAATTCCACTTTAAGAATTTAATTTTGTCCAATTTTAATACGTACTTTGTTAATCATTTAACTTCAAGATAACAATATAAGATATATTTGTGACGTCAGAGCAACCCGGTCTACTTAGTAAATGGACTGATATTATTAGTAGATTGTGAAGTTCTATTTTCGCTACTTGTACTCTGAGTGTCGGTCGCAGGTTTGAATTCAATAGGCTTCACGCCTCCTCGCGTATTATAAAAAGTTCTACCACGTGTTTCACCTCGACCACGCCTATAATAACCCCTATAAAACTGACCTCGGTTATGATAAATTCTATTGTTACTAGTTGGATTATACCTAATGGTATTTACACGTACTGAACTATATTTTGTATTTACATGAATACCCCGCGGTCTTTCATGTATTTTAGCAGTTGTACTCTGCGATTGTGAGCTACCGGATTTTACTTTGTTTATGTTACGTTCTAAATGTCGTAAAAACTCTACCGCCTCCTTGACTGTCATCTGCTGTTGTCGGCTAAAGTACGCCACCTGCACATAGTCTGGCAATTGTCTAAATATAGTATTAACTTTTTCCGCATCCGTAAATGGTAATGATAATGCATAAACCTTTTCTAACTGTTCACAAAAATATTTCTCCATGCTACCAGCCTGTCTATTATATTGAGAAGTTATGAACCTATTTTTCACTACTTCTTGTTCGGATGAACTCCAAAATACATTTTCGAAATCTATTTCAAAATCACTGAAAGTTTTACAATAATCTCTATAAATATTCATACGAGATTTAGCTTCCCCAGTTAAAGACTCTATTGCCAATAAAAGTGCCCTTTCATCAGTAAAATTCTGTCCTACTAAATAGTTTTTTAAATCCCTTAGAAAAGTCATTGGATTATACGTCTTATTGCCATCGAACGTAGGTAACTTCTGTTTCACTTGAACTACAACGGTTTGACGCGCCATCTCACTAACAGTGCTAATTTCTGTACCACTAGCAATTGGTGTTACCGTTGAATCTGAACTCCTACCGCTATCGCGATCGTTTTCTAATCTCGTCAACCTATTCAAAATCTCCGAAAGTAACTGATTTGTTTGATTCGCGCTATCTGTGTCCTGATTCTTGCTACCTGATTTACGCATACGGCATTTGTTATTCTTTCCAGACATCTTAAAACTTTAAATAACAAGCTAATAAATCTAAACTAACAACCTTCTATTTAAATGTTACTTATTACTGTGTGTCAATGTGTCAAAATATGTAAGTGTTAAATAACTTATGCTTATCGTAATCTATTTGTCAAGTATTCACAAAATCTTCATCACCTAAATGTCTACTTAACCAATTGGTTATTTTAAACCCGATAGTAACGACCTATTTCTCAAGTGTTATAATGAACGACTATTTGAGTGTGTTGGGTTACTTTGTTATTATTTTTAATGTTTACGTAATATGAAGTGTCACACTAAAGTTTTTGAATATGAGATTACTGTTTTATGTTATCTGGCATTCGAAGTATTGACCCTTCTTTTTTTGTTTAACTTGGCAAGTTTGTGAAATACGCAACAATTTTTTTCTGTTAACAGCTATCGTCTAACTCAACACGTGTACCTATCTCGTAACTTGCGTAAGCGAAAAAAAATTAACTTTTAGGACTGCAGTTTGTATGCAACTATAATGGATGACCCTTAT
This sequence comes from Eilema griseolum, assembly GCA_963662185.1. Classification (NCBI taxonomy): domain Eukaryota; kingdom Metazoa; phylum Arthropoda; class Insecta; order Lepidoptera; family Erebidae; genus Eilema; species Eilema griseolum. The sequence continues at coordinate 24,933,550 of OY759233.1, read as the reverse complement.
TAAACAATATATCCCAAGTTTTATTACCTGACTTTAACAAAATTTGTGAATGAACAGTAGTGACGGCTTCAAAATAATGAATGAACTTGATGATATGAAGTTTACTAACAGTTTTGAATTTCAAAGATTTTATCTACGTTGTGTATATTTTTGGTAAAATGTAATTTATTAAAATTTTAATGATTGAATTAAATTTGAATATGTATTTTTTTTATATATATATAAGGCACTGAGAGTAATATCGCATGATTCTTTCCGGTGTATTAAGAATGTTTAATACATTAAACGGAATTCTGGTCACGCGGCGCCAAATCTGTAACGGGAACTACCGGGGTAATCCCACGATACTTATAGCTGTGATCGTCTATTTACCTAATCTTTAAAACCCGACCCAATATCTATCATTCATTACTTTAATAATCCTGACACTACAGTTTAAATCGTTATTCTAACTTAGTTTTTAACTGTTATGAATAGTATGATGATAAGACTGTGGATTTATATTTTATTCAAATGAGATATAAATTAGATTCAATATAGGTCTTTGATAGTTTGAACTTTGTGGCATCTTTTCAGCTGTATATTTTATATGGGCCTTTAATGTCGAAGATATCATATATGATTTGTGATATGTGATCCGGATCAAATAAATATCTCAAGCCCCGAAGAGCGAGAATATGAATCTCAAGCCCCGAAGAGCGAGATTACATATGATCAATTCCGAAGAACTGATAGCGTTGATCAAAAGATCAAGGCTCTCCTCCACTTCGTCACAGTTAATTTAATTCAGTTTGTTAAACCTCCACTAAACTCCACTGTATACTGTAATCCTTCAGTTTTCGGCTTCTGGTTCCAGTATAAAATGTAGTAGCCCTTTAACGCCTCACGAATCTCATGAACGATGCCAAAACAATTTAGAATAATGATTGAATGTGATATAATATTATTTCAACAATGAAAAGAGATATTATGCCTTCACGGCTGTAATGGCTGTCATTTACTAATGAATATATAATTAATTTGATAAGTTTTGGCAGGTTTATGGACCGCTACACTTTACAAACTGCTCTGATTGGAATTTTATTGATATCTTCAATCAGAGTTGCTCTAATACTGTATCAAAATGATCCAGGAGCCACAAAATTGAATCCGAACTGTTGGAAATAAATGTATGACTTTACTATTTTAGGCCTCAGTATGGTATAAATGATGAGATCTAGTATAATATATGAATTACTAATGTAATTCTGATAGGACATAAATAGTTCACTTTAGCACGTATGCTGTTAAATAAGATCTCACTAAATAAAGCCTTTGGCATTAATAATTCAACTGCAAATTCTTTCCAGCTACAGTCAAATGTGGAAATAACAAACCCCAACTCAATCTCTATACAAGTTGTGTATCAACACAAAAATAACGTAACAGATTCACTTCAAACTAAATGTACAGTGCCACACCTATAATTCTTATAGAATTCCTACAATCTATGTCTGTAGCAACAGAAAAACTAACTAGACCTAGCTAGGAGCCCTAGTGTTTACCTTAGGTCTATTAAGACTTACCAACCTTAATAGGTGAGTTAGAAGTTATGTGTATGTGTGTGTTGTGAATTGTGTAAATCAACAATGTGAACTAGCTAAGGTAATGGGAAGTGATTTCGTTTAGACTCTCCTACAACGAAACCACGGAAACCTAGGTGACCAGGATAAGGTATTGAGACGCTTTCGAAGGCCAGTCTCAGCCCCGAAATTTAAAGCAATCTTTACCTACAAGAACTTATCAACACTACGTCTCAAGGATGTTTGGTATTTGTGTGTATTGGAATAGGTATATAAATAATTAGGAACCTTCTGAAATAATTCAGAAAGCGCGTTGTTCCGACACAGTTTCCGCACACCGAACTTTTGCCACTTTCTCACAAATTACACTGGCGTAATACGGCTAGAATAATTTAATGAAACCGTTACATGGTCTGTGTGCTTCTACTAATCGAACCAAACTCTGTTCTGTGTCCCCGCAAATCAGCCGATTTCCTTTTATACCAGTGTGAACTCCGCGCGGGAGCGGGGACGCTTGGGTCCTTTTTTTATCATAGGATTTTTTTACAATGTCAACAAAGGAATTCAGTGCAAGTTAATTTTAAGCTCATGTTTACATTCAGATATGACATGCTTTCATGCAATATAATCAAATATGATTATATTCTACAGAATATCAATCATGCAATACAATAGTAGGTATATGATATACTAAACCAAATATACAGTAGGTAACTATATAATAAACCAGCTGGTCATGCACGTATGTATAAACATACTGTATTTGCGCTTTCGTCGTGAAGATGAGCTCTTATTTATTTTTTTATAGAATTCTATTGTGATGTAATTTTGTAATGCTTTGTGCCAATTATTAGATTAATCCGAAGATTAATCATTCCATGGAGACAAACTCGCATGAACCTACAAATATGTGTGGCGTAACATGACGCCTTAATTATAATCAAAATCCACCATCTTTATCATGATACTATTCCATATCAAATATGATTACATTCTCAATATATTGTTATATGTAATATTGCACTCTTTCACGTAAATAATATTAGCATCATAACAGTCTTTTGCATACATGTGTTTAAAAATAGAATATCCCACGAATTCGATTTAGCCATCGTTCCCATATCGTTCAAGTGGACGCTCTAACAAAAAATATAGTTTATGACCGACCTCTCTTTAGAATAATACGCATTTTAGTTAAGAGAAAAAAAATGCCATGGTTTCGTGTTGTGTATTTATGCTTCAAATATGAGTTTTAAAATGATAAAATAATCTATATTCTAAATATACGATTATGTTCCATTTCAGTGGAGTCGTACAAGGCGACTAATGGATAGGGCTATTTAACATCAGATAGATATATACAGCTCAGACTCAGCCTCTGATGCATGGCTTGAGTTAACAATAGTGCCCGGAAGACAGCAATAGGCTCATCCCCTATTACGTGGGACCGTATATGGGTGTTAATTCACCTCTGCCTAACCCTCCGGGGATAAAGGCGTGATTGATTGTATGTTTGTACTTATAATTTTAAATTTTTATTAAATTGTACCGCACTCTCTCATATCTACCTAATTCTCATAACTACATTGTGCAGTTGTTGCCTTTGATTGTTTTCCTCAGAAAGCGTAAAATACGGAATTTACTTGAGCGAAACCGGGATAGGCTATATTACTATATGGACTATAATGGCTACGAAAATGTTTCAAGATATTAATACATCTTCAAGTGATATCAAGTTACACACACAAGATTTCTATCTCTCCCGCATCTGTGTCTAAATAAATATTACATAGGACCCAATATTTATTATTAAAGATCCTTATAATAATCCAGGTCCACTCAATATACCTAATTCAGATTATAATTCCATTGTCTGTATAAGTGCCTTTTTTTTTTTTTTTTTTACGTGCGCAAAATCCCCACGGATACCTCCCCACCGGAGCCGGTGGAGGAGGTTATGTCGGACTCGAACCGACTAAAACGCACGCCGCCTGTGGGTCGTTTTGGTTGCCGAAGGTGAGGTTGACAGGCATATCCCTCGCACCCCGGCCGACCCAGGGCCATCTCTCACGATCTGGCCCTCTTCTCGGGTTGTGGGGACTACAGTCCCCAACTCGACCCCGGAAACGGGGAGGCGCGCCAGACGCGCCACCGCCGCGGCCTGCTTCTGCCAGGGTGACAGGCGGCTCCACCTGTCACCCCCAGGCCGGCGCTCATGGGGGGCGGAGGTCGTTCATCGACCTCCGACGCCCGAGTTGCCTTCGTACGCGGGCAGCTTGGCTTGCGATCCTTCGTCGCTCCCGCTGCCGCTCCCGCCCCGCCTCCTCCTTCACGAGCATTACTTGCTCGCAGAAGGAGGCGCCGGCCGCCCACGCATCCGCGCAGCGGACCATCGCCGCGAGTGTATAAGTGCCTGGTTGCATGCGAGCGTATTGTGTTCGCGATTCAGATTTATAGATAAGAAACTACTGTACTTGAACATGATACTGTATTTACTATTGTGAGGTTTAAATCCATAATTTATTTCCCCTTATTTTATTGTAAAATTTTTCAATTGAAACTTTTCTATTGAAATCCCTCCTAACTTGTCATGGTAAAAGTTCTTATAGATGGTTGTCAAAGGTTTAGTTTGGGTTCTGTGTAAATTAGTTGGTCCTTTTAGTTAAGGAATGCCCGCAAGTTTCTTTTGGAAAGAAAAAAATGTGTCAGTTTTATCCTTTTTTTGAGAGTTATTTGAATTATAAAGGGTTTATCACTTTTCAAAAGAGTGTGAAATGTTCTGGATTACACAATCATTAATAAAAAAAAATTCAGTCAAATTCAAATAAACATTTTATTTACAAACAAGTCCGGGTAAACATTTTAATAATAGTATTTGCTGTAGGGATAGGCAGATTTGTAACCGATGGCTCCGAATTTGGCGTATCCGTAAGGAAGAGCAGCATAGGGGTAAGCGCCATAAGATAGGGCAGGAACGGCTGCAATAGGAGCGCTGACTATGAGGGCGGGGTCTTTGCGGACGATGGCATTGAAGCCTTCAGCACCAGCGGCGTAGTCTACGGTACGGCGGGTTCCATCAGACTCCAGCAGAGAATACTGGCCCTGGACGTTGTTGTCAATTCTGTTCTCGATCTGGTGCTTGAAGTCACCGGTGTGAGGGTCGGCTACACTGTAAGCGAAGCTGGAGATATCGGACGCGCTCACAGCAGCGGCCAGGGCGAGGATAGCGACGAACTGTGAAAAAGGTGAACATAAATAATTTGAATAATATTAAACGGCTGACTATTTTTATCGGGCACGGTTCTAGGGTTAACATATATAAAATAGTTAAAAATATTTACCTTCACAAACATTTTGATTTTTGTTGTGTTGTGACTACGTCAAACTCAAGTCTGATATCGATGTCTTGATCGTCACCTTTATATATCATTAAAATATAATCCAGTTCTGCATAATCAGGAAGTATTCCACAAAGTGCGGTTGTTGTTGTTTAATTGTGAATTGTATAATCATGATCAATTTCAACGAGACGACCTTGATTTTAAAGAGACATTACGTATCTTTTATTTAATGCCGACAACATGTTGGTAAGTTTATTGACCTTTACATTCACTTGTTTCAATCTTCGGTTCATTATTTGATGCCGTTTGCATCTGCATTTTGTAAACAATATTGTTTGGGACTACTTCTACCACTTACTTTGCATGAGAGAATATAACAGTTCAATTGCAGTGTAACTTTTGTGCAAGTACAGACTAAAAGTTGACAAAGCTATATCGTAATCATGGATACATGGGTCATACACTGAATGGTTTAGTATCCAAAAGGGGGTTAGACAGGGATGTGTAGCGTCACCATGGCTGTTTAACTTATTCATGGACAGTTGTTTGCAAGATTTGAAAGATAAAGAATGTGGTTTGAGAATGAAGAATTTACTCGTCAAATGTCTTCTTTATGCTGATGATCAGGTTTTACTGGCGTCATCGGCAGATGAGTTGCAGGAGATGGTAACAACTATGCATGAAGCTTTTGAGAGGAAAGGAATGAAAGTGAATGTTAGTAAGACAAAAGTTATGGTTTTTGAAAGAGATGAATGCGTGACAGAGTGTAGGATTTGTATAGATGGAGAAAAAGTGGAACAAGTGAATGAGTTCATATATTTGGGAACATTGTTTACGAGAGATGGAAAGCATGAAGAAGATGTTGAAAGGAGAGTGATGGCTGGAAATAGAGTGAATGGGGCACTACACAACTTTATGAGCAGCCGGAAAGTGTCCGAAAAGGCACGACTGGCTGTACATGGAGGAGTATTGGTGCCGACTCTTATGTATGGTAGTGAAAGTTGGGTGTGGCAGAAAAAGCATCAGAGTAGAGTGAATGCAGTAGAAATGCGTGCGTTGCGAAGTATGTGTGGCTTGACCTTGAAAGATAGAGTGAGAAATAGCGTGATAAGAGAACGATGTGGAGTGATAGAAGATGTAGTGATGAGAATTGAGAGAGGAATGTTGTGATGGTTTGGTCATGTTGAGAGAATGAATGAAAGAAGACTAACGAAGCAGGTGTATGAGGCGAGTGTGGATGGTACCGTCGGAAGGGGAAGACCTAGGCGCACATACCTGGACCAAATCGGGGAAGTTTTAGAAAAGGGGCAGGTCAGGAGTACTCTAAACCGACGAGCATGCATGAAGAATGTAATGAGAGTGAATGAAGCGAGAGTAGTATGTCAGGATCGTAGCAAATGGAGATCCGTGATCTCTGCCTACCCCTATGGGAGACAGGCGTGATTTTATGTATGTATGTATGTATGTAATCAGATGAATGTTAGGCATGGCAGCTCAATGGGTGTGTACTGCATGCCCAGTGCACACATGTTCACTGCAGGAACTCATCGTCTTCGAGAACGCCATCCAGGTAGCAGCACACTAGGAAAAGGCATAGTAATAGTTATTTCAACCTATACATATAGTTATATTTCATGCACACAAAATATTCTCACTGACCGATAATATAAATCGAAGTAGCACAGTAGTTAAAATCGATCGTACCACGTATCATTCAAATCTTCGTATTATTGTAATGTGTATAATGTTATTGTGGAAAATATATATGTGTTAGCCATGTGTTATTCTTTTACGAGGTGTCAGGGGCCCCTTACGCCTCGTAAATGAACAATACAAAGTATATTAAGAACTGTATATCTTGGTGGCGATCTAGTTAACAAGCTATAGCGTTTAGAAAGTATTAACTTGTCAATTTTATATGATTTTAAAGCTATACAATTAGTAATTCTTACTATACCGGCGAAGGGGGAGCCATCTACCTATATTCCTACCTATTTATATTGTATATATTGTATAATGTATAGTTAGCATAGTTTTATATTAATTTGTAAGTAATTGTATATTATAATAGAATATTTTATGTAGCTTAAATAGAAGCGTGATGATATATAGTCTAAAAACTTTGTCAATAAAAGTTACTATTGGTATATACCTTCTTTGTTGTCTCAAGAAGATTGTGTAGCAGAATTTCCAAGACGTGTCCATGTATTCCCTTTGTAAGTCCATCCAGCCCAGTCACAGGTTCGAGCCCCGTTTAGGGCATTCACTTTACAGTCTAAATCAATTTAGTTATTAAATGAAATATTTGGGTTAATGATTCAAGGGTTTATTCTCGGACTCCACTACATAAATGTCTGTATATCTACGTGTTTCCAAGCTACAAAATATTAATACAAAAAATCATTTCCAAAACAAACGTTTTTTTCTTTTTTACCAACGCTTATAACTTAAAGTTGATTTAAAAAAAAAAGTGCTTTTACGACTGCTGTTGATGGACTATTACCTAATTGCTACTGAAGCTTACTTCATTTACGGTGCTATTTGTTTACAGCTGTAATGATCTTAAATATTTTGTTTCTGTATTAAATAAGTATACTAATTTGAATATGTGGACAAAACACTTAATATCAATATCTAAGAGCTTGTGGTCCGTCGTATGCACGTATGCAGGTGTGTGTTTTATGCAATTCTGATCAAACTGTGTACTGATATTTTGCCCATAATCATATAAAAAATCCATACGATTTACATACAGTATGCGTCACATACATGAAATAAAAGAAACCCATGAGGACCCTTTTTTCAGGATATAAGTACGTATAATTCCACATTACAATCTAATCCTGTTTCTTTCTTTCTTTCTTCACAAACTCTCACGCTTTTAAGTATGATGTTTGTAAGATGTTTATTAACTGTTTAAATATGTCCTTCCAGATATTATTAACTGCAAAATTTGATATTTTATTGAAAATCAACTTAAACGGTAGGTCCGTTTGCCTGCCATATTCACTATTGACCTTATAACTGAATCACGTGTTTTTTTATCTCTGCAGTGTATTACCTCTGTGGATAAATCTTTCATAAAATAGTACCTACACCACAATGTACCATGAAAACGCTTTAGGGGTGTAAAGCACGCCATATAAATTCCACATAAATATAATTCTGCCTCTTCACAGCTATTTATGGGTGGGCATTTATGTGCGATCAAATAACCAATTTCCGTTCTACCGTTCCTGGTTTTTAATTTCCGTTTATACGATATACGTGTGAATAAACGGCGAATCTTTTAATTTTTGCCATAAAATTAATACTATCACTATCACACTCTTATGTTATATCGAATTAAACTTTTAGGTTGACAGATAGCAGCTTAGATTAATGTTAAGAATCCTTTTTGCCGACTACCTTGCTAGTGCATTGAATGCATAACTACTGCATTTGAGGACATAAATTATGTTATCTGAATTCTGTCAACAATGTTATTGGGTTTTTCTGTATTTTGGTGCCTATGATTTTTAAGAAATAGTTCATTGGCAGATAAAGTAGCTGGTGGATACCCAGGTGTCGAAATTTTCCTGTAATTTTTTCAAAAATTACATACGTACAAACACGATCTCATAATAAGCATCATAAGTTGTTATATATGCGATTAATGTTACCAACCATTGAATGAGATTTAAAACGTAGATTTTATATTTAGTAGATATATAAAGCACTACGGAACGAATATTGAACCGAAGCCTGGTCTCGCTTCTGAATTCAATTGAAAACTCGTGACGAGTTTCACAATGCTCGAATTAAGTTTCTAATAGTTTTCGATAACTCTCTCTTTTTGCTTTCTGCTAAAACTTTTTACTTTAGTTTAAAGCTTCGAATAATATTGTTTTATGAACAACTTTGGCCAGTAAAATTTTAATATTCGGTTGTTAATTTTAGGATTTAACTGTTAGTATTGAAAGAGAATTCATTAGTGGTTAGAAAGTTATGTTTTAAACTGTTTTGAATGATGTTTATAATAACTTCGAAATTGCATTACGTAAATATCGCAAAATAATTTCAAAACGATATACATCATTTTACAAAACAAGTAACTAGGCGGATATTGTAGGCAAAATAACTTAAACCTCAAATCAATATCTTTTTTATACCACTTAGGTTTCATGTGAAGTATTACAGTGGCCTATAGACGTGTGTAACAGCAGAGAAGCCACACTCGCGCTGCCGACCCTGTAAGCACAGAGTCTCTGTGCCGTCAGTGTAGAGGACAAGAAACCCTCAAGAAACCTTCTAATACCTCTTTTGAAGAACCCCATATTGTAGATGCATGGGTAAACCGCAGCATGGAGTTCATTCCACAGCTTGAGTGTGCGTGGGATGAAGTTTCTTTCATACCGCACAGTGCGTACTCAGATATTCTCAGGTGGCAATGTGTGGGGATGAATTCCCTGTCTATAGCGAGCGGTGCGTTGATAGAAAGTTGCTGTGGGCATCATGTCAAACAATGCATCTGAGCACAAACCGTTGTATAGGCGGTAGAATACACACAGCGAAGTAAAGTCCCTAAGGGGGAATGTTCCGCTAATAAGATTTTTCATCAATTAATAAATACAGTGCTTTTAAATTCAGTGAAACATGAATACTCAGTTAAGTCAAACTTTTTGTTAGTGAATCCCACCCCTGTAGGACGGTCACATTTATTTTCACAAAAGTATGTATACTTATCGTGTACGTTGACCCTCTTAAAAGCGTAGGTGAGAACACAACGCAATCTTGGATCCCTTAATCAGGGTAACAGGTTTTGTTGCTCACCACAATGGGGTCACGCGGGTGAATCCCTTACCGCTGCCGGTGAGACCACATTTACCACTTTTGAGAAATTCAACTTGCAAAATTAAAAAAAAAAAGATTTATTAGTCACATAAGTTGTACAATAATTAGCACTACAATTATACATTCAGAGTATCTTAGAGCAATTGAGAAGTGTTTAGTTGAACACTGATACCCATGCTAGAAAAACTTTTGTTATGGGCATCAGCACTCTCATATATTCATTCCTTCACTATAGTTTAGCAAAGAAAATATTTGAAGAATTTGGATATAATATTTCATTATTAACTTCATATAATGCGATTTTTGGCATGTTTGTTGGCATGGCTAGCTAGCACACAAAATGGCGTTGAGCGCAAGCTGTTCTTGCTTTTTGGATTTTTTTTTTTTTTTTTTTTATATAGGACACGTCAATTGGACTTCGCCTTGCCTGATGGTAAGCTGAAGGCAAAATCCCAGAAAAGAGGGTCACCATTACTTACACATACCGTGTGACAATGGTGACACTCAGCTTGACGGCCTTATCATATGCTTTTTTACGCCCCGCTTAAAGGACCCGGGACTGTAGGAAGAAGGAAACACGTGAGCTGGTAATGAATTCCAGGCCTTAATGGTGCGACAGAGGAAAGAGTCTCCGAACCGCTTGGTTCTTGATCGGATGTTTTGCACCGTGTGCGGATGACATCTAAGACCTGCACGCGTTGTCCTGTGTAGGAAAGGGGAGGGTGGGACTAATTGGAAGAGCTCATCAGAACACTCCCCATGGTACAGACGGTGAAATACAGCCATGGACGCAACATCTCTACGCAGCTGTAAAGGTTCTAGGGTGTTCGTGATCTCGGGATTCCCAATGATGCGGACCGCACGTCGCTGCAACCTGTCGAGAGCATCTAGTAAGTACTTTGCTGAACCATCCCAGAGATGCGAGCAGTACTCCACACAGGAACGAATTTGTGTCTTGTATAGAAGACACCGCTGCTCCGGCGTGAAAAATCGTCTCACTCTGTTCAGGACTCCGAGTTTTCGTGAGGCTGTTTTGATGATGCTTTCGATGTAGTTTTTGTTTGTGTAGGATTTGGCATACCTTATATTGTTGACATGTTCTACACTATTGTCCAGTGTTATCATCACAATTACCACTTGTGATGATAACACTGACTGACTAGTGGGGCTGGTTAGTAAAAATAATGAAGTTATCATTAAGTTATATATACATACATATAGTCACGCCTCTATCCCTGGAGGGTTAGGCAGAGGTGAATTGCGGGAGCGGCAGCGGGAGCGACGAAGGATCGCAAGACAAGCTGCCCGCGTACGAAGGCAACTCGGGCGTCGGAGGTCGATGAACGACCTCCGCCCCCAATGAGCGCCGGCCTGGGGGTGACAGGTGAAGCCACCTGTCACCCTGGCAGAAGCAGGCCGTGGCGGTGGCGCGCGTGGCGCGCCTCCCCGTTTCCGGGGACGAGTTGGGGACTCTGTAGTCCCCACACCCGAGAAGAGGGCCAGATCGAGAGAGATGGCCCTGGGTCGGCCGGGGTGCGAGGGATATGCCTGTCAACCTCACCTTCGGTAACCAAAACGACCCACAGGCGGCGTGCGTTTTAGTCGGTTCGAGTCCGACATAACCTCCTCCACCGGCTCCGGTGGGGAGGTATCCGTGGGGATTTTGCGCACGTAAAAAAAAAAAAAAGACAGAGGTGAATTAACATCCACAATTCACCAATCGTTCTATTTGGTCCTACGTAATAGGAAGTAAGCCTATTGCTGTATTCCGGGCACTATTGTTGACTGTTTTTTCTTATACCACTTAAGTGGCAGACGACAAGCACACGGCTCACCTGATGGAAAGTGGTCACCGTAGCCTATGGACGTGTGCAACATCAAGGGAGTCGCACTCGCGCTACCAACCCTGTAACACAGGTTTTCTGTGCCGTCAGTGTAAAATAATCTACCCACTGACAGCACAAAATCTCTCCAGTGAGCTCTAGCTACCCTACACACCGCCGGGAACACAACACGAGGTTATTATGGAAGTGGTATTCTGTAGGATAGAAGTACTTCCCCAGTCGGACTGCTCAATTGGACGGAAATAACGTTGTGTCTCCTACGAGTCGGGGCTGTATATATATATAAAATACAAGAATGCAGAGGATAAGTAGCCTTAATTACTTCTTTTATTTATTTTTTGTTACAAAATTTTATTAGTAAATTAATTCTAAAGCTGATATCGGAGGAATGAGTAAACATTACATTAAGATTCCTTCACGAATACCAATGAAATTCTTAAGAAAATTATACCGTGATTACATTTTTGTAATTTATTTAGAAGAGGATAAGATAGAATAGCTTAAAATGTTCATCTTCTTCATCCAAGCATTAATCCCAGTAGCATCGGAAGCTTTCACCTCGGAGTTTAGGGTCCGCTGTTTTAGTCTAACTGACGGTTTGGCGGATTTTCAATATTTTTGAGTATTTTTTTGTCAAGATCTATCAGATGCTGACTGTACTTTTTTATAGGGCCCCTCAATATGAGAGCCCCATGTCTAAAGTTTACAGAAACTATTCTGTAAACTTTAGACATGGGGCATTATTCTGTAAACTTTAGACATGGGGCTCTCATATTGACGGGCTATAGCTATACTTTAACAGTGGTTCACAAGTTCTTGTCTCCATAGATACTTTTATACGTCTCGGTTACAAGACCTCGGATTGTAAGAAAATGAAAACATTTTGGTGAAGAATTACAAGTAGTAGTCATTTCCCCTCCCCTGATATACATACCATCAGGGAAGGTAGTAAAGTTGAAATCGGTCGTCATCTATAATGCTAAAATAGTGACCCTCAGTTTGACGGCCTCCTTAAAAACACATTGAAAACACACATGTACTTTTTCCACAGTGTTTTTTATTAGACCTGACCGGTTTCACCTTGCGGCATCCTCAAATGTTTATTAGTGTGTTTTCAATAAGTGTAATAACAAATTCCACCGAGTGCTATCAATCAACAGTATAAATGGCTCATTAGATGTTTATTCATGCCCTGGATAATAAAACTTTACATCTAACAAAGTAAAGAAAAAAGATTTCAATCCATACTTTATAGCGTAATGTTTTAGTTTCATCCAAACAAAACGTTCATTTTTGTCATTTAAGTAACATACATACTACTACGCTATTAAAATAAAAGCTTTGAACTTTCACACAAATTATAGCAATTAATAATTAAAATAATTCACCAAAACTATGTGTAAATTTCAAAACTACACATTCGAATCAGGGAATCTGTATCGCGGTTTGAGTATAAACCAATAACACACAAGAGATTTACCCTTTCCTACACATAACATGTGTAGTTTCCAAAATTTTGCTTGTTTTACTCCCAGTGGAATTAACCCTCCTAATAATCGAAAGTATTTTCGGACTAAAATGTAATAAAGAGTATTAAATATCAGATATTGTTAATTCTAATTAAAATTAACACTGGGCCAATTTAGTATTGGACCAGTGTTAATTTATTTGATTGTGATGAATTTAAGTATAAACGTAGGTACTAAAAATCCTCGTGAATTAAATTCTAAGTAAATAGGACTAAAAGTTTCCTGATGTTTATTTGTAATAATTTTGAGCTTATATTATGTAGATATTTTAGCTCCTTAGCTTTTGCTTATGTTAGGAGGTTTCCGTTGGTAATGCAAAGCCCAGAATTCAAACACGAAACCTCTTGATCCCAAGATCATCTTCCTGAACCACTAAGCCATGGAATGCGATAAAAATTTTCAGTATATTATTAAAAAATCGTAACTTATTAAATTTTGAGGAGGAAAAGGTTTAAAAAGGTTATTTATTTACTTTTCTACAACTTAGGTGGAAGACAAGCACATGGCCCAGGATGGAAAGCGGTTATCATGACCTTATTAACGTCTGCAAAACCAGGGAAGTCATACCCGTGCTGCCAACCCTGTAAGAACAGAAAGTTTATATGCCGTCAGTGCAGAAGCAGCCTTTGCACTGACGGCACAGAAGACTACCCTACTCACCGCGGGGAAAACAACACGATGTTATTAATAGCCGTGGTATTCTACACCACCCTACAGGGTGGGGTGGTACTTTCCCAGGTGGACTGCTCAATTAGAACGGGAGTACCATTCAAATTAAAAATAATTGACGATAACCAAGTCCTAAGTCATTGAATATAGAACAAGTTCTTGAATAATATTTGCAGTAAGCTGAATAACACTGGAAGAATGTACATTGATGGATGAATCTAAATATTGAGGATCATTTAGACGACTCTTCCACTCGGCTAAACACTCGACCGACTTTATTAAAGCACAAAGGAAAACATTTGCAGTGCTTTTATATTATCTCTGAGTTTTATGGTTCTCAAGTTCTAGGCTTTTTCATTTTAAGTGTAAATCTGTTGTTTATATTTGTGTATTTGGTACTTTTTTGTAATTAAATAGTTTATTTAGGTATTCGTTCAATTAAAAACGTAAGTTTTCTCTATTGAGATAGCTGTGGCTTATTTTGAGAAGCTGTGAAAAGAGACTTACTTCTGGTCGAGATAGCGTTATTCGAGAACCAATCCCGGCTGGATCTATCAGGTTGCACTTTAGATCCCAGAGTCCAATCTTCCACTTTGCATTTCCTTTTTAATTAATTTATTTTAGCATATAACGGCTCTCTTATCCACCAGTCAGCAAAAAAGATATCTTGACATGAGTGTTTTTTTTATACCACTTAGTTGGCAGGTAAGCACACGACTCACCTGATGGGAAGCAGTTACCGTGACCTATGGACGTATGCAACACCAGAGGTGTCACACTCACGCTGCCGACCATGAAGAAACCTTCTGAAGCCCCTCTTGAAGAACCCCATATTGTATTCGCTTGGGAAAACCGCAACAGGGAAGGTCATTCCACAGCTTGAGTGTAGCTACGGGCATGATGTTAAACAATTCATCTGAGCACAAACCATTGAATAGGCGGTAGAACACACACAGTGAGGCAAAATCCCTCCTAAGGCTAAGAGGTACCACACTACCTGTGAGTATGGGATTGTCAACCAGCCTCAATGCCCGTCTTTGCACTGAGTTGAAGGGGTCAAGCTGGTATGCAGGTGCTCCAGCAAAAAGGTGACAGCAGTACTCCATGTGCTGACGCCAATGTAGAACTTAAGCAACGTAGATTAAATGCACTACACAAACTGTTACATTATAAAAACACCCGCTATCTCAAAAATAAAAATATTATCGCGGGAACACACAGCTCCAACGTTTCAAGAATGCAACTATGTCATGTATTTATGTTTACTATCTGTTGCCCGCGGCTCCATCTGAGTGGAATACTAACTCATTATTAAGCAACTGGAGTAAAAACGAAATATAAAAGTTGCCATAGAAATTATAATAAACGATATAAATGAGGTAACATCGTCAAACCTCACAGATAAACAACTCAAAAATGTTACAAAAGATATACTCGAGTAGGATGTTAAGCAACTCGTCATGTTTAATGTACCTTTTCATCTTCCTATTTAAGAAATGCTCTGAGGGAAAAATGATCGCGACGAGGCAGGTTATATTCACTTGCCTCGCTTATTTTTTATATCGTTATCCTTCATAAATCTGCATATGTAAGGTACACGGTCCGTGAAACATAAAATGGTTGGTATGTATATTTTTTGTTATGGCATTTTTATGAGTTTATCTGGAAACGACAGAGAATTAAGTAAATTTTTAACTGTGTGTAACTGTTTTTGAATGACGAAGCACTTAGCGTCGTCTTGGGAAAACGGCGTGACTGTATCTATGTACGTTTGTAATCGAACAAATAATAATTAATGTATTACAACTGTGTACTGTCAATAAATGTTTTCCGCACTAGAAGTATCGTCTATCCGTCTAAGAATAAAGATTGAGTTAATTGGATTTAAAACATCATTTGAATCCTAATCATTCCTTTTCGTGGAGCAGAAACAGATAAAGTTAGTGCTTTTAGCCCTTGCATAATATGTTTTACACTAAGTCATCAAAAGTTTTGTAAAAAACATTTCGATTAATTTTCACAAAGTTTTATTCAATTTTACATGAATATAATGTTATGTTAGTTAGTTTACAGAGTTGCAACTGTTAAGCTACATATTGATTCAGTTCTGTAGACTTTTTTTAATAGTAAGTATGATCAGTGCCCCTAGCACGAAATCGTAATCGTAACGTAAACGCATCGAGAGAACGGAGCAATGTGATGGGTAGCCTGCCTACTGTAAATGATGGGTAGCCTGCCTACTGTAAATCTGTGTGTGTCTCGAGCCAGCCAATTGCAATGCTCCGTTCTCTCGTTACGTTTACGATGCGATTACAATAGATTTACGTGCTAGGGGTACAGATCAAAATATATGTTCAGAATTAACTCACAATAAAAGTCTTTTCACCAATAATAGCGCATGCATGAAATATTGTGTACGAAATAAAAAAAGCTTTCTCATCAAATTACTTCATTTCCACACTGGCCTAACGAGCACGTAAGTAATTATTTCGCTCTATCGCGGAGGTCGATATGGACGCGCTATGAATTTATTTGAAGTCGCAACAATTGATATTGGCGTTGTAAGAGAAAAGCAATTTTGGTTATTAAAAAGCTTGTTCGTTTATGTAGAATTAAGACCCTGTGGCCTATGGACGTGTGCAATACCAGATAAGCAACACTCGCGCTGCCGACCCTGTAAGTCCAGAGTCTCTGTGCCGTCAGTGTAGAGGACAAAGCAGGGCAAGCCTTTAGTTATCCCACTGACAGCACAAATTATCCAGTGAGCTCTCATCTGGCTACCCTACTCACCACTGGGAACATAACACGACGTTATTATTAACCTATATAATAAGTATTAACCGCGGTATTCTGTAGGGTGGAGGTATTTCCCTAGTCGGACCGCTCAATTGGGCGGAAATACCGCCGTGTCCTACCTCCTATAGAATTTTACACAATAACAAAAATATTTTCGTAATACCTACAAATTTTATTAATCTTCGTATAATTGTAATAGTCAATCTCATCTATATTATATTTTATGTTTTATTCAAATAAAATTTTACACAGAAGAAAATATGCAAATATTAACTCTGCCTAACACAAAATCATAAAATGTACAGTAGATTACAACTATTTTGATGAAATCCAAATTAATTAATACTCGTAAACAAATTATGTAAGTGAAGCCTTTAAATCCTGTAAATCTTGATTAATATTGAAATCTATGAACTAATAATCATAAAACTTCACAACCTTTCGTATCGACATAAGTAATTGTCACCAAGAAAATGACATTTCCCGATCGAATGCAAACCAAATTGATTCTAACCCTCTAGTAATTTAAATTGGTAATCCGTTGAAACTGATTCAATTAAATTTCACCGGCCACCTTGAATGTGATAATCTTGGGATCCTTCACTTATAGATTTCTTAATAGGTGCAGTCAGCATCAGATAGACATTGACGAACAAAGTACTCAAAATGATTTTATGCCTTGATATTCTCCCCTTCCTGATGACTGATTGCTCTGAAAGTTCATGCACACTTTTAGTTCCAACAATAATACAATTTAAATTCATCAAACAGTTAGATTTGCCATTAATACCTTGGTCTAAATTATTCTAACACTGACTGTATGCAGAAGTAAATATGAAATGTTAAAAAGTAACACATAGCATAGGCAAATATTATAAACTGTGGAACTTTGGGACAACGCCACTTAATCCTTACCAGTTATAAACGATAATAATATAAATCGTCAACAATTATATTGTCACTTATTTCAGATGCTATTTACCTGTTGCTTTTGAAAAAATAACAGATTTCAAATTGTCCCAAAATTACACACTAACATTTATCTGCTATCCCTATCAAACTACTTATTTTGGCTTTTTAATATTACTTATTTGAAGTATATTTTCTTAAGTTGAAATGATTTTGAATGTAAGATAAAACATTATTACTTATAAAGGAACGATTACTCTAATAAATTATTAAAATTAAAAGATTATATTTTTTTAGTTATTTATGAATTCCTTAAGTGCAGTTATCAAAACAGTATTGGATGTTAAACTTAGATTAGGTATAGTCAAATTATTAAAGCCGGAATTCATGTAAAAGTAAATTTGATTTTTCTTGAATTTACAAACGAGTTATATTTAATTAAATTAAATAATCATTTATGTTGGACCTTAGTTCATATTGTTAGTATAATATTAGTTGAGTTTATTAGTTATGTTTCTAGATACTATGCTACGACTTTTATTTACCATCATGTATGTCGTATATTTAGAATGTTCCATTTATGTACTAGCAAGACTAAGGTCCGGGATACGTGTGCCTTGTGACCCTGTCAACTTTTAATACATTTAGTCATTAAAATTAATATTTTCTTTTTATCTTCAACAATTTGAAGGCTGATCTGTGAGCTTCTATCATTAGTTTGACCTCTTTGGAGACAGACTCGGACTACTTAGTATCATCTGTAATAATATATATGTATAAAAGTTATTATAATTTTATATAATAATAACTACGTATTTGCTTTATTTTTTTGGTATTAGAGGGTACATCAAAACTTTCTCTGTGAAGAAGAAAACTTAGATGATATAAAGTTTTGTGAACTTTGTGCCTAGTGGTTAAATACCTATTAGAGCTTATAAATTTCATATTATATATAATTTAATATCATCGTATCACATTCTAATCTATCATTTTATAATCTGTTATTTTTTAGGAATTACAATAGATTCGAAACTACAATTGGGTAACTATATCACTATTTTGGCCTAAAATTCTGATGCGTATGCTGTCAGATGGATTAGGCAGTTAGTTACTGTCATATTACCGCCGTTTGCCGCTAATGTTGCGCCGTCGAAGCAGTAGTAAACTTAGTTTTAAGCAGAAATTGACGTAAAAAAGATGTAGTTATATTTGACTATTTTGAGAAATAAAGAATTTGAATTTGAATTTCGGTGTTTGGATAATAGCACTGAACTTATCAGTTGACTTTTGCAATTAACAATCCTAATACAAATAGTTTTCCTTAACAGCATAGTTAATAACAAAATCTTAAACAGCCATCACTATAATTTACTACTTTTTGATAGCCGATAATTTGGTATTATTTAAGCCTTTGAGAAAGCTGTAATGTCTGACACTATTTTCGACATTTCATCAATTGATCTGAGATTATTTTTGGCACTAATGTTTTCACTACTTTCCATGGTGTTTCGAAATAATATTATAATTTTAGATAATACATTAAGTATTCTGCACATTTGAGTAATGTTTGCTTCGTAATATTCCTAAATTGAGTTTCTTAGTTCACAAAAAATATTAGCTTAACGAATATCATTGCTATACAGTCCCATCTAAACTTATTAAGTCAATGTGAAACCAAGGGAAACCTCAATACCTAAAAATTCACGCATAATCGGATAAACTACTTTAGACGATGGTAACAAGAGAAGGGATAGAACGGGTTCAATAAATTGAACCGGACGTTGTCTAATGTAATGCACTTGGGGATTCACAGCCTTTCGAAACAAGAAAATCCAATTTGATGAAAATGTATAGCTTATTTTGAACGGACTGGAGCGTACTGAATTCTTGAGATTACGTTTTGACAGACCGAGTTGATTGTATAAATTTTGCGTTGCTAAACAAGAAGCGCTGCGAAACAGATTTTGAAATAAAATTAATTAAACACTAGGATCTAGCTTTTTACAAAACAAGAACTCCGAGAATTCCTTTTTGTTTTAAGTGCAACACGAGATGCATCTTGTGATAACAGCAAAGAGAAATGTTGAGACGACACAACGAAAACATAAAAAACTGAAATGTAAATGAAAAGAGTAAATGTTGGGAGGTTTCACCCTCTTCCGTAATTATTCCTCACGTGGCGTAAGGATACTTAAAATAGAATATTATTATGTGTATGCAAAATTTTGTTTTAGAAATGCTCTTTGATGTCGGTCTTGGGTGTTTTTCTACACAAGGGTTTAGTGAAATTGTTTAAACCGCAAAATGACCTGGTTAAAAAATTTCAAGATGTATCATCATTCTCATTCATGAACAATCAGTTTGGTCTAGTGCGCCGAGGCACGCCGCCTAAAAAGAAGGTCTACGATGTGTAAATAATGTGCTAGTATAAGTTTAGAATGAGGAGCTTAGGATAAGGACCTTAGGTTAAGTCACTAAGAATAATTGTTTGCTCCTTATGCGGCATTGCGGCCTATGGACGCAAAATTGTATATAAGAAAGCACATTTCAGCGGTGTGACATGGTTATATGGTTATAGGTTCTAATAGAAATAAGAACTAGAAGAATGAACAGAACTGGAAGAAATCGCTGTTTTATTCACCTGATCACCGATGAAAGTTTATACAGTCCACGACAAGATTTTTATTCGGAATGACAAACGTCTAAAATAATGACATTTATTCAGTTTAGGTACATAAAATATGCTATTATAATATACAATTACTTAAATAAACAATTAAAATAAATATACAATTAATTAAAATTATGAGATAATATGTAGGTATTTAAACTATCATGGTCACTCACATCAGTATCAAAATAAACGGGATATGTTGCATTGTTTTAAGTTACCGATATTATTTAGTGGCGGTGAACAGATAAAAACAATGAAACATGGTAAATATCCCGTTTATTTTGATACAAATGAGATTATATATTAACATTTAGACAGCTGGCTCTCGGACTTGATGCAGAAGATGGTTCTGCAAGGCACAGCACGCATAGTGAGGAAGTTCATCTCCTTGGAACTCTAATGATCGGTAGCTTGTTCCCTGTAACCGATGCCGGAGCTCTACTACTTTTTATATTTTAAATGTTTTTTAATACATAATTCATATTTGTTAAAAAATAAAATGTGAGTTGTTTTTTAAACAAATGAATAGAACATATTTTATAACTATCCTCACACTATACTCCCGCAGGGCACAGATAATAGAGTGCCACTTTGTACGATACTTATATAAATCCTAACCTCCTTTATATCTATCAACCTTTTCATGCATTGCCTTTTATTCCTTTCACTACGCACCGGCTTTCAGGGAACGAGGCCTATTTGGTCCATAAATGTTCTTTTGAACGATTAAATGTATCGAAGTTTTCTGTTTTTTTGACTTCTGAAACTACCCTCACGACAATACAGTCATTTACTCTAAACTTATAATAAACTAGAAACGTAATAGGTTGCAAAATTTATTTAATCATTTTAATTGCATGGTAAGGATGAGTAATTAGCTGTTAACTGAGCCAGAGGATCAACTCCGTCTCAGCCAACTTACCAGTGTCTACATGTTTTTATAAGAAATGTAGGGGTCTTCAACTCCTCCTCTAACTTGTTGGGTTCTTCGCTGATATGCTGAAATTCCCTTTGGCCGTGATATCAAATCAAAAGCTGAGAATCTGAGGTTATTGCCACCATCTTCTTTAGTGTGATACATTTGAGAAGGAATTCGGATTACAAGGCGAACTTTTCGAATTTGTCTTGTTACAAAATTTGAGTGAGGTAATAAAAAAACAAAAACTAGCTAAAAAAGTGAAGCAACAAGAATGTATCGAAGACAGGTATTGACTCTACTATATACAATCAGCACGGAGAGACGCTTTCGAATCCGTTCACTGTTTATATTTGTAGAAATATCTAGATGTACCTACGAGGGTGGCATGTGAATAAAAATGTTATTAAAAAGCATTATGTTACCTTTTATTACAGCTTCCTCTAGCTTGAAGGAGTGAATAGCTTTTTTTATTCTATAAAGCAAAAGCTAGCATAGAAAGACATAAGTGCATCATGTACTTTCAAACTATAATTGAATGATAAACTGCTTTTTGAAATTATTACTAGACAGTCAGTCGGTTCTTTCTCTCGTCTCATCTTTTACCAGTTACTATTTATTACACATCCGTAGTAGAATAAAATGAAAATCTTATTATGAAAACAATTTTAATAATAACATCTCAAGCTCGCCAACAAATATAAATGTTAATATCCTAAATATTTATTAAGTTTATCGTCTAGTTTCAAACGTTGGAAAATCAAACGACATGCTTTGTGCTACCAGCGGAATTTATTAATATCGTCTTCAGGATGAAATTAATTTGGCCTCTCCGTGAATTATTTGCCATAATATATGATACACACACTGTCAAATGTTGTCAATTTATCACGTCTGTCACAACCCGACCCCACAGTACTGTGCGATAAAAAATCTTTTGCATATTTCATACATCAACCATGTATCATTTAGATAAAAATAAAAATGTTATACTTATTTGACTGAAGCGGTATATTTTTTACAAATGAAGGCGACCTAGTTCTTGGATAATCGATTATCCTATTATTGGCGCCCAACTTGGGACTATACTTTTCTGAATAGCTATAGTACTAAAGTTGTTATTTTATCTTATTTTAGGTTTTTTGATATTTTTTTGGCACTTGTGCACTCTAGAGTGTATCAGAGACAACTATCAGTATTCATAATATTATTGTTATTTTAAAATAAGTGATTACTGTCAAATAGCCTATTAGAACTCACTACTAGATTAGGCTCCTAAATGAGTACCATAATATACCCAATTCACCGCACATCACAACGGATCCTTCCCTATAAAATAATTACTCATACCAAAATGCTAACCTAACAAATAAATCTTTGACTGACGTTACCACCAAATTAGTTCCCACCAAAGGAGAATATTAATAAAACAATGTTTGTTACACGAAACCATAATTATAGTGAACAATGTACGAACCAAAGGGGCGCATTAACTGAAGGACGGAAGCTGCACGAGGTTAATTTTCTCTCATATTGTCAAGAGCGAAATTTGTTTTTGTTCGCAAAATAAAAGAGGAAATTATTATTAAATTATCGGGTTAACAATATTTTGTCATAACAAGTAAAGGGTTAATTTATTTTTTTGCAACTGGTGTGTTTATTTCTCTTTTTCATTGGGGTAAACAAAGATGTCATATTAATTACCTCTTTTAACGATACTGGTAAGCGTTTTGTCTGGTGAGGGCTTTTTGCAGGTTTCCTTCTCGGGGTTCAGATATCTGGTGCTCACTCACAATTACAAGGGAGAGAAGGAGTTTTCAGGGTCGGCATCACGAGTATAACTCCTCTCGTGTTACGTACGTCCATAGACCACGGTAACCACTTCCCACCAGATGGGCCGTGTGCTTGTGTGGTAAAAGCGGCGGATGTGACCGGGCACCACGCTAAGATTATGATGATCCCGTTCAGAATCAAAAGTGGTGATGTAAATCAATTAGATTTAAGGAGGTAGGACACGGCGGTATTTCCGCCCGATTGAGCAGTCCGACTGGGGTAGTACCTCCGCCCTACAGAATACCGCGGCTATAATAACTTCGTGTTGTGTTCCCAGCGGTGAGTAGCGTAGCCAGAGCTCACTGGAGAATTTGTGCTGTCAGTGGGCTTGTCCTACTTTGTCCACTACACTGACGGCACAGAAACTCTGTACTTACAGGGTTGGCAGCGCGACTGTGACTCCTCTGGTGTTACAGACGTCCATAGGTCACGGTAACAACTTTCCATCAGGTGGGCCGTGTGCTTGTCTGCCAAAGAAGTGGTATAAAAAAAAAGATTTTATATAGGAGGAACAAAATTTGTGAAGTCATGGCTGCTCATGACACTATTGAAATTCAAATCATGGGTATGAAGATAGCTCGGGCTGTTGGATAACACAACAATGGCACACTCAAAGAGATAATTCTTCGCTTTAGTAAGAAAACCCGCTTATGGAATTCAAACTATAACAGTAGAATAACAATTTAATAGCAAATCGATAATCGATATGTATCGGACGATATTTCCACTCATCGCCTCTCCACACATCCTGGATTAGAAACACGAAAGCTGAAGGAAAATGTATGTAATCCGAGTTAATGTAAAAGTCAAGGTGGGGATACATTGATGGGGTGGGCATGTGGTGTGAATATGTAGAATTTACTCCGCAGATTATGGTAGATTGATAGCAGTGGTCTTGAAAATTCAAATTAATTTATTTGTGGTTTTCATTATTTTAATTAGCACCTTTACAAGCTCCTCCATAGGTGGAGAGGCCGATCGCCAATTTCTTTCCACTTGGCAAATAACTTTGCACACCACTGTGTAAAAAAAATTCCACTTACTTTTAAAGATTTTATTGAGGTAGAACATGATAGTATTTCTGTTTGATTTGAGCAGTCCAACTGGAGAAGTACCTCTACCCTACAGTATACCGCGGCCAATATAATATCATGTTGCATTCCTAGTGGTGAGTAGGGTAGCCAGAGTTCACTGGAGAGTTTTTATGTTGTTAGTGGGAAGACCAAAGGTCCTTGACTTGCTTTGTATTCCACACTGATGGTACAGAAACTCTCTGTTCTTACAGGGTCGGAAGTATGATTTATACGCCCTATGTCAGAGTTATTAAATATATAAAATTTATTAATTCATACTTTTCTGGCTTTATGTGGTTCTGACTTTTTGCGTATCTGACATTCTGCGTATAATCCGGAAGTATGAGTATGACTCCCTTGGTGTTCCTCACATCCATAAGCTACGGTAAACACTTTTGATCAGGTGAGCCATATACTTGTCTCCCATCTAAATTTGTATAAATCAGACTCTTGACGGCCTCTGTGGTGTAGCGGCAGATCGTTCGACTGCTATGCAGACCCACACAAGGTTCCATTCCCGCTCAGATCAAATATTTGTATGTACATCTATATACATTGTTCTGGGTGCTTTCTATGTATAGTTTGTATGTAATATATTTACTCCCAGAGCTGGAGCCGGAGCGGGAGT
Organism: Eilema griseolum; assembly: GCA_963662185.1. Classification (NCBI taxonomy): domain Eukaryota; kingdom Metazoa; phylum Arthropoda; class Insecta; order Lepidoptera; family Erebidae; genus Eilema; species Eilema griseolum. The sequence goes on along the minus strand of OY759233.1, from coordinate 24,908,943 downwards.
AAATATATTTACTCCCGCTCCGGCTCGTTTCTGGGGCAGAGGATGGCCATCGCGATTCAGCGAGACAACGCTGCCAGTGTCATGGGCACCTTTGCGCCGGGAACGATACGGGGCGGTGAACGTGGTCGGGACGACGAAGAAATGATACACTTTTACTCGTAGGTACTTGATGTAATTATTATCCATTGACGATTCACAAAAACAATTTATTTTTACCTCTATTTATAGGTGGCCGTGAAACAAACCATAGTGCGACCTAATTCGATCTTAACGCCATCTATCGAGCCACTTGACAGTTACATTAGGACAATGACTCGAACATTTATAACTAGATATACATTACTTGGACATACCGCCCATCAAGGACATAATGCACCTTGTCCTTCAAACAACCGCCCATCATGAACAGAATGCACTCTGTCCCTCAACCTGAGTACATACAAAAAAAAATACAAAAATGTTACAATTATGTGCTTAAAGGTAAGATACATAACCTTGAGGTAGGCCTCTTAATAACTGTGCCCTTTGTGCGTACTGTCACCACTCTAGTAACGTTATCTGGACCTGGATGTTTTTGCTCTATTCTACCTAGCAACCATCTACCTGGAGGCATGTCGTCTTCCTTTATTAAAACTACATCACCTAGTGATGGTTCTGGGTTTTTGTATTCCCACCTATGCCTCTGGAGGAACTGGTGTAGATAATCCTGCGACCAGCGTCGCCAAAAGCCTTGCATCATCCTCTGGTGGAGCTGCCATCTCCGTAAGGTAGATATATTTGTGGTTTCATAGTTAGCATCTGGTACTATGACGAGGGGCTCACCCACCAGAAAATGACCCGGCGTTAATACGGTGATCTCATTTGAATCTTCTGTGTAAGATAGAGGTCTCGAATTGAGACAGGCCTCAATTTGAGTTAAGACCGTACCCAGTTCTTCATAGGTCAAAGTAGCATTGCCAATGACGCGCTTCAAATGGTACTTGGTCGACTTTATTCCTCAATTCCTCTAATTCTTCGCCCAACTCTTCCTCTTGACATCTCTTCACACACACTTCCAAAGCTGCATTCATTTCTTGAGCTATCAAATGCTTAGTGCAGTGCCTTTTCCCTGAAGTTTTCCTGAGATTCAAGAACCTGCGACAGTAAGCAATTACGCGAAGGAGTTTGGATAAGCAAGAGAACCTTTGCCATAGAGTAACATCCAAGACAGTGGTGTGCGTCTTCGTTTGTTCTTGACTTGTGACCAGGTGTTTTGGTTTCTTGAAATCAATCACTTTGTGCCTCAAAAATTCTGGCCCATCAAACCAGATTGAGGTCGTTGATAGTTCTGTTGGAGAGATACCGCGAGACGCGCAGTCAGCTGGATTTTGCTTGGACGAAATATGGGACCAATGGTGAGTATCTATAGTGGTTAATATCTCCGAGACCCTATTTGCAACGAAAGTTTTCCATCGGCTTGGGTGCTGATTCAGCCATGCCAGCACTACCTCGCTATCCGTGTAAGCGTATAGGTTGGCCTTGGATATTTCTAATACTTCAGCCACTTCAACAATCAATTTCGACAATAGAACTGCCCCACATAGTTCGAGCCTCGGGATCGACACCTGTTTTATCGGAGCTACCTTTGTTTTCGACATCACTAATGATACATGAATATTTTCCTTTTCGTCTACCACTCTGAGGTATACAACAGCGGCATATGCTAGTTTCGATGCATCCGCGAAACCATGTAACTCCAGCCTTCCTGTCTGGTGGGTATGTAACCATCGTGGGATTCTCACATTTTCTAAAGAGGGTAAATCTTGACGGTAAGTCATCCATTCGGTCAATAAATTGATGGGAACTTCTTGATCCCAATCAATACCAGCCAGCCATAATTTCTGAATAAAGACCTTGGCGCCAATTATACATGGCGCCAACCATCCCAGAGGATCGAACAACCGTGAAATATCGGAAATAACCTTCCTTTTCGTAGCAGGTTCACACAGCGGAGCAAGATTAACAGTGTATCGAAAGACGTCCTCCCGTGGATACCAGGTAAGTCCTAGAATTTTTGTTATTTCATCCAACTTTATTCTCAACACTTCGTCCGAACTATCATTCTCATTTTTTATCTTATCCAATAATTCCTTGCTATTACTAATCCATTTTTGCATTTGAAACCCGCCTTTAGCCAGTACTCGCGTCAGTTCCCTGTAAATCTTATAACCGTTATCGACATTCTCAGCCCCAGTCATAAGATCATCCATATAGAAGTCGTTTCTTATTATTTTTGCTATTTCAGGACTATCTTGGCACTCGTCATTAGCTACTTGTTGCAGGGCCCGCACGGCAAGATATGGTGCTGCGGCCGTGCCGAAAGTTACCGTGACCAATTCGAATTCTTCTATATCTCGTTCAGGACTTTCTCGCCAAAGTATTCGCTGAAATGGAGTATCTTCTTTATGTACTAGAACTTGTCGATACATTTTGATTATGTCTCCAACTAGACATATTTTATATTTTCTCCAGCACATAATAGTATGACGGAGTTCGGCTTGCAAAGATGGACCAATCATCAAGTTATCATTAAGGGATATCCCGTTCATCCCCTTACAGGATGCATCAAACACAACCCTTACCTTGGTCGTGTCCTTATCCTCCCGGACTACAGCGTGGTGGGGTAAGTAAACAGCTTCTTTATTGGTTTTTTCTAAATTAGTGACCTTTCTCATATGATTAAGTTCTAAATAATCCTTTATAACATTAGTGTAATCTGTTCTTAGTTTAATATTCTTTCCTAATTTAAATTCTAACCCTCTTAATCTTTTTTCAGCTATTTTCCTTGACTCACCATACTTGCAGTCCGGGTCAGCGTCCCGAAATGGTAACCGTACGATATATCGACCATGACTATCCCTTTCTGTGGTGGCTGTAAAAAGCTCCTCACATCTTATCTCTTCTTCCGTGAGCATCTTCTTGATTCCAGTTGGTTCGGCTTCCAATTCCCAGAATCCTTTCAAGAACTCATCAGCGCTTAGACAAGAATGCATCACCGTGATATGAGAAGAGACATTAGCCCGATTATCCACTTCACAGGCGCCAGACAATATCCACCCGAAGGCAGTATCTTGCACTAAGATTGACCCACTCGAATCCCGGCTAATACCTGCCTTTATAATGTGGCTGTATATCTCAGCACCCAACAAAACGTCAATTTTGTTGGGCCTGTGATACTCGGGATCAGCCAACTCACCCACAGTCAATTATATCCGTTCTACTCTAGTTACTTTCGTAACTGGTAGAAGGGACGTAATCGACTTCAAGACGTAGGCATTAACCATAATTTGAAAACGGGGATCAACCCTAGATCTTATGTTTAGGTGGACCTTGAGATCACACTTTTGTCACCACCTACACCACTTATAGTGTGTTTAGCCGCAAATTTCTTTAACCCCAAATACTGAACGATAGATTCCGTAATAAAAGATCCTTGCGACCCTTGGTCTAATAAAGCCCTAACCATACGAAAAGTCCCGTCTTTCGACTCAGCTTGTACAACAGCTGTCGTTAATAGAACTGTTTTATTACAGTTCCCTGTCGCAAGACAAGATACCAGTGGCTCGTTAGACCCCTCCGCTTGCGCGGCCTGCTTCTGACTACCGGAAGCAAATTCCTCCTTCATCGACCCCGTCGATGAGGCTGTTTCGTGAACCGTCTCCTCGTCTACTGACCCAGAAACACCACTAGGGTGTAATAAAGAATGGTGGCGGCGTTTGCACGCCTTACACCGGGTGATGTTTTTACACTGTTTGGCAGAATGGTTGCTATGCAGACAAACAAAGCATAATTTTTTATCCATAGCAAATTCGCGTCGCTTTTCGTTTGATTCTTTACTGAATGCCTTACAAGAAACTATTTTATGATCGGCAGCACAAAACGCACAGGAATTAGGACTTTTGGCCTTTACAATATGAAAGGATTTCGTGTTGACTTTTTTATCACCACGGGGTTTCAGGTCTAAATTCTCCAGACCCCTGAAGCGACCTATTAGAAACTCTGAGAATTCTGTATAGGTAGGTAATTCATCAGTCTGATCTGATGACACCATCAGTTCCCAAGCCTTTCTAGTTTCTGGATCAAGTTTGGCACTAATAATATAAATAATTAAAATGTCCCAAGAGGATATATCTACCCCCAGAGCTCTCATTGAGTCCAAACATTCAGATGTAGTATTTACCAGACCTTTAATTTCTGAGGCTGACTCTGAAGTTAAAACCTTCTGGCTTAGTAATCGCTTTATAATACCCTTAGCTAAATACCTTTTGTTGTTGTACATTTTGTTTAACGTATTCCACGCTGTTGCGTAATTATCAGAAGCAATTTTAACATTTCTTAATAGTTGCTCTGCCTCCCCAGTTACGTGACCTTTTAAATAGTAAATTTTTTGAGCATCATCGATTGTTTTGTTTTCGTGAATTAGACTTACAAATAGATCTTTAAAAGTTTGCCACTCCGAGTATTTTCCCGAGAATGTTGGTATTTTAATGTCAGGCAACTTTACTCTACTTACTACTAGTTCACCACACGGCTTTGGGTTCGCAGATTCAATAGTAGCAATTACTTTAGATTTTGATAAAATTACTTCTTTTAATTCGCTTTTATATTGTACATAAAACTCTTCTACTTCATCATACAAGTCGGTTTTAACATAATCGGAATTACTAAGGTCAGTCTTATTTACTGTGCTTAAGATTGTAGTATGGGTATTTGTGAACAAGGCCCACTGTTTATCTAAGTTCTCTAACCTTGTTTCTAGATATGTAATCGTTAGGCGATCCTTTGAGGACTTCTTAAAATTTGTTTTTGCTTTATGCATTTTTGCCTTAATGTCCGCCTGGATGTTGCTTAACGATTCCATTTTTATACAACAAAAATCCCAACTGATTACAAATTTCAATTACCAAGTCTTACAGCCAACAATAAAGTACAGTTAGACCACAATGTAGCTATAGGCAATAAATCTTAACGAAATATTCTAAGTCACAAATGACATCAAATTCAGTCCTAAAAAATCCGTAAAATTTTACAAGTGTTTTGGACCAGTATTCTATATGAAATCGGGCATGGATTCCCCGTCTAAACCACTTTTTACTTAAAATTAACACAAGTCCTAAACAACTAAATATTTTCTAAGTCCAAGACTTAATACTAATTTCTTCAAATTTTTCTTAAGTTCCAGTTGTCTTGAATTTAAAGTTCAAACTTCTATGCACTTTTTTTAACTATTTAATTTAATTTTCTTCAAAGAAATAAGGTTGAAAATGTACTCACAATTTGATCCGACACTTACTACCACCTGTTCCTGGCTTGTCTCCAACGACGTTCCCTAGCGGGACTTTGCCGTAACTCTGCCGCCGTAGCGTAGTTCCCTCCGCTTCCGCCTCACCTCCGGAAATGGCACCACTGGCCACTCGGTACCCGCCAACACTGCAGACTGCAACGCTTCGCACCCAGCGCCTTGCTTGCAGGGGGTCTTGTTCTGAACCGCAACTCGCCGTCCAGCTGAGACGAAAGGGTAGATAGCCACTACCACCACTGATGACTACCGATGACTCACCCGGTTACTCCGGCTCCGAAGGACCATGAACGTGGTCGGGACGACGAAGAAATGATACACTTTTACTCGTAGGTACTTGATGTAATTATTATCCATTGACGATTCACAAAAACAATTTATTTTTACCTCTATTTATAGGTGGCCGTGAAACAAACCATAGTGCGACCTAATTCGATCTTAACGCCATCTATCGAGCCACTTGACAGTTACATTAGGACAATGACTCGAACATTTATAACTAGATATACATTACTTGGACAGGCGGGTTATTTGATTTGACATAACAATTGACAAAATCTATGATTGCAGATAATGATTGGACATTTGTATTGTAATTAATTTAATTTGTACTTATTTGAAATAAAAATAATAATATTATAATGAATTTAATTTACAAAAATGTATTTAATTTAATTTATTTATCCGCATTCTAGATTCCATAACATAAGCTATACTTAGTATAGGTCTAGATAGCATTGTGTAGAATGTTGTAGAATATTTATTTATTTATTTACTTTTCAGTTCGTTTTTCTTTTACGTATTTTTCTAAAATAACACGGATAATATTTTCTGCTCACTATATACACTAAAAACTACATAACTACACTATATATAATATATATACTGTAAACTCTTACTTATTTTACCTATTAAACGTCGCCATCTATTAATTCTTATTAAAAAGAAGAATTGTCGACAAAACAATAGGTACATACGTTTTAAGAATTATTTATTTATTCAAAATTAGAACAGTCGACGCTTTAATTCCATCTCACTGTGAGTTTATATTTGGGAAATCTCTTAAACACAATGAAAGGGTTCCTCGAGAGTAATTTCCGGGCGTCAAAATATTTACGTAATACAAAAAGCTTAAGAAATGCTTTCAGAGCATTTTTAATTAGCGTATACATACAAAACATCATCAAAAAAACTACGACCCATGGTTAATTTGACATAAATGTACGATTAAGATAAGAAAAATGATGTACGAGTATCGGTAGATGGCCCCTACTGTCGCCGTAAGATGGATATAATATAGGAATATTTGGAGGACTGGAGGACTTCAGGCGAGGTTCGGTAGCTCAGTGGTCAGAGCATTCCCTCTGCAAGGGAAAGATCGCGGGTTCGAATCCCGCTTCAACAGATTAAATAAATGTACGATTTTTTAAATTATACTAACTACTTCGAGTTTTAAGGAAATATAGGTTCAGAAATTTATATTTTTAATATCTCAAGTTTAAATCTCCGCCCGCGTGTGATTTTGATCCCATTTCCGTAACAAGTGAGAACCTATTCCGGGTATAACTATGTGGTACTATTTTAAACTGTACTCTAATACTATATTTAATTTCAGCCAGATCCATTTAACTGTTAGCAAGTGAGAACCTATTCCGGGTATAACCATGTGGTACTAATTATAGACTGTACCTACTGTATTCCTATATCTAATTTCAGCCAGATCCATTTAACTGTTAGCAAGTGAGAACCTATTCCGGGTATAACCATGTGGTACTAATTATAGACTGTACTGTATTCCTATATCTAATTTCAGCCAGATCCATTGAACTGTTAGCAAGTGAGAACCTATTCCGGGTATAACTATGTGGTACTATTATAGACTGTACTGTATTCCTATATCTAATTTCAGTCAGATCCATTGAACTGTTAGAGCACGATTGAATAACAAACATCAATGTTCACTATGTTCACATTATATAGACAACTAGCTGTTACCTGTGACTCTGACCGTGTGGATATCGGTTATCGTGATAAAACACAGCCTTTATCTTTTTTCAAGGTCTAATGTACTCCTATACCAAATTTCATCAAAATCGGTTTAACGGTTTGGGCGTAACATACAGACTGACAGAGTTACTTTCTCATATAGAATTCTTTATGGCGTAGTGGTAGAACGTTGGAAGCTGTACTACGCAGGGGGCACGAGTTTGATTCCCACTCAGTGCAAATATTTGTATGCATCAATATGTATATTTGTATTGGCCTGGGTGTTTCTATGTATAAAATGTGAAAAATGTTTATCCATATTCTAGATTGCATAACACAAGCTAGTTAAATTATGTTTACCATGGGTCTAGATAGCGTTCTGTAGAATGTTGTAGAGTATTTATTTAGTTATGAAACAATATTATCAGCCACAGTCGTAAAGAAAAAACCGTTTACTTCTAGACTTCAAGTTTTTAGAGCCTCAGATCTTTGAACTTTTATATGAAATGAATTTAATTTACCGAGTTCAAGCAGTGGGAGGTCTAATGAAAACGTTGAATTTACCCACCTACCTACTTAATTTAGCCTACGCGTAACACTTTTGTATGGACTATTTTGGCGAAAAATCGTGGGGGAAGAAAAGAAAGAGAGGTAAATTTGTCACATTACTGTCCATCCCAAGTTCCCAAGGCCTGGAAGAAATCGTTTTCAGCGATACGACTGCCGATCGTACATTAAACTGTATATACATGCTACCTAGTTATCTCTGCTGTAAATATATTGGTGTACAATAAAGTATTATCTATCTATCTATCAAACTCGAAGTAGGGAACAAATTAAGGAAGCATATTTTGGTGCATTTTTACAAACAAGTGCTGGTTTCATTGGACGCTTGAAATGGGACAGATCATTAAATAATAATAGACCGCAACCTTTGTGTGGTGGCGATAGTGAACGCAGCCATTATACAGCAGGCTTGAGTTAGATCCGCGCTCTGTGCAAATTTATGAAAAAAAAATTATACACCTTAGGTGGCAGACAAGCACACGGCCCACCTGATGGAAAGTGGTCACCGTGGCTTATGGACGTGTCCAAAACCAAGAGAGTTATACTCGCGCTGCCAACCCTGCAAGCATCGAGAGTTTCAGTGCCGTCAGTGTAAAAGACAAAGTAGAGCAAGCTTTTGGTCTAAACAGCACAAAGACCCTCCAGTGAGCTCTGGCTACCCTACACACCGCCGGAAACACAACACGAGGTTATGATTCCAGTCGCACCCGATGATTTCACATCGGAGTTTTGGGTCCGTTTTGTCAGTCCAACTGGGAATTTGGCTGATTTTCGATATTTTTGTTGAAGCGACTGCCATCCAACCTCCACAACCAAAAGGCGATATCGAAGCATTGCAGGTAAACCAGTTGTTGGACTTTTTTTTTTTTTTTTATATAGGACACGTCAATTGGACTTCGCCTTGCCTGATGGTAAGCTGAAGGCAAAGTCCCAGAAAAGAGGGTCACCATTACTTACACATACCGTGTGACAATGGTGACACTCAGCTTGACGGCCTCATCATATGCTTTTAGGCTACAACTACCCGTAACAACTTCCACACGACTTGGCAGTCACCATCCAGATTTATCGTAAAAAATCTACTGGGGAAGTACCTCCGCCCTACAGAATACCGCAGCCAGAATAACCTTGTTATGTTTCCGGCGGTACTGTAGAATATTTGTGCTGTCAATGGGAAAACCTCTGTTCTGCTTTGTCTTCTACACTGACGGCACAGAAACTCAGTGCATACAGGGTCGGCAGCACGAGTGTGACTCCTCTAGTATTGCACATGTCCATAGGCCACGATATCCACTTTCCATCAGGTGGGCCGTGTGCTTGCCTGCCACCTAAGTGGTATAAAAAATCTAATAGACTTACAATAACGAGCAGGGCCATGATTCTGCTAAAGCAAAACCATTCCACGGACATTTAAAAAAAATCCATTTAATTTTAGATTTTAATGAGGAGCTCTTAAAGTCCAAATTTAAAATAAGTGCCTATTGCGGAATAAACGAAAAATTATAATGAACCTCTTTTCATTTCATTTTGGACTTCAACCTGATTGCAATAAAGTCTAAAATTGTATGCTTTTTTGCAGTGACTCTGGTTTTGTTTTAGTAGAGTCAAGGGTCAGGTTGAGTCGCCTCCTTCTGCGAGCAAGTAATGCTCGTGAAGGAGGAGGCGGGGCGGGAGCGGCAGCGGGAGAGACGAAGGATCGCAAGCCAAGCTACCCGCGTACGAAGGCAACTCCGGCGTCAGAGGTCGATGAACGACCTCCGCCCCCCATGAGCGCCGGCCTGGGGGTGTCAGGTGGAGCCGCCTGTCACCCTGGCAGAAGCAGGCCGCGGCGGTGACGCGCCTGGCACGCCTCCCCGTTCCCGGGGATGAGTTGGGGACTCTGTAGTCCCCACACCCGAGAAGAGGGCCAGATCGTGAAAGATGACACTGGGTCGGCCAGGGTGCGAGGTATATGCCTGTCAACCTCACCTTCGGCAACCAAAACGACCCACAGGTGGCGTGCGTTTTAGTCGGTTCGAGTCCGACATAACCTCTCCCACCGACTCCGGTGGCCCTCCGGCCGTGGGGAAAAAAAAGGATCAGGTTGAGTGACCATTCTATTTAATTTAACCTTTCAGTTGTTCCTGTGTTAACTGCCAGATAGGCACGAAACGAAAACATCTGGCGATTTACCCACAGATATCTTAATCTAGTGCGAGTAGTTTTACGTGTTGCTTGGTATTAGGAGTTTTATTGTCTGTAAACATTTTGTGAACGCTATTCTTTTCTTTTTTTATATCTTGTTTTCCTTGTTAAAAAGAAAACAATTTGTGTCTTAGAGATTTAAATACATACGAGACATAGAGACATAGAGATTTAAATAGCGGAAAAATAGAGATTTTCAAGGAGGTAGGACACGGTGGTATTTCCGCCCAATTGAGCAGTCCGACTGGGGAAGTACCTCCGCCCTACAGAATACCGCGGCTATAATAACTTCGTGTTGTGTTCCCAGCGGTGAGTAGGGTAGCCAGAGCTCACTGGAGAATTTGTGCTGTCAGTGGAGGACTGTGGGCTTGTCCTGCTTTGTCTTCTACTGACGGCACAGAAACTCTGTACTTACAGGGTTGCCAGCGCGACTGTGACTCCTCTGGTGTTCCAAACGTCCATAGGCCACGGTAACCACTTTCCATCAGGTGGGCCGTGTGCTTGTCTGAAAACTAAGTGGTATAAAAAAAAAAAAAAAAAACATACATATAATCACGCCTTTATCCCTGGAGGGTTAGGCAGAGGTGAATTAACACCCACATTTCACCAATAATTGTATTCGGTTCCACGTAATAGGGGTTGAGTCTATTGCCGTATTCCGGGCACTCTTATTGACTCGAGCAATAAATTGCATGCATTTGAGGCTTAGTCTGGGCTATATATCTGTCTGATGTTAAATAGCCCTATGCCTTAGTCACCTTGTACGCTACCGCATGGGAAGAGATGGGGTGGCCCCAATTCTACTCTGCCAGAAGCCACGCGGTAATCTGCCGCAAACCATGCGGCAAGAGATTTAAATGTTTTGAATAAAGCAGTTATCAGTCATTTTACAAATTTTGATCTGCACTAAGACAGTCACAGTTTTAGTCGGAAACAAATTATGCTCGTATCTTTATCTATAAAATCAATGTTTGATATTTTACTTATTATATAGACAATTGTCACCTCATATAGACTCCTTGACCTCGATTGGCGTTTATGTTTCGAGATTGGACACAGAGCACTATCCACAGAATATGAATTTGATGCTATAGCCGTGAATTGATTTTCTAGCTCTTTATCTGATTGTTATAGATACAGGATACTATGAAAGATACATGAAGCACACGTTCTTCTTTCATAGTTCAAAATGAACTCCCATGAGTATCCATATATTTAGATTATTAAATCTATACTTACAAATATATACCTAAAGTAAGTTCAATGTCATCTATATACAGTAGTAGCTTCACACTTAGACCAACATAAACTGTTATATATAAGATGTTCATCACTGACATGTCCAACAACTTTACACGCTAAATAAATTTTCTTGAACTCATCTCGGCGTTATTTCCCATAAGACTTTATGTTTCTGGGTCGTGTGTAATAATGAAGGTAAGGCCTTTAATATTGCTTACGAATTTCGATCAAAACGTGATAGGAAATATGATTTCAGGAACTTTACAAACTAACCTCATATTATTGAATAACAATGGTAAAGTTTTCGGGTCTGAGATTAGTTGTTTACGAATGTTTTATGCTTTACTAGCTCCCTAATCACATGAAAATTGAACATTCAAATTACGAACGACTCCAATATTTTCTATATACTTACTTTATTTCACTAACCTTCAATTGCGTAGTATATTTTTAAGAAAATGTTATTTAGGTACTAGTAACCGAAATCTTTCCCAAGCTAAATTGCTTATGTTAGGAGTGTTTTTATGTCTGTATTGTAGTAATCAGGATTTGAAACCCGGCCCTATCGATCGTTTAGGTTTTAGCAACTACGTTACCAACACTAAGCTCGCTTAAAATACACTCGAGAGCAATGAATCCGGGTCACTTAAAGAATGTTAAAAATCTCGGAAACTAAAAATGATAGGTTAATGCAATAAATTGTATTTAATAGACAATGTAATACTCCTTAAATGAAAGTAAAAAAAATATGAGTCACCATACATTTTATTAACACAAAATTACATAAAGAAAAAAACTGCTGATCTCTCCTTAAAACAAAAATAGGAAACATGAAATTTTTGAACTTTATTACGATTTTCTTGAATTTTAATATTTCGTATTGCCTCCTCGTGCTTCCATTACTGCGTTTACGCGGTTTGGCATGCTGTACACCAAGTTCCTTATACGATTTTGGGGAATATTCTCCCATTCCTCTGTGAGAGCAATTTTGAGCTCACGAAGCGTGATTGGGGGAGGGTTTCGTTGTTTTACGCATCTGCCTAGCTCGTCCCAAGCATGCTCGATCGGGTTGATATCCGGGCTGCGCGCTGGCCACTCCATACGAGTAATGTTCATCTCTTGAAGGTAGTCATTCACAATCCTACCTGTATGAGGTCTGGCATTGTCATGCATAAATATAGCATCCTCACCTAAATTGACCATAAATGGACCAACGTGATCATTGAGGATTTCTTCCACATATCTTACGCTAGTTAAAGAGCCGTTTTCTATGATCACCAGCTCTGTGCGACTTTCAGAAGAAATTCCGGCCCACACAAGTACAGACCCACCACCGTAGGCTACTTTTTCTTCGATGCATGCTTGCTTGAATCTTTCCCCTGGTCTTCGATACACTCTGTGTCTTCCATCGTGCTTGTAGAGCATAAATTTTGATTCGTCGGAGAACATAACTTTTGACCAATCTTCAATACTCCAATTTACGTGGCTCTGGGCATAACTTAGTCTCGAAATACGATGCCCACGCTCCAGTTTAGGGCCGTTTGCAGGTCTAAGGGGTTTTAAGTTAGATTCAGCAAGCCGACGTCTTACTGTCCATGCACTTGGGTTACTTCCTCCGAGGCGTCGAAACTGATTGGTGAGTTCAGTTCCTGTGAGAAAGCGATTTCGAAGCATGGTGTTCACCAAGTATCGGTCTTCTCGTGCTGTGGTACACCTGGTTCTGCCCGTTCCTGGTCTGCGTAGGTTAGAACCAGTTTCTTCGTAACGTCGGAGAACTCTTTGTACTGTTGACAGCGACACACCGACAGTCCTGGCTGTATCGCGCTGACTCCGGCCGGTTTCCAGCATTGTAAGTATTCTGGTGCATTCTTCAGGCGTAAGCGACATAATTTCAGCTTGATTAATGAATATAGAGCACTATCAACATGGTTTATGTACCCACATAAATGACAGATTACAAACAAAAGCAACACCAAATGCTGTAATTTCGTAGTTCCATCTTCGAAAGTGGCCCTTTTTCAAATTTGATTTTTTTATGATATAACTTTACAATAACTAAGAAGTTTTAATACCTTCATTTAAGGAGTATTACATTGTCTATTAAATACAATTTATTGCATTAACCTAGCATTTTTAGTTTCCGAGATTTTTAGGATTCTTTAAGTGACCCGGATTCATTGCTCTCGAGTGTACATTCTCACGTTACATGGTATTATACCTACATATTTGCACTTGAATTTTACTTTTATAATTAATTGTCTGATTCGTATGCTATATTAATTTGCCGAACGGTAAAATGAAGAGGGACAAACAACTATTCGGCAAAATGCATATTTGTCAATAAATCGGAACGAAAACCTTGAATAACCCCAGAAAAGACCTTCGAACAGAGCATTCAATCTGTTGAACAATTAAATGTTTTTGTTGCGGTGCAAAAGGTCTCAATCCCATTAAAGAAGTGACAAACTGTCAATATAGGAAAAAGGGTTTTAGGAGGCGCTAATATTATTGATTTAGGTATATATATATGTTTAAGCAAGTATGTTTTGTGCAAGTATGTTTTATTATTACCTGACTACGGCGAAGCAAAAGGAGGGTTATGATTTTGACAAGCTATTTATGTACGTAGGTTTTTTATCCTTCTTGACTCCTCAACCACTGATTAGAACTGAATCGTCCGCTAGTTATAAGCTATATAACGTGTCACAGAATCTAATGTTGCGCCCACTAGCGGACATAAATACTGTGTTAAGAAAGAAAATTATGATAAATTTGTAGTGTTAAATATGGTATAAACTGAAAGGGTTTAAAAAACACATTTTAAATATGTATAAAATGTATTTTATACGTATTTTATTGTATTTTATACGTATTATTTTGAGGCATGCAATACATTGCATGCCTCAAAATAATACGTATATAATTCAAAATAATATACATAAACAATAAAGTTTAAAACTAAAACTAAAAGTCGGGTTTTAGTTTTAAACTTATATCGTTGCCATTTTGGATTGGTGAAATATTATTTTTAATGAGCAATATTTATAGTACAGAAACAAGAACTAGAAGTACTCTAGTAATAAGAATTCGTAAAGAAAACGTGAGCTAATTGATAAATATTGTGTTGGAATGGCTATGCCTACCTATACTAGCCATTTTAATGGACAAATTCTTACCGGACTTGTCACTTATTTGTTCTACGTTTTTCTATGTTCTATGTTTTCTAGAGTTTAGGTTATTCTATCAGCTATCTAATTATTTTAGAATTAAAATAGTAGAGAGAATCCAAAAATAGCTGAACAAGCCACTACTACAAAAATATTGATAGTGAAAATATTGGTTTATGAAATGCTGTCTACAGTTTTAACGTTCTCTAGAATTTGCTGCCTTCATTTCAGTGAAACATTTTTATGACGTTATAAAAGTATACAATGTTATTCCAAGCTTTCATTTACAGTTTTCTGTTACCACTTCTACAGTATATTGGACAACGTATCAGCTAAAATATTCTTTTAATATAGTAGTTGGACCCGGTGAACATAATTCACTATACAAATTATCAAAAAATGAAGGGTGGGCAAAGGTGAAATATGCTTTACGAAATATTCTCATACCTACTAAATAAAAAATATCAATAGAACCGAAGGATTGTAACCACTAACATGAGATTTTAAATTATTAGAAGTTATATCAGAATTCTCATTCGGATGGCTATTTACATAAAATTAACAGCATTCCGCAAACCTAATCATCCAATATTATCATCTAAACAGCGTCTACTGAATTGAGTCTATTGAATTAACGCTATTAACATAGTTGGGGCACGCAACTCAAGATTAATAAAATGTAATATTAGTTCTACTACGTTCAAACATCCTTCAATGCAACTTGTAAAAGCCTCAAATAGCTAAATTATCAAATTTTAAAACTTCTTTTCACCATAGTTCTCCTCAACTTTTACTTAAAAATTTCATTGCTCGTTACAAATCATTTTCTAACAATGCACTAAATTCAAAGAACCTTATACTTATTCAAAGTGCCGTTTTATTGCACGTTCACCGCCCAAGTTTAAGAGCACCCAATCGAGACAATTCACAGAGAATGCGAAGAATTTCCCAATATAACGTGCTTAATAAATTTTCCATTAGTGAATGTCGTTCGCAGGACGGACATTAGGATGTCTGCTACGCATTTTAATAAACATCTGTTGGACTTAGCTGCCCTGTTTCATATCATTTTTTTAATAAGTATCGTGTAATAGGCACTTAAATGGACGTATACCAACCATGTTAGGAATGTGTTTTAATATAGTTGAGCTATTTCATAAGTAATATTTTTTGTGACAGCCGCAGTAGCCTAGTGGTATGGGTAATGGACTGCTGAGACGAGTTCTCGGGTTCGATCCCAGGTTTTACCATGGCACACACCAATGACTTTTCAATGCTTTTCGAAGTTATGTGTGTGTATTTATCGCAGGTTTATAAGTGCCCGGTTAATGGCTCGCCACCTATTTCATTGGGACCTAAACATAAACTGACGAAATGTGGGTGCTATATCACCTCTGCCTACCCCTTCGGGGATATAGGCGTGAGTTTATGAGTTTATGTTATGGATTTTTGTGCAGCTCACTTTTTTGTCACAACATACATTATATACGTAAAATTGCGCCTACGTTTCATCTATCATTGTATTCGCTTTACGTAATAGGAGGTGAAACCTATTTCCGTACTTCAAGCACTATTGTTGACTCGAATCTGAGGCTGAATCATAAAGGCACTAAAATACAAATAATAACTTTCGCTTGAGTTCAAATGATGGTGGATAATAATCTTTATAAACAAAGCAAAAATCTTCAGCTAAATTATTCTCCTTCACTTCTTTTTCTGCGCAATCTGATAGATTGAAAAGCTGATTATATAATATGTAATTAATTACACGATGTATCTAATTAATTACCAATAGAATGTTGTTAGCTGTAGGTAACAGAATCTATTGCGAGTGTTTTTAACAATTGAGTAATGACTTAGTATGGGATTTAGCATAAAACATAATATAATATTTTTAAACCTTTTTTTGAGTATTTCGTGACGCCGTTTTCACATGATCCGATCCGATATCAGTGTTGGACGACAATAGCCGATATCTGAAAGAAGATACCATGTGCTGTTTCCACACATACCTATCCGATTATATCGGTCCGATACATCAAGGATACGTCCATTTGTTTGATAGCTCAGACTCACCAAAATTTAACCATACGGTCAACCACAGACTCCTTAGAGATCTCTACCATTGAATATGACATGACATTGTTTTGTTTTATTGTTTTGCTATTGTGGTATTGATTGACATTGATATTTTATATCGGATGAACACAGCGGTGTCAGGTTTGATTTCCGATATAAGATATAATATATTTCCTGTCGGCAATCGAATTTCGGATGTCGGAGCCAACACCGATATTGGATCGGATAATCGGAAAACGCTCTAAGAGTGATCCGTGTGACATATCTAAAAAGTGCAGATTATGACATGATATCGTGTGTCGCTTGCACTTATAATAACGATAATAACTTTATTAGGGAAGAGCTCTAAGTGCTTACGGAATTTATGAAAATTGAGAATTTTCTGATCAATTCTTCTTTCCTTTATCGAAATTCTACGTGAACTAAAGTCAGTTCCATCCCAGGCGAATTGAAACCCAGATACTTAATTTACTTGATATATTATTAAATGCGGTATTCCTAAAGGATATATAACGTTTTACCTCACTGACCCCAACATTTTCGTTGCAAAATCAGCTTATCGTTTCGCTAAACACTAAAGCTTAAAGGTATGATTCCGAGGCCGATTGCAGACAGCAGCAGCAGATGCAGAGCGTACCATAAAATAAACCTGAATATTATCATTCGGTTTATTTTTTAATTCATTGCGGTTTCTCAAAGATGCCGTTTTTCCGTATCAAAGTTTAACAAGTAATATATGCAAAGAGACGACACGTCAACTCACCGCATAAATATTCCATAGCAAGAAAAGAAAATCAGTCCGCTCATTCATCTAAAACTGTACATTTACATTTTTTAACATACGTTACTTGTTAAACTTGAACACGGATAAACGACGCCATTGAGAAGCCGCAATGAAATAAAATAATAAACAAAATCGTACCTTAAAACAGACTTGAATATGCAAGTTTATTTCATGGTACGCTCTGCGTCTTCTGCTGCTATCTGCAGTCGACCTCGGAATCAAACCTTAACCGTGGCCAAATATTTATTCATTCATTCGACTCGATCTAGATTACATTTATACTCAAGTGTATGCGGAATCAAATTCAATTATATGGGGATGTTTGCATAAGTATTTCTTTTATACTACCGTTACTTTTATGGCTATTGAATAATTCTATGTCTAATTATATAAGTACAGTTGGCTGCAGAAGTTCTTCGGTAGCTTAAGATATAAAATCCTTTGCCCACTTACGTATAACTTAACGGAATGAAAGATAAATGACGATCATGACACTTTCATCCAATGATGGCACTATACATGGATATTTGTATGTGTGTATTTGACAAACAATTACACTAAGTGTGAATAGTGTATTTGACAAAGCATTGTCCATATTTCACAAACATAGCCAATATCAAATACGTACAATTGACCAGTTTTTTAATTCTCTACGGCTAGTAGAGTACGTTTTAACAGTAGACAATGTGACAATTCACATGTGAAGTTAAGTGAATACTTTCTTGTAAAGTAAATTATTGTATTTGTCTGTATTTGCATGTTTGCATATTCGTCAAATATATTTCCAATACAACAAACGCCCAGGGAATAAAACGTGTCCACGCGTACCAAGTCTTATTGGTAAGTATTTTATACACTTATTTTCTTATACTACTTACGGCGCAGACAAGCATTTTGTTTGATTATAAATACGATTACTTGTTTACTGACCCAGTAAATAAGTAACAGTTCACTAAATGAAAAAATCGAGAAGTCGGTGAATTAACAATGTGATTTTTTCATATTTTTAGCATTCTTTGTTCTTGACGAGTTCGGATACAATTTTATATAGCACCTTCGTAATGTAACTTAGTGCCAAAGCTATGGGAGGCGAATTTATGAGAATCATAAACATTAAAATGTTTATGACACTCATAAATTCATGTCACTGTTATGGTGAAAAAACAATCATAATGTGAGATTAAAATTAAACCATTTCCTTTGTCGCACCATTAAGGCCTGGAATTCATTACTTCCTCACGTGTTTCCTTTTTCCTATAGTCCCGGATCCTTTAAGCGGGGCGTGAAAAAGCATAATATTGAGGCCGTCAAGTGATTGTCACCATAGTAAAATGATATATGTATGTAATGGTGACCCTTTGACTTCAGCTTACCATCAGGCGATGCGAAGTCTAATTCAGAATTTGACAATAAAAAATATATACACTAAGGCAAATTGTGTTAAGTTTACTTAGGATATAAATTACAATGAAGAAGAATTACAATAAAAATGACTCGTTGTTCTGTATAATATGTATAATATTGTAATAATATGTGTATTATTCTGTGTGTAATATTGAAAAATTCATATTGTGCAATAATTATGTGTAATATTATTGTGTAGGAGGCGCCCAAGCCGATCAGTAGAGGTTTAGAGCTTGTCCTTTCATATCGTCTATTTCGAACTAAAGACATTCAGACAGCCATTTGTAGTATGTTGATATTAAATACGTATAATTTATCAATATTACTATTAACGCCACGGTATCGCTATTAGTGACCGCAAAATTGTCGTGGTTAATAATACAGAATTAATTTATACCTATCGTGGCTGCAAAATCGCCCAAAATTTAATGTTAAGTATTTAGTCCCAAAAGGTTGTGGTTTTATTCATGTGTTTCATTATTACATTTTGTTATTAATTGATGTTAAAATTATCCATAATGAAACCGTAGTTTGTTCTTGGAACTAAATACGTATTTTGGACTAATTTGATTTTATAAATGGAAAAGCGAATTTTTATCAACAGTCTTTGTTTTAAATGTCTATCACCAATACTGCACAATGAGAAGCGAGCGACTGTCAAACAAAGTATTCAAAATGATATTAATGCCTTGATTTTACCCCTTTACAGTACTGTTGACTGATTGTTCTGATATTTGGTACTCACCTTTAGTTCGGGTAAGAATAAAATTAAAATTAATATAACAGATTGATTTGCTCTTAACCCTTAAAGGAGCAATGTAGTTGTTAAACAACATAATATTAAAATGTATCTTATCCTAACCAATAAAGATATGCTTTGAATTTTAACTATACGTAATAATTATTTATCTCCATAAATAATAGACACACTGACAACATTGATAAATTTTAAACTTTTTAAAACTTTTCTTCGTGTGTCACTTTTTTTTGGCGGTAGCATTAAAATAATTTACCAATATCGTAGGATTTACCTGGGTATTTAGATTATTTTCAGACTTTGTATTCAAGATCATTCTGGACAGGTAGTTAGGTTATTGCAAAAAGGTATAAAGTGTTAAAATAGAAGACTTTAAGAGCAGAGGTAGGCCCAAGAAAAAATGAATGGAATGCGTGGAAAGAGACATGACAT
The DNA here is from genome assembly GCA_963662185.1 of Eilema griseolum. Classification (NCBI taxonomy): domain Eukaryota; kingdom Metazoa; phylum Arthropoda; class Insecta; order Lepidoptera; family Erebidae; genus Eilema; species Eilema griseolum. The sequence goes on along the minus strand of OY759233.1, from coordinate 24,889,003 downwards.
AGGAGGGAAGGAAGTAACTAAGAAGATGATATCTGTCAGGAATGTATGAAGGAGATTGACATGTTGCGTAAATAATTGAGACAAGAAAAAGTGATATTGACGCCTGTATTGTATACGGGGTATTTGGTTTACAATGATGTATGAAGTAATAATAGATACGTCATGCAGGAACATCACGGTTTTCAAAAGTGGCGTAAACCCTAAGCATAAAAATATAGTTACTTACTCCCGGGAGGGTATTATAAATTTATATAAAATTATGAATTATATTATTATTTATAGTTTCTAAGTTCCATGACTCTCGGAACTATGGAGTCCCGGGTATTTGGAGGGCGTACGTTGGACCGAAGCCAAGACGTAGAGGCCCTTTAAAAAGAATTTAATATGCTAATACACACACCTGTCGGGCACCATCCCCAAGCGCACAAAATTATACACCTGGATAATGTCCCCGCCAGGTACAGAAACTATTGCTAGGCAGCGCTGTAGCCGCGATGGAAACTAAATTATAGGCTATGGGGTTGAGTATTGGATGGATTGGTAAATGGGTAATGGGGAGGGGGAAGGATGACTAGCCTGCTGTGATAATAAGTCTTTTATTATATATATCAATAATATTCGCCGCGTGGTTCCCGGTAGAGTAGAATTGGGGCCTTCCCATGGCTTCCCATGCGGTGTCCTACAAGGCGACTAAGGGATAGGGCTGTTTAACATCAGACAGATATATACAGCTCAGACTCAGGCCCAGATACATGGCTGAAGTCAACAATAATGCCCGGCAGACGGCAATAGGCCCACCCCCTATTGCGTGGGACCGAAAACAATGATTGTTGTAATGAGGGTGTTAATTCACCTCTGCTTAACCCTTCGGGAATAGAGGCGTGATTATATGTATGTATGTATTATTTTTGCGAATTGATTATTTATGTATTCTTTTTGCATAACGCACTGTCGCGTCTCTGATTGGTGCGGACGTTCGTCATCACCGGCTTAGAGCACGGACAACATATTTATAGTTTATAATACATAATTTTTGATATATATGTTTTTAAGCTCTCTGGCACGTAGGTAAATAGGTAACGAGCCTTTTACTGTTTACCAAGCACATTTCAATTGTCCTTTTTTAAGATTACCTAACGGATAATCCCTATATAACACTTTGCCTGATGGATTGATGAATTGAAACAAAACATAAACTCAAACTTATGCTAATTAAATAATTAATGTTTATGCTCAAAATTAAGAGCTTTCACTATGAGAGTTACAATTAGCCTGAAAGAGATCACTAGTAGCGATAAGGCTACCATTTTGTACATATTTCATAATGTTGTCCGTACATGTACTGTAATTTATTCATTCAAAATAATTTATTTCCAGATCAGGATGATTGGTATTGTTAAATAAGTTTTTGTCCCCCGCCGTAGCCGGTGGGAGAGGTTATGTCGGACTCGAACAGACTAAAACGCACGGCAGCTGTGATTCGTTTTTCGACTCAGGGCCATCACCCCCGATCCTAAGCTCATGGGGGATCATTTAATTGACCTTCGACGATTGAGTTGCCTCAGTACGCGGACTCCTTCGCTCCCGCTGCCGTTTATTAACACTAATTGTAATAAAACAATGAGAATCGATTGAGAGCAGTTTTCGTAAATTAAAGCAATAAGAGTTCTTAGAAAAGTATGCAATCCTAATTTTATTTCCATGAAAATATTTTTCTGCCGCAGTAGAATTTGGACCACCTCATCTCCACTCATGCGGTGTCGTACAAGGCGACTAAGGGATAGGGCTGTTTAACATCAGACAGATATATACAGCTCAGATTCAGGCACAGACACAAGGCTTGAGTCAACAATAATGCCCGGAAGACGGCAATAGGCTCACCCCTATTACGTGGGACCGAATTCAATGGTTGGTGAAATAAATATGAGTGTTAATTCACCTCTCCCTAGGCCTTCGGGGATAAAGGCGTCATCATTATGTATGTATGACCTTTGCCAAAGCTGCTGTTTTACGACGATGACTACTACTACGTACGACGAGTACTAGGTTTATCTTGAGACCAAATGGGAGATTCGGTAAGTTTGGATTTGAATACATCACAGTAATATACGAGTATAGTAAATATCTCTTTCATCCGATTCGTTTTCAATAATAGTTAAATTTCGCGTAGATAGTTCGACCTAAGTATAACTTGTAGGAGATTCGAGAACACAGCTCATTACTTTTTGTTAAATGGCGGCATGAAACTTGGGTAAATCTTGGAAGATCAGTGTTGCTATTTTAATAGCTATTGGTCATTACTCTGACTATCCACATGTACTTTTACACGATCCGCTAATAAATCCAGCATTGCAGGAAGAAGGGAACACTTATGTAATAGAAAATTATATCGCTCATCCAAAAGAATATTGACGTAATTACGTTTTTACGATTTTACAGGAGAGCGTTTTAAAAGTTTGACATCGAAAATATTGTGTATTTCCAATCATTCTATTGATATATTTTAATAGTTATGTTGTGTTACTTTACTATGAATAATATTATATAAAAAGATTGCGAGAAAACTCAAGATAACTTTTAAAAATAACCAAATAAAACAAAACCGACGTACATTTATGACATTTTATAAATTAAATATTACAATTATGACATAATACGGTTTGGATAATAAGGTTTGGATATGGGAATAAATCATCCCTTTGAGGATGAAGGTGTGATTGTATATATTTATGTATGTAATAAATCATGAATTTAAACAACATTATATTCAATTGGTTTTATTTTTATAAATCTTAACATTTTATACATTTTAAACGTAATCGTTTTTAAAAAAATTAACAAAAAATTAGTTTTATAAAAATCTTGGACAGTTTAAAAACAAAAATAAACTATTATTAAAAAATCTAAGTAAATCTAATATTAAAAATAATAAATCTGTCTAAGTATATAGGTACGTAGATAGTGTTTATAGTAATAATGAGATCAAGAGACATTACGGTAAAAGTCGCCTTTAAATTATGTACCTTCAGGTACTTGTGGTTATCTAAGAGAAGCATAATCTTTAAGAAGCATAAAAACTGGAAGGAATATAAAATAATATCACAATGACTCATTAATCGAACAATTCCGATATAAAAATTATTCATAATCGTTCACCAGTTTAAATAGTATCTATCAAGTATATCTATCTATGTGACTTATAAATAGTGTACAACATAAAAGTATTTAAAATAATAAGAAATATTATCGTAAGTAAAACTTATTACAAAATAGTATTATAAAAAGCCTCATAGTATTTTGGTATAATTAGTATTAAATTAGTATTTAATAAATGCAACAAATCAGCTTTTTTACGATCTGAAATACAAAGCTTAGCATTATAGGCATTTTTCAGACAAATTTCAGCAGACAGATTTCGTCTTAGACCTCTTCTAGACGCTGTTTGCACATTACATTGCATCCACTCTGTCGTATCGTCGTATGATGTCTTATAAAAATAAACTAAACAGAGTGCGAAAAGACGTGTAAGTACAGGGCACAGCTCGGGGGCGCAGTGTTTAAGCACCATCGCCGGTATACCGTCCGGCCCACTCGACTTCCGAACATCTAGGGACTTAAGCTCACGCCGGACCGCCCGTTGCGTGATTTTAACTTCAGTAATGGAAGCACCACAGCTGGGAATTATGGGTGGTTCGGCGTTCCCGTCGTTCATTGTCGAGTTTGACGCAAAGAGATTACCCAACAGATCGGCTTTCTCCTTAGCGCCATGGGCCAGACTACCATCGGATTTTTGCAGCGGTGGAAGGCAAGACTGGCAGAAGTTTACCTCGGCAGCTTTGGCGAGCGACCAAAATGCTCGACTGCCAGATGGGTAGCGCGCAAGCCGCTCGCCAATTCTGCCGATGAACTCAAACTTAGCCCTGGCCGTAGCTTTTTTACTAGACCTCGAGGCGGCATTCAACTTGCGCTTCACTTCAGTGATATTTGGATCTTTATTGGCAAGAGTCGTGGCCCAAGCCCTGTATGCAGATTGCTTGTAGTCTCTTGCTTCTCTGCAGGGCCTGTTAAACCAAGGGCGTTTGCTCTCTCTGTTGCAATCCAGCGGTTCGGAATATAGCATTCCATACCCGCTAGGATCGCATCAGCTACTGCTGTTGCACAGGAGCTGGGATCATTTGAAGTGAAGCAAAGCCGCCTCCACGGGTACGACGCGAAGAATTCTCGTAGTCCATCCCAGTATGCCGACTTGTAGTGCCAGACATGCCGCCATTGAGGTGGCCGCGGTGGTTCAGGCCACGTGAGAGTCACTTGCGCCCGAACGAGGCTGTGGTCCGAAGTACCAAGTGGTGCTTCCACAGTTACTGAGTATTCGTCCGGGCGTGAAGTCAGCAGAAGGTCCAGTATAGAGCTTCTATGGGTCTCTATTTCTGGTGTTCTAGTAATAGAATGCAGCAGTTGAGAGAATCCGTAGGTCAGAGCAAAGTCATGAGCAGCCCTTCCCGCAAAATCAGTTCTAGGAGACCCCAGCCACTCTACGTGGTGAGCGTTGAAGTCCCCCAAGAATACTAAATCCGTGGTAGGGTATTGCTCAATTACCTTGTCCACAGACCGCTGCAGATGCTCAAACAATTGAGCTGTACCCAAGTCACCGCTATGAGACCTGTAGAGGCACGCAAAGATACGGGTGTGGCCACCGTTATCCGTACGTACCCAAAGAGTTGACAGGTCCCTGTCTTCAAGGCCTTGAAGATGGCGGCAGCAAATATCATCCCGGACGTACAAGCATACCCCGGCGCGACTCAGGAAGTTATGCTCGAGCTTGTACCCGGGGTACATTAAGTAGGCTGTATCGGCTGGGCATGATATTTGCGTCTCCGTCAGAAAAAACAAGGTGGGCTGCGCGGTCTCTAAATGGAGATGGACCGCGTTGAGGTTGGTGTGTAGGCCCCTGATGTTACAGAAATCCACATGTACTGTGGACGATGGAGATGGAGATGGTAAAGCCATTCCCACGGCAACGTAATCACAGTCTTTTGCTCTTCTCAATATATCGATGGAGGTAGTTGGTGTTTCAGTTATAATGTTATCACAAGTTACGTTATTATCTAAAAATTTGCAATTATGTTGTAGGTAGGTATTGTGTGTGGTAGGTGGTATAATATAAAGATTTTCATTAAATAATTATGTTAGGTATTATAATCTTACATTGAACTGTGTTGCCTGTATCATTTACTATAGGTAATTTCATATCTATAGCATTGTAGTCCCTGTCTATATTATCTCCTCTCAAAGTATTGATAAAGGTGTCTGGTTCTCCAACTAATGCTAAAACATTTTTTTTATTTTTTATTAATATACCTAATTAAAATAATCTAAGTATGTAGGTAGGTACCTAATTTACTTACCTTCTTTTGGCAATGTATCCTGTTTTGTGCTACTTGAACAATAAGTAGAAGTAGACGACGAACTGCTTGAAGATGATGACGAACTGTCAGAGGATGACGACGAGCTTGAAGAAGACGATGAAGAGGTAGACGACGATGATGAAGACCTTTTCCTTTTTTGGGTTCCACTTTGACCTTCAGTTTCAGCTAAATCATACAGATTATGTTCAACTGCTATAAAGGTAAATTTAAAAATGGCGTATAAATAGTTAGCCTTACGTTTCGGTTCCACAGGTTTATCCATTGTTGTCAATTCGGTCTCAGTGTTACGAGAAAAAGGTTGAGGTACAATACCGTCCAGATCCAAGTTTACGATCTGCTCAATTCTTTTTGATCTTGACATTTTTTTTTATTCCATATTCTAAAACAGTCACATTTTTATTGTAATTATCAGAAAACTATTATAATACTAGCGTTTAAATAAACATTACATCCAAATAATGTAAGTAGGTAGCTAATGAAAGAAAGTAGGTAACGTATTGATTTAGGTACCTATTTAGTTTATCATAGTTTGATAATTACGTAATTTAAATCTTAAGAAAGTTAGGTATTTGATCCTAACTTATGTCTACCTAATTAGGTAGATACATTTTCAGTAAGTAAGTATGTTATTTGATAATTTGATTCACAAATATTATAATTACTACTAAATTAAACCTACCTTTTTATTTAATTGCAAGCTAGTTACATAACATTGATTAGTCAATTTATCAGAACAATGACGTATTTGGTAATTGTGTCAAATAAACCAACTATCTGCTGTAGTTTTTTTTACAAAATGACACAATTGTCAATTGCGTCACTGTTCTACCAATAAAATTGAAAAAATGTGTCATAACTTACATTTACGTCGTTCTATATCCAGACACGTGTTCACTTCGCGGGGCACCCCGCACGACTGACAAATAAGTCGATGTTTCCGCGTTACCTTACAAAAAATAGGCCAAAACCATAACGACAGTGACTCTCTCTGTCGGAAACTAATGGAACAACAATTCTGTCGTTTTTACCATAGATAAAACGTGCAAAACAAGAAGTTATGGCATCAAAAACTCATTTTCGACTTTTTGGTAATTATGTCAATATTCTTTTGGATGAGCGATATAGTTAAAAAATTAAAATTATACAAGTAGAACAACAATTAATATTTAAAACACTTTCACTTTCAGCCGCGGTAGCCTAGTGGTTTGGGTAATGGACTGCTGAGACGAGGTCTCGGGTTCGATCCCAGGTTTCACCATGGCACACACCAATGACTTTTCGATGCTTTTCGAAGTTATGTGTGTATTTATCGCAGGTTTATAAGTGCCCGGTTAATGGCAATAGGCTCGCCACCTATTACATTGGGACCTAAACATAAACTGGCGAAATGTGGGTGCTAGCACCTCTGCCTACCCCTTCGGGGATATAGGCGTGAGTTTATGAGTATTATGAGTTCGTGTTTTTTATCTATTTTTAACCCCCGACGCAAAAACGACGGGTGTTATAAGTTTGACGTGTCTGTGCGTGTGTGTGTCTGTGTGTGTGTGTGTGTGTGTGTGTGTGTGTGTTGTTTGAAAGGTATATCAGTCGGAAGTGTTCTTAACTATGTTTGAAAAAAATCGGCCCAAGATGGCCGCCGCTACAAAATGACGGCGTACATATTTTTTTTCAACTCCCTCAATATGGGTATCAAATGAAAGGGATTGACTAGTAGAATACCATACGATATGAAAATTTTTAAATCCAAGATGGCCGCCACAACAAAATGGCGAATTACGTTTTATTTCACTAGTACGTCAATATGGGTATCAAATCAAAAAGCTTGACGAGTAGATAAAATTAAAAATGTAAAATAAAAATAAAATCCCTCTTCACAAAAAACAACCCTTAAAAAGTCGAAAATAAGTTTTGTTAGTTAGCCCTATAACTTTGGTATGCCTAGTAATACATGTTTTGATTCAAGCGTTGTCATTGTCGGGGGACCTTAACTGATAGAGCACTACGTCATATTATCGGAACGATCCAAGGTGGTTTTTTGTGACAGGGGTTTTTTAAATTTTATATTCTATGCCTACTATGAAAGAACCAATAATGAGTTTAGCTCCACTATATACAATTTTTTTTCTGAAATATTTACTGTGTCTAAAATAAAGAATTATACCTACCAAAAAGAGTGCGTAAACATTAAGATATACCTACATATTGAGTGATAGAAAAGTAAAAATAAACATGCCTATTTTTATTTAAAACAGTATTTTAACGAAGAACAACATCCAAAACAATTTTAACGAGACAATTTACGGGTGAAAGGTAAATTTGTTTAACATTTTAACTCTCTTCTTTACAGCATTGATTTTTAAAACGTAGCGGTCACCCATGATTAGACCCTCTGTCGAAAAATAGGACCTACAGTACATGTTCAAATTTCCACCCTGTTGTGTAGATAACTTGGTTGAAATTTCGGTGAGTATGCAACTTTTAACGTGACCATGTCTATCCTATGTGGTGCCCTAGTACTATATTTTATTATCTCTTTGCTTAATTTTAACCTAAATATAACTTTTTGAACTAAGCCAACACTCGTAACCTTTCAGTAAATAAATTTAACCTTTGCAAATATCTCTTATAAATTTTAGATAACCTCAGTTTACTATCCCTTAGATATAACGCATTGGCATTGCGTCATTGACCACACCGATGTAGATGATAAAGAAAAGGAAATCAGATTTAAAATTGGAATCAAAGTATAATCCCTGGATGAAATCTCAATTTAACTCTGAATAATTAACGTAGCGGCGGGCAGTGCTATTCTTTTTTTTAACTTTTGAGATAATAAATAAGCACAAAGTAACTACACATTGTTGTTCGCAGAGAAATGGCTGCGGACCTGTAGTACAATCCAACTTGGATAGATTCGGTTTAGTAACTATCCAGAAATTGGACAGAAAGTTAATGACGATTAATTGAAAAAAGCTGTGCAATCTGGCATGGATAGATTAGGTTCGAAGTCATTGCATTGTCTGGTTATTTTTTTCTGCGACATGATTGTTCTTCTTTTTACTTATTAAGGATTGAAAGTTATACCTAAAGCTGATTCTGACATTCGTTCTTATGCGAAACAAGATCTCTTGTATCGTACCGTTAGTTGAAGGAAAATATACAAAAACAAATAACAATTTACCACAGAAATGTCAATATCTTAACAACCCAAAATTAGTAAAACGGTTGAAATGCATTCCTCAATGTCCGATAGAGGCACAATGTGAATGCGAGTCCATTTACAGATTGGAACGGTCTTGATGTTAGATACATCACGTGTGACGATGGTGAAATGTCACAGTACAAAAATATACAGTAAGAATATCAGTACATTTTTTGTTTACATTTTTTGTATTTTCGTAATATCTTAAGTTAGTGTATCATCATGAGGGATGTTATCTGTCTGTCTATCTATTATCGACAATAATAAAGATTTTGTGAAATGAAGAAAGTTTCCGACGTAGAAGCTTCTGAAACAATTGCCTATTAAGAGATGCCACGCATCATCGCATCATTTGTAATCTAAGTTCAGTTTTTTAATATAAAATCAGTAATTTTTATTAAATATGTGACATGTTTGTGTGTGTGTGTGTTCAGATTTTCTTGCTAATTATTAATGACTCTTATAAAATAACAGTATGTGCCGATTGCAGAATTATAACAAAAATTGCGTATCACATTACATTCAGAGTCAGAACGAACTTGACTACAAAATCTCAAAATGATCTTAATACCAAGGTTTTAAAGAGCAAATAAAACAGTTTTATTGATTTAAATTGTATTATTATCCATGTATCTAATATCAGAACAATTAGTCAACGGGATGGGGGGAAACCAAGGCATTACGATCACTTTGAGCGCTTTGTTCGTCAAGATCGATCTGATACTGACTGTGCCATAATGTCCGTGCGTATCTAAGAAATTTTGGACAGCTATACAATGTTGACTTATTGAAACTCCAAACACAACTACAAACTTTGAAAATTCATCAAAAGTTTTCGGCAATTTTAGTACACGTAAACCAATTTTTGGAATTTGGCCAGCAAGGTAAATTGGTGCGACGAAATTAAACACTTTAGAGCCTGCACAACTTCGTAATGAAAACATAATTAAATGAGCTTGAAATTCAATTTATGTACTACAAACTTTCACCGTGTATATTAAATGAAGTAGTACATGATACACAATAATGTTAACGAGAATTAACGCGATCATGGTATAGGTACATAAATACCTTTGATTTGCCTGACCTTAACCTGTCAATACCTTTAATGTACCTATGCCATGATCGCGTTAATTTCCGTTAACATTATTGTATATCATGAAACGCCATAGTTTAAATACTTTTAAAATATGGTGAATCATGATATACAATAATGTTAACGGAAATAATGTACTACTCTGTACATGATTAACCTTTTTCTCTCTAGAACAGGTATAAACAGCAACATATAAAGAACAAAAAATTAAACGATGGTATTCCCATCCCAATTAAGCTGTCCGACTAGGAAAGTGCCTCCACAATACAAAATACCACGGCTATAATAACCTCATGTTGTGTTCGCGGCAGTGAGTAGGGTAGCCAGAGCTCACTGGAGAGTTTTTGTACTGTTAGTGGGAAGACTAAAGGCTTGTCCTGATTGTTTTTTCTGCATAGACTGCACAGAAACTCTCTGTTCTTATAGAGTCTGCAGCACGGGCGTAACTCCCCTGGTGTTGCACACGTTCATAGGTCATGGTAACCACTTTTCATCAGGTGGGCCGTGTGCTTGTTTGCCACTTAAGTTGCGGAAAAAAAACCCGTCATCTGCTTCTTTCCGTATACAACTCACAAGATTTCTTTATTTTAGATACAAATCATGTATATCCATAAGACAAACAAACACATAAGTAAACTGTTTAGCGTTTTAATTGTTTAAAGGTTTACACTAAGAAACATTAAGTTTTCAGTCGAATAACAAGTGCATAAATTTATTATTAATTTCGAAATATGTTACTGTAATCTTTGACCTCCTTTCATATTTTGCTTAGGCTTGGTTTAATACTATCAACAATACAATTATGTAAACGGAAATTAACGTTTCCTTTTTATAAATAAGACACGCCAATTTGACTTTACCTCATCTGATGGTTAGCTAAAGGCAAAGTTTGGACCAGGTTATACCGGCCATTGTAACAGCCTGTATGTGTGTAGCCTAGTCAAAACATCAGAAAAGGTATGTATATACATGATCGCATTTATTCTCGTTAACATTGTGGTATAGGTATCATGGAGCACGATAGTTTAAAAGTAATTACCACGTCTTTAAACAAACTTTGCTCAGATATCAGTAAAGCATATCATTTGCAACACCATTATTCCAGATATTTGTAGTTAAAATACCAAATCCAACAGTTGAATTCACGGGTCTGTTATTTGCCCCACTGTAACGCCGCTGGCAATCCGCTTTAATTGCGCATCTCCGCTCTACTTAATGAATCTCTTAATTGAAATCGTTTTCAGTATTGCAAAAATATTTAAAGTATTAAATGCATAATGTTTAAAGGTAAGTATTCAACTGTTTGATCTATAAGCTGATCTCGGATCGTTCCCGTTGCAAAGGCTGGCCGTCGCCATCCAGCGTGACAACTCAGCTAGTGTGTTGAGCACTTTTGTACAGGGAACGATCAGGGAAGGGTTGTCTGAATAGTACAGGATAACTATACAGGACGTAACCATTGTTCGTTGTACAATTTTGAACTTTGGAAAAAATCTAATAAAAGTAATATCGCTAAGCTGATTTTTTTTAATCTAGGACACGCCAATTTGAATTCGCCTCGTCTGATGGTTAGCTATAGGCAAAGTCTCAGGAAAGAGGTTCACCATTACAGACACTAAGTAATGTTACAATGGTGGCACTAGGCTTGGTGGCCTCATCAGATGCTTTTTCACGCCTCACTTAAAGGACCCGGGACTGTAGGAAGAAGGAAACCCGTGAGATGGCAATGGATTCCAGGTCTTGGTAGTGTGGCAAAGATAGGAGTCTCCGAACCGCTTGGTTTTTACTCGTATATTCTGCTCAGTGTGAGGATGACATCTAAGCCCCAGGGCTTTCATGTTGGTAGATAATTATATTGGTAATAAATTAAAATTATATAAGTTATATTTAAAACACTTTCCTTTTGCTTTTCTTATCTACATTATCATGTCCAGACATGTTGTCTAGCTGCAACCAGCGCCTCTGTTAAGGCTATAAAACAGGACAGGGCTGCTAACAGTGCCTACAGAAATATTTTGCGTTAGTAAATAGCATAGTTGTGTGTAGTGCTCCAGATTTGAATGGAAAACCTTCTTTATCTATTATTACAAAATATTTATTAACACTAATTGAAATCAAATTGATTGATATTTGTATTTCTTGTTATTCAAACACCATGCCTTTTAAAACTTTCTACATTGGTCTTGTACCAGAGATGATTCTATATGTATAGAGCATTGTGTATAGATGTACATACAACATTGAAACAAATAATTTGTCAGTGTCAGAAATATTTGAGCCAAAGACCCGCGCTTCTGGCATGTTACAATTCTCATTAATATATGATGCTGTGAGAAATATCTGCCGTAGTTCTTGGAAATCACACAACTATATGATGTACATAATATTTAGCTTAATCTCCTGAAGCTTAAAAAAAAAGTAAAAAAATACCGCGGTAGCCTAGTGGTATGGGTAATGGACTACTGAGACGAGGTCTCGGGTTTGATCCCAGGTATTACCATGGCACACACTAATGACTTTTCGATGCTTTTCGAAGTTATGTGTGTATTTATCGCAGATTTATAAGTGCTCTGCTATTACATTGGGACTTAAAAATAAACTTCGGGGATGTAGGCGTGAGTTTATGTTATGTTTATAAAAACATACCTTAAATACTAGCTGAGGCTCGCGGCTTGACCTGCGCGGAAGGCTGTACGTGGAATGAATGTTCCCGTTTCCATGACCTTTTTTACATAAATACATTCCGTAGAACTTCAAGGATATAGGAAAAAAAGAAAGCAGAAGCGCTCGAGGTACATTATAGAGGTTTAGCTACATCAAACTAAGGATGAATATTAGACATGAATCTCGAAAACGAAAAAGCAACAATGGCAAGAGTTGAAATAATAAATACAAGTCTGTACAAATAAAGTACTACACAAAAAATGCTGACTTCACAACAGACGAAGTAAGAACTTTCCACATATTTTCCTTTGCAATATTCACTTTCCAAAGCAAAAACCGTCTAAATGCTCTAGCACAATAAAACTTCTTTAACCTAAGCGGCGACATTTACGCGTCTTAGCTTTTAGTATTTTTTGTCGGAAATCCGTTACTTAGATAGTCAGCCTCTTATGCTGGAGCATATTCTCGTAAATGCCAAGATGTATAACATTATGGGTCGGTTTTATTTTGTGTTAGATTAATGTTACTGCTATTATAGTTATTGTACGATCCTTTATTTTAACTATCTAAGTATTATGTGCTAGTTATTCAAATATTTACATACATATTATTTGGTTTATGAATATAATCCGTGTGATGGGAGAGAAAGAATACAAGTATCGCCTCTCCATCTCATCCAAAACGTGTCGTAAGAGGCGACTAACGGAAAAATATGCAGACGATATCACTGCGAGAGAAGGAAACCTCGAAATAAAGCCAGTGTAGAAACAGTAGGCTAAAGCTTCCCTACATTGAGAGAGGCCTATGTCTAGCAGTGGACTGCGGTGGTCTAATTGATTGATTGAACAGAATGGTGGTCTAGACTACAAAGTCTCAAAATGATCTTAATATTGAGCTATCAAGAGCAAATCAAACTATTTTATTGATTTAAATTGTATTATGGTCCGAACTAAAGGTGTAACCAAATATCAAAAAAATCAGTCAACAAGAATAGCGATTATAGGGGATAACGAACATTTTGAGTACTTTGTTCCTCAAGATCGATCTGATGCTGACTGTACATACGCCTGTTCGGTTACAGATATTGTTTTCAAACGATGAATTCTCATCATCTTATTTTAATTAAATTTATTATATATATTACGTACGCGAAAGTTTATAAGTTAACAATAAAAATCACATGGTTACTGCTTTGAATTTTCGCGTGCAAAATACATCACTGTCCAAATTATATCTTTTTATGACAGTTTTCTTTAACCATTCCTTTGTTTTGCAAAGACAAAAGCCCTGTGTGATGTCCATTTTTGCGTCCACATTTCACTTAAAGCGAGTAAAGAAAAAGTTGAACTTATATTTAGTATATAATCCTACAGTAATCCTGGTTTAGCATTTCTTATACCTATGTGTATCCGTAGGCTAGTTACAAAATTATTTATCTCATTTTTTACTTATTACAACATATTATACAAAGTTAATACATAATTTTTTTGATCGTGAGGATCAAGTTCAATCTGCTTCCCCTCGCCAAATCGTGTCCATCAGGTTCGCAGCGTTACATATAGATAATACTTTTTAGTGTAATTAAATATACCTACACCTTATTTTAAGTTATACAATATATACTATTCAAACTATACAAGATATTGTACAAAAATGAAATAAAAAAGCATGCGTATCGAATTTAGAACCACCTCCTTTTTTGAAGTCGGTTAAAAAGGGGGAGAGGCTGCAACTTTCGACATCGAAAAATTCCTCCCCATCGATTTCTAATAGTAACGTGGCTAAAATAATACTGAATAATATGTCTCAGTCTAGACCAAACCACTGAATGTTTAATAGTAGGTAGCCAATCAACCATGGTTCGTATTAAAAGTTCTAGTATGCGAATACTATTATATTGCTTTTGGAAATACAGAGATAATAATATTATTAAACAATTTAACAATAATTATAATGCACAATGGGCGGCCTTATCGCTAACAATGATTTCTTTCAGGCAACCTTTGGATGGATAGAAGCAAAATAAATGATAGGGTATCGTACAATTATTTTTAAAAGAAGAAGAAAAAATTATATATAGTTTGAATATTTAAACAAGTTATATATCAGTCAAAATTGAATATATACATATACTACATAGTATGACATATCGATACAATATATACTACTTTGTTTCCATATTATATACCACCCAACATTTTAAGTACCTCACAAAATTTCTTACTATAGTTACTCAAGGAAATGTTCTTTTAACATTTTTTTAAGATTCCAGAGATTTTTCTTGTTTTATAAATAGTGGCAGTGCATTCCACAGGCGAACTGCCTGTATAGTGAAGGATTTATCGTAAAAAATGTACAGTGCAGTGGCATTGCTAGTCTCAAATTCTCCAATGATATCAAAAAAAATCTGAGGTCATTGGAAAGAACGGTTCAACTTCCTTGAAGAAACATAAAGGATTTAATTTTTATACAGCGTGAGTTTGAATGCCTCTAAGCAACGCGCGAACCTGCAGGCAAGCATCTAGCGACCTCCATTCCCTATCAGCCCACAGCCGTTTTTCAAATCTTTGGTGAAGCAATAACCCAAGTATTTAAACTTGTTTACCCTGCACAACGGTTTAATACGCGTAACTAAAGATATTTGATTGTTGTTGCAAAGATGTCTTTAAAAAACACCTATCTTTGCAGTCAAATGCTTTACCACAAAGTAGTTTAGAATAAAAATTTCTACATTTGTGTATTCATTATTTTCTACTAACGAAATTTCTAGGTTTATATCCTTTTGGGATAAAATTACTAGTACGAATTTTCTTTCAGAATTCGTTGGGGGAAGTCACTGGTAGTTAACATTTGGTTTTGCGTGGTATTCGGATCACTGGGTTCTCCACTTTCTTCAATTTAAGGGAGAATTTTAGTTTACTGAATAAGTCATTTAAATAAATATAAATATTCCACGATATTCTACACAACGCTATCTAGACCCATGGTAAGCATAGCTTAACTAGCTTGTGTTATGGGATCTAGAATGCGGATAAACATACTTAGATACTTTTTTTTTTGTAAATACATACATATTATACATAGAAACACCCAGACCAATGCAAATATACATATTCATGCATACAAATATTTGCACTGAGCGGGAATCGAACCCGTGCCCTCTGCATAGCAGTCGAATGCTCTACCGCTACGCTACAGAGGTCGTCATTTATTATTCTTTTAACACATACTGTACGTAAATCAATATCTACGGGGCAGAATATGCTGTATTCACTAGCTTTTAAGACCTATTATGTAACCATATTCGAAGCAAATAAATGAATTGAAAAAAAATGAAATGAAAACGCATTAGAAATTTCGTGTGTAAACTTTAATATTTTATTCAAAAACTGCCCTATCCAAAAATCACTTGATTAATGCACAAAACTAGATACCAGATATCAATGGAAACACCGATTTCCACCATGACAGTGATTTGAATCTGTCATTTGGAATAACTCCATCAACACGCAGATAGATTTCAGCGAACTTAGTCTATTTGGGTCGTCACCACAGAGACTTGTGATTGTGTTGTCATAGTTTTGATTTAAACTTGTACCTCGTTGTATTGTGGATAAATAATGGGCTAGTTGGAATACTGTCGTGTCCTGCATCCTACAAAATTAATTGGCTAAAAATAAATCTCAATACTTGCTATTCAAACTTATCAAAGAAATGCTTGTTTTTTTTTGTACAGAAACGGTTTAGATATTTGTTTTAGAAATAGTTCCTATACATGGCGGGATTCGCGAAAACAAAATCAATATTCTACGACAGAGGCGACTAGTAACGAACTTACACTAGGTCAGTGCAGTGCTATCAATAGTGAATGGAATGTTATCCTTGTCGTATCTCCACTGGTTTGTGGTTTCCAATCTTTTAGATACAAATACTTCCTTAAGCAAAAGCATCTGTTGAGAACATACAGCAGTCAATTAAAGAGAGAGTCCGAATTTTAGATAATCAAACATGAATATAATTAATACAATTGAAAGCAGTAAGAGTATTAAATGATAACATTTAAAGTTATATCGTTGAAACGAAATTCTATAAGCCTACTATTACTATTTAGAGAAACATCCAAATAAAATTCATTCTTTACTTCTGTCACTTTGTTATTCAAGATTATGAGAGATGTTGAGAGCCCTATCCTAACACTCTAGAGGTTCAATTGGCTAAAAGGTTGGATTTATTATGATCCTTGAATTACTCTGTAGAAAATAGAGTCTTTGAAATGTCTACTAAACAGACAATATTAATCATGAGCGTTTTATTTTCTTTAGTTTAAGTGCATAATTTTGTTATAATTGATTTATACTAATATTATAAAGCTGACGAGGTAGTTTGTTTGTTTATTTGAACGCGCTAATCTCAGGAACTACTGGTTCGAATTTAAAGTTCATTTTGTATTAAATAGTCTGTTTATCTTTGAAGATTTTAAGCTATATATCATCACGATGCTACTTAAGGGAGCGGAGTAGTAATCATAAATGTCAACAAACAAATTTAACAAATTTTCATACATTATTTGAAAACTATTGAAATACGGTCTCAAATAGTTGAAATTTATGGACAGATAGATTTCAAAATATGCCACGAGGGAAGCTAGGGTGGGTCAGCTAGTTTAAATATAAGATTAGAGTGATAATAATCTCATCTCATAGACGTAAATAATAACAAAAAAAAAGTGATAAGCTTTTTATCTTGAATTGTCTTATGTAAGTAAACGCAAGGAAGTAAAACACCAATTTAAAAACATTCTTTATATTAAAAGATTCGTATTTTTTTTTGTTTGAATATTATATATACCACTGTGTACCATAGCATACATGGAAGTCGTAGTTCCTCTCGCATATGCACGAAGCAATTATAAAACTTCTTGAACGTGAGATGCAAACCAAGGTGACTTCGTGCTGTGTTCCCAGTGGTGAGTAGGGTAGCCAGAGCTCACTGGAGAATTCGCACTGTCAGTGGGAAGACTAAAGGCTTGTCCTGCTTTGACTTCTACACTGACGGCATAGAAACTCTGTACTGCAGCGCGAGTGTGGCTCCTCCGGTGTTACACACGTTCATAGGCCACGGTAACCAATTTCCATCAAGTGAGCCGTGTGCTTGTCTGCCACCTAAGTGGTATACGAAAACTCAATAAAGAAACAGCTCGAATATATATAAACGTAAAACTTGCTGAGCAAAGTCTTATACTGAAAAAGAATATGCTCGTTCATTTCACATAACATCACTGAGTATTCATGAATATTTATGACATATGTATATACTTCCAAAATGAACTGGTTTATCTTTCAGTCTTGATTTCGATTTGAAGCTGTGACAGAGTGACAAGAAATTGTACCCATGGTAACGTTTCCACACGTGAAAATAAAAACTAGCTGGTGTTGATTTCATATCCTGCTTCTCTTAATTTATTCAGGTAGTTGTATCCCTTGCAATTTGTTAGTACAATGTGTTTAACCCTGTAGAGAGCAGTTTTTGAACTTTGTCGTTTCTGCATTTTTGCAGGATTGTTGATTTTTACTTGATTTACGTTTAAAAAAAACTGTTGTTTGAAAAAGTGTGGCCGTAAATTCTATTACCTGACTCTCATCTCAGAGGTTCTACATTTTCATTTCTAAAATGTCTCTCCTCCATTCTTTGAAGTACTCTTAGGAAGGAAATTACAATTTTCTTCATTTAACTGAGTACTATTATGAAATATATAAAAGAATGTTCTACTTCTGAGACAAAAGCATCACCATCTTGCTAAGCTTCACTTAACTTTTCCAAATTTAAAATTTGTTTGTAACTTTGAAACAAAGGGAAAATATCGTAGTGTGTTCATTTTTAATGTGCTCGCTTTGTATCTAAAACTGAAGGAAAAACATATTATAGAAATAATTAATTGCTTTTATTATAACTGTTTTTCATTGTCTACTAAAATCTACGCCACAATCACTAAGATAATGTTGAGTCTACGAAAGGATGTCTTCGGTCACTTCTGGAGGTGTACGAAAACTTATTAAACCCTAATGGATCTCTAGCTATATGTGAGAAGGTGATTTATAAACTCATGAAATAGTTTCTGAAGTAAAGCGGTTTTGAGAATTTAATCAACCTTTATAGCTCATACCCTTCACGTATGTGAACACGCTCAAACATCAGCTATTCACATGCTCCAGTTATCATATACCTGCACCATAAGGCTTTCTCCATTATTAAACCCTTCAAACAGGTTTCGCTATATATAAATATAGTTCGTGTGAAAATGTATTAATTACAAAGTAGGATTATTATGTTGTTTAAAAAATTAAGCAAATAGCGACCTTCTCGACTTCGAATTCTTAACTTTAGTTTATGAAACCAAAGCTAAAGAAAATAAGTAACCTCAAGCCACTTACTACTTCCATTGGCCTTAATGCAAAAGGCTCAACTAGAAAGTTCTTGATAATACTAATACTAATAGTACTTTTTGCGATAAATCTTTCATAGTATAAGTACATACAAGTACATATAACAGAAGAAAATCGTGTCTAACGATGATTCACGTCTTTCCCTGCACTTCAAACTTAACTTAGGTAAAGTGAAAAATATTTCGTTCAGAATCGTTCGTTCAGAGTCGAAATGTAGTGATCATATGCCTTCATAAGATTGTTCATTTCTTAATTGACTCTCCGGAATTATTAACCTTAATAGAATTTAATATTAAATTTAGACATCGTCAACCCCACCTCAAGAGCTTCGTATTAAATGTACACATCAACAACACATCTTTTTTCAACCCGATTGTTAGAATGCGTCGTCTATATAATGAACTCCTACATGAGCATAGCCATGAGATAGATATTTTCAGCCTTAGTTTCTCAACATACAAGAATGCTGTTAAAAAGGTTATAGCCAAGCTATAAATTTGCTGTTGCTTTGTTACAGGGATTAATTACTGTCTAATTTTTTTTTAACCATGATATCTTGTAATTGTCCTATTGTTTTGTTTTGTTTGTTATTTTTGGTTTTTGATTATTATTTTTATTGTTATACTTAATGCACGCTTTTTAATTATACCATGCTGAGTACACATGTTTTGAAACTCAATCTGGAACCGAACTTTCAAATGATCTTTTGTAAAATTTTGATTGTTTTCTGTTTTGTGTGCCAAATAAATAAATAAATCGTGATCCTCAATATTTTAAAGTTACAAATACAAAGTTGGATAACTAAATGCCGCCTTAAATTTCAAATAGTTTTGGATATATAAATAAAATAAATAGAAAATTAAATTTTAATTACACTTTTTTGTCTAGCAACCCGCTAACCCCTCCATCTAAGCTTAATTGCTTGTCTTAGGAGTGGGTTCACGTCGGTAGTTCAATGTTCTAACCTCTCGATCCTAAGGCCAACTACTTAATCACTAAGCTACTGAAGCTTAAATTACACACTCAACTAGCGGCCCCCCGCGACTTGGTACGCGATCAGTATCACAATAAACGGGATTTTTACCATGTTTCATTGTTTTGAGTTTCCGATATTTCGGCGCTGTTGCAAGCACCATGATCACGGAGGAACTGGAGTAATGGCGGTGAATAGAGAAAAAGTTTTTTCCTAGGAGTAATTAAGTAGTAATCGAAAGAGGGTAGATCGATATAATTACTATATTGGTACGCGTAAACCCGTTTTCCCCTTTTAAGGGGGGAGTTTTGTAAAATCCATTCTTAGCGGATGTCTACACCCTATAAGAAACCTAGCCATACTTGACCATAGACATAATGCAACTAACACCACTTTCTTTTATATATACATAATTATATATATATAGAATGTAAATTGTACTTTCCATATGTTGTACCATTAGTTTATTCTATTAGTATGAATAGTAGGCATGAATCTTCTTGTTTATTTTATTGTTCTATTGCCTACAAAAATATTAAAGTTCATAAATTATGTTTATTTTTTTTACATTTATTTTATACATAAAATGTAGATTTTCTACACTTGTCTGCTTGTTAAGCTTGTTGTTGAGGAGTGCTTAGAGAAAAGATACCTTGGTTCACACACACTTTACTTACATAGTAATGTAAAGGTTATACAAATAAAGGTGAGCTGGCGTTTCCTTTCTCGAATGTGTTTACCGCGTGGCAGTAATTGCACTACTGATCTGTTTTATATATGAAAATGTAATAGGGACACAGGCAGGTTGCTGCGTCAGCCAAATATGCACAGTACAAGACTGTACATATATGTATACATATAATCACGCCTTTATCCCCGGAGGGTTAGGCAGAGGTGAATTAACACCCACATTTCACCATCATTGTATTCGGTCTCACGTAATAGGGGGTGAGCCCATCGCCGTCTTCCGGGCACTATTGTTGACTCGAGTCATGCATCTGAGGTTGAGTCTGGGCTGTATATATCTATCTGATGTTCCCTTAGTCGCATTTTACGACACCGCATGGGAAAAGATGGGGTGGTACAAATCATAAATAAAACTCACGACGTAAGGGAGACGGTATATGCGTTTAGGGAGAGAAGATGTTAATGCATATACATTTTGAAAATTTTCTTCTAAACTAATAATTCAATTTTGATGCAGTTTTCAGCTATAGGTTCGGATTTGATTAATGTATGTTCTTAGACAGGTATTACGGTGAAAATTCACCTGGGTGCGTTGCAGCAAACATTGGTTGTACAAATCAATGTTCAATTTTTCTCCGAAACTACTTGACCGCGTTTGATGCAGTTTTCTGTTATGGGTTCGGGATTGATTGGTTCTTCTTAGATATGCGTAACGGTGAAAACTCACCAGGGGCCACTACAGCAAACATCGTTTGCAGCAAACACAGTGCGAGTTTTGTATCGAGAGTTTTAAATTTTACATTACATTTTCTTGTAGTATTATGAGTCTGTAGAATCGTAATGTTTATAACGAGCATGTTTTCCACAGACTTAATCGCTCACTAGCCTAGCAAGCGAGCGTTGCATTTTTAATATTTCCAGCTTTGTTGTCAGGCTGTTTTATTTTTAATATCACAAATCAATTAATATCAAAATATCACAATAATATCACACACCTACCCTCTCCACACAAGAGGAGCAAAGTTTAAATACTATCTTAATTAAATCTAATTAAATAATTAACATTTTTCAATAAAATAAGTTGCAAATAGCATAAGTGATATCTACTTACGTTTGCAAAAGTTAATGTAGCAGTAATTCAGAATACACCACCTGCCAGCACATACTACACTATGTCTCAACTTAGCAACATTGAGGCCACTCAGAAATCCTTGGAGGAGTGCTTCACCAAGAGGATGGGGGAGTTGGAAACACAGCTTCAATGTGGAAGTGCAGCTAAAGACACTGTGGCGAAGGTGGCTGAGGAGTTCAGGACCTTCCGGGAGCTGATGTATAACATGCTGGGGCTGCTCCGCAAACAGATCTCTGAATGCTCTAGGGCCATAGACTCAATGGAGACAAGGCACCGGCGTAAAGCTATGCTATTTCTGGGAATTGCGGAGTCTGCGAGCGAGGACTGCCGGCGGTGGGGCCGTCCTGGATGTCATACGGAGTAAGCTGGGCCTCAAGGACTGCACAAAATCTTCAATCACTACGTGTCACAGGCTTGGAGCAGTGAGTGAGGAACATCACCGGCCTGTTCTGGTGCGCTTTTCCAGTCTACAAGTAAGGACAGCCGTATGGAGAGCAAAAACAGCATTAAAAGGCTCGCCCATCTCCATCCGAGAATTCCTGACGCGGGCCAGGCAGGCCGTGCTCACCCAGACACGGCTGCATTTTGGAACTCGGGCGTGTTGGACGCAGGACGGCGTGATTGTAATTAGGACTTCAGATGGCAAGAGACATAAAATTACTGCTGCTGAAGAGTTGCAGTCTCTAGCTAAGGCGTATCCTAAGTCTCCCGGTGTTGTCTCATCCAATGGAAATAAGAACATCACCCGCAAGGTGTGATTACATAAGTTCATAACAATTGTGTGCTTCACGTATTCCGTCGGACTGGCACTCAGGTATGCAACATAGGTATTATTAATTATTTGCCTTATAAATTGTAAAATACCTCACATTGTTGTACTATTATCGTCCTAGTACTATTATCGTCTTACCACCTACTATGATCTTTACAAATCTTTCAATATAGGTATACTATATTCTTCATACTACCTACTTACTAAGATCATTACAAATAGTAACTATTTCATAAGTATTTCTATTCTTAAGCAAGATGTTCAATTCTTGAAATAAATGTTTGCACCTGAAAATGACAATCTGCTGTCACTATTGCCCAGTCACAGTCAAGTCAGTGTGACAGATAGTACGAGTGACAGTTCGGCGGGTTGCGTTCCGGGGCACGTTTTGTTATAATGATATTTTAAACTTTTTCGTATGTTACACGAGTGTCTTTGCTTTGTTACTGTTTTTGTTTTGTTTTTTTTTTCCATTTAATGTGTTGTTAGCTGGCGGGTGGTGCAGAGATACAACGCTGCATTAATTTTTATTCTTTCTTAAAGAAACCTAGCATATATATACCTTAGTTCAGTCTTAATAATATTCCTATAAATATTTACTGATATTTATTATTCTACATATTTATTTTATTTTTATTTATTCTTATTTTTATTTTATATTGTATTTATTTAATTAAATGTTATATAAAGATAATGTCTCATACAATTTCGATAACGATTTGTCTAAGTCATCCAGTGATGCCAGCGACAGCTCCATTCCTGAAACTCTAGATGACCGCCTGCGACGGACTTTTGTAAATGAAACAAAGAACTTACTGAATGTGTGTCATATAAACGCACAGAGCGTACCCAGTCATCACAGCGACCTGCTGGCAGCCTTCGCCAACCCTAACATACATGCCATCCTGATCTCTGAGAGTATGCTCAAACCTGGATTGCTGTCTACTTCCTATTGTATTCCTGGTTTCATTCTAATTCGGAATGATCGTATCAATAAACGAGGAGGTGGTGTTGCCATATACCTCCGTAGTTTTCTACACTATAAAATTCTAGCCTCCTCGTGTCCAGACTACAATGCAGATGCTGAATTTTTGTTTCTCGAGGTTTGTGTCAATGGAACCAAACTGGTTCTCGGGGTTGTTTACTGTCCTCCTTCTGTCAATTACTTCTCCAGTCTGGAAACAGTTCTGGATTCTTTAGGGTCACCTTATATGCATCACATCATCATGGGGGATTTTAACACGAACTTACTAAATGCGCAGTCCCTAGAAGCCCGTAAACTTTGTCACATTGTTGAGTCAGCCAGTCTTCATATTTTACCCTTACAAGCTACTCATCACAACATCCTGGTCGAGGACACCTGGCTTGACCTTATAATAACCTCATCCGCTACCCACGTTCATAGTCACGGCCAAATTCCTGCACCATGCTTCTCACACCACGACCTGGTTTATATCTCTTATAACGTGAAACCTCCCAAACCTCGGCCTAAGGTTGTGTTTGTGCGAAGTTTTGGACGCATGGACATGGATAGGCTACACCAGGATGCTTCTTTGTTGAACTGGGATGCGTTGGAAGCTGCAACCACCGTCGATGAGAAAGTTGCTGTATTCAATGACATTGTGCTCAACCTTTACGATGTTCATGCTCCTGTCCGAAGGGTAAAACTAAAACGTCCACCGGCACCTTGGCTAACACCGGAGGTTCGAGTGGCAATGGGGCGTAGGGATTGCGTCTATAGGAAATTTCTAAAAAAACGTAATGACGAGAATTGGAATCTCTATAAGTCAGCGAGAAATCGCTGCAACCAGATGATACGTAACGCTAAGCGCCGACATATCCACGATAATATCTGTTCATCTTCACCTGCCAATATATGGAAGTTTCTTGGTACTCTGGGTATTGGCAAACAGCACGCAGATTATCAGTTGACAGTTGGCTTGGATGATCTGAATCAACATTTCTCTTCTACTACTCCCATTGATCACCAAACCAAATGTCATACATTAAATTACGTTGCGGGTCTTATAAGTCCTGATATAGACCCATTCAAGTTTTCTCCAGTTGCAACTGAGGACATCAAAAAGATAGCCCTCTCTATTAAATCTAATGCAGTTGGCTGTGATAAAATAAGCCGTCGTATGATTGTGCCAATAATTGACCATCTGCTTCCTGCCATTTCTCATATAATAAATTTTTGTCTCTACTCTAGAATGTTCCCCTACCTTTGGCGTAAAGCCTACTTGATCCCTTTACCTAAAATATCCAACGCTACACTTCCCAATCACTTCCGCCCCATTTCGATTCTCCCTTTTATGTCCAAGCTGCTCGAGGCCTGTACACTAAAACAACTCTCTTCGTTTATTCATCGGAATAACCTGTTAAGCCCGCTACAGTCAGGCTTTCGGCCTGGCCATAGCACTACTACTGCACTTCTAAAGGTTACAGGTGATATAAGGACTGGCATGGAGGCTACAAAGGTAACAGTGCTTGTCTTGGTGGACTTCTCTAATGCATTTAATACAGTCAGTCATGATATCTTGCTAGCTATACTTTCCCATCTAAAGATCTCAGCTGATGCACTGGAATTTTTCTCAAATTATCTTCGGGGGCGCCGGCAGTGTGTTCGCATCGAGGAATCCACTTCTAACTGGTGCGATCTCATTGCTGGTGTCCCTCAAGGCGGTATTCTCTCTCCCTTATTATTTTCTATTTTTATTAATCTTATTACTAACAATCTTCGATGTGCGTATCATCTGTATGCAGACGACCTGCAGTTATATGCCCAAGCACCTGCAGATGACATTTCTAGTGCTATACACGAGCTGAATGAGGATCTGGAGGCTTTGGGAAATTGGTCTACTAATTTTGGTTTAACCATAAACCCATCAAAGTGCCAGGCCATCATACTGGGCAGTGGTAGGTTGCTGAATGAAGTCAATACCACTACACGTCCACCAATTATCTACAACGGAACAATAATTCCATTCAGCTCATCAGTAAAGGACCTGGGACTCTACCTCGATTCCAACCTCGACTGGCGCGTGCAGGTAATGAACTTGAGCCAGAAAATTACAGGTAGGCTTAGAGTTCTGTACCGCCTGAAGAACTTCCTCCCAGCAAGGACAAAAGCTATGTTGACTCAAAGTTTAATCCATCCTCTGATTGACTATGGTGATGTGTGCTATCTTGACCTGAATGCAGACCTTCTCAACAAACTTGACCGTCTTCTCAATAACTGCATTCGATTCATCTTCAATCTTCGTAAATATGACCACGTGTCTTCTTTCCGCTCGCAGCTTAATTGGTTAACTATTCGTCCTCGCCGTAAGTTACGCACACTTACTACTCTCTACAATATTCTCAACTCTCCCTCTATCCCTACTTACTTAACGTCTTATTTTCAACTATTATCTTCCAGGAATGACAGAGATCTTCGTTCTACGGACAATCGGCTCCTTGCATTCCCAACTCATAGAACTAACTTTTTAGGTTCTTCGTTCTTTGTTGAGGCCGTTCGTCTGTGGAATGCACTTCCTCAGGAGATCAGGAAGAGCACAAGCCGCGATGTGTTCAAGTCCAGGGTACGGCAGTTGATCATCGCGGAATTGGCAGAGTTATCGGCTCAACAATGATGTTTTTACCACTCTTGTATATTTATATATATTTATTATATATTTATATTGTATTTATGTTATATTTGTATATTAATCAGATATGTATGATTTATGGTATGTAAATATATGTACTGTTTATGTAAGTGTATGTAATTAATCTATAGTATCACCTATCGAACAATCAAATCCCTAATTAATATGCGCCTACCACGTACTAGCTCTGCACCACCCAATGGTAGACTGGTAGAGAATGCCTACGGCATTAAGTCCGCCAATGTACATCGTGCATAAAGAATAAATAAATAAATAAATAAAAATAAATAAAACTTTAAATGTTTGTATATTTTAAAGTCTTCTATCTAAGCCGGGGTTATAGTAATTAGCAATAAATAGGAATAAGAAGAAAAGATACCAATTGAAGAGGATTGAAGATACAAGAGGGGATATCCGGCTTAAAAAAAAAAGAATTTAGTTATTCAAGAATACTCTAACAGGTGAAAGAATTTAACTGAAAAATTGATACAGATATACATTACAGTCTATAATAACGAAATATGCAACGTTTTCCCATGAGTTTGCGGGAATAGGATTAAAATTCCACTTAGGTGGAGCCACAGGCAACAGATGTTTATAAAATTAGGCTTTACTTGACGGTAACCCAAAGCAACAACCAAGGATAAACCTGATTGAATGGCTATGGACGGGAGCTGTAAGCCGAACTCACTCAGGCAAAAGTTTACTAACAAACTTGCTACATAAAATTTTCTCGCAAACTTTTTTAAAACACTCTGATTTTTAAGTAACATTTTAATCCAACGTGGTTGAAGCAACATTTGATCAGAAATCTGTGCTATTTTTATTGACTACGATAAAAAATAAGTTTACACAAAATATTTTCAAAATTATAACCATCCTTTTGAGTTATAATTTTGAAAATATTTTGTGTGAACTGATTTTTCAAAGATGCGTAAATAACAGCCGGAAAACGATCGATCTTTTTTGATTTCCTCATTAACAATTTCAATCTCAAACTTCGGAAAGATCTTGAGAAGTTTCGAAGAGAATACCCTTAAAACACTTGACATGACGCGTAAACTTCAAACTGAAGGTGTCATGAACAACAGTAACACTTTTTAAAGTCAGACCACTGAGAGAAAAAATGCAATCATAATTGTGTTAATAAAATTTTCCTATACTTATAACATTTATTTTGCTATAACTTACAAAAACATAATTCTTTTATCAACATGGATCATGTGTAAAATATGAATAACTAGGCACCTCTTATTCTATTGAAGATACTAGGTGAACTATGTGTTGATTGGCAATCTAGTTCCGTAAACATTAAGTTTATTTAGTTTAGAAAATTGTGTCAGACCCGCATTGCGGTGGAATCCTACCAAAGGAAACTTACATGTTAATTACTAATTTAAATAGATGAACTGACATCAAGGAATTAATAATAAAATCTATATCGTTCTACGACACTACACAGGCAATTAAAACATAATGAAAGTCTAGACTAACCCGCTTGTAATATTGATTCTAGAATATGAATAGAAATATACTCACTTAGATAATGTATTTTACAGCACACAAGTATCACACATTTATACGCCCAGCCTAATGTAAATTACCGTATTCATACTTAAAAATATTTTTAATAAGCGCAAATCGAACACGCGACCTCATAAACAATTAATCACCACTCGAAGAAAATCATAGCTAACATAATGTTTGTACAATATAGGTATTTAAACTATCATGGTCACTCACATCAGTATCAAAATAAACGGGATATTTACCATGTTTAATTGTTTTGAGTTTCCGATATTTCGGCACTGTTGCAAGCACCAAGATCACGGAGGAACTGAATTAGTGGCGGTGAACAGAGAAAAAGTTTTTCCTAGGAGTATTTATATCGATCTACCCTCTTTCGACTTCATTTACTACACGTATCTGCACTACTATTGGTTTCACTCTCACTACAAACTCGAACCCGTTCACGACACACGATGCTTACTATCCACTCGCGATTTTGTTTTGGCTTGTTCCTGGTTGTTTTTGCAAAGACGGACCACTGGATGTCAGACTTTCGGCAGTTGAAACCCATCCTCCGTCACACGATGCTTACTGTACCCACTCGCCATTTTGTTTTGGCTTGTTGAGGATCATGGTGCTTGCAACAGCGCCGAAATATCAGAAACTCAAAAGAATGAAACATGGTAAATATCCCGTTTATTTTGATACTGATAATGTTTGTACGTTTCTATGAAACTATGCATGCATATAAAACACTTTGCAATGGCCAGTGATTGCACCAGTCCAGGCAATTGAATCTCCAAATAGAAAAAAAATTAAAGATTTGTTTGAAGAAGTTTGTTAAGGTAGTTGATGTGTTGCGAGGGATATGTCTCAGATAATATCACTTCTGGGAACCAGCGGATCACACAGTCGGCGTGTGTTTTAGTCGGTTCAAGTCCGACATAACCTCCCCCACCGGCCCTGGTGGTGGGGGTATCCGTGGGGATTGACGCACATAAAAAAATAAAAAAAGGTAGTTTCAGTAGTAAAAAGTGCATTATTTACTGCTATCCTCAGAATGTTTATAAGTAAGGTACGAACTTAAGACAATGATTAAACTACTAGAAGTCGTAAATAATATTAAAAAAATGTAAATAAATGAAATTCACACACGATAGTAGTAAAATCTTCAACAATTTTATATCCTACTGCTTCGGGCTAGTATGAAATGCGATCAGTAGCGCGCTTCATGCCTCGAGCAAGTCTCATCACCAACCAGCCACTAGTACGTTTTCATCGCCTGCAGCTATATCGATGGGTTGTGTGTATTTATATGGGCCAAAGTGCAAAATGACAACTTTACAGGAGAGGATACCAAAGTTTCAATTTGTTTTATTTTTTGATTGATATAATCGAAGTTTACGAAATTTTGCGTGTTTGCTAAGACAACTATTATTCTTATTTATATTAAAGTGTTTATATATTTACATGTATCCGGGAGACATTATACTTTTAGTTCAATAAATGAACAACACTATTCTTTTATTATTTAAATTATCTAACTTTTTTTTTATAATTAATTTTGGTTTTTTAAGCAACAGCTATATTTATTAATTAATTACAATACAAATGTCAAATCATTATCTGCAATGATAGATTGTTTCATGTTATGTCAAATCAAATAACCCGCCCCGTATCGTTCCCGGCGCAAAGGTGCCCATGACACTGGCAGTGTTGCCTCGCAGAATCGCGATGGCCATCCTCTTCCCCAAAAACGAGCCGGAGCGGGAGTCCCCGCCTTGTTCGTATATATTTGATTTGTGCGTAATAATTATCTAACTGAAAACTTAATAAGTAGATTAGCATATGGTTAAACGTACATACATATATACATAAAATCACACCTTTATCCCCAGAGGGTTAGGCAGAGGTGAGTTAACACCCACATTTCACCAATAACTGTATTCGTTCCCACGTAATAGGTGGTGAGCCTATTGCCGTATATCGGACACTATAGTTGACTCGAGCCTCGCATCTGAGGCTGAGTCTGGGCTGTATATATCTGACTGATGTTAAACAGCCCTATCCGTAAGTCGCCTTGTACGACTCCGCATGGGAAGAGATGGGGTGGTCCTAATTCTACTCTGCCCGGAACCACGCAGCGATGTTAAACGTACAAGTGTCAAACTGGCAGACTGAATAAAAATTTAAAGAAAATGCGCGAAAACTCCCTGGATAAAGTCATAGACTACCTTTGTCTATTCTACATTTTAATTAATACACACACATACTTACATACATATAGTTATGTTTAACAGCATCGTGTTTCCATGCAGATATATTATATTTTTAATAGCTCACATGATTAATTATATCGATAAGATGCGGTTGCCATAAAAAAGTGAAAATGGTAAAATTGTTATATATTGTTGGCGTTACCAGTATTTCAGCGCTATTGCAAGCAACACTCGCTCCAAATATCAATACATGGTGAATATCCCAATATCTATTAGCAAATTAAATTACTACATTTATTAATACATAAAATTAAATTAGAAGAAGTTTCGTCTGTTCAAGGCTTCCAACATTTATAGAAAGAAATACATTCAAGGAATTACATATATCGTTCTTGACAGATATATATTATGTGTGGCTGGTGCCAAGCTAGGCTCATGGCCTGTATTTCATGTCACCAGGTCACCAGGTCTGTAATAGTAAGGTTAATTTTTATTTTGAGATTAGTTACTTTTGTATTATAGGTCATTCTCTTCCTGTGCGTATCGTCGAAGGCGACTAAGATATCGGGTATTTCTTTACCCGACAGCAAACATACAGCCCATGATAAAGTGCACGTTTGACAGTAATTTGTTCGCCCCCTATTACGTCAGACCGAAAATCTTACTTTACGGAATATGATAATAATACACCTCTGCCTGCCGACTTTATTATTAAATTATGAATTCTAAGATGAAAACCAGTTAGATAGGTAAGTGCTCCAGGCTACGCGGCTCCAATATATTATCAGGCTTTGGATTCAACCGAAACTGACACTGTGATGATATAAACGACGAGTTCTTTTTTCTTATAAGTAAGTAAATAAATAAATCATTTATTGCTCGAAACACGGTATGGTACAATGGTGTTACAAAAACAAATAAAATCGAACATGTTTCGCAGATTCTCTCATGCAAAAAACTTAGGTGACAGACAAGCTCACGGGCCACTTGAAGGCCTATGGACATGTGCAACACCCGTGGAGTCAGACTCGTGCTACCGACTGTGTAAGAACAGAGTTTATGTGACGTCAGTGCAGAAGACAACGACAACAGGAT
Organism: Eilema griseolum; assembly: GCA_963662185.1. Classification (NCBI taxonomy): domain Eukaryota; kingdom Metazoa; phylum Arthropoda; class Insecta; order Lepidoptera; family Erebidae; genus Eilema; species Eilema griseolum. The sequence continues at coordinate 24,858,135 of OY759233.1, read as the reverse complement.
AACACAGTCACTGACAATAGAAGAACTCTTCTGTGAGTTCTCCAGTGAGCTCTGGCTATCCTACTTATCGCCATGAACACAACATCAGGTAATTATAACCGTGGTATACTGTACCGCGGAAGTACCTACTTCCCCAGTTGCACTCTCTTTTGGGATAGAAATAAAAGAAATATAAAAGTTAAAACTTTATTCTAAAACAAAAAGAGATTATATCATTATGTCAATGAATGCTAATGAGTCACACTATTCCATAAAAAACTAAATATATTATATATTTATGAATTGCTCTTCGCTTGCATCGCCTGAAACAAACGTTAATTGCTCACCTCCGCCCCAGTTATCTAATGATCTTCTTAATTGAAACTCTTTACTGATTTCTAAAGCTTTGTATATAACTTTCAGAAAACCCTCACTAATGTATTGAACTAGATTTTTTTATTCCACTTAGGTAGCCTGTCTGCACATGGTCTACTTAATGAGAAGTGGTTACCGTAGTAGTCTTGTGCAAAATTAAAGGTATTATACTCGTGCTGCCAACCTTGTAAGAACCTTCTAATGCCCATTTTGAAGAACCCCATATTGTAGTCGGTTGCAAAAACCACAGCAGTGTACGACAATTGAAGCCTCTCTTATGTGATTTTAGTAGGTAAGTACCTATTATATATTCGTCGTTTTCATCGAGTGAATAACCTTTTCAAAATCCCCACGGATACCTCCCCACCGGAGCCGGTGGGAGAGGTTATGTCGGACTCGAACCAACTAAAACGCACGCCGCCTGTGGGTCGCTTTGGTTGCCGAAGGTGAGGTTGACAGGCATATCCCTCGCACCCCGGCCGACCCAGGGCCATCTCTCACGATCTGGCCCTCTTTTCGGGTGTGTGGGGACTACAGAGTCCCCAACTCGTTCCCGGTAAACAGGGAGGCGCGCCAGGCGCGCCGCCGCCGCGGCCTGCTTCTGCTAGGGCGACATGCGGCTCCACCTGTCGCCCCCAGGCCGGCGCTCATGGGGGGCGGAGGTCGTTCATCGACCTCCGACGCCCGAGTTGCCTTCGTACGCGGGCAGCTTGGCTTGCGATCCGTCGTCTCTCCCGCCCCGCCTCCTCCTTCACGAGCATTACTTGCTCGCAGAAGGAGGTGCCGGCCGCCCACGCATCCGCGCAGCGGACCATCGCCGCGAGCAAGGTGGAGAGCGTGAGAACCCTCACCCCCAGGGCCGCCACAAGCTCCCGCCTCGGCGTCTCCCACGCCGGACACTCGGTGAGCGTGTGCGGCCCCGAGTTCGAGTGAATAACCTGCTGAAGATCAGTAGTTACACATTTTTAGATATCATTCAATTTGGTTAATTAGTTAATTAACCGTTCCAAGTTCAAATCTAAACCAAGTCGACTAGAAGCTCTAATATGCTGTGCAGTAAATCACTTAGCTGCTTTTACTCTTACTGTAACGATGTTTAGTATTAGTAACAGCTCAACTAACTAAAAAATTAAAGTGCACACTTTCAATTAACTTTTTTACCCCAGATTATTTTACGAACCATGATTACATTAATTTAAAATATGAAACGTCAGACGGTGGGTTGTGCTGACGTTTCGATCAGGTTACATTGACCGTTGTCACTAGATGAGCGACTCAGCGACATCATCCGCCCTACGTCAGCGAGTTCATGAGGCAGGCATCGCCATTTTAAGGGGATATATTGCCGGGCTATGTATAGTTCTCCTGATATATATATTTATAGGCCACATAGCGATGCTGTTACAGTACACTATTCTTTTTTCGTTTCTATTAGCTGTATCGTATTTATACATAAATATAGTCTGTAATGGCGGTAGATTGCATCATTTCGCTTTAAAAAAATAATTTTAAAAATCAATAGCTATGACTTGGATACCTTCAAAGCTAGAGTGAATAGGTTACTCCTAGGCAATCTTATCATAATCGCTAGATTACTATGCTAACGAATCCTTAAGAAGAAATATTTTTATGATACAATAAACACTGTGATTTCCACTACTATTGTGTAAAGAAAGCCTCTGTAGCGTAGTGGCAGTGAACGCTACCACTATGCAAAAGGCACGAGTTCGATCTCTGCTCTGTACAAATATTTGTTTACATAAATATGGATATTTGCTGGTTAAGCCATCGGTTCCGGTTGCCATACGGTCATCTATGACAGTCTTTACGTGTGGTTGGAGCCCTCAAAAGTTCAACTAGCTAGTCTAACTACAGAATATCGCCAATTAGTTGCGGAGGTCAGATGACAGTCGCTTCACGGAAAATATCGAAGTTCAGCTGCATCTTAGTTAGACAAGAAAGTCGACCCATACTAAATAATGATGTGTATGGTAAAGCTTAGATTAAAATATTATAAATAAGCGAGCACACATGAGATAAATTGTAAAAAAGGAATGTATTTTTCTGTTCACCTAGTTACGAGTATAGTGTAAGAAAACTTTCTAACCATATTTCTTTCTCTGTCGTTGGGTATACAAGATTTATCGCTGAATGTTTCCTTTTCTTAGAGTGCAGTTTCTAGTATTTTCTTACTGAGGTTACCGTGATAGACGTATGTAGTCATTAGGAGTTAAGTAGCTTGAACCTCCTCTTGAGAGTATTTCCTTTAAATAAATGAGTTTACCTTCGAGAAATAATTAAATTCACGAAAATGTGGTGTGTTAACGATTATATTTTCTATGGTAGTAGACTTTCAACTGCCAAGTCAGAAGGCTACGGATTCAATGCCTACTCAATTTTAAATAAAGAACAACTTAGTCAATAATATATATACTTGTATCTATAATAGTTTTGTGTTAATATGGCTACTAGTCATAACATCAACATCAATCTCTCAATATACACCTTTGATACAACTATGTATGTTTGTGGTAGAACTAAATTTAATTTTTTAGATGCTTTCATACCCTTCAAGGTTTCAGTGGAGTCTCCACTCACCCAAGAAATATGTTTTGCAACAATACCTGAGTCTACGTCTTTGTAGTCTAATATAATGGTAGATCGTTCCGTCTACGCCTCTCGGCTAATAGCCATGTAAACAAAAGAGCTCATTGGTGCCACTAGCATATCTTCTACAATGGTACTGTAAGACAGATGTAAGGAATTAATTTTGATGTTTAATGATACTTTTGTTTTCCTAACGAAACCAAGAAATGTATAGTGGTAGGTTTATGGTTACGTTTAGTATACATTTATATATCTAATCTGTTAAAAGACTTTACAGAAAGCCCGCCTAGAAAGAAAAGCAGGTTAATTGCAAGTAGAAATCGCGCACCGAGGGTTCCGTGACTTAAGAAGCACATAAACCGTAATATATTTTGAATGCATTGACGTAGACGTTTGATTTTGATTCTTGAGTATGTGGTATGAAATTCAACTTCTTCTTCTTCAAGAATACGTAGAGTTACTACGTATTCTTGAGAAAAAGGTCATACGACCACGGTGTACAAGCGCCATGATCATAGTGCTTGTAACAACGCCGAAATATCAGTTACTCGGAGAAAATAATAGTAACATGGTAAATATCCCCGGCGAGTCTTACACTATTAATCATGAAATGTTTTTCACGCCCCGCTTATAAGACCTGGAAAAAAAGTAAAGAAAGAAAGAAGTATGCTGGTAAAGAAGTCTTTATCGTTATCCAAGACTTAATAATGAGGCAAAGAAAAGAGTCACCGAACTGCTCTTTTTTATTTTTAGTACATCTCTTCCTTTTAGCTTTAATTTCAGTAGCATCCGAAGTTACTTGTAGTAAGTTTAGGTATATAGCTAAACTTTGATATTCGATATGAAGCGACTGCTATCTGACCTCCACAAACCAAAGGCGATATTAAACTCTTGAAGCTAAACTAGTTGTTGGAATTTTTAAGGCTCCAACAATCCATAACAATTGCCATAGAGGTTGGTACGGCAACCATGACCAACAGCTAACGTGCTCTCCAAGGCACGACCAAACCAATGCAAATACCTTTATTCATGGGATAGAACCCGCGCCTCCTCCGAAGCGGCTGAGTTCATTACCGCCGTGCCACTGAGGCTGTCTTCTATTTATAGTACACGTGTAATTAAAACTAGTATATAGGTACGGGTCAAAGCGCTAAAATTACATCCATTATTATGCGATATTTTAGCATCATTAAAATTGCGGGTAGAGTTACAAATTGGGGCTATATCTGCCATTGTTTTATAAGTGACATCGTTATGACTTTAATTTTCATTGTATTGAAAGTAATAACATCGTTTCAGCTTTCACGCTCAAGTTTTGTTGTAATTTTAACTTTTAGAGTGTTATAATTGTTATTTGAGATGCATAAGGTGACACTAAAACTTTGGGATCCAAGTGAATAACAAATACATACATACATATAATCAAGTTTTTATCCCCGAAGGGTTAGGCAGAGGTAAATTAACCCCCACATGTCACCAATCATTGAATTCGGTCCCACGCAATAGAGGGTGAGCCCACTGCCGTCTTCCGGGCACTATTGTTGACGCAAGCCATGCATTTGAGGCTGAGTCTGGGCTATATATATCTGTCTGATGTTAAACAGCCGTATCCCTTAGTCGCCTTATATGACACCACATGGGAAGAGATGGGGTGCTCCAAAATCTGCCGGGAACCACGCGTTATCTTGTTTCCCAATTACGTATATAATTTTAAATTATAGCATATTATATACCCAATCGGCAAAGGAAATAACGTATACACCTTCAAAGTCAACTTTATGTGATAAGGTATATACTTATCTCGTCTGTCAACTTTTCAGATTGGGGGTCGACTAATATCAGAAAAGATTTTGTTATGCTTATTGGTGTCACAATTTAATATCTATTACTCGAATAGAATATAAACAAGACACGTTATTAATAGCGTAGTACCGTTTATAAATATGAAATTCGTTATTTTTGCACAGTGAGCCAAATATGCCAGTAAACATTAGAAGGTCTCTTCAGGGTCAGCAGTGCAAGTGTAACACCCCTGGTGTTGCAGACGTCCATAGGCCACGGTAACCACTTCCCATCAGGTGGGCCGTGTGCTTGTCTGCCACCTAAGTGGTATAAAAAAACAAGAACATTACTAAACTTTATTGTTATACAGACTCAATCAATTCAATAATAAAAAGCCAGCGTGGTTTAAATTCTTTTCTCAATCAAAAACTTTACCGCAATATTATTTCAAGAAAACAGCTGTGTTTATCTTAGAAATTAAAATCTTTGATAGCCCCAAGCACCCTTTCCTTAAAAGAAACAATTTTTGTTTTACTGCCCAAATTTTTCTTTGTTACTTAAATTTTTTTCATTGCATTGAGGTAATGTTTTTTCAAGTGGTATAATATTTTGTGATATCAAAATTCCTTACTTTGTCAAAACATGACATTGTTCATTTCTTAAGATTTTGTTCATAAAATGTACATATAAGAAAATTATTTGAAAAGATTATGACGCACTTACTTTAAAGTATAAAAATGAATTAAGTAAAGGTTTTGATGTTATTTTTGATGACATCGCGCTTTCGGTTTTGGTCGAGAGTTTAGTAAAACATAAAATATTCCCACTGTGCAATGAAGCTTTGTAGATTTAGCACACCGTGGTATTATACTAATAATGAGATTATTCCATCATGCAAAGTACCACATGTGATAACAAAGTCTTGTTAAGCTCAGGCAACATTTCATGTAATGTACCAACTTAGTTTATTTAAGTACGCTTGTGCTTTGATTGCACGTTTTATGAAAGCCCTGAGCATGAAATGTTTTAGTTTAGTGATAATGAAACTTCAACCAAGATTGTTAGATTAACTTTGGTTTCAAAGACTTTTGGATTGTTTATTGAGTGTTTTGTAGCTGTCATCAGACTTTGTAAAATAGATCGCAGACATAAAAATAAATATGAAGATTTCTTTTTTTATACAACTTAGGTAGCAGACAAGCACACATCAAACTAATGGAAAGTGATTACTGTGGTCAACCCTAGCTGCCAACCCTGTAGTAGAGAGAGTTTCTGTGCCACCAGTGTAGAAGATAAGGCAGAACAGGCCTTTGGTCTTCCCACTGACAGCACAAAAACTTGTACTAAGGAAATCGCTTTGATGGCCTCGAATTCAATCGGGACACAACATCTTATTGATGATTGTTTTTTATACCACTTAGGTAGCAGACAAGCGTACGGCCCACCTGATGGAAAGTGAAAGGTGGGACCCTGTAAGCACAGAGTTTCTGTGCCGTCAGTGTAGAGGACAAAGCAGGACAAGCCTTTTGTTATCCCACTGACAGCACAAATTCTCCAATGAGCTCTGGCTACTCTACTCACAGCTGGGAACACTACACGAAGTTATAACCGCGGTATTCTGTAGGGCGGAGGTACTTCCCAAGTTGGACTGCTCAATTGGGCGGAAATACCGCCGTGTCCTACCTCCTACCAAAACTAAACTACCTAAAGATTAATGGAGTGGTTATTCATAATAACCTTATTGGTTATTTGGACTAAATCGTTATTTTCTTCGTACTTTTCTGTAATGCTATTTGTCACTTTAACCACTAGCTAGAGTATGAATACTGTTTAGTGTACGATAAAAATTGGAATAGTACCAAAGTTCATACTAAAAAAGCTTTATGAAAATATATTTCAGCATCATTTCTTAAATCTTAAAGGTTGATGAGATAATAAAGTTGAGTTATTTTGAAGTAAGCTGTTTATTATAAGTTTATAGTCTAAATACTAGTTCTGAGAAATTCTTTGTTTAGAGAATATCACTGTAATAAAATAAAATATCTAAGTTAAAGATTTTTAAAAGTCTACTCTACTCATAATTATATATTGCTAACATAGCCACCCTAAATTTGCACGGTAAACTTTGGTAGTAATCAAATCAAACTTTTTTTCTCAGTAGACGTAACTAGATTGCAAGTTAATAATAAAAATGAACACATGAATCAGAACCTCCTCGTCCAACAGCCATCACGGCACTGCCGTCCCATCACGGCACTGCCTCCGGCCCACGCATACGCACCCGCTAAGTCAAGTTCTCGAGAAAGCAACAAAATGGTGGCCTACGACTTCAAAAATCGTTCTATTAAACAATCCTACAATTTATACTTTAAATTTTTGTCTTACCTTTAATTAAATAAACATAAAACAAATCCTTAACGTGTAAAAGTAGTTTCAAGTTTTCTCTTGTGAGAACTTTTCTCTTCAGGAACGTTTTTGAAATAGTAATTATGGAGTGAGAATAACAACAATAATTAAAAATGTAGCTAAGAAAGCTAAAAATAACACAGTATTAACAATTTTTTAATACGCCCCCAAATAATGAAGTAGTTTGGCTCTGAATATCCAGCTAAAACGAGATTGACGAATCTATTCATCTTAATAACCAGTAATAAACTTATCTTCATCTAGAATAGTTTCAAAACGGACTTAATATGATACATAAAACTATATTTGTCAAATTAATGGTTCAATATCAGCGCATACGTTAACTAAGTGCTCTGATGAGTTCATCTAACTAATCCCACCCTCTCCTTTCCTACACAGGACAACACGTGCCGGGCTTAGATGTCATCCTAACACTGTGCAGAAAATACGAGCAAGAACCAAGCGGTTTGGACATTTTTTTTACCACCAAGATTTATTCCCAGCTCACGTGTTTCCTTCTTCCTACAGTCTCGGGTCCTTCAAGCGAGGCGTGAAAAAGCATCTGATGAGGCCGCCAAGCTCAGTGCCACCATTGTAACATTACTTAGTGTCTGTAATGGTGACCCTATTTCCTGAGACTTAGCTTTTAGCTGCTTTTAGTCGACGGCAGCTGCTCGGACCGCATGAACATAAACGCTGGTGTCCCACAAGGCTGCGTGTTGTCTCGGACTCTGTTCCTGCTGCATATCAATGACATGCTGTCTGATGGCTCCATTCATTGTTATGTGGACGACAGTACCGGGTACACGTGTTACACGGGCCGTGGCATTATCCCTCTTCCGAGGTGAAGAAGAGTAGCGAACAACTAGTGTCTGAAATCGAGACTACTCTCTCTGAAGTATCCGATTAGGGACGACTAAACCTAGTCCAATTCAACCCTTCTTCACTTCACTGCGGGGCAGCAACTCCTTCTTTATAAAGCACAGGTCCGGCTCCACATGGAGTACTGCTGTCACCTTTTTACTGGAACTCCTGCATACCACTTAGTTAGCAGACAAGCACACGGCCCACCTGATGGGAAGCGGTTACCGTGGCCTATGGACGTATGCAACACCAGGGGTGTCACACTCGCGCTGCTGACCATGAAGAAACCTTCAAAGAGGGGCACTCTTGAAGAACCCCATATTGTAGGCGCTTGGGAAAACCGCAGCAAGGAGGTCATTCTACAGTTCGACTGTGCACATATTTGGCTAATAAGCATACGGCCCACCTGATAGGAAGTGGTTATTATGACCTACGGATAGGCCATAATGCGTCACGTTAATGCAACACGAGGTGCGAAACATTCATGCTGTCGACACTGTAAGAACCTATAAAACCCAACCCTAATGCCCTTCCTGAAGAACTCAGTACTGTAGTCACTTTGAAAAACCACAGCAGAAAGATCATTAAGTATGTCCTAGAATATTGTTATTATAATCAATTTGCAACTAAGATACACTAGACGCAATCACGAAACATTATGATAAAACTATTGAGTTAGCTAACAGCCTCGCTGTAACGTAAATGACACGATACTTAAGTGCTCCGTCATTAGGCTGTTATATCTCTGACGCTAACGAAGAGTTAAAAGTAGTAGAAAGGGCTCAATGGTAAAAATCATCTTGTTAATGTTTTCCGTTTACATCCAGAGCTTCACCCTGGTCGGAGCCCTTCATCTCCTATAGGTTTGGTTTGACTTATGTGGTTTCCTTGGGAGTACTGCCGTTTGGACTCCCAATTCAGAGAAGAAAGAGTCTCGTTCGTCATTCAATAGGTGTCGACATGACCTCACCTGCAATCTTCGGCTTGGTTGAACCTATAGTCTTAATCAAATTCTTTTTATCTATCTACCTATCTTAAAAAAAACGAACTATCAACCTTCTTGGTGCAATGTGTCGACCCAAAATAACATAGCCTATGTCCTTTCTCAAGGTCTAATATATTCCTATACCAAATTTCATCAAAATCGGTTCAACGGTTTAGACGAGAAAGCGTGATACACAGACGGACAGAGTTAATTTTGCATTTACAATATTAGTTTGGATTATGAAATTATACAAATAAATTTCATAAAATTTTAATGAACTTTTAGTTTAAGCCCAAAGCTTTTAAAAATTACTGTAATATTTAGATTCAAAAGTAATTAAGACAAGTTCACCATAATTTTTCAACAAAATATAATTTTATAACACGACGGATTCAATAATAAACACGCGATTTTATTACATCGTGCTGAAAATCAGAAAGGTTTTCATTTCTCCCTCGTTGGGCAATAACGAAGTGATGGGTTTGCCCATAACCCGCATATGAACATTATGTAACGATGTTGCTCCGTAAATTAATTATTTTAATGGGAAAAGGTTCCATTATGTTTTCCTAACTTTTCCCACGTTAATACAATAAATAGATATAAAAGGAACATCATTGTAAGATTTGAAACGAGAATCACTTTACCAAGCCTCTAATAATACGAGAAGAAATATACGAAATTTAAAATTTTATTAACATTTCGGACCGCCTACTCAAAATTAATATCCACTCGGGTTTATCTATTCTTCAGTACTGCCTTTTCGTTCCTAAATTCACCTATGCTCTCAAGTCTACACCATTTTGGAAACATTTAACAATTTTGGAAAAAATGGATGAAATTATAGAAACTACACTCTCTAAAATTTTAAATGTGGCATTGAATGACCGAGCTTCACTACAAGCGTCTCTACCGATTTGCTTGGGTGGGCTCGATATTCGCAAAATTTCAGATGTCAGCTTACCGGCATTCCTGTCTTCGGTCTACAGTACGGAAGAATTAAGTAGGAAAATTCTTGCACCTACACTAGTTGATTTTGAAGTTCTGGGTAAGACTGATGCAATGAATGCTTGGAAAATTGCATGTCCAAACACCAATCTTCCAAGGAAGAACTCTTTGCAAATTCTCACAGCTTCAGTGGGACGACTCGCTCTGCAGTTTAGTAAGACAAAATTTATTAAATACATGCTCTAATTCTGCTGAGATTGCTCGTTTACTGGCGGTTGGAGTGTGGGAATCGGGTCTTTGGCTACAAGCTCTTCCGTCATCTAACGTAGGGACTATATTAGATGACACTACGTGCCTTCGCTTAGGTGCGCCGTGTGTTTCTCCGCATCAATGCCGATGTGGAGAAGCAGTTGACCTATCGTGGTGCAGTAGCGACAATATCAACCACAAAATCCGCCGTGCTCTTGTCACCGCCAGTGTGCCAGCTGTACTTGAACCAAACGGTTTGGCTCGCGACGATGGCAAGAGACCGTATGGTGTGTCATTAATGCCATGGAGAATGAGTAGGACTCTGGTGTGGGACACAACATGCGTCGATACCATTACCCCTACCTATATACCTGGCTGCTTCTGCAGAGACTGTTAAGCGTCGCAAGTATTCTAATTCATTCAATCAATCATTAGTGATTCTGAGTTTGTGCCGTTTGGAGTAGAAACGTTTGAGCCGTGGGGTCCAAGCGCCCGCAATCTCTTCAGGGAGATTGCGAAGCGTATGGTCGACGCTTCTCGTGACCAGAGGGCTGGCCTCTTCTTAGGTCAGAGCATAAGCATTGCCATACAACGTGGCAATGCTGCCAGTATTCTGGGAACGCTACCACTAGATGCATGTGATGCGGAGGAATTCCACGACGCATTTTTAATTTTGTTTTATTTAATTATATTTTTTTATTAATGTCAATATTAGCATAGCTTTAAAATACATAAGTAAATAGATAAATATGTTAAAATAGATTAATTATAAATAAATCACTTTTCCTAGTCCACTCTCTCAAGAGTTCAAAAGATGGATACAGAATTAAGAATGTAGTTGTAGTATACACTTCTATAATCGGATTATGCTCAAAAATATTTTTTTTATACCACTTCGGTGGCAGACAGGCGCACGTCCCACCTGATGGAAAGTGGTTACCGTGGCCTATGGACGTGTGTAACACTAAAGAAGCTCAACTTCAACACTAAATAACACTCGTGCTGCCGACCCTGTAAGCGCAGAGTATCTGTGCTGTCAGTGTAGAGGACAAAGCAGGACAAACCTTAGTCATCCCACTGACAGTACAAATTCTCCAGTGAGCTCTGGCTACCCTACTCACCACATTGAACGGAGTAATCCAATATGCCTTCTCTCTTGCAAAGGATATAGTTATAAACCTTTGATATTCATTTGTAACAGACGACTTATGAAGTCAACATTGTTGTCTACACAGGTGACAAGTTATTTGATCATGTCACTTCCAGTTGCGGAGGAATCTCAACGTGTTATGCTCGGAGGCATTTTAGGTATCCGGTACATCAAACAAGCTTTCGTACATTAATGGCCCTGAGTGAATAGCTCGTCCAGTTGATTACATAGCGCTTGTCATGGAAATTATAATACATCCTGACTAAGGACTTGGTGTGATTTAGGACAAGTTGAAAATTATCTTGATATTCGAGGAAATAGTTTTTATGATGTCATTTTATTAGGCAGGATTTAAATGAATCAAAGCAGGAAATGTCACTAGAGTGTATTAAGCTGATCCGTTGAAATACAAACTTTGCCTCTATTTTGTGACCCCGTGAGACTATCAGTGTCAAAAGCAGCATGTGTATTATACCAGACTATGAACTTTTCAGGCAGAGTAGAATTTGGACCAAACATCTTTTCCCACGCGGTGTCGTACGAGGCGTCTAATACAAGGGCTGTTTAACATCATACAGATATATACAGCCCAGACTCAGCTTCAGATGCATGGCTTGAGTCAACGATAGTGCTCGAAAGACGGCAATGAGGGGAATGGTATTACGTGGGACCCAATTCAATGAATGTGAAATGTGGGTGTTAATTCACCTCTGCCTAGCCCTCCGGGGAGGGAGCTGGTGGCGGCCCTGGGAGTTAGAGTTCTCACGCTCGCCACCTTGTTTGTGGCTATGGTTCACTGTGCGTATGCATGGGCGGCCGGCGGAACGGCAGCGGAATTGAAGGAGGATAGCAAGCTAAGCTGCCCGCGAACTGAGGCAACTCGATTGTCGGAGGTCAATGAATGGCATCCACCCCCATGAGTGCAGGCCTGAGGGTGACGGGTGGAGCCACCTGTCACCCTGTCAGAAGCAGGCCGAGGTGGCGGTGCGCCTTGCGTGTCTCGCTGTTTCCGGGGACGAGTCGGGGACTCTGTGGTCCATCAGATCGATCTTGACTACCAAAGTTTTACCACCTAACTAGCGAAGGCAAAATCGTTGACTGTACAGTGACAGATTTTTGATTGTTTTTACTCCTTTAGGTTCAAGTGGGGTCGCAGGTGACAGCTAGTTTATAATATGTTTTTAGTAATAAAATGATTTCTAGCAAAAACCCGACCTTTGTTCATTGAAATAAAACACAAGAGTTTTCAATGTTTGCGGTTGTTTGAAGCTCCACACACTGTAAATACTGGGAAATATTTTAATTGAGATGAAAGAGGTAAAACATTCTATTATTTAGGTACCTGTATTTAGACATGTATAGAACACACTTGTAATTTTACCACAGTATATTTTATTAGACCGGTTTCGCCTTACGGCATCCTCAAAAGTTACAAAGGTGACAAAATACTGTGGAAAAAGTACAAGTGTTTTCTTAATATGTGTAACAACAAAATCCACCAAGTGCGATCAATCAAAACTATAAAAAAAGGTTTTATTTAGGTTTTTTTTTTTACGTGCGCAAAATCCCCACGGATACCTCCCCACCGGAGCCGGTGGAGGAGGTTCTGTCGGACTCGAACCGACTAAAACGCACGCCGCCTGTGGGTCGTTTTGGTTGCCGAAGGTGAGGTTGACAGGCATATCCCTCGCACCCCGGCCGACCCAGGGCCATCTCTCACGATCTGGCCCTCGTCTCGGGTGTGGGGACTAAAGAGTCCCCAAGGTTTTATTTAGGTTACAGAAGTAGATACCTGGATCGGATAACTGCCTGAATTCTTGTTTATGAAAGTATTTTATTTTGCGGGTTCGATCCACGCAGAGTGCAAATATTTGTACGCATGAATATCGATATTTGTATTGGTCTGGTCGTGTCTCGTAGACCACGATAAGCCGTCGGTTCCAATTGCCAAACCAACATCTATGGCAGTTGTTACAGGTAGTTGAAGCCCTAGAAAGTTCATCAACAACTGGTGTAACTGCAATGTATGGATATCACCTTTGGGTAGCGGAAGTCAGATAGCAGTCGCTTCACGGAAAATATCGAACTCGACTCTTTTCTTTGCTGCACCACCAAGACCTGGAATTCATTACCAGCACACGTGTTTCCTTCTTCCTACAGTCCCGGGGCCTTTAAGCGGGGCATGAAAAAGCATCTGATAAGGCCGCCAAGCTGAGTGCCACCATTGTAACACTTAGTGTCTGTAATGGTGACCCTCTTTCCTGAGACTTTGCCTTTAGCTTACCATCAGGCGAGGTGAGGTCAAGTTGGCGTGTCCTATATGTATAAAAAAAATCGAAGTTTAGCCAAAACCGCAGTTTTTTTTTCTCTTTATTTACCATAAGGTGAGGGCTTGATCACGCAGTGACCATGTCACCCCCATAAAACCGCAGTTACACTGGTAAAGTGGACCCCAAAACTCCATAGTGAAATCTTCCGACGCGACTGGGATTAACGCTAAGAGGAAGAGGGAGAAGAAATTTTCTTGTTTTTATATTGTGTTATTTTTTAATAAGTATACACGTAGAAGTTATATTAATATCGGCATCCTTAACTTATAGAGAACATCAAATCGATGGAAAGAATTTATTAGTATCTTCTATCTATAAATACATCATCAAAAGCATAATATATGATGAGACCGTCAAGCTGAGTATCGCCATTGTCACACGGTATGTGTAGGTAATGGTGAGCCTCTTTTCTGAGACTTTGCCTTCAGCTTACCATCAGGCAAGGCAAAGTCTAATTGACGTGTTCTATATATACAAGAAAAAAAAACATATATCTGCGTTTCCCATTGTTTTTAAATTATTCAGATGACTCAACGAGATTTTATTTGTTTTATAGACCAAAAATACTACATTGACTAACTTTCAAAACTGTTTCTTAACCTGAAAGTGTTCAAGTCATCTGTATCTCCCAAACTTCGTAACAAGTAACAAAGTCCTTTTCAATCGTTTAACTTTGACTCATAAAAGACGTTCACATTTTCTACAGTACGTCTTTGAAGAGAAAGTTAAGTAATCTAACCTTCCACCGCCTTCCTTATTTTTTGTGATGATAAAATTTTGAGAGTAAGTGGAACACAATAGCCTCACATATAATTTGAAACTTTTAATTTGGGACCGCTAAAACCTATTGTTTGCTATCTTATTCGTTATAGTGTCGAACCGAAAGTTACTTTTTCTGAACCTCTATCTGCAGATAGTGAGTGCGAATACCTAATACCTGTTTTGTAACGCATGCACGTTCTCAGGCCCTAACTTACTAACGTAAATGAGAATATATTATCATTATTATGTCTAAGTGCTATTAAATCACTCATCTGTTTCGCTTTTATATATCAGAAATATAAAAATATAACATACCGTTAGTTTTAAAACTCTTTACTATACAAATAAATAAATACTAATAACTCATCATAACTCAAATTCTTTGAGACAACTTACACTTTACACCATTGATTCAAAATTATCAACTTTAATCACCTCATGACTACGGCTGCTGAAAAGTTACTGAAACGTCGGGGTAAATGTAAATAATACGAAATAAATCGCGATAAAATCTGTTGAAAAATGGTTTAATTACAATGAGTGATATGCGTATAAAATTCGGACAATCAACTAGCCCATCGCTGTCCACTGCTGGACTAGGCCTCTCCCAATGTTAGGAGGCTTTGGCCTACTGTTTCCACGCTGGCCAGACGGGTTGGTACAGGGTTTTATTTCGAGTTTTCCTTCTCTCGCAGTGATATCGTCTGCGTATGTTTCCATTAGCCGCCTCTTACGACACCCTTCGGATGAGATGGGGTGGTGATACTTGTATTCTTTCTCCGTCACCACACGGATGGTATATGGATCATATACTGTTTTTTTATATATTGAAAACGTCAATTAGACTTCGCCTTGCCTGATGGTAAGCTGAAGGCGAAGTTTCAGAAAAGAGGGTCACCATTACTAACACATACCATGTAACAATGGTGACACTCAGCTTGACGGCCTCATAATATGCTTTTTCACACCCCGCTTAAAGGACCCGGGACTGTAAGAAGAAGGAAACATGTGAGCTGGTAATGAATTCCAGGCCTTAATGGTGGAGGAAAGAGTCACTGAACCGCTTGGTTCTTGATCGGATGTTCTGCACCGCGTGCGGGTGACATCTAAGACCTGCACATGTTGTCCTGTGTAGGAACTGTATTAAATCGGTGACGTCATAATATTCAGAGGTGAAAAATTTTAAAACTGTTAGATACGGTTGGAAATTAGCTCAACATTTTCCTTGACAACACAAAAAGTCCCGTCGAGTTAGTTTCACAAGCACACGTGTCGTCTAGGTTGGATGACAAAGGCACACTTCAGACTTGGGCGCGTCATTAGCAGAGACTACAACTTCACTAATTGGGCGAGCTCTTGGCGGCAACTGACAGTAGGGCGGTGTTCGATAATGGAATGTAAAAAAATAACACTTCCCGCGTAAAGATGTTTTTTAATTTTCTTCCTTCATTCATCAATTATATAGTTGGCGCCCTCAATTTCTGTGTAGTCTAACTACAGAACAATATCGTCAATTGATTGTGGAGGTCAGATGACAGTCACTTCACGGAAAATATCAAAGTTCAGCTGGAAAGCTGAGAAAAAGGCACAGAGATTGATTATTCAGTAATTATGTAATTAGCTGAATATCCTTGCCAGAAATAACCAAGATCGCTCAAAATTGAGAAGATATAAAGCTGGGTGATAGACCTCACTCTCCATAATAGCCAAGGGTGCAATCTGGACACAACGCTGTTATGACGATGATAATGAACATCTTACTATTTATTAAATATATTCAAAAACAGCATAGAGGTAACTTAAATAGAGATATTGAAAATAATTACAAAAGTAGCAGAGAAACTTAAATTACAGACCTCAAAAAATACTCACTACTTCAATATTCATAAAAATTTTACAGGAATTGTAACAGTTGAAACTCACACAATACAATCTAAGTTAAAATACAATTTGAAGCATTGAAAACCTCTCGGTATTTAATTAAACTTGCTTATTAAAAGTTCAACAGCCATCTAAACTCAGCATAGCTAGCAGTTAATGAATAACGTTTCACAGTTCACTCTTCGTCGCTTAAATTAAAATGCAGTGATGTTGGTTGAAATTTAATAGCAGGGTTGACGCCAGAGTTTTAATTTTATGGCGGGATATTTAACTGCAAAGATTTATTAAATACAAGGAATAGTTTGAAGTTGCTTTAGGCGGCGTACCTGTACGACCTCAAAGTTTGAACCTCGTCTATCACTATGAACCTTTAGACCTCATTGAAGTGTTTCAATCATCAAAACTGAAATTTGCCTTCACCGCCCGTTAGACTACCAATGTTCAGCCGATTCCCAAGAAGGGGGATCGCTCAGAGCCAGCCAACTATCGACCCATAGCCGTCACCTCAGTGCTGTGCAAAGTGTTCGAGCACATAATTAACAAACAGCTCATGCGGCACCTAGAGGATCACTCCTTAATTAATGACCGGCAATATGGCTTCAGACCGAAACGGTCAACGGGTGATCTTCTAGCATACGTTACCCATCTTTGGGGTGAGGCTATGGACAAGCACAGCGAGTCACTGGCAATTAGTCTTGACATCGCCAAAGCTTTCGATAGAGTCTGTCACAAATCGCTTCTTTCCAAGCTACCTGCCTTTGGTCTGCTTCCTAGGCTGTGCAACTGGGTTGCTAGCTTCCTGCAGGGGCGCCGTATTTGCGTCCTTTGTGACGGACGAGCTTCGGAGTTTCTGCGGGTAAATGCTGGCGTGCCTCAGGGGTCCGTCTTATCACCCACTCTCTTTCTTCTGCATATCAACGACATGCTGTCCACCGGCAATGTTCATTGTTATGTAGACGATATACGATGGGAGTTATCATGGACATCCTGCGGCCAAGCAGTCAGATATGTGGTGGGCGTTAAAATCCCCCAAAAATACCATTTCGGCATTCGGAAATCGCTCCTGCGCATCATCTGCCGCCTGACTCAGATATTCAAAGAGTCGAGTTGTCTCAGCATCTCCTGTATGGGAACGGTAGAGGCACACATAGATCTGACTCGTAGGACCATGGTCTACGTGTACCCAAAGGACGGAGAAGGATGGGTCCTCTAGGCAGCGCAAACGGCGACAGCAAACATCCGCCCTAACAAACACGCACACCCCGGCTTTTGCACGAAAACTTTCCTCAAGAACATAGCCAGGGTAGAGCAAGTAGGTCGTGTCGTCAGGGCGGTGTATTTGCGTCTCCGTTAGAAAAAACATGGCAGGTTTCGCCGTCTCTAGGTGTTGGTGGACGGCGTTGAGGTTTGCATGGAGCCCACAGATGTTAGTGGACTCCACCTCAAATAGCAAGCTTTTGGGAGTGTGACGAGCCGCTGTGTTGCCTATTTCTCTGAATTGCGCTGCCATGAGTTTGGGTGGGAGGTGATTGCCGCCGCAGCACCGTGTGACAAAGCGTGGGATATTGGTTTTATCTATGAATGTGAGGCATGGCGAGAGCCGACGCGCCGAACGTAAGGGCCCCCGTACCCCCCCGAGTATGGTCGCCGGGCTCCCAAATCTGGTCACCAACCGGCACGACTAACCATATCGGGATTATGCGCGGCCTGGTGAGGCAGCCTCCCAAGGTGGTTAACCCCAGTTGGGCCCCTGTACTATACCGCGGGCGGCCAGCGGCACCACCGTTTCTACAGGTCTCCCTGTTCGGCGCATCGCCCCGCGCCATCCCCACTAGACTACGCCAAGACCCACTGGTCCCACTAGTGCTGCGACAACCACCACCTCTGCCCGGCTATGCACTTGCTGACCCCTGAACACAATCCAACCGAGGGTTTTTCGCAATAGTGCACGGTTGTACCTACCCGGTCGAAACTTGGGACAAATTTGTGCCACCAAGTTTCTACCACCATTTGTCATTTATGTATGTTATATTTTGTGTTAACACTCTCTTTGGCGTGGCGGTAGTGAACGCGGTTGCTACGTAGGAGACGCCGGTTCAATACCCGCTCAGTGCAGATATTTATGTGCATGAATATGGGTATTTGCAGTGTGGTAGTGCTTCGGAGAGCACATTGAGGTGTCGGTCGCGGCTGCCATCTATGACAGTCGTTACGGGTAGTTGGAGCAATCAAAATTTCGATTAGTTTAACTACAGAACTGTCAGATAGCAGTCGCTTCAGGGAAAATATCGAAGTTCAGTCGCATCTTAGTTAGACTACTACTATGCTATATTAATTTATCATGCAACTGCGTAATTTTGTAAGGCTCTTAGCACACTGAAGCCACTTGTCGTGTGTCATAAACCGTGCGTATGAGCTGTTAGACGAAGAGAAATTTTGTGAAACTTCGACCGCTAGCAAGACCAGTCTTGCTAGCGGTCGAAGTTTCACAAAATTTTAACTGGTATTATGAAATTATTCCTTGCTTTATTTTTTTATATAAAGAACACGAGTAATGGAACTTATATACCCTCTAATCATGGAAGGGTAATTAACTAAATTGAGTGAATTCACGTCAGTGATTCGAACCCGGGATCTCTCGATCGTCAATAATTATATAACTCAAATATTTGAAATGTACACTTTTGAATAATTCCATAAAATCATCAAATCAGTAATACGTAATATGAACCGTTATTTCTCTTTTAATATTATTTTTGACTAAACACTCAGTTTTAATAAATTAGTATTTTATAACAATGTTACAGATTCATCTTGAATTTCAATTTAATTTTGATCGACAGTACAAAACCAACTGTCGGGACCATGCACAACAGTTTCACGTTTTAATTTATTCGCAAAAAATAAATCTTACAACAGAATATTTCCCATAATTCTAAAAGAGCGTGAGTTGTTGAACATTTTAGGGAAAATAAATTTATACTTTCTTTGTCTATAAAACTTTAAAAGTCTTAAACTTAGGTTTTATATATTTAATAAAAAAGAAAATACTTGAGGTATTTTCTTTTTTATTAAATATAAGACCATTAAAATTTGGTCGAGGTGTAACGATGGAAAACTTAGAGAAAATGTTATTTTTTACCACATAGTTATGTATTATTAAGATAATTTTAATTTAACCCTTTACCAGGCCTGGGACAAACCATGTAGTAATAGTGATTGTTTTATAGATTTGTATGAGTAATAACGTTTAGTTTAAGAATTTATGAATTATATTTGGAAAATAAGCTAAAAATCCAAAAAAAAACATGTGGGAAAACATAATCCCATTGCCTGTCTAGACTGTGCCTGTAATTATCTACATATAAAAAAGACGTGATGACACGCGTCTTATTTTAGAAAGTATAAATGAAAAATGTAATGCAGTTATTTATTCTTTATTATTAATAAAAAAGTGTAAAACGAATAAAAAAACCTTTTAGTCCATTCTCAATGGATAGAAAGGCTTCTTTATTCGTCTACTGGGTTTGGATTTTGGTGGTACAATTTCATGCAAGGGGTTATACACAATGATACCTTACAAATTTCGCATTGATATTTTGACCGCTTTTCCTGTTTTCTTGTACTGCAAAACCTGCATCGCTTATATGTAGACAATTCCAAAAAATGACTTCCTTTTTGCCCGAGTCTTATTTCATCCGGAACCCCGAAAACACCTCCTTTTTTATTTTTGTATACCACCGGATTTTGTTTTTTGTTTGAGATATGGCTCGATTTCAAACTCCTGGCTAACCGTAATTTGAAATCGCGATGTATGTTTTTACGATTTTGATTTTTGTATTTATATAAAATGTATGCGTTTTTATCGGCACTCTCAAACAAGAACCAAAACATTCGGAACCAGGATTTTTTTGACCTGCGCCCATCTTTCGTTGAATAATTTTGGGACATAATCTAAAGTTAGATCATCATTTTCATCCTCTGATGAAAACATCTCATTAAGTATACTATCGATCTGATGATCTTGTAATACCTGTAGAACAAAAAAACACATTTATGTAGGTACGTACTGACTGACAAATCAATGACTACAAAAATTTACCACTTCCCACAATTTATACTTCGACAAAATAAAGCGTATGTATTTTTTTCTATAGTTGTAATATTAAATGCATACAACCCGCGGCAAGTAACTAGTATAAAATAAAGATTTCAATTTATCGGGCAATGGACATATAGCTCCCACAACAGGTTAAGTCCTCTCAGGCTAAGGTTATAAGGGTCCCCACATGTTTTATTTTGTTATATCATGGTATTTTTTAAGTATTTACATATAATTTATGCATATATTACTAGAAAAACTCAAAATCTACAACATATAAAAAAATTGCACGACTTACCTTCTTCCGACTAGCCATTACGAATAAAATACGCTGCACTTTACACAAAAAAAACCGTTACACGGACGACCATAGGAAATATGATTGTAAAAGTGACATTTTCGTTCAGTTGCAACTTTTTTTGTTGTGTGACCACAGATAATATTTCTATTTTGAAGCTTTTGACAGTTTGTGGGACATTCTTTACCAAAACCCGGTAATAACCTCCAAAAATCTATGTGGGAAGCGCTCAATCCATAGCCTGGTTAAGGGTTAATGTGGTATTTTTTAACCCACTAGACAATACTAATAGATTTAAGAAATTAACAGGGCACAGTAGACACCCAATTAATGTATATAGACTTATGACTGATGAAGAAATCCTACCAAATTATTATTTACTAGCACCGCGCCGCGGTTTCACCCGCGTAAATCCTGATCCCATGGGAATATCGGAATAAAAAGTAGCCTATGTTACTCATGAAGAATGTAACTTTCTAATGAAAAAAGAATTATTAAAATCGGTCCAGTACTTTTTTGTTTATATATATACAAAAATACAAATCTTTCCTCTTTATAATATTATATATTATATTATTATATATTAGTATAGATAAATTGTTGCGTTCCTCTTATGACCAGATCACAAACTGACCATTTCTAATAATTTTAGGTATTTAGTATCCTAACTTTTCCTATAGATTTAGATAGGAAAAAGTCACTATCCAAGACATGAAATGAACTCTTGACCAGTCCCTTACAGGTCGAATTTTCTAGCCAACGAAGGTACTTGTATACGTTTTGGATATTCTAAATTCTCCAATACAAATTATTGGAGCGGCACTGGAACCATCTACCGATAAGTAGTCCATTTAGTTAGAGCGTTCACCCTGTAAGAGTCAGGTCACGAATTCAGGTTCCATCTTGAATGTTAAGTCCTTCCAGTCGAAATCAACACTATCCGATATGAGGACTCTGTGGTCCCCACACCCGAGGAGGGCCAGATTGATAGAGATGGCCCTGGATCAGCCGAGATGCGAGGTATATCCTGTCAACCTGGCAACCAAAAATGACTCACAGGCGCTGTGCGTTTTAGTCGGTTCGAGTCCGACATAACCTCTCCCACCGGCTCCGATGGTCGGGATATCCGTGGCGATTTTCGCACGTACCGTTATTGTCCTCTTTTTTACTGACTAGCTAGAATAGGCATGTGAGCATAACAAGAGAAATCCTCATCCCACACGTAATTATACAAAGTAATTAAAGCCCCTAAAACCATCGGCTTTACAGCTGATGCCTCACAAAGACATTTTTACCTCATTGGACGTAACTTGTGGTTAATTACAGCATGGTCTAACTTCTGTTCAGTTTTAATGAGGATTTGTACCACCTCCTCATTAAAATCGCTTCCAGAGTTCGTAGAAAATTGAGTTTAACTATTTCTATAGATGGTATCGCGATCTATAGTGTTGCTGGCAGAGTATTATAACAAAAAGAGCAGGCAATATATAGAAGCGAAAAGCGTAAGCCATGATCGAAGCAAGTAGAAATACTATGAGCTTATGGACAAAAGCAATACCCGCAATTAAGTAACAAACATCTAAACATCTTCATAAACCTTTACATACATACATAAATCACGCCTTTATCTCCGGAGGGTTAGGCAGTGGTGAATTAACACCCACATTTCACCAATCATTGAATTCGTTCCCATGTAATTGGGGGTGAGCCTATTGCCGTCTTCCGGGTGCTATTGTTGACTCTAGTCTAGCATCTGAAGCTAAGTTTGGGCTGTATATATCTGTCTGATGTTAAACAGCCCTATCCCTTAGTCGCCTTGTACGACACCGCATGGGAAGAGATCGGGTGGTCCATATTCTACGGAACCACACGGCATTAATCTTTACATTTATGAATATGTATTAGTAGAATTAGAGTCTATCAAATACATTAATCTATATAAATTCACAACAAACATCAATCAAACTGTATGCGGAAGATAATAAACAAATAAAAACGTTGAAGTCTGAAAGAAATAGATTTTCTTTCAATATGGGCCTATTTGCTTTTATAATGGTAATTTAATTTTGTAGCTTGTTTTTCTAGACCTTAGGTATTGTTGTGATATATCGTGCTTATATTTATTGTATTGTATGTATTTAACGGACTAACTTTTAGACGCCTCTCTTAATAGAAAGGTGGCAATTCTTATCTAGTCGAATTTCAAAATACTATTATTATTTATAATAATCTGTATTTGTTAATTATTATTTTCTTCTTTGAAAATATCTGTTCATATAGTTTAACTACAGTAAATTATTACTATATAATTAAATTGATTATTATTTTTATTGTTACTTTTATTGTTATACTTAATGCACGCTTTTTAATTGTACCATGCTGAGTACACATGTTTTGGAACTCAATCTGGAACCGAACCTTCAAATGATATTTTGTAAAATTTTGATTGTTTTCTGTTTTGTGTGCCAAATAAATAAATAAATAAAATACATACAACTAATTATAAAATGGAAAAACTTTAGGTTCTCTTTCTGGTTGTATTATTTCTGTAAAATTCTTTCTTTATAGGATATAAATTATTTTGAAAATGATTTTATTCTTTAGTCGAATGAATTATAATCTTAGTACCTAAAATAAAACGAAATAAAATATAATATCTACATCAAGAACAAGAACTCAATAAAACAGAATAAATGATCTCGTTTCAAATAAATGATTCAATGAAGTTACTTCTACGGCAGTAGGCAGGTGTACTATAAGCCCTTGCAAATTTCTTTTGAAGCAAATTTATCATTAAACTTTTAATAGTCTGCTCCGTAACAAGCTAGTCATTATTGCAACGGACAGGCAATTCAGATTGTGACCTACTTACATACTATAAGAGTTCAAAGTGAATATATTATCAGATGTCGACCTGTAGTGGTTTATTATTGATACAATATGTGGGAAGACAAGTATTTATGGAGTTGTCTGTTTCCTCTTTCCTCCTAACTCCTAACTGTTCGGAATGAATGACAACTAAATATTTGCGTGATATATACGGCACAATATGAATGATCTTATCGAGAGAGCAACCGAGTCCTAGAGTGGAGAATAAGAGAAGGCAAACAAAAGGTAGGATACCCCCTGCCCAGGTGGACGGAGGACCTGAAAACGGTGGCTGGGACAGGAGGAAATGGCGCACATTGGGAGAGGCCTATGTCCAACAGTGGACTACGGTGGGCTAATTGATCGAATGATCTAATATGCAATAAGCAGCATAGCATAATTGTTAGCATAGTTGTTTATAAAGTGGATTGCAGCTGCGGTAGTTCCTACATAGGCCAGACTAAGCGAACCATTGCAGAGAGAGTCAGAGAACATATCGCAGCTGTGAAAAACCGTCAGTTCAACAAATCGGCAGTAGCAGAACAACTTGAGTCGGGTACCAATCACTGGATTGAGCTTCATCAACCCAAAGTCCTCTCCACTGATCGCCACTACTATTCAGGGATTGTGCCTGAAGCCATTAAAATCAAAAAATATAAAAATTTCAATAGGGAAGATTCAGCAACTATCCGGAACGTGGAATCCAGTGATTAAGATACTAAAACCAAAAAACACAGTGCCGTTAAAAACTGACATAGTGAGTGTGGTGTGTCGCCAGCCTAACCGTTCATAATAAGTGTAATGGTGGGTAGGCGCTCAAAAAAAAAAATGTTCCCCGCATACCTCTCGACGCTCGAAGACTAGTCGAGTCGTGACCACGGGTGCTGCAACGCATCCGAAACGTCGGCCGAAATAGTAAGTTCCAAGATATAATTCGCGAGAAGTCCCGATACCTAGTATAATTATAATTGATATAGTGGGAAAGTACAAAGTATCTTATTCAATATTTAATTTAACCTATGTTAAGTTGCGTTTTTATACGAGAAAATAGTAAACGGCGAATTATGAAATAGCTATTGTAACCCCAGATCTCTATTTTCATGGTACGACAAATATTTTATTCATTACTTCGGTTTCACCTTTCGATATAGTACCTTCGTAAGCCGGTTTCGAGTAGCCTTAAAGGGATCTCATTTTGAAATGCAGAGTTGAACACTCAAAGCGGCTATGAATGAATTTTAATATCGTTTCGTACACCTGTAGAAATTTTCATTTTGTACGGAATTTCTTATCGAAGAAAATTTTCTGACATGCTGTGATTTTATTATGTTATGAGTTTTTACTTGTATTTCTTTTGGCAGTCACATCACCAATTGATATCCCAGATGTATCATTAGAAATCACTTCCTTTAGGAGGTAGGTCACGACGGTATTTCCGTCCAATTGAGCAGCCCGACCGGGGAAGTACCTCCGCCCTATAGAATACCGCGGCCATAATAACCTTGTGTTGTGTTCCCGACTGTGAGTAGGGTAGCCAGAGCTTACTGGAGAGTATTTTTGCTGTCAATGGGAAGACCAAAACTTATCCTGCTTTGTTTACAGGGTTGGCAGCGCGAGTGTGACTCCCTTGGTTTTACTCACGTCCATAGGTCACGGTAACCACTTTCCATTAGGTGGGCCGTGTGCTTGTTTGCCACCTAGGTGGTATAAAAAAAACTTATTCACAATGATGTAATGTAAAAGTAATATTTTATTTGCAAAGATGCGGACTAACAAGTGGGTCAGATCTCATGAATTTACTTTTATATTTGTATGCGTGTGTAAATATTGTCAACTAATTTCATTGTCATATCAATCAATCAGCCCACTGCAGTCCAATGCTGGACATAGGCCTCTCCCAATGTGCGCCATTTTCTCCGATCCTCCGCCTTCCGCATTGTCATATAGGCTCGCTTTTTCATTTTTATTTAAAAATGGCCTCAAAGAGTAGCAATAAGCAGCATTTTGTTTGAAAATCGAAAAGCTTTAATTTTTTTATACCGCAAAGGTGGCAGATAAGCACATGGCCCACCTGATGGAAACTGGTTACCGTGGCATTTGTGCGTGTGTAACACCAGAGGAGTCGCAATCGGCTGCTGACCCTGTAAGAATAGAAAGATTTTGTGCCGTCAGTGTAGAAGACAAAGCAGGACAAGCTTTTGGTCTTCCCAGTGACAGCACAAAAAGTCTCCAGTGACCTCTGGCTACCCTACTCACCGCTGGGAACACAACACACAACAACAATTTCTTCCAATCATCTTCAATCTAGAAATAAAACACGTACACAACTTTACACCGAATCCTTGAATCAAACGACATCAAATTCTGGAACTGTATAAGTTACAGAACACTACCCTTTCAAGCTGCGTCTACTAAGTTTTACTACTATTCATAAACTAATGTCATGCCCTTCAATCTGCTCCTGCTATTACGTCACGTCCAAAGATGCCCTAAATCAAGATAATAACACTCCAATTAAAACATAGAATAATAGGGCCATAAAAGTAAATGATCACATAAAGCTTACAGCACGAACTATGCGTATTACGGTCGCCATTTTAACATCCCGGTCACGTCCCCGCACTAGCCTTTTTGCAGCCAAAGTGGACCGGACCGTAAGCTATGGAATGTATTAGAGTGAAGGATATGAAGTATGTTGATGAAGAATTGTGGTAGTTGGTTGTTTGGTCTTAGATATGTCGCTTTAATTTACAACTGTTTATATTATTTCGTATTTCAAAGTACATGAACATAAAAGTAATTATTAACATACATTCCTACATATTATCACGTCTTTATCCCTGGAGGGTTGAGCATAGGTGAATTAACACCCACATTTCACCAATAATAATATTCAGTCCCACGTAATAGGAGGTGAGCCTATTACCATATCTTTTAGTCGCCTTGTACGACACAACATGGGAAGAGATGGGGTGGCCCTAATTCTACTCTGCCGGAAACCACGCGTCAATAATTAAGGCAGTACTATTTTATTATAAACTGGCGAAATGTGGGTGCTGGCATCTCTGCCTACCCCTTCGGGGATATAGGCGTGAGTTTATGTTATGTTTTGCTATTTTGTTACTAAGGGCTGGTACGACCTAACGCGAGTAAATTTATTTTAAGAATAAATAGCCACAAATTCGAAAATCAATTTCACATGTACCATATATTATAATACTAAGCACAAGCTTTTCTGACGGAATAAAGAGTTAATCTAAGGGTGGATTCAACAAAATGTAAAATTATACACGTGTTACATACATACATGCATACATATAATTATGCTTTTATCCCCGAAGAGACAGGCAGAGAAATTAACACCCACATTTCACCAATCATTCGTTGGTATTCGGTCCCACGTACTAGGGGTGAGCTTATTGCCGTAATATATCGGACACTATTGTTAACTAGAGTCATGCATCTGAGGCTGAGTCTGGGCTGTATATATGTATCTGATGCTGAACAGCCATATCCTTTACTCGCCTTGTACGACAACGCATGGGAAAAGATAGGGTGCTTCAAATTCTACTCTGCCGGAAACCACGCGGTAAACATGATTTACTATTCGAGAATAAATCTAATCCAAGACTTTATTCACAAGTTAATTAATAGACATTTTTCCATACAATCTATTGTACAGCTATACTTAGAGTCGAATTCACCCTGTGCGTTAAATTATATTTGTGGACATATGTACTGAAGATTATATTGTGTGCCAAATATGCAGCAGGACGTGAAAAAAACATCTGTTGAGGTCGTCAAGGCAGGAACAGCCATTCTAGAGACAGCAACTGTAATGGCGGTCATTATTCCTTGGACTGCACCTCAACTTACTATCATGCGGGTATACTAAATTTGGCGACCAAAACTTAAAAAAATACGAATGACTTGTGTAAAAATTAGTTGAAAGCCACCGATTTCGTTGAAATCGTACCTAATTGTTTCATAATCCATGATAATTATTACAGATTAAACTTTATTTGGAACCTAATGTATACCAATAAACAAATTAATTCAAATTGAATACAAAATCATGAATATTCATTTCAAACTGGCGATATGAGTAATGAGGTTTTTATTTTAATTTTCACACTCCGAAAGGAATCCTCTGGGAGCAAAGGGTGAGTTTTCAACCAAAGAATTTTTAACTTTACAAGTAGTCACACTTTTTAAACATTAAAATAATATTATAAATATTGCTCACTTATTGACGGCTCGTCTTTCATGGGTAACACTCTTGGTCATTAGAAGCTATTGCAGAAATAGCAACATAATGGCATACATAAATGTCTGCAAGTAGCTGAAGGGGTAGGTTAGTGCGGGAACGTGTCAAATGGCCACCATAGCGTGCCGCTTGCCATAGTTAAATTTCAATCGACATTCAACAAGATCTAAAGTATTATGGATGTAACTGAAAATGAGGAAGATGACTAACACTAGTCAAATCTTTATGAAAATACACTCTACTGCGCCATCTATAATTTGCAGCAGCTTTATAGGTTTACTATTAATTTTATATTAATAATAATAAATGTCTTTATTGTATACCAATAACATATTTAATTACAATATGAGGTGTAAGTTTGTGGCACGTACAGATGGTGGCCTTATCGCACTGCGGCAATTTCTTACAGACAACCATATAACCATTCATTGTACAAAAAACAAAATATGATGAGGGGTGATCGCCGTCGATAAAAACAATTTCACACGACAGTGGTCAGAAAAGACCCTTCTATGTCATCGGTAAATTGAGATATATTATTGATAGATATGTTTGAATCAATCGACTAATTCGAAGTCAAACATTGGTCAAGTATAATTCGGTTAATGTCAGAGTGTTCGTGGAATATGTAGAACGTAGAACTCGCATGCTCTTTAACAGAGATATGAATCGAAACGATCGACTAATTCAATATTTACGAGAGTATAGTTTCCCCATTATGGAATGGATATTGTTAAACCAACAAAACACCAACACAATATGTTTATCTTATATTCTTGAAGCGTAGGAAATACTAAGAGATTTTTCTGTTTTCAAAACAAACATTTTATTGTGCAATTGAAAACATAATTTATTTATTTATTGATACACACAACTAATACAAGACCTCCGTGGCGTAGTGGTAGAGCATTCGACTGCTATGCATGCTATGGTTCGATTCCCGCTCAGTGCAAATATTTGTATGCATGAATATGTATATTTGCATTGGTCTGGGTATTTCTATGTATAATATGTATGTATTTTCAAAAAATAAAAATGAAGTAAACTATAGCATTGACTGAAGACAAGATTCCATCAATACCTCTTTAGAATGAAAGTTTTACTTATGGAATTTTAATTATCAGATTTCAATTTTAAAATCATTGAATCATCATTGATATTAGTTTCCCAGCAATGATTTAACAAGTATAAAATTATTCAATAGCGAACCAACGCAAACATGTATACACAGAGTAAAAATATATCTGTTATGTCACCGTTATGCACAAGTAACAAATGTGTGACGTGACAAATGTTACCACCTGTCACCTTTCTCGGAAGTTGTTTGTGTACAGGTTGAGCAATAAGGTGTACCCTTGCGTTAACCACGTCGATTATTTATGGTGGGAATGGCAGCACGTCAACACTCTACCATCGTTAAAATCGTGTTTTTACGAAAAAAACACCGTCCAGGAAATTAATTCCGGAATATTGCGTACGTGAAACTTAATAATTAAACTTTGTGATGCTTTTATTATTTATGTGATGTTTTGGTGCTGCGGGTTATGTTTATACGTTTTTGAAAACACCATCAACATTTGACTTTTTCTCTTATTTTACGTGCGAATAAATCTCCTATACCTCCGAAGAGCTCTGCTGGTGGAAGAGGTTATATCGGACTAGAACCGACTAAAACGCACGACGCCTGTGGGTCATTGTTGGTTGCCGAAAGTGAGTTTGACAAAAATATCCCTCGCATCTCGACTGACCCATCTCTATCGATCTGGCCCTTCTCGAGTGCGGGGACCACAGGGTCCCCTATTCATCCCCGGAAATGAGGAGACGCGCATCGTGTGCCGCCACCGCGGCCTGCTTCTACTAGGGTAACACCCGTCTCCATCCCCAACCATCACCCTGTATGATAAAAACGTAACGTTAGATAGTTAGCAATCTAATTACTAGCATCACACTAGCCGGAGTATTTACCATGTTTTTCATTTGTTTCTAAACGGAACATTGGGAAATTCCCAATGAGTGTTACGCTATTTGTAATCTATTCTTTTGGACATACCATTATAAAAATATGAAAAAAACATTTTTGATATACACACATCAACAAAGTCTAGGGAACAAGGACATTTCTAGTTTTTATTTAAAACCCCTTTCTTGTAATAGTGAGTGTTTTATATCAATAGAAGGGTATTTTTATACCGTTTTTAATTTTAATTTTAATAAAAACATTTTCTTACCAATTTTTTTTTTTTTTAAGAAAGAATTGAATAGTGCCAATATTGAGTATTACAACCTTCTATGATTAGGCACAAAAATAACGAGGTAGTAAGAAATACAGTAATTAACCGTACTTTAAACGTTTTTAATAATCTGTAGGACCTCCTAAAGCATTAGCAACAGCTCGACAACGGCGTGGCATACTTAGTATGAGATTGTCAATCATCGTCTGTGGAATATGGCTCCATACACTGCGAATGTGTAAAAAAAGTTGTTCTTCAGTGTTCAGATTTTCCAAAGAATCACTGAAAGCTCTTCTCCCAAGCAAATCCCAGGCATGCTTTATGGGATTGAGGTCGGCAGACTGAGCAGGCCATTCCAACGTCGTCATATTGTGCTCGCTTAACGCATTGACCACTACCCTCGCGGTGTGTGACCGTGCATTATCTTGCATGAACATAAAATCTTGACCGAACTGCTGTCGATGAGAGATTACCATGGGGTGTATAACCTCCTGAATGTATTGGTTTGCATTCAAATTGCCCCGTATCCAAACGAGGTCGGTCCTTCCACCAAGGCGAATTCCAGCCCATACCATGATTGTTCCACCTTGGTAAGAATGAACTTCTTGCGGATTCTGGAGACGACTCCGACGTTCAGGAACTCGCCATATACGCACTCTTCTCGAATCAGGATGAAAACCGAAGCAAGATTCGTCGGAAAACAGAACCCGTGCCCATTGATGGTCGGTCCACTGTAAATGTGCGTTAGCCCACAATAAGCGACGACCTCGATTTCCACGTCGAAGAGCTGGAACCCTAAGCGGTCTGCGAGCATAAAGATTGGCTTCGTGTAGTCTTGTTCTGACAGTTTGATCGCTAATAACCACTTGATGCTGAGACTGGAGGCCTGCGACCAACTGACGAGCAGTAATCGTGGGTTGCCGCCTTGCGGAATTTTGCAAGAAACGATCTTGTCGCGGGGTAGTAACCCTATTTCGTCCCCTGTGACGTTCGGCAACATCCCCTGTAGACCTGTAGCGTGCCCATAATCTGCAAATTACGCTTGGTTGGGTGTTGACAGCATCCGCTACGTCGCGTTGAGTTCGTCCAGCTTGCAGCATACCAACAGCCCTTAACATCTCTTCGCGACTTAAATGACGACGTGACATGATGACCACAGTCACAAAAATGCACAAACCATACGTAAAAGACGTATTATTGATAATAAACGTTATTTACAATAAAAAAATAAAAAAAATTATTTTGCCTCAGAGAAACTGCACAATCAAACACTTTTAAAAGTTTTCCCTCCATATTCGAAAATCATTACTTATTTAAATTTATTTTTAAATTTCGAACAACTCTGTAATCTACTTTATTCTATTTTTATTTATTTGCTGCCAGTTATTTGCAAAACAAGATTTACACGAAAAAAAATAATTGGGGTCATCTTGTTCCCTAGACTTTGTTGAGGTGTTTATATCGTTCTACCTGTCCACGTTTTGACTCACGCTAAGCATTTATTGAGCAAACACTAGATCATTATTTGAGCATCGGCTTCGACTCTAAATTAAGGCATCTATCTACTCATTGCACGAAACCAAAATAAATATAAAATAGCACAGGTTAAACTGTCGCCAATTATACACTACTTTAACTTATACAACACTCAACAGCTGGATTAATATTTTAAACTGGAACCGCACTTTGCTTAAGCAAACTCAATTAAAAACAATATCAAACTCCAACAATCCGGCTACCTGAGTATAATTACCCATTTACTCATTCAGACACTTTACCCAAAACGGTGCTATTTATCAAACGCCGTAAGACCGGATAAATTAATGGCTAAGTCCGTTTTCGCTTTTAAGATGGAATTTGTACCATGTAAGCAAAATAATGGGTACTCAAACGTTATGTATGATATATGGCTGACGTCGTAGATTTGGACTACTTCATTTAACTGAGTCTAGATTTTTTTGTGTTTAGTGTGTTTTTTGCGGTAGCACCAAGATTTTTGAAACCCAAGACACCCTTATTTGCAAACCACTATACCTGCTGATTTCAGACGATGTGCTAACGCAACCTCCTCCTCTGTTGGTTGAAAGGTCAGGTGGATCAAGAGAAAGAGTATGAAGAGGCCCCTTGGGCTTTAAATTACGAGGTTTGTATGCAACTCTGCTCGTTCTGACTTTAAAGACTTTAGAAAATTAGCCATAACATCATCATAATAGTCATCATCAGCAGCGTCCTTTCTTCGAAAGAATAATTCTTTCGAGCCCAAGATTCGCTCATCTACTCTGTCTCTTCCACTTCATATGTTCTTTGACATCCCTATATTGAAATTATTCCAGCTACAAGAACTTGATATAACACACTAATATGATTCCACGCAAGTTAGTCATCTATATTTACCTTGACCAAGCTAAATTCGGTCAACCATGAAAGTTCCAAGTACTAATTGATCTATATCCTAAATCAACATTCACCCTTCGACAGTGTGTTGATTAAACTTTCGAATAGGACCGACGTTAATCAATCATACTGTTACACTTCTATGTATCGAACTTTTATAATCTAGGCCGTTTAGCAATCTGATTTTTAATTTTTAAAACCGAGATAGCCTAGTGGTATGGGTTATAGACTGCTGAGACGAGATCTTGGGTTCAATCCCAGGTTTACCATGGCACACACCAATGACTTTTCGATTCTTTTTGAAGTCATGTGTGTATTTATCGCAGGTTTATAAGTGCCCAGTTAATGGCAATAGGCTCGCCACCTATTATATTGGGACATAAACATAAACTGGCGAAATGTGGGTGCTAGCACCTCTGCCTACCTCTTCGGGGATATAAGAGTGAGTTTATGTTATGTTATGTTTAATGAGTCGAATTCATCAAATCTATCTGAGTGCCATAGCAGGTGCATCTAAAGCTTATACTTTTGAACACAATTTCTCTATAGTTAATTTGGCCTTCAATAGTCTGGAAACGGAAAAGGAGTGTTTCTTCACTTAACTTTTTTAGGCCATTGTGCATTGCTTTTACTGGATTGTCCAAGCTTCTAATTTATAGAAGAAAGGCCAGGCTAGAGGCTCGTTCGTCAATTATTCGGATTACTTATTGACACAGACATATGGTTGGTATGCACTCCGGTTTGTGTCGTTACTTGGGAAAACCACAGCTTTTAACTTAGTAGTAGTAGTTAACGTAGTAGTGATATTTTTGGTTTGCTCGAGATATACTTGAAATTTCGAATCTTTCTAATTGCCTAAAATATGTACCTAATTAGTATAACATAAATGAAATAAGAATAACACAAAAAGTTCTGAATTTTAGTTAGATGTCTAGAATTCATATTGATTAACATTAAAAAGCAATTATATGTTGATGGCGTAGGTAAATTTAAATTAATTCTTGTGTCACAATTAGAGGTAAATTGAAATGTACTGAAATAAATATTAATGAATTGCGGTCGTTTTATAATTGAATACAGTTAGGTTTTGTGAATATTATGATGAATTCTAAGGTATGTTACAGTAATTAGTACGCTTTTGGGTAGAAGAGATGTGACTTGCTTGTTGATATCATCATTATAATGTAGGACACCTAGTTCAGCTGTGCATTTCTCTAAGTCTACAGCGGCAAGCACAGCGCGGCGACGGCCTTGATAGAAATTGCCATTGGTCGGACTGGGTGGGTGGGTGACGTCACTGGAGATCTGCCAATGACAAGTTCTATCAAGGCTGTCGCAGCGCTGTTCTCGTCGCTGTGTTTAAAGAAATAATATAATAAATAGAAAAGAAATGAACTTTATACAAAGAAAAAAAATCAACGCTCTAACCGACATCAAAATATTTTTAGTTTCAACTCACTTCAATCAACTTTTTCAAATTTTTAAATTCATTTAAATCAATTGTTAAACGTCAGACAGATATATACAGCCCAGACTCACCCTACAATGCCCTTCTTGATGAACCCCATATTGCAGTCACTTGGTAAAACCACTGGCAAGGAGGTTTATTCTATAGCTTGAGCGTGCAAGGGATAATATTGTTTTCATTCCTCACAGTGCTCACCGTTGAGGATGGAGTCGCTGCCCATGGCGACGGATTTAATTTTACACATAAAAAATAAAAAAAAGAAGTAGGTGCCTATGCACACATAAACAACACCGTAGACGAGCAAAGTTAAAGAAGAGATATAAGCTTCTTTGCAAATGAATAAAGAGGCTTAATATTCCTTATGAAAACTTTCTCATTTTGTATTTTGTTTTGGCCGGATCTTTATAAAAGTCAAAACATAAAGTACATACACACATATAATCAGTCCTTTATCCCCGGAGGGTTAGACAGAGATGTATTAACACACACATTTCACCAATCATTGAATTCGGTCCCACGTCTTGGGTTGTAATATATTTTACATAACATTACATAAACTCATGACTATATCCCCGAAGGGGTAGGCAGAGGTGCTAGCACCCACATTTTGCCAGTTTATGTTTAGGTCCCTTGTTTTGTTATAGGTGGCGAGTCTATTGCCATTAACCGGGCACTTTTAACCTGCGATAAATACACACATAACTTCGAAAAGCATCGAAAAGTCATTGGTGTGTGCCATGGTAAAACCTGGGATCGAACCCGAGACCTCGTCACAGCAGTCCATTACCCATACCACCAGGCTACCGTGGTCTCTCTGTCTGTCTGTCTGATGTTAAACAGCCCTTAGTCGCCTTGTACGACACTGCCTTGTAGTGTGTCAATAGAGTTTGTTAATAGACTAGGCAGATTCTATTGCGATTGATTTTGCGTGATTTTAATATACTAAAACTCTATGTGACCATCATTCTTCTTAGCATTTTCCCAACTGACTTTGGTGCTTTCAGTCGAAGAACGAAACGACTTAACTTCAATATCATTTTCTGCGAAGCGACTGCCGTCTGACCTCCACAATTCACTGGCGATATTATAGTTCTGTAGTTAGACAAACTCATCACGACCATGACTGCTCTAAAGCAACAGAAACGTTCTGTAGACTGTAGAACTTTTTTTTACCAAAAAAAAACAAAATAATCGCAAGGTAAAGTATTACTCATAAAATTTTAATACAATTAATTTTATTAATTATATTAAAATTTTATGAGTAATACTCTCGCAAAAAAACTCTTTTGACACGACTCACGAATATTTGGTCTGAAATTACTAAGGCTGTACAGTATCAGAAATCTCACTCCGAAACTTTTATTTATCAAATTGAACGAGAACGCAATGAAGTCCCAACTGGCCGTAAAGCTCGGAGGAACGTGAAATGGCACAACTGGGTGAAGTTTAAATATTGTGGGGTGCCTGTGTGAGCGGAGGTACACTGACGTATAAAGTGAATTTATAAATATTGTCAACGAATGCCATCGTAGGGCTCAAGAATTATTCAAGACATTCCGTTCCTTATTCGTCTCGCAAGGGACTTGGCCAAAATTTGCATAACTGTTGTTTATTTGATTTCGTGCTCGCAGGTACCTATGTATGTTGTAGTAGGCCAAGGAAGTCTTCTGAATTGGGTCCCGAGAGGTATAAAAACATAAATTTTACGAGGATTTGCTTGAAAATCCTTACATTTTTTTATACCATTTAGGTGACAGACAAGCGCACGGCCAACCTGATGGAAAGTGTTTGGCGTGGCCTATGGACGTATGTAACACCAGAGGAGCCACACTCGCACTATCGACCCTGTAAGCACAGAGTTTCTGTGCTGCCAGTGTAGAAGAAAAAGCAGGACAAGTCTTTAGTCTTTAGTCTGGGAACACAATACGTTGTTGTTAAGTTATTATGGCCGCGGTATTCTGTAGGGCGGAGGTACTTCCCCAGTCGGACTGCTTTATTGGGCGGAAATACCGCCGTATCCTACCTCCTTATATTCAGCTATGTTCACAGTTTGTCTACCGATTTCGTTTATTTATTGTATAGTAGTACTAGTTCTTGAGGCAGTTGATTGTTTTTCCCATCTTGTCTGACTTTTCCAAAAATATTTAGTCTCTAGTCAAAACTAGGTATGATAAATATAACTAGCTGTTGCCTGCAGCTCCGTCTACGTGGATGTCGGGTATCGTGACTAATGTCCTTACCCAAGGACTATTGGTTTAATGGGTTAGACGTGAAACCGACAAAGAGACATATAGAAACACTTACACATTTGTAATATTGGTAAAGGTAGATTACAAAACTTATAAGGTGACTTAAAAACTATAATTATCAAGATATTTATGTTATATAATACGATTTGTACAAAAGCTCTTTATTTATCACATACAAAATAGTCAAAACATAAATACACGAAACAAACTCGCGATAATGTCGCGTCAAACAACCCACTCCGCATCGTTCCCGGCGCAAAGGTGCCCATGATGCTGGCCGCGTTGCCCCGCTGAATCGCAATAGCCAACCTTTGCCCCAGGAACGAGCCGGATCGGAAGTCACCGCCTTGGTCGTGAATGCGGCGGCCAATTTCCGCGATCAACCTCTGTTTAAATACTATACTGAATGGTATCGACGCGGTTAGCATCGCTGACATTGTAACCTTACCCTGTAAGATGATGTTCTTACGAATGAGTTGGGATTTATTCAGAGATATATCTCGAAAACTTAAAAGTACTTTATAAGGATTTCGTTTCGAGAATAATGTGCAAATGTAACCTCATCTGGTTTATTCCCGTGAACTGTATACATTAAAAGGTAAATTCACGTGAAATGAAATGAGTTGGAGTAAATTTATGTAGTGTTAAACATGTGAATAACAGCTGCCAAGGTTGAATATAATACGTAATAAGTTTTAAACTTTCGCGTTCCATCATAAACAATTATATTATGTTTGTGGTAATTACTGCGTTTATGTTTTGTAACACGTTCGCGTTAATTCTAGTAAACATGATTTTATAAGCATACACGTGATTACATGTTGTTTTCATTGAACACCAGCCAACAGCGCTAGCCTAGTAGTATGGGTAATGGACTGCTGAAACGAGGTCTCGGGTTGGATCAAAGGTTTTACCATGGCACACACCAATGCTTTAAGATGCTTTTCGAAGTTACGTTTGTATTTATCACAGGTTTATAAGTGCCCGGTTAATGGCAATAGACTTGCCACCTATTACATTGGGTCCTAAACATAAACTGGAGAAATGTGGGTGCTAGCACCTCCGCCTACCCCTTCGTTTATGTTATGTTATGTTCATTGCACATAATTGTCAGCGAAGAACATTGTCCAATTTTATTCATAATAAGCAATTTAGATAAAATGGAACTTGTACAAGCGTCATCTTGTTAAGGCAGTGACCACCATTTTGACTTTATTCTCATATAGTAATGTAGTCAAATCGACGGGCTGTATATAATGTAACGTTGTCTACTGCTGCTGTATGCGGTCGACTACGAACTCATACGTTATTAAGTTTCGTTCATACCATATTTTAATCAAAGTCTTTTTTATTTTTTCAGGTAAGCTTCTGGAGCTATATTTGTGTCTAGTTATTAACGGGTGAGTGCTCTTACAGTATTAAAAACCGGTCTACTGTTGATGTTATGTTCAGAAGCAGTTACATCAAATATAGAATGGGGTGTTGTGGTTTAAGAGATGCGGCCCACATTAACATTTTAAAATAGCTACGCGTACTCGTGGTTTTCCTTGCTACTCCCGGTTATAATTGACTCACAAAACTATGAAGTGATAATATAATAATATACGAAACTGTAAATAGTTATAACTGGGTTATATGTGTGGAAGTGTGGGTCCTTTAGATTACATCGTTGTCCATTCCACCATGTTTTGAAAAAAAAAAATTGTTTGAAAAAAAAACCGTGTAGAAAAGCCAGTTACACTTTTCACTTGTAAAATAGTTTAGCATTTTGTATTCACTTAAATATTAGTAACACCATGTGAACGCCATCTATGAATTTTAAATATAACTAACTATGGGGTGGAAACTTTAAGCAAAATAAGTTATGTGCAATTATTATAATACAATGAAAATCATAAGATTTGTATTATGCTTCATACTGATTTATGTTTACAACTTGTTGTACAAGTTAATTTACATATTGTAAAGTTAGATGAGTTGTTTTGCCAACTAACTAGTTCTATATTTTGCGGTTAGATGGCGCTGTAACAAAAGTTTATCGGAAAATTTGGAAGTTTTCGAAAAATTATATGCTGTCGTATTTTTCTTTAATTTCCTTATTTATTATTAAATATAGTTTGGTACACATTTACTAATTGTTTTAACGATTTAAAAGTTGTGAGCACCCGGAGGACTTCCTAAGTGCTAACTAAGCAAGCAGTGGTTGACAGCGCATGCGTGAAAATGCTCCGCCCTAACTCCGCCCCCTAAGCACGCTTTCTTTTTCTAGCTCCAACTTAGTTGAACATTTACCCTCTTGCTCTTCTGTGAGCCTGGTACAAAGTAGACATTTTCCGCTCTAATCGGGATTTCCAGAAATCTATTTCAGCCATTTTCGCATTAGATTTTCCTTTATCCTGTTCCCCTCACCTCATTCCCCAGTTTCCCCGAGCAAATCCATGGCTAAAGAAATTTTCATCATATTCTTCTTGTTTATGGTCGCCTAGTACATTTTCCCGTGGAGCGCAGCCTTCCGCTACGGGTTGGCGCTACGCGCTACGAAAGTTACTAGTCTACGTAAATTGTAGCGCCATCTACATTTAAGTGTTAATTTTGATGTTGCTTGTTTTGTATTAATATGAGTAAAGTAAGGCCAATGAGACGAGATAAAGAGTGTAAACAAACGAACCGCTACTGAGTTTACATTGTTACTTTTCTAATACAGACGACAGTGATGAAATGTGATCAAACATGTTTTACCAAAAGACATACCAATACAAGAATAGGTATCGCCGATTAGAAATATGCTCGTAGCACTCAAGGGTGATTCCTTTAACTCCTAACCAAACGTTGCATAACGTAATACATGAAAGTGAATTAAACTTATAGAAGTGTTGTTTCAAAATAATAATGAACTTATTAAATAAATTCATATTTCAACATTGCTTTATTTTATAATTTTTATTTTATGATATATTTATTCAGCCATTAAAATTATACATATAAACACAGTTTCTGATTGAGAATATTACAGTAAACTTAGACAAATATATGTCTGGTTTTAGCAACTGCTGCTGAACTAGGCCTTGACTTGTATGTCACAGTAAAATCGTAAAGTATGTATTTTTAGTTAGTAAAAAAACCGTTGTATATCACACAACGAGAAGTGAAATAATGTTGTAAGATAAATACAGATATTTTGTAACAGTGGTTGAAATACTGAATACAGCTGTGTTTCAAGGAAACAAGAGACAATACAGCAACAAGAGATGGGACGGGTTGAGACGGGAGCACTGAGTCGGAAAGAGCTGATAAGATAAAATCTGGCTGAATCACTAAACACGACGAGCTATTTCAAACATTTTCATTGACACAACTACGCTATAAAAGATGCATGTTTTACACCTAAAAACATACATACAAAAATTTATTTTTTTGTTGCTAAACGCAACACTGAACCAATTAGGCTAATTTTATTTTCATATTCATTTACATATTCGATATATGAGTGTCAAAAAATTTTTTTGTATTTTATTTTCACTTGATATGATCCTGACCTTATCCTGAGGTAAGGATTTTAAATATAAAGGATACATCCAGGTTGTTGAAAAATGTGTCATTATTTTGGAAAATACATCAAAAATCTATCATATTGCTATACAAAATATATAGCTTACGTACTTAGGAGGTGAGCCTATTGCCGACTTCCAGGCACTATTGTTGACTCAAGTCATGCATCTGAGGCTGAGTCTGGGCTGTATATATCCGTCTGATGTTAAACAGCCCCAACCCTTAGTCGCCTTGTACGACACCGCATGACATTGACACTTTTTATCATGTAAAGATTTCATGAAATTGTTCATACTTTTATTTGACACTTATTATTTTATCAATCCTTACGAACACATTCTCGTACTTCATGGTCCCTACTACTTTGTTAGACGGCACTGAAGCCTCCTACAACTTTCGTTACCAAGCAGCGCATGATAAGGTTTAGCAGCAAGCCTACTATGAACTCTTTAAAAAAAAAGGCTGTCTTATTACCAACACTGCACTGCACAAATAACTGTAATCCCATATACTTTCCGTCCTCGAAGAGAAATTCTAATCTGTATTGTTCTTTTAAAGTAAACAAGAAGTTTATTTGCAAAATAAAAGTATTCTTGAGAGAGAACAAGGTCGGAATTAAGTCTGTTTCTGTATTGAAATAATTTGTTATCTTCATTTGTTATCTTACCATTTGTTCATGAAGTGCTGAAAGAAAACGATAAGACTAACAAAACTACACCAGATTACCCGCAAGCGGTGTGATCAGAGTGTAGTTTTATTGGTGACAACTGAAAATCTTAACAACGTGTGTGTAACAATATGGTCCTTATAAGTTGTAATTTCTACAATTTTTCTATTTTACTCGTACCTTTTTGTTCAATTGTAGTAATATTGTTTATTTTAAGTATTTTAACTGTGTGATCTTGTTGCATAAGCATATTAAAGCCATTAAATAAAATTTCATTACTAAAATACCGCGTTGCGTTCAAAATACTTGCATGTGTTGTTATCAAAATCTCTACCTTAATGTTACAAGGCAATGTAAGTGTGTAATGGTACAACGAGCATCCTTGTTCTTTATGTTACCCTAGTACTTTTTCAGACAGCCACGTGTCGATCGGCTCATGTTGCGACAAGTACAACTGAACCTGCGGCTGAACTGAATAAGGTCAACGCAGGTCGTCGTCTTAGTGGGAAGTGAACCGTAGCGTGATATAATTACAGGTCATTATTATCTGTCTAGGGTTCGTACACATTTTATATCAACTTCCAAAAAGAAGATTATCAAATGATGCTTATTTCAATGGGATTATCAAAATCGACGTAATTTATATGTACATTATTTGCATTATTGAACTATACTTAGTTATTTAAAATGTGAAAATTTGTGAACAAGTTTGTGTTATAATTACTCATTCACGCGCTAATGGGCTACTAAACGTATCCTGGCA
The DNA here is from genome assembly GCA_963662185.1 of Eilema griseolum. Classification (NCBI taxonomy): domain Eukaryota; kingdom Metazoa; phylum Arthropoda; class Insecta; order Lepidoptera; family Erebidae; genus Eilema; species Eilema griseolum. The sequence continues at coordinate 24,816,961 of OY759233.1, read as the reverse complement.
GTTTGCAACAGAGATAGGTTAGAATCGAGAATATCACAAAGACTTCCTATCACTACATTAGTTTCTCATGGGCTGCATAAAGGGGTACATAATTTAACGTGGTCTACGACTATTAAATAAATGTACTATTTTTTACAAAACTATGCACCATATTCCAAAGATGCTAAGCCAAAATACAATATCTACAACAAAGATATGAAGGTCAACCCACAGATTAACCACAAAATATTTCATATCACAATTCCTATCCAATCTTTGTAGCCCAAGGGGGCTCCGAACGGTTGGCTGCCCACAAAAATTGTTTTTGTGGAAACTGTTGACTTTAATGCCTATCTTGAGTGTTGATCAAATACTTCGAACGTACGATACGAAACTATAGAACATGTATCTTTTTACTTTTTTATAGTTATGCTCGTATATTTTTGAAGCCTTAGTCTAATCGTAATGGGCACAATTTCGGACTATAAAAGTCTTTTTATGTTATTTGAAATACAAATGTAAATTTTCTAAATGAAAACTCAATTATTGAAGTCTCATCCAATGGTTTGCAGACAGGCTCTACATTACTTATTGCGAGATTAATTTCGCTGCAAATCGTGGCAAACCATTTTGCATTCATAAAATGCACACCATTTAACCTCCATACTTCATAGCGAGTTTAATTTATTTTGCCTGTTGTTCTGACCGCAGTAGCCTAGTAGTATGGGTAATGGACTGCGGAGACGAAGTCTCGGGTTCGATCCCAGGTTTTACCATAGCACACACCAATGACTTTTCGATGCTTTTCGAAGTTATGTGTGTATTTATCGCAGGTTTATAAGTGCCCGGTTAATGGCAATAGGCTCGCCACCTATTACATTGGGACCTAAACATAAACTGGCAAAATGTGGGTGCTAGCACCTCTGCTTACTCCTATGGGGATATAGGCGTGAGTTTATGTTATGTTATGTTGTTTTGACCATATTTCCTTTCATTTACAAAAGGTCTCAAGCTGTTATTAATTATTTTCTATTGTAATATAATAATGTTTTCCGAGTACTGTTGCGGTAGCCGCGCTTCTGTAGCGCATCGACGAATTTTGCTGAAGCACGTATTGATGATTTTTATGTCATCAGACGCAAACGTATATCGTCATTGCTAAGCAGACTGTGTGGCAGCAGTAACTTCTTTCTGAGAACATTAATAGATAAATACGATTGTCCTATCGAAATTACTGGGTAAAATTTGCTATGTTTTATTATTTTTTTTTCAATTAAATAATTAGTAATTCATATATTCAACATATAAAATGTCACATCATTATTGGCAATAATTTGTTTGCAATCATTATTGGCAAAAGTTGAAATTGAGTAAACAATTAAATTACTTACTATCATTAGTATTTCTAAAATGTTACAATAGAATTACATAACGTTTAAATAAATCGTATTTTTCATTTCATTTTTTCATTTTTACAGTATGACTGATTTTATTACTGAAAATGGTTTCAATTTTAGTTTTCATTATAATTTAAAAAATGTTTAGTAGTATGATCAATTATACTTAACTGACATAGACAAAGTATGAAGTGATTGTAACTAAACTTAAATGAACCTATGTTGCTTTAAATAAATAAATTATTATTATTATTATTTACTCATTTTTGACGATATCTGCACTGAACAAAATAGCTATTTAAAAAGATTCACTTTTAAATGATTTAATCGATAAGTAACGCAAAAAGTAATTTTATAGACTACTTTTATCCAAATCTACACCAATGTTTCATTCAGTAAAATATCGACGTACTGTATGTTTTTCTACTTCCTCGTTACCGCTGAAACCTACCACAACTCGTAGCCAGCGTACGAAGTCTCATATATTTTTTCATTTGCTTGATAGATGGCGCCACCCAAAGTTTCGTAGCAGAAAGCTTCGGTAGTTCCGGAAAGCGCCGTACAAATGTTCAATATCCACGTATTTTATGTTTTCCTAGTACCCCGTTACCGAAGAAGCCTCCCACAACTTCGTAGCGAACGTAACAGAACCGAAGCCTCGTACTTGTATTTCGTAGCAGCAATAAGATATTGTAGTAGCAACACGTAGCCAGGAACGTGTAACCCAAGAAGGACAGAATATGATTAAGTTCTTCTCCATGGTTTAATGGAAGTCTCATAAACGATTAATTTATTATTGTTATCGAAAAATTGTTATTTTATAATACTAATATTATGATCTGATGAAGTTAAATATTCTCTTGATAAATAATAAAAAAATGGGATACTGAAAATTCAATTTCGCGACGCATTTTAATTTTAACCATAATATGTATAACATTTCTATTTGTTTTTTTTTAGTATACATTAAAAATTTAACCTTTCAATAGATATAAAATTATAAGTTTAAGTCTATAAGAAAAGAAATGATTTTCTTAAGCCATATTATTCGCATCTCAAGTGACAGCACAGCTACGTGGTAGAGCATAGTGTAAATGTATGTGGTGTAAGAGAATATTTACATCAATATTTATGTACAATATCCACGTACTGTATATTTTCTTGGCACCTTGTAACCGATGAAGCCTCCCACAACTCGTAGTCAGCGTACCATATAATTTTTCATATTGTTACCTTAATGCTTCATAGATGGCACCACCGTAAGTTAAGTAGCGGAAAACTTCGGTAGTTCCAGAAAGCACCGTTCAAGTGTTTCAAATCTACATCAGTGCAATATCCATGTATTCTATGTTTGCCTAGTACCCTGTTACCGATGAAGCCTCCCACAACTTCGTAGCGAACGAACCAGAACCGAAGCCTCATTCATATTTTGTAGCAGCAATAAGATATCGTAGAGTAGCAACACGTAGCCAGTAAGTTACGTGTGACCGTATGAAGCCTCATATACTCATTTAATTTTATCATCGAAAAAATTCATTTGATAATAATAATAATGAACTGATGAAGTTAAATATTCTCTTGATAAATAAAAAAGACATGTGATATTGATAATTGAGTTTCACAACCCATTTTAACTACTAAGCTCTGTAATAATAATGTCTTTTAATTTCAGTTCTTTTAGTTTTAGTTTTATTTTAATCTTTTTTGTATATATTAAGTACCTACATTAATTATATTTTGAGTTTAAGTCTGTAGGAAAGAAATACACTTAAGCCTTAATGGTACCTAAAGTGACAGAACATTTAGGTAGAAGTGCGTAGTATAGATATATGGGTGCAAGAGAATATCGCGTTTACAATTGTATATAGTGCGTAAAAATATTAAGTTTAAAGCTAAGTCCAATAATGTTTGTATGTATAATATTAACCTTTTTTTAAATTTTGTTTCCATGTTTGGGAACCAAATATGAAAAATCTGAGTATATAAATATATATATAAATATGAAAAAAATTTCACTTTAGGTAATAAAAGGCATTGTAAGGCATTGGGAAGAATTCAAGGACCTTATCGTCAACTCTATTCTCAATTTTGTTAGCTTTTTATTTGATAGATGGCACCACCTTAATTTTCGTAGTGCTAAAGCTTCGGTAGTTCCGGAAAGCGCCATTCAAAAACGGTTCAAATCTACAACAGTGTAATTGAAATGTAACATATCCACGTACTGTATGTTTTCCTGGTACCTCGTTACCGATGAAGCCTCCCACAACATCGTAGTCAACGTAGCGTAGAATTGTGGCGTAGCCAGTACTCGTAGAGCGTTCGATTTGGTTCGATTGCAACGAAGGGGGCTCGGGTTCGATTCCCACGCAGGGGGCTCGGGTTCGATTCCCGTTCAATGCGAATATTTGCTTACATGAGGAAGTGTATTTAAAAATAAAAAAAACTCTACTTAGTATGTGCATGCGTTCTCTAGATCCCATAAAGAGCCCTTAAGATAAACTGGTTAAACTACGCAATTATTATCAATTCTGTGGCTTTGCTTACTTTGAGTCTAGATAGTGCTGCATAAATGTCATAGAATATTTATTTGCTATCGTAGTAGCAACTTGTAGCGAGCGTAAGAAGCCTCATATAATTTTCAATGTTGTTACCTTAAAACTTGATAGATAAACACTACCATAGTTTCACAGCGGAAGGATTCGCTAATTCTGAAAAGTGCTGTTCAAATCTCCACCAAAGTTCATGTACTATCCTCGTATCGCATGTTTTCTTGGTACCTTTTTATTGATGAAGCCTCCCACAACCCGTGACTAGCGCACGAAAGCCTGATACTTTTTTTTCCATTGTGTGGTTTTGAAGTAGAAACCTTCGGTGGTTTTGGAAAGCATTATGCTAAAAAAATAGGCATTAGTTGTGATTAGAATTGCTAACACGGTACATTAATTGTTGTAATGTGCCAGCTATTCTAATCACACCTAATGCCTATGTTTCACAATGAAAAAACTCAGATACACTTTTCGATATAATAGTGGTACTTGCAATAACAATAAAACATTTCATACGCAGAGAATGCTTACTGATCAGCTCGCCCTGTATTACTCCCTCAAGACATTTGTAATCGAGTCAAAATAGAAGAAATAAATTGGTAGTCTTGCATTAATTCGCATAGAGCGGAAATTTTGGTGGGATTTTATACACACCATAATAAAATAAAAATATCAAAAGTCCCCATTGATTTAGACTGGTGACTTGTTTATTCAAGGTAAAAGGTCAAAATTACTGCATTCTCACACTCGTAAATAGCAAGTGTATCGTAGAAGTAGGTTGGATAAAGTTGTAGATTATGTAATTATCTACAAACTTGATCTCATGCCTTTCTCATGCATTTCGGACATATCACGATTTCAAAATTGGAAGAAGTCATAATATCTATTGCATACAAAGTTACTTGTTCCCATTCATCAACGCAGTGTTTGAACCGATGGGCCTATAAGCTTGGAATTTTCGTAGAAAATACTTTTTATGTTGCTAACATCCACTCACAATTTCTAAAAATCCTTTCTTACTGGATGTTACCAACATAAAAAATCTATCTCAATCTTTATTCTATTATAATTTTTATTTTGTCAGGAATATTTATAGTTTATTAATTTTTAAATACTCGCAATGTACGGCACTTTACCAGATTTGTTGACATTTTTATGATTACTGCTCCGCTCCTACAAGTCGTAGCGTGATGATATAATTTATAGCTTATCACCTTCCTTGATGAACGGACTATTCAATACAAAACTATATTTAAAATTTCGAGACTTTTAAATAGCTGACCAGTAAGCATACTCTATATATGAAATGTTTTATTGTTATTGCTTTGGTTAGAGAACAGAACAAAATATAATCCAGACTTAGTGTCTGTAATGGTGATCCTCTTGCCTGAGGCTTACCATTAGGCAAGGTGAAATCAAATTGGCGTGTCCTAGATAAAAAATAAATTTACACTACACACTATTACACTACTTACATAAATTCACATAGAATATTTGGGGTATTATAAAAAACGACGTTGCTAGTTGCAATATCAGTCAAAATTACACTTCGATTATGCCCATTTTAAATGAAGCATTTGATCGCGTAAATAAAGATGTCTGGTTCAATACTTGTAGGCACGTGGAAAAAATAGAAGACGAATACGTGAGACACTGTGATCTTGATTTTAGTTTTATTATAAATGTCGGCGATACATCAGACTCTGAATTAGATAATTCTGAAACGAGTGATTGACTACCTATTTTATTTCTTAATAAAGTTCTATAAAAAATTTCACGTATGTCTATAATTACCCCTATAATAAAAATGGTAATATTATCATTATATTAAAGAATCACATAAAATATCTACACCTAAAAATAAAACAACCCTTTTCTCGCAGTCGGGTATAAAATTTAAAATTGAAGTAGAGCATCTTTCTTTTTGACTATGACGCTCTCTCCTGATTAGTCTATTAATTATTGTGTGTGCGTGCACACAAAGATTATTAGTGTGTACGGATAACACTCAGACATTGACTTAAGCGTGCACACATGTACTGTAAACTGATCGGAGAAATGGAGGGGCGCGTCTTCGTGGATTGAAATATCTGTAGAACATGTATCTTATTACTTTTTTATAAGTATGCTCGTATATTTTTGAAGGCTTAGACTAGTCGTACTGGAACTTTTTTCAGACTATAAAAGTTATTTTAAATAAAAAAAAAATACTGAACAATTCAAAAATATAATCCAATGTTATGTAGACAAGTGCAGATAAAAATATTACTCTACATTACTCGTTTTTCACCCTTAAAAAACCTACGTACTTCATAACGAGTTTAATTTATTTTGCCCGTTGTTTTGACCATATTTTATTTACAACCGACATCACGCTGTTATTAATTGTTCTTCAATTTAAAATAATAGTGGGTTCCGAGTGCTGTTGCGGTTGCCACGCTTCTGTAGCGCATCGACGAAGTTTGCTGAATTACATACTAATTATTTCTATGCAGCAATTTCATTCTGAGGACATTAATTGATAAATGCTAGTTAATGAAATTTAATGCATTTAGTATGCTAAGTATTCAAATCGGTAAAGATAGAAAAAATAAATTGGTTCAGGCAGGCTTCGCACCTGCGATTTTTCCCTTACAGGGGGAACGCTCTGACCACTGAGACACCGAACTTTTGCCTGAAACTATCCAAATTTTATTTAATTAGTAATTCATTTATTCAACATATAAAAACACAAATGTCACATTACTATTTGCATTTTTTTGACATTTAAAAAAATCGTTTTAAAAGACATAATCGATAAATAATACGCAAATATTATTGTAATCATAGGCTCTACTTTTATCCTACATCAACTCGTAGCCAGCGTACGAAGTCTCATATAATTTTTCATTTGCTTGATAGATGGCGCCACCGAAAGTTTCGTAGCGGAAAGCTTTAGTAGTTCCGAAAAGTGCCGTTCAAATGTTTCCAATCTACATCAGCGTTAAAGTACTATATCCACGTATTGTATGTTTCCCTGGTACCCCATTCCCGAAGAAGCCTCCCACAACTTCGTAGCGAACGTAACATAACCGAAGCCTCGTAGCAGGAATAAGATATTGTAGTGGCTACGCAGCTAGTAATGTGTAACCCACGATTGACAGAATATGATTATGTCCTACTCCATGGTTTAATCATACAAAGCCTCGTATACGACTAATTTATTATTGTTATCGAAAAATTAACATTTAATATTAATAATATAATGAACTGATGAAGTTAAATATTCTCTTGATAAATAAAAAAGATAATACTATCCCGAAAATTCAATTTTGTGACGCATTTTACTTTTAACTATAATTTGTAGAACATTCCTATTTGTTTTTTTTTGTACATATTATTACGTTCATTATTTTCATATTTCATTCTATGATTTAAATAAATATACCTTTAAAAATCATATATAAGCTCACGTTTTTATCCCCGAAGGCGTAGGCAAAGGTGCTAGCACCTACATTTCTCCATTTAACCTTTGAATAGATATGAAATTTTTAGTTCAAACCGGTAGAAACGAAATAAATTTCTCAAGCCATGGTAATACCTACCGTAGGTACCTAAAGTGACAGCATGGTTAGGTGATCGTAGTGCATAGTGTAAGTGTATGGGGTGCAAGAGAAAATCGCATTTATGTCGTTGCGTTTACACTCGTATAGTGCATAATAAAATTAATTTTAAAGTAAATATGGAAGTAAATATTAAATATTATATCCCGGTAGAGTAGAATTTGGGCCACCCCATCTCTTCCCATGCGGTGTCGTACAAGGCGACTAAGGGATAGGGCTGTTTAACATCAGACAGATATATACAGTCCAGACTCAGCCTCTCGGATGCATGGTTTGAGTCAACAATAGTACTCGGGAGACGGCAATAGGCTCACCCTCTATTACGTGGGACCGAATACAATGATTGGTGAAATGAAAAATAAATGGTAATTCACCTCTGCCTGACCCTCCGGGGATAAAGGCGTGATTATTGTATGTATAAAAATTGTATATTATAAAAGTATATTTTATTTAATGTAATCGTATTATGTATCTTATAAATAAATAATTTCTTGATTAAATCAAAAATAAATTATAAAAAAATTGGTTGCATGTATGTATTTAGATTTTTTTTTTTTTTTTTTACATCACATAACATAAACTCACGCCTATATCCCCGAATGGGTAGGCAGAGCACATTTCGCCAGTTTATGTTTAGGTCCCAATGTAATAGGTGGCGAGCCTATTACCATTAACCGGGCACTTATAAACCTGCGATAAATACACACAAAACTTCGAAAAGCATCGAAAAGTCATTGATGTGTGCCATGGTAAAACCTGGGTTCGAACCCGAGACCTCGTTTCAGCAGTCCATTACCTATATACCACTAGGCTATCTTTTATCCTATATTTATCCTATATAAAAAAAAAAAAAAAAAAAAAAAATATTTTATTTTTCTTATTTTTTTTTAATCTTATTTATGTTATAAGCCAAGTACATCATATGATTAAGTCGGCTAATGTTGTTTTTTTTTAAATATTTTAATTGCATTTTTTGGGAATTGAAAACTAAAAATCATGTTATAGTTTCATTTTAGTTAGGCAATTATATTAAAGAGCAATTTATTTTTTTTAGAACAGAAAGTAAGGCATTAAGCAGTTTAGGTAAGAAGGCGCTGACCTTGGCATCATCCCCATTTTCAATTTTTTTATTTTTATATTTGATTGATGGGTACCGCCGTAAGTTTTGTAGTCGAAAGCTTCGGTAGCTCTGGAAAGCGCTGTTCAAAAATGGTTACAAATCTACATACTCCAATGTTTATGTACAATATCTACGTACTGTATGTTTTCCTGCTACCTTGTAACCGATGAAGCCTCCCACAACTCGTAACCAGCATACGAAGTTTCATATCATTTTTTATTTTGTTACTTTAATGCTTCATAGATGGCGTCATCGTAAGTTTGATTGCGGAAAGCTTCCGTAGTTCCGGAAAGCGCCGTTCAAATATTTCAAAACTACATTAATGAAATATCCCTGTATTCTATGTTTGCCTGGTACCCTGCTACCGATGAAGCCACCCACAACTTCGTAGTGAACGGTAACAGAACTGAAGCCTCATTTTTTTATACCACTTGGTTGGCAGACAAGCACACGGCCCACCTGATGGATCCGTGGTTACCGTGGCCTATGGAAAAAGTGTGCAACGCCAAGGGAGTCACACTCGCGCTGCCAACCCTGCAAACACAAGAGTTTCTGTGCCGTTAGTTTAAATGACAAAGCAGAACAAGCTTTTGGTCTTCCCACTGACAGTACAAAATCTCTCCAGAGAGCTCTGGCTACCATACTCACCACCGGAAATACAACACGAGGTTATTATGGCCGCGGTATTCTGTATGGCGCAGGTACTTCCCCAATCGTACTGCTCAATTGCACGGAAATACCGACGTGTCCTTACCTCCTTCTTACCTACCTACCTCATATTTGTGGCAGTAATAAGATAATATGGCAGTAGCAACACGTAGCCAGTAACGTGTGACCGTATGAAGCCTCATTCATATGCTATACTCATTTATTTTTGTCATCGTGAAAATTCATTTGATAATTAAAATGATAATGAACTGATAAAGTTAAATATTCTTTTTTTTTTTTATATACCACTTAGTTGGCAGACAAGCACACGGCCCACCTGATGGAAAGTGGTTACCGTGACCTATGGACGTCTGTAACACCAGAGGAGTCACAGTCGCGCTGCCAACCCTGTAAGTACAGAGTTTCTGTGCCGTCAGCAGAAGACAAAGCAGGACAAGCCTTTAGTCTTCCCACTGACAGCACAAATTCTCCAGTAAGCTCTGGCTACCCTACTCACCGCTGGGAACACAACACGAAGTTATTATAACCGCGGTATTCTGTAGGGCGGAGGTACTACCCCAGTCGGACTGCTCAATCGGGCGATCTCTTGATAAATTAAAAATATAAATAATATTGAAAATTCAATTTAACGATAACACTATAATTTGTATCACAGTTCTTTTAGTTTTAGATGTATTTTATTTTTTTCAATATAATATTAATGATATTTTTAGTTTAAGGTAAGAAGAACTTAAGCCATATTACCAGTTACTTAAACTGACAACACATTTAGGTAATAGTGCGTAAAAAATTAAGTTTGAAGCTAATAAAGATGTTCAATAATGCATCAAAAATGGTTAGTACGTTACATTTACATTTTTTATATATTTCGTTCGCATTTTCGGGAACCAAATATGAAAAAATATAGTTTCAGTTTAGTTAGGCAATTATATTACTGTACAATAAAAAACAAATACTCGTATATTTTTTAGAAAAGAACCTTATCGTCACCCCTATTTTCAATTTTGTAATCCTAATGATAGATGGCACCAGCTTAATTTTCGTAGTCTACAGCTTCGGTAGTTCCGGGAAGTGCCGTTCAAAAATGGTTCAAATCTACAACAGTGTTAATGTACAATATCCACGTACTGTATGTTTTCCTGGTACCACGGTACCGATGAATCCTCCCACAACGTCACCGTCGTCCCCAACGATAGAACTGTGGCGTTAGTAGAGCGTTGAACTGCTACGTAAAGGGTGCGGGTTGGATTAATAAATAAATAAAAATTCTTCAACATTCTACGCAACGCTATCTAGACCCATGGTAAACATAGCTTAACTAGCTTGTGTTATAGAATTTAGATTGCGGATAAACAAACTTGGATACTTTATTGTATATACGTAAACAGTGTTGTACAAGTAGTGTTTACAATAAGAAATGTACTACAAGACTAATTTACATACTTAAAATTTATATAAACAAAACTATGATGAAATCGATGCGTCGCCAATTCCAGTCGCACGTGTCGGTGTCGTCCGATGCGTCATTAGCAAACCTGCAGGTCGGCGGATTGCCTAATTCATGCTATGTTGGCCCTCTTGATACGATTGGTTTTGCTCAATTTCTCTTTTTTGGTGTGTGAAGTTTATTTTCTTCTGTTCCAGTCTCGCTATATTTTTCTTTAGTAAAAAAGAAAATGAGCAAAACTAGTCGTGTCAAAATGGCCATCATAGCTTGCCGCAACTATAGTTAAATATAGGTATTTAAACTATCATGGTCACTGACATCAGTATCAGAATAAACGGGATATTTACCTCAATAAGCTCAAAATAATGAAACATGGTAAATATCCCGTTTATTCTGATACTATAGTTAAATAATTCTCAGGCTGCTTTTCTGCCAGAGATGTGCTATGTAGCAATACTACGAGGTTCTAAAAGCTAAGCTCTTCTCTAAGCTCTCTAAGCTCTAACTATGTGACCGTTTCCACTGACTATTTTTTTTTTATTTTTTTTTTTTTATATATAGGACACGTCAATTGGACTTCGCCTTGCCTGATGGTAAGCTGAAGGTAAAGCCCCAGAAAAGAGGGTCACCATTACTTACACATACCGTGTGACAATGGTGACACTCAGCTTGACGGCCTCATCATATGCTTTTTCACGCCCCGCTTAAAGGACCCGGGACTGTAGGAAGAAGGAAACACGTGAGCTGGTAATGAATTCCAGGCCTTAATGGTGCGACAGAGGAAAGAGTCTCCGAACCGCTTGGTTCTTGATCGGATGTTTTGCACCGTGTGCGGATGACATCTAAGACCTGCACGTGTTGTCCTGTGTAGGAAAGGGGAGGGTGGGACTAATTGGAAGAGCTCATCAGAACACTCCCCATGGTACAGACGGTACAGCCATGGACGCAACATCTCTACGCAGCTGTAAAGGTTCTAGGGTGTTCGTGATCTCGGGATTCCCAATGATGCGGACCGCACGTCGCTGCAACCTGTCGAGAGCATCTAGTTAGTACTTTGCTGAACCATCCCAGAGATGCGAGCAGTACTCCACACAGGAGCGAATTTGTGTCTTGTATAGAAAACACCGCTGCTCCGGCGTGAAAAATCGTCTCACTCTGTTCAGGACTCCGAGTTTTCGTGAGGCTGTTTTGATGATGCTTTCGATGTAGCTTTTGTTATTCAGGTTGCAGCGAACATCCATACCTAGGATATTGAGATTGTACTGCAGTGGCAGTGGCGTGCTCTGTAGAGTGGGGAGGGGAAGGAAAGAAGATACTTTTGCTGTAAACGCACATGCCTGCGTCTTCTTGGCATTGAACTCAACCAGGTTCTCAGAGCCCCATTGAGAAATGTGATTCAGGATCCCGTCAAGCTCAGTGACAAGAAGCTGCCTTTTCTCTGCGATATCTGCCTGCTTGGCCGCAGGATGTCCATGATAACTCCTATGTATAGTGCTATCGTCTGCATAACAATGAACATTGCCGGTAAACAGCATGTCGTTGATATGCAGAAGAAAGAGAGTGGGTGATAAGACGGACCCCTGGGGCACGCCAGCATTTACCTGTAGAAACTCCGAAGCTCGTCCGTCACAAAGGACGCGAATACGGCGCCCCTGCAGGAAGCTAGCAACCCAGTTGCACAGCCTAGAAGGCAGACCAAAGGCAGGTAGCTTGGAAAGAAGCGATTTGTGCCAGACTCTATCGAAAGCTTTGGCGATGTTAAGACTAATTGCCAGTGACTCGCCGTGCTTGTCCATAGCCTCACCCCAAAGATGGGTAACGTATGCTAGAAGATCACCCGTTGACCGTTTCGGTCTGAAGCCATATTGCCGGTCATTAATTAAGGAGTGATCCTCTAGGTGCCGCATGAGCTGTTTGTTAATTATGTGCTCGAACACTTTGCACAGCACTGAGGTGACGGCTATGGGTCAATAGTTGGCTGGCTCCGAGCGATCCCCCTTCTTGGGAATCGGCTGAACATTCGCCTCTTTCCAAGGCAAAGGCACTGTACCCGAACTGTAGGATAGCCGGTACAGGCGCGTAAGCATTGGAGACAACTCCGCTGCACATTTTTTCAAAACTACCGCTGGAATACCATCCGGACCACTGGCTTTCCGGACATCGAGTGATTGCAGCACTGCACGGACATCGCGTTGCCTGATATGGATATCAGGCATCGCGTGGTCACTGTCGGGTAGTGTTGGTGGCTGCGTACCACAATCATCGATTCGGGAGTTGGCCGCAAAGAGATTTGCCAGCAGATTTGCCTTCTCTTGCGGCTCATGGGCCAGGGATCCATCAGGGTTACGCAGCGGAGGCAGCGAAGGCTGACAGAAGTTGGCTTGCACGGCTTTAGCCAGTCGCCAGTAGCCACGGCTTCCCGTGGGATGCATCACTAGCTCTTGACCAAGCCGCGCTATGCGCAGGGCATCCGCTCTGACGTAGGCCCTTCTACAGACCTTTGTGGCTCTGTTGTACGCCGCCTTGAAGTGGCCCAGATTGGGATGGCGCGTGGCGCGCGCCCTTACCCAAGCGCGGTACGCGGACTGTTTTTGTTCAACAGCTTCCGCGCACTCGCGCCCGAACCAAGGGCGCACCCCGCGGTCACCGGTGATATCGGTGTATGAGATATAGTATTCCATACCCAGACCGATCTCACCGGCGACAGCAGTAGCACAATCCGATGGGTTCTTACCTTCAAGGCAGCGCTCAACCCACGGGATGGACGCAAAATAGTCACGAAGTCCATCCCAATCCGCTGACGAGTACCATTTCGGCATTCGGAAATCGCTCCTGCGCATCATCTGCCGCCTGACTCAGATATTCAAAGAGTCGAGTTGTCTCAGCATCTCCTGTATGGGAACGGTAGAGGCACACATAGATCTGACTCGTAGGGCCATGGTCTACGTGTACCCAAAGGATGGAGAAGGATGGGTCCTCTAGGCAGCGCAAACGGCGACAGCAAACATCCACCCTAACAAACACGCACACCCCGGCTTTTGCACGAAACCTTTCCTCAAGAACATAGCCAGGGTAGAGCAAGTAGGTCGTGTCGTCAGGGCGGTGTATTTGCGTCTCCGTTAGAAAAAACATGGCAGGTTTCGCCGTCTCTAGGTGTTGGTGGACGGCGTTGAGGTTTGCATGGAGCCCACAGATGTTAGTGGACTCCACCTCAAATAGCAAGCTTTTGCGAGTGTGACGAGCCGCTGTGTTGCCTATTTCTCTAAGTTGCGCTGCCATGAGTTTGGGTGGGAGAAGGCGTGAAAAAAGAGGTGATTGCCGCCGCAGCACCGTGTGACAAAGCGCGGGATATTGGTTTTATCTATGAATGTGAGGCATGGCGAGAGCCGATGCGCCGAACGGAAGGGCCCCCGTACCCCCCTGAGTATGGTCGCCGGGCTCCCAAATCCGGTCACCAACCGGCACGACCAACCATATCGGGATTATGCGCGGCCTGGTGAGGCAGCCTCCCAAGGTGGTTAACCCCAGTTGGGCCCCTGTACTATACCGCGGGCGGCCAGCGGCACCACCGTTTCTACAGGTCTCCCTGTTCGGCTCATCGCCCCGCGCCATCCCCACTAGACTACGCCAAGACCCACTGGTCCCACTAGTGCTGCGACAACCACCACCTCTGCCCGGCTATGCACTTGCTGACCCCTGAACACAATCCAACCGAGATTGAATTGCTATGGAGGGTTTTTCGCAATAGTGCACGGTGGTACCTACCCGGTCGAAACTTGAGACAAATTTGTGCCACCAAGTTTCTACCACCAGTACAGCTATAAGACTATGCTATAAGACTTCCTTGTTACCGATGAAACCTCCCACAACGTCGCCGTTGTACCCAACGAAAGAACTGTGGCGTAGTAATAGACCTTTCGACTGCCACGTAAAGGGTGCGGATTCGATTAATAAATAAATAAATATTCTACAACGTGTAGAATACACGACGCTATCTACACTTACGGTAAGCATAGCTTAACCAGCTAGTACTAAGGAATCTAGAATGCGGATAAACATACTTGGATACTTTTTTGTATATACAATTTACAATTATTTACAATTCATGCATGTATGAGTGCGAATATTAGTATATATGAATATGTTTATTTCTATTGGTCTGGGTGTTTCTGTGTATTCATCATCATCATGTCAGCCACACATAGTCCACTGCTGAACATAGGCTTCTCCTACAGACTTCCAGAAGGACCGATCTAAAGCAGCCCGCATCCAGCGCTTCCCGGCGACCTTGATGAGGTCGCCCTTCTACTTGGCCGTTGGGCGTCCTACACTACGTTTGCGTACATGTATTGTTGTAATAATGTTGTAAAAATCAAACAAATCTAAGTGTGTTTGTCCGCATTTTAAAAACCATAACACAAACTAGTTCAATTAGGCTCAGGCTGCCTCTTCACCAAAGATGTCCTATGTAGCAATAATACGACGATGTAAAAGCTAAACTATGAAAGTGTGTGACCGTTTCCAATGTGCAGACGTCCTACATAATAAATGTTCGAAATTCGAGTTACTCCATGGCATGACTCTTTCTTTTATAGAAAACATACCTTAACTGAATCCATTTCTATGGGTGCTACACTATATGAAAAAATAAATATGATTAGTGGATATTCCAAATTCATTCATTGCTACGCAGCATAGTACATCACTGGTGGAAAATCAGCCTACATGGGTTTAGATAATGCCGTGTAAAATGTTGTGGAATACTTATTAGCTATCGTAGTAGCAACTCGTTGCCAGCGTACGAAGCCTCATATAATTTTCAATGTACTTATCTTAATATTAGATAGATGGCATCGTCATAAGTTTCGTAGCGCAAAGCTACGGTAGTTTCGGAAAGCGCCGTTCAAATTCACATCAATGTTTCTGTACAACATCTACGTACTGTATGTTTTCCTGGTACTTCGCTATCGATGAAACCTCCCACAAAGTCGTACCCAACGAAAGAACTGTGGCTTACTCGTACGTAGTATGAAGCGTTCAACTGCTACGTAGAGGGTGCGCGTTTAATTTCCGCTTAGTGCGAATATTATATATACGAATATGTTTATTTTTATTGGTCTAGGGGTTCCTGTGTATAGTTGGATACATATTATGGATGTATTTACCTAAAAAAATATCTATGTTTGTATGTCCGCATTTTTATTCCCATCACACAAACAATAATTGTGACACGCTATGATGCCTGCTTTGACACGAATGGTTTTGCTCGTTGTCTCTTTTTCGGTGTGTAAAGTTTAAGTTCTTCTGTGCCAGTTTCGTCATATTTTTCTTTAGTTATTCGTCTAACAGTTTGCTGTCCATTTTTAAGCGTTCAAGAAAAAAGAAAACGCACTTAACAGGTCGTGTCTAACCGACCATCATAGCGTGCCGCAACTAAAGTTAAATTAATCTCAGGCTGCCTTTCTACGAGAGATGTGCTATGTAGCTATACTACGAGGTTGTAAAAGCTAAGCTATGAAACTATGTGACCGTTTCCACTGACTATGCTATGAGACTTCCTACAAAATAAATTTGACATATTGTATTATAATAAATGTATTATGACTTTGGGAATTTGTTAATAAAGTAAAAGGATTAATAAGAAAAAAAAGTTCGAAATTCGATTTTATCCACAGCATGCATCTTTCTACATAGAAAACATAGCTTAACTAAATCCCTTTCCACCGGATGCTACACTCTTTGGAGCAATGAATATGATTAGTAGATTTCTGATTCGTGACCCAACCAATTTTACCCCTCCATAGTCGTGGTGCCACTACCATTGGACTCGTGGTCCAACTAACAGCAATAGCTTCATTCTGCTAACAAACCCATAATAACACTGCACATCACTAGTGGAAAGGCAGCATACATTTATTTTTAATATTATTTATTTATTTATTTCTGCATAACAATTACATTGATAGGTTTTACATAGCTCCACTAAACCATGTATTCGGTTTGTCTGCGGGATTCAGCCTCCGATCATGGGTGCAACAGCTAGTATCTTATAGTGCTGTGAAAAAGGTTGTAGAATACTTATTAGTTACCGTAGTAGCAACTTGTACCCAGCGTACAAAGCCTCGTATAATTTTTAACTTATTTATCTTTATATTAGACAGATGGCACCATCATAAGTTTCGTAGCGGAAAACTTTGGTAGTTCCGGAAAGCACCGTTCAAATTCACGTCAATATTTATGTACAGTATCCACGTACTGTATGTTTTCCTGGTACCTCGTTACCGATGAAGCCTCCCACAACGTCGTACCTAATGAAAGAACTGTGGCATCAGTACTACAGCGTTCAACTGCTACGGAGAGGGTGCGGGTTCGATTAATAAATATTCTACAACATTGTACACAACGCTATCTAGACCCATGGTAACCATAGCTTAACTAGCTTGTGTTATGGAATCTAGAATGCGGATAAACTTACTTAGATACTTTTTTTGTAAATACATACATACTCATAGAAACACCCAGGCCAATGCAAATATACATATTAGTGCATGTATGAGAGCGAATATTTGTATATTTGAATATATTTATTTCTTTTGGCCTAGGTGTTTCTGTATATAATGGGATACATATTATGGCTGTATTTACCAGTTGTTTTATCCATAACACAAACTAAATATATTATTCTCAGGCTGCCTATTCACCAAAGATGTGCTATGTAGCAATAACAGATGAGAGGATGTAAAAGCTAAACTATGAAAGTATGTGACCGTTTTCAATGTGCAGATGTCCTACATAATAAATGTTCAAAATTCGAGTTTCTCTATGGCATGCCTCTTTCTATATAGAAAATATAGCTTAACTGAATTCATTTCTACAGGTGCTACACTGTATGGACCAATGAATATGATTAGTGGATATATCAAACCCATCTTTAGCAACGCAGCATAGTACATCACTTCTGGAAAGTCAGCCTACATACTCGTAGGTTTAGATAATACTATGTAAAATGTTGTAGAACATTTACTAGCAACTCGTAGCCAGCGTACGAAGCCTCATATAATTTAGTTATCTTCATTTTAAATAGATGGCATCATCATAAGTTTCATAGAAGAAAGTTTCGGTAGTTCCGGAAAGCGGCGTTCAAATTAACATCAATGTTTATGTACAATATCTACGTACTGTATGTTTTCCTGGTACCTCGTTGCCGATGAAGCCTCCCACAACGTCGTACCCAATTAAAGAACTATGACGTAGTAATAGAGCGTATAGCTGCCACGTAGAGGGTGCGGGTTCGATTTCCGCTCAGTGCTAATATTTATATGTATGAATATGTTTATTTATATTGATCTGGTTGTTTCTGTGTATATTTGAATATATATTATGAATGTATTTACCAAAAAAATCTATGTATGTTTGTCCGCATTTTAGATCCCATAACTCAAAAAATAGTTGTGATACGCTATGATGCATGAAGTTTAATTTCTTCTGTGTCAGTCTCGTTATATTTTTCTTCACTAAAAAAGAAAATAAACTAAACTGGTCGTTTCAAAACGGCCATTATAGCGTGCCGCAATTGAAGTTAAATTATTCTCAGGCTGCCTTTCTACCAGAGATGTGCTATGTAGCAATACTTCGAGGTTGTAAAAGCAAGGCTCTCTAACCATGTGAACGTTTTCACTGGCTATGCCATAGGACTTCCTACAAAATAAATGTTCGAAATTCGAGTTTATCCATAGCATGCATATTTCTAGATCTGCTGCATTTCAAAACATGGCTTAGCTGAACCCCTTTCCACCGGGTGCTACACTATGTGGACCAATGAATACGATTAGTGGATTTCTGATTCGTGGTCCTACCAATTTTACCCCTCCAGACTCGTGGTTCCACTACCATTGGACTCGTGGTCCTACTAACAGTAATAGCTTTATTTTGGTAACCCATTCAAAGCAACACAGCACAGCACATCACTGGTGAAAAGGCTGCCTACGTGGGTTTAGATAGTGCTGTGAAAAAGGTTAGAGAGTACTTATTAGTTACCGCAGTAGCAACTCGTAGTCAGCGTACGAAGCCTCATATAATTTTCAATTTAGTTATCTTTATATTAGATAGATGGCACCTTCATAAGTTTCGTAGCGGAAAGTTTCGGTAGTTCCGGAAAGCGCCGATTAAATCTACTTCAATGGTTACGTACAATATCCACGTATTGTATGTTTTCCTGGTACCTTGTTACCGATGAAGCCTCCTACAATGTCGTAACTTAACTAAAGAACTGTGGCGTTAGTGGTAGAGCGTTCAACTGCTGCGTAGAGGGTGCTGGTTGGATTAATAAATAAGTAAATATTCTACAACATTATACACACCGCTATTTAGATCCATGGTCAGCATAGCTTGACTAGCTTTAGTTATGGAATCTAGAATGCAGATAAACATACTTAGATACTTTTTTGTAAATATGTACATTGTATGTATGCATAGAAACACCCAGGCCAATCGTGCATGTATGAGTGCAGATATTTGTATATATAAGAATATATTTATTTGTATTGGTCTGGGTGTTTCTGATTATAATTGGATGTATTTACAAAAAAAGCTATGTAAGTTTGATAGCATTTTAGATCTCATAAAACAAACTAGTTAAATTATGATTAGGCTGCCTTTGCTCCAGAGATGTGTTACGTCGCAATAATACGAGGATGTAAAAGCTAAACTATGAAACTATGTGACCATTTTCACTGTGCTACGCTAAGAAGCTTCCTACAAAATACATACTTACATTCATATATATATATATATATATATATATATATATATATATATATGAATGTATATATGCCTTCCCTGATGGTAAGCTGAAGGTAAAACCTATTGCCATCTCCCGGGCACTATTATTGACTCAAGCCATGTATTTGAGTCTTTTTTTTTTTTTTTTTTTTTTTGGCTTGGTTGCCGAAGGTGAGGTTGACAGGCATATCCCTCGCACCCCGGCCGACCCAGGGCCATCTCTCACGATATGGCCCTCTTCTCGGGTGTGGGGACTACAGAGTCCCCAACTCGTCCCCGGAAACGGGGAGGCGCGCCGAAGTCCCACCGGCCGTCGAGCACGAGCCCCAGATATTTCATCTGGGGCTTGATGCCGATGAGAGTGCCTCCCACTGTGAGACTGGAACCAGGTGGTGGCGTGCGCCGAGGTCCATGAAAGAACATGGCCTCGGATTTATGCAAAGCCACCTCAAGGCCCAGCCGCCGGATCCGTTCCACGACTTGAGCAACCGCGGTCGTGGCCCTCAGGATCGCTTCGCGGTGTGTAGCTCCGCTCGCCGTCACTAGCGTGTCGTCCGCATAGCACGTGACGGCGGCGCCGTCCGCAAGCTCACCGCGAAGCACCCAGTCGTATCCAATGTTCCACAGTAGCGGCCCGAGAACCGATCCCTGTGGAACACCGCACGACATCTCACGCCGACCGACGCCGGTCGCACTTGGGTAGATGACGGCTCTCTCCGTCAGGTACGCCCCGACTATGCGGCGAAGGTAGAGAGGCACACCGTGGTACACGAGTGCCTCCCTGATGCAACTCCAGGGCAAGGTGTTGAACGCGTTGGAGATGTCCAAGGACACCGCCAACGTCACCTCGCCCCGGGCAACTGCCTCCTCCGCCAAAGTCCTCACGCGCATGATGGCATCCACGGTGGACCGCCACCGGCGGAAGCCATATTGGGCATCCGCCAGGTCCGGCCCCCTACCAGAGAGGTGCTCGACGAGGCGCTTCGCAATAACTCTTTCAAAGAGCTTGCCCACCTCGTCGAGCAACACAATGGGCCGGTAGCCGGACGGTTCGTCCGCCGGGCGACCCTCCTTTCGGATGAGGACTAGTTTCCCCGTCTTCCACATCTTCGGAAACTGGCCCCGCTCCAAGCATGCGCTGAGGAACCCTCTAAGTCGGGGTTCGAGACCGTCTTCTCCCAGAGCTAGGACCCACGCGCGGCCTGGAATGCCGTCGGGTCCCGGGGCGGTGCTCTTCTTGGCTCTAAGCCTTCGCACCGCCAGCTCCAGTTCTACCCAAGTGACCTCGGGGACTTCGTCGTCAACTACCACACTGGGCGCCACAGGCGACTGAGGTGGCGGAGTCATCTGCGGCGGAACGTGTTCCGCTCGCGCCGGGAACAGGGACTCGACCACTCCACCGAGCAGAGCTGGCTGGAGAACCCGGGTCAACGGCGGGGCCCGGGGGCGCAGCTTTCCTCTTACCATAAGGTAAGGCCGCCCCCATGGGTCCCGCTCCAGCGTCTCCATGAGCTCCTTGTAAGCCGCGGCTTTCGCCCGCTTAATCTCCGCTCGGAGGGCATCTCTGGCCTCCCTGTATCCCACATGAAGCTCCGCCACTCGGGGCTCCGTATCTGCGGTTCGGCTGCGCCTCCTACGGAGTCTGGTCCACCGGCGGTGCGCGATCACGCAGGCTTGCCGTAGCCTCGCGATCTCCGCAGACCACCAGTAGACCCGACGCCTCGGACTATAGGGTGGTGCCCTAGGCATACCCGCATCGCAGACACGAGTCATGGCCTCCCGGAACCACACCGCCTCATCGTCGATATCGACAGGCCTGTCCGGCGCAATGGCCCAGGCCTGTACGATGGCGGCCTCCAGGAGGACCTCCCGATTCAGTCTCCCAAGCACCCAGCGTGGCTCGCGTGGGGCCGGTATGACCGGCGCATCACCCGCGGGGGGGGAGACATCAAACCGAACGTATCGGTGATCCGCCAGTGTCTCCACCCCCACAACAACACGCCAGTCCCGCACACGGTGCGACAGCGAAGCGCCTGCGAACGATAGGTCGATAATCGAACTGCGCTCCGCGGTCACGAACGTGGCTTCGGCCCCGCGATTCTGGAGAACTAGACCGTGATTAGCGGCCCAGCTCTCCAGAGCCCTACCTCGTGGGTTCGTGTGCCGGGACCCCCAGGTCACTGACCAGGCGTTGAAGTCCCCGAGCACAAGCACAAGCTAGGGCTGGGGACTTCTTCCCCTTGCCCTTCCCCTTTCCCCTTCCCCTGGGCCGCGCGACCTGCGCATCCTGGGGGGGGCTCACAGCCCCCGCAGCGAGAGCAGCCCGAGCGGGCGGAGCGGCATGGGCGGCAAACGCAGCGGACGGGCTGCTGGCCGACCCCTGCGGGGATCCCGCCACTACCGGACTGGTGGGGCCCCTCTTAACTGCCCCGGCATATCCGGCCGGAGCCGCCAGGGGTGGTCGGCGGCTGGAGTCCATTATGGACTCCAGCCAGCTCCGGGTGCGCTCCTCCTGCGCCACCCGCCACGCCCGCTGCTCCGCCAGCGCCTCCTCCTGGCGCTTCTCCATGGCAGCTATTGCCGCCATGCAGAGCGCCAACGGGTCCGCAGGCCGAGCCGGCCGCAGCACCGGCGACTCCTGCCGAGCTGGTCGGGCCGGCGACTTCGGCGGCTCCGGCCGCGGCGACTCCAACGGCGCTAGAGGCTCCGGCCGCAGCGGTGACCTCGACCGCACGGGCAACAGCGGCCGCGCCGGCCGTCCCGACGGCGTCGGCTGCAACAGCGGCTCCGGCCGCAGTGGCGACCTTGATCGCACGGGCAACAGCGGATGCGCCGGCGGCGTCGGCTGCGCCACCAGTCGCCGCCGCGCCGACCGCGTAACGCGCTCCGCCGGCAGCCCAGCGACGACCGCTTGGAGGCTCGCCAGATCGGCCGCCATCCTCCCCATCTCCTTGCGGTAATCGGCCGCCATCCGCTCATTGCTCTCCAGGAGCTCCAGGTGCCTCCTGCCCAAATGAGCCCTGTCGAGCTGCAACTCGGCTAACTCCGCCTTCAGGAGGTCGAACAGCTCGACAAGCCGCGTCGTCGCCTGCGTGACCCGGTGCTCCTCCGGCGTCGGAGAATCGGTGCGGGCCCCGGCCCAACCTTCTAGGGCTTCTATCACCTCCTCAGATATTCTGTCGGCGCGAGGCAAGGGTAAGGATGCCGCTGAGGTGGAGGAACTCGGCGGCGCTTCCACATCCTCCGGGGCCCTGAGGCTATCACCACGCTGCAGCTGCGTGCGGCTGACCGCTAGCAGCTTCGGCGGTGGTGGATGCAGCGTCTCGTCACCGTCGTGACTGCTGCTGGTGGAAGAGGAGTCGGTCAAGGTGAGCTCCAAGTCCGACTCCGTCTTCTGTGGTGGAGGGGAAGGAGGAGGAAGAGACTTCTTCCTGAATCTCCTCTTCCGCCGTACAGATTTCCGGGTCTGTAGGCCCACCGGGCTGTTCGCCCTACTCCTCTCCGTGGCGGTGTCGAATTCCTCCGACACCGCGGTTTGGGACGCGACCTCCGCGTCGTGGTGCTGCGCGACCTCCGCGCAGACTGTTCTGCTTGGTTTGGGTTTTAATGTTATTTAATTTTCCATGTAAATCCCACGAGTAGAACCGATAAAATTACACTCCCCGGGTGACGGCCATTCCGGGAAGCGGGGTACATACTACGGAGGTCCCCTGGTATCCGTAGGTTTTAAGCGACTTCGCTGTCGGGTTTTATAGACTTTTCCTTGTCGAGGGCCGGCCAATTAAGGCAAGCCCCGCGGCCTTCAGAATACCGGCTTCCCAAGTGTGGCTAGCACTCAGGTCGTTGTCGATATCCTGGAGGTTACGCGACGCGGGAGAGCAGCCAACTCTCCCAACACCGACGGTGGCACGAATGCCTGCCAGCCTCTGCGCGAGCAGTAGGCCGGCCCGTCCCTGGATCCCATGGATCCTTGTGTCGCCCCCATGTCCCCTCTGAACGCAGAGGGATACCGGGAGCGACAGGCTAGCCCTAAAAAGGGCTGTTTGGGATGGAAGGGATTCTACGAATCCCTTCCCGCGGGCCTTGCAGGTCCGCCATACCACGACCCCTTCAGGGTCAGCTAGCCCTAAAAAGGGCTTGTCGGGTTATTGGTCGACGGCTAGCAGAGCTCCTTCTCCTTGGAGTCAGAGTCTACTAACCGTCGTCCAGGGTGCACCAGCCTCCCCGCTTCCGTTCCCCAGGACCGCGGTCCAGAGGGAAAAGAAACAGGTAAGCCAACGTGGAGGTTACCCAACCCGCACCCCACCATGTATTTGAGACTGAGTCTCAGCTGCATACATCTGCATAATGTTAAACAGCCCCATCCCTTAATCGCTTTTTACCACGTATATCCGCCCCCCCCCCCCTGCCAGAGCCGGTGCGAGAGGTTATGTCGGTCTCCAACCGACTAAAACGCACGGCACCAGTGGTTCGTTGTTGGTTGCAGAAGGTCAGGTTGACAGACATATTCCTCAACCCTTAGTCGCCTTGTATGACACCGCATGGGAAGAGGATGGTGTGGTCAAATTTCTAATCAGCCGGGAACCACACGGCTACAAAATAAATCCTACATGTAATGTTCAAAATTCGAGTCTATCCATAACATGTAACCATCTATTTAGACAACATAGTTTAGGTGAATCCCTTTCCACCTGTGCAACATCATGTGAACTAATGAATGAGTGGATATCAAACCAATCCATAGCAACACAGCATTGAACATCACTGGTGGAAAGTTTGCCTACATGGGTTTAGATGGTGCTGTGTAAAATGTTGTAGAGTACTTATTACCTACCGTAGTAACAACTCGTAGCCAGCGTACGAAGCCTCATAATATAATTTTCAATTAAGTTATCTTTATATTAGATAGATGGCACCATCATAAATTTCATAGCGGAAAGCTTCGGTAGTTCCGGAAAGCACCGTTCAAATTCACATTAATGTTTATTATATACAATATCCACATACTATCTGTTTTCCTGGTACCTCCTTACTGATGAAGCCTCCCACAACGTCGTACCCAGTGAAGAAACTGTGGCGTAGTAATTGAGCGTTCAACTGCTACGTCGAGGGTGCGATTCCCGCTCAGTGCGAATATTTATATATATATGAATTTGTTTATTTATATTGGTCTGGGTATTTTTAGATCCCATAACACAAAAAAATGTTGTGACATGAGATAAATAACGACGTACGCGATTATTTATAAGAAAATTTTTATTTCATAATAAGTGTTTACAATAAGAAATGTACTACAAGACTAATTTACATATTTAATATTCTTATAATCAAAACTATGATGAAATCGATGCGTCGCCAATTCCGGTCGCGCGTGTCGGTGTCGTACGATGCGTCGTCAGCATTCCTGCAGGTCGGCGAATGGCCTAATTCACGCTATGATGGCCCTTTTGACACGATTTTTTTGCTCATTTTCTCTTTTTTTTGTGTGTGAAGTTTATTTTATTCTGTTCCAGTCTCGCTATATTTTTCTTTAGTAAAAAAGAAAATGAGCAAAACTAGTCGTGTCAAAATGGCCATCATAGCTTGCCGCAACTATAGTTAAATAATTCTCAGGCTGCTTTTCTACCAGAGATGTGCTATGTAGCAATACTACGAGGTTCTAAAAGCTAAGCTCTCTAACTATGTGACTGTTTCCACTGACTATGCTATATGACTTCCTTGTTACCGGTGAAACCTCCCACAACGTCGCCGTTGTACCCAATGAAAGAACTGTGGCGTAGTAGAAAGAAAGAAAGAAAGAAAATACGTTTATTAAACACACACAAAAATAAAATAGTAATGCCATTAATAACAGGTGTCAGTATGGAGAGTGTGTTTAAAAGGCCGCAGTTCAGCTGATGCTACAGATTAGGCACAATCTGCAGCGCTGGTTTTCAACTGTAGCCTAACCAAACCAGGTAGCTTACTGCATGTTTGCCATTATTCCTATTAAAAGAGAAAAAAAAACAAAGCACATTATTCACGTACCCGTACTGTACATACACACAACATGTACCAGTTACAAACAACAATTACACAATACATTAACAATACACACATTAAGCGCAAAGGAGGGCGTCCTTTAATTCATTTATAAGCCCCGAGTATTATACAAACAAAAACAAAAGAATATAAGTCAAAAACAAACAAGCAAGTACATAGTCACAATCACAATGTAAATAGCACATCATATACATAGCACATCCCCCACTATTTTCCCTATTACCTTTCTAACAAATTGTATAATAAGAATAATACAACAGAAACAAAATAAAACATAAATACAAAAAAGAAAATAAAATGTAACACGCAACAAAACAACAGCAAGCATTATTAGCACCCCAGGGCGACCCGCAGTAATAGAGCGTTCGACTGCCATGTAGAGGGTGCGGGTTCGATTAATAAATAAATAAATATTCTACAACATTGTACATAACGCTATCTACACCCACGGTAGGCAGAGCTTAACCAGCTAGTGTTATGGAATCTAGAATGTGGGTAAACATACTTGATAACTTTTTTTTGTAAATACAATTTACATATTCGTGCATGTATCAGTGCGAATATTTGTATTTAAGAATATGTTTATTTCTATTGGTCTGCTTCTGTGTATTATTGTATACAAATTATAGATGTATTTACAAAAAAAAAACTAAGTATGTTTGTCCGCATTTTAAAGAACATAACACAAACTAATTAAATTATGGTCAGGGTGCCAATCCACCAGAGATGTGTTATGTAGCAATAATACGAGAATGTGTAGCTAGACTAAAAAACTATGTGATTGTTTCCACTGTGCTACGCCTACAAAATATTTACATATATAATCACGCCTTTATTTCTGGAGGGTTAGGCGCAGGTGAATTAACACCCACATTTCAACAATCATTAGGTTCGGTCCCACGTAATATGGGGTGAGCACAATTTTCCGGTGACTAGAGCCATGCATCTGAGGCTGAGTCTGGGTTGCATATATCTGTCTGATGTTAAACAGCCGAATACTTTACTTTAGTCACCTGTTTTTAAGTGCGGAAAATACAATAGCATAACAATAACAGAGATACCCCCCCCCCCCCTCTCACAGGAGCCGGTGGGAGGGGTTATGTCAGTCTGAAACCAACTAAAACGCACGTCGCCAGTGGTTCGTTATCGGTTGCCAAAGGTGAGGTTGACAGGCATTTCTCTCGCACCTTGTTTGCCTGGTACGACACCACATAGGTAGAGATGGAGTGGTTCAAAATCTACTCTGCCGGGAACCAGACATCTACAAAATAAATCCTACAATTAATGTTCAAAATTCAAGTCCATCCATAGTATGCATATTTCTATTTAGAAAACATAGTTTAGGTGAATCCCTTTCCACCGGTGCTATTTTATGTGGACCATTGAATATAAGTGGATTTCAAACTCATCCGTAGCAACACAGCATAACACAAGCTGGTAGAAAGGCAGCCTACATAGGCTTAGAGAATGCTATGTAAAATGTTGTAGAATACTTATTAGCTATCGTAGTAGCAGCTCGTAGCCAGTGTACGAAGCCTCATATTATTTTCAATGTAGTTATCTTTATATTAGATAGATGGCATCATCATAAGTTTTGTAGCGGAAAGCTTCGGTAGTTCCGGAAAGTGCCGTTCAAATTCACATCAATGTTTATGTACAATATCCACGTACTGTATGTTTTCCTGGTACCTCGTTACCGATGAAGCCTCCCACAACGTCGTACCTAACGAAAGAACTGTGGTACAGTAGTTAAAGCGTTCAACTGCTACGTAGAAGGTACGGGTTCGATATCGGTACAGTGCGAATATTTATACATATGAATTTTGATTATTTATATTGTTTTTTTTTTTTTTTTTTATACCACTTAGTTGGCAGACAAGCACACGGCCCACCTGATGGAACGTGGTTACCGTGACCTATGGACGTCTGTAACACCAGAGGAGTTACAGTCGCGCTGCCAACCCTGTAAGTACAGAGTTTCTGTGCCGTCAGCAGAAGACAAAGCAGGACAAGCCTTTAGTCTTCCCACTGACAGCACAAATTCTCCAGTGAGCTCTGGCTACCCTACTCACCGCTGGGAACACAACACGAAGTTATTATAACCGCGGTATTCTGTAGGGCGGAGGTACTACCCCAGTCGGACTGCTCAATCGGGCGGAAATACCGCCGTGTCCTACCTCCTTAAAAACTGGTTGTTGGTCTGGGTGTTTCTGTGTATAATTGAACTACTCCTTGTGTACGTCCGCCTGTACGTCTCTTTTATATTAGACTCAATTTGACGCTCCAAAAAGAAGAGAACAGAAGTCAGCATTGTCGATGCTGAATGCATGTGTTGCACAATCAATAACAGCCTAAAATGAGACACTAGCTTTCAATTACCAATACCAGTATGGGCTATTATCTCACTTAACAAACATAGGTAGTTACAACAGGTATAACATTACGTGTAAACAAAGTTGACTTATACACACTAACGTATAGAGAATGTTCAAGGGCCAAGTCACAGAACATTAACTATTATAAAAAAAATCGCAGTAGGTACCTTAAACTTGGCACGACTTTGTTTAGAATATACATATTCATGCATGTATGACTGCGAATATCTGTATATATGAATATCTTTATTTCTATCGGTCTGGGTGTTTCTGTGTATTATTGGATACATATTTTAGATATGCCTACAAAAAAAAATACGTTTGTCCGCATTTTAGATCCCATAACCAAAACCAGTCGTGTCAAAACAGCCACCATAGCGTGCCACATCTATAGTTAAACTATTCTCAGGCTGCCTTTCAACCAGAATGCTATATAGCAATACGAGGTTGTAAAAGCTAAGCTATGAAACTATGTGACCTTTTCCACTGACTATGCCTCATGGCCTACAAAAAAAATTTCAAAATTCGAGTCTATCCATAGCATGAATCTTTCTACATAGAAAACACACTTTAACTGAATCCCTTTCCACCTGGGCTACACTATGTGGACCAATGAATACGATTAGTGAATTTCTGATTCGTGGTCCTACAAATTTTACTCCTCCAGACTCGTGTTCTAACTAAGCAGCAACAGCTTTTTTTATACAACTTACGTGGCAGACAAGCACACGACCTACCTGATGGAAAGTGGTTACCATGACCTATGAACATGTGTAACACCAGTGGAGTCACACCCGTGCTGCCAAACCTGTAAGAACAGAAATTTTGTGCCGTCAGTGTAGAGGACAAAGTAGGACAAGCCTTTGGTCATCCCACTGACAGCACAAAAACTCTCCAGTGTGCTCTGGCTACCCTACTCACTGCCGGGAACACAACACGAAGTTATTATAACCGCGGTATTCTGTAGGGCGGAGGTACTTCCCCAGTCGGACTGCTCAATTGGGCGGAAATACCGCCGTGTCCTACCTCCTACCGAATTTATTTTTATTCTGATAAGTCATCCATAGCAACACAGCACATCACTGATGGAAAGGCAGCCTACTTGGGTTCAGATAATGCTGTATTAAACAGCCCTATACCTTAGTCACCTTTTTTTACGTGTGAAAAATCCCCACGGATACCCCCGCTGGAGCCGGTGGGACAGGTTATGTCGAACTCGAACTAAATAATACGCAAGGCACTTGTGGGTCGTTGTTGGTTACCGAAGGTGAGGTTCTCCTCTCCCCTTAGTTGCCTTGTATGACACCGCATGGGAAGAGATGGTTTAGTCAAATTTCTTATCTGCCGGGAACCACACAAAAAAATCCTACGTGTAATGTTCAAAATTCGAGTTTATCTATAACATGTAATTTTCTATTCAGAAAATATAGTTTAGGTGAATTCCTTTCCACCTGTGCAATATCATGTGAACCAATGAATACGATTAGATATCAAACCATTCCATAGCAACATGGCATAGAACATCACTGGTGGAAAGTCAGCCTTCATGGGTATAGATAGTGCTGTGAAAAAGGTTGTAGAATACTTGTTAGTTATTTTTTTATTTATTTAGGACACGCCAACTTGACTTCACCTCGCCTCAGGCAAAGTCTCAGGAAAGAGGGTCACCATTATAGACACTAAGTGTTACAATGGTGGCTCTCAGCTTGGCGGCCTCATCAGATGCTTTTGTACGCCCTGCTTAAAGGCCCCGGGACTGTAGGAAGAAGGAAACACATGTACTGGTCATGAATTCCAGGTCTTGATGGTGCGGCAAAGAAAAGAGTCTCCGAACCGCTTGATTCTTGCTCGTATATTCTGCACAGTATGAGGGTGACCTCTAAGGCCTGCACGAGTTGTCCTATGTAGAAAAGGAGATGGTGGGATTAGTTGGAAGAGCTCATCAGAACACCCACCATACCGTAGTAGCAACTCGTAGCCAGCGTTCGAAGCCTCATATAATTTTCATTTTAGTTATCTCTATATTAGATAGATAGCACCATCATAAGTTTCATAGCGGAAAGCTTCGTTAGTTCCGGAAAGCGCCGTTTAAATCCACTTCAATATTTATGTACAATATCTACGTACTGTATGTTTTCCTGGTACCTCGTTACCGTAGAAGCCTCCCACAACGTCGTATCCAACGAAAAAACTGTGGCGTAGTAAGTAGAGTGTTTAACTGCTACGTAGAGGGGGCGGGTTCGGTTCCCGCTCAGTACGAATATTTGTTTATATGATTTAGTTTTTTTATATTGGTCTGGGTGTTTCTGTGTTTTAAGGATACATATGGATGTATTTACCAAAAAAAATCCATGTGTGTCTATCAGCAATTTTTGATCCCATAACACAAACATAGTTGTGGCACGATATGAAGGCCGTTTCGACACAACTGGTTTTGCTCATTTTTTCTTTTATGGTTTGTGAAGTTTATTTTCTTCTGTGCCAGTCTCACCATGTTTTTAGTTAGTTTTTTTAGTTTAGTAATTCGTCTAATAGTTCGTTGTCCATTTTTAAGCACACAAAAAAAATTAGCTTAATTAGTCGTGTCAAAACGGCCATCATAGCGTGCCACAACAATATTTAAACTATTTTCAGTCTTTCTACCAGAGATGTGCTATGTAGCAATACTACAAGGTTGTAAAAGCTAAGCTCGTCGTCTGTGAAAAAGGTTGTCGAATACTTAGTAGTCACCGTAGTAGCAACTTGTAGTCAGCGTACGAAGCCACATATAATTTTCAATTTAGTTATCTTTATTATATTAGATAGATGGCATCATTATAAGTTTCGTAGCGGAAAGCTTCGGTAGTTCCGGAAAGCGCCGTTTAAATTCACATTAATGATTATTTCTGTGGAATATCCACATACTGTCTGTTTTCCTGGTACCTCGTTACCGATGAAGCCTTCCACAACTTCGTACTCAACGAAAGAACTGTGGCGTAGTAGAAGCATTCAACTGCTACACATAGAGCGTGCGGGTTCGATCACCGCTCAGTGCGTATATTTGTATTTATTAATATGTTTATTTGTATTGGTGTGGGTGTTTCGTGTATAGTTGGATACATATAATGGATGTATTCAGCAAAAATAAAAAATCTATGTATGTATGTCCGCATCTTAGATCCCATAACACAAACAATAATTGTGACACGCCATGATGGCCGTTTTGACACAACTGGTTTTGCTCGTTTTCTCTTTTTCGGTGTGTGTTGTTTATTTTCTTTTGTGCCAGTGTCGACATTTTTTTTTTAATTATTCGTCTAACAGTTCGTTGTACTTTTCAAAGTGCACAAAAAAAGAAAACAAGCTTAACCAGTCGTGTCAAAACGGGACAGTCGAGTTTATCCATAGCATGTATCTTTCTACAAAGAAAACCGAGCTTAGCTGGATCCCTTTCCACCCGTGCTACGCTATGTGGACCAATGAATATGATTAGTTGATTTTTTATACGAGGTCCAACCAATTTATCCCCCCAGACTCGTGGTCCCACTACCATTGAACTCGAGGTCCAACTAACAACAATAGCTTCATTCTGGTAACCCTTCCATACCAACACAGCACATCACATCACTGGTGGAAAGGCAACCTACATTGGTTTAGACAGATACCGTAGTAGCAACTCGTAGCCAGCGTACGAAGCCTCATAAATTTTCAATCTTGTTTTCTTTATATTGGATAGATGGGCACCATCATAAGTTTTGTAGTGGAAAGCTTTGATAGTTCCGGAAAGTGCCGTTCAAATTAACATCAATGTTTATGAACATTATCCACGTACTGTATGTATTCCTAGTATCTGGTTACCGATGAAGCCTCCCACAATGTTGTATACCCAACGAAAGAACTGTTGCGTAGTAGAAGTAGCTTTCAACTGCTACGTAGAAGAGGGTGCGGGTTCGGTTCCCGCTCAGTACGAATATTTGTTTATATGAATTTGTTTTTTTTTATATTGGTCTGGATGTTTCTGTGTTTTAAGGATACATACACAACATTACATATTTAAATTAATCTCAGGCTGTCTTTCTACCAGAGATGTGCTATGTAGCAATACCACGAGGTTTTAAAAGCTAAGCTCTCTAACTATGTGAACGTTTCCACTGACTATGCTATAAGACTTCCTACAAAATAAGTGTTCTAAATTCGATAATAACATATATATTAAAATACATACAAAACATAGCTTAGCTGAATCCTTTTCCACTGGTGCTACACTATGGGGAGCAATGAATACGATTGGTGGATTTCTGATTCGTGGTCCAACCAATTTTACCCCTCCAGACTCGTGGTCCCACTACCATTGAACTCGTGATCCTACTAATAACAATAGCTTCATTTTGTTTAGCCAGCCAAATCAACACAGCGCAGCACATCCATGGTGAAAAGGCAGCCTACGTGGGTTTAGATAATGCTGTGCAAACTGTTATAGAATACTTATTAGCTATCGTAGTAGTAACTCGTAGCAAGTGTACGAAGCCTTATATAATTTTTAAATTCGTTGTTTTTATATTGGATAGATGGCACCATCATAAGTTTCGTAGCGGAAAGCTTCGGTAGTTCCGGCAAGCGCCGTTCAAATTCACATCAATGTTTCTGTACAACATCTACGTACTGTATGTTTTCCTGGTACTTCGCTATCGATGAAACCTCCCACAACGTCGTAACCTAACGAAAGAACTGTGGCGTTAGTAGTAGAGCGTTCGACTGCTACGCTGGGAGTGCGTGTTCGATTCCTGGTTTTAAACTAAAAATATCATCATAATACGATATTTTGTCCGTATTTTGTTGCATCTGTAGCGTGGCGATAGTGAATGCGACTGCTGCTATACAAGGGGTTAGATTCCTGCTCAGATCAAATATTTGTTTGCATTATTATGTCTACTTGCTTTACTCTGGGTATTAATATATACTGTTACTAAAATGCTTTGGGTGTTTACGTGCCTCGGTGAGCACGTTAAGCCATTAGTCCCGGTTGCCATACAAAGATCTATGTCAGTCGTTTTGTGTATGTAGTTGCAGCCCTCAAAAGTCCAACTAGTCTTCCTACAGAATTGCGATATCGACAAATTGGTTGTAGAGGTCATATGGCACTTCCTTCACGGAAATATACTGTTCAACCACATAACAGTTAGACTGGCTCCTTAAATGCTCAGAGAGCGATGATTCTAGATCCCATAACACAGTCTTACTTTGGGTCTAGAATATCAAAAAGTTTGAGTAACAACCTCGTAGCCAGTATACGAAGCCTGATATACAATTTTACATTTTGTTACCTTAATACTTGATAGATGGCACCATCGTAGTTTCGTAGCGAAAAGCTTTGAAAGTTCCGGAAAGTGCCGTCATCTCCACCAATATTCAAGTACAATATCCTCGTACTGTATGTTTTCCTGGTACATTTTTACCGATGAAGCCTCCCACAATTCGTGTCCAGTGTACGAACTCATTTAATTTTCCATTTTGTTACTTCATAGATGACAACTTAACTTTTGTAATACTTACACTATTATTATCGTGCTTTTGTAGAGTAGAGCTTCGGTAGTTTTGGATAGCGTCATTCAATTTCAATGATGCTAATGTAAAATATCCATTGGTGTGGATATAATAATAGTAGCCACATTTACAATTTAAAATTTAGGTATACTTTGACCATAAAAATAATGCTTTGATACAATAAGAATAATTAATTTGAATAAAAAGAGAATGCTTTTATATTAAAATGACAATGCGTTAGTATAAAATCTCCACCAAATGGATAATTACTATAAAGAGTTTAACATATTTATGCAAGTAAATGATTTGATTTAATTGGACAATAAAATGACAACCAACAATGGACAATAAATCACAGTCCAGTTTCCTACAGTCCCGGTTCCTTTAAGTGGGCGTGAATGTCGGATGAGGCCGTAAAGCTGAGTGTCACCTATGGCACATGATATA
Organism: Eilema griseolum; assembly: GCA_963662185.1. Taxonomy (NCBI): domain Eukaryota; kingdom Metazoa; phylum Arthropoda; class Insecta; order Lepidoptera; family Erebidae; genus Eilema; species Eilema griseolum. Next base: position 24,783,033 of record OY759233.1, on the reverse strand, counting down.
GGTAAATAATGGTGACCCTCTTGTTTAGACTTTTCCTTCAGCTTACCATCAGGCAAAGTCTAATTAACGTATCCTATATAAAAAAATAACAACAAAGTTAAACAGACTTCAAGAAACAAAAAAATCATTGAATTTACAAGTATCACCTAAATTTATAAGTTTACTGATCTGTTAGAAGACAGGGTCTAGCCCGAGAGGCCATACTTCAAGTGATTGCATCATAGTTAAGCTCGCCTCTGTACATTTTCTTTAAAATATTTTTACATACATACAAATAATCACGCTTTTATCCGCGGAGGGTTAGGCAGAGGTGAATTAACACCCACATTTCACCACTCATTATATTCGGTCCCACGTAATAGGGGGTGAACCTATTGTCGTCTCCCGGGCACTATTGTTGACTCAAGCCATTCATTCGAGACTGAGTCCGGGCTGTATATATCTGTCTGATGTTATACAGCCCTATCCCTTAGTCGCCTTCTACTACACCGCATGAAAAGAGATGGAATGGTCCAAATTCTACTCTGCCGGGAACCACGCGGCAATTATTTATGATCTATGTACTGTGTGTGTAATAAAGAATTAAAGTAAAGTAAATTGTGTTGTTAAGTTCCATTTCCTGCCTATGTTAAAGTGGTTTCTCTGTAAATTCAGATATCCAAATACTTTATAATTATGTAAATCCGTAAAGAATTTTTATAAATTTCACTGCTAATGGGGTAAAATTGGTGATGAACGGCAAATGACTGAGAGGCGAATAGGCCTCCAATATCCAGAAATGTCAATGCTATTTCACGCGAAACCAATGCGATGCGGCAGGCCTGTCCTGCCTGCGTGCGAAGAGCCCCGCCACATCACACCATTGTCAAATAAAATGATATTCTGACAACTGCCATCGCGTCAATCCGCGAGAAATTTTATTATCAAACCCATTAATCGCGTTCACTGCAAATCACGTCGCTCCGCAAGGCGACCTGGAGGCTTTTGTTCACGGAGGCCACTTCAATACGTATCGATTGCTTGTTGTTTATACGCCGCCTTGCGTTCACTTGAAAATCGCTCACGTAGGATACCGCATAACCAATATTTGAAACCTGTAAACACAAATAACTTGATGGTGAAATTGACGTACGTACTTTTTTAGAAAGTTGCGTTAAATGCTTTACTTTTCTAAAAATAAAACTGCATTTATTTTAAGTAACTTATGGCACAAAGTAGATTGATAGATAGATAATTCTTTATAGTACACTAATAGATTACAGTACATACATTCAATTAATTAAGTATAATTGCACGTTTATATATTATCTAAGATACAACATATTTACACTAATTTAATAAAATATAAACTAATATTTACAAGAATATAAAATAGGATACAAAAGTATCAAATGGATCAAATTAAGCATCGAAGAATTCCTCCCCATCGATGTCGACTGGTAATGTGCCCAAAAGGCTGGCGGCATTGCCCCGTTGGACGGCAATGCCAATCCGTTGAGCGAAAAAGAGGCCAGCCCTTTGGTCACGCGAAGGATCGACCAGTCGTTTTGCTATTTCTTTGTATAGCGACCGTGCGCTCGGACCCCACGAACCCAGCGTTTCAACCCCAAACGGCTCAAATATGTAATTGTTTGTAATGTTATCATATTTTCGCCGTTTGAGGGTCTCAGCAGATGCCGCAGCAGCACAAACGCAATCCGTCGTACTTGGAAGATGGGAAGGGGCAAGGGTGTCGACGCATGTTGCGTCCCACACCAAAGGCCTACCCATCTTCCAAGGCACCAAAGACATACCGTCCGGTCTCTTGCCATCGTTGCGCACCAAGCCAACTGGTTCAAGTATAGCTGGAACACCAGCGGTGACAAGAGCCCGGCGGATAATGTCATTTAAATGTGCATGACGTGACATGCGGCCTGCGCTCCTGCCGCATGATAGGCCGTGATGCCCAAGGCTGTCGACTGCCTCACCACAGTGACATCGATGAGGAGAAACACAGGGAGCACCCAAACGAAGACAGGCTGCAATTCTAAACGTCGTGTCGTCCAACATGGTGCCAATGTTGGACGACGGAAGGGCCTGAAGCCACACACCAGATTCCCACTCTCCCACAGCCAGAAGGCGAGCACGCTCTGCAACATTAGAGGACGTATTTAGTAACTGTTGTCGTAATATGCTGCAAAGTGGCTCATCCCAATGTCTCTGGGAGCCTAGGTTGGTGGGCAAAACAGTGTTTGGGCAAAACATTTTCCAAGCATTTATAGCTTCGGCTTTGCCTGGCACTTCGGAATAAACCAGTGTGGGTATCAAGATTTTCCTGGTTAATTCCTCTGTGCCATGAATCGAAGCTAAAAAAGCTGGTAAACTCACTTATTAAATTGACCGTTCTAGCCCTCGCAAACAATCATTGTCCGATGTCGTGCACTAAAATTAAACCACAGTGCTTTTTTCGTTATCCAATTCTGACTGTAAGATATGACTGTTTCAGATTTTTGTTACCTCTTGAAAGTATACTTTCGTTCACTATAGAAATTAAACAGTTCTTAAATTTTTGATTTTGGGGAGAAGTAGTTATATTTTAGTTTTATTTCTTTATTATAAAAAGGAATAGGGTGACTTTTAATTTTGGTAGGCATAAGTATAAGTAAAGTCATTGGTGTGTGCCATGGTAAAACCTGGTATCGAACCCGAGACCTCGTCTCTGCAGTCCTATACCTATACTCCTAGGCTACCGCGATTACTCACCTTCTCAAAAGTTATCGTAATGCCTAATGTCACTTTCATGACTTTCGCAGCAATACGTTCCGAAGTTACGTAGAGCTCCTTCCATACATTGTGCAAATTTTTGAAACGCAATTTGTGTATTTGAATCTATGTAAATTATGAATCAAACCAGTAACTTAATAACCCGAATATCGTTTCTAAAACTTTTTTGAAATACGCTACTCCATGATCCACTTCACTTAAGTTAAGAAAAATATTCCACTTAACGTGAACGATATGAAAAGTAAAATTAGCACAATCTCTATGTGCCGCATGTTATCCTAGTACTTCGATGGCACTGTAGCCTCCCACATACTTCATCCAGCGTAGCACTTTCCCGTGTATGTCAGCGTAGTGTACGGATTTTATGTGTGTATCGCCAAAAATTTATCGTACAAAATAAAAGCAGGATATCTACCAAATTTTAATATCAAATAAAACACAAATTAACACAAATTGGTCCTTACTAATAAAAAAAATTACAAAGGTTACCTTATCATGCAGCTGCTATACTAACTTTTAAACTTTCTCATTGTATAATATACAAAATGTTTACGGGAATTAACGCAATCATGATGTAGGTATACCTTTGACCGGCCGTAGTCATAGTAGCGTTCTTTCACGATGGCTTTATCCGACTATCTCACTGGTCCGAGTTGTACATCAAAGTAACTTTCAGTTTACTTTTGTTAGCTTGTGATAGCCTAGTACTTTTCATAAATCATTCAAAATTTTCACCGCATGGCGTTGCTGCAGCTTTATTATAAGTTATTCTATTACTTGATAGATGGCACCACTACGGGTAGAAGTTCCATTATGGAAAGAGTTAGTGGTGCCAGAAAAATGCCCTTCAAATATTGAGTGCATATTTGTAGCGCCATCTACATACAATAGTCAATAAAAATTTCAGCTTTCAGCACGCGATATGAAAACGTACGCACTATATCTTCGTTTTGCATGTTATTCTAGTACTTGGACAGCTCGATGGCCACCCACAACTTAGTTGCCAGCGTAGCACAATCCGTAGAGCCAATATATATTTATCATCTACGAAGTTTATAAAAAAGTACATTAAACTTTTACAACATATTTTATATTTTTTTATATGGAGCTGTTTATTTGAAAACGCAATTACGCACATAAATATGACCTACCTATCATATTGTGTTTATGTTTTAACTGATTACCGTTGAAGCATAAAATGAAATTTTAATAGCATTTAAAGACAAGTAAACAAAAAAGAAATCACAGCATAAGAGAAGCATATATTTTGAACAGCAAGCCATTAAAATAGCTTTCAACTCCTCTTGCCTTATAAACCTAATAAAATACAAAATAATGGAGGAATGGAAAGAGGCAATGTACCAGCCTCCCACTTAATATCGATGTTTAGTAGCATAATATAGCATTCTAACAATTAATGAGAATTCTTTAGTCCTTGATTTTCTTTGCCTTTAAGTGAAATATACGTGAAACGTTAGTGATGATGTAAAAGTTTAATAAAAAGCTTTATATTATCATAATCATTGGTCTATACTAGATCTGTAGTTTAAAAAAATATTTTAAATTAGTCTACGAGTATTTAATTTATCAATTTATTCCATAAGCTATGGTATAGTTAGTTAAATATTAATAATTGGTTTTTCATTTCTATGCTGAATTGCTATAGAAAGCTAATAGCACGAGAACAGTACAGAAAGTTATAAAAATCTTGTGAGTTGTGTAAGAATAGATGACGGACAGTTGACTCTGCTTGTCCTACTGGAATTATATAATGGGGTAAATACTTACGTACGCTTTAACTGTATCTGATAGAAAAGAAACCAATCCAAGTCATTGTAACAAAACTACCAATCTTAAAGCCAACGATACTAAACCTGAATAGGTTTCAAGCAACAACGAGGCTATTTTCAAATTACAACTTATACTTTATTAATTAATTATCTGTAAAATTTCATATAAAAATTTGCGTTGGGTATTTTAGACCCAAGGGAACTGTTAACGGTTAGATGTCCTCTAAAATTGTTTTCGTAACCATGTTTATTTTAATAAACAATGTGTATGTTGCGGGGAGATGGGCCTCGTCAGCATTGGGCTGCAACCCGTCTAAGAGAAGGAAAACTCTGAAATCAAAACCGGGGAGATGGGCCTCGTCAGTATTGGTCTGCAACCATCTAGGAGAAGGTCACTCCGAAATAAAACCAACTCTCAGGGAGCATACCCGAGAAAAAACCCCGATCCAAGGTGTTAGCCGACCCGTGCCAAGGATTCGTGACCAGAGGGCAAGCTGGTGTAACGGAGGGTGTCTGTGTTGGCGGTCACAGGACACACTTGAGATTCCGCCTTACCTCCGTAAAGGGCTCTGCGGGGGTGGACCAAATTTTCCCTATGACTCGTGGGAACGCAATGATTCCAAAAATTAATCATCCGCATGGCGGCGACGCGGTACGCCACCCGTCACGTCTCGTTTCCAGTGGGGGCGAAAAGTGGCTCACGGAGAGCCGTTTTGCTACGTTGAATGTTGGAGGAGGAATGGAAGAAAAAATGAATGATGTTTGTAAGATGATGGATGAAAGAAGGATTGATGTGCTTTGTGTGAATGAGACGAAGAGGAAAGGATGTGACACCACCAAGCACGGACCCTACACCGCGTACTGGTCGGGAGTACCCAATACCGACAGAGCTTGCCAGGGAGTTGGTGTCATCCTATCTGCTAGAATGGCTGAGTGTGTGAATATATTCGAATGTGTGAATGCTAGACTGATGTGGATGAGAATGAAAGTGGGACTCACTCGTATTTTTGTCGTAGGGGTTTATGCTCCTGTAGACTCCGGTACGAATACGTCCCAGGAAGTACAAGAAGAAAGAGAACAGTTTTGGGAGAGTTTAAGAGATGTATTAAGAGAATGTAAGGATAATGAAAGAATCATAATGCTAGGTGATTTTAATGGATGGGTAGGACTGAAACGAGATGGATTTGAAAGGGTTCTTGGCAAGTACGGAGATGAACGAGTGAACGAAAATGGTAAAGGTTTGCTTGAAGTATGTTTGGAATGGAACCTTTGTGTGTCAAACACGATGTTTCGACACAAAAGGATTCATATGTATACAAGAGAAGCGAAGAATGTCAGTAAAAGTATGATTGATTTTGTAATAGTGGATGAAAGATTGAGAAAAAATATTCTAGACGCTAGGGTATATCGCGGTGTGGGTATCCATACAGATCACTTTTTGGTTATGTGCCGTATAAGTGATCTCTTTAAAGGATGGAGACGTAGAAGGCGTGAGCCCATAAGTGTTCTAGAAAGAATAAAAGTAGAAAACTTGCAAGAAGATAAAGTGAGAGAGGAGTATGGAAGCAAATTAACTGAAAGGTTTCATGATCTTGATAGTATTTGTGAGATTGAGGAGTTATGGAAGGTATTCAAAGATGAGATTGTGAGTGTGGCTTCCCAAGTATGTGGTATAAGTAAAAGAAGTAAAGTGCAAAAGGTGAAGCATGCATGGTGGGATAAAGAAGTGCAAAAGTTGGTATGTGAGAAAAAGAAAGCGTGGCTTGACTGGCTCTCAGTCAGAGCTAATGAGAGAATGCAGCAAGCTACAATTGAGAATGTGGATGAAGCGAAAGATAAATATAGAAGACTGAAAGGGATAGTGAAAGGAGTGATTGCTAGAAAGAAAAAGGAACAAAAAGACGTGTTTGATGAAAGGTTATCTGAGGATTTCCAGACGAACATTAAGTTCTTTTGGAAGTCCATTCGTTTAGCCAGAGGAGAAACACAGAGCTCCGAGCTGAACGCTATTAGAGACCAGAATGGAAGTATTGTAAAAGGTGAGGAATGTGTGTTAAAAAGATGGCAGGACTATTTTGAAAGCTTGTTTGAAAGAGAGGATGGTGTACATGCACTAACCTCGGTGATGGATGACTATGTTGATGCTGATAAAAGTGGTATTAGTATGAATGAAGTTGTGAGTGCATTAAGAAGTATGAAAGCTGGTAAAGCAGCGGGATATGATAAGGTGACAGTCGAGATGCTGAAGGCTGGACAGGGCCTTGTAGCAAGTCAGTTGTGCCGCCTTTTCAACATATGTTGGGTTAGCGGTCGTGTACCAAGTGATTGGTGTAAGGCCGTTATAGTTCCACTTTACAAAGGAAAGGGCTCGCATCAAGACTGCAAAAACTACAGGGGCATTAGCCTACTCAGCGTCGTCGGCAAACTGTATGCGAAAGTGTTGATTGAGAGAGTTATGAAAGAAACCGATGAGAAAATATGGGATGCACAAGCGGGTTTTAGAAAGGGAATGGGATGTACGGATCAGGTCTTTTCATTGCGAAGCATAGCCGAGAAATTTTTGGCCAAGAGTCAAAAGGTCTATTGCGCATTTGTGGATTTGGAAAAGGCCTATGACAAAGTGGTGAGGAATGAACTTTGGTCGGTACTGTCTATGTATGGGGTGAGCAGCAACCTTATTCGAGCTGTGAAGTCTCTCTATGAGGACTCCAGAGCTTGCGTGAGGATACATGGGTCATACACTGAATGGTTTAGTATCCAAAAAGGGGTTAGACAGGGATGTGTAGCGTCACCATGGCTGTTTAACTTATTCATGGACAGTTGTTTGCAAGATTTGAAAGATAAAGAATGTGGTTTAAGAATGAAGAATTTACTCGTCAAATGTCTTCTTTATGCTGATGATCAGGTTTTACTGGCGTCATCGGCAGATGAGTTGCAGGAGATGGTAACAACTATGCATGAAGCTTTTGAGAGGAAAGGAATGAAAGTGAATGTTAGTAAGACAAAAGTTATGGTTTTTGAAAGAGATGAATGTGTGACAGAGTGTAGGATTTGTATAGATGGAGAAAAAGTGGAACAAGTGAATGAGTTCATATATTTGGGAACATTGTTTACGAGAGATGGAAAGCATGAAGAAGATGTTGAAAGGAGAGTGATGGCTGGAAATAGAGTGAATGGGGCACTACACAACTTTATGAGCAGCCGGAAAGTGTCCGAAAAGGCACGACTGGCTGTACATGGAGGAGTATTGGTGCCGACTCTTATGTATGGTAGTGAAAGTTGGGTGTGGCAGAAAAAGCATCAGAGTAGAGTAAATGCAGTAGAAATGCGTGCGTTGCGAAGTATGTGTGGCTTGACCTTGAAAGATAGAGTGAGAAATAGCGTGATAAGAGAACGATGTGGAGTGATAGAAGATGTAGTGATGAGAATTGAGAGAGGAATGTTGAGATGGTTTGGTCATGTTGAGAGAATGAATGAAAGAAGACTAACGAAACAGGTGTATGAGGCGAGTGTGGATGGTACCGTCGGAAGGGGAAGACCTAGGCGCACATACCTGGACCAAATCGGGGAAGTTTTAGAAAAGGGGCAGGTCAGGAGTACTCTAAACCGACGAGCATGCATGAAGAATGTAATGAGAGTGAATGAAGCGAGAGTAATATGTCAGGATCGTAGCAAATGGAGATCCGTGATCTCTGCCTACCCCTATGGGAGACAGGCGTGATTTTATGTATGTATGTATGTATGTATGTTGATCAAACATTACATCTTAGCTTTTTTATTACTGTGTCCTAGGAATAACGTGTACATTTTGTGTATGCTTAATAAAAGATTGTTCAGTGGTTCACAAAGCACTATATAAACAACAAGCGACCCGCCTCGGCTTCACACGAGTGCAATGCTGATACTAAAAACACTACATTTTTAAATCTGTAATATCTTCAAAAATATTCATTTAAATCATATGCTGTAAAGCGCCATATAGATTAAGGTATTTAACTGGATAATGATAAATGCTGTATTGGTTAGAATTGCTTCTAAAATTAGCCATTATTTGTCGTAAAAGTAAATGACAAAAAAAAATTTTTGTGGGATATCCATAAGAAATAGACAAATACCATCGCGGAGTTTTCTGTAGACCTTTTCAGTGTGTACAATACTTAGTACATTATTTTGATAAAACTCGTAGGGTTCAGCCTGCGCTTGCAATGTAAGCGGAAAAAGTTAATTATTTACGACTTAACATTAGAAACCTCAAAAATAACAGTATTTCTCCACTATTTAATGAATGTTATTATACATAATTATAAACCTTCCTTTTCAATCACTCTATCTATAAAAAAAAACCGCATCAGAATCTGTTGCGTAGTTTTAAAGATTTAAGCATACATAGGGATGTAAGGACGGAGAAAGCGGCTTCTAGTGATGATAGTGATGTTGTGTGCATATTTATTACATTAAGTGAGAATGAATTAATAAATTTAAATATATTTGATCTCAAAAAAAGTATAAATAAATTAACTCATTTAAAACACAAGACTTCATATTTATTATTTTCATTTTATAGGTGCCAGTTAAATTGATTTTATCTGAGAAATAAATATTGTTTTATTACAAATAGACAAAATAATTAAAACACAAACACACGACACAAACTCGCGATCATGTCGCGTCAAACAACCCACTCCGCATCGTTCCCGGCGCAAAGGTGCCCATGATGCTGGCCGCGTTGCCCCGCTGAATCGCAATAGCCAACCTTTGCCCCAGGAACGAGCCGGATCGGAAGTCACCGCCATGGTCGTGGATGCGGCGGCTTAATTAGATTACTTAGAATTGAGATATTGTTTCTATTTTATATTCCATGTCAAATATGTATAAAATAATACGTTATTTAATTAAAATACTTATTATAATGTTTAAAAGTGACAGATACATGTCAGACAGATGACATTAAGAAATTATTTGCATGTTAAATATTAAATGATGAGTCGAATGACGAATCGAATCAAATTCAAATCCTTCTTCAGTACACTGGTTACGGAAGTTGGGGGAGGCTTCAGTGCCGTCCAACCAGATACTAGGCTGACATGTAGTACAAGGATGTTGCGCTAACTTCGATTTCGATGAGGCTTCGACCAACTTGAAAAGTAGACGACTACACTGTTGTCTCTTTCTAACCCACAGAGAGAAAGGGGTGAGTGCTATGTATATGTGTGCTGTAAAAACAATTTGCCACGGGTATGGTAGTGGTTGTATCGTGGAAAATTTAAGAGTAGAATTGTTGAGTCCTTATGCTATCCTAGTACTTTTTCAGGCTGCGCTGAAGTTTGTGCAAGAGCCGTTGGAACTGCTACGGGCATGGACAGTTTTTGTGACTGTTAAATGTTTGAAAAAGAATATTTATTACCATGGGTAAATATTCTATTTTTTTGCAAAATAAATTAAGTACTTTTCTGATATCTTTATTATTATAATTTTTCATTTTAATTAGAAATATTAATTATTAATTATTAAAATATACTTACATAACCTAGACATTCATTTAAAAAATATACAAATAATAAACAATTCATGCATCCTACATGTACATATCATTTATGAGAAAGCAGATAGCATTATGTGTTCTATGTAACACGTTTTAACGCAGTCTTTCGACAGATGGCACTTCTCTCGTTACAGCGTAGCAACGTAGCACATAATCGTCAACACAAATGTGTAGTTCAAAACCAACACTCAAATGTTAAATTTTACTTTTGGTACAAGATAATAAATATAATTATGTGAAGAAATTAATACTTTAAGGTGCTAAGGTTACGTTATTATAGATGGAAACTTCAGAATGATGGAGATACATAGTCAGTCGGAGTTCGATACAAAATTAGAAAATGATTTAAGAATAGAACGTTTTTTTGTTATTACATAAAGATACATATATATTTTAACATAATTATTTCACAGCTAGATAGAACTAATAATGAAAATCTTATCACCAAAAGTTATGTATGTTGGGAAAGTGCTAATAGTAGTCTTTCTATTAAAACTGCAAAAATGTGGTTTTAAGCTCAACTTGTGTTTATCAGTTCATATTTTAGCACAATACATTTTCTAAATCAACATTTCTTCCATATCTTAATCGTTTTAAGCAATTTGTTTTTATTTGTTCTGGGACATTAAAAAAATTCACAGTACGACCAAATTTAAAAGTATTATTAAAAGTAGACGAATCTCGTAGAGTGAGTAATAAAGATAACACACTGTTGTCTCTTTCTAACTCGCAGAGAGAAATTGGTGAGTGCTATGTGTATGTGTGCTATAATAACAATTAGCCAAGGGTATGGTAGTGGTAGTATCGTGGTAAATTGAAATGTAGAACTGTTGAGTCCTTATGCTGTCCTAGTACTATTTCAGGCTGCGCTGAAGTTTGTACAAGTGCCGTTGGTACAATTGCTACGGGCGCAACCTCATGCACAGTACTTTTGTAACAGTTAAATGTTTGATACATAATATTTATTCATAATTATACTAAGTATCGGGACTTCTCGCAAATTATATTTTGGAACTTACTATTTAATCAAAAAATATAAAAATTTCAATAGGGAAGATGGATTCAAGCTATCCGAAACGTGGAATCCAGTGATTAAGATACTAAAACCAAAAAACACAGTGCCGTTAAAAACTGACATAGTGAGTGTGGTGTGACGCCAGCCTAACCATTCATAATAAGTGTAATGGTGGGTAGACGCTCAAAAAATGTTCCCCGCATACATCTCGACGCTCGAAGACTAGTCAAGTCGTGACCACGGGTGCTGCAACGCATCCGAAACGTCGGCAGAAATAGTAAGTTCCAAAATATAATTCGCGAGAAATCCCGATACTTAGTATAATTATGAATTCACACCGCGAAAGTTTAAAAATAATATTTATTATTATGAGTTAATATTCTATTTCTTATAAAGTAAATTAAGTACTTTTATGATATCCTTATTATTGTAATATTTCATTTTATTAAATTTTACTGTATTAATATTAATGATTAAATTAATATATAACCTAGACAGTTATTTGAAAAATATACAAACAATAATAAATGCATGCATCCAACCTGTGCCCTGAATTTCATATAATTTATGAGAAAGCAGATAGCATTATGTGTTCTACGTAACACGTTTTAACGCAGTCTTTCGACAGATGGCACTTCTTTCGTTACAGCTTAGCAACGTAGCACGTAATCATATACACATCTCGTAGCATATGACCAACACTCAAATGTTAAATATTTCTTTATGTACAAGAGAAAAAATACCATTCTCTGAAGAAATTAATGTTTTAAAGTGCTAAGTTAATGTAATTTTAGCTGGAAACTTTTGAAAGTGGAAACTTCTTCTACATAGTCAGTCGAATTTAGGCAAAAAATTCGTTTTGGTCAAATGGATTTTAGAAAACGATTTTAGAATAATTTGTTTTTTTTTTGCTTTATAAAAAGATACATAGTTAAATGAACATAATTATAAACATAACATAAACTCACGCCTATATAACCGAAGGGGTAGGCAGAGGTGCTAGCACCCACATTTCGCCAGTTTATGTTTCCAATGTAATAGGAGGCGAGCGTAGTGCCATTAACTAGGCACTTATAGACCAGCGATAAATACACACATAACTTCGAAAAGCATCGAAAAGTCATTGGTATGTGCCATAGAAAACCTGGGATCAACCCGAGACCTCGTCTCAGCAGTCCATTAACCATACCACTAGGCTACTGCGGTCAATTATTTCATGGTAAGATAAAATTTACAATGAAAATTATAAATATGCTACCAAAAGTTTTATATTTTAGGAATGTGATATTACTCTTTTTATAAAAAACTGCAAAAGTGTCGTTTAACATTCGACTTACATTTATCTATTTATATTTTAGCGCAATATATTTTCTAAATCAAAATTTATTCTATATCTTAATGGTTCTAAGCTATTTGTTCATATTAATTGTTGTGAGACACTAACATATTTCACAGTTTCACCAACTTTAAAAGCATTATTAAAAAGTAGACGAATCTCGTAGAGTGAGTGAAGAAGGTAGCACGCTGTTGTCTCTTTCTAACCAGGGGAGAGAATTTGAGGAGTGCTATTTGTATGTGTGCCATAATAAGAATTTTCCGCGGGTACAGTGGTAGTGGTTGTGTCGTGGAAAACTGAAAAGCGAAACTCTTAAGTTCTTATGCTATCCTAGTACTTGTTCAGGCCGTGCTGAAGCTTGTGCATGAACCGTCGTTGCTTAGCTACGGGCGCAACCCAATGGTCCAGTACTGTACATTCAAATGTTTAATACCGAATGTTATTATGATGAGTACATAAATTTTGCCTGGACCTACCTCAATGTGTCTGTGCATCACCCTAAGGTTGACTGTTAAATAATGCCTTTGGCATTAAGCCCGCCTTTGTACAAAATTACTGTGCATAAAGTTGAATAAAATAAATATTCTAAATTTTGCAAAGTAAATTAAGTACATACATACATACATACATACATAAAATCACGCCTGTCTCCCATAGGGGTAGGCAGAGATCACGGATCTCCATTTGCTACGATCCTGACATATTACTCTCGCTTCATTCACTCTCATTACATTCTTCATGCATGCTCGTCGGTTTAGAGTACTCCTGACCTGCCCCTTTTCTAAAACTTCCCCGATTTGGTCCAGGTATGTGCGCCTAGGTCTTCCCCTTCCGACGGTACCATCCACACTCGCCTCATACACCTGTTTCGTTAGTCTTCTTTCATTCATTCTCTCAACATGACCAAACCATCTCAACATTCCTCTCTCAATTCTCATCACTACATCTTCTATCACTCCACATCGTTCTCTTATCACGCTATTTCTCACTCTATCTTTCAAGGTCAAGCCACACATACTTCGCAACGCACGCATTTCTACTGCATTTACTCTACTCTGATGCTTTTTCTGCCACACCCAACTTTCACTACCATACATAAGAGTCGGCACCAATACTCCTCCATGTACAGCCAGTCGTGCCTTTTCGGACACTTTCCGGCTGCTCATAAAGTTGTGTAGTGCACCATTCACTCTATTTCCAGCCATCACTCTCCTTTCAACATCTTCTTCATGCTTTCCATCTCTCGTAAACAATGTTCCCAAATATATGAACTCATTCACTTGTTCCACTTTTTCTCCATCTATACAAATCCTACACTCTGTCACACATTCATCTCTTTCAAAAACCATAACTTTTGTCTTACTAACATTCACTTTCATTCCTTTCCTCTCAAAAGCTTCATGCATAGTTGTTACCATCTCCTGCAACTCATCTGCCGATGACGCCAGTAAAACCTGATCATCAGCATAAAGAAGACATTTGACGAGTAAATTCTTCATTCTTAAACCACATTCTTTATCTTTCAAATCTTGCAAACAACTGTCCATGAATAAGTTAAACAGCCATGGTGACGCTACACATCCCTGTCTAACCCCTTTTTGGATACTAAACCATTCAGTGTATGACCCATGTATCCTCACGCAAGCTCTGGAGTCCTCATAGAGAGACTTCACAGCTCGAATAAGGTTGCTGCTCACCCCATACATAGACAGTACCGACCAAAGTTCATTCCTCACCACTTTGTCATAGGCCTTTTCCAAATCCACAAATGCGCAATAGACCTTTTGACTCTTGGCCAAAAATTTCTCGGCTATGCTTCGCAATGAAAAGACCTGATCCGTACATCCCATTCCCTTTCTAAAACCCGCTTGTGCATCCCATATTTTCTCATCGGTTTCTTTCATAACTCTCTCAATCAACACTTTCGCATACAGTTTGCCGACGACGCTGAGTAGGCTAATGCCCCTGTAGTTTTTGCAGTCTTGATGCGAGCCCTTTCCTTTGTAAAGTGGAACTATAACGGCCTTACACCAATCACTTGGTACACGACCGCTAACCCAACATATGTTGAAAAGGCGGCACAACTGACTTGCTACAAGGCCCTGTCCAGCCTTCAGCATCTCGACTGTCACCTTATCATATCCCGCTGCTTTACCAGCTTTCATACTTCTTAATGCACTCACAACTTCATTCATACTAATACCACTTTTATCAACATCAACATAGTCATCCATCACCGAGGTTAGTGCATGTACACCATCCTCTGTTTCAAACAAGCTTTCAAAATAGTCCTGCCATCTTTTTAACACACATTCCTCACCTTTTACAATACTTCCATTCTGGTCTCTAATAGCGTTCAGCTCGGAGCTCTGTGTTTCTCCTCTGGCTAAACGAATGGACTTCCAAAAGAACTTAATGTTCGTCTGGAAATCCTCAGATAACCTTTCATCAAACACGTCTTTTTGTTCCTTTTTCTTTCTAGCAATCACTCCTTTCACTATCCCTTTCAGTCTTCTATATTTATCTTTCGCTTCATCCACATTCTCAATTGTAGCTTGCTGCATTCTCTCATTAGCTCTGACTGAGAGCCAATCAAGCCACGCTTTCTTTTTCTCACATACCAACTTTTGCACTTCTTTATCCCACCATGCATGCTTCACCTTTTGCACTTTACTTCTTTTACTTATACCACATACTTGGGAAGCCACACTCACAATCTCATCTTTGAATACCTTCCATAACTCCTCAATCTCACAAATACTATCAAGATCATGAAACCTTTCAGTTAATTTGCTTCCATACTCCTCTCTCACTTTATCTTCTTGCAAGTTTTCTACTTTTATTCTTTCTAGAACACTTATGGGCTCACGCCTTCTACGTCTCCATCCTTTAAAGAGATCACTTATACGGCACATAACCAAAAAGTGATCTGTATGGATACCCACACCGCGATATACCCTAGCGTCTAGAATATTTTTTCTCAATCTTTCATCCACTATTACAAAATCAATCATACTTTTACTGACATTCTTCGCTTCTCTTGTATACATATGAATCCTTTTGTGTCGAAACATCGTGTTTGACACACAAAGGTTCCATTCCAAACATACTTCAAGCAAACCTTTACCATTTTCGTTCTTTAATAATAATAAAAAATAATAATAAAATAATAAAAAAATATAAATTAAGTACTTTTATAATATCATTATTATTGTAATATTTCATTTAAATTAGAAATATTATTGATTATTACATATACTTACTCAACCTAGACATTCATTTAAAAAACATATAACAATAATATAACATGCATGCATCCTACCTGTAGAGCGAGCACGAACAACTTGCGAAAAAGTATTCGTATCGTTAACGTAATAAAAATGTTATAACATTTGTACAGCGCCCCCTATCGTGAGTAAAAGTAACAAAATTTGGCAGCACGAACTATTTAGACCACTCGTAATGTAAATGTATCTTCAACTATTCAAAACTTATTCGATACGTGACATTTTATGAGTAAATTGGTAGCATGAAATTTTTTTGGCATACGGTAATGTCAATTACGAATGCTGGCTATCCAGATTTACGAAACTATGAACACACAATTTTCGAGGATGACAAAAGTATTATTAAAAGTATACGAATCTCGTAGAGTGAGTAAGAAAGGTAACACACTCTTGTCTCTTTCTAACCCGCAGAGAGAAAGTGACGAGTGCTGTGTGTGTGTGCTATAATAACATTTTTCACAGGTATGGTAGTGGTTGTATCGAGGAAAACTGGAAAGTAGAACTGTTGAGTCCTTATGCTATCCTAGTACTATTTCAGGCTGCGCTGAAGTTTGTACAAGTACCGTTGGTACAATTGCTACGGGCGCAACCTTGGTCAGCTTTTGTGACAGTTAAATGTTTATAATATAGAAGATTTATTATTATGAGTAAATATTTTATTTCTTGCAAAGTAAATTAAATACTTTTATGAAATGTTTATTATTGTAATACTTCATTTTAATTAGAAATATTATTGATTAAATTACATATAATTACTTAATTAGACATTCATTTATATAAATATACAAACAATAATGAACAATGCATGCATCCTACCTGTGCCCTGAATTTCATATCTTTTATGAGAAAGCAGATAGTATTGTGTTCTATGTAACACGTTTTAACGCAGTCTTCCGACAGGTGGCACTTTTCTCTTTACAGCGAGCGTAGCAACGTAGCACGTAATCGTCCACACATTTCGTAGCATATGACCAACACTCAAATGTTAAATTTTACTTATGGCACAAGTGAATAAATACTGGTATCTGAAAAAAAAAAAAAATATTACACACATCTTACACTATCATTACAGAAAAGTCCAATGTGATAAAGTAGACATAAAATTTTAAAAAATAGAATGTAAACACAAACACAGCCAATGAGTAGGTACAATACAAATCAAATATATTAAAAAAAAAAATAAAGGTAAACATGAATCAGAACTAAAATTAAATAATACAAATAACACATCTTATAATACAATCAATTAGAATTAATAAATAAATTATAAATTAATTTTACTAGCCAACCCAACTAATATCACACGTAATACGTGGTTTTTGTGAACTCATTCAGTGAGCACGAAAATTAAAATTTTATGGTGCTAAAGTTCATTCGTTCGTTATTTTAGATGAAAACTTCTGAAAGTGGGAAATCAGACGGATTTGTACACAAAATTCGTTTTGGTCAAATGGTTTTTGAAAAATGATTTTAGATGGTTTCAAGGGTTTATTTAAACTTATAATGAATTAAATATGGCATCAAAGTGTTATATTTTAGGAATGAGCTAATAGTCTTTTTATTAAAAACTGCAAAAGTGTGGTTTAATACTCGACTTACGTTTATCAATTCATATTTTAGCACAATATATTTTTTGAACCAAAAATTATTCTATATCTTAATCGTTGTAAACAATTCGTTAATATTATTTGTTCTGGGACATTAACATATTTCACAGTACCATTGAAAAGTATACGAATCTCGTTGGCGGAATTGATGCTAATAGCACAGATCCATTCATCAGGAATTGAATTGAATGTTGTAGAGTGAGTAAAGAAGGCAACACACTATTGTCTCTTTCTAACCCGCAGAGAGAAAGTGGCGAGTGCTATGTGTATGTGTGCTATAATAACGATTTCCCTCGGGTATGGTAGTGGTTGTATCGTGGAAAACTAAAAAGTAGAACTGTTGAGTCCTTATGCTATCCTAGTACTGTTTCAGGCTGCGCTGAGGTTTGTGCAAGAACCGTTGCCACTGGCGCAACCTTCATGGACAGTACTTTTGTGACAAATTAAAGTAAATTAAGAACTTTCATGATATATTTATATATCTATATATGCGGAGGAATTCTACGACGCATTTTAATTGTTCTTAGCTATAAGTCGTATAATAGTCATTTTATTTTTATTGTATTTAATATTTACAAATTATTTCTTGATATGATTGTAAAATATTATTTAATTAAGTTTAATGAAAATAAATACACTTCTCCATATATATAAGGGAAGTATAAGATAAGTTTGGATAGAATAACGTTCATGTTATTCTATAAAAAAATAATAAATTAATTATTTTACATGTATTTTCTATCAATTAAATAACTTGAAATTTAAGCACGCATTCTGTTCATTCTGTGTCAAATGTCATAATATTACATTAAAAAAGTTTACATGGTCCAAAGCGCTAAAGTTAAATTAGATATAATATTATATATTCCTAAATAAGTATTCTTAAATTTTCTAATTTTCCGCGCAATTTTTTAATTTTTTTCTTTCATACGAACCTTTTCCTTATTGTTAATAACAAACATAACAACAAAAAGTGAAATCGCTCCAGCCGTTCGACGCGTGATGGCGTGACCAAGGGAACTATGGATTCATTTTTATAAATACTTAAATAGATGTATTAAGTGTTTATTTTGTGATAAAGAATACAATCCAAGACTGCTGCTTTGCTGTACCCTGAATTTCATATGTTTTATGAGAAAGCAGATAGCATTCTGTGTTCTATGTAACACGCTTTAACGCAGTCTTCCGACAGATGGCACTTCTCTCGTAGCAACGTAGCACGTAATTGTATACACATTTCGTAGCATATAACCGACACTCAAATGTTAAATTTTATTTTTGGTATACGAGAATAAATGACATTATCTGAAGAAATTAATATTTTTAGGTGCTAACGTTGCGTTATTTTAGATGGAAACTTCTAAAAGTGGAAAATTCTTCTACATACTCAGTCGAATTTTGACACAAAATTAGTTTTGGTCAAATAAATGGCTTAAAGAAAATGATTTTGGTTTTTTTTTTCATTTAAAAAAAAATACATTGTTACATGAACATAATTAATTCATGGTCACCTTCCAATGAAAATTTAAATATGTTAAAAGTTTTATATTTTAAAAATGTGCTAATACTCTTTTTGTTAGAAACTGAAAAGTGTGATTTAACACTCGACTTACAGTTTCAATTCATATTTTAGCGCTATATAGTTCAATAGTATCAACATTTTATTCTATATGTTAATCGTTCTAAGCAATTTGTTCATATTATTTTGTTATTGGACATCAACATATTTAGTGCAAACAACTTTGACACTATAATTAAAATGTAGACGAATCTCATAGAGTGGGTAAAGAAGGTAGCACACTGTTGTCTCTTTCTAACCCGCAGAGAGAAAGTGGTGAGCACTATTTGTATGTGTGCCATAATAACTTTATTCCGCGGATACGGCTGTAGTGGTTTTATCGTGGAAAATTGAAAAGCGAAACTGTTGGGTCCTTATGCTATCCTTGTACTTGTTCAGGCTGCGCTGAAGTTTGTGCAAGAACCGTTGCCACTAGCGCAACCTTCATGGACACTTGTGTTGTCACTTTGTGACAATTCATTAATATTTGATATAGAAAATTATTATTGTGAGTAGTAGTAAATATTCTAAATTTTGCAAAGTAAATTAAGAAGTTTTGTAATATTTCATTTTTGACTATGACAAAAGTATCGTAAATGTATCCTACCTAATAAACTACAGTAAAATTATTGTTTTATGTATTAAGTTTTTATTTTGTGAAGAATACAATAAAATTCAAGACCGCCGCTTTGCTGTACCCTGAATTTCATATCTTTTATGAAAAAGCACATAGCATTATGTGTTCTATGCAGTACGCTTTAACGCAGTATTTCAATAGATGGCACTTCTCTTTTTACAGCGTAGTATCATAGCATGTAATCGTCTACACATTTCGTAGCATAATAACTAAAACTCAAATGTTAAATTTTACTTTTGGTAAAAGTTAATAAATACTATTTTTCTGAAGAATGTATATTTTAAGGTGCTAAAGTTACGTTATTTTAGATGGAAACTTCTGATAGTGGAAACTTATTCTACATACTCAGTCGAATTTAGGCACAAAATTCGTTTTGGTCAAATGGCTTTTAGAAAATAATTTGAGAATAAAATGTTTATTTCATTTTCATAATAAAATATACATAGTTACATATATGAACATAATTATTTCATGGTTAGATAAAACTTATAATGAAAATTTAAATATGTAACCAAAAGTTTTATGTTTTAGAAATGTGCCAATACTCTTTTTATAAGAAACTGCAAAAGTGTGGTTAAAACTCGACTCCAGCGAATGGATCTCCAGCTTTTTGTCCAACAGAAGCATCTAAGCCGTCGTCGACGGCAGCTGCTCGGACCGCATGAACATAAACGCTGGTGTCCCACAAGGCTCCGTGTTGTCTCCGACGCTGTTTCTGCTGCATATCAATGACATGCTGTCTGATCGCTCCATTCATTGTTATGCGGACGACAGTACCGGGGACACGTGTTACACGGGCCGTGCAAATATCCCTCAGTCCGAGGTGGAAAAGAGTCGCGAACAACTTGTGTCTGAAATCGAGACTACTCTCTCTGGAGTATCCGATTGGGGACGACTAAACCTAGTCCAATTCAACCTCACTAAGACACAACTATGTGTATTCACCGCTAAGAAAACTCCATTCATTGTAGCGCCGCAATTCCTGGGCACACCGCTTACCATCTCCTCGAGATCCTTGGTGTCGATATCTCCAGCGACGTCCAATACCGAAGTCATTTGCAGGACAAGGTTAAGTTGGCATCAAGAAAACTCGGAGTGCTCAACAGGGCGAAGCAGTAATTTACTGCGGGGCAGCAACTCCTTCTTTATAAAGCACAGGTCCGGCCTCACATGGAGTACTGCTGTCATCTTTTTGCTGGAGCACCTGCATACCAGCTTGACCCCTTCGACTCAGTGCAAAGACGGGCATTGAGGCTGGTTGACAATCCCATACACACAGGTTGTGTGAAACCTCTTAGCCTTAGGAGGGATTTTGCCTCACTGTGTGTGTTCTACCGCCTATACAATGGTTTGTGCTCAGATGAATTGTTCGACATGATGCCCGTAGCTACATTCTATCATTGACCTGAGACGGTGCGCACTGTGCGGTATGAAAGAAACTTCATCCCACGAACACTCAAGCTGTGGAATGACCACCCTGCTGCGGTTTTCCCAAGCGCCTATAATATGGGGTTCTTCAAGAGGGGCATCAGAAGGTGCTTGTCTGCTAACTAAGAGGTATAAAAAAAAAGACTCATCAATTCATATTTAAATAATTTTCTAAATCAAAAGTTATTCTTTATCTTAATCGTTCTAAGCAATTAGTACATATTATTTATTGTGAGAGAATTTTTAATTAATCACAAATTATCGTAATTTAAATTACACTTATATCATTTATACCAGTCATGTCATATCATTTAATATTATTTATAGTCATTCTTATCAATTTTTATTCAAGTGTTTGGTCTTCTAAAAATTCATCTATATTATAGTAACATTTCGCTACCAGCATCTTGTGCATTTTGTCTTTAAATATATTTACTGTGTTTACATTTCTTATATGTATTGGAATTGGATATGTATTGGTTTTAAATTGACACTCTTTTGACTCCAGTGAACTGTTTCCCATTACTAAGATATGATTTAATAAGATTATATACATTGCCTCTAACTCCATACGCATACATCTTGTGTAAAAGAATTTCGTGGTTCACATGATCAAATGCCTTTTGCTATGACTGGAGATCTCTTATCCATATTCAGTATACCTCATGTAAAAAATTATATACAGCCACATTTATAGATTTTTTTTTTTTAAAACCGTGTTGACATGGAGTAAACAAGCTATAGACATTTATAAATTAATTTTTCGAAGACCTTTGAAAATATGGTAAGCAGTGCAATGGGCCGATAATTATTAATTATAGACTTGCTACCTTTTTCATGAAGACGTTTGATAACTGCTATTCTTAGACCGACAGGAAAGATACCTTGTTCTTTACACAAGTTTATTATAAAACTCAGGGGAGAGCTAATTATACCTGCCACCTCTTTGACTACATGTTTACTAACACCGTCATAACCTACACTGCTCTCATAGAGTGAGTAAAGACGGTAATACACTGTTGTCTCTTTCTAACCCGCAGAAAGAAAGTGATGAGTGCTATTTGTATGTGTGCTATAATAACAAGTTTCCTCGGGTACAGTGGTGGTTGTATCGAGGAAAACTGAAAAGTAGAACTGTTGAGCCCTTATGCTATCCTAGTACTTTTTCAGGCTGCGCTGAAGTTTGTGTAAGAACCGTTGCCACTATTGTGCTACGGACGCAACCTTACACTAACCTACCTAATAATATTTTTGTGACAATAAATGTTTGATACACAATATTATTTTCATGAGCAAAAATATTCTAAATTTTGCAAAGGAAAACAATTTCTTTTATGATAACTTTGGTATAGCCTAGTGGTATGGGTAATGGACTGATGAGACAAGGTCTCGGGTTCAATCCCAGGTTTTACCATGGCACACACCAATGACTTTTCGATGCTTTTCGAAATTATGTGTGTGTTTATCGCAGGTTTATAAGTGCCCGGTTAATGGCAATAGACTCGCCACCTATTACATTGGGACCTAAACATAAACTGGCGAAATGTGGGTGCTAGCACCTCTGCCTACCCCTTCGAGGATACAGGCGTGAGTTTACGTTATGTTAGTATTGTAATATTAAATTTTAATTTCGAATTATTAATGGTTAAATTACATAGTTACGTACTCGTACATAACCTAGACATTCATTTAAAAAATAGACAAACAATAATAAACAATGCATGCATATAAAAATGCCACTTTTCCATTGGGTTAGCCAGTTACTACATTATCCCATATTTGATCATTTTTGTTATTTATAGATTAAGATTGGAAAAGGAGAAATGCTCAGACGGAACTTAAACTTAATGGATTTAAATAGCATACTGATTGCTTAGATTAAAGGCCACAGATAAAGACAAAATATCTAAAGGCCATATTTTTTTTTTTTAAAACATATTATTTAGTCCCGATGAATATCATCAATTGAGACGTAATTGCTTTAAAATAGCATTCAATTTCTTATTTAATTTCTTTTATTTTTCTATATCAAATTTCTACTCTTTTTTCTGGCAATAAACTGTTAAATGTAACATATTTTTATAAAATCAGATAATATATAAACGGAGTTTGCTGTTGGACTCGTTTAATAATCGAAAAATGTTCTAACGTTTTTTTGGTGGACTAATAGCCTCTCTACTTTCACTTATACTGTAAAAAAGTGAAAGTATTGTGGCTATTAGCGGCTATTAGTCCTAGACATACATTGCATTATTTCATTGAAAATAAAATATCGTAAGGAGCTCCCATCACATATTTAGTGAAATGTAGTTACTCAATCTAAATATAATAATTTTATACAATTTTTCTTTTACTAAAATATCTTTAAAATTCTAAAGAATTATTTGAAGAGTTTATTCAAGTTCAAGTTCTTTATTTGTTGAATATAGTACAAAAAGTAATGTTTAGATTATAATGTCGGATCTCATATTCTGCCGGATCAGGCGTACCAAATTTTACATTTTAATTTAATTACACTAATGCTTGCAAGACAGTTCATAACAATATTCATATTAGTATTAAAATGTAGGAAGGATCTTTCAAAAATTCGTAAATATTTGTAATAACGTTTCTCATATAGCATGTCCTTCAGATTCCTTTTAAACATGTCAATACTAAATTTATGCCAACCATTAGGTATCTTATTGTATATTTTTGGAGCTAATCAAAATATAGTACTCCACATAAGACTTGTCTTAGCTTTGCGAATACATAGTGCATTTAAAGCGGTTTTAAAATGCTAACATGAATGGATGGTTTCAGCCAGCTTACATTCAACTGAAAATATCTGTGACGTAGCGTCTGTCACCAATATCGAGAATATAAGCGTCTGTCACCAATATAATAATCGAGACATCATTCAGTATCTTTCACATTTCTGTTAACCTAGTACCAGCGTCGAAAGCTCTAGTCAGCCCAGTGCGCGTCACCAGTGGCGTACTTCAGTAAGAGTGTTTCACTATTACAGGAACCACAAAAAATATGTTAAATTATAATAAAAACACTAGCAAATTCCTAAAAAAAAGTTATTGGAACTTTAAGGACATTTTTTAAAATCAATGTTTTTCTTTTTATTTGCAATTTATAAATTTTATTAAAACTGTACGTATTATTTTATCTTTATGACGGTACTATAATTATATAAAAAACTACAAGAACCTAGGATTTTTTAAATTACTTTCTTATCTACCACTATCAATAAATTATAAAATGTAATCATTTAAGTATTAAAATTTCACAACACTCCTTCCACTAAAATTTCGAGCAACATGACGACACTATGACGTCATAGCGATGACGCATGATCAAAAATGTATCTGAGAACACTAGGATAGCATAAAACACAGAGTATTATTCGCTATCTGCCATCCCTCTCAGTACCTCTCCCTCACTTGAAGGGGTGGAGTCACCTGTTGTGTGATTCAACTTCACTCACACATCGATAAATTAGGGTGGCGTCTAGTAGCGTCGCACGGCTACGTAATATCCGTACTGCAACTATATCTTCCAGTTTATGTCACCCTAGTACTTGCGCTGATAGATCCCCCAACGCATCGTAGCCCCATCGATTCGTGTTAGCGTAATTTCGTCGATAGCCACCCCCTCCTAGAAACTCAAAACAAACAAATGCTCTGAGTTTCTGATAAAACTGGCTAGTATGAATGAGTATTCTATTTAAGAATAAAATGAATGCGTGTGGTATATTTCGGTAATGTTGGCTTGTTTTCTATATTTACTAATATTTTGCTATAATTGAGCCAATCTATCCATATGAATTTTTTTTATTATTATTTTGATACAGATTAAACATTTTTACTTGTTACTGCTGTCATTACTAATTTTTTTATTCGAATGGGGTATAACTTTAGAACTTGTAAGTGAAATCAAAAACAGGAAAGAAAATAGGCTTTGCAGAAGACACTCGCCAAACTTTAACTTACTATATGTTGATAGTTACATAGTAGGTTAAAAAAAATGTAGTAATCTTTTCATAACTGAAAATGCTAAAAAACGAAATTCCTTTTTTTTTCAATTTAGTGTTTAACGAGATCTACTAGCTTTTAGAAATTATAATATTTATTTAAAAGTATATAAAAAGTATGTAAGTGCACTGAAGTTAGCTTTTTATTAGGACGTAATACATTTATGAACATCATTTAAATCACAGAACAGAAAAAAGTTGTAGAAGCGTGATAAAACTGATTGAAATAGTTATTCTTTTGAAGAGGATATTTTAAAAATTACCGGGGACATATCTAAAGAAAGTCCTTATACTTTATAATTTCTTGGTACTCGCGTTCAAAGTTCCTCCAACGTAATGTTGACCGCTAGTGGCGGTAAGCTCAAATCCGAGCAATAATTGATATTTCAACAAAGGGGGTTAGGTTAATATTTACAAGAATATAAAATAGGATTAAAAAATTTCAAGCATCGAAAATCGAAAGTTGGATGGCAATGCCAATATGTTGTGCGAAAAGAGACCTGAGAGACGAGCCTGAAGCCACACATCAGACTCCCATTCTCCCACAGCCAAAGGGCGAGCACGCTCTGCAACATCAGAGGACGTATTAATTAACTGTCGTCGTAATATGCTGCAAAGTGGCCCATCTCACTGTCTCTGGGAGCCTCAGTTGATGGGTAAAACAGTGTTTGGGCAAAACATGTTCCAAGCATTTATAGCTAGCCATAGCTATAAATGTATTTTTTTTTATTACGATATGCAAATTAAAAAAAAATATAAATTAAAACATTATTTAGGACCAGTCGGCCAATTGTTGGTCTGGTGTGCGCAGTTGGATCATCAGCTCATCCCGATTAAACTATCAAAATAGATCAGAAAGTCAGCAGTTTGCGGGCACTCTAATTGTGATTTTATGTATCGCGATGTCGTCGACCCGGTGCTACTTGTACGGCAACCGTCTCTGTAGTTGCTACAGCGACCGTTGCCGTAGCGTTTTGACGTTTTTTTTTTGTTTTTTTTTTCAGTGTTTTCATCGATTTTATATAAAATTATATATTGTGTGTGTGTAGTTTTATGTCCCGAGAAACATAACATAACAATAACAGTACTGCAATTTTGTCGTTAAATGCTTTAGTACGCTGCTCACATTGTATTCTAAACCGGCATCTAGGGGCCCCGATTCTTGAAGAAACCTATGATTCCTTTAATGACGATAAAATAGCCTTTCTAGCTTTATAAAACGCAGTAATTATTACTATAATTGTCAATAAAAATAATAATGTTATGCATTTATATTTTTGAATCGGGTTACTTTATAGAAACTCAGTACAAGAATAAATATTTGGTGTTTTTTTTTCTCAATAATTATTGAGAAAAAAAAACACCAAATATTTATTCTTGTACTGAGTTTCTATAAAGTAAAAGCTTGTGCTTATAAAATAATTATGAGTAATAACGTCTACTTAAGTGTTACGTAGTAAATTTTTTTTTTTTAACATTTTGTTTAAGCTTTTTATACATACATACATATAATTACGCCTTTATCCCCGGAGGGTTAGGCAGACGTGAATGATTTTTATATTACTAGAGATTAAATATTTTTAATCGTTACTGATAACTTTGTCTGAGTACTTCATCAATGTACAACCCCCGTATTACCCCTTTTCATTCAAAAGGGGTAATACTTGATTACGCATGGCAGTAAAATTACAATCGAAAAACTGAAAATTGCCATGCAGCTTAAACTCGCTAAATAGAACATAGGTAGTATAGTCGAAAAACGTAGTATTACACAAACTAAATTTCTTTCTTTTCTATCTAATGTATAACAAGTTCTTACTTAGTATTTGAAATCTTAATATTTAAAATCTTCTACGTAAAGTGTAAAATTGTACTTCAATGCAAGTCAACTAACTGTTTATTAATTCAGTTATCATCAATAGTAATATACTTTTGGAGTGGATATTTTAAAATTGCCACAGATACATTACTAAAGTAGGTCCTTACTTTATAATTTCCTAGTAAATTAATTATCATGGTTATACTTGTAAAATAATGACGAGTGATAATGTAGTAATTATCTACTTAGATGTTTTGTAGTTAAATGATTTTAACAACTTGTTTCATACTTTTCTGATTAAACGAATCTTACGAATTTTAATTACATTTTGTAGTTTCGCTTTTTGTCTATTTTTGTGTAATATTTAAATTAACATAATATGCATAATTAGGAACTTTTAATACTTTCGAGACTTAAGAGGAATACAACTTAGTTGGCAGACAAGAACACGGCCCACCTGATGAAAAGTGGTTAACGTGACCTATGAACTTGTGTAATATCAGGGGAGTTACACCCGTGCTCCCGACCCTGTAAGAACAGAGATTTTCTGTGCCGTCAGTGCAGAACACAATATCAGGTCTAGCCTTTGTTCTTCTCACTGACAGCACAAAAAGTCTATAGTGAGCTTTGGCTACCCTACTCACCGCCGGTACACAACACGAGGTTATTTTAGCCACGGTATTAAGTTTATTAAGTCTTTACAAAGGTATATTTTTAAATAGATATAGATATAAAAATAAGAAATAGAGGCAAGCAAAGCAAAAGATGGGAAGATGACATCAAAAAAATAGTTGGTCCGCAGTGGACCCGCCTA
Organism: Eilema griseolum; assembly: GCA_963662185.1. NCBI lineage: Eukaryota > Metazoa > Arthropoda > Insecta > Lepidoptera > Erebidae > Eilema > Eilema griseolum. The sequence continues at coordinate 24,755,416 of OY759233.1, read as the reverse complement.
GCAAGAGACAGGATTACATGGAAATCTTTAGAGGAGGCCTTTGTCGACAGACAAGCTGTTTCACATAAACCGGTTGCCGAGTATATAAACTCAAACCAAGTTAAAAATTAGAAACCAAGCATGTTTTTATGTGTTAATAAGCAAAACGGAACAGCAATACAGGCTATTTTATTTTATTTTATTTTTATTTTTATTTATTTAGATATAAAGACTATTTTAATCATCACAACCTTTTTTTGGGTTGCTTTCGAAGCTTATACCTCGGATTCTGGATTCAATATAATATTTCTATATCAGTTTTTATTTGAACAGTATCTAATTAAAATAATTTGGCCATCAATTGAACAGTAACGTTCCTATAGGATAGTACACTTTTAAAAAATTCTCTAAATCACAGAATAAATATCGTGCTTTCATCCCTAAACAACACAGCCAGCAAGGACTCTCTAAAATTCATAGTATCCTAGTTCATTTTCATGAGGCGCTGAAGCCTTCCACTACGCGTCGCTACGCGTCACTACGCCGCCACCTCCGTCGTGTGTCTACAGTTTAACGTAGCACATAACAACAGCTATGAACTCATAAAAATATTGATCCCTTCAGAAATTTTTCAGCAACACATTTCTAAAGCTATTTTATTTTATAGAAAGTAATACTTGAGAATATGTTTGTGGAACAAAAATGCACTTTTTATAGAATACTAAAATATTTTTAAACAAATAGTAACCTCTAAAAATCTACCTAAAACTTGATCAGATATTTATTATTTTATTTATTTATTTATTTATATTTTTTAAAGAAGGCTTACAGACTAATATAGAAATTGAATACACAAAAATATCATCAAATCGCTAATTAAAAGTATTTTTAAACTTTCGCGGTGTGAATTCATAATTATACTAGGCATCGGGAGATTCGCGAGAAGTCCCGATACCTAGTATAATTATGAAAAAGTAATTCTCACGTTACTCAGATATTTTTAGTTTTTACTTAAATTTTTAGTTTTAATTCTGTTATACATTAATAAAAAATAATAATTAAACGAAAGTTAAAATACGTGCATTCCTCCGCATCGCATGCCTCTTGTGGTAGCGTTCCCAGAAGACTAGTAGCATTGCCACGTTGTACACTCAGATATAGATAAACACATTCATGCTTCGCGTACATTATCACACCACTGGAAACCCCATTCACATTTCACTCACATTAATACTATGTCTGTAACAGATACAAAATGCACACATATACACACCCTACACACACAGAACAAAGTCTAGCGAAGGGGAGTTTCGTAATGCCCTTTTCGTTCTATGTTATCCTGGTACTCAAACATCCAAACTTGGTATTCCGCGCGTTCGAGTAATGTCACATTGCTGGCGCTTTTGCGTCACGACTAAAATATTGATGAACGCGCCATCTTTTGCTTAGAAAATGAAACTTCGTCAAAGAGGCTTGTTTATTATATTCCCCTAACGAAAAACGAGGAATGTTATAATCAAATATAGGAAAATCTATTGTAATTTTGTGGTATAATTTTATGTTTTTACATACATGAATGGACGTATTATATTGTGTGTAAATTTCTCCTGCCGTGTAAATAATACTATATACCTTATTCTGTGTGTAACTTATCTTTAGAAAGACATAACAAGCAATGGATTAATTTATTACTATGATCGCTTATCAAATTACCAACAAAAAAAGCACAGAGATAGGTGAAACTAAGTAGCCGAACATTGTTAGTTTGCTTATCTATTCTGCGGTGGTAACGCATGAAAGAAATCTGACAAGTGATTCCCTCTCTCTCCCTCCTACCGGTTAGCACGAGACAAAAGATTTAAAGGCTCTACTAGTAAGGGTGTTCCCTTTCAATTTCATGTTAGCCTAGTAACATTTGCGCGCAGCGCTGAAGCCTTCCGCTACGCGTCACCGTCGCCGCTACGAGCGTAGCGTTGCTACTAGCTACGAAACGTACAATAATGTTTTTAGAGCACTTACTAATTAATGTGTACACTCATGAAACGCCAATTTCTGCTCAGATTAATATTGTAGACAGAATTTCAGGCCAATAGACAAAAAACATCCGTATCGTAAATGCAATCGTAGATTTTTTATACTACTTAGGTGGCAGACAAGCACACGGCCCACCTGATGGGATGTGGTTACCGTAGCCTATGTACGTATACAACAGCAGGGGCGTTACACTTGCGCTGCCGACCATGAAGAAACCGCTGACGGCCCCTCTTGAAGAACCCCATATTGGAAGCTCTTGGGAAAAACGCAGCAGGGAGGTCATTTCACAGTTCAAGTGTGCGAGAGATGAAGTTTCTTTCATACTGCACAGTGCGCACCGTCTTAGGTCGCAATGTGTTACGATGAATTCCCTGCCTATGGCGAGCAGTGCGATGATAGAATGTAGCTGTGGGCAGCATGTCAAACAATTCACGTAGAACAGACACGAAAAGTTTATTTACAAAAAAAAAAACTTATCGTAGTTTAAAATAAACCTTAAAAACTTTAGTCCTTGAGTATTCCCCAATCACCCAAAGTTATGTTATATTATTATATATAATATTATGTTATCTAGTCACGGATTTCGTTGAAACTTTTACGACAAAGTTTTTATCAATAACCTAGCATTGGTAATAAGTCTTTGTGGAAATACTATTGATTCTTAGACAAAGGGTGACTCCTTTGTCTAAGAATCAATAGAGAGATGATATCTGACAGACTCTTATATAAGACATTGATATATTCCACCCGATATTCGATATTTCTTTTATATATTTATGTATAGGGTACATGCTACACCGCCAGTCCCACCTGCATGCTGATACACTTTCTTATAAATGGATGCAGTTCTGACAAAGGCCTTCCTCTTGAAGTTGAAATCAGACGACAGTCACTATCATAAAAGTCAAAACAAAATGTACTGAACAAAAAGAAAAAGGAAAAATGGAAAAAGGAAAGTGACTCTTATTCTCTAAAGTAAACTGGTATTTACATGAAAGAGAGGATTAATTATTATTTTATTGCTAGTTAACTAGCAATAAAATAATGAAATAAATAAAATAAACATAACTAGATCAACTCATCATCAACTCATTTTATGATTATAATAATATGAGTTGATCTAGTTATGTTTATTTTTTTAAAATTAAATTGTAGTTGTGAAATTGCTAGTATTAGGAACCCGCTACCTCTTTATTATAAATCTAGCGCCTTACCACAACGCGAACAGCACGTAGCACACATGGATGTGTATCGATGTTTGAATTATAGAACGAAACCTACCAAGTTATTCTCCCTCTCTCTCTGTCACACACACTAAAACACACACACGCGCGCACTCACCCCTGCCATTAGGGGTGGGGTAACATTTAGGGCGGAGACTTTTTACTTCACCTATTTTATGTTAGCCTGGTAACTTTTCCGCGTAACAGTGAATCCTCCCGCTACGAGACGGCGCTACGAGTAATGGGAATGACGTAATTACTCGCTACGAAACTGTAGCGCCATCTTTTTGTTTAAAACTGATTTTTTTAATCACTCATTCACTACACATAAAAAAATCCATGTAAATTGTAATTCTGTTTCAAAATATACAGCCTGCCTTAACTTAAGCGTTTTATCATTCAAATACAAATAAAAATAAGCAAACATAAAAGCAGCAGTTGATGTTGTTGTTGCAAACTGCATTACCGCATTACTATCGTCTTATTATGTCGCACTTACCTCAAAGTGATCGCGTTCATGTATCAATCCTTTCTTAGAAAATACTCCATTTCTGTAAGGAAACTTTTTTAGGATTTAAGAAAAAACCAACGTAGAATTAAATATACAATTTTGAAAGAGGGGAATAAAGTACAGATATTATAGATTGTATACAACATAATGTTCAGTCTTGAAGAAACTGTATGATCACAACAAATATTCTTCATCTTATATAGTCCCAGTACTTTTTCAGGAACCGCGGAAACCACCCACGACTTCAGACGTCGTACCCTCAAACTGAAAATCGTCTCTAGCACCATCTAGGTGTAAACAAAAGAGGTATTGCCAGTTAATGTAATTTTGTATGAAAATTAATATCTAGTATTGAGAATATTTTGCAAAGGTACATATTTCCTCTATATTTTCGAAATACTAATTAACTTATAACCTTGACATATTTTATTTTCATTTAGATTACAAATATATTACTTAACGAAAGATACTTGTTAATAGTTATATAAGTGAGATAATTATGATTAACGTCTTTGATTAATTTATTGAGGATAAAATAATGCTAATTAGAATTTAAATACTGATCGAAAATTCTTTCTTCGTAATGTAATGTATCAGATGCAACCATCAAAATATTGCTAACACAGAGAGAAAAATCTCGTGTCGTTGTTCAACGAATATTGAAAATCTTCTGCCAGTGCATATGAGTTACAAAAACTCAGGTGGATACTCAAATATAAATGTCTCCTTTACCAAGATAAGGGACGATATGCTGCAAATATTGCAATACAACCCCATAAACGTAACAGCAAAGCTACTTAATAACAAAATAGGCTCGTACACTCGTATAAGGTTGTTGTCGTTGAAGTTAATATTACTACTCTCCGCTTGAGGCGCTGCCTCTGCGAATTTCAAGAAACACTTGTTCAACGCTTCTATTTCATGTGAGCCTAGTAACTTTCGCCCGAAGTGCTGAAACATCCCACTTCACGAGCGCTCTACGATGTCGCGATGAAATGCTACGTAGTGGTGACGAAGTTGTAGCGCCGTCTCTTTCACCGATTAGATAGTACCAACATTTCTTTTGCCGTAATTTCATGTCAACCAAACGCTTATATTTCATGTCAGCTTAGTAACTTTCACCAGAAGTGCTGAATCATCCCGCTCTACGTTGTTGCTACGAAAAGCTACAAATTAAAGCAAAATTGTAACGCCATCTGTTCATATTAGATAAATATATGCATAATGTCTGCGGCGGGACTTTTCTCGATAATTTTATGTTATAACCAGTTTATTTCGTTTAAATGATCATAGTTAAAAATATTTTTTTTATTATTCGAATAATGAATGATTCAGCCACTGCTGGACTTCTCTTAATTTCTAATACGAGTGTAACAATAAAGCCAATATTTTTTATTTGTAACGGTGAGATGCTAAATAGACTTAGTAGTTTATGACTTATTAATCCGGTCTATCTTTATCTCTAGAGTTTTCCGTCAAATCATTTGTTTACATAATAAAATATGTGCAATTATATTTCCAATAATTTCTTCTTAATATATATTATGTTATGTTACAAAGTTTAAAGTTATTGAGTAATAATTAATTTTATTTAACTACCGCGTGGTTTCCGGCAGAGTAGAATTTGGACCACCCCATCTCTTCCCATGCGGTGTCGTACAAAGTGACTAAGGGATAGGGCTGTTTAATATCAGACAGATATATACAGCCCAGACTCAGCCTCAGATGCATGGCTTGAGTCAACAATAGTGCCCGGAAAACGGCAATAGGCTCACCTCTATTACGTGGGACCGAATACAATGTTGGTGAAATATGGGTATTAATTCACCTCTGCCTAACCTCCCGGAGATAAGGCGTGATTATATTATGTATGTAGATATGTATTTAACTGGGTGTACTAAGGTAACTTTATTTTGAACTTATATATTATTATTAAATCATTGTCACAGAATAGATAATAGTACTCGATAGCATTAAATGTTTGTGAAATGAATAAACTCCTGACAATACCAACTCCTGAAACTACAAATGTATATCATTGATTTCCTTAAGGATTATGATATCCCAGTACTTTTTCATGAAACGCTAAAAGCACCCACTACGCGTTACGCCACTTTCGCGAAACGCTTTAAAACGATAATAATAACAGCGCCCTCTATCAATTACCTTGAATCCGTTATTCTGATAACCAAATGCACGACTGGTGTACACCGTTGTACAGAGGACAACCACACTATCTGATATGATGATGTGTACAGGTTATTATCATGAACCCCTTTTAAATACTCTACTATTTATGGATGATTAATATAATACATGTTACTAAAGTAACATCTCAATGTTAATGGACTAATTAATTCAACTAAGTTGATTTGCCTATTAGATGAGAAAGATAAAGTTTTCACAAAGCAATTTCTAAGTACAATAATTATTCTAAACTTATAAAAAATTTACATGAGATGTTATTTTTTTATTGATTTTAGTAGGCATATCAGCAGTGTGAATACTAATATTAATGATACACAATGGCAAGATAGATAGATAGATACAAGATGAAGAGATAGAAGTCTTACAATAACAATTATATACGTTAAATGTACTTCTTACATACTACCTAAAACATATCAACAAATTGGTCAGTTAAGTAGCAATAGGGTAGTTTAGCATCAGACAGGGTCGAGTCAATAATAATGCCCGGAAGACGGCAATAGGCTCACCCCCTATTACGTGGGGTCAAAAGCAATGATTGGTGAAATGTGGGTGTTAATTTACCTCTGCCTAACCCTTCGGGGATAAAGGCGTGAGTATATGTATGCATGTATGTAAGTAGCAATTATTCAACCCAAAAACTAACAATGTAGGACAAGAAGCGTTTCATGTCAAGTTTAATAACAAAATTAAATTTGAAAATTGTTTTATAATAATATATAAAAAAATTGAGGCAATATAATTAATTAAAAAAATATTATAATATTTGTTCTAAATGAGAAAGAAATATTTAAGACATAACAGTTAAAAAAGGACAGGATAAGTTCTGATCCAATGTTCTGATAGATGGCACTCAACACAAAATGTTCACTCTGAAAATAAATAACTGTCGAACAACGTTATATTCTTTAACGTTTATGTTATCTTAGTACTTTTTCACAAAGTTCTACCATCCACTACGTGTCGCGTCACGGTCGACTTGTCCCACCAAACCAAAATACTTAAAACAGCACCCTCTATCTCAATTATGTTGAATCAATTATACAGATACGACTTATGTACAAACCATGCGCAAAACAGCCGCCAAATATTATTTGTTTTTGGAACGGCTTATTCATTTTTACCCGCCTACGGCGAAGCAAAATGAGGGTTATGATTTTGACAGGAAATGTATGTATATAGATTCATCTATTCCCTCAACCACTTATTAAGTCTGGCCAAATGAGATGTCGTTAAAAGCGTCTTATTCGTCCGCTGGTATTTAGTCACAAAGTCTATTGTGGCGCCCTCTAGCGGCCATAAAGTACTATATTGAAAAATAAATTTGAGATAAATATGTCGTTATGAGTATCAGCTGAAAGTGCTTAATTAGCACATTTCAAATATATATTTAAATGAATCTATTGCTTGCCCCAAAATAATATAAATAAAAAGTAAGTTTAAAACTAAAACCGACCACTGAAAAATCACGCTATGGTGGTTGTATGCTACTTTTCATTAGAATATTATTATGTTAGACTAAGTGGCATACGACCACGGCTATCCTTAATATTTTCTTGTTGAATACTTTTATAACATGACTTTTCAGTAGTCGGGTTTTAGTTTGAAACTATTTTTTTTGACAATACTTTCTAAAAAAAACGATTCGGCTCTTAAATATGGTTCTCACTCAAATCAAGTCAAGAAAGTCACTCAAGTCACTCAAAATAAATACTAACTCGACTTTGTCCCATATTTTACTGTCTGCTAAAATAAGTTATGTTTTTTTTTAATATAGAACACGTCAATTAGACTTCGCCTTGCCTGATGGTAAGCTGAAGGCAAAATCTCAGAAAAGAGGGCCACCATTACTTACACATACCATGTGACAATGGTGACACTCAGCTTGACGGCCTCATCATTATGCTTTTTCACGCCCCGCTTAAAGGACCCGGGACTGTAGGAAGAAGGAGTTGTCCTGAGATCTTGAACTATAAACATTTTTTTCGTACATTCCGATTTAAATATTGAGATGTAGTATATATATTACGCAGAGATCTTTAGTAATATTATGGACATCAAAGCCTCGTAACGTTTTTAGATTATTTCAGCATTTAAGATATCATATTATTATTTTGGCACATTAATGTTATGCTACTAAAAGTACTAAACGCTAAAGCTGGTTTTTGACATAATATTATATTTTAGAATACGCCATAACAGATTCGTAGGTAACATAAATAGCATAGTAAAAATATGATCTCATAACAGGAGACTATTACAAATTCCTAAGCATAACACGGAGAATCCCTGAGGCTTCTTTATTGAGCCTGCATATTAATCTTAACATATTTTAACGTTATATTCTTTCAGAAACCTTGACTTTTTCACACTACTAGCTTTTTCCTGCGACATTGTTCGAGTTGAAATCGTCCTTATTATAATTTTTTTTTTTTATACCACCTAGTTGGCAGACAAGCATACGGCCCACCTGATGGAAAGCGGTTACCGTGGCCTATAGACGTATGCAACACCAGGGGTGTCCCACTCGCTCTGCCGACCATGAAGGAACCTTCTGATGCCCCTCTTGAAGAACCCCATATTGTATGCGCTTGGGAAAACCGTAGCAGGGAGGTCATTCCACAGCTTGAGTGTGCGTGGGATGAAGTTTCTTTCATACCGCACAGTGCGCACCATCTCAGGTCATTTCTTCCAATATTAATTAATTAGCCCATCACAATCCACTGCTGGACTTAGGCCTCTCCCAATAATGGGAGGTTATTTTGCATCACCAAAAAACTGGTCTTTTTCTCCTGCAAGATAATAAAGCCAAGCCAAGCCAAGGTCGGTTCCGCAACTGAAGCGTAAACTGTTATATTATTTTGAATATGTTGATCTGGAAGTTTGATTTTTGTACAGTTTTAAGATGTAACAGACCTGAGTATGTGGTATGAATTTCAATATGATACATTCATACATGCCAGAGAAAAGAATCTTGACAGATAGATTGATGGACGACCAGGGGGACAACGAGGTGATAAGGGTTCCGTTATTTTTTTAATTTTGAGGTACGGACCCCTAAAAATTATCTATAAAAAGCTGTAAATTAAGTAATTTTATTTTAATTTTTAATTTAAATTACCTGAATTTCACAGATAATTAAAATTGGTTTCGTAAATAATATATTAAACAGTAATTAAAATTGTAATACTTCAAGCATGATATAAATATATAAATAATATAAATATTCTACAACATTCTACACAACGCTATCTAGACCCATGGTAAGCATAGTTTAACTAGCCTGTGTTATGGAATCTAGAATACGGATAAACATACTTAAATACTTTTTTTTTGTAAATACATACATATTATACATAGAAACACCCAGACCAATGCAAATACCCATATTCATGCATACAAATATTTGCACTGAGCGGGGATCGAACCCGCGCCTCCTGCGTTGCAGTCGTATTCACTACCGCCACGCCACAGAGGCTGTCTCTTTATGAAATCAGTTCTACAATTTAGAAGCGCCATCTTTGATGTGTTCTAACTCAATTATCTTTATTTCAAAACGAGTACGCAGACTGTGGGGACTTGGTTGAACTTACTCGAACTTATTGACAAAGTTTGTCTATGACGGTGCGACACTCAAGTTTGATGTTTGGAATGTAATTACAAGACTTCTGGGGGAGTGAAGCTAATGCCTAGAATAGGTTATCAAAGTATTCTACCTCAGTAACTACTTATGTTGTTTGCGAATGACTGGGTAAAAGAAAAAGAAAGTAATATTTGGAGTTTTACGAGCAGTTTGAAACAAAATACTGTACCTAACAAATAACATAATATTCTTGGTTATAATGTTATATAACGACAGACCCAAACTAACTTAAGCTTATTATAGGTTCAAAATAATATAATTTACTAGCTGACCCGGCAAACGTTGTTTTGCCATATTAATAATTTTTAAGTAAATGTCTAAAAATTAAAGAAAATTGTTAAGGGTGGACAACCCTTATCACTAAGGGGTATGAAAAATACTCAGACCTACTCAATATGCTCACAAAATTTCATGAGAATCGGTCAAGCCGTTTCGGAGGAGTACGGGAACGAACATTATGACACGAGAATTTTAAATATAAGATTACATCCTCAATTTTTATTAATATATACATAAAAATATTATAATATATTGCTATTATAACATATACTATATAATATACACTATATAACTGTTAGATTATATAGCTATATTATATACATTTACGTATATATTTGGAAATATTTAGATATGTAGGTATATATTTATCTTTCTATATTATATCCTATTATGAGTATGCTTGTAAGCAAACATACAACCTGGGTGCTACCTGTTTATTTATAATCTGTGTAACTTCTCTAAACTTTAAAATTAAAAACTATTTATTGTCACCAATATACATTTTGGAAGGTACAATTTTTATCTTAAAAGTAGTCTTGAATAAATGTATGGACAGAGTATACTGATACTGCCCTCCAAGCTAAGCATAGCTTGTATTTTGGGAGGCAGTGTCTTTCTCCTTCCTAGTCTGTCATATCCACTTTGCTGTACACTTGGCTCTGCCCTCTATCAATATCTTTTATTATCCCTCTGTCATTCTAAGGTTTGCTGAAAGAAAACTCAACATTGAGTTAAGCTCACCTTCATACTACAATATTTTTCTATTTTTTGTTAGAACCGCGGTAGCCTAGTGGTATGGGTAATGGACGGCTGAGACAAGGTCTAGGGTTCGATCCCAGGTTTTACCATGGCACACACCAATGACTTTTCGATGCTTTTCGAAGTTATGTGTGTTTTTATCGCAGGTTTATAAATGGTTAGTGGCAATAGGCTTGCCACCTATTAAATTGGGACCTAAACATAAAATAGCGAAATTTAGGTGCCAGCACCTCTGCCTACCCCTTCGAGGATATAGGGGTGAGTTTATGTTATGTAATATCTACTATCACACAAATCTATCATATTACTCAAAATTTAGCTGACTTAAGTTATTACGGGGACATGTTAAGATGGATTTAGACGAAACGAACTAGAACAAGAGCATTCTGTATCTGTTTACACTAGTAGAATTTAACTTAATGGGGATATAGTGAGCATTCGCTCGTTTTATGTAAACCAGCTTAGAGGATCATCAAGTAAACAGATTCGTTTCAGTCCATCACTTTTAAACATGGCTAACATGACGCTTAGTGTATTATCGTTCCTATAAAGATACGTTATTATAAGCTGCGAAGTGGATGGACGATGATGGTGGATGCGGTATCACAGTAATAAGCTATCAGGGCCTCGAAGAAATCGTATACGCAATAAATGAATCATAGTCAAATAGTCTGTCAAGTCCGAGTCGAACTCTTATACAAACTGAAGTAAACTGGAGTTCCCATTATAACTTACTTAACTTACCAAAGGCTTAGTAGCCATAACCAAGTCCTAGAGTGGATACTCTGAATCGGTTAATGAATGATAGAACTTATTCGTTAGGTACGCACTAACGTACGAACATTTGAAGTGACATAAAATAATTAAAAAATTTGATGTAATGATTCAATTAGTTCATTTATTAATATATTATTTATTATAAACTTTACTGCACGCCAATTACGATATTCATGTTACAGAAATTGAAAAGACCAGATCAGTACAAAGGGCGGTCTTTGTACTGCTCTTTTAGTTAATTTTAATTAGTTTTTTTTTCGAGTATGGTTAAGCCTAACCCTCATTGAAAATACACTTGCACTTTTACAGTATTTTTATCAGACCTGACCGGTAATAATAAAATATTGTGGAAAAATATAAAGTATGCTTTCAATTATGTGTAACAAAAAATTCCATCAAGTGGCATCAATTAACAGTACAAATAATCTAATAAATATAAATAGTCGACAGTATAAATAGTGAAATGAATTTTATTGGATCGAAGAGGTCAACAAATACGTAGTCCACTTTTTTTTTACGTGCGCAAAATCCCCACGGAAACTTCCCCCCGGAGCCGGTGGGAGAGGTTATGTCGGTCTCGAACCGACTAAAACGCACGCCGCCTGTGGGTCGCTTTGGTTGCCGAAGGTGAGGTTGACAGGCATATCCCTCGCACCCCGGCCGACCCAGGGCCATCTCTCACGATCTGGCTCTCTTCTCGGGTGTGTGGGGACTACAGAGTCCCCAACTTGTTCCCGGTAAACGGGGCCACCGTGGCCTGAATACGTAGTCCACTTGATGTTGAGTGATTATCAGAGTCTATATAAATATTCATATGTTACAGGCGTCAATCAGAAATCGCATGAAAGAAACCTTTGACCGTATACCTACTCAGAAATATACCATGGCAATCGAATATACCGACATATACTTAGGTAATAAGTATATACAAACAAAAAATTAAAGAGCAAATATACTAAGCAGTCATGCGCATTAATAGGTTCTTTAATTCCCTAGGCATATTTTGTTGACCTGGAAGTCTGTTCGAGCCAATGTGGTTAACGTAGGAATTGTGTATGCTCTAATCAGTGATACGTATTCAATACGGATTTCGGTGACACTTCACATAGCTACTTGTGCTTACTATTGGGCGTGTGTTGTAGGTATTTGGCAATATTTTTATTATTTTCTTATTTAATATTTTACTTTATTATTTCTAATACAGACAAATACAATATACATCACAAAAAATATTCACTTCAAAGAAGTGTCATGTGAATTAGCATATTTTTTCTACCGTTAATAGGAACATATTGGCTTGTACAAAATTAAAATAAAACTAAATAATTTGTCAATTGTAAGTATTTGGTCAAATTTGTCAAATAGGCAATAAGGTCAAAGCTTTGTCAAATATATTGTCCATAGTGTCCACACATGGTAAATATTTGTCAAAAATTTCAAATACGCAAATACAAATAACCAAGTGAAGTGAATTACGTATGAATCGTCACACATAACGTGTGTGTGTAGTCTGCCACTAACAATACGATAAAAATGAAATCAAGACCCATTACTGATTTTGTTATTTACAAAAATAAAGAACATTTAATGCTATTTCAGTACTGGCATATTCTTTTTATCTCTATCATCACCTAAATTTTAATCTAACTCACTTTCACTGAGGTAATCTTTCAAAGTCTCACGATGGTTTCATGTCGTCCTAAAGACTTGACCACTCAAGATACAAATTAGAACTGCCATCTCCAAAGTTTCTTCGCAACTCAAATTACTTTACTTATTACATTTTGGCAAATGAAATTTCATTTTGTAACGACAGAAATTTTCTTGATGTCAACGTGTAATATAAAAAAATACGTTGTAAGGACAATATTAGCACCAAACCTTTGACTCAAAATCAGAAGGAATATATTGAACTATTTGGAAGTATTTGAACGTTTAGATAACCAATGGTGAATGATAAAATACATCGAAGCTTGTTTAGTTTTTCACTGGTTTCCTTTTTGTAAATTTTCACCCATTGCCACTGTTGCGTACTCTATTTTCTTAAAATATAATAATAATAATAATAAACGTCTTTATTGTACACCACTAACATATTACATTACAATATGAGATACAAGTTTTGTGGTACGTACAGAGGACGGCCTTATCGCTCTGCGGCAATATCTTACAAGCAACCATATATATAATATAACCCATATTAAAATGTATCATTTGGGTGCACTATATTCAATTTACAAAATGTACTATTATTAAAAACACAAATGGTAGCAATATAATACAATGGTTCGTAATTGGTCCAATTCACAATTTATTCCAAATCGTGACTATCAGTGACAATAAATCCACTGTAACTTAGATTTTATTACAATAACAATACAAACTATTATTGCTTGGCTTTCAACTAAAGAAATATGAGATCGAAATCGAATGAAAACTTCATCAACCACACAGTTGAACACGCTAGCAAAGTTAAAAGCTAAAGCGTTTTCACTGGCGATATTTACACATAATTCTTAAGTAAGCAAACAATAGCACATTTTTCAAAAACGCTTTTTTATGTGCAATAAAACTTTATTTAATTAGGTATTTAAACAATCATGGTCACTCACATTCGTATCAAAGTAATCGGGATATTTACCATGTTGTATTGTACTGAGTTTCCGATATTTCGGCGCTGTTGCAAGCACTTTGATCACGGAGGAACTACAATACAATACAAAACAGTACAATATAACATGGTAAATATCCCGATTAGGTACTTTTTTATTTTATTTATTTTTTTATTTTTTAAGAATAATGGAACCGAAATTACTAATATTCCCTCTAACGCCTCCAGCTAAGCTAAATTGCTTGTGTTAGGAGTGGGTTCACATTGGTAGTGTATTGGCCAGGATTCGAACCCGGGACCTTTTGATCGTAAGGCCGAATCCTTAACCACTAAGCTACCAACGCTTAATAAATAAATTCACTTTGTTACTCGGCATTGTTTTTTGCATAATAAAATATATTAAAACACAATTACTCGTTTTTTTTCTTTTCATTTCACTATCCTTTACACACTTTACAGTCCCGGGTCCTTTAAGAGGGGCGTGAAAAAGCATATGATGAGGCCGTCAAGCTGAGTGTCACCATTGTCACACGGTATGTGTAAGTAATGGTGACCCTCTTTTCTGGGACTTTGCCTTCAGATTACCATCAGGCAAGGCGAAGTCCAGTTGACGTGTCACAACTATATAAAAAAAAAAAAACTTAACATCCAAGATGGATACATATATAACCCATACATACCATCCATCCATCTATCTAAACTTTCACATTTATACCCGTAACAGCGGTTAGATATTTTATTAGCATCTTTCATTACAACTCTACGAGCAGTAATGTTTATTGCATCTAAAATGAGTAATAAATCTCTTTATTTCCACTTGGTTCAAATATCTGGGAAACACTAAGAATATAAATCTCCTAATGATCATTTGCTGTCAAATGTCAAATTAAATCTAAATGAAGAGGGTACTAAAATAAAAGACGTTTGTGTATTTTTTTTTTTTTATACCACTAAGTTGGCAGACAAGCACACGGCCCACCTGATGGGAAGCGGTTACCGTGGCCTATGGACGTATGCAACACCAGGGGTGTCACACTCGTGCTGCCGACCATGAAGAAACCTTCTGATGCCCCTCTTGAAGAACCCCATATTGTAGGCGCTTAGGAAAACCGCAGCAGGGAGGTCATTCCACAGCTTGTGTGTGCGTGGGTTGAAGTTTCTTTCATACCGCACAGTGCGCACGGTGCGCAGGGTCAGGTCAAATCAGGTCTCAGGTCGCAATGTGTGGGGATGAATTCCCTGCCTATGGCGAGAGATCACTTCACTTATACTTATTATTTTTATTTGTGTGCTAGCTAAAAATAATAATCAACAGAAAATTGACCATAATGAAGTTCATAAACTATGAACTTATTGAATATAACGTGTAAATAGGAGGACGAATGTAATATTATAGATGATCAAACAACAAACAGACCTCAGACTCCCAAATGTAAACTTTGAACACTCCGGGAAATCGCTAAGAGGATAATGATGAATTTTCATATTAAAATCTCGCTGTTTCGAGAAAAAATATTGGAATTCAAACAGATAGACGGGCAACCAAGTGCCTATAAGCTTCGGTTCTTTCTTCCTTTTGAGACATGAAATCTTATAAAGCTGCTTTAAGTAAGATTAAGACTTTATTTTATATAAAACATATTTGGAGAAACGAAAATAATATTATCGCTTTTGTATTCGTTACTTAATATAATCCCATTTTGTTCTAAAGTACGATCCGGAGATTACATCTTTCTGCATGACGGCGTCACTCTTTTTTACTATTAAAGGCCTTAGATTGTACCTCACTTTTTCAATTTAATTCGCTAAAGAGATAGAACAAAATAGACCCTTTTTTAAGTACAACAGTGCACGTTTTATAGTACACAAATCTCTCAGTTCCAGCTTTGGACCGTTTTGTTACTTGATTAATTATTGTCGCTAGACTTACAGAAAAGACAAAGACTACTAATTACATACAATACTTGCCCTTATATTAAAAGTTTCGATAGCGTTTTTTATGATGACGAAGTGAATAATACCCTTTCTGATATATTGCACTGGTTTACAAGTAACAACTTACTGCTCAATGCGAAGAAAACTAAATGTGTAAAGTTTACTATGCCTAATGTAAGACAGACAGATATTAAAATGAATCAGTCCAAATAGTCAATACCACAGTTTTTATTTGAATAACTCTAGATAGTAAACTGCACTGGGGTTCTCATATCACAGCCTTGGCAGGAAGACTTAGCTCAGCTGCCTATGCGGTTAGAAAGATAAGGTCACTGACCGTTGAGGAAACTGCACGATTAGTTTATTTTAGCTACTTTCATAGCGTTATATCATACGGTGTGCTGCTGTGGGGCTCAGCTGCCGATATTGAGACTATATTTGTACTACAGAAACGAACGATACGAGCGATCCCTCAGACCCCGTGACTCGCTGAAAGAAGTTTTCAAAGAAATTAATATTTTAACAGTTGCTTCTCAATACATTTATGATAATATCTTATATGTACGAAAAAACCTAAATATATTAGAAAAACTATCTGAAGTACACAATTTTAGTACGAGAAACAAAAATAAACTAGTTGTACCAAAACTTAGGCTTCACAAGGTTGGTGATTCATTTGTAGGCAGCTGCATAAAAATATTTAATAAAATTCCTCAGGATTTGATTAATATGCCAATAAATAAATTTAAAATAGAAGTGAAAAAAACTTTAATGAGTAAAGGTTACTATAAAGTGGATGAGTATCATAATGATGTTAATGCGTGGTCAACATAAGTCTCTTGCTTGCTCGCCCAAAATAAATTGCAAACTAAAGCAAATTTAAAACAAAAATAATCTAGTTCTAATATAGTTCGCTAAGTTTCTTGCTGGTATCTTCTCAGTAGAACTAACCTACCGAACCAGCGAAAGAATAATTTTCCAATGGTTTATTTTTAAGAATAAGAATAAGAATAAGAATAATTTATTTGCCTTTAAACATGGTCACATAGGTCTTACAATATGTATGAGTACAGCATGTCTAGCCGCAATCTGCAGCATGCAAATTTTTCAGTCTTCACAAATCGAACAATTATTATATTATAATACTAAACATCACAGTCATCAATCATTGCACTTACATTACATTTATTATAAAATTATATTAAATTATGGAATAAGTTGTAACATTATAAATTATCTACTAATATTCATATTATCACAATACAATAGGTATAATTAATATTAGGTATACTTATCTATTATCACAACTACATTACCGATTGAGCTTATCCCATAGAATTTGGTAACTACAAAGTAACACAGTAATGTCAACAATATAATTATTATACCCATGACTACTTCTTATTATACCCTACTACTATCTAGTTTTACTTGTTACTCAGGCATTAATTTATTATATTTAATTTTTATATGTCATAAACTCTTTCATTGTGTAAAAACATCTATCTATTAGCCATTTTTTTAAGGATTGTGTAAAGCGTGAAACTGGTAACTCTCTTATATCTTTTGGTATTTTATTAAAAACTTGGACACACATACAGAAACTATTCTTTTTATATAAACTAGTCGACATCATGGGTATCAAGAGTTTACTTGGGTCTCTAGATATAAACTTTTTAGTCTCACAGGCTTTTTCAAATAGTTGTGGGTTTTTTTTTACGAACACGCCAATCTCGTGAACGTAGATTGATGTGAGGGTCAATAATTTGAGCTTTTTGAAGAGTGGCTTACAGGAATCTAGAGGTGCGGCCCCACAAATCGCCCTAACACATTTCTTCTGCGATATAAACACTTTATTTATGTCTGTAGAATTACCCCATAATAGTATTCCATATCTCAGCATGGAACCTACATATCCATGATATGCCATTAGCGCCGTTTTTTCATCTGTTAGTCTCCTCGTCTTTCTGAGTGCGAATACGAATCGGTTTATGCGATTAGATACGTTATTTATTTGGGCCTTCCAGTTGCAATGGCTGTCGAGTGTAATACCCAGAAATTTTGTTTCGCTTGCCTCTGCTATATCATAACCACAGAAGTTAATGTTCAGATTGTTAACGTTATTATTATAATTTTTAAATTGCACAATATTGGTTTTTTTTAAGTTTACATTGAGGTTATTTACTTTTAGCCATGTTGTTATTGAATCGATCGCCTTTTGCAACTCCATTTTGTAGTCTTCACTGCTATTTTTGTTCTGTGTAACTATTACTGAAATATCGTCCGCGAACAACGTGCATTTGTGGTTCGTTACCTTCGGTATATCATTTATATAAATTAAAAACAGCAACGATCCTAGAACACTGCCTTTACATTATTTAATATTTTTATATTATTTCTTGACATACCTAATTGTAAAATTTTGACGTTCATATGTGCTCTTTGTGTGCCTGAGCTGAATAAATGAAATTGATTCTTCTTATATTTACATTAATTTTTTTTACACACATACATATAATCATGCCTTTATCCCTGGAGGATTAGGCAGAGATGAATTAACACCCACATTTCACCAATTATTGTTTTCGGTCCCACGTAATAGGGGGCGAGCCTATTGCCGTATTCCGGGCACTATTGTTGACTCGAGCCATGCATCTGAGGCTGAGACTGGTCTGTATATATATCTGTCTGATGTTAAAGAGCCCTATACCTTAGTCAATTTTTTATATTTAGCCGCGAGGTTCCCGGCACAGTAGAATTTGGGCCACCCCATCTCTTGCCATGCGGTGTCGTACAAGGAGACTAGTCCCATTTGGTCCTAAAGCTCGAGTCTTCAATAGTCCGTGGTAAACGGCAATAGGCTCACCGCCTATTATGTGGGGTCGAAATGTGGGTGTTAATTCACCTCTGCCTAACCCTTCTGGGATAAAGGCGAGATTATATGTACGTATGTATTTCAAGAACTTTTTGTAAGGCTTTCAATGTAATATTATGAAAACACAAAACACAACATTTACAAAAAAAACACAAATAGTAGAAATCGTCTCACATTTTAGGCAATGAGCTTATTGCAATATTCGATTCACTTTCTCGAGAACATTTTTTTTTGGTTGAATTGATGAAATGTCTTCATCAGGAAGAGCTGTTATATCGAATAGTCAATGTACTTATATTTTAAGATTATGAAAGCAATAAAATTCAATATTACGTACTATCTGCAATATGATGTGGCCCTGACATTGCCTACAAAAGTTCTCATAAGAATGACAATGAAAACTGAACGCGTGGTCCTGAATGCAAATGTTTCGTAATATCTCCTTTATTTGTTTTTGTTATTTGGTGCTTGGTGGAACTGTGGTGACTAAGTGGAGCTCTTTGTGGAGGGGATTGCAAGGATGTGCTCTAGACAATTTATTTATTGAAAAACTATATTCAAATTATAAAGACAACAGGGATCGAAAATGATACGGTAGCAGCAGAGTGATGAAGAAGTCATCTTTCTCCCTTTCCTAATTATTACAATAGGAAACAAACAATCATTCATAACTACATTAATACAGCACACTTTTCAAACATGATCTACATTTACCCAAATCTTTAAGTGCTTTTCAATACAAAATACCTACAAATGAGCTTAGAGTATACATATTCTGACATTCGCAGACGGTGATGGGTCAACCTTCCTTACTTTTCTCATCCACTTTATTTTCGAGATTATGAGTTCTGCACTGCACAATCCTTTTCCGTCTTGTTTTTTGGTCTACAACTTTAAATTCATCTTAGCAATAATAACTTTATGTTCAAATAATGAAGGCTTAGAAGTAAAGCGAATTACAATTATCAAATTAAATTCAAATTTGTAAAAAACTTTAGAATAATAAGAAATTCTTTTCAGAGAAACTTTAACCCGCTTTGTAATTCTTGACCTTTGTGTGAAATAAGCCGTAAAACATACGATGTGGTCGGGCAAAGGGAGTGCAAACTCTGCAATTGTGGGGTGAAAGTCAGTTACTTGGAATAAACCCTTTTATCTAAACAATGTAGGGATCAGCGTGGTTTCTTTAAAAATGTTATACGTTAACAAAAGGTTGAAGCTTAATGTCAAACATTCTGAATAGAATGTCACTCTGAATGGAATAAGTTCATAAAATAATATGCTGTCAGCTTCTAATATTTTTAGGGAATGAAATACAATGTCGAATCAATGGTTTTGGCCTCGTGTCTCCCCTGATATCCCCCTGTCTACTGACACCTGATACTGACTATCAGGATTTCTTCAGTCTTGTTGTTATAATGTACGAAATCTGTTTTACAAGGGAGTCTGCCGTTTTGCCGAAAAGATTTTGCCAAAATCTCTCTGCCCAAACAAACGGACACATTTTTGTTTTTTTTTATATATACATAGAACACGTCAATTAGACTTCGCTTTGCCTGGTGGTAAGCTGAAGGCAAAGTCTCAGAAAAGAGGGTCACCATTACTTACACACACCATACCATACTCAGCGTCGTCGGCAAACTGTATGCGAAAGTGTTGATTGAGAGAGTTATGAAAGAAACCGATGAGAAAATATGGGATGCACAAGCGGGTTTTAGAAAGGGAATGGGATGTACGGATCAGGTCTTTTCATTGCGAAGCATAGCCGAGAAATTTTTGGCCAAGAGTCAAAAGGTCTATTGCGCATTTGTGGATTCGGAAAAGGCCTATGACAAAGTGGTAAGGAATGAACGATGGTTGGTACTGTCTATGTATAGGGTGAGAAGCAACCTTATTCGAGCTCTGAAGTCTCTCTATGAGGACTCCAGAGCTCCGGCCTGGGGGTGACAGGTGAAACCGCCTGTCACCCTGGCAGAAGCAGGCCGCGGCGGTGGCGCGCGTGGCGCGC
The DNA here is from genome assembly GCA_963662185.1 of Eilema griseolum. Classification (NCBI taxonomy): domain Eukaryota; kingdom Metazoa; phylum Arthropoda; class Insecta; order Lepidoptera; family Erebidae; genus Eilema; species Eilema griseolum. Next base: position 24,734,574 of record OY759233.1, on the reverse strand, counting down.
CTCCCCGTTTCCGGGGACGAGTTGGGGACTCTGTAGTCCCCACACCCGAGAAGAGGGCCAGATCGTGAGAGATGGCCCTGGGTCGGCCGGGGTGCGAGGGATATGCCTGTCAACCTCACCTTCGGCAACCAAAACGACCCACAGGCGGCGTGCGTTTTAGTCGGTTCGAGTCCGACATAACCTCCTCCACCGGCTCCGGTGGGGAGGTATCCGTGGGGATTTTGCGCACGTAAAAAAAAAAAAAAAAAAAAAAAGGACCCCAGAGCTTGCGTGAGGATACATGGGTCATACAATAAATGGTTTAGCATCCAAAAGGGGGTAAGACAGGGTTGTGTAGCGTCACCATGGCTGTTTAACTTATTCATGGACAGTTGTTTGCAAGATTTGAAAGATAAAGAATGTGGTTTAAGGATGAATAAATTACTCGTCAAATATCTTCTCTATGCTGATGATCAGGTTTTACTTGCGTCATCGTCAGATGAGTTGCAGGAGATGGTAACAACTATGCATGAAGCTTTTGAGAGGAAAGGAATGAAAGTGAATGTTAGTCAGACAAAAGTTATGGTTTATGAAAGAGATGAATGCGTGACAGAGTGTAGGATTTGTATAGATGGAGAAAAAGTGGAACAAGTGAATGAGTTCACATATGTAGGAACATTGTTTACGAGAGATGGAAAGCATGAAGAAGATGTTGAAAGGAGAGTGATAGCTGGAAATAGAATGAATGGGGCTGAATAGTGAATGGACCAGACCAATGCAAATAGTTATATTCATCCAAAATAATATTTACACTGAGCGGAGATCAAACCCGCGCCTCCTGTTTAGCGGCCGCGTTCACTGCCGCCACGCCACGGAGGCTCTCAAATATTTTAATCTATTTTATGCTAGAGATTGAGACGGTAGAGATCTTTAACCGCCAGAACTTATGTATTCTGTGCTACTGTAAAAACATATATTTTACCACTAATACTCATCAAATATCTTATCCATTCTGTGCTTTTCAAACATGACATTATTATTTGTTAGTACTAAGTACGAATATTATTTATTATCATAAATCTGTAGTCCTTACAATAAAACAGTGAGGACGTAATAGCCATGTTGCCATTATATTCATAACATGCCTACTATCTGTCTTAGAATATTGCCAGGAAATGTCTTAACAGGTTTCAATAAAAACCTTTATATTACATGGACTTGACGTCTTATTGATAGCTGAATTTCCCTCACGCAGACATCCCTGCGGTCTGGTCATGACAGATTACGACCTTGCGTGAACGTGAAGATTTACAAAGACAATAATAATAATTATTATGTTTTCTTTTAGTTTTCTGTGTAGTGATACACTGTATATATGTATTTTATTTCAATCTGCCTCCATTATAGCACTGCACCCTCTTCTGGGTAAAGAAATTTTGTTTGTGTACGAAGTTAAATTAATTAATGAGACCTAGATTTAAAAAATATGCTGATTTATTTAGAGGCAGGAAACGACGGTATTTCCGTCCAATTGAGCATCCGACTGGGGAAGTAGCTCCGCCCTACTGAATACCGTGGTGATTATCACCTCGTGTTGAGTTCCTGGCGGTGAGTAGGGTAACCAGAGCTCACTGGAGAGTTATTGTACTGTCAGTGGGAAGATCAAAAGTTTGTCCTGCTTTGTCTTTTACACTGACGGCACAGAAACTCTTGTGCTTACAAGGTTGGCAGCGCGAGTGTGACTCCCTTGGTGTAGCACACGACCATAGGCCACGGTAACCACTTTATATTAGGTGGACCGGGTGCTTGTCTGCCATCAAAGTGGTATATATATATATATATATATATATATATAACTAGTTGTTCTAGCAAGCTCTAATCTATCCAAGTATCAAATTTTATCGGGTTAAATTAAAAATTAAAAATTGACGAACTTTCATACCAATTTACGTTCCCTGTATGAACCTCTTTAACAAAGTTACTTTTGCAAAAATAATATTATTAAGATTTTTCGTTATGTGTTACATTTCAAATGAACTTACTTGGGCGCCTAACAGTAAAGAGAACTACGGCTATGCAGAATGTTTCAGATACTTGTATTCTTTCTGTTAGAAATTTTCGTCCCCTATTACAAGGGATGAAAACAATTTCCAACATGTGTGTTATATAGACAGACAAAAGTTAACTGTGTTCTATTCGCCTGCGTATGCAGGAAACTCGGGCGTCGGAGGTCGATGAATGACCTCCGCCCCCCATGAGCACAGGCCTGGGGGTGACGGGTGGAGCCACCTGTCACCCTGGCAGAAGCAGGCCGCGGCGGCGCGCTAAGTGGGTCTCCCCGTTTCCAGGGACGAGTTAGGGACTCTGTGGTCCCCACACCCGAGTAGAGGGCCAGATCGAGAGAGATGGCCCTGGGTCGGCCGGGGTGCGAGGGATATGCTTGTTAATCTCACCTTCGGCAACAAAACACGACCCACAGGCGGCGTGCGTTTTCGTTGGTTCGAGTCGAGTCCGACATAGTCTCACCCACCGGCTCCTGCGGGGGGGGGGGAATACTAGTTCTTATATTTATGACCGTATTCATTTATTATTCTCTGTATAAGCCAATGTATCGCGCTAAAATCAACGATGTGTGTTCAATCGCCTTTTAAAGAGTCTCCTTGATGTAGTATCACTGTGTAGTATTACTGATGCCTCTGCACGGTTTTCTTATTTCAACATCCTTCCATTAATCGTAGCGCATCAGAAACCTTCACCTCGGAGTCCAGGATCCGCTTTTTCCAGTCAAACTGCGTTTTCAGGTCTAATGGTTTTCTTATAACGTACACATATAGATGCCCACGTCTTTTTCCCTCAGGGATAGCCCGCCATTTGCTTCTAACCGTAAATATGAACCGAGTGGTTCCCGGTAGAGTAAACTTTGGACCACACCGTCTCTTTCCATGCGGTATTGTAAAAGGCGACTTAGTGATAGGGGTGTATAACATCAGATAGATATATACAGACCAGATTAAGCCTCAGATGCATGGTTTGAGTCAACAATAGTGCCCGGAAGACGGCAATAGACTCGCCCCTATTACTTGCGACTGAACTCAATGATTGGTAAAATGTGTGTGTTAATTCACCACTGCCTAACTCTCCCGGAATTAAGGCGTATATGTATGTATGTATGTTAAATATTTGACGTGCTTGCCCTACTATAATTTAGTACTATAAGTTAATAAAATTGATAAAATAATATTTAATATCTAAAGAAATGTTAAGTATTCAATTTACGAGCACTTATCAAGATTCAAAGCTTATTTATAATAATAATAAAGATAAATAAAACGTTGGGTTAACATTATGTTCTACTTGCAGGAAATTCTGTTTTCAAATCTATAATATAGCCTTGGTAAAAGAGAAGTGTTTATATATACAATATTGGATAATTTGAGCACCTTCATAAATAGGCAATGGAATGGCGTATATTTTCGAGATTACGCGAGCCCTCTTCTTATCCCTGGATACAAATATATTTAAGGGAACTGCGAACCATTTACTTTGCTGATACTTTACTTATAATAATGAAGATTATTTTCAAAAACATATTTGTTTACTGTACTTACAGCTTACTTAAAATTTTGCAATGATTTAAAAATGTGGGTGTTTAGTACTCTGCCTAGACTTTGAAGATTTACAGGCATGATTAAATGTTTTTTAACACGATAAGCAAGATATTACTAAATTTACTAACAAGCTTAACACTAAAAGTAGCTTAATTTAGTTTGTGAAACTCATTAAAATTTCACTAAAAGCTCGATCTGGCTTAATGTCTGCAACTTATACCCGGTTTTCCGGTTTTAAATAAATTAGTATGATCATAATATTTTCAAAGCTTGTTATAAATATAGTTTGAAGTCTCACAGGATTACTCAAGTAAGTGTCAGTTCACCAAGAGTTACCAACTTGTGAGTTGTGAGATTTCTATTAATTTATCAATTTTTCGATAGTTTTTAGAATGAAAACTCAAGAATCCTATTAGATTTTCAGAACATTGTATTCAGGAGTCATACGCAGCCGCTATAACTGCTTGTATGTGAAGTAACTTATAAGTATTATGAACGTTCTTAGAGTATTATTGGTCGCTTCAAGGATTTTAGTTAAATGTTAGGTCGTTTTATATTAGGTAACTATAGCTAGTTACCCAAGCGACCACAATATAACCCTTGTAAATCCATAATAATATCGATAGTCCAATTAAACTCTGTTCTGAGAATTATTGCGGTTTCTAGTGGTTGTTAGATACGAGTTTCTAGGCTACTAATTAACCGCAGGAGTCCCTATTTCTAGGTATTTAGCCTTCAGACGGGTTCTTAGATACAAATACATAGATTAGAATACCGCAATAGGCTAGTGGAATGGGTAATGAACTGCTGAGACGAGGTCTCGGGTTCGATCCCAGGTTTTACCATGCCACACACCTATTACTTTTCGATGCTTTTCGAAGTTATGTGTGTAAGCTCACCTTTATTCTACAATATTTTTAGAACTGGTTTTCGAAGTTACGTGTGTATTTATCGCAGGTTTATAAGTGCCTTGCTAATGGCAATAGGCTCGCCACCTATTACACTGAGACCTAAACATAAACTGGCGAAATGTGGGTGCTAGCAACTCTGCCTACTCCTTCAGAGATATAGGCGTGAGGTTATGTTATGTTATGTTATGTAGAATTTATTAACAGATACGTACTATATTTTATTTAATCTAATCAATTAACATAGGTCTCCCCAATGTTGGGATGCTTTGCCCCACTGTTTCCATATTGGCCAGATGGGTTGGTACGGTTAGTTTTATTTAGATTTTTCCTTCACTCGCAGTGACAACGTATGCTTGTTTTTATACCACTTGGTTGGTAGATAAGCACACGGCCCACCTGATGGAAAGTAGTTACCATGGTTACTCTCTTGGTGTTGCATACTATGGACGTAGGCAAGTTTCTGTGCCGTCAGTGTAAAAGCCTTCCCATTGACAACAGAAACTCTTCAGTGAGCTCTGGCTGCCCTAATCACCTCCGAAACACAACACGAAGTTATTGTGGCCGCAGTATTCTGTAGGGCGAACCTTTTAAGGAGGTAGGACACGGCGGTATTTCCGCCCGATTGAGCAGTCCGACTGGAGTAGTACCTCCGCCCTACAGAATACCGCGGTGTTGTGTTCCCAGCGGTGAGTAGGGTAGCTAGAGCTCACTGGAGAATTTGTGCTGTCAGTGGGAAAACTAAAGGCTTGTCCTGCTTTGTCTTCTGCTGACGGCACAGAAACTCTGTACTTACAGGGTTGGCAGCGCGACTGTGACTCCTCTGGTGTTACAGACGTCCATAGGTCACGGTAACCACTTTCCATCAGGTGGGCCGTGTGCTTGTCTGCCAACTAAGTGGTATAAAAAAAAAAAAGGGCGGTGGTATTTCCCCAGTTGGGCTTCTCAGTTGGACGGAAATACCTCCGTGTGCCTTATTTGGCGTTAGTCGCCTCTTATTCGCTGGGGTTGTGATACTTGAACTCTTTCTCCATCACCACACGGATAGTTATGAATCTTCAAGAACCCTTAACTGGATGAGCATTGCAACTTCTTCCCAGATTGTCAAATCAGAAGCCAATTCCTGTTATGCGTTTGTAACATCAAAATTGAAATCTTTTCACCAATGTCTAATGAAGAGTATATTCTGATGAAGTAGTTCTTTTATCCTATACCTATTTTAACTTAGCATAAATCCAAGTGATAAGGTTAGTTTAAATGATAATAATCTGCCCTTTTCATAAGATGTTAACATTATGTATTATATAAAATCACAACAAAAATTTTAATAAACGCCAATGATTTTATGGTACACAAGATTTTCATACGCTACGTGATACGACGATGTGTTTTATTACTCGAGTCGTAAATATTCCATAAACGAGGCCATTATGGTGGCCATAGCAACCCGTTGCTCCAAATGTCAGTGGTCATATTCCAAATTATTGTTAGGTTTTGTTGGAGATGTGATAACATATGAAATAAATACACACACACGCAATAATAGTACCAGTAAAACCTACTAATTCCACTATTATCCCATCTATCCTACTATTATTTGTAAAAGTTTGTAATGGTCTGGCTGAAATATGGCTAAGGAATAGACTACAGTCTGAAATAACTAATATAATAACAGATTATATTAGTTATTCCAGATTCATAACGGGGATAGGTTATATTTAAGCTGCGAAAACAAAATCCAGAGCAGAGCCGCGGGCTTCAGTTAGTCTTCCCATAAATTTTCTTAACCAAGACAAGAAAGCTTAGTAAACAAAGAAACGATAAACTTTTCTGTCTCTGTAGGTGCAATGGGCACCATCTATACTCCATTCGGTGAATTTTTTTCTGTTTAGAAACTCATTGTTAAGACTGGTTCCCGGCAGAGTAGAATTTGGGCCACCCTATCACTTCCCATGCGTTGTCATACAAGGCGACTAAGGGTTAGGGCTGTTTAACACCAGACAGATATATACAGTCCAGACTCAGCTTTAGATGCATTGCTCGAATCAATAATAGTGCCCGGAAGACGGCAATAGACTCACCCCCTATTACGTAGGACTGAATTCAATGATTGGTGAAATGTGGGTGGTAATTCACCTCTGCTTAACCCTCCGGGGATAAAGGCATGATTATATGTATGTATGTTAAGACTAATAACCGAAATCGAAACATTAGTTAGTCAGTTAGTTAGCCTAGATTTTTGTTTGTATATTTATAAAAAACACTGTAAGATTATTTTCCTTTCGTTAAGTACCTAACCGAATGGTATATATATTTTCAGAGCCCAGGATGAGAACAGTGCCCAAGCACGAAAATTTTTGGAATTCGTAACGTAAGGTCTGGAGCAGAGCAGCATTGCAATTAGCTGGCCTCACACACACACAGGTTCATAGTAGGCGGGCGGCCTATCGTATACCTCTCTTGATAGCTGTATGTTACCAGTTCAAATATTATTCGTTCTCGGGGTACTGTTTGAAGGAGGTAGCACTCGATTGAGGAAGTACCTCCGCCCTACAGAATACCGCTGCCATAGTAATCTCGTGTTGTGTTCCCGGCTGTGAGTAGGGTAGCCAGCAGAGCTTACTGGAGAGTAATAGTGCTGTCAGTGGAAAGACCAAAAGCTTGTCCTGCTTTGTCTTGTACACCGACGGCACAGAAGCTCTCTGTACTTACAGGGTTGGCAGTACGAGTGTGACTCCCCTGGTGTTGCACGCGTCTTTAGGCCACGATAACCACTTTTCATCAGGTAAGATGTCTGCTTGTCTGCCACCTAAGTGGTTACCATTAAGGCCTGGAATTCATTACATACAGTCCCGGGAAAGACAAGCGGGGCGTAAAAAAGCATATAATGAGGCCGTCAAGCTGAGTGTCACTATTGTAACATGATATATGTTAGTAATTTTGACCCTCTTTTCTGAGACTTTGCCTTCAACTTACTATCAGGCATGGCAAAGTCTAATTGACGTGCCCTATGTAAAAAAAATCTGTATAGTAATCACTTGATAATACTACTGTGGTTTTTCCAAAAAGCACCGAATACCCTTTAAAAAGATGACATCAGCTTACAAGCAGGTTTCATGTAACCGAACATAAAATGGTCGCCAGCAGTTGTCTACATAGCACTTTTTATTAAAAGCCTTTCTGTAAAACATTTGTTTGATGGGGACATAAAATTTCATGACTTTTGTTATACTCGATACTTTTATGCATGGTTTTAAATGTTGACGATATATATGTACAAATAAATGGAAGATAAAGTATTGATATGTTTTTCAGGAGAAAATATATCGATCTACCCTCTTTCGAGTTCTTTTACTGTGTGTATCTGCTACTACCAATGGTTTCATTCTCACTGCAAATTTGAACCCGATCTCGATTACGTTCACGACACAGGATGCTTACTGTATCCACTCTCGATTGTGTTTTGGTTTGTTACCGGTTGTTTAAGTACTATACTATTTGGAAACAAAAAAGAAGAATGAATACATGGTAAATATCCCGATAACTTAAATACTAATGTGAATGACTATGATAGTTTAAATCCCTATATTTAGTTCGAAACATTGATGAGGTGGTACTAAGATCTTCAGAACCCAAGACAACACCACCCACAAGCTAGTGTACCTGCTGATTAACCGACCCTTGTGCATTCTTTCCCCTCGCAGAAGCAGTCTCCTGTAAGTGTGTATAAGCCAAAAAAGATATAAATATTTGTGCTGATAAGGAATCGAATTTGTCACTTAATTTTCGTCAATATTTCATAAATATATCATAAGTTTAAATGGAAGTTAAAAATTCAGAGTACTAGAGGTCGCACAAGCTGCCCGTTACGTCTGCCTGTTTGTGGTTAGCTGTGGCAGGAAGCAATTGCGTGGTTTCTGGTATTCGTTTACTCGCACTGGTACCCGTGAATTCGTTAAACAAACCGGACATTTGAATAATGACATCATTAGATGGTGTATTTTTTAGTACTCTTTGTTGACATTCATAAAAATGTCACTTAGGGGGGCACACACCATAGCAGCATTTTCTGTACACACAGTACTGATTTTTATGCGACGTGTGCAACATTTACGGGAATATTCGCTAATTATATTCTTTTCATGTTTAGTTTTGTAACTTCTTGTCTTACCATAAAGAATAACAAAGTTGCCAACAAAAATTGTTTCAAGTTTAGAAACAAGTTGTCATTTCTCATCTTTTCCTTACTTATTTTTCAAATTATATTTATTTGTCTTACACTCTTGTGGAGCTAACGTTATTCTCAATTGAATGATTAGAAATAGTTCTCTTTCATTTTTTTATTAATTTCAACTATAAGAAACATAATCATTATTGATTGACACTGGAACATAAAAGATTGGTAAATATAATACATGCGCTTCTAAAATATAAATTATTATTGATTGACATTTCTACATAGGAGATTGGTAAATATAATACAGAATAGAAGAGAATTTCTAAAATATATGGTGAACAAGATTTAATATTCTTAATCACACTAATGAACAATACAAGTTCTTCTATAATATCTAATTACCTACTAAATTGAAGTAAGTTAATATTTTATTTTTGCTTGATGATGTAATCGTGAGCTCTCATTTGTAGACGATTGGCTTTAAAAGTCTCCTAGTTAGAGATAACTTCAGACATTGCAAACTGAAACGGTAAGTGTACTATATTGGTGGAGACTATGGGCAGTTGGGGGTTGGACACGAAGAGGTTGATCGCGGAAATTGACCGCCGCATCCACGACCAAGGCGGTGGCTTCCGATCCGGCTCGTTCCTGGGACAAAGGTTGGCTATTGAGACTTAGCGAGGCAACGCAGCCAGCATCATGGGCACCTTTGCACCTTTGCGGGTTGTTTGACACGACATAGTCGCGAATTTGTTTTGTGTATTTATGTTTTAATTATTTTATATAATGGTTAACTACAAATAATGAAACAAAGATTCAGACAGGGCTAAACTACATACACACATCAACAAAGTCTAGGGAACAAGGACATTTCTAGTTTTTATTTAAAAACCCTTTCTTGTAATAGTGAGTGTTTTATATCAATAGAAGGGTATTTTTATACCGTTTTTAATTTTAATTTTAATAAAAACATTTACATACTAAATTTTTTTTTTTTTAAGAAAGAATTGAATAGTGCCAATATTGAGTATTACAACCTTCTATGATTAGGCACAAAAATAACGAGGTAGTAAGAAATACAGTAATTAACCGTACTTTAAACGTTTTTAATAATCTGTAGGACCTCTTAAAGCATTAGCAACAGCTCGACAACGGCGTGGCATACTTAGTATGAGATTGTCAATCATCGTCTGTGGAATATGGCTCCATACACTGCGAAGGTGTAAAAAAAGTTGTTCTTCAGTGTTCAGATTTTCCAAAGAATCACTGAAATCTCTTCTCCCAAGCAAATCCCAGGCATGCTCTATGGGATTGAGGTCGGCAGACTGAGCAGGCCATTCCAACGTCGTCATATTGTGCTCGCTTAACGCATTGACCACTACCCTCGCGGTGTGTGACCGTGCATTATCTTGCATGAACATAAAATCTTGACCGAACTGCTGTCGATGAGGGATTACCATGGGGTGTATAACCTCTTGAATGTATTGGTTTGCATTCAAATTGCCCCGTATCCAAACGAGGTCGGTCCTTCCACCAAGGCGAATTCCAGCCCATACCATGATTGTTCCACCTTGGTAAGGATGAACTTCTTGCGGATTCTGGAGACGACTCCGACGTCCAGGAACTCGCCATATACGCACTCTTCTCGAATCAGGATGAAAACCGAAGCAAGATTCGTCGGAAAACAGAACCCGTGCCCATTGATGGTCGGTCCACTGTAAATGTGCGTTAGCCCACAATAAGCGACGACCTCGATCTCCACGTCGAAGAGCTGGAACCTTAAGCGGTCTGCGAGCATAAAGATTGGCTTCGTGTAGTCTTCTTCTGACAGTTTGATCGCTAATAACCACTTGATGCTGAGACTGGAGGCCTGCGACCAACTGACGAGCAGTAATCGTGGGTTGCCGCCTTGCGGAATTTTGCAAGAAACGATCTTGTCGCGGGGTAGTAACCCTATTTCGTCCCCTGTGACGTTCGGCAACATCCCCTGTAGACCTGTAGCGTGCCCATAATCTGCAAATTACGCTTGGTTGGGTGTTGACAGCATCCGCTACGTCGCGTTGAGTTCGTCCAGTTTGCAGCATACCAACAGCCCTTAACATCTCTTCGCGACTTAAATGACGACGTGACATGATGACTACAGTCACAAAAATGCACAAACCATACGTAAAAGACGTATTATTGATAATAAACGTTATTTACAATCAAAAAAAATAATTTTTATTTTGCCTCAGAGAAACTGCACAATCAAACACTTTTAAAAGTTTTCCCTCCATATTCGAAAATCATTACTTATTTAAATTTATTTTTAAATTTCGAACAACTCTGTAATCTACTTTATTCTATTTTTATTTATTTGCTGCCAGTTATTTGCAAAACCAGATTTACACGAAAAAAAATTATTGGGGTCATCTTGTTCCCTAGACTTTGTTGAGGTGTTTAGTTCATTGGCCTGACAAAGTTACATACGAGTAAAAATTTATTAATTCAAGCTAAACAAGCAAACGTTGATTTGCCATCTCGTTTTATTTTCAAAATAAATCCTATATAAATAGCAGCCAAGCTGTGTTGTAGAGCATATAGAGACTCTCTCACAGTTAAATTCCAGCCCCTCCAACTCGGCTTCGGCTCCAAAGGGGGCTGTGAGGCTGCTGTACATGCCTTATCTACGTTCCTTAGCTGCAGTGGAGGTGAGGTTATCCTCAAAGTTGACTTGAGGAATGCCTTTAACTCTGTTAATAGTTAATAACACTCAGTTGACACAGGCCAAATTGGAAACTCCCAAAATTTTTAAATTTCTCTGGCAGTGCTATAGGCATCCTTCTAAATTACTTTATAAGGAAAATATTTTAAATTCAGCAGTAGGATGTCAACAAGGTGATCCTCTTGGGCCAGTCATTTTCAGCCTGGCTATTCACCCTATAATTCAGCGACTAAATTCTAAATTTAACGTTTGGTATCTAGATGATGGTACTCTCGGAGGCGATGTAGAAACAGTATTAAAAGATTTGGCGTTTCTAAAAGAAGAATTTAGTTCAATCGGCCTAGAACTAAATCCCACCAAATGTGAAATTTTTTTCAGTGATCAAATTGACAATCTTTCGGTTCTCTCAAAATTCAATGCTTTGGCTCCAAATTTAAAAGTTTTACAAAAAAGTTCTCTCCGCCTCCTTGGGTCGCCAATTCTTGAAGATGCTTACGAGTCTTTTGTGGAAGAGAAAATACATTTTTTTTGTGATGTTTCGGAGCGATTGTACCAAATTAATATACATTCAGCTTTCACCATTATTCGGCATTGTCTTTTCGTACCAAAATTTACACATGCTCTGCGTTCAACTCAACTTTTTAAATTTTTGGAACTTTTAGGTCAAGTGGATAAAGTGCTGCAAGACACTCTATGCAAAATTTTAAATATAAATTTGAACGATCGAGTGTGGCTTCAGGAGTCCCTTCCAGTTCGTCTCGGGGGCCTCGGCGTTCGCAAAATTGCAGATGTAAGTATGCCAGCATTTTTGTCGTTGGTCCATGGCACTGAAGAATTAGTCAGGAAAATTCTATCTCCTTCACTGATTAATTCGGATGTGCCAGGTAAGGCCGAAGCTGTAAATGCTTGGAAAATGACTTGTCCAACTGCCGCCATGCCCGCCAACCCATCTTCCCAAAGGCAATGGGATGAGCCGCTCAGTATTGGTGTTAAAAAACTTTTAATCAGTACAGCTACCAGCGCTGCTGAGCGCGCTCGTCTATTGGCTGTGGGTGAATGGGAATCTGGTGTATGGCTCCAGGCACTTCCTTCGCCCAACCTTGGAACAATGTTGGACGACACGACCTTCCGCATTGCGACTTGCCTCCGTTTGGGTGCACCGTGTGTTTCTCCGCATCGGTGTCTCTGTGGAGAAGCTGTCGATAGCCTTGGACATCACGGATTGTCTTGCAACAGGAGCGCAGGCCGCATGTCCCGACATGCAAACATTAACGATATTATCCGTCGAGCTCTTGTCACCGCCGGCGTGCCAGCTATACTTGAACCTGTTGGTTTGGCTCGCGACGATGGTAAGAGACCGGACGGTATGTCGTTGATACCTTGGAAGATGGGTAGGCCTTTGGTGTGGGATGCAACTTGCGTCGACACCCTGGTGCCTTCCCATCTTCCAAGTACGATGGACTGCGCATGCGCTGCTGCTGCATCAGCGGAGACTCTCAAACGGCGCAAATATACCAATTTAACTGGTAATTATATTTTTGAGCCGTTTGGAGTCGAAACGTTGGATCCGTGGGGTCCAAGCGCGCGCGCACTATTCAAAGAAATAGCGAAGCGACTAATCGACGCTTCCCGTGACCATAAGGCTGGCCTTTACCTCGCTCAAAGAATTGGCATCGCCATTCAGCGTGGTAATGCCGCCAGCCTCTTGGGCACGGTACCAGTAGAGATCGATGGGGAGGAATTTTTCGATGCCTAAAATTACAGTCTCCCTCTTTTTCTCTATTCCATTTTTGTATATATTGTATAGTTAGCATAGTTTTATATTAATTTGTAAGTAATTGTATATTATAATAGAATATTTTAGTATATTATATGTATATATGTAAGTCCCTATACCATAATTTATTAATGTATATTAAGAGATCAAAATGGAAAAGACTTTTTGGTAGACAAATAAAATTGACAAATAGAAACTAAAAAAAATATAAATGCATAATGAAATATTGAAATGATAGGACACTTCATTTACCTTAATGACGTCACTATCAATGAACGATGATTATGCTATATTGCTTATACAAGAATGCTTCTATCATGATTAAAAAGGGGCTGGGGTAGGAGGTTGAATACGTTTTACAAATAAAATCGGTCATGCATTTTCGTATGAGTGTAATCATAATAATTGTGAGACTATTATTTTATTAGACAGCATTAATTACAAGCAGCAAGTACATTGTGAAAAGTTACTGAACGCTAACTTTGTGGTACAGACATTGAAATACATCAACATAATTGATCTATATTATCAATTTTGGCCAATTTTTTATACCACTTAGGTGGCAGACAAACAAATGGGTCACATGTTGGAAAGTGGTTATCGTGGCCTGTAGACTCGAACAACACCAGGGGAGTCACACTCGTACTGCCGACACTGTAACTGGCTACAGACAGTTTCTTGCCGTCGGTGTACAAGATAAAGCAGTGAGCTCAGGCTACCTTACTCACCCCCGGGAACTCAACACGAGGTTATTATGGCCGGGTATTCTGTAGGGCGGAGGTCTCTTCCCGGACTGTTCAACGACAGAAATACCATCGTGTCCTAGATGAAGAAGAGAAGAGATGGACATAATAGTGAAAGATATTTTAGTAGGGCCTTACTAAAATCTGCGTAGTTCATAGTAACCTCACCTAGAAAAGGCTTAGAACAGGTTGCGCTCCCTTCCATAAGACTCAATATATACTAATATGAAAAATAGGTCCAAAGTACTAGTTTTAGTCGCAACTGTGATTGGCACTTAGATAAAAAAGAAAAGTAATGTCCCAATTTCAAATGTCAGCTTGTACTAACTTTTAAACTTTCGCGTTCCAGGATATACAATAATGTTAACAGTAATTAACGCGAAAGGTATGTATGTACGTATACCATGATCTCGTTAATTCCAGTAAACATTTTTATTTTTATTTTTATTTATTTATTCTCTCATCTACATTATTTTATGTATGTTTATGTATATAAGTAACATTATTGTATGTCAGCTTGTACTGTTCAGAGTAGTTTTTTAGTGGACAAATGAGACTGGAATCTCTTCGAAACTGCTAAGATGATTCCGCAATTTTACTAGTCAAACATGCGTTCACAATGTTATGGTACAAATCCTCCAAATATATTGCGAAAAAATTAATGATTCGTTCCACAAAATTATGTCATTCTATAAAAAAAGCTGTAAAATGTTAGCACCTGTCAGGGACCATCACACATGGCTATAAAAACAAGTTAGAGCTCGTTTTGAATGACAATGAGTACGTCGTTTGCAATTTCAGAAATTACTGTTTGTGAATATTTAAGTGCTTGCCAGTTGTTATTTTATGGTTTGCATGAAAGGTTTTATGGAAGTAGCGGAAATCCACTAATATTTAAGATCAGAAGCAGATCGCGGGCTGTTGTCTGCTTATCCCGGATGGAGAAAAGCGTGAATGTATTTAAATTAAATGAATGTAAAAATGCAAATTTTGTTAGTTTTCCACTGTAGATTTCAACTCTGATTCAAAAGCAAAAAGACCCAAAACAAAAATGAAGAAAGAATGAACTACATATTTAGCTTTATACATAGTATGGATTGACTAACTTGGCCTAAATCTAAATCCTTCAGTTTCTCTAGTATATTAATCATAATACTCGCTATTCCTCAAATACTTCCTACATGTGTTGATTCACTTATTTATATTACCTAATAACTGTATGACATATATAAATACATATATATATATAATCACGCCTTTATCCCTGGAGTGCTAGCAGAGGTTAATTAACACGCACATTTCACTAATCATTAAATTCGGTCCCACGTAATACGCACTATTGGTAACTCGAGCCATGCACTGTATGTGTCTGTCAGATGTTAAACAGCCCTATCCCGCAGTCGCCTCGTACGACACCGCATGGGAAGAGATGGGTTTGGTCCAGATTATACTCTGTCGGAAACCATGGACGCATGGGAAGTGTATGAGACATAATTATATCGTAATTTTTATTCCAATTATAAATAATTCAGTGAAAAAGTTACATTTTCTTATGTTCGATTCCAAACTAGATAAAAAGATATAAACTGTGCTGCAAAATTATTTCTCTAGATAACTCACAAAATCACTCTAAAGCTTTAAAGCGAATACTTGCCGTGTTCAATGAACTGCAAATAAATTCCTTTGAAAGTATGACATTGTTTTTGAAAATGCTTTCCAACAGGCGCGGCTTTAATATGATTTTTGAATGCACTGTTTTGAGGACGAATGGAGGTAGAGATGAGTGTGTGGTTGAATAAAAAGATGAAATGTATGTAGATTACGTTTTGATGTATTCATAATAAATATATATGTTCATGGAGTAAACGAAAGTTGTAGGAAAGTAAAATACAGAAAATACTTTTGTATTGATAAGTACGTAAAGTAAAAGTACTATGAAAGATTAAACATTATTAAGAAATAATAGATTATAAACAAGTTTCCATAGGTGCCAATCGCACCTATGGAAACTTTGCCTTTAACTTTGCCTGCAAACTATTCCTTATAATATTCTTATTATTTCCCAAATCCACATGCTTTGTCACCTAATTATTTATTATTGGACTTAAAATTACGATATAATTATGCCTCATACACAAAATATAAATAAGACGATCAACACATCTTGCTCTGTGATTGCAACAAGAAATGTCATAATTTTCAAAGTACCAGATAATTCTAATCAAAGAACTTACATGGCAATTACCATGGAATAAATCCATAAAAGTTTAAGTGACTAGACGTCTGTACCGCTTCAGTGAAACCCATATAAGGTCTTAAATTAGTAGTTCCGACAAATTGAGTGAACTACCTGAAATTCAAATATTGAACGCAAAACTTCAGTTAACAAAGCAAATTGACTGTTACCATTTTATGCTTTGGAATACTTCCAACTACTTCTCAGTACAAAACAAACGGTTAACAATTTGATTGAGTACACTCCTTGTTAGAAGTATCGCGAAATATCATTTATTCAGTTCGAAATAAGTTTATTTGATTATCTGACTATTATGGACTGTATTATGGTGTTCAGGAATAAAACTCCTTTCTTTGATAGCTCTTGATTTATTTCTTCTTACTTGTTTTCACACTGCTGGTGTCGAACTGAATGTCCCAACATATTCTCGGCCCTTCTTTTATAGACGGCGTTGACCAATCACAAGGCTCCTAATTTTGCACACGGCACTAAAATTCTGGCTCGACCAATCACAGCGCTCGTGGTTTGCACACGGCACTAATCACCCAGTTTGTATGGGAAACCTTTTTCTGCCGATTATTATGTTGTGACATTCATTACAATCATGTTACTTATTTCTAATGATAGATCTCAGTTAGCTCTACCTAAATACAAAAGACTGCACCAAAAAACATCTATTTAATGGGTTAAAATTACAAAATAGTGCAACGGCTCTCGTTACAGTAAAGTTTCTACGTACTTAGGCTTTTGAACATAATCATACAAGTAGCGCCCTCACGCGCAAGGAATGTGTATTTTAATATTTACCATCTAAATTAATTATAAATGAATTAACAAAGCTAGCTATTAACTTTATGTTACAATTTAACTTCTATTGGGCTCGGCGTCCGCAACACTGACAGACGATATAAAATATTTGTACGGATGTATGGCTGTAAGGGCCCCCATCATTATCATTATTAACTGTGATCCAAGCTTTCCTCTTCTAGTTAGGAGACAAACGGCAGTCGCTCCCGTACAAGCCAAATCATGAGGAACAATAAAAGTGGAGGATGTCTTTATAATTTTAAACTTTTCAAGTAAATAAAGAGAAGGACAATAGAACAATTAATACAATGCTTAATGGTCTCAAATTATTTCAAAGAAGGTTTTGAACAAAGACTTAACAGTTAGCCAACTGTTCTTTTACAAAAACGGGATTATAGAAAGAACAGGTTCATTTTTAATCGCTTTGCAGTGCTAAAGTCGCTTTTTATAAAAAAAAATAAACCAGTTATGTGGTAGATAAGCACACGCCCTACATTATAGAAAGTGGTTACCGTACCCCATAGTCGTGTTCGACACCAAGGGTGTCAAACTTGTGCTGCCGACTTATAGGAAAGAAACCTTCTAATGCTGTTATTGAAGAACCCCATATTTTAGTCGCTTGGAAATACATCAAGGAGTTCATTCCATAGCTTGAGCATGCATAGGATGTTGTGAACTTTCACACCGCACAGTGCACAATATTTCCTGTGGCCATTTGTGAATGAACATGAAACAAATATAAAGTACGTTGTTATTTGGTCGATTACGGAAAAACGAACACACTTCTAACACAGACAATTTAACTTAGCTGGAGGGGTCAGATAGAATATTAGTAATTTCGGTTCTACTATTCTTTAAAAAAGGAAGGAACCAATAAATTCTTAGAATATTGAGTTAGTGCATCAACAACATTCCACTCGCGCATTAGCTTCCCCGAAAACTCAATTTGCCACAGCCAACGTGCAGGTGCACGACTCTGAATAATTACTGACAGCTTTGGGAACTTCCTTTGCCGCATGAACTACCAGTTACAATACTAAATTTTGAAAGACTGTGTGTTCAATCTATCTTATATATATAAAAATATTATGTTGGTTTGTGTACGCTTCAGAAACTTTTGCACCGATCGAGCTGAATTTTTTTTTTGCATCACTCACATATCCGCGACCGCGAAAAAATGTATTCTTTGTTTTGTTTCTCATTTCGCAACCATTCAATCACAATGTGCCACAGCGAAGCGTGGCAGGATATAACTAGTAACTATTTAAAATATTGTTTGCCAGTTCAAAGTTGTCTAAGTACATCGTTTCGGGAAAAAGTTTAGAAAGCAGTCTAATTTGATCTGGATTGAAAGTACATAAATAAGGTTCTGGTATAAAAAAATAATAGTAACAAATACGAACATAAATCTGACAAGTGGATTACACGAGCCTATAACCAATACCGACAGGTCAATTGTATGTAACTGACATCTTTCCACAAGAGCCTTGGTGACACAACTCAAATAAAACTGTAAGAGTAGTGTTGAGATGCTTTTCTATTTATCTAGCGATTGAGGATAAGGATTTAGTTGAAACTATTTAATTAATTTGAATGCTTCTCTAAAGCAATTTGATCTTTACTTGAAGCTACTGTAGTTTGACGTATTACCTGTATCCTTTTCACTGGTCAAACCATTTAAAAACATAACGTATCGTGTATCTACTTTCAATTATGGTTATTTTTTTACGCGTGGGAAATCCCCACGGATACCCCCACCACCGAAACCGATGGGAGAGGTTATGTCGGACTCGAACCGACTAAAACGCACGACCCTTGTGGGTCGTTTGGTTGCCGAAGGTGAGGTTAACAGGCATATCTCTCGCACCCCGGACGACCCAGAACCTCCTCTCTCGATTTGGCCCTCTTCGGGTGTGGGGACCACAGAGTCCCCAACTCGACCCCGGAAACGGAGAAGCACCCATGGCACGCCGCCGCAACAATGATGGCCTTACATTGCACATTCAGTTAATTTAGTAGATTAAATTGTTAGCTACGACGTCGTGTCTCGCAAAAATTGTTCATGTTCCTGAAATAAAAAGTTTCATGGTCTAAAGATCACTTCAGTTTACTTTATGTCGCAATCAAGTGATGGATATCTCTAATAAAGTTATATTCACTAAGGAATAGGCGGTAGGGTCAGGTAGTAAGTACACTTTCACCCTTGCAAATGTATAGAATTGAAATAATGTAACTTTCATAACCACAGTCACTAGTAAAAAGCTAGCTGAGAGAGCTAGAAAGAGAGGTTTTAATTATTTTAGAAATTATAGTGAATATAGGCATTTAAACTATCATGGTCACTCACATTAGTATTAAATTTATCTGGATATTTACTTTTTTGTATTGTTCTTCTGTGTTTCCTATATTTCGGCACTGTTGCAAGCACTATGATCATGGTGCTTGCATAGTTCCTCCATGATCATGGTGCTTGTAACAGGCCGAAATATCGGAAACTTAGAACAATACAACACACATCACATATTCTAGTGTAATGTGTAATTGGTGTACAATAAAGATGTCCTTATTATTATTATTATTAAATATCCCGATAACTTTATTACTAATATAGTTGAATAATTTGATCAACATAAGTTAAATGAAAAGAGCGATCTTCTCAATAACATAGTCTAATTTCTAAGTGTAGGGATCGGGGATTTTCTAAATTATCGTGTGTAAAAGATTTAGCCGTATAAGTATATTACGTAAGCCTCACACCCACATCCCTAAGATTTTCTTCAAAATGAACTTTAATTTCACATGAAGCGAGATATTTTCTTAAAGCCGATCACGACATTTAAAATCAATTCTCCCGGTGCTATCCTTATCACGATGCCGTATCATTTCACGAGAGGCTTTACCTTGAAACATCCTTAGGTTACCACGCTAGTGACCAAGTTCTTCAGAATGTGACTTCAGTTCACAGACAATCTCCGACTGCTAGGGATGAATTTTGACCAATCTCAGCTATTAAAAGATTCGTAACTTGCTGCCACTTTGTTTTAATTTTTACAAAATGGCGGATACAAACAAAGCAAGATTCTGCCACAAAATCTTTAAATCTCTTCATAGCAAAACAATAACATTAAGACTATTGTGGCTATTACAAGTTGGCGATCACAATTGCAGTCAACAATGCGGGCTTTTGATAAAGGGTTTAGATTCTAGCTTGCTTTTGTCATTTACTGTAGCTATAGAGGATTTTACTGTATAGGTGAAGATATTAAGACTAACTTTGCCAATTTATATTGGAGGTGTGAATCGCCCGATTCGTCAGTATTAAGCATAATATAGAATCAATAAAAGTACTAAAATTATTAATGAACTGTACTATATCTTGCCTCATTATTATCTTTTAGCCTCTGTGGTGTGGCGGTTATGAACGCAGCTGGTACGTATGGGGCGTGGGTTCGATGCCCGCTTTCATGAATATGAATATTTGCATTGGCCAAGGTATTTCTGTGCCTAGAAAAATAACTTATGCCGTCGGTCCCGGTGCCATGCAAACATCTATGACTGACGTTACGAGTTGTTGGAATCCTCAAAAAATCGACTATTCTAACTACATAACTTCGATATCGCTGGTTGGTTGTGAAGGTCAGGTGGCAGTCGCTTGACGGAATATATCGAGATTCAGCTGCATCATAGTTACACTGGAAAGCTAATGCCAACTGAGTTGTAAAAAGACTCAGAAAATATCGATGATAGAATCAATAAAAGTAATTGTCTTCTTAATAAACTGAACTATGTCTTCCTCTTCTCTTTTTTGAAAATTTACACTGTACTTATCAATTCAGTCTATTTACTTATTTCGTTCAATTTACTGTTCACAAATCCACCGTCTCTAACAAAAGACGTTGTGTCCACAAACTCCTCTGGTTAAGTTTTCAATTAGCAGCAACCAAATAATGGGGTTACTCACCGCTTTCTACGTAGGAACTTAATTGGTTTTGCGTAGAAATAACAACAGTATCATATTATTTACAATGTTTTCAAATTGTTAGTTAAGATAAGTGCAATCAATTCAGAAAATTACACGCTTTGCTGCTCGAATAGTGGGATAGCTTGTATTGTTTTTCAAACCTATATTGGTAACTCACTTTAATCTTTTTGATATTGAATGATAGCTCCATTCTGACATCTGATTTCACAGGTTCCAAGTTTCTTTTAATACGCAACTTCGGTTGCAGATACAGATATTTTCTGTGCCGTCAGTGCAGAATACAAAATCAAGACAAGCCTTTGGTCCTCCCACTGACAGCACAAACATTCTCCAGTGAGCTCTGGCTACCCTACTCACTGCCAGGAACACAATACGAGGTTATTATAGCCGTGGTATTCTGTAAGGTGAAGGTACTTCCCAGTTGAACTGCTCAATTGGGACGGAAATACCGTCTTGTCCTACCACCTACAAGCAAGTCGAAGATAGACGAAACTGTCACTTCAGTCTTCTTAAATATTGAATAATAAACGTGTGCTTGAAATTCAAAGACAACGTGTTAAAATAATTATGTGAAAGTACCTTTATGGCATAGGCTCCATTTTACAAGAGGAATATACATCAGTCTGTTAACATCGTTTCAAGTAATCAACATTTCATGACTACCTTTTGAAGGATTAATCGACGGTGCTAATTTGCCGCGTGGTTCCCGGCAGAGTAGAATTTGGGTTGACCTATCTCTTTCCATGCAGTGTCGTACAAGGCGACTAAGAGATAGGGTTGTTTAAACATCATACTCAGGCACATATACAAGGCTCGAGTCAACAATAGTGCCCGGAAAACCGCAATAGGCAATGTGGGGCCGAAAACAATGATTAGTGAAATGTGGGTGTTAATTCCCCTTTGCCTAACCCTTCGAGGATAAAGGCGTGGTTATATGTATATGTAAGTTTTTTTTATTAAATTATTGGTACAAAAAAATATTGGTATGACGTAAATAATATCCTTAAACTGACTTTGATAACAATAGATGATCCTCATATACTCTTTTCTTTCGGAAGTCATTGACGGGGGTTACTGTTTGTCTCAATTTAGTTTTGCGTATTATTCGGTTCCGAACCATCTTGATTTTAAGGACAAAGTTTTGATTACTGAGTAAGTGATTTATTTTTTATTTTACGCCAAAAAATGGTGAGTACAAATTTGTTACTATTGAATTTGATTCTGGATCGCCCCTTAATTCAGCTATATTTAATGTACTAGGTAATGTATTTATTTTGGATACCACAAACTACATACTTTAATAAGTATTTGTTACAGCGTAATCAGTACTGTTTGCCATTCCTTGTTCAAATTAACTTTCATCACCTAAGTGGCATAAAAGAAAACTTCTATGAAATGTCGTGATTTGGTTTCTTTAGAATTACAATTAATTTTGACTTAGATTGTGGCTTTGAACCAAAAACTTCGTAGCTTTGACGAAAATACGTAACTGTATTAGAACTTTTCTCGTTATTATATTTTGTTGATTATATTTTAGCTAGTTTTAATGAAATACTCAGACTTAAATAGTTTTTAAATAAGAAAAATCATATAGATTGGTGACCTTTTAATGGTTATATTTCTGTAATTCTATTATCCAGGATAAAAATATTATTAAGCCGTATGTACGGCACGAACTAAATCACCGTGCCAAGTATTCCCTAAATAAGAAAGTACATGGCGGCGAGTAGGGAACCAGAGCTCACTGGAGAGTTTTTGTCCTGTTTGTGGGAAGACCAAAGGCTTGTCCTGTTTTGTCTTCTGCACTATCGGCACAGAAACTCTCAGTTCTTACAGGTTCGGCAGAACGAGAGTGAATCCTTTCATATTGCACACGTCTATAGGCCACGGTTACCACTTTCCACCAGATGGCCCGTATGCTTGTCTGCCACATAAGTTGTATAAAAAAAGGAAACCTTTAGAATATTTATGTACTGAGCACCCGCATAAATACATACATATAGTCACGCCTTTCTCCCCGGAGATTTAGGCAGAGGTGAATTTATCAATCACATTTCACCAATCATTGGGTTCGGTCCCACGTAACAGGGCGTAAGCCTATTGGCGTCTTCTAGGCACTATTGTTGACTGAATCCATGCATCTGAGGCTGAGTCTAGACTGTATATATCTATCTAATGTTAAACAGCTCTGTCCCTTAGTCGCCTTGTACGATACCACATGGGAAGAGATGGGGTGATCCAAACTCTACTCTGCCGGGAAGTACGCGGCACATAAATAGGGTATTTACATTTTTTATTGATTTGCGATAATGTGCTTCAGTGATAAATTTTTAATATCAGTGTCACGTAGGCAGCTGAATAACCAATTTCACAATGTTTGAATACTCAATTACTATTCTGTAAAACTTATGAACAAGTTCGCAACTCTTTCAAAGGAAAAATTTCAAACTTAAATTGCTTTTGACAAACTGAAATGGAACTAGACCTTGGAAGTACCATTTTATCAGACAATGTTGTGCCAATACTTTTGATCTCCTTTGGATTAAAACCGCTATAGCTATAAAAGAAAGAAAATGAATTCTTAGACCTCAATTGCAATAGACAACATATTAAAATATACTAGCCTTCCATCCACGGTTCCGCCCGCGTGTAAACTCAACCAATTGCAATAAAAGAAAGGTAAGATTTTAAGTCTGACCAAGACCTTTCTAACGAAAAAACCACATCAAAATCCATTCAATAGTTTTTGCGTACTTCGCGCACAGACATCTACAAAGTACTGAAACTAAAACATATTTTCCTACATACTTTTTTTGTACCACTTAGGTGGCAGAGAAGCACACGGCCCACCTGATGGAAAGTGGTTACCATGGTTTATGGGCGTGTGCACCAGGGGCGTCAAACTCTCGGCGCTGACACTGAAAGAACCTTCTAATGCCCTTCTTGAAGAACCCCATATTGTAGTTGCTTGGGCAAACCACGGCAGGGAATTTATTTCACAGCTTAAATGTGCAGGGGATGAAGTTCCTATCTTACCTTACTGTGCGTACTGTTTCAAGTCACAATACTTAATTTAAGTTAAAATTATAAATGTGGATTATTGTTTGTTTCTTAGTCAATCATGCACGAATAGCAGGTTGAACGTAGCTGAAATTTCACACAAAGCATAGTAGAAAATATCACTGGAGGTATAGCATATCATAAAAATGCACGCTCACACGATGTTGATAAATTGTTTGATCGTGACAAATGTAAAGTCTCCTGCAATATTTTCGTAGAAAATATTCTGCCCTCATTGGTGGCGCCATTTTTTGCATGAAGAACTATTTATTACATTCTTCAATACATAATTATATTTGGATTCACCTATAGAATGGAACACATAATTATCATTCCCATCTTGGACAATCGCCATCTTTGTTCGTGTATTATAATTTCCAGGAGGAAAACCATTTGATCAAATATTTGTAAAGCCCATTTGAGTTTATATTTTATTTATAAAGAATTCTACATAATATAAAATATTATTTTATCGATAATTACATTTTAATCATTGTCGTGAGCTTTAATTTAATGTGTAAATAACTAAGCCATTTTAAATTTATATGGTAATATTACTGTCTATTCTGTTTAAATTATTCCAAATTTATGTTCATACTACATACTGATTTGAATCTAGATAGCATCAAGTAATGTATCAAAATAGTAAAATATATTTTTGTTAAAGTTCTTTTATTTCCATGTAAATTTATTGAACTAAATCAGACATCAGTTGATTCTGTGAACAGTAGACCTCGCGAGCACCCATTGCCACTTTTATTTTGGTACCCTTATCAAATCTGATATCCTTAAAGAAACGGTATTTAGGTATTTTCTTTTTTTAAATAGCCCTATGACGATTCACTTAAAAAAACACTACAGCAAATTTCCCCACTTTGTTCTGTTTTTTTTTATACCGAAGTTCACCTTAAAAGGCGTAATTTAGGTAAACTCAATAAATGCATATTTGTTTTTAAACTTTCGCGTTCCATGATACTCACTGTGAGTGTGGTATGTTACATGCCGGAACGATAATATTAAAAAATCAAGAATGTATGGGTAGATGAAGAATCTACTACCTCACAGACTCGAAGACGGCAGGCGTGCACCACTGAGTCAGTTAGCCTGTGACCACGGCTGGTGTAACTTCGTCGAATCGTCAGGGAAATCAAAGGTATGTATGTATACCTATACCATGATCGCGTTATTTCCCATAAACATTATTGTGTAAATGCATCTTTGTCTTTTCTACTACGCTACGTAGGTACACATATCGGGAACACGGAAATGTAAATATGGAATAATATATTTTTTGCGATAGAGCCGTGGTAGCCTAGTGGTATAGGTAATGGACTGCTGAGACGAGGTCTCGGGTTCGACCTCAGGTTTTACCATGGCACACACCAATGACTTTTCGATGCTTTTCGAAATTATGTGTGTATTTATCGCAGGTTTATAAGTGCCCGGTTAATGGCAATAGGCTCACCACTTATTACATTGGGACCTAAACATAAACTGGCGAAATGTGGGTGCTAGCATCTCTGCCTATCCCTTCGGGGATATAGGCGTGAGTTTATGTTATATTATGTTACATTACTAAAATGTGATAAATGGACTGAATAGATAAATCATTTTGTGCATTACTATTTCAAATGTTATTCAAGCAATTTTCTTCTCAGTAGAAAGTTTAAGATAGGTAAGCCTTCAGAAAACCTTCTGTTCTACTATGCATTAGTTCGTCTCACTTTGGATAGAGTATCTGCAAGGCTGGTTTGAAGAATTGTCTTCAAGATTTCGCTTAATAGCCCAAAGCTGTTACTATTTTTCTGTTTATTTTCTATCACGAAAAGAAATTACATGTCACGTTAAATTGGAGAAATGGTATCACATTATATAGAAATGGGCTTCGATACGATTGCAAGTAACAATTTGTAAAGAAGATTTATTTTACCGATTTCTTTAGCAATAAAGTGAAAATTTTGTTAAATATGCATTCAATTCATTCAGAGCAAGAACAAATTAAATCTAATTGTGAAAAATATCATATCAGTTACTAACCGAGTAAAAGGAAGATGCTGACCCTCCGTATGAGAGGGAGACAAAAAGTACTGTGGTGAGTGTTCTGATGAGCTCTTCCAATTAGTCCCACCCTCTACCTTCCTACACAGGACAACACGTGCAGGTCTTAGATGTCATCCGCACACGGTGCAGAACATCCGAACAAGAACCAAGCGGTTCGGTGACTCTTTCCTCTGTCGCACCATTAAGGCCTGGAATTCATTACCAGCTCAAGTATTTCCTTCTTCCTACAGTCCCGGGTCCTTTAAGCGGGGCGTGAAAAAGCATATGATGAGGCCGTCAAGCTGAGTGTTACCATTGTCACACGGTATGTGTAAGTAATGGTGACCCTCTTTTCTGAGACGTTGCCTTCAGCTTACCATCAGGCAAGGCGAAGTCTAATTGACGTGTTCAATATAAAAAAAAAATACTAGCTTGGTATCTTAGAAGACGATATGCATGCTAATGATCTCACTGCCTCTACCCAAGACCATGCAAAGCTAGATGATTAAAAGTCAAACGGTAACCATCTGTGACTATTACTTAGTCATGTAGTAGACATACATACTATACAAAAAAAACCATTGTGTATAAAATAAAATGTTCATCTATTTCTTCATTTAATCGAGTTAATACTTATAATAGAAGACAAAATTTTCTTATTAAACATTCTCAGTTTTGTCAAAGAAAAACTTACAAACAAAATTCTATGTACATCTACAGTAATAGCATAATTAAATCTAACCTTAATTATTATTCTGTGTTCGTACAACCTAATCCCTAAATACGTAAGGGAAGTACAGAGACGGTTACGTTTTTGCGCATGTATACATGTACAGGGGGTTACCATGAGAGGTAGATGGGTGCAAATATATGGACCCGGGTACCACCTCCAATCGATCGTTAGAAAGATATTCTTAAATAGAATAAGAATATGATGGAAAGTTGTTATCATGACCTATGGACGTGTCTAACACCAGAGTAGTCACACTCGCGCTGCCGACCCTGTAAGCACAGAGTTTCTGTGCTGTTAGTGTAGAAGACAAAGTAGGGCAAGCCGTTAGTCTTCTCACTGACAGCACAAACTCTTCAGTGAGCTCTGGCTACCCTACTCACCGCTAGGAACACAGCACGAAGTTATTATGGCTGCGGTATTCTGCAGGGCGGAGGTACTTCCCCAGTCGGACTGTTCAATTGGATAGAAATACCGCCCTGTTCTACCTCCTGCCGACTAACCGACTGCCTGAAACTTCAATCCACGATTGCGATTGTTTCATGGTAGGCCTCCAGATAATTGTATATTAAGGATTCATTTCTTATTAACGAAAGTCACTGCTCGCTTGAACTGAATAAGCTTTTAACATTTAATATGTACGAGTATGCTCCTTTCTACATAAGCTAATTCTATTTCACTTAACGCAGTACAGAAATTGAGAGCAAGGTAATCGTTGTACTGATTTGATACGGTATAATATTCGAATTGATTCCATCGATAATCTCTTACTACCTACCATTGCAGTTATTGTACTCATTAGAAATAATGTCACATGTCATATTATGTGTATTTACTAAGCGAATACAATGTTATATACTTGAATACTGTAAGGAGGGTTACACATCAAAGTAGAATTTGCTGTATATATAACAAATTGCCAAGAAAAACATTTCTTGATCAGAGATATGTATCAAAAAACATTTGCTGCGCACAGCTAATTGCCTAGAATAATGCTTCTTGACAAGAAATTTCAAGAAACAAAGCTGCGAATCTGATGATGAAAGCCTTGTAAAGGCGATTGGGCAAAGGCTCTTAGAAGCCATAGATGACGCCCGGTCCAGATCGTTCCTGGTGCAGAGGCTGGCCTTCGCAATCCAGTGTGGAAACGCAGAAAGTGTGGGCACCTTTGGACCGGTAGCGATCAGGGGTACAATTAGTCCAAAAAAAAAATTTTAATTAATTTATAAAATTTGTAATGTTGTTGAATATTTATTTATTTAGGAATACTTGCACCAAAGCAGCATTTGCTGTTTGCTCAGCAAATGTTGCTTTAGTGTGTGACCTCTTACTCTTTGCTTGTTAAAGAAGCCTAGGAAGGAATACCTATATTATTTCCCTCTACTGTGGTTTTAAAGCAAGTTACTGTTTTAATGGATGATTAGTAAGAAATTCTCATCGTGTCTCATTACGGTTATATAAGTGGCAACACGTCTCTTACTTTAAATTAATATTTGACCAAGTTTATGAGTAGGCTGTGCAAATAGTTAACAGCTTAGGGTACTTCAAAGGCAAAAACCATACTAGTTGATGGTTTAAAAGATGGATAGGCTCGTTATAAACTAGGAGGTAGGACACGGCGGTATTTCCGCCCAATTTATCAGTCCGACTAGGGAAGTACCTCTGCCCTACAGAATACCGCGGCTATAATAACTTCGTGTTATGTTCCCAGCGGTGAGTAGGGTAGCCAGAGCTCACTGGAGAATTTGTGCTGTCAGTGGGAAGACTAAGGGCTTGTTCTGCTTTGTCTTCTACACTGACGGTACACAAACTCTGTACTTACAGGGTTGGCAGCGCGACTATGACTCCTCTGGTGTTACAAACGGCCACGGTAACCACTTTCCATCAGGTAGGCCGTGTGCTTGTCTGCCACCTAAGTGGTATAAAAAAAACACACTTATGAGATACCATTATACTTTTTAGATCAAAAAATGTTAAGATTTTACATTTCGAAGTTCAAAATTACTCTATTTTTGAAACATTTGTCAAATTAGTAAATTATAGTCTGGTACTTATTTCAAATCTTTAAAAATTCACCTAGTAGATTCAATACATGATGATTTATGTAACATTTGTGAATTGTTCCATACTAAATCTCCCCAACTAATCTCGATTTAAGATAGTTAATAATAATCTGGGAAGACTATTGTCTTTTCTATTTAGCTACCCGCAGATAAGAAGGTACTTTGGATAATATTAGAAGCTTTTATATCGGACAAAGGAAGGAGAATTGAGGCAACTTATTTAATCGGCCGTTATTATAGAGGATCCAATATCACAGGACATTGTGATGGCTGCCACTTTATCAGTACGACTGAAAATATTCGTACATATAATAAATATGATAATGATCTTCGACCTTTTTCATCGGAGAATGTAGTAACTGACAACATACATACATACTTACTTACTTTACGTTACTACATTCACACACTCCTTTATATATTGTTTGCATATTTTGCAAAATATGCAAACAATATTTATAAAGGAGGCCTGAGTTATCTATTATTATTACCGACTTAACTTTACGTTACGTTACGTTAACTTACTATTATTGCCGGCGTTTCAGGTGCGTTGCTGCATCCGTGGTCACGACGACGGCTTGCGAGCGTCAAGAGGTGTGCGGGCAACATTTTTTGTACGATTACCCGCCATCCATTACTTTTGTTCAACACTGAAGGCACAGAAAATCTCTGTTCTTACAGGGTCTGCAGCACGGGTGACTCCACTGGTGTTACACACGTTCATAAGTCATAATAACCACTTGCCATCAGGTGGGCCGTGTCCTTGTCTGCCACAGTTGTATATATAAAATAAAAAAAAATTGTAAAGCTGGCGACACACCACACTCATTATATCAGTTTTTAACGGTACTTAAGTTCTATGATTTCGTCCCGAAAAATGTCCCGAACCGTCATATAATCAGTATTTCATTCCATAATAAGCCCGAGGTTCGAAAACAATATTTTATCTTTAGATTTTAAATGAAATATAAGTATATTATTAGGCATTTATTTGGATACAGTATAGAATTACTAGGTACAGTTTGGAATTGCGACGCGTATGAGAACAGACTGCATACATACATAATAAGTACATTGCAAATAACTCATTGAAATCGCATACAGCCTAATTAATTTGTTATTTATTATCTATGTTATTGCAAACTAGTTTAGTTGTGCCCATTTGAGTGCTATTATTTAACTTGATACATTATATAATAGTTTATTCGTTGTTACAGGTAATTTTTTGCAATAATGCAACACAAAGTGTGAAGACTGCTGAAGACCTCGTCTATTAAGTATGGGCTGCAAGGTAAGTTCAGTCTTTACATTTTCTGACTAAAGAAGTCAGGTTAAAAAAAATATGGTAGGAATACCAAT
This sequence comes from Eilema griseolum, assembly GCA_963662185.1. NCBI lineage: Eukaryota > Metazoa > Arthropoda > Insecta > Lepidoptera > Erebidae > Eilema > Eilema griseolum. Next base: position 24,704,401 of record OY759233.1, on the reverse strand, counting down.
TCAGGTATTACCGTCTAAATCAAAGATAATATTAAATAAAATATTTTTTTCCGCATAAACGTTATAGCTCCAATATTTTCGTGATATACGATAATATAATCTCCTCAATTAGCAATTTTCATAGTAAAGGGTGTCCAGTTGAATGGAATCCTCGCCAACACCTAAAAGTTGCAAGCAACGTAAGCTTTTTATATTTCTAGTTCTGTGAAACATCATGAATAACTTTTACAATTTTGCCTATACTTTGATGTCAATCAATTAAACCTATCGCAGTCCACTGTTGGACATAGGTCCCTCCCAATGTTGGGAGGCTTTAGCCTACTGTTTCCACGTTGGCCAGACGTGTCCACTGCTGGACATAGGCCCCTCCCAATGTTGGGAGGCTATAGCCTACTGTTTCCACGCTGGCCAGACGGGTTGGTACAGGGTTTTATTTCAAGTTTTCCATCTCTCGCAGTGATATCGTCTGCGTATTTTTCCGTTAGTCGCCTCTTACGACACCCTTTGGATAAGATGGAGTGGTGATACTTGTATTCTTTCTCCGACACCGTACGGATAATATGCTGAACTGCATTCACATGTTTTGATGTATTTGTTACCTATTTATGCCACAGAATAGGTAATGTGTGAGTGACATGGTATTTATTCTTTATTGCACACAAACAGTACAGAGGTCAAACACAAAATAAATATATAAGAAATATGTACAAAGGCGAGCTTAACTCAGTATGAGTTCTCTACCAGCAAACCTATGAGTAGCAGAGAAGCAGTTAAAGTAATAAAGGGAAGTGAAGTGTACATTAATTTTCAGATAAAAGAAGGGTACCTAAACAGGTACATGTGGTATTTGTATGTAATGGTGACACTTTACTTTCAGCTTTTCATCTTTCGAGGCGAAGTCTAATTGACGTATCCAAATTAAAATAAAGTACTGATACACAAATAAACTCTATTTACATTATTCATTTTCGCATCTGACAATCAACGTAATACTGGGTGGCTTCGATACTTAGATCGAAGCAGCTATTTACTTTGATCCGATCCGATTCTCTCATAAATACTCCCCGATTGATTTCCATCGTTTCTTTTTCGGGCTGTTTGGGAACATTATCACGTGATTTGTGAGGACGCAATCACTATGTTAACAAGACAATAATAGTATTTAACTTTTATTCCATTTAAAACTGTTTGCAACAGTTTTAAACACAATAAAAGAACAAATTAATAACATATTTCGAGGAGGTAGGGCACGACGGTATTTCCATCCAATTGAGCAGTACGACTATGGAAGTACCTCCGCCCTATAGAATACCGCGGCCATAATAACCCTGTTTTATAGCCAGAACTCACTAGCGAGTTTTTGTGCTGTCAGTGGGAAGACCAAAAGCTTGTCCAGCTTCGTCTTTTAGACTTACGGCACAGAAACTCTTTGTGCTTACAGTGTTAGCAGCACGAGTGGGCCGTGTGCTTGTCAGCCATCTCAGTGGTACATATCGCATAATTGTGAAATACTACAGAAATAATTTTGAAATTCTAGCTACTAAATCGTTATTCACACAGAAAGTAATGAAAGCAGTATTGAATGTCTAAAAAATCCTTACAGTAAGGGCCCTTTACTGAGAAACCGTGCTCAGTAAGGAGTTACGTATGCCAGAGCGACTGATACGATACGGTTAATCAATCAAATGACACGCTGAAAACTTAATGATGCCTCGAAATTCTGTTCACCGTACCCCCTTCGATACGGGTTTACGGTTGAAAGATAACCAGGGAACGCAGATTAATGCAAAATAAAAACATTAGATCACTGCAGTCGATAGTATACCTTAACGAGCAAGATCTTGAGACTGTTTTACTATGACAAATAGAAGTCGTGTAAGGTGAAGGAAAACGGTAGAATATGCCTTGTACACTTGTTCATTGAATTGAATAATGTACAAAATTTATCAAACAGAGGTGCATTTTTATATGTATATGATCAAATGAACTTCCCAAGTGAAATTCGATCGATATTATATGAGTCGCTTCATTCGAAGATATAAAGATCCTTGTAAATGATCTTTATATCGAGAATGAAGCGACGAAATATAATCTATATTATTACAACATGAACATTTAAACAATCTATTGGTCCTGATGTAATGTAATGTGATGCGTGGTTCCCGGTAGAGTAGAATTTGGACCACCGCATCTCTTCCCATGCGGTGTCGTACAAGGCGACTAAGGGATAGGGCTATTCAACATCAGACAGATATGTACAGCCCAGACTCAGCCTCAGATGCATGTCTTGAGTCAACAACAGTGCCCGGAAGACGGCAATAGGCTCACCCCTTATTACGTGGGACCGAGTTCAATGATTGTTGAAATGTGGGTGTTAATTCACCTCTGCCTAACTCTCCGGGGATAAAGGCGTGATTATATATGTATGTATGTAAAATTTTGTTGCAATTTTTTTTTTATCTAGGACACGCCAACTTGACTCCACCTCGCCTGATGGTAAGTTAAAGGCAAAGTCTCAAGAAAGAGGATCGTTGTTACAGACATTAAGTAATGTTACAATGGCGGCACACAGCTTGGCGGTCCCATCAGATGCTTTTTCACGCCCCGCTTAAAGGACCCAGGACTGTAGGAAGAAGGAAACACGTGAGCTGGTAATAAGTTCCAGGTCTTAATGGTGCGACAAAGGAAAGAGTCACCGAGAGACAGTGTTTGCCAGTGGTAATTTTATAGTAAAGATAGGTCTTGGTGGTGCGGCAAAGAAACAAGTCTGCGAACCGCTTGGTTCGGTTCACTATTTTCACAACGAATATGTAAAGAAACGTTTTGGATATACCTAAAGTAATTTCCTGTTAAAGAGATACATTTTGTGAGAAGAATGGTAAGTTCCTTGATATGAAAATACAACCACTCACAATACGACTACTCACAATACAATTACTCACATTACTACAACGGTATAAAAACTTGTTTTCTAGCAGGATATAACACCCCAGAAGTTTCATCTCAGTTTCAGTGCCCGAAAAAACCTTCCTCCATCAACTATATCTATTTATCATGTCAAAGTTGACCGAGACAAAGTAAGGGTGAAAGGATAGGATTCCCGTACAAATCACGATGTTAGTTCAGCTGTGAGAAAAATGATACAATTTGGTAATGTTACTTTGATGTAGCAGCATACTAGTTTTTTGTTAACTAAATGCTGAAGCATTCAGTATGCAACTTTGTTTGTTGATTTAGTTATGGATAGGATAGGATAGATAGGAGGTAGGACACGGCGGTATATCCGCCCGATTGAGCAGTCCGACTGGGGAAGTACCTCCGCCCTACAGGATACCGCGGTTATAATAACTTCGTGTTGTGTTCCCAGCGGTGAGTAGGGTAGCCAGAGCTCACTGGAGAATTTGTGCCGTCAGTGGGAAGACTAAAGGCTTGCCCTGATTTGTCTTCTACTGACGGCACAGAAACTCTGTACTTACAGGGTTGGCAGCGCGACTGTGACTCCTCTGGTGTTACAGACGTCCATAGGCCACGGTAACTACTTTCCATCAGGTGGGCCGTGTGCTTGTCTGCCAACTAAGTGATATAAAAAAAAAAAAATTAAACTAATGAATCATTCATTTAATGAGGATATACACTACTGATTTATCCAGATAGGTGGCGTATTATCGCCAGTGTTGTATTGCTGTCAAATTTCATGGAAATTGTTAGTAAATAAAGGAAAACGTCTTCTGTAGAATAAACAATGACACTGTGTAATGCTATTCAGTGTTAAAAGAAAGGTCTTCATTCCTTACTGATAAGAAAAGATAGATGCTATAGATTGAAGCCCTGCACATCAAAAACTGGATACCAAATTCGTCTACTAGAATATGTAGCAACTATTACAAACCTGGGGATTTTTATATAGGTAAGCATTTCTCTTCTTCGACTTTTCTTTTAAATTCACCACTGTCATGCAGGAGCACATTCATGCTGATAAATTTTGTTTTATAATCTCAATGTAAGTGTCAACGACAAGATTGATAAGCATGTCTGACATTCTGATGTAAGAAACATAGGATTATAGACTCTAAGACAAGCACCAGGGAAGATGACTCTATCTGTGATTACTTTTGCCTGTAACTCCCCATTTTTATTGAATGGCTTGTGTGTTTCCACAACTTGCCAATGTCAGTGTGTAGTTTGGTGGCGAGATTATATATTATCATGGTTACATAGTACACATCAAAATATTATTTTGACAGAATTTGACGGTTCTCGAAAATTTCAATAACAGCTTTGTCATAAGGGGAAGGTAGAGGCTTAATATAGGAAAAAGCTGTAGGTACAATGTATTTTGTATTGTTCCACTTACAGTTTAGATATATGTAAAACTAATTAAGTACTACATAAATTACATAATTATACTATAAAAATACTATAATTTTGTATCAAAATATTTATAGTACACGCTATTCTCGATGTACAATCCGTGGTAAGAAACCATTACCATTTACTGTTATGAAAAACGGTCAATTTTATGAACCGGAAGCTTAAATATTTCATAACCATTACAACTTAACCTTTACGACTTCGATAGTGAACACTCTTAAATTTTTCGAAGAGAATAAATGCGACGTTGTAATTTGGTCTTTTGATGACAGAAGTACCTCTTACCGCGTGGTCCAACCCATCTCTTCCCGTGTGGTGTCGTACAAGGCGACTTAGAGATAGGGCTGTTTAACATCAGATTGCCCGGAAGACGGTAATGGGCTCACCCCCTATTACGTGGAAACGAATTCAATGTTTAGTGAAATGTGGGTGCTAATTCATCTCTGCCTAACCCTACGGGAATAAAGGCGTGCTTATATTCGTATGTTTTATGTTTTAAGTACCTGTATCTTTTTATATAAAACTAATTATAGCCTGCAGAATTGCCCACGTCTAATACTAATTCCTTTTCTGCTACCCACTACAACTGTTTTCTAGAAAAAACATTTTCAAAAAAATACTCACTCAAGACTATGTCTGAAATAACCTATCTGCTATTTCGAAATATAATCGTCTGTAATTATTCAGAATTGAACCACACTGATGTATTCAGCAATCTGAGTGTTTCCTGTCTTCATAAATATGGATGATATCTATATATATTCTCTTTTAAAAAAAAAACAAAAAACAAACAACAAAAAAAACATTCTCTTCAAAAATAACAAAGTTAACGCATAACGCTATAAAATTTCAAAATTGTTGAACATTTAGTCCGTACAAGTAACATTACCGTAACAACCAACCACAGACGGAAACAAAATAACAGGCTAATTTTCATTAGTGGAAAACCCTTACGGATGAAAAAAAAGTCGACATTAATACGCCTGGGGATCCGGGAAACGATTAAATTACCACAAAAGGCGAGGAGAGGCGAATGGGTGCAATAAAACTGTATTATGGAATGACGCCGCCACTCAAATCTTAGCCATTAGGCGGAACGAGTCGGCAGTTTTATTAGCTATCTAGTACATTTACGCTATGAACTAAGAGCTTTTCAATTTGGAACTCGTGTTTACTAATTTGTTTTGTATCTAAAAATAGAACATGCAAAATCTTTCGTAATACAAACAAAAGTAAGAAATTCAGCTCCGTAGTTAGATTTGGTGAAATTCACACACATTCAGAATTTGCTTTCAAATATTTTTCTATGAAATGTGACGTAGTTTTTCTGATAAGTTATTACATTATTTTCTTTTAATTCGTATAATGGGGGTTTTTTGAGTCTAAAAATAACCTTATGTTATGTAAAATGGCATTATGAATATTCACACATATATTTTTTTTATTTCCACAACATTCCACACATCGCTATCTAGACCTATAGTAAGCATAGTTTAACTAGCTTTTGTTATGAAATCTAGAGTGCGGATAAACATATTTAGATACTATTTTTTTTGCAAATACATACACATTATACGTAGAAATACCCAGACCAAGACAGATATACATATTCGTGCATACAAATATATGCACTGAGCGGGAATCGAACCCATGCCTCCTGTACCAGTCAAACGTTTCACCACTACGCCACAGAGGCCTTATAAACACTGACCTTGATATTCTCAGCTCGTTTACTAGACAAGATATTGTATTGCTATTAGAATGTTGGTCGTAAAATTGTTCGTCAACGAACTTCAAAAATAAATTGTATTTTCATTACAAACCGTGTGATGAAACTCGATGGATGGAACAATGCAGAAATATAAAATTGGTCCGATTTGCGACGAGACACACGTTTTATCACCGAACCAAACATTTGATATCAAACCAAAAGGCCCATTTCTGTTTGCCAATGTGACCATCAACCTTTTCCTGGATTTAATCTGTCCATATATCTCAATGTCCATTTGTAAAATCAATTATCTTCAGGATGAAGTTAAAAAAAGTACTTATTTAAATTCTCGACCGAATTTTTTCAACGGTAATCAAATAAAAACTAGAATTTAAAAGCTTCATCCAACAATAAAATTCAAAGAACTACTAAATACAAGAAATTCATTGAAGTTTATCAACAGACTCGAAACTCGTGGGCGGAAATGGAAAACAGATTATTTTGTTGTTCACAAGCGAACTTACAATCCATCACGTGTATACGAAGATAATTTTGTACTTCCATTTGAACTTGATACTTACAAAATTTAACAAGGTTTTCATTAAACATCATTAAAATTTGAGTGCTAATAATGATTCTTTTGGGTTTATACGGGCGCAATGCAGTTATAGAAGTGCTGGTAAGGGAGTCGGCGTGAGGCAAATTTGCCAGACGTTCCGTTAACGTTTGAGTGTAAGCACGGCTCGGGGAAATCGCGCGTTCGTTACGTAAAGCACCGCGGTTTCATGTTACCGGTGTCTTAGTGAAAGTACTATAGTAAAGTTTTTTCTGTGTATGTAAACGGAAAATGTGAAGGTTGGTGTTTAATTTATTTAATTAAAAGCAGGTTTTGTATTTTTGAATTATTTAAGTGTAGTTATAAGTTTTCAAATTAGTATTATTATTTTTATGTTGTAAGATGCTACATGGAACCATTATTTGGATATGTAACAATTGTTTTTAAGAAATATTTTATAAAGCTTTCAAATGCAAATCATTCAATTTCAATCTTGGCCGTTTTGCATAGTTGAATTTTAATAATATGCAAACCAATCTGAAATTGAAATGAATTGATTTTGCGTACTTGAAAAATAAAAAAGGTATTGAATTCCAATTTTAAAATAAAACTTCTTTTGCATAGTCCAGTTCAGTTAAATCTATGCCGTTAGTTATTCAATAGTAAAAGCGTTTAAGTTTCGTACATTTTATTGCTTCACAGTCGTAGGTCTACAAAATGGCAGTTATTTACTGCTAAATTCAAAGTTGGAAATTTAGTTTTATAAATCATCTTAACTTAACTTTGTAATTTTATTTGGTCTTGTGTTACAACAAACGACTAAGTGATAATGTAAACATAGTAACTAATACTTACAAGTGAAAATGAATAAAGAAGCAAAATATCTTGAAATTATTCTTGAAAATAAATAAAGAATTGAATAAATTCAATGATATTACGTAGGTATTTGCAATTAATAAGCAACGAAAAGTCATTTAGATGTTACAATTTACAACGCCATATTATTAAAATTAAATACTCGTAGTTGATAAAAGTAAATACCAATAAGCAATATCTTTCACAAAAAGCTGTAAAACGGATCAAAATCAAATTACCCTCTGGTTATTAATCTAGCTTATCCTAATAAAATTCCAATTGCTCCAATTCCTTCCGACATGTTAAGTCATTCACAAAAATCAAACGGAATGCCCTCTTTTCTTTCCGACGGCTGTTTCAATCAAGCCTTATTCTCTAAACAGGTCACCTATTTCCAACACTTATTCATTATGTCCGACAAGACAAGAATTTGTTAGAAACCTAAAACCACATGTCAAATGATTTAAGTACTAGCTATCTATACTGTGATAATATATATGTATAACATACTAAATTGGATATGAACGAAACCGTTCTACTGAATTGGTTCGTTCGAATCCTATTATCAGATCAAATTTCTTTTTCCGACACCAGTTTATCTAACTCCGTAGTACTACAATCCTGATATTTCGTAAGGGTGGAAAAATAAAACGCTTGCTTGGAATCTCCACATTTAATAAAATGAATGTAGAGATAAGATTGGATACTGTTGATAGGAAGGCGATGTAGGCTAGATAGTGTGCGTTGATTGTTCGGTGTCATGAATAGTAGACACGCCATTTGAACGCTTTATGTACACTTTACAAGCTGCAAGGTATGACGAAGAGATCGATGAATTTATTGAGCACGTATTTGAGAGGTTGCATTGATGGAAAGATGGCGTGAATAATTTCATCTGCGCAGATGTTTTTTAAACTCGAAACTTTGTTGATTTTTGTTTTATTCTGAGGATGTTTATTCTATTCAATTTTATTATTTCCGAATGTTTAGAACTAAATAGGCACATACTAAAAACAATTTTAGTACAGAGAAGGTGAACCAAAAATGTTTATTTATACATAACTATTACAAATATACTACTTATTTTTAGAGAATAATCAGAAACACATTTTACTTAACTCTTTTAACAAGTGTCAAGTAAAACATGAAAAAAGAATTAACAATTATGTTCCACATTGCACCGTTTGATATTGTTGCAATGTCAATCATATTTAATAACTAAGTACACATACAATCAAAATATGCTAACTACTAAAACGAACTTAGCAATGTACATTTGAAATTCAATCTACTCATTCATAAGTTTTCAATACTTTTTATACATTTTTCTTTGTTTATTATTAGGACTACTAATTATTACTTTTGCGTTCACATACGTGACTCAGGATATTAGAATGCCTGGGTTACTTCCACACAACAGTAAAAGCTGAGGCATCAATTTCCGCTTAGAAAACGACTTCTACCACAATGTGACAATGACGACACGTATAGTCATGACAGGATACTAGGTACTGTTAAAAATGTAGTTTTTAATATGATGGATTTACAGTTGCATTATGTGTAGTATAATATATCTGTGTTAATTGTAGTTAACAACTGGTTCTACATTTCATGGTCCTTCGAAATGTACCTGTACGGCTCGAAGGCAATTAGAATTTTGGAAGTTAGTAAAAGATAAAGCTGTAGTTGAACCAATTAAATTGTAATAACGAGCGAACAGTAAGCGTGATGGCATCTATGTATCTATTAGTATATAAGATTATTTTTTATTTTCTATCTTAATCGACATAGTTAGCATATTAAATGCTTTCAAATTTCATTCAATACATTTAAATTACTTAATGGAATTGAATTATGTGATAGAAATATTTAACTAGAACTATTTCTTAAATATTTCTTAAATAATTTTCATCTGTTTTATAAAGAAAAACATACTACTCAACGATGTGTTTAATTCGTACAACACATCGATCACCAGCAACTGACAGTCTTTGATAGATTGATCTGTTCCGTCTATTCTGTTTTTATGGACGCTAATTATTTTTTTTTATCTCTCATTAAATATATACCATGCAAATACTACAAATCATTAACTTTACTTGCCTTATCGTATTATTATTTAAAACAGTTATCATATGTCAATTTTCGCGAAATGATAAAGTAATTTATTACTGGAATAGATTTCATTAAAAAAAGTCGTCAACGTAAAAATCAATAATTTTAATAGGTTTTTTATACCACTTAGTTGGCAGACTAGCACATGGCCCATCGGATGGGAAGTGGTTACCGTGGCCTATGGACGTGTGCAACACACTCGCGCTTCCAACCCTGAAAGAACCTTCCAATGCCCCCAATGAAAACCTCAGCCTCAACCTCAGATCATTCTTTTGAAGATGAAGATTCAAAACCTTGTATTATCATGACTGCTAAATACACTTTTCTTAAATAACTATAAAACCGTTTACCTAGTAACTATTAACTAGCTGTGATGAATAAGCACGCTTGACTACCCGTTATAGTTTACAGAAGTTCAGATTGCAAACGAGAACATACATATTCTCTTTAATTTAGTCACATTATATCAATTCCTTCAGCAAACAAATTACGACAGAATGTCAGCGTTGCTGAAATGTAATGTCAAGGAAAATCTAGTGCCAATCGAAGGAACGTTAGTACGTGCTCTAGTGAGCATCAGATAATTCAGAGATAGATTAAATTTATATCGCGATAATTCAAAATCACACTCTGCAAGATGCATCCGAGCTGATCTTAGCTTGTCAGGCTCAGATGAGCACAACGAGTGTTTTGTATGGCGAGGTATAATTTATTATTTATTATCATTGACTATATTTCGATGTTTTCTGCTTCATTTATTTGTGAAAGTAAGTTATTAAGTAGCTATAAGTCCTTAGTAGTCGAAAATTTGAAGTTATAACTATGCACAAGCCACATGGCTTTGTATTAAACAAGAAGTTAACAACGTACTCGTTCCCTAAATAGTCATAACTTTTTACTGTGAACTAATATTTATAACCAATTAAATATAGTTCCAACTTTGTCCCATTGGACTCAGTGCAGTAGATCTAAATCAGAGAGGACTAAATGATCGCTAACTGGCTTAGCTGATAGTCCCGGCACTTAACTATCACAGAATTGCATTGGATTGGCTTGTTTCGGCTGGATAAATGACATAAAGTTATTATTATGATGAAATCTAATTATACCCGTAGTACAGGTATTTTACGAAATAGTTAATAAAAATTAAAATATTAAAATAATTCGAAAGTAAAAATATCAGAACAAATACATAACTTGATGACTTTACTGTAAAAATAGTATCAGTTTAGTGCATAAATATTGAAATCAATCAATTATCTCTCTCTCTCTCTCTCTGATACGTCACACTATGCGCCATAGTGCTTTAGTGCTTTGTGATTGATGACATTGATACTCACTGATGTGACCACTAGTTTGTAGTCATTTTTAAAAGACTATAACCCTCCTTTTGCTTAATAATTAAATTTTTACATGGGTCTGTACGACTTTTTAGGTAAACATGGGCTTATTAAGAACTAATACATAAATTAGTTTTGCAATAAAAAAGCGTCAAAATATAAATGTGAATTTAAGCTATTCAGGACAGGTTCAGGTAGCTCAAATACCGGCGCATACCCACTAGAAAGAGACTGTGACGAATGCAGACCCCACCCAGGAAGTTGATTTTCATTTTATAGTTTATAAGATACAGAACGTTTCAACGAAAACTTACTTTAAAAGTGTATTCCATGATTACAGGTCATAAATCCTAAAGCATCGGCAAGCCTATACAGTGAGCTCCGATATTTCAATACATTTCAAAATATATTCCACAAAAACTTTTAGCCATCATGTCGTAATTTATTCTGTTGATTAATCGTTTTAGTACTGTTTCGAACGTTCCCAAATTAATGAAGGTTATTTATCTCGGTTTAATAGAATATAGATGTTCGATTTTTAAGGTTTATTTGCAATATTTTTGACGCTGGCAGCTGCAGGTCTGGTTTTAGATAGATTATACTTCAAGAGTCTCACTAGTATTACTACAATAGTCTCGCTACCATGGATATCCAAGACCATGCGAAGCTAATTGTGAATGGAAAAGTGGAAGTTGGTAAGTGGACCCTGGGCTTCGAAGTGTGAGTTATATTTGAATAACCTGAACTAGTGCGAAGATGATGATAAGATAGATAATACTTTATTTGTATACTATGTTTACACTGTATGTTACATCAATTACTGTAGTTACTAAAATGTACAAGTAATGAAGTCATTGCTTACTGTGATTTATTATACATTCGCTAACTTTATTATAATATACTGAAACTATAAAGTAACTGGTACCACCAAAACTAAGGAGGTAAGTATCTACGGCACGCTACAGTCCCGGGCTGCAAGCGCAGCCAGAGCTTGCTTGTGCTTGAGAGCAATTTATTTTAGTCGGTCTTGTGACTGCCATTAGCGCAGTTAAAAATGTTAACTTTATTACATTAGGTACAATGTACATGCTTTCCGTCAGAAGATGTATTAAAACTAATAAATTTATAAGACTCAAAAGTTTTGCAACGCTAAACTTTAATAGCAGAAACTTTAGAGACAGTAAAAAATTATCAGACATCATGTAAAAGTTTGACTACTGTTATATTGACACATTGTTGTAACTATAATTTGTATTGGTGAAATGTGGATGTTAATTCACCTCTGCCTAACTCTCCAGGGATAAAGGCGTGATTATATGCATGTATGCATGTATATTTTGTAACATAATGATAACACAAAACGTTAAGTTGGATTGTTTTAGTTTAACTTTCTCAAAAAGTGACAATCCTGAAACCCAAGTTGAGTGATTTTGTAGGTTATTGAAACGGATGCTTTCTTCCAGATCAAAAGAGTGTAACTTCTGTACGTAGTACTATTATTATTTATACTGTGCCGATACATCGAGCTGAATATATATAACAGCAAATAAATCCCGATAGAATCCATAAAAAAGTGGTTTTATTTCTAGAATAGGTTTTTATTTCAAGTATAGGTCCAAATTCATATGAATATTTGGAATATATTCTTCTCACCTACAAGGGAAAATATGCGATGTGTAAGAAACATTACATGGCATTTTTTCACCCTAGCTTTTATTCATCAACACACCATTTTTTTTTAGTCGTTCCCTTTATCTTTTGCGCAAACATTCAAACGTTATGGTAGCCGCTTAGCCTCAGCATGATACTCTGTAAATATATTTGCTATCTCAGTAGAAAACAACGACGCAGTCTTGTGGATTACAAAAATCCTTTGCGAAGATAAAACTCGTAAAATGTAGCTATCACACCGAAAGTTACACATGTAACATAAATTTCAGCTTAAACTACAAAAATGAGACACATTTGTGTCTTAATTGCAAAGGTCTAGTGGAAACTTGTCTTATTTTATCACCGATAAAAACCTAAGGTCTCGCCAAAAATAGCCTGACTTTAATTTTATGTAGCTCGCAGTATAAGAGATACTTGCAGAATTTCTAAGCTTTTGAAGGCATTTTATTACGCAACCATAGTTTTGAAGTATTCCGCACTGGTATTCACAAAATTTTATTGCGTTTCGAAATAAACGTTGCGAGAGCAGCTGAAAGAAGTGTAATAGTACATAAAAGTGTTTAGTATACATCAATGTGGAAGTATCTTTACTGTAATGCGAATTTCTACAACTCCAACAGTTCCATCACTCCTAAACCTACTTTCCACAAACAGTAACAGTCTACTATATGAAGCATAATTATTATTGAAACAATTCATCAGGGGATCAGACAAGTAATCATTCATGAGATCAAATCACTGACTGACTCATTGACTCACATTGACATTGACTCTGACTGACTCATCAATTCGAGATCGAGGGGGAAGCAGCCCCCTCGATTTCATTGAATCCAACTACAGAAATCACTTATCCTCGATCTAGGACGTGAAGGGGTATGCGTCCAGATTAAAATCTTCGAGGCCCACTCCAACCTCACCTATAAAAGCCCGAACGTCTACTGACGAAACTCATATTTTACCCACGTAGTTGGAGGATGAAACGGAGAAAAGAAAAGCGGGCGAAATATCTGATACTCTTAAAAACTGTACAAAATACAGCGTCCAACTACTTAAAGTCATAATAAAAGTGTATAGTATAGTTTTTAGGGCCAGTTGTCCCATTTCTACCACAAAAATTGTCACTTAACGTACAATAACTACAAACATTATTCAATACCAAATGGCTCCAATTCAGAATAGGGTTCATACCATTTAGGGAGTTCAACTTTTCGGATTATTATTAGCAACCCTGTCGAATATCTATCAAACATTCATGTCTTAACTTTTAGATGCAAAACTTTTCGGCGGCCACCAATCCGCTTGCTAAGTAGGACAATTATGATTAAACCTCCAATTCATGGTATCAGTGAGTGCTCTCTATTATAATCTTCCTAAACTAAGCTTAAAATTTTGTTACGTCAAGTCAAAGTAAACATTTATTGTTTTTGATTTAAGTTTGCATAAACTCATTTAATTGAAAATGATGGCAATTAATTAAATAATAACATTAAGTAGTCTCAATATTATTTTTAAATTAATTTAGTATTTAAAAGAAGAAGAATTTAAAATAGTAAAGCCAGAGACTACCAAAGGCAGAGTAGAATTGGACCACCCCATCTCTTCCCATGTGGTGTCGTGCAATGCGACTAAGGGGTAGGGCTGTTCAACATCAGACAGATATATACCGCCCAGACTCAGCCTCAGATGCATGGCTTGAGTCAACAATAGTGCCCGGAAGACGGCAACCCCCTATTACGTGGGATCGAATTCAATGATTGGTGAAATGTGGGTGTTAAGTCACCTCTGCCTCACCATCCGGGGATAAAGGCATGATTATATTTATGTATGTTAATTAATTTCCTTCATTCTACTCACTGGATATGATTAAAGTTAATAACTGTTATGATACATCGTAGTATTTAGTACGGTATTTATATTCAGAGTGCTATTCAAATGGATCTTAGAGTATCTAACTTCCAGTTGAGGATTGTGCATTCAAACTCCATAACTAGCGGTGGGTATAAAGTTATTCCTATAATCATCACACAGTAACCACTACCCTTTAAACCTGAATTCCATTCTCTTAAAAATGAATTAATTTGTTAGCGCGAGAGATAAGTCGGTAAATTACAAAAAAATACATACAGACGTACATACATTCTTATAATCACGCCTTTATCCCCGGAGGGTTAGGTTAAATAATATATAACGTGTTACGATTAACTAACAAAATGATTCAGCAAATCATATAAGTGGTAAGTATAATAGCATTACTAAAATAAACTCACACGTAACATAAGGATCTGCCAGATTAGGATCGGCGGTAGTGTAACGGTTAACCCAAAGATCTCGTAATCAAGAGACCCCTCTCCGCACAGAGCGGCCCGAATCTCGCCACAAATACTGCTAACATATATACATAAATAGTAGATATATACCCTTAGCTTGGGTGGAGTAGTTAACAAGAATTGTAATATTGTGAGAAGATTTAAGATAGGCCATTGTAATAATTCTAATGGTGGCAAATAAGTACAATTGACGAATTATTTATATTTTTTAATTATTTAAAGCCAGTACAGTAGGTACCTTTTAACAATAGACAAAATGTGAATATTCACATGTGATACCTCTTTGAAGTGGATACTTCTTTGTGAAGTAAATTATATTTGTCTATATTTGCATTTTTGCATTTACGTCAAATATTTTTCCAAATCAACAAACGCCAAATAGTAAACGCAAATAGCTACCACCATAATAAAACGCCTACAGTATTTTTTATAACATCTACATACATACTTCATGTACAATTATGGTTTTCGGTCACATAGGAGGAGGCGTGCTTTTTGTCGTCAGCTAAGCACTTTTTATGGAAATCTAGTGGTGTATGAATAACTATCAGGTTCACGGCGACTAAGAGATAAGTCCTTGTCGCCATGCATACAATTCATCAACAAGAAGAGATGATCACGTAGCACAATGTAATATTTCCCGAGAACTACTTTTTTATACAACACCAAGTCAGACAAGCACACCGCCCACCTGATAGAAAGTAGTTACCGTGACCTATGAACGTGTGCAACACCAATGGAGTCACACCCGTGCTGCCAAACCTGTAAGAACAGAGAGTTTCTGTGCCGTCAGTGTAGAAGCAGCTTTTGGTCTTCCCACTTATAGCACAAAAACTCTCCAGTGAAAGTCAGGAACAAAACACGAGGTTATTATAGCCGTGATATTCTGTAGTACATATCAAATACGAACGCAGATATAAAAATATTCTATTGGTATTTCATTGTTCTTATTTTTCCGCCATAAAATATGAGAATGAAATGAAAAGCATGCAATATTGAGATCATACTGGTCGCATTTCTGACTTTTATTACACTTATAAGAATATTGTGAGTATATTTTACGCATCAAGATTTTCAATACTCAAAAGAACATGCAAGACTAATACTATACTATATAAGTATTTAAACTGTCATGGTCACTCCCATTAGTATCAAAATAATCGAAATATTTATCATGTTGCATTGTTTCGAGTTTCCGATATTTCGGCGCTGTTGCAAGCACCATGATCACGGAGGAACTAGGATATATTTATCATCATCATCATCATCATAAACTCACGCCTATATCCCCGAAGGGGTAGGCAGAGGTGCAAGCACCCACATTCCGCCAGTTTATGTTTAGGTCCCAATGTAATAGGTGGCGAGCCTATTGCCTATTTATATATATATATAAAAACCGCGGGCAAAACCTATATATATATATATATATAGGTTTTGCCCGCGACTCCGCCCGCGTGGATGTCGGTTCCCGGCAATTATTCGAATTTTTGCCCGCCTTTAAGCCTTTCCTGGACCTCCACTAACATTTCAAGACCAAGATAAGATAAATCCGTTCAGCCGTTCTCGAGTTTTAGCGAGACTAACGAACAGCAATTGATTTTTATATTTATGCCGCGTAGTTCCCGGCAGAGTAGAATTAGACCACTCCATCTCTTCCCATGTGGTGTCGTACAAGGCGACTAAGGGATAGGGCTGTTTAACATTAGACAGCTATATACAGCCCAGACTCAGCCTAAGATCCTTGGCTCGTGTCAACAATAGTGCCCGAAATACGGCAATAGGCTCACCCCCTATTACGTGGGACCGAATACAATTATTTTTGAAATGTGGGTGATAATTCACCTCTGCCTAACTCTCCGGGGATAAACGCGTGTTTATATGTATGTATGTGTTTATAATCTCAGTAACAGCATTAGTTTCTAACTTGTAAAGTGTTATTTACGGAAACAGCGTAAGTTACTTTAGAGCATTAACTTAATGTTGTTGTGTGTATATGATGAAGGTGCGTGTTCAGTATGAGGTCAGCCACGTGCAATCTACGCCCCCACTGGAAGCTGTTTTATCTTCTCCTCGTAGTGCACGGTAATGAAGAGGTGGAGAGTGATAAATGAAACTTAAGACTCAAGTCTTAAGTTTCATTTATCACACTATAACTGTATTTCGGTTGAAATATTACAAGGTTTACCCTGTTACTAATAACAATAGAATACCGCGGCCATAATAACCTCGTGTTGTGTTCCCGGCGCTGAGTAATAAATAAATAATAATAAATATTCCACAACATTCTACACAACGCTATCTAGACCCATGGTAAGCATAGCTTAACTAGCTTGTGTTATGGGATCTAGAATGCGGATAGAAGTATGTTTCTTAGATACTTTTTTTTGTAAATACATACATATTATACATAGAAACACCCAGACCAATGCAAATATACATATTCATGCATACAAATATTAGCACTGAGCGGGAATCGAACCCGCGCCCCCAGCATAGCAGTCGAATGCTCTACCGCTACGCCACGGAGGTCGTCAAAGTAGGGTAGCCAGAGCTCACTGGAGAGTTTTTGTGCTGTCAGTGGGAAGATCAAAGACTTGTCCTGCTTTGTCTTTTACAGACACAGAAACAGGCACAGCAACTCTTTGTGCTTACAGGTTTGGCAGCGCGAGTGTGACTCCCTTGATTTTATACACATCCATAGACTGTGGTTATCACTTTCCATCAGGTGGGCCGTGTGTTTGTCTGCCACTTAAGTGGTATAAAAAACTAATCATTCGCGAAAGGGGTGAGGCAGGGCATAAGTGAACGGTCGTACGTTATGAGAGTAACTGCCGACCTCTCTCGCTAGGTCGTTCGATGCCGTTCGAGGACTTGAAAAAACATCACTAGTATTATGCGACTCGCGTACCGGTTATCATATGAAATAAACCCTGTTTCAAAATGTATTATTATTTCTAGGATTATCTCGCAAACGTAAAAAACATAAACCATCAAGGTTGTTTTAATTAGTTTTTATTTTTGTCAATTCTGTGAATACAAGCAAATTTTGAATTTATAAGCTGCTCACTTACTCTAGTTTGTTCTTTCATTTCCAGTTTCCATTACCCTTTGTTGAGTTCACAACATGATGTAGACTCAGCCTCACCTTGGTTGTGCTTTATCTGACTCTGCTACGCCAGGAAAAGTAAACTACAGTAAACTTTGTAGTGAAAGGCCCTTCAAAAGTAGAAGATAGCTGGGTTTTATCAATCAATTAGCCCACTGCAGTCCACTGCTGGATATAAGTCTCTCTTATTGTGCGCAATTTTATCCGATCCTCTGTCTTCCGCTTCCAGTCGGTTGCAACTAGGTTTTAAACTACAACATTAGTCTTCATAATTATACTAGGTATCGGGACTTCTCGCGAATTATATCTTGGAACTTACTATTTCTGCCGCCGTTTCGGATGCGTTGCAGCACCCGTGGTCACGACTTGACTAGTCTTCGAGCGTCGAGATGTATGCGGGGAACATTTTTTGAGCGCCTACCCACCATTACACTTATTATGAACGGTTAGGCTGGCGACACACCACACTCACTATGTCAGTTTTTAACGGCACTGTGTTTTTTGGTTTTAGTATCTTAATCACTGGATTCCACGTTCCGGATAGCTTGAATCTATCTTCCCTATTGAAATTTTTATATTTTTTGATTTCAATGGCTTCACGCACAATCCGTGAATAGTAGTGGCGATCAGTGGAGAGGACTTTGGGTTGATGCAGCTCAATCCAGTGATTGGTACCCGACTCAAGATGTTCTGCTACTGCCGATTTGTTGAACTGACGGTTTTTCACAGCTACGATATGTTCTCTGACTCTCTCTGCAATGGTTCGCTTGGTCTGGCCTATGTAGGAACTACCGCAGCTGCAATCCACTTTATAAACACCCGGTGTTTGTAGAGGTATGATGTTCGCACGTATTTCGCTACTTTGGCGAACGGTTTAAAAATCGTCTTGATGAAAAACTTCCGTAAGCAAGATCCGATTTTGTCCGTTACACCTTTCACATACGGCATGTATGCCGGTTGGCGGTCAACATCCAGCAACATCTTTCTCGGTGCACGTCGCGGCTTTCTAGCACTCGTATCATACCCGTTCACCTCAAGAACCTCCTGAACATGATCTAACTCCTGCTGTAGGTGCTCAGGGTCACACAGGTCATTAGCTCGCTTGATGAGCGTCGACCTTACGGATTTTAAGTGAAGTGGGTGATGATGCGAGGAGGCGTGCAGGTATCTATCTGTGTGAGTGGGTTTACGATACACAGTGTGGGCCAAGGAGCCATCAGTTCTTACCATCAACTTTATGTCTAAAAATGATAATGTTCTTTTGTTCTCAATCTCATACGTAAACTGTGTCTTCACATGTAATGAGTTGAGATACTCAGTAAAGCGAACCACCTGCTCACTGTTGCCCTTGAATATACAAAATATATCATCTACGTACCTTTTCCATCACAACATTTCCTCAATATGTTCCATCCAAATATTAGCCACGACTGGTGCCAAAGGGCTGCCCATGGCGACGCCGTTTATCTGGAGGTAATTTTGACCATGGTAAAGGAAGTAGTTCCCTTCGAGGCAACTCTGTAGCAGTATCGCATAACTATCCGGTAGACCATTATCCTTCAATTTAGTTCCAATAATCTGCAGACAGTCTTGTAATGGAACATTGGTAAATAACGACTCAACGTCAAAACTTACCAGAAGCTCATCTGGTTCCAACCTAACGTCTTTGATTATGTCCACAAAATGGCGAGAATCTTTCACAAAAGATGGTGTTTTTAAAAATAACACTAGTCTTATAGAAAAATAGCATGAAATTAGTGTGTTGCATTTTTAGGCAGAACTCAAACATTATTTCCGTTTCATCAAGGGCCGGCCAATCTTGACCAACTAAAAGCAATGTTTACAAGAGTCGTATTTGATTTAGTAGTATTAAAATTGTATTTCGTAGCTAAAGCAGTTACTAAGAAGTTTGACGACAATCTTTCTATCTTAACAACAATTTTTTACCATCACTTTTATTCTATTTGGTGTTTTTAGTTTTAGTTACTGCCACAAATAACTAATTCCCTAAAATAATTAGTTTACTATTACTCTTCAGTCTTTAGTCACATTTACTTTATACTTTTTTCTTAAACTAAGACATTCATCATTCCGTACTATAATTAAAATATACGTGAGCAAGTCCTAAGATCATCTGTTTAATATATTATTTTGAACAGTATCACAATCAAACAAACAGCTTTCAACCATTCTGTTTATATTTAGCTATCATGTAAATAAGCAACTGGTCAAACGGAACATTTCTGCTTAATTAATTTGTATAAATATTGTACAAATGAATTTGAAGATTTTGGAGTAACACTGGTTAAATAAAGAAATTAAATAAACTTTCGTAATTAAAATTAAATTTTAAAAGTGAATAATTTTCTAGATAAAATAATCACTACATATTTAGACTATTTATACTGTAGATTGATGGCACTTGGTGGAATTTGTTGTTACACATATTGATAACTCACTTGTACTTTTCCACATTAATTTATTACTTATTACACCTGACCGGTTTCGCCTTACGGCATCCTCAAAGGTTTACAATGACATTTAAGAACTATTAGAAACATTGCGACACTCAAACATATTACACATGTGGGTAGTTGTAAAATTATGTATACAAGTATAAATTTTTGAGGATGCCGTAAGTCGAAACAGGTCAGGTGTAATAAGTGATAAAGTAATGTGGAAAAGTACAAGTGAGGTATCAATATTATGTTTAACTACATATTTTTTCCTAAATTGATAGATTATTATAAATGCAAATAGATGCAGTTGATTAATTGAAAGGTGTATGTATCGAAAGCAACTAGGAACGTCGATGAACTTTTGTCAGGATTTGTTTCGTAAGATATAGGAATTGGTGTTATACTGGAAATTGTGCTAAAACACCAAGTGAACTTAGTACTCAGAATTTAATTTCCAAGTTTGAATCTGTCTTTTAAACCAGGTGAAGTAAATCAAAAGCTTGTTAAAACTCTGTTCCAATTAAGAAAATAGTATCATTTGTTTCACTAAAGGGTATTTTGGTGCCGGAAATATGCCACTTCCGGACGTCTACCATCATTTTGGCGTGATTTGTAGACGAAAAAGCGTAGTAATTTGGTAAATTACATGGTAAACGTTGTTGCCCGTCTCAGGTTATCGCATCAAGTCTACTTAAGTAAAAAAAATGGGTAAGCTTCCCAAAATTAGAGAATATAACATAATAGGTAGGAATTCGTAAGTGAGTATACATATTTTTGATCTGCTTCATAAGTGAGCTAAAGTAAGCGAGTTAGTTACCTTAAGAAATAATGAATGAGATACAAAACTGAAGATAAAAATGTTGACTTAAAATAAAATACCAGATTAATAATTTAAATTCTCTTTTGAAAAATTTATCAGTGTTTTATTAATTTATCCCCGAAGCCATAGGCACACCGATATTATTGCCAGCAGATTTTTGGTCCCATATAAAACAATTTCGGTCAAATACGAGTCGGTCTCGCGCACTGAGGGTTCCGTAACTTAAGCTACATAAACCGTAATATGTTTTTAATTTGTTGACTTAAAAGTTAGATTTTTGTTTAGTTTCAAGACGTTATAGACCTAAGTATGTGATATGAATTTTTCTTGTTGAGGTACGGCACCCTAAAATTGAATCAATTGTCACCACCGATAAAAAGCTAATGACATTTTGCGTAACCCGGGATTCGAACTAAGTTACATCACTCGCAAATGAAACAGATCATAAGACTTTTGACGTAACACATTTTTATTGGGGGTGAAAATTACAACTTTTTAATTGCTAGTCGTAAGCCGAAGGCCTTACGTATAATCCGGGATTATGAGGGACAGTCTGAGCCATGACCTGGGATGAAATCTGGGATCCCACAGAGGTCATAATGTACAGA
Organism: Eilema griseolum; assembly: GCA_963662185.1. Lineage (NCBI taxonomy): Eukaryota > Metazoa > Arthropoda > Insecta > Lepidoptera > Erebidae > Eilema > Eilema griseolum. Next base: position 24,682,462 of record OY759233.1, on the reverse strand, counting down.
GTTGTATTTGGTTAGGCTAAAAGGTGTATGGCTTAGAAATTGTGTTTATATTAGCCTCCTAAAAGGAATTACGAAGTTTGATACAATTAGTACTTAGTTATGTATGATCTGATGAGACAAAAAGTGAAAATGATAATTTTCTAAGCCGTTAAATAGAAAAAAAAATATTAATAAATCGTTTCTGCATAATGTACATTGACTGAAAACGCCCAAAATTCTATTCATAACAATATAAAAATAAATTTATTGATGCCATATTTCTAGTACACAATGAACTAAGGTTAAGGTTTAATTCGGTTAGTTTTTACTACGTACAATTAATCGGTCAGTAATTGTTCGTGCTAGAAATAATGTGACGAAGTAGGTACAAACTTATTATACTTATCGTATTAACAAATTTGAGAAAGTTTATTTTCCAAAATTTTAAGACTGCGCTACCAAAACACACATAGTGTTCCCAACCCAACCATCTAGCTGATCAATGAATCTTGGCCGATTATTATAATTTACTGCTATTTATGATTAGTTTTCTATTCGAGTATCTCTACTTTCATCGTTCCATCATCAGTCTATTTTCGTCGCTTATAGATTTATTTATATCCAGATTGAACATTTCAAGTCTGTAGTAACTATAAACTGGCAAACTTATCTGTTATTTTAGTTTTAGGATAGTTATTTTAGTTTATTGAACTTCGACTGGTTAACCGAGTTCATTTACCTCGTAGATAAACTTTTATAAAATCTTCAAATAGAAATGTATACACGTCAAAGGAGATAAGTTCAAATATACATTGTCTTAAACATAATAAAGTTTTAGAGTTATCTCATTTGCAGTTTGTACACGCGGTTGTTTTTAGATTTAATTATTTCATAGAAAATACTTGAACACATCTTGGAAGTAATATTACCTTGAGAAAAACATGACACATAAGAGCAGATAGATATCGTCACAACACTAATAAAACTTTGAATATTTTACAAATTGTGTCAGTTTTCATCCAATTTTTATATCCAAAATTGCATGAAAACGGACACAATCAGGACGTAAAAAACATCTATTGAAGCCGTCAAACAGAGGACCTCCATTTTAGCGTTAATCATTGCTGGCATCTATAATCGTGGTCATTATTGAGAGTAACATAAAAACTCAGCGGGATACTTGGACAGAAAAATTCCAGTATTTTAATTGAAATGAGTATAATAAATAAGTAGCACCATGTAAAAGGATGTGAGCAGAAATAAACAAATGTAAAGCTTCAAAATGGATCGGGTCAAAAAGGTTCCCATAACTTATAGGCACATACGATATAATTGTCGGTAACTTTGGTAAGGCTTTTTAGGTTGTTCCCAATGTTAAAAGTTCTACGAAAGTAAATGTAGGTAATCGTTGTTGTACTTATAGTATTTGAAGAAAATTATGTAAAAAACCACGAAGAAGCGTTTTCTATAATAATCTTAGTTATATTTTTTTATTATCTGGTGATTCCAAAATAGAAACGCTGACTCATGTAATGAGTTTAATCCCTATTCTGATAGACTTTGCACAAATTTAAAACAGCTTTAGTAACAAGTTTGTTGTTGCTATAACTTTCTCTTACCCTCATTAACAGAATGAATTAGTAATGGTAATGATTTTAATACGTTTTTGTTATATGCCTACTTAAATGTAGAAATAATTATTAGCCTACGTAAAATTTCCAGCGATTTGTCAAATTCATAAATTGACTGAATCAGCTTAAGTTAGCTTGTGGTTGAACTTAGCCGGTGTAAATTAGTTACGATATCAAGTAAGCTGAATTCATGACGTGTTAAATCTTGTTCCTATTACCATGGTCCAACCTTTTTTTATACCTCTTAGGTGGCAGACAAGCACATGGCCCACGTGATGGGAAGTGGTTACCGTGGCCTATGGCAACAGCAGATATGTTACACTCGCGTTGCCGACTACGAAGAAACCTTCTGATGCCCCTCTTGAAGTTTCTAAGTTTATAATGCAGCTCCTTTATATTCAATTTTAAAGTGATTTTACAGTAATTACTTTCAACTGACGCTTCTAATGCAAACACTTGAAGAGCAACATAATTACTAGTAAAAAGCTTACTTTGGTGATATAAGCTCTGCTGAAGCTTATATCAACAAAGTGAACATGAGCAACAGAAGTGACACTTTTGGGAAGAATAGACGACGGAATTTGGGAAAATAAATTTGATAGAAAATAACCCATCAGAAATAATGAGTTCTCTGTTACACAATAGGCTATAAAACATAATGGTAACGTCAATTTATTTATCAACGCCATCTATTGTCAAAAACGAGTACTTTCTGATCAACTCTGGTTAATATGCAATTTATAACCCGAAAATTAATTTCGAGATATAATGTCATTTGTCATGTTCAAAATGAGTTCTCGACATAGCTTGAATACCGACTACGGATCGTTATCCAACATGACACGACCATAAGTAATCGTCGTGAGGGCCTCTAGTCATAAGAAGTTGATCGAAATCATATTTATTTCATTAATAATAATTCTCTTCTAAATCTATAATACATACATAACATGTTGATATTACAAATATTGTTGATAGTACAAATGTTGATATATGTATTATGCTATTTAGATTACAGAATCTAGAGGAGGTAGGACACGACGGTGTTCCCGTCCGAAATGAGCAGTCCGACTGGGGAAGTAACACCGCCCTACAGAATACCGCGGCCATAATAACCTCGTGTTGTGTTCCCGGCGGTGAATAGGGTAGCCAGAGCTCACTGGAGAGTTTTTGTGCTGTCAGTGTGAAGACCAAAGGCTTATCCTGATTTTATGTTCTGCACTGGATGCACGTATAATCTCTGTTCTTACAGGGTCGGCAGCACGGATGCGACTCCACTGGTGTTACACACGTTCATAAGTCACAGTAACCACTTTCCATCAGGTGGGCCGTGTGCTTGTCTGCCACCTAAGTTGTATAAAAAAAAACAAACAAAAATAGAAGACTTATGTGGCGTAGCAATAGATTATGCCTGTCTTAAATAAAATATTTTTCTTTCTTTCTTTTTTTCTTTCAGATTATTCAAAAGAATCACCAATTCTAATTATACCTCTGATACTCATTTGTTTGTCTTACATGAGTAACCTTTTTATTTTCAAACAAAAAGTGAATATGAAACTCATACATAACATTATGTTAAGCTTTGGCCTGAAGACAAAAGTCGCGTGGAGGGAAAATCCAAACCACATCAAGGGAGACGCACATGTTAAAAGGATTTAAAAAAATATTTTCTTACCACAAGTTGAGGCTTTACGTTAAAAACCTTTGTGTATATTTAAATTTTAAAAGATAACAGTTTATATATGGAATTTGAACCCTATTATCTAATAGTAATTTCTCTTGTAAGACACTCAGGGCGAGTGGTGCTATACAAAATTGGTGTTTTTGATAGTTTGTAGAGAGTTAGGAATATTACACACTAGCTTAGCACACGACTTTGACCGCGTGATCTTGTTTCTTCAAATATAAAGGCAATATAAATCAAAACTGATCAATAATATTCAGAAATCTCGTTGAAATCGGTGCAGATACAAAAACGAAATCTCTGAAGAGAGATTCATATTCATATTCATATTCATTTATTACTTGTAAATATGGGTTACATAAGATGTTATATAGATTAAATAGTGTCACCATATTTCACCTTAATAGGTATGCAATTCTTATAATTCAACAAGTTTAATAATTATAATCATTAATTAATACAGATCAACATTATTTTTTAAACAAGAGTATGTCTAAGTCATCACTTTAATACAGCAATTACCTTATTTATAATTCCGAAATTTCCACATTAAGAATAATATTGACTACAGCATAATGATGTCATAACATAATATTTTTTTACTTGAACAGGTAGACAGACAATCATCATTCATTATTATTATTATGCAATCATTAAAAAAACACTCATCATTTTTTGTATAGATATAGATGATGCTATCATTGTACAACAGACACTATCATTGTTTTATCATAGAGTTAGTACGTGCTAGGTATACCTGCATAAATGATTTTACGCCAATCTGTTATGTAGGAACACAACCAATTTGCATCTTAATCGTAGCACGCGAGTTTTCGATATAACCGTATCAAAATTTAGTGCAGGGTGATTCTGCTAATATAATCTAATATTAACTGCTATCACTAACCTCATTTTCAGAAACCAACAACGTTTTACCACATGGTATATAAAACCTTGAGTATTAGAACAAATATAATGGACTTTTATGTGAAGTTTTTTAATGCAACACATTTAATAGCATTTTTTTATGCATCAAAGATTGTTGCTCAGATAAAGAAAAATAATGCAAATAGACATAATCACGCGCTCAATGTTCGCTGAGCTAAAAGAAAAGTCATGTACACACAGCTAAAGAAATAAATAAATATCTTTACATGTGAGGGTGTACGTAAGGATATATACTTATTTCTCTGATCGTGTGTACCTACCCTGACAATATGAGACATGCGTTCAGAAACGATCTGTTCATAAAACACATAAACAGATTTTGGCTGGAAATATAAACCTGCTCAGTAGCTGTTCTTTATTTAATGAGAATAGCAATTTTATTCGACATTGTTCATTTTAGCGATAGTAAAAATCTTGTGTCTATAACGTAGGCCTTTGAGAATTTTATATATCGGATATAAAGTATCAAGATTTGTGTTACATGATCACGTGGCACATTTTATAGATGCACATACAAAGGGATCAAACGAGGAGTTTTTATGACTATATTAAATTTATATTTGGTATGATGTCTGAATTTATTATCTTGAAGCCCATTAACGCTAAACCTGAGTCATTTTATAAAAGCTGAAAGTTTCTCAGCGCATGTTCCCCACACAGGTAAGAACGATAGCCCATTATGATGTTTGGGTTATGGTGGCTGCGGCAGGTTTAAGGTACTAAAGTTGTGAAAAAATAAAATCTACTTTCGTCAAATAATAAAATGTGCCAAAGAAAAAAATGATATCCCGATAGCTCTTGTCCTCAGTAATAAGTTTAATTAGGACGTCAAGACGAGAGAGCACTACTCTCGGTTTTATTAGTTTAAAAATCTTGGAAACATACATTTTCAATTAATTTAATTGTCTCCGATGCTTACGCGGCTGTACCGACTGTCCTACAGCTCGGGTACAGTGCCTTCGGCTTGGAAAGAGGCGAATGTACAGCCGATCCCCAAGAAGGGGGATCGCTCAGAGCCAGCCAACTATCGACCCATAGCCGTCACCTCAGTGCTGTGCAAGGTCTTCGAGCACATCATTAACAAACAGCTCATGCGTCACCTAGAGGATCACTCCTTAATTAATGACCGGCAATATGGCTTCAGGCCGAAACGGTCAACGGGTGATCTTCTAGCATACGTTACCCATCTTTGGGGTGCGGCTATGGACAAGCACGGCGAGTCACTGGCAATTAGTCTTGATATCGCCAAAGCTTTCGATAGAGTCTGGCACAAATCGCTTCTCTCTAAGCTACCAGCCTTTGGTCTGCCTCCTAGACTGTGCAACTGGATTGCTAGTTTCCTGCGGGAGCGCCGTATCCGCGTCCTCTGTGATGGACGGGCTTCGGAGTTCTTGCAAATAAATGCTGGCGTACCGCAGGGGTCTGTATTATCTCCCGCTCTCTTTCTTCTGCATATCAACGACATGCTGTCCACCGGCAGCACACATTGCTATGCAGACGATAGCACCTTACACGGGAGTTATCACGGACAACCTGCGGCCAAACAGTCTGATATCGTGGAAAAAAGACAGCTTCTTGTCACTGAACTGGACCGGATCTTGAATCACATTTCTCAATGGGGCTCTGAGAACATGGTCGAGTTCAATGCCAAGAAGACGCAGGCTTGTGCGTTCACAGCAAAGGTATCTTCTTTCCTTCCCCTTCCCACTCTTCAGAGCACGCCACTGCCACTGCAGGACAATCTCAATATCCTAGGCATGGATATTCGCTGCAAACTGAATAACAGAAATTACATCAAGAGCATCATCAAAACAGCCTCGCGGAAACTCGGACTCCTAAACAAAGTGAGACGTTTTTTCACGCCGGAGCAGCAGTGTCTTCTCTATAAGACACAAATTCGCTCCTGCGTGGAATACTGCTCGCATCTCTGGGATGGCTCCGCGAAATACCTACTAGATGCTCTCGACAGGTTGCAGCGACGCGCGGTCCGAATTATTGGGAACCCTGAGGTCACGAACACCCTCGAGCCTTTGCAGATGCGTAGAGATATTGCTTCCTTGGCTGTATTTTACCGTCTCTACCACGGTGAGTGTTCTGACGAGCTCTTCCAACTAATCCCACCATCTCCTTTCCTACATAGGACAACACGTGCAGGCCTTAGATGTCACCCTCACACTGTGCAGAATATACCAGCAAGAACCAAGCGGTTCGGAGACTCTTTTCTTTGCCGCATCACCAAGACCTGGAATTCATTACCAGCACATGTGTTTCCTTCTTCCTACAGTCCCGGGGCCTTTAAGCGGGGCGTGAAAAAGCATCTGATGAGGCCGCCAAGCTGAGTGCCACCATTGTAGCACTTAGTGTCTGTAATGGTGACCCTCTTTCCTGAGACTTTGCCTTTAGCTTACCATCAGGCGAGGTGAGGTAAAGTTGGCGTGCCCTATATTAAAAAAAAAATGTAATTATTGAATTATAATTAAAAATAGTTAATAAACGCAATAAAAAACCGAGATTTAGACTGAGTGCCATACGACCACGACTATCCTTGATATTTTGTCGTTTAATACTTAGTAGAGCATGATTTTTCAGTAACCGGCTTGTAGTTTTTTTTTTTTTTTTTAATATTGACATTAATAAAAATAATAATTAAATAGGAAAAAAATGATACAATTATAATATTGTCTACACTTTTGTAAAGTCAAAGTGACAGTCTAATCTATTAACCCGCCCCTCATCGTACCCGGTGCAAAGGTGCCCATGACGCTGGCGGCATTGCCCCGTTGAACAGCTATTGCCAACCGTTGCCCCAGGTACGAGCCGGAGTGGGAGTCACCGGTTTTTTCCCTCAACCTGCGCCCTAATTCGCTCACCAGATTCTTGGCATCGGTACCCCAACTACCCATTGTCTCGACCGCAAAGGGAGCGAACATATATTGCTCTGTCAACGCCGCATATTTCTCCCGGTTTTTATCCGCTGCGTCCTCAGCAGCAGCTGCCGGAGACCGGACAGTACGGCTGAGGTGACTGAGCGCAACCGTGCTGACACACGTGGCATCCCACAGAAGGCACTTACCATTTTTCCATGGCACCAGAGTCATACCGTCCGGCCTTTAACCGTCGGATCTGCTGAGGCCAGGTGGTTCTAATAGGCATGGGATATCCGCCGACACAAAGGCTCTCCGAAGTATGTCGTTGAGAGCATGGTGGTGCGGAAACCTACCCGTACTTCTACGACAACTCAGTGCGTGATGGCCGTCGCTCGCCACCATGGAACCGCAGGTGCATCTAATTATATTTTCTTTAATTATATTATTTTGGGGCAAGCAATAGGTATTATAGGTATACACATATTTGAAATGTGTTAATTAAGTCCTTTAAGTTAATACCAAACACGACATATTTATCTCAAATTTTTTTAACACAGCTCTTTACGACCGCTAGTGGGCGCCGCATTAAGTTCAGTGACACGTTACAAAAACTTACTCAGTTTTGATCCTTTATGGGTCAGTATTCTCATTTTTGTAATACAAAATAAACAAACTACTGTGAATGTATCTTCTAATATGAAACATTTAATATATTACCTCCTGCTCTTATCCCAAGTTTATTTGGGGTCGGCGCAACATGTGTTGTTTTTCCATTCGTCTCTAGTTACAGTCATCTCAACATCATCAGTTAGTCATCCCTTCTTAACCATATTATCGTTCACATAATACATCCACTTCATTTTAGGTCTCCCTCTCCCATTGTAGTCATCCACTTCCATGGTTAGTGCCTTCCTTACGACATTACTTTCATTTCTACGAGTTAATTATTCTTTTTTTTTGCATTAATTAATCAGGACAAACGATTACCTCGTAGATTTTCCGTATTTCGTGTTACTCTCAAACTTCCTCTAATTCAATCCTAACCTTATCGATTCTTGTCACACCACACAACCATCTCAAAATTCGCATCGCCGCTACATGCAGCCGTCTTTCATCCGTCACCTTTACGGGCCAGCTCTCCGATCCATATATGTCGGCAGGCTGCACCATGCTCTTATATTTTTTTCCCTTAAATTGAAGGGGCATTCGCTAATCACGCTTAGTTACCGTAACCTGCCGCCATTTCATCCAACCAACGTTAAATTTATGTTACCTAACCTTTCAGTATTAACGTTAAATAAAAATAATATGGTACGATTTCAGATTGACATGGTCATGAAGGGGCATTCGCTAATCACGCATAGTTACCGTAACCTGCCGCCATTTCATCCAACCAACGTTAAATTTATGTTACCTAACCTTTCAGTATTAACGTTAAATAAAAATAATATGGTATGATTTCAGATTGACATGGTCATTCACATTAATAATATAAAACTCCCAGGATATTAGCAACATGGTAAATAAGAATATTTACCATATTGCTAATAACATAACATGTTATTAGCAATATTTATAAATATACTTATTTTTTCATGTGGTAAGATAAGTTAAGATAAGATAATCTTTATTGTACACCAACACATTACAGTACATGTACGGACAACATTATGAAAAATGTACAAATGTCGACCTTATCGCTACAAGCGATCTCTTCCAGGCAAGCTTTGGATGGAAATGGTAAATAAAAATATTTACCATATTGCTAATATCCTGGTTATATTAATATTTATCATGTTCCTCACCTCAGAAGGTGAGGTTTCACTGTTAAAATAAAAATAGTATTTACTTGCAACAATAAATCTGCATTGCCTATTTTAGACGTTGTTTTTGAAGTAGAGCATTTACAAATAAGTGATTTTTATTCTCATTAATTCGCTTCAGAAATCAGAATTTTTTATCTTTGAGTAAATAAACGATACTCAATAGAAAACAGTAAACAAACTGTACAAAGTGTACAAGCAAGACTATTTACCCAAATTGTCCAAGATCAAAATATACGTTGCATACAGTATCCTTGGTTCACTCAGCATTGAACACCTAGTCAACATCAAAACCCTGTCTCAATAAATATTTCATACTCCATTCATTGTAGACACAGAGCACCCACTGAATTATTTATACCGTTACTGATGATACAATTCTACGAGACCTTGTATTTCTCCAGAACGAACGTTTTGTTCATCCCATTCAGATAGAAAACCTCGCTAATTGGAAACTGGAGGGATTAATAAAGTCCTTAGAAGAAGCCTTTTAAAAAGGCTGGTCAATAAAAGGCTATTAGTTTTGTTTATTTTTACTGTCTTCAATGTTTTTGTTAATTTATTGAATTTGGTATAAACTTGTTTTTTTACTGATTGAAATACTATTTAAGTATTCAGCGTCTTCATATTGGATAATAATCAGATTCCCTAACCGCCTGTAATTAATCTTGTGCTGTGTTCCCGGCGGTGAGTTAGTTAGCCAGTGCTCACTGGAGTTTTTATGCCGTCAGTGGAAAGACCAAAAGCTTGTCCTGCTTTGTCTTTTACACTGACGGCACAGAAACTCTCAATGCATGCAGGGTTGGCAAGTGTAATTCTCTTGGTTTTGCACGCGTCCATGGGCCACAGTAACCACTTTCCATCAGGTGGGCCTGCCAGCTAAGTTGTATAAAAAATTGAAATGTTTATTTTAACAGGTTTTACATTTTAACATTCCCTAATTGGGATTGTAGTACGTGACCACAATACATAATATTTAGATGTTTGATTATGATATGTCACTGTGACCTAGTATATTAACGTGAATGAGGTATATTTTAAAAATTAAACTTGGAGCTCGTACCACCGTAGTAATAACAGTAACAACCCATCTGTAAGTAAACATAGTACAGTAAAAATTGCTGTACAAATTTAAACAGAAATAACGCATGGGCTTACTAACTAGTCAAAGGAGTGAATCTCTATCACCGCTATTACGGCCAGTAGCCTGTGAGTACTATTTGTGTTCACAGGCTACTGGCTGAATACCAGTTCATTACTCACTGCTCGGAATTCATGTATAGGAATTTCATCGATATTCAGACCATACATTCACTCGTTTGCATTCATATAAATTGTATGTCTATTTAGTTTTGACTTTAATAATTATATAAGTTAAAATGAAAAATAATGTCAGCCATGAAACCCTATAAATCTATTTATTGTGAATAACCAATTATTATTGTATGAAATAGTTTTATGAAAATATACAAACAAATTTTCGATGGTAAAAGAACAGTATAATTCCGGTGAATACTTGTCCTTAGCGGAGGTCGTGTTAATCATATTAAACGCAATCAGTAAAGAGTCAAAAATAAAGAAGGTTTTTTTTTACGTGCGTAAAATCCCCACGGATACCTCCCCACCGGAGCCGGTGGAAGAGGTTATGTCGGACTCGAACTGACTAAAACGCACACCGCCTGTGGGTCGTTTTGGTTGCCGAAGGTGAGGTTGACAGGCATATCCCTCGCACACCGGCCGAAAAATAAAAAATAAAGAGGGTTTACTGTTTCACGTTTCTTTATTTGTGTCTCTTTACTGATTGTGTATGTATTCAAAGAGTTGCTAAAATTAAAAAGGAATACTTTATCCCTTATTTTTGTCATTATAATTGAGTACTAAGTATCCTTGGCCTTACATATTCTCGTTATCTCTTCCATCTAAACTATCCCTTCGATCTATAGCATACTCGGTATTGTTTGAACTCTCGACCACTTAATTGCAGGTCTAACAACTTAACCGTACCAGTACGTTATACATGGTTATACTTAGAAAGTGATTAGTATGTTGAATCTGATTTCACAATTGTGTTTAAACTTTTAGAAGTATTTTATTAAGATTTCAAAACAACCAAGATTAAACTCTTGTGAAAATTGGTTGTTAGTTAATACTTAGCAGAAAATAATGTGTGCCAAACGAAAACTCAGGGTTGTGAATTTTAATTTGATATATCTTCCTCATCGCTCCTAAATGGTCATTTAGTTTTAATAATGTGCGTCACAATTTGACGCTTTTGAAATTCAGACTTTAAATCCCTGAACATTGGCTGGCAAGGAGAAAAAAAAAATAAAGCTAAACTTACTCTCACTCTTTTCCGCTAAACAAATTAGTTTTGTTTTATAAAACTAATCCTATCACAATGCAACTACATAGTTTACTACCGTCGTAGTTTTTTCATAGTTTATTTATTACGTTCATTTACTGCAAAGGAAGCGTTAAAAACAAATATTTCATCTGAATGTAGTTTCAAAGCATTTAGTATACTAAATATTCAAATCGATTAAGATAGGAAAAAGCGTATCAGCTCAGGCGGGACCCGAACTCGCAATCTTTACCTTACAGGGGGCTACTCCGACTACTGAGCCACCGAATCAGGCTTGTAACTATCCATCGTCTTTTCCAATACGTCAGTCTTGGAACGGCGGGGGGAACCATCTACCGATACCCGAAGGGAAAGATAGCGGGTTCGAATTCCGCCTGAGCTAATTCGCTTTTTCCTATCTTGGTCGTTTCGAAATATTTCATAGTTGCCGTCTGGATAATTATACATATGATATAGACAGTGATATACATATGATAGAGAAAGTGTAATTTCGCAATTCTTACCGTATTTCTTGTCACTCAATATATAAAATCTACGTAAATTGAGATCTCGGTGGAAATATATCTTAAAGCGTAACAGGGCAACGGACAGCCCATAACATATTGGCAACGCTACGATAAAAACCTGAATGGTGACGAGAAATGAATAAACTTCGATGTATTACTGTTACTGTTACTGTAGTGAAGTATGAAAATAATGATCAGTATTTGATCAATACAACCAGGCACATAAACATTATGATTGCCATGCAAAGTATTACTTGTGTCTGAAATCGAGACTACTCTCTCTGGAGTGTCCGATTGGGGACGACTAAACCTAGTCCAATTCAACCCCACTAAGACACAAGTATGTGTATTCACCGCTAAGAAAACCCCATTCATTGTAGCGCCGCAATTTCTGGGCACACCGCTTACCATCTCCCCGAGTATCGGGATCCTTGGTGTCGATATCTCCAGTGACGTCCAATACCGAAGTCATTTGCAGGACAAGGTTAAGTTGGCATCAAGAAAGCTCGGAGTGCTCAACAGGGCGAAGCAGTATTTCACTGCGGGGCAGCAACTCCTTCTTTATAAAGCACAGGTCCGGCCTCACATGGAGTACTGCTGTCACCTTTTTGCTGGAGCACCTGCATACCAGCTTGACCCCTTCGACTCGTTGCAAAGACGGGCATTGAGGCTGGTTGACAATCCCATACTCACAGGTAGAGTGGAACCTCTTAGCCTTAGGAGGGATTTTGCCTCACTGTGTGTGTTCTACCGCCTATACAATGGTTTGTGCTCAGATGAATTGTTTGACATGATGCCCGTAGCTACATTCTATCATCGCACCTCTCGCCATAGGCAGGGAATTCATCCTCACACATTGCGACCTGAGACGGTGCGCACTGTGCGGTATGAAAGAAACTTCATCCCACGCACACTCAAGCTGTGGAATGACCTCCCTGCTGCGGTTTTCCCAAGCGCCTACAATATGGGGTTCTTCAAGAGGGGCATCAGAAGGTTTCTTCATGGTCGGCAGCGCGAGTGTGACACCCCTGGTGTTGCATACGTCCATAGGCCACGGTAACCGCTTCCCATCAGGTGGGCCGTGTGCTTGTCTGCCAACTAAGTGGTATAAAAAAAAAAAAAAAAAAAAACAGAAATTAGAACAAAAATTTTATGATGTAATATGTAGTGGTTATTGAATTGCATATATTTTATCGTAGAGCACCGTTAACACAAGCCAAAACATACCACAACTGTGTTATTTCTCTCTATCTCTTCATTATCTACCTCCTCTTATACCAATTATTTGGGGTTGGCGCACTATATCATTTTCCGCCATACTTTCCTGTCAGATGTAATTTCCTTAGTCACTCTTTCACACAATCCATCCATTTTTTTAAGCTTACCTTTAAATATTCCACGAATAAATAAATAAATATTCCACGACATTCTACAACAACGCTATTTAGACCCATGGTAAGCATAGCTTAACTAGCTTGTGTTATGGAATCTAGAATGCGGATAAACATACATAGATACTTTTTTTTTTGTAAATACATACATATTATACATAGAAACACCCAGACCAATGCAAATATACATATTCATGCATACAAATATTTGCACTGAGCGGGAATCGAACCCGCGCCCCCTGCATAGCAGTCGAATGCTCTACCACTACGCCAGAGCCCTTCTACATTCATACTTTGAACCTTTTTTACAATAATACTGAAAGTAATATTGTATGTCCATACCATGACAGTCGCTCGCTTCTCAGTTTTTCATTCACTGATGCCACTTTCAAACTTCATCTAATATACTCATTATTTATTCTGTCCATTCTCTTCACACCACACATCTATCTTAACATTCGCATCTCCGTTACATGCAGTTGTCTTTCATTCGTCGCTTCCAAGTGCTCTATTTCTAATGATCTATCGATAATGTTACATAATAAGTAAATCAATATCATATTTGGTTTTAGTTATATTGGACTTTGAATAAATTGCTAGCAATTTCACAATGACCGAAATTTATAGTAAAACATCTTGAGAAGCGTCGAGGATTCTTAAATCGCGAGTAGCATTAAATCTCTTGGGTTTAGAAGAGATTTTACGCTAACTTATGTTTGTTTTACTAACGGTAAGGGCATGTTATGTGCTTCGAGCGATTGTTTAAGTTCCGCATCAGTTTCCAAGAGAAGGGTGTTCACCCTCGCAATAAAACCATATCCTTATCATGGCCTTTTGAACAGACTTTAGCGTTAGAAAGGGGTCATCAACATCTCTACAGGAACGGTAAGTGATACCTCTAGAATTGCAGGCATTTATAGTTTTCCGTGATCACTAAAATATTGTTTAAGTTCATCCGGACATCAATACTGGATGTATCTAAAACTCCGACCGCCGCCTGACTCCCCAAGCCCGAGAAAAAAACAATCACAAGATACTCTTCTGTCAATCAGCGGATGTAAATCAATATTTGATGTGGCCCCATACACCCTAGTTTAATATATAAAAACTGAAGGTGAATTTCACAAAATTTTGCAAAACTTCATTTAGATCTCATTTGAATTTAATTCTATTGCTCGCTGCTACTGAATCGCATTTAAATGAAAAACTTCAATCACGTGTTACGAAGACTTCTTTCGGTTGTTTCTCGCTGTAATCGCACGTGCGAACGTAGCTAATATACAACATGTAATTGACAGTGCTATTACGAGCAGGCGGGCACATTCCACTTTCTTGGTGAAGCAAGGATGAAGTAGGATCGAAAGTATGGTACCTGATACTGCGTTCAAAATTATGTTATGTATATTTGAAACAATACATAAATCTGCAATTTATGACTCATATAAAACATAACAAATTTATAAAAAGGGAATATGAAAAGGACAGGAAAATTGATCAATAGAACTTATTTATGCAGGTTTTTGCACATGCAAAACCTGCATGCATGCAAGTGTTTCTTGTTCTATAAATCAAGTACGATAACATTAAACGACTGCATTGTATTGTTATTGCTATAAATTCAAATGCAACATGGACTGAAGAACAGCAGATCTAGTCTGCTTAATGTATTTCTCCGTAAATACACCACCCAAAACACAAATATGCAGCTCTTTTATTCGATGGCGCTACTGTTATGTAATTCAATAATACCTATGAAACTTAATTTATTTAAATCGATTTCTTTAGTAAGTATTTTAACAGTCAGTCACTTGAAAAGAAATTCATTAGAATTATAGTACCGCTTTCTTTCTGGCCCCAATTTCGATATTTATACGTATACACAATATATACAACGGCATTAGAAGCGTCTACCTATTTCTGGTTGAACTGATTGCTAAAAGTTAGTGAAGACAAGTCGAAATAAACCAATTCCTTGCTGATTCTTTTACAACATAAAGGATTCGTTCGGAGTTGTACGGAACTACCTAGATAAAGTGAATTTAAGGGGGACGAATTTTCGAACACTAAAGCACGTGTGACTACGTAAAATATTCTCATAGAGTCTAAGCTATTCTATACCCGATTGTATAAATAGACTCTCACACAAGAAAAGTGCATAGTAACTGGCAATGGGATTGCCAGCTATTCCGTGGAACTGTAGGAAATATGGAAAAAATGTGAGTGTAATTATCTGGGATAATAGCAGTGGCATAGAAATAAATATATACTTTTACATAAGTCTTCACGTGTAAAAGTGTTAATATACTTATTTATTTTTATTTATTTTTATACCACTAAGGTGGCAGACAAGCACACGGCCCACCTGACGGAAAGTGGTTACCGTGGCCTATGGACGTTTGTAACACCAGAGGAGTCACAGTCGCGCTGCCAACCCTGTAAGTACAGAGTTTCTGTGCCGTCAGTAGAAGACAAAGCAGGATAAGCCTTTAGTCTTCCCACTTACAGCACAAATTCTCCAGTGAGCTCTGGCTATGCCACTCATCGCTGGGAACACAACACGAAGTTATTATAGCCGCGATATTCTGTAGGGCGGAGGTACTTCCCCAGTCGGACTGCTCAATTGGGCGGAAATACCACCGTGTCCTACCACCTTAATAACTTATCTCTTAGTTCATGTGTGTAATTGTAATCTAGTTGTCTTGCGTGTGGCAAACTACGGTTAGATCGATAACACAAGGTTATACAATAATCTCAGTTTAGGAATATTTGCAACGCCTAATGTCCCTAAGCTGCATTGAAAGCGTTCACGTATTTATTTAGCTAGCAGTCCGACTTTATCTCGTAAAGTATAGAACAACGCGCAATAGCAAAAAATGATATGGATGATGTCCATTGATAGTCAAATTCCTAGTAAAAATGGAGCTAACTATAGCTGATATTAACATAGATGTTTAGGATAAATATTCTAGTTCAAGAACACTATATCACAAACACAATAAACTGACGATCAATGTTGATAAATAAAAAAATATCAAACGTCGGAAATTGAAATGTTCACAAAAATGAAAGGACATTTCATAGATCACACATTTCTTGAGTATAGATTTCATAACGACTTATATTTCGTTCGAAATCTATACTCAAGAAATGTCAAGAGCTTTCCGGTAGAAAATGATTGTGAGACCTTCGATAAAAAGTTGCGGAGGTCATCTATTGAGTATTGCGAGAAATGAAACTAGTATAATGCATAAGGGTGGAAATTATCTTTCAAATTGCAGTCTTCAAGGGCAGTTGGGCACTCCATGGTCCCCACACCGGGGAAGGGCCAGCTCAAGAGAGATGGTCCTGCCTTGGCCGGGGGGCGAGAAATCCGGCAACCAACAGCGACACAGTGCGTTTTATTTGGTTTGAATCCGACATAACCTATCCCACCGGCTCCGGCGGGGCGGAAGGGGGGGTATCTGAGGGGATATTTCGTACTTAAAAAGAAAGTTGCCGTGACTTAGTATGTACATACAACTCTTACTTTATTACATTACAGTATTTACAATCAAACGATTGCTAAAATTAATGGAGGTCGAAGTGAGACGACCACTTACCATAGTTGCTGCTTACGGCTACGTGGGTAACTCTGTAGTATATGAAATCAATTTAATATAATATCTACTAGAATAAATTAAACAGATCTAGCCTGAAGATGACGTCTCAGTTGAACTATTCAAAGTACGTGTTCAATGAAAATTCTGACAATTTAATCATGAATATAAAAAAGATTTAAGAAATCAAATGCAATTCCATAGGAAGCATACATTTATATACAATTATGAGAAATTTACAAAGTGGATACGTTAAGTTAGTGTATTCCAACAAATACGCAAGACTGCAAAGAATAACTCAATTTCGAGTCACTGCTTATATTTTCAGCAACAGTCTAAGTTGTCAGTCGCATGTCAGTCACACGTCTATCTCATAACTCTGTGGTTTTGTTGGGAATAATAACGTCTCACGGACAAATAATTTCTGTATTGTGTACCTACTCACCCCAATTGCTTTGATCACATTAAGTAAGTCAGTTCTTTGATCACAGTTATCATTTTATTTGTGTATATTATATCAGCCCAGCTTCGCCCGTGGCATACTTATAAACCTAATATTGATTATTTGAGCCCGTATTTCTTTAGTTTTAAAATAATGTATGGGGAATTGCCGGATTTGTTGACATGATGATACATAGCCTAAAACTTTCATCGATAAACGGACTATTCAACAAAAAGCGAATTTTTCAATTTGAAGCAGTAGTTCCTGAGATTAGTGCGTTCAAATAAATAAATAAACTCTTCAACTTAATAATATTAGTATAGATTCTATGTTTTGTAATACGAGATGTATTTTTACCTTCAACTAAACCATCATTTTGTGATTATTTTTGCACTATACTATTACTAGTAGCAATGGACAGTAAACATAACAGAACAATAATAAAGATACTGCTAATGCCTAAGTTATTCAATGCGACATCTTTGTTTATATTTAATCTATTGAGTAGACTAAAAGTATTTGTCTTAGCTGTCTTTGTTGCTTTCTTTATTCTCAGATTGAATGAATGAATGAATGAATGAATGATTTATTTAAATTTTAAGGAGGTAGGACACGACGGTATTTCCGCCCAATTAAGCAGTCCGACTGGGGAAGTACCTCCTCTCTACAGAATACCGCGGTTGTAATAACTTCGTGTTGTGTTCCCAGCGGTGAGTAGGGTAGCCAGAGCTCACTGGAGAATTTGTGCTGTCAGTGGGATGACTAAAGGCTTGTCTTGCTTTGTCGTTTACACTGACGGCGCAGAGACTCTTTGCTTACAGGGTTGGCAGCGCGAATGTGGCTTCTCTGGTGTTACACATGTCCATAAAATACGGTAACCACTTTCCATCAGGTAGGAATAAAAGGAAGATTTTGTTCTTTTTTCTTTCATTCTTTAAATCAGACTACAATATATTTACATATTTTCCAAGTTCCATCCAAAACCGTTCAATACACTCAATCACAATAAACATTCAATCAATCTTTCGCAGTACTATTGGAATAATAAAATAATAGACTTTGAAAATATGATGGCTAAGTAATTACAATTTTCTGTGTCAACACACATTTATTCCCCTTGATACATTTGGTTCTATTAAATCAAACACGTATCAAATAAGATCACGTACCATTGTTTAACGTCATAAGCAAATGTAGATACGAGCTTTGTATCTGACAGTCTATTTCTCGAAACAAAATGAGGGTGTCGATATGATATATCTTAATAAATATGATATTCAGAGAGTACTACATCAATGTCTTGTAAAAATCCTTCGATTCGATAAATAAGGTGGGATATTATGTGCCTCATTGGTACTATATTATTTTAATTTAGTGTGTTTTTTTTGTTTTTGTTTATTGTAAATCATTTATTTCTCATAAAAACATAAAGTTCACTTAAAATTAGATTTACAATAATTTAGAAATTAGAGTACGCCAATATATAAAAATTAATTATTACATTATACAATTAAAATATTGTCCACATTTTTGTACAGTCAGAGTGACAGTCTAATCTATTAACCCGCCCCTCATCGTACCTGGTGCAAAGGTACCCATGACACTGGCGGCATTGCCCCGTTGAACAGCTATGGCCAACCGTTGCCCCAGGTACGAGCCGGAGCGGGAGTCACCGGTTTTGTCCCTCAACCTGCGCCCTAATTCGCTCACCAGATTCTTCTTGTCGTTGTAAATAAAAAGTATATTTACATATACTTCAGCAGCCCTAAAAGACCGAAACGATCTTGATAGATAGTTGGGATTAATTTAATTTCTTTTGACTTATAATTTGGAAATGACCCAACTCTTTTTTACTTGCGAGCCGGTGGGAGAGGACTCGATCCGACGACGCACGGCGCATGTGGGTCGTTTTTGGTTGTCAAAGGTGAGGTTGACCGGCAAATTCTAGCTGGGTCATCCCTGATAGCAAACTTGTTTTGGTCTGTCAGGGATTTTTATAAGCATTAGTTTTTAGTATTTTTAATTAGGTATCGTATTATTTGAATACATAATTAGGCCATCATCCCGGTTGACATCGATGGGGAGGAAATCTTTGATGCCTGAACCAGCAAGATTGTATAGGTATATTCTGTATTGTTTTTATATTTTAATTTAGATAAATCCCATGTACATTATGTAACCAATTAGACCAATATATTTATGAAACATAATTTTAATTTAACCTACAGTTAAACGATTTACCTAGGTTTTATAGTGTCCATTCATATTTAAGAATAATAAACGACACATCGCTCTTTTATCGTTTAATAAAACACTAAGTCATTGACACATAATAAATATCTTTAACAAATGTTCTGGCAGTTCGTTCTCGATAAATGTACAATGCATCTGAGTAATGCATCTAACATATTTGTGTGAGTGCTTTGAATATAAATAAAGTGATGTTGGTATTAAGGGCGGCAAGAATAACATCAAACTTGTTGAAGAATTTTTTTCTGCTTTTGTGAAGAAGTTTTGAGAGTTTGTGACAGGCATAATATAAATACCAGACACAAAAACAAATGTTATAAGTAAGTGATAGTAGGCTTAAAAAAATTGTCATTCTTTTCAGGGCCACTGTATACGCTTTTTTAACAAGCTGCCTAATGTAATTAGGGATTTACCTGTGAATAAATTAAAAAATGAAGTAAAGAATAAATTGTGCCAAAAAAGCTAATATATAGATATAGATGATAAAAATGCTTGGAAATGAGCTGTTCACTCAACTATGCTACTCAAGTAAATAATTATTGTATTTAGACTACGCAGACTTAGTAATTGTTTGTAAATAGACCAAAAAAAAAATGCCCGCTGAGTTTCTTTACGGGGTCTTCTCAGGTCGGGGCCGCGTTTTGAAACGGTCTTTCATATTTCTTTTTAGATTGACATTTTGTAAGTGCCGATTTAATGGTTTATGCAGAATAAATGATTTTTGACTTTAATTTTGACCGTACTTCACTTTGTTTGTAAAGATTGACAAACTATGCAAATCTTCGGGTAGGTAATATTTAAAGTACTTTGAAATATGTAAGAATTTCTCACAGTATTTTTTTAAGTATATAGATAGTGTTATTTACTGTCAATCACTGAGAAATCCCGCCGATCTCTCGGGTACAAAAAAAACACAATATCGCTATTCTAGTTTATAAACTTTCCAAGTTTACAATACATGCTCCATCAACAATACATAAAGTTTATTTGAATTTTCACAAAACGATGTCTCTTTAAAATGTCTGGCCAGCGATCCTGTGAATCACATTTAAATCTCAAAGTCATATTTTGTCAAAGCTGAGGCTGCAGTAGCAACTCTTATTTTGCTGTGATTTGGTCGTTTATCTGATTCGTTCTGTTACAAATGCTGTCACCGTATTTAACAAGTGTAGGATAAAATAACCACATCGTTTGAAGTAAAACTTCACATCCGTTTGATATAAGAAACTTTGCTTTATATAAATTATTAAAACTTATTAAAACATAATAGTTTTTTTTTTCAATTTGCGTGGTTCTTGGCAGAGTAGAAGTAGGACCGCCCCATCTCTTCCCACGCGGTGTCGTATAAGGCGACTAAGAAATAGGGCTGTTTAACATCAGGCAGATATATACAGTCCAGATTCAGCCTCAGGTGCATGGCTTGAGTCACCAATAGTGCTTGGAAGACGGCAATAGGCTCACCCCCTATCATGTGGTACCAAATTCAATGATTGGTGAAATGTGGGTGTTAATTCACCTCTACCTAACCTTCCGGCGCTAAAGGCGTGATTATATGTACGTATGTTAAATTTTATTAAAAACATAATAATATTACTATTTATACTGTTGATTGATGGCACTTATTGGAATTTGTTGTTACACATATTAATTAAGAACTCACTTGTACTTTACCACAGTATTTTTTATTTGTTATTTAAATGTCATACAACGTAAACCTTCGAGGATACCAAAAGGCGAGACCGGTTAGGTCTAATAAATAAATGTATCAACTAATGTGTCAACGCTAGTCCGGCATCATTCCGGCGAAGAGTGTGAAACAAACTGCCGATTTACTAACATTTTGAGCTCAATTGCGACTGATTGTGTAGTAAATTGCAAAGAAGAACTTTTGGTTTCTACTCTCTAATTGATTCCTAGATATGCTGAGTAATATGAAACTTTTGGCAAAGTGAGAATAAACACTTTTCCTTAGCAGCAAGACTCAAAATATATTCGATACATGCGTGAGACCACGGAACTCAAAATAAGACATAAATTTAGAAACATTTCATGTAAATCACGGCAATCCTATCCCATATAGAAATCTAGGAAATATTTATAAACTATGATGAAAAATAACAATTTAAATATTCCGACTAATACATTTTTTTTAACTCTGTTAAAAATCCTGCACATAACCTCTGTTGAACATTACTTTTCAAAATTTTTCAACAAAAATAGGTAAGCAAAATCGAAAAAAGAAACTTCTATATAATAATGTATTAAGTAACTACATTGTGGGCGTAGTATATACTGCCAAATTTTATGACGTGCGAATTAATCAAAGTATTAGAACTGCCATACATTGTAATGACTTTGTTATAGTGACATAGATTACTTAGTATTTATTACCCAACTTCTGGGGTGCGAAGTAGTGATGTACTTCTTTTAGTTTGATTGATATTTTATTAACCCTAAACTGGCGTTCATACCACTTTGTCGAAATATCTACATAAGTTTCGTAAAACATAATTTTAACTTTTCTAAAAACGTAAAAATTCTCTCTCTCCCTCTCTCTCTCTGTGCAGATCTATTGTAGAGAAACTGAAATAAACCGTGTGAGGAGTGACCTTATTACAAATTTAAGTCCTAATTAGTATCCTAATTTCTATCTTAATGAACGTCCCTGGATGTAAGGAATGTTAGTTCACATTACCAGGGTGCTAAAATAACATTTGTTGTACGTAATGGTTAGCGATTATAGATAACATCACCGTAATATTAGTCCTCTGATAGGGCATTATGTTCTTAAAGATGTGTTAGAGAGAAGGGAAATATCAGAGTGTTCATTTTAGTTTGTGTAGATAGAAAAAGACTTTGTTAAAACGATCATGGTCTTGATGAACGTGGAAAAAAATCTGCCATACATTTATTTTTATTTGTTTTCTTATTTGATTCTAAATACATACATATAATCACGCCTTTATACCCGAAGGATTAGGCAGAGGTGAATTAACACCCATATTTTACCAATCATTGAGTGAGCTTATTGCCGTCTTCCGGGCACTATTGTTGACTCGAGCCATGTATTTGTGCCTGAGTCTAAGCTGTATATATCTGTTTGATGTTAAACAGCCATATCCCTTAGACGTCTTGTACGACACCGCATGGAAAGATGCCCAAATTCGACTCTCTCGGGAACTTTCAATTTATATAAAGATTTTCAAATAAGCCAGGCATTTAAATTTAAAGGCAGGCAGCAAAAGTAGTCATAATACTTAAGATAAACGTTGCCGTAACAGCCTCTTAAGTGAAACTAGGTGTTACGAGAGACTTTTTAAACCACGACATGCTCGGATCAAGTATAAAATTTAATAAATATATAATTTGAATACTATTAGTACTAATAAAATAGCATAAATGATAAACTGGTACTATTAATACAATTGATTGATGGCACTTGGTGGAATTTGTTGTTACACATATATTTAGAACTCACTTGTAAACCTTTCAGGATGCCGTAAGGCAAACCGGTCAGGTCTAATAACAAAAAATACTATCAAAAAGTACAAGTGAGTTCTCAATATATTATAAAGTAGTAGTGCTGTAAATAGTAGACCTCGCAAGCACCCTTTGCCACATTTTTTTGGTACCATTAATCGAATCTGGTTCCCCATTTTTTTTAAGTTGGTATTTATATTCTTTTTTTAAACAGCCCTGGATGTATCACCAAAAAATAACGATCCGTCCTTAAAAAACCACTACAGAAAACTTCCACCCTTTTTTTTCACATGTTTATAACAAATTTCGTCTTTGCGAAGCATGATTTCATTTCACAACAACCTGTGAGGAATCATGTTCTTGATGTTGCAGCAAAAAACCACCAAGATACGTACATTAATGATGTAACAGCAAACTTTCCTCTTTTTTTCACCCATTTTCTCTATTATCAAAAAAAAGCTCTCGATATAAGTGGTGTTTTAAATTAATGATTATGTGCCCTCTAGAGCGGAACAGACAAACAAACAGACATACGGACTCAAAGCAAAATCGACCACTTTGTCAAAATGGAGACTCATTCGCTTCACTCGCTCGGACAAAAATGTTGAAACCTGTAAATTCATTATTAAATATAGTTAAACAACACCACACAGTCGCATGCTATGAAATCTCTATAAACTTTTAAATTCCCTGTCACTGCACTTGTATGCACACATTATTACCTAACAAAAAGTGAATGTTATATTCACTGTACCTACATTTTGGGGTTATTCAGTAATAATTTTATTTCAAAAATATAGTGTTATACCGTAGCAATGCGCTGTAGCGTAGAGCGTTTGACTACTACATAGGAACTGTGGATTCGATTCCTGCTCAGTCCAGATGTTTGTGAGCATGAAACTGTCTATATATATATATATAATATATTGTCTAGGTCTAGGGGTTTCTATGTATAATAAATGTACATAACCACAAGAAAATCTAAGTATGTTTATCCGCATTCTAAACCCATAACAACTATACTTCATTGGGTTAAGTACTTAAGTAAACGTAAACAATTTTGTGTGTCTTTTTAATATTTTTATTTAAAAACCCAGGATAGAATTTGGAATCTTGGAAACTGATTTCAAACACTAAAACCCGAAATTGAACCACTAGTTAATCAGTTACTGAGCCAGGTTTATTTCTTTAATATGTGTTTTAATAAAAAGTCGCCACAAGATTATCTTTAGTTATGTACCTAACCAAATTGAATATAGCTAAGCCATATTAGCGATGTGTGGAATTTTGTTGAATAGTTTTACATAAACTCACGACTATATCCCCGAAGGGGTAGGCAGAGGTAGCACTCATATTTCGCCAGTTTATGTTTAGGTACCAATGTAATAGGTGGCGAGCCTATTGCCATTAACCGGGCACTTATAAGCCTGCGACCTGCGATAAATGTTATGTCACACAAACAATGGTTGTGACAAAGCATTAGTCAAATAGAGTTTAACAAGTTCATTATTATGCAAATACATAATATATTTCGCAAGCACATGATTATGGAAGTACACAATATATTCCACAAGTACATTATTATGGAAGTTCACAATATATTTTGCCAAGGATCTCGAAACAACATTTCTCGATCAGAAAGACTAAGCTGAGATAATGATTATGCCAACTAAGCATGTTTTGTGGTTTCATGTTCATTATTTACAGATTCTGATCTGACTTAGAGTAGAGACTTAAATCTAAATAGTACCAATTATATTGAGTACGAATTCAATAGTGGCATACCTTATTTTAGCACAAAAACATATTCTTTAACCTATTTTGACCCTGAAGGTCAGCTAGTTTAGTTTTATCGGACTCGAACCGGGTAAAACCACGCGTCGTTTTAGATCATTTGCTGTCAGAGATGAGATTGCCATTGAGATGGTTCCCTCGGGGGTACGGAATGAATGCTCGCAGTTAGACTTTCAATAAAATTGTCAATCATATTATATGTGTACTAGGTACGCTTAATATGAAACAGTCTTTCATAATCTGCTTGACAGTGAATGGGTAATAATATTAACGAGGATTAGGGAGATTATTGTATAGCTATCTATAAGCGTATGTACATGTATCATTATAGCCTAATTGCTGTCAATATTATTGTACCTACGTGTATGATAAAGCTAGAAAGTCTTAAAATGAACATTGTCTTAGAGAGGCAATTTCATTTAGGTCCGAGCAAGAAATAGAAGATTGTATACCAAAAATTGTATATTTTATTACTGTCTTACAAAACTGAATCGAAGATATATTCATAGAACATAGCAGGCAATTTTCCAAGTGATTGAAAAATATGTTTAATATTGTTTTATATGCTCATTACATACAAACCCAGAAACTATTTTTCAGACACAGCCAGAAGAAGTTTCTCTACAGAAGATATTAATCGACACTTCATCTTTAAAACTCTGACTGTAACTGTACCTTATTTGGCAGAGCTAACAAAGTAAAATTTTGAAATAGTGGACTGCGGCCAAACGGTCATATTACACTGACTTAATACTGGTAACTAGGTCATTTCGGTTTTCAGCTACACTCACATGAACTAAAGCGTTCAAATGAGTAAGCATTTTGACAAAGCTTCAGGGGATATTTGTTAACTTTGAAGGCACAAACAGACTTGTAGTGAATTTAATCGTCCATTGTTTATTCAAGTTTCTGTTGCAAATGCTTGTGTTTTTGTCCTCTCTGGGACAATGTATATTAAAGTAGGTATCCACTTTCCTAAATAATAGCGAGTGGTTCAATAACCTTCCACCAATTATTTTCCTTTCTATAATACATAATATAGAGCAAAGGATCAATTCCATGTAGAAGTAACATTCAGCACATCATGTCTTCTTTGCCGCGCCACAAGGACATAGAATTCTTTACTAACATACATGTTTCCATTTTTCTATCAGCCCCTGTCCCTTATACCGTAAAAGGTAAAAACGATGATCACTTTCCAACCTACATAAGTAGATAGTAGGTATATCAGCTATCAAACTTGTGGTGTCATTTTTTCTTTAGACATAACTTACATAATATTTTGGAAATTAATACGCCCTTAAAAGGACGTCATTTCACATAACGGGTATCCACAAAAAATGGAAGTTACATTAACAAACTTTTTTGACTAAACTTATCATAATACTCTTCGACTTAGTAAAATTTGTTTCGGTATATATATACATATTTCTGGCTGTTTCCACTGAATGATGGAGGGCATTATTTAAGAGAAAAATGAAAGTCAGAAATATTGTGCATAATGAAATACATAATTACTCTAAACAACAACTACAAACAACTAGCCCATCGCAGTCCACTGCTGGACTAGGCCTCTCCCAATGTTAGGAGGCTTTGGCCTACTGTTTCCACGCTGGCCAGACGGGTTGGTACAGGGTTTTATACGAAGTTTTCTTTCTCTCGCAGTGCATATCGTCTGTGTATTTTTCCGTTGGTCGCTCCTTACGAGACCCTTCGAATGAGAAGAGGTGGTGATACTTGTATACTATCTCCATCACCACATGAATAAATTACTATAAAACATGCAGCAAATTACAAACATGTGTACCATAAATATTGTATCTAATTCATTACTAGTTTCTGGAATCTACACGTGTCTTAAGAAATTTACACATAATTGGTATTAATTGTATACCGAAATACAAACGTGACTCGCGACATTTAATTAGTACTGTTTCGTCATCCAAATTCTAAACTGTATACTGATATTATGCACGTAACGATTTTGAATTACGTCATAGGCACTGTTATCCGCAAACTAATCGTGTTTAAGGACGAACATACATTGAACGAAAATGATGCTAAGCGATGTGGGCATTTCTGAAATTGCTGCTATGTGACGTTGTATTAAGATAGTTGGAATAATTAATATTGAAGTTTGATGATGAGGACCTATGATAATTTTAATGGACTGAGTGAATGATGATATGGCCGTAAAGAGAGTGAATGTTAAGATGACTGCAAGTCTGAAAATTATGCTCATTAAAATGTAATCCAGGTTTGATTCCTATTAGTAATAGGGTACTTAATTTGACTACAGTTTCCAGTTATCTGTTATTTCAACATTTCATTGTTAACATTAAACAATTTTTCCACTACGCAATATTTAAGTGTGCGTGTTCCGGCACATTATATTTATGCATGCACTACATAAAACTCAACAAAGTTTCTTTCAAAATGTCTTCTTAAAATCTTGTTTTAAAAAGGAACAATTTAACCCCTAATATATTTTAGGCGAATGACAGACAAGCTGTCTTATTATCGTAAAAAGTAAAAACAGGAACATTTTTTGTTCCAATTTACATACAAATAGCAAGAGCCACAAGGAAGACAAGATAGCAGGTCAGGTTAATGTTTAGGTTCATAAAACTTCAGTATAATACAACTGAAAATTGAATTGATATCTTTAAACGCAGAAATCAATGAGTTCATCAGGTGGGAATAGCTTAAAAACATTTTATATGTGGAAATATCATAACTTTTTGAATAACCTTTTTGGTATATACTGAGGATTCGATCCCCTCCCCATTCCGAATAAAATACCTAGTAATTTTTTTTTTACTTTTTGATAGAAAACTCTTTAGGACTCATAAAGTTGTATGGTCATCAAGTTAATGCCATGGGAACGCATAAAGGACAAACATACAAATAAGGACTATTCATAAAATATTAATCTGTGCAGGACGTAGATAATTATATCTACTGAAACTTATATAATGGCCATTAAATCTTCGAATTAAAAATTACTGAACAAGAATTTATTTTAGTGATTATCGTAACAAACTGCCAATTTCATACATATCTTCAGCGATGACCCTAACAAAGTATTTTTTCCGTGTAGCAATTCAAGATATCTGCCGTGAAACACACAAAAAAAAAATTTAAAACGATGCAAAATGTTTTGTCAAAGAAACCTCAAAAAGCCCAATGTTTTATTCATACGAGTTTTCGGAACAGACGAATATAATAAAGGGCGGTGTTACAACCGTTATTTTTTGAATTATGAATAATACGAACACGAAGCTTTTATCAACGTTTTGTTTCGCGTTTTCCACAATTTAATCAATGTGCTGTTGTGTTTGCTTTTTTTATTTCTTTTTTGTTTAAATTTATGAGGTAGATTTCCTTGTGTAATAAAAAAACTGATCTAAAAGATAATATTATGACTGCATATTTGAGAGCATAAAGTCGTACATGTTCTTATCCACATAATTAATGAAAAATGGTGACACTTTTAATCGCATTAGATAATTGTTGCGAGTCATTGTTATAAACAATATCCGATAAAATATAGCTTCCTACAAAACCTACCTACGTTCGTATAGTGGCTTTTGTAATAGTACAACTTCGATATCACAGAGAAAGGTATATATCACACACATTAAACTGTTCGCTTTTCAAAGAAAGATACCTCAAACACCTTCTATTACACTACATCAAAGTTTGCTGACAAATATTATCTATCAGAAACATAATTGACAGGCGTTATGATGCTAACAACATTAATATTGGAACCTATATTATAACATGAGGTGATTATATCTAATATACGCACAATATTATCACTTCAAAGGAAGATAGAACGTCTATTTATCGTTAACACTATACACACAATATACTTACCAACCTTATTGAATCCCCTTTAAGGCTCTATTCTACAGTAAGCGGCAGATGAAAATGATCTTAATACCAAGGTATTACGAGCAAATCATATTTTATTAATATAATTTGGGATTTGTTCCGTCAATTGACTACACTCCGCTAGATGGTAAAAAACTGAGCTGCAGTCCATAAGGTATAGACGACCATTTTTGTTACTATTGAACTTAGAAGGTGCCGCATATCTTGACAGCTCTGATAGGGCTTTTTTACGTCCCGCTTGAAGTTGAATCCAGGACTGTAAGAAGATGTTTATAAATTTTCAAACGCGAGAGTAATCAATAAATTGGAAATTTTATTTTTATTAATTTATGTCTAATATGTACAAAATTTAATAAAGTCTCGCTTTTTTCCCTTTAAAATAGGCAGAGACTTTCTACTTGCTACGACTTTGGCATAAAATGAATGACACTTGCGTAAAATGCACGCCGGTAGCAGTTTAAAATTGACCGTTTTATTAATTTTGAGGTCAGACCGCACCTTCAACACGATACAGTACCTATTCAATAGATAATGTTCGGGTTTTCGAATACTGTACGACGATTTTCCTCTTAGCCTATCGACCTTCCTTAAACCAATTACCAAGCCCGCTCACTAATTTCTTTAAAGGTTCCTCGGTATACTTAATTGCCTTCTAGACTCGGGATAAGTAAGCTGATTTTTAAGTTACTTAATAAATTACTTGGTGTGCCAATTGTTAGCACTTGGTAATAACTTTATTATCACTTAATTTTAAAGGAGACTGTACTTGTAAAATATGGTAATTAGTCACCAAGCATTCTTTTGTCATCAAGCGCAGTTTGGAGTAAATTACCTTACAACTTTTTTCCTTTAATTTTTTTATTTATGTGAGTAACTTCACTACAAATGTGCGATCTGAAAATCTTGTAATTCACGTTGTTATTTATTTTCCTAAATATATTTCTTTCCTTCTTTTCCATCTTTGCATATACTTAGCAGAAGATAAATCGCAAGTAGCAGTTCTGCAGTAGGACGGAGAAGACTCTTGTCTCAAATCTCTCCAACCATTGTCGCACCATTAAAGCCTGGATATAATTACCAGCTCACATGTTTCCTTCTTCCTACAGTCCCGGGTCCTTTAAACGGGGCGTGATAAAGCATATGATGAGGCCATCAAGCTGAGTGTCACCATTATCACATAGATAGTATATGTAAGTAATGGTGACCCTCTTTCCTGAGACTTTGCATTCAGCTTAACGTCAGGCAAGGTAAAGTCTAATTGACGCGTCCTATATAAAAAAAAGCAAAAGAAAAAATCTGTCACATAAAGCGACTCGTTTCATTGATCAGAAGTAGATATGGTCTTTCTGATACTTTATGCCATACTGCGGGGTAGCAATAATTCGTTAATTTTTGGCAATCGAACTAATGCAAAACAAGAGTTGCAGTAGTTAACCGGACTACTGCCACTAGAAGTGGCAGTTAGTGCCTCAAGCTTCTAATATATAAGTGACAATAACTGATCAAAATCATACGGAACATTTGACCATGTAAAACTGCCTAATGAGTAGAATGAGTACCTCTGTATAAATTTTCGGCGACCTTTATATCATATATTTTTATATAAAACTGCGGTAGCCTAGTGGTATGGGTAATGGATTGCTGAGACGAGGTCTCGGGTTCAATTTTACCATGGCACACAACAATGACTTTTCGATGCTCTTCGAAGGTATGTGTGTATTTATCGCAGGTTTATAAGTGCCCGGTTAATGGCAATAGGCTCGCCCACCTTTGGACCGCCACATTGGAACCTAAATAAAAGCTGACGAAATGTGGGTGCTAGTACCTCTGCCTCCGAGGCGGGAGCTTGTGGCGGCCCTGGGAGTGAGGGTTCTCACGCTCTCCACCTTGCTCGCGGCGATGGTTCGCTGCGCGGATGCGTGGGCGGCCGGCGCCTCCTTCTGCGAGCAAGTAATGCTCGTGAAGGAGGAGGCGGGGCGGGAGCGGCAGCGGGAGCGACGAAGGATCGCAAGACAAGCTGCCCGCGCACGAAGGCAACTCGGGCGTCGGAGGTCGATGAACGACCTCCGCCCCCCATGAGCGCCGGCCTGGGGGTGACAGGTGAAGCCGCCTGTCACCCTGGCAGAAGCAGACCGCGGCGGTGGCGCGCGTGGTGCGCCTCCCCATTTCCGGGGACGAGTTGGGGACTCTGTAGTCCCCACACCCGAGAAGAGGGCCATATCGTGAGAGATGGCCCTGGGTCGGCCGGGGTGCGAGGGATATGCCTGTCAACCTCACCTTCGGCAACCAAAACGACCCACAGGCGGCGTGCGTTTTAGTCGGTTCGAGTCCGACATAACCTCCTCCACCGGCTCCGGTGGGGAGGTATCCGTGGGGATTTTGCGCACGTAAAAAAAAAAAAAAAAAGTACCTCTGCCTACCCCTTCGGAGATATAGGCGTGAGTTTATGTTATGTATTATATTTCAATACAAATTTTTTATTATGTTCTCATGGAAATGATTTTAGAATTCTTTTTTTAAACTTAAACTTTATGTTCTGCCAGTTTATACAACTACCGAATACATTTCAACATCATGTTCTATTTCCCCTGCCTTATTACAAATAGGTCTAATAAACGTACTTTTTAATACCGCCATTAAGTTGACAGCTCATTATGGGAACTGGTCTTAGTAGCCAAAGGCAATTCTTCTACATTTGTAATAATGTTTGCAAGTAATTACCGTGGACAGCAATAACCGCTTTTACTGCTTGCCTACCTTGGTGATGTCATAAAAGTATTTTACCATGATTGTGAGACTTGGAAAAGGATATTAAATACTTATTAGATTTACGAGCATCCAGCTAATGTTTAAATATCATTTTAGTGACTGTAAAGGTCGTAAGCAGAAATATCCCTACGAAAAATGCATAGACGTTTAAAGACATGGCAAGGAAAGCTGGATCAATTTTTTTTTTTAAGAATAATTTTAATTTAATTTGAATTTCAGCCTCTGTGATGTGGCAGTAGTGAACGCGACCGCTATGCAGGGGGTGCGGGTTTAATTTCTAAATATTTGTATGCATGAATATGGGTATTTACATTGGTCTGGCTATTCCTCGGAGAGCACGTTAACGAATATCTATGGCAATCGTTACGCGTGGTTGGAGTCCTAAAAAAGTTCAACAACTGGTCTATAGGCAAGGCTTCGATATTGTTGTTGAGTTGTGGAAGTCAGATGGTAGACGATCACGGAAAATATCGAAGTTTAGCTAAATCCGCAGTTATCGGACCCTAGACTCCGAGGTGAAAACTTTGGATGCGACTGGGATTAACGCTAAGATGAATAGGATGAAGTAGTAATTAAAATCAACGGTATTTATAAAGAAAGGGGTATATAAAAATAACCATTTACACTATACATTTCTCCAAGGTCGTCGGAACCAATTAAATTTCGCCTGCAAGCTAGTATATCTACTGATTGATGAACGTGACTTTGGCGCTGGGCTTTCCTTTTGGGGATATAGGTAAAACGGCAGACATCCTAAGCCCAGAACACCCAAGAACCTTTGCAGATGCGTGGAGACGTGTGTCCTTGGCAGTATTTTACCGTCCGTACCATGGGGAATGTTCTGATGAGCTCTCCCAATTAGTCCCACAATCCCCTTTCCTACACAGGACAACACGTGCAGGGCTTAGATGTCACCCGCACATGGTGCAGCAATATCCGTTCAAGAACCAAGCGGTTTGGTGACTCTTTTCTTTGTCGCACAATTAAGGCCTGGAATTCATTACCAGCTCACGTTTTTCCTTCTTCCTACAGTCCCGGGTCTTTTAAGCGGGGTGTGAAAAACCATAATATGATGAGACCATCAAGCTGAGTGTCACCATTGTCACATGGTATATCTGAGTAATAGTGACCCTCTTTTCTGAGAATTTGCCTTCAATTTACCATCAGGTAAGGCTAATTTACATGTCTTATATAAAAAAAATACCAGTTAACAGTTAAGCGATTCGGTCATTGGGTATACATTTGATTATTAAGTTATGTTTACGGGAATTAACGCGATCATGGTGTACGTACATACATCCCTTTGATTTACCCGATGTTTCAACCAGGTTGCACCGGCCGTGGTCACAGGGTTACTGGCTCAGTGGTGCACGGCAGCCGTCTTTCTTGATATTTTTAATAATTTATTTTCGCCATGTAGCTTAATAACACTTATAGTGGAACCTTGCCTCGAATACCTGAAAATACTTGTTCCATTTTGAAAATAACCCTTTGCCTATTCCTTCACGAATAGGTAAGTACAATGATTTGGATTTGCAATTTATTATAATAATAACAGTTTTGTATAATTATATTAGTTGTTTAAGCAGTTTTTAAAAATAATTTTATTTGTATTTTTGTTCTTTTAACTCTGTATTATTGTGAATCGAAATATAAAGTAATAGCCCAAATAACTGTTTAACTTAACATAATTTCATTTCACAATGTCTTCCTTCCAAGTATAACAATTATAACTTATTTACCACTGTGTACACTAGTGGAACTTTAGTTATAGGTTAGCAGTTAATTTTACGTTACTAGTGTGTACATAACCTTAGTTCTGTGTTTGTTCCTTGTGGTTGGTAACATGTTCCGGCTTATGACTTAAGAGCGTCCTTGGAGACGACTTAGTTACTTTGTTGAGCTTAATTAGGATATGTTACTTAGGAGTTATTTTTAACAAGTTTTTTGGTCACATAATAATACATAAATAAGCAAAAAGGTTGCCTGGTAGAAATCACTTTTAGTGATAAGGCCGCCTATTGTACTGTAACTTTAATTATGTCTGTATATCTATTATAATATTGGTGTGCAATAAAGAATTCTCTATCTATCTAATACATGTTAAGAAAGCAACTATTGTCGTTTCTAAAATGTGGATAAAATATATATCTGCTCAGTAGGTTTTTTATAAATACCACATTATACATAGAAACTTTAAGACCCAATACACAAGTTCATACATAAAATACTAAATGTTTGTACGGATCGGAAAACGAACCTATGATCTTATGACTTACCAGTCGAAAGCTTGACCGTAAAAGCACAGAGGTTGTCGATAGATATACAATTATTATTGTATTTTGTTTTTGTTTTGTGTGTGGGAAGATTTTATTTTTCTTTTGTGATGACTTCACTTGTTCACTAAAATGAGTAGTTAGATGAGTAGTTTGAACTACTCAAACATTCTTGATCTATGTACCTTATATTTGTATAGTCTATTTTGGGGCTGTTTAACATTAGACTATATATACAGCCCAGACTCAGCATCAGATGCATGGCTCGAGTCAACAATAGTGCCCGAAAGATGGCAATAGGCTCACCCCCTACTACGTGTGACCGAATTCAATGATTGGTGAAATATGCGTGTTAATCAACCTCTACCTAACCCTTCGGAGATAAAGGCGTGATTATATGTATGTTTGTATTTTTGGACTAATCTCAAAAAATATACGTTTAAAATAATACCTACAGTGTTTCAATCGAGACATATCTAACCATCTAGGTGTGAAGTTTCATTGTTGGAAGAAATATCTTATTTACACGTTTGATCTCGCAAACATTCTATCTTCCTGACATCAGCTTCGTCCTACATCCCGAAAAAGGATTTCCCCCAAGTGATGGCGATAATCTTCATCGTTTGGATATTTGTTTACGTTTATAGTCTGTAAATGGGTCACCCACACATCACAGTGTTGTATTTTGTTGACGAGTGCACGCTACGCAATGCCGCACGATTTATACTTGTTTGACACGCACTAAAATAGTTTAAGGTGTTTTATTACTTATTTTTATACCTTTGTGTGCAATGTAGAAATGTAAAAATAGAATGAATATCTCTGGCATTTACTTTGAAAGCGCCTTAAACCTAGTAAACTATTGATTATTGTGTCTTTAATGTCTTTAATGCAATAATACAATAAAATGTATCCCGTGCCTGCTGGAACCACTGGGTCTCAGCAGATCCGACGCCAAAAGACTAGACAGTATGACTGTTGTCCCATGGAAACATTTAGAATGTTATTCTTGTTATTTAGAGGTACTATAAATAGGTAAACGAAAAATAAACTTTATATTTTTGCCTCTTGACAGAATGACAGCTGGACCTGTGGGATAACAGTAGGTCACGCATTGCAATGTCAGTGACTGACAGGTATTAAATTTGACGAATCATTATCATTAACTTAATTAATAAACCTATTCCCATTTGATTAGCTTCCTTAGAATGTTTGTCATTCTGCGGGAGTGTCCCTGTATTTTTTTTTTTTTTTTTTTTTTTTTTCATTATGATGTACTCGTTGTTAAACGATTACTCATACAATTACAATCTAGACCTTGAGGCTAATAAGTAATTTAAATTTAACTTAATTTACTAACACTTACAAGTTAAGAATGTATCCATTGACACTTTTCTTATAGTCTCTATTGAAATTAAAAGACACTTTGTTCTTGTGTTCTTTAAACGTAGCACTCACTGTACATAGTTACACTGACTTTACTAAAGTAACTCAAAAGGTTTAGTTCTTTTTAGTCTTCTCACTATGTCCGTGGTGTCAAGTAGCTGAATAGCCTCGACGTTCACATGATGAAGAAGCCTTTGTTCGTGTGCTTCAGCGTGTTTCTTTATAACATCAGTTACAAGATCCACTCCAAGGTCTCGGTGGATGTCCTCATTTCTGACGTACCAGGGAGCATTTACTATAGTCCGAAGTACCTTATTTTGGAATCTTTGTATGATTTCAACGTTAGTCCGTCTTGTACATCCCCAAAGTTGAATGCCGTATGTCCATACAGGCATGAGTACTTGCTTGTATAAAAGTACTTTGTTATACACTGACAAGGTGGAATGTCTGCCAAGTAGCCAGTACATATTTTTATAACGTATGTCTAGCGCCTGTCGTTTCTTTTTGACATGAGCCTTCCAGCGAAGTTTTGCATCTAGCGTCATGCCCAAGTATTTTGCCGTATTTTCGTATGGTATTACACGATTATTAATGTATACTGATGTATGTTCAGCTCTTTGGTTTGTGAAATCAATATGTGTCGATTTTGACTCATTTAGTTTGATTTTCCATTTTTTTGTCCAGTCGGTGATGGCATTGACGGCAATTTGTACCTTCTCCACTGCTTCTTTGTGATTGACACCCGTAGCCATGATAGCTGTGTCGTCTGCAAATGTAGCTATGACGCTGTTGTTTGTTTCAGGGATATCGCAGGTATACAATAGGTACAGGATAGGTCCAAGAACACTTCCTTGCGGTACACCAGCTTTTATTTGTTTGATATCTGAATAAGCATCTTCATGTCTCACTCTAAATGTCCTCTTAGTTAAATAGGATTCTAAAATGTCCACAAATTGTTTAGGGATCATTTTACCTAATTTATATATAAGACCTCTATGCCATACTTTATCAAATGCCTGAGCTACATCCAGAAATACTGTAGAACAAACTTTCTTTTCTTCTAATGTTTTTTCGATAATATTGGTTATTCTGTGTATTTGGTCTATTGTGGAGTGTTTTTCTCTGAAACCGAATTGGTAGTTAGGAATCAGTTCTTTATCTTCAATAATAACTTTTAAACGCCTGAGTAGTAGTTTTTCGAACAATTTTGCTATAATTGGCAAGAGTGATATGGGTCTGTATGATGTTACTTCATGAGGTGGTTTTCCTGGTTTAGGTATCATGATAACTTCAGCAACTTTCCACATACTAGGCACATGTTTTAATCTAAATGTGGCATTGATGAGTGTTGTAAGCTTTACAATTGCTTTACGTGGGAGATTTTGTAGGAGTTCTCCAGTGATTAGGTCGTATCCCGGTGATTTCCTTTTAGCCAAATTTTTGATCATGTTTTTAACTTCTTTTGGGGTAACAAGTTTTATTTCTAAGTTCTCATACTGCGTCACGTCCAGTGCTATACTTTCAGAGCTTTCCTCGCTGTTCGTTTGAAAAATTTGCTCGAGATGTTCTGCAAATACAGTTGCTTTCTGTTCATTATTTATGGCCCAATTGCCATCTATTTTTTGAATAGGCGAAATGTGAGTGATGGGCTTTTTTAAGCTTTTAGTGGCTTTCCATAGTGAGTAATCAGAAGTGCCATTACTTGATAGTTGACTAAGGTAATTATTTGTTGTCTCGTCGTGAAAATCCTGAATTGCTCTACTTAATCTTTTTGTGAGTTTATTTAGCAGAGTTTTATCAGGTGGATATCTACATTGTTGCCACTTTTGCCTCTGGATTCGCTTTATGGCTATAAGATTTCTAATTTCCACTGGATATCTTTGAGTTGCAACTCTTCTTTTCATTTCAGGTGTATTTCGCCAAGCGCAACGTTGGATGTCCGTAATAAACTTTGCAACTTCGTCATCTACTTGCTGTTTGTCTTTAAGGGATACTTTTAGGTCTATACAGCAGTCTAAATCAAATTGGAAGCTCTCCCAGTCAGTGTATTTGTTCACTAAGGTTGGACTGCTTTCTTTTTGTATTATTGTCTCGCTTAGAGTTAAGATGATGGGTGAATGATCGGAATGCATGTCATAGCCTTCTTCTATATTAAGGTATGCAGCTGATAGATTCTTATAAATAAAGAAGTCTATCAAATCTGGTTTTCTTCCAATATCGGTAGGCCAATAAGTGGGTTTCCCCGTTGAAATCACATTGCACTTGATTTCTCTGATAGCACATAGCAATTCCTTACCCTTGGTATTAGTTAGTCTAGACCCCCAAAAAGTGTTCTTTGCGTTAAAATCACCTCCAAATATGAATGTGTTTCCTAGAGCTTTCAACATATTACTGTACTGCTCTGTTTTCAGCGCATACTTGGGTGGAATATATACAGCTGATATAGTAATATCATGAAGTTTGGTTCGGATTACAACAGCTACAGTTTGTACAAATTGTTCTTCACATTTATGTTTTAAATAATGGTAGATTTTTTCTTTAATAATGATGGCACTGCCACCACTCGCAGTGTTGTTGGGATGCAGTGCATGATATATGTTATAGCCTTTAATATGAATAAAAGATTCTCTTGTAAAGTGAGATTCTGATATGAGGCATACATCAATTTGCTTTGTTGTTAAGACTGCTTGCAACTCGTTTCGATGCTTAAGGAGACCGTTTGCATTCCACGTCATAATTTTTAGTACGTTTTTCATTTTTGGATGTATTGAAAAGGTAATTGTTTGTTCTCAATGTTTCTTAACCTTTGGTCAAAGGAAGTCAACATGCTTAAAATTCTACTAATATTTTCGTCTGTAGTAGTGTTATCAGAATTCGGGGACACCGTTGGCTGTGACAGTGACTGCGTTGCTTTTGTCATTTGCGCAAAAGACACACTACTTGTTACCTTTTTATGAGTAGAACGGGGTGGTTGTTGTCTCTCAGCAGCAGGGGCCGGGATATTAGGCGTAGCTACTTTTCTTTTGGAGGCTTTATTTTTCAATTGCTGTAGTTCTTTAGCTACAATACACCCTCTGTAATTAGCCGGGTGAGGCTCGCCACAGTGCACACATTTAGGTTTTGTAGCTAATGATTTTGTACAGTCCTTGGTGAGGTGTTTGCCAGTGCACTTCACACACCTTGGTTCCTTTGAACAGTATTTTTGGGTATGACCATATGCTTGACACCTTTTGCATTGTGGGATTAATTTAGATGTTTTTAAAGGCTGTACATCTACCTTACAGCCAAGTATGGCCTTAATGCCATAGATGTGGTTAATGTCTTCATCTTTTTGGAATGATAACATAAACATGTTAAGAGGTTCCTTCGTCCTCCAGCTTAGTTTATTGACAGCTTCCTGAATTTTATAGCCTTTAGCATTCAGGTCTTCTACTATTCTGTTTGGCAGACACGACGAGTGCAGGTTTTTGACCATAACTCGTATTGGTCTGTCTTGTTTATTCTCATACGAGTGCCAGAGACAGTTATTTTGCAACAATAATTTCGTTACAGCTCTGTATGAGTCTTCATCCTTGGCGTTTATTTTAACGGTTTCCCCGTTCATCATCTTTACGATGAATGAATCCCCGTTTAGACTGGTCAAAAGAAGGTCGTAGAACTGTTGGTAGTTCCTGATTTTTTCGACTATGATTGGTGGAGGTTGTGGTACCCTTTTTTCTTTTGGTTTCTCGGGTTTTGTGCCATCCTGA
The DNA here is from genome assembly GCA_963662185.1 of Eilema griseolum. Classification (NCBI taxonomy): domain Eukaryota; kingdom Metazoa; phylum Arthropoda; class Insecta; order Lepidoptera; family Erebidae; genus Eilema; species Eilema griseolum. The sequence continues at coordinate 24,643,629 of OY759233.1, read as the reverse complement.
GATTCTTTTAAGCTTCCTCCTTGTGAAGGATGAGATAGTGAAATGTTTAATTTCCGTTTCTTCCTACTTTTTTGTCTTACCCACTCTGTTTCTCGGGCAAGTTCCTCATCATCAGTCCCATATTCGACTGCCTCTTGTGGTTTGTTGTTCGTTAATTGTTCCTTCTCTAAAGGAACATTCTTTTGTTCCTGAATCAGTTCCAGCTGTTGTTGAAGTGATTCTATCTGACTACTGAGGTCTTTTACTAGTTTTTGTAGTTCGAGGCGTTCATTCTGTTCCTCTTTGTATCGGGTGTACAACTGATGCTCGAGTTCAGTTTTGAGAACTACTTTGCTTGGTGAACCCATAATTGAGTACAAGTTATAATTTTAAAAACTATAACTTACCATTTGTTTGCACAATTACACATGATTCACTTAAGGCGGTATGTAGGTCATCGCGGCGACTGTGTCGTCAAGACGCGCCGGAATGGGCTGCTGCGTCAACAGTTTTACACGAGCGCGAACTTGTGCAAGAGCGTATATGACGCGACCGTTCTCGTTAGAAGTCAACTGACCCTGTATATTGATAGTCATTCTGTTTGTATACGTCATATCGCACAGTACACAGTGGCGTGTACCAGTTAGTCCTGCTCAACAACAGATTGTAACAAAGTAATGGACATTAGACATGGTAGCACCAGGTGCTATGCCGCATATTGCGCTAGACCGTGTTGTGTTCCCAGCGGTGAGTAGGGTAACCAGAGCTCACTGGAGAATTCGTGCTGTCAGTGGGAAGACTAAAGGCTTGCCCTGCTTTGTCTTCTACACTGACGGCACATACCTGTGCTTACAGGGTCAGCAGCGCGAGTGTGGCTCCTCTGGTGTTAGACACGTCTACTACTTTCCATCGTAACTACTTTCCACGGATCACCTGGCCGTGTGCTTATCTGCCACATAAGTGGAATAAAAGAAAAACCTATGTCCAACAGTGTATTACAATATTCTAACTTCTGATTGATCGTAGCATCGGGGCTAGTAATGAAACGTCTATAAAATCCAAGACTACCTTTCAAAGAAGTTAGGTTAGATCTGATCACAATCTCAAAAGACGGACCAACACTGCACCTAGCGGCTCAGCGCTTGGGGGATACGTCGAGGAGTACGTAGGGTTCCCAATGGTTCACTCACTAAGTCGCGGCGTATAGCACACGGCAGGTTTTTTTTTTTTTTTTTTTTTTTTTTTGTTTTTTTTTTTTTTTTTTTTTTTTTTTTTTTTACGTGCGCAAAATCCCCACGGATACCTCCCCACCGGAGCCGGTGAAGGAGGTTATGTCGGACTCGAACCGACTAAAACGCACGCCGCCTGTGGGTCGCTTTGGTTGCCGAAGGTGAGGTTGACAGGCATATCCCTCGCACAGCACACGGCAGGTTGTTTAAGTGTGGTGAGAGTTCCAAATACCTGCGCGGCTTCCCCGAGCCCGCAGAATGCGGAAGGTACATTTAATAATGCCTGAAGTCTGATCATTATCTAATTCAATTTACTTTTCATTATAATCACTGTCTCATACATACTGTAAGGTACTCACTCACAGTATGTATACTGTAGGGTAGAGGTACTTCCCCAATCGGACTGCTCAATTTGGACGAGAATACCGTCGTGTCCTACCTTCTCAGTACTTGACAACAAGTAGTCTTAACCTAGCGATAGGTCTCATATCAGGATCGCTGTTCTCTGACTTCAACGTAACTTATGTTAAAAAACTTAGTAATGCCTACTTGAATTTGGAACACCGCATGAAAAGTAAAAATATCAAAAAGCTTGTATTAACAAAGCACGCTCTTATATGTACATGTTATCATTACTTCCTACCTCTTTCACAACTCAAAATTTCCATATCTAAGTACATGACAAAATACTCTCAATGATGCTTACCGAAATAGTCACATAAATGCGTACCACATTATACATCTGTGAACTAGCATTAGACGTAAGCTGCCATATGTTAGTTCCCAAGTGCCGTCTCCAAGAAATTCTTTTTATTTTTTCTTCGTTGAATATAAGACTATCGTAATAGATGAAAGTTCCCGAGTGAGTAATGTGTGATGTAAGCTAATTTATTTTTTTAGCTTCTGATGAAAGTTTGTTTGTATTTATTTGATATTATAATTTATAGGATAATATGAAAAATATTAAATATCTAATATAAATAATATGAACGTAGTGTTACGCGCATATGTATGTAGCTTTTTTTTTGTTCCTGTCTACAGGTATAACGCCTGGAAGGAAAGATATTCATCTCCCGAGTGTCATAGGGCACATAAAATGTCAACAAAAACTATGCGGTGGATTTTTGATGATGAAGTGTTTTTTTTTTATATTAAAATTTATCGAGAAGGAAGGGAATTAGGAGATTAAAATAAAAATATATATGTCATATCATAACTAAAAAGACAAAATATAATAAATGCGACCCTACTGCTGTCTAAAAGACCGTCTGCTATCAAACTCGTTTCGATCTTTTAGACAGCAGTCGGAATTTTTTATTTTTTAATAATTTATTATTTTAATGCCAATATACCCGAACAATCCAGCGGCTGGGCCTTGAGGTGACTTTGCATAAATCCGAGGCCATGTTCTTTCATGGACCTCGGCGCACGCCACCACCTGGTTCCAGTCTCACAGTGGGAGGCACTCTCATTTGCGCTAAGCCCCAGATGAAATATCTGGGGCTCATGCTCGACGGCTAGTGGGACTTCGAGGAGCATTTCCGAAGTCTGGGCCCCAAATTGGTGGGCACAGCCAACGCTCTGACGCGGCTACTGCCCAACTTGAGGGGCCAGGAAGACTCCTGCAGGAGACTCTACGCGGGTGTCGTGCGGTCCATGGCCCTGTACGGGTGTCCTGTGTGGGCGGACACCCTGAGTGATCGGCATATGCCCCTGCTGCAGCGTCCGCAGCGGAAGTTGGCGTGCCGCATCATAAGGGTTTACCGCACGATATCGTTTAACGCGGCGAGTCTCCTCGCCGGATCGCCACCGTGGATCCTGGAAGCGTGATCCCAATCGGCGCTATACCGGTTGCGAAAGGCGGCGCGGGAGCGGGGTCACGATCCCGAGCCCGAGAAATTCGGGCCGTGAGATCCTGGCTCCACAAGAACAAGGTGGATGAATGGGAGCTGCGACTTGGGCGACCAAGCACAGGGTGCGCCGTAGTAGCAGCGGTAATACCCATCATGGGGGAGTGGCTAGAGAGGCCACACGGCAGCCTCTCGTACCTTTTGACGCAGATGATCACCGAGTTGGTTGGCCCTGAGTCGGCCGGGGTGCGAGGGATTCCGACATTATCTCTTCCACCGGCTCCGGTGGGGGGGTATCCGTGGGGAAAAAAACACATGCTCAAGTGTAATTTATTTCATTGATTTATTGTTACTAAAGTAACGTTGTCATACGAGTTTGAAATAACTTTCCTACAATCGTTTTCTAATGTGACGTTTTATTGTAAGGTTACTTAAAAAAGCATACGAATACCTTCACAAGGTGAAAATGCTAAACTTTTTTTTTCTAATTTATTATCTCTCACCATACCTGAGTGACTAATGAGCATATCTGAGTAATAAAATAACTACTTAACTCAAATTAAATCTTTTTTTTATACCACTTGGTTGGGAGAAAAGCACACGGCCCACCTGATGGGAAGTGGTTACCGTGGCCTACGGACGTATGCAACACCAAGGGAGTCAAGAGAAACCAAGGAATGACACAATCACGATGCCAACCCTGTAAGCATAAGGGTTTCTGTGCCGTCAGTGTAAAAGACAAACCAGGACAAGCTTTTGGTCTTCCCACTGACAGTACAAAAACTCTCCATTGAGCTCCACCACCAGGAACACAACACGAGGTTATTATGACCGCGGTATTCTGTAGGATGGAGGTCTATCTATCATCTATCTACCTAACATTGGGTTGGTAAAATTTCTCATTTAATATTTGTAATACTAATCTTTGATGTGATAACGAACGGCGTGGCTTGTTCGGAATTACCTCTCAAATGAACGGCTTGGAGCCGTAATCACGGACCTGATTATTTTATTATCATTGTTTTAATATTTCAATTTCAATCTTGCCACAGCCTGCCGTGAAATAACTTAAAAGTTCTTAATTAGAAGTAGGAAATATTATTTATATATAGTTATTATATAAAAAGCAAACCTACTAAATTAAGTTTTGCTTTAGTCCCGTTTAACAAACATCACTTCAGGGGCTAATGCAAATGCTAAAATAGAGTATTTTAGTTAAAAAGTGACATGAAGTCTTTATTCAGAGCTCTGAGTCACGACTTTATGCCACTTTTTAACTCAATATAATTTTGCTCGTCTTTTTACCATTGGAAGGATAGCATTATATTTTACTTGTTCAGTAAAGTCGACGATGGATAAAGCTTACCCATTAGGGAACCTAAGTAGATTCTAATAGGTTATAATAGATAATAGGTTATAATCTATTTATTTTATCTTCAAAACACGAGTAAATACTTAAAGATAAGATATTTTTAAGTGGGGTACTTTAGATATATTTTGCATTATTATGTATTTAAGACCCCTACTAATTTTCAGCTCCTTGCAAATTTATGCAAGCTTACCATTTTATTTGTTCTATTTTGACTAGCAGTACTAACACCTTTTACAGGTTTCTTAATTAGGTACTGTCTCTAAGTACACAGCAATCCTAAAGCACTTTCAGCAATTTTATTGGTCTACGCTGTCTCCTTGCTTTATGCAATAAACAATTAAGTACTTAACAGTAAAATTCAGTTAATCCGTTTTATATACAACTGAAGCGGCGGAAGCGTTTACAGCTTATATTGTGAGTTATAAACTTAATACAGGTTTTGAAATTGAGGGTGCTCGATTTTCAAACATAAAATATTTATTGCATTGCATCACACTGAAAATCGATCGTTTCAATTTTGTACTAAATTTATTGTTCCTTTTATTATCACGATATAAAATGAATTATGATATTTAAACGATAGTCGTTTAAATATTATAATTTGAGCATGAGCATATCAGCTTCACTATGGATACCAATTTTGTCAGAATTAACCCTCGAGCTTGAAACCGGTTTGTTAAATTTAAGTGTTCAACTTTTATTTCAAATCAACTTTTGTCATTGACTGTACATACACTCTTTTTTTTATCGAGCAAATATCCACTCGGATACCCCTCGCTGAGGCCAGTGGGGTGATTATGTCGGGCACAAACCGACCAAAACCACACGGCCGTCTTGAGCCATTAGTTCCCGGATGTGATGTGTGGGTAGCCTCTGGCATATCCCTCGCGTACATACCATCCTCTGACTTAATTTTGAATTTTAGATGATAGTGGTACGCTGTATTTTGTCCTTCTAAAGGAACCCCAAGTGTTAGTCCTGGAGTGCATTTCCTCGTATTACTGTTACGAACTCTTCTCTCCGTTTTTTTTTATATTTACAAGTTACCTTCAATTAAAAGTTATATTATACTCTAGTGTAATAACCTTAAAGTACTTTGCTTCGTGGAACTGTATAAATAATTTAACTCGAGTGAATCCACGGACAATTTTTTTTTTAGTATTATCCGTTTGTACTGAGAGTTAATTAGATGCTCTTCCTATAAGCACTTAGTATGCAAAATAGATAGAATTAATTACTTAGTATCGGCTATCACCGGTGTACTAATTGTGAACATAGCCCGCAAGGGAGCGACAAGCGGTTTGTACACATGATATCATCACATGAGCAACAGCTCGATTTAGGTAATGTAATTTCACTGCTACCTACGTAATCAACTACTGGCATGAAAACCCGAAATATACATCTGTTGTATCGTGTTCAGACTTTTATAGTATTGAATCAAATGGTCTTTGTGTTTAACTTCAGTATTTTTCATGGTCAGAGTTAATTTCATCAATATTATTGACTCAATCATAGGAGGTTCACTGAAAAGCATAGACATTTTATTTATACACAGTATATAGAATGTGTTCTATTTAATTTCTGTATTTGACATAATTATTTTAGATAACATTTGAACTATGAAAAGAATCGGTAATAATGTAAAAACAATATAGTGTATAATTACTTAATTTTATAATTTAACTTTCACTACAGTATAGGAGATATACTAATTAAGAGAAAAGAAGGCAAAGATAGTAGAGACACAACAAGTATAACTATGAAAAAAACAAAAAATAAATAATGTATAAATAAACCATTGGAAAATGATTCTTTCGCTGGTTTGGTAGGTTAGGTCCACTGAGAAGATACTAGCTAGAAACTGAGATAACTAGATTATCCTTTTCTTAATTTGCTTTAGTTTACAATTTATGGTGTGAGAACAAGCAAGAGACTTATGTTGACCACATTTACATTATCAAGATACTCATCTACTGTACCTTAGTACTTCATTAAAATAACCTCAGAACGCAGATCAACCAGTCAGCATATTAATACGCATGACACAGCAGATTAGCAAATTATAATTGTATCGATTTGACTGACATGATAACTCACGAAAATGAAACCAAAAAACTGCTGCCAAATATTCAGAAAGACGCGGATCTCGTACCTGGCTTTTGTAATTCTAAAACCACACAATATACTTCATCAATCTTGCAACTTCTTCATTCCACCAATATCACTATAACTTATATTATCTAAATCATTTTCAGCACCGTAGAAAGACTTTCGAACAAAGGCACAGCGAGCTATTGTTAGTAGTAGACTTATGACACATTTTAATGATGAAGCCACACTATATCGCGTGTGGTTAGGAGAGAATTTATGCTCAAGAAAATAAATAAAAATGTACTCCAGCTTCAGATTCTTTATAAATCTGATGAGCTCTTCCAATCAGTCCTCTTACGTACCTCTTATTAAATATCATTCTTTTTCTGTAACATTTGTAATGATACGTAAATCATTTTAAAATAGCATACTTGAAAATCGCCTCTAGCATCTTTTTCGTGAAAAAAGATAAGAGTTCACGTAAACAGTCACAATAGATGTCCACGCAATTATATCGACATACAAAAGAAAAGGATTGCACTATAATCATTGTCCATAATATATTTCAAGTACAGTCACAATACAATCAAAAGCTTATCTCTGTGCTTTCAAGCAGTAGGTACTGACAATGACAGAAGCACTTACGGGCATCGGTCTATTATTACCAGAACAAAAGTTATTGGAAACAAATTGCTGTAATCATTTGGTTTTGCTTCTATATTTCTGTTCAGAAAGATTTTTATTCATATTGTGTGCAGTTTAGTTTAGAAATAAAAAGTATATAATAACTTAATAGACACTGCATACTTTTCAACAGTAACTATTTTTATTGTTAAAATGTAATCAAAGTACAAAAGTGCACCCATTACTGGCATCCACGATTATTTTATTTTAGATCCAAATTGAAAGTCTATGTGATGGCCAATTACAAGTTTTCACACATAAAAAGTTTAAAAGTATTATGATACATTCAATTTTGGCAGTTTTGAGCTTAAAATTAAAACAAGGATTGAAAGATAATGAAGAAGGGCTATCAAGCTTATATATGCAACCAAATAATTACTTTCATCGGCGACTTTAAGTCATATCAAGCAAATGTAATCAAAATGTTATAGAACTATCAATCAATCAAACCCATCGTAGTCCGTAGGCCTTTCCGAATGTTGGTAGGCTTTGGCCAACTGTTTTCATGCTGGCCAGGCGGATTGGTACAGGGTTTTGATTATAGAACTAAAACGATGTTTAATTATGAATCGCAAACAGTTTCTCTTAAAGTAGAATTTGATTGTGGCAATCCACTCAAACGTTCCCAAAACTTCGACATGAACTTGCACACGAAACCTTATCAAGGTATAATATTGAATAGTACGAGTACCTTTGTGTGGAGTAAAACCCGCAGGTATTCGTAGTTGGAATGACTTCTCTTGGTCGAAAGGCGGTATTCGGTCGAAATTTGCCTTTTGTAATGTTATCTGACTACCGTTGTCACAATGTAAGATTAATTGTTCGGTTTCATCTCTATGTCGTACGTCACAGGTCTTTACAGGATGAAATAATTGTTTTCCTTATGCGGAACTTTGTTGCGCTGCCAAAGATCCTGTTTGAAAAACTAAAGTAGCGGAAATAGCAAATTAATTCTTTTTTCTTGAATATAAAATCGTATTTTAAAAAAGGAAAATGATACACAGCTAAAAAACTTAACTTATTAGGGAAAATTTAATTAAATTCGTTGTACTTATAATATTGGAATATGACTTATTGGTTATTGACGATCATTTCTTTGCTAGTGCCAAAATGTCAACAATTGCAGTAATTATTTCTGAAGTCATTGAAAGATTTAATAATCTTTATAATTCTTCTCCCATTTTCCTCTTTACAGTTCTCCCAATTTAGTCTTTTATTTTACCTATTAAAATTTTGATTAGGTGACTAACTTTTAACTTTTAGAGGAAAGATTTTTTAATTGGTTAAAATAGAAATCCACTCTGTTACGGTTCTCATAGTTAAATTAGTTATCTTTATGTGTTTTGAATGGATGTGTTTTTCCTCCTGACCATTTGATCTACATAAACTATACACGACTAACATGAATATTCTCTGAAGAAATTAAAAAGGTTTCTCGTTACGTACATGAGTCACAAAGGGACAGCCTACAAAACTTTTCCTTTATATTCGAAATTCAAGTATGTTACAAGTAAGACATAACGCTGTAATAAAACCTTTATGTACGGCGCTTAAAATAAATTACCTTTTGTTACCCTACAAATATTTTACTTGGCTAACTTATATATTATGGGAATAGGGTGAATTTTTTGGACTATGTAATGGAAATTCTATGGAATATAATAGTAATAATGTATTGCGTGACCTAACAGAAAAATTTAAAAACACTGCTGGAGCCAAACATCAAACACAGGCCTCACGATCAGACGCAAATAGGAGCGAATACTCACATGCCGCGGGACTAAGGATCATTTTCCAGAACTGATGACAAATTGTATTCTAGATGACCGTTCTAATGTCATTGTGAGACACGATTCACAAAACTATGAGATTGTAAACCTATATAGTAATATAGTATGATCTATCTTGTGCTATCACATATTAGGAGAATTTTAAAAGTCTTTGAATGCCTTTAGTAAATTAATCATGTCCGACGCAACTTCACACAATTATTGAACAAAAAAGAAGTTTCAGCAACTTGCCATTGTTCTCACAATACATGACTAGTTGGATTCACTTCTATTCATTGCCTTATCTGAAGTTCCCAGCGATAAAGTATATATTCTCGGACTGTCTGAACTTTTTAACACTTCAGGGACCAAGCATTGGTAGGTAATAATTAAGGTTCTTGTCACGATTCTAAAGTACCTTGTGGAAACTTGTACAAGTTGTGTTTTTCTTTTATCTGCGTATTACTTTGTCCTTTGTCACTGTCTTTCTTTTCAAGAACTAATGATTTTAGAACTCCAGATTTAATTTACGTTTTATCATTATTTATAGATGTATCTTTGACCTGGTACTTTGTATAGGTAACCAATGAACATGTTAGATTACTTTCGACATTATGTTTCAGTAAGATTTAAGTGTCGTGTTTACATTAAAACCATGGGCTTGTGACAAAAATAACACCATTAATATGACCGTTTTTGAGTTAAACTCTACTCAAAACTGGGTAAACTATATGTATTTAAAAGAATATAAAAGTGTTATGAAAGTGTGTGTGAAAAGTTGAATGATTATACTGATCAATAGTGTAACGGAGTGTGACACTGACACAAAGGGAGGATCTTTTGACCACCGTGATCAGGCTTCAGGCTACGACCCTACAGTAGATATTAGGGTTGATTAAAAAGAGATTGTCCTATTTCGATACATGTTTTGTGGTTATCAATATTCAATAGATAGTAATCTTCAATTTTTACTCTTCTGTGATTTCAATTTAATAATAAAATATATGTATATTGATCCACTGATCAAAAGTGTATTGGACTAGTAATGATGAGCGATGTGTTTTGCATAAATTAAGTTCCGTAGTTCTATGTCTCACTAGACGACGTCATGCATTGAATATCAGAATGGTAACCACAGAAGGGAAGTATTTTTTAATTAAATTTAATAGTCTTGGTACTGAGTATGACTTCGCTTCATTAAAATTCCATGTTCATTAGATTAGTCATTTTCTTAAAAACCAGTTAGTCCAGAGAGAGAGACTCAGATAGAGAGTGACTTTTTATTGTATAACGTTTTGAACTATTGCTATAGGAGTACTACAGTTGTAGTAGTAGTTGTAGTACTCTAAAAAGTTGTAAGGACATTAAACTATGTCATAACCCTATAAGATAAGGGACATTTGAAGATACGAGTAGGTATTATAATATTAAGCATACAGTGTGTTGTAGTTCTGAAACTTTTAATTTGCCATATACCTACCCAGCAAAATGCGTCAAAAGCTTTAAAGTTATAAAAGCGGACTCTCAATGAAGTAGAAAGATGTCTTAGAAATGTTACCCCACCGACTTAACGTGCTGGTTCTGTGAGACTTAATCATGTGGAGTGGCTTTTCAAAGTAGATTTAAAATTGAATCTCAGCATTAGTTCGAAACTTAGGAACTTTAATTTCATTTCAAATAGGTATGTAATAATTTGATTATTATTGTTAATGAAAAATTTAAAAAAAATTCTGACGTTTTCGAAATACAAGGCGGAGCTAATAGTTCCTATGGTAAATGGTACCGTGTATCTCCTATGGTTTCAATATTTTTCATACATTTCTAGCTAGGTAAAAACAAAAGCTAAGGCCTACTAATAAAAAAAATTACACAGAGGGTATATGCAGCAGCAGTTACGTCAAAATTGTCATAAAAATATTTTAGAGATATACATGACTACTTTAAGGAATTACGTTCTATTATATGTACTTACCTAGATAATTCTATAATTCTATAATAGAATTCTATAACAATTATGTCAAGATAGACAATGCAAAGCGTCCCGCATAGAAATTCTATTGGCGAACTAACAATAGACGTACCAGATATGCGTCGGTAGCCATGTTTGCTATATTGCCTTACTGGAAGGCTGAGTTATAGGAGCTGCAAATGGCAATATAGATATCACTCACCAAAATAATTTCAATCTTATGCAGGTATTAATAGGACTGAAAATGTAAAAGCAATCTATTTCACCCTGTATTGGTTTTAGGAGTTAAGAGCTGAAAGGATGGAGATTTGGTTATTATGTGACATGCTTTGAATATAATTAGGTTAGTGTTGGATGTAAATTTTGAATATATCTACATGATGTGGCTTTCTTATAAGATACGATCCTGTATTGATTGGAGGGAACAGATGTGGAGCATAGGGAAATGTAAATGTTTATTCGTAAGAACTCATTTAAGTGGGTACGATACGAATCTGAACAATGGAAGCCTTTCTATAGCCTCTTTAGGGCTTGAGACTGTTGGAAGCTTACGCAAATTGAAGTTATACCAAATAAATTGCTATAGATTACGTTAACAGTGGCTTTATTTCTATTTTAAGGGGTTTTCGTGCTGTATCAGATAATTATAACAGTAATTCACTTTTTCAGTAGTTGTTCATCCGATTGCAATAATATGTTAACCTATTGCAACCACTTGTGTGAAAGTTGCGGGCATAATACCATTATTGATTTCAATAGATGACAATTTAATCTGATTACAGAATTGTTCTATGATTTTTCTGTACGTAACGCTAACAGTTAGTACTGCCATAGACTGTTGAAATCACGGCAAGATTTTCGCGGTTTGCGAGATCTGGTCACACACAGTTTAAAAAAATCTTACCCAATGAACTTTTATTATTCGCTAGCTTGCTACTTATTTCTGTATATATTAAAATAGGTGTGAACAAGATGCATATAAGTGAAAGATTAATATTCTGCTGTTTAGCGGGCGTTGATACAATCGACCAAGATTTGACCACTTGTCAGTCGGGGAAATATTGTATGTCAATCCTTGATCGCTTGTCATTTATAGAAACAAAATTTGTAGGAAAATAACATACTATTTCATATAGGCGGTGAGTATACGGGCAACGAAAACTCCACGAAGCAAATCAAATAACTACGTTTGGATGGTAAATCAGATTCAAATACATTCAATATAAATTCAAGTACAAACTAGACGCTCCTCTGTACACACAACGTAGCTCTATACATATGCTTGTACGCAAACATGCACACACACAAGTATGCATAATATGAATGGAAACTTTGTACGTTTCATGTAAAACAGTTGTTATCTGCAAGACCGTCGTAACCGGGATTTGATAAATAGGGTAAACAGATAATTACTTCAAAGTCCATAGAGATGACTAAATTCTATACTGACTCAGTACAGACATTATCATAAATCTAAGACATTCTAGAATGACACTTCGTTCTGAATCTGCCAATATACACAATCTGCCCTCAGATAAATCAATATACAGGAGTGTATGTCACTTTAGAATACGGACCTCAGTGTATGATTTGGGACTGACATGGTCATTTGCATTAATAGTGTTAAACTCGCCGGTATATTTACCATGTTTATTATTTTTGCAGAGTTACCGATATTTCGGCGCTGTTAACAGTAACAAGTATATACCGTGGCCTATGCACGTGTGCAATACTAGGAGCGTCACCTACTGTTAACAGCGTCGAAATATCGGTTACGCTGCAAAAATAATAAACATGGCAAATATCCCGGTGAGTTTTACACTATTAATACGAATCTCAGTGTTTCCATGTTGTATTATACCTATGTAAAAAAACCTCTAAATACTTATACTTAAAAAGTCTATAACACTAAATAATTTATCAGTATCTTAGAACCTATAATACAAGTTATTAAAATGTATATATTTATTTTGGGTTTAGAGAGCGCTGTGTAGAAGGTAATAGATAGAATTATATGTCCATATTCGTGCACATATGCTACTTAAGGTGACTTGTCAATCCTTGCATCATGGTCTCTCAATTTTAACGAATTGTATGTAAAAAGATAAGTAATTTCATTTGTCGAACATTGCTAACGTACTGCTCTTGTACATTTTATTTTACATACATACTTATATATAACCACGCCTTTATCCTTAACACACAGCTTTCACGTAATAGGGGGTGAGTTTTTTGTGAGATTGTTGCCTTGAGCCATGCACCTAAGGCTGAGTCTGGGCTGTATACATCTAACTGATGTTAAACAGCCCTTTCTCTTAGTTATTTTGTACGACACTACATGGGAAGAGCTTCTTCTCCTCTGCCGGGCATCACGCAACTTTTATTTACCTGGAAAATAGTCCGCTGATTTGATAATTACACTTTTAATTAATTTAAAAACGGCAGTATAACAATAATACATTTTAATTTAAAAAAGGCTATAAATAAAGTGTTACAGACAGTGCAGTAATAGCACGCCATATAAACTAAATTACTCCAGACAGCCGCTGCCGACTACTCAACTTATGGAACAAAATTTCAGCCCAACTTAGGCCGTAAGCAGAATTTTAAGCAGGTCTAATTTAAACGGTAAAAAGCAGATTACACGAAGATTAAAAATGTTAGCATAATTACCTTGTGGTGTTTATACAAAAGGTTTTTTCGACTACTAATATTATAAAGTTAAAGATTATGAGAAGGTAATAGAAAAAAGGTTGCTTGTTTGTGAATGTAAATGTTTTTTTTTTTCACGCAAAAGCAATGCAAACAACAAATTTGCATGGGATTCGCCAAAAACGTGGATTAGATTTTGGAATAAGGAAATGAGATAGTCCTAGGAGTTGGTTCCTGTGGGTCAAGAGATCGGTATCATTATCACACGTATGAGAAAACGCGAGACATAACTAGCATTCTGAGAGGCCTCTGTGGTGGAAAGTTCGACTGCTACGCAGGGGGCGCGGGTAGTGTAAATATTTTTAAGCACGAATATCTATATTTGCATTGGTCTGGGTATTTCAATGTATGTACAAAAAGTGTCTATAATAAGTATGTTTATCCGCATTCTAGATTCCATAACACAAGCTAGTTAAGCTATACTTACCATGGGTCTAGATAGTGTTGTGTAGAATGTTGTAGAATATTTAATTTTAATTGATGTGAAATAGCGAAGCGACTAATCGACGCTTCCCGTGACCATAGGGCTGGCCTTTACCTCGCTCAAAGAATTGGCATCGCCATTCAGCGTGGTAATGCCGCCAGCCTCTTGGGCACGGTACCAGTAGAAATCGATGGGGAGGAATTTTTCGATGCCTAAAATTAGTCTCCCTCTTTTTCTCTATTCCATTTTTGTATATATTGTATAGTTAGCATAGTTTTATATTAATTTGTAAGTAATTGTATATTTTATTGTGTCAATAAACTGTTTGCCTAGAAAGGTACAAAACATCGCGCAAGATTATTTTGCCTTGAATAATTGATGTGTTGTCGTACATGTATAGTGTATTTGAGTGTCAAACAGTCCGCGTACACGTGTGTGGCGTCAACGTGACGGCATGGCAGAGGCGTCATATGAAAACCAGCGTTACACATTGACCACTGGTGATGTGCAGTATATAAGCTGAGATGGTGGCCTATTAAGTTAAGCACACCCTGATAATAGGCTTCTATTTAACTTTTATTTATCTATTCTGTCCTTTGCATGTGATTAAATAATGTTTAATCTTTCTTACTTTTTAGAATAATAATAAGATTCTTGGACATATAATGCTATCTAAATTCTTAAAGTTTGAATAACGAAAGTATTTTTGCATCAATCTGGGTGTTGCTATGTATTTAACTAAAGGTACGAATTTGTAGGCGACCCCATACAGCATACACAATGAATTAAAACAACATTATCAAATTCAAGTCTTTCACTGTACCTATCCCGTATCAGTGGTATGTTGTTGCTGTATGCACACTCGTGCCTTTAGTTAAATACATAGAAACGCCCAGATTAATTTAAAAAAAAAACCATTTATCATTCATGCATACAAATATTTGCACCCTCTTCCTCTAACGTAACAATCAATAATATGCCTTCGTCACACGCTTCACGCCATAAATGCACATGTATTGTGCATTTATGGCATGAAGCGTCCTTGATTTTAACGATATTACTATTTATAAAATTTTAGTCTACTACTCACCTTTCAGGTAAATTCACATTGTATTATACTGGCAATGCTGACGCAGATTCTAAGTGCTGTAGTATATTATCGTCACAATAAGTTCTGTTCAGCCAATCTCTATAAAGCTCTCGGTGTTTGGTCGTTAACAATGTCTAGTTTAACAGTCGGACTTTGGTTACTGCTACCGAAACTATTTTATCAAGGCTAACATGCTGATTTTGAGCGCGAATTTGCGATTAAATAAGTTTCTTTAGACCAATCTCAAAAATATATTCAACAGAGATGTCAACATAAAAATATAATATGTAGAATCATAGTCATTTTTCATCACTTAGAAACCATTATATTCTAAATCTATCTATATATTTCATCGACCGGTCCCCGGCGAAAGCCATAACACATCTTTCAGATATAAATAGCCTACATTATATTCATTGAGCACCTCCGGTTTTACGTAAGCACAACTTCATCGAGCTGCGAATATTTTATGCCCTCCGGATCCCTCCCCAACCATCAGTGCAAACCTTTAATAATTGAATTTCAGGTGTTCCATCCGTTCCTTGTGCCAATCGTAAAAGAGAATAGACCGCTTTTTTTCCTATGAGAAGTACTTTTTAATGTTTGAATGTAAATGATTAAGTTAAGCTTGATTAACGAATGAATTGAAAATTTTTGTGCCTTAAACTCTCGATTGTTTTAACAATATAATTGACGAATATATTGTCAATAATCATCAACGATGAAGAGAAGAATAGCTAGAATTTCATAAAAGAACCTTACTAACATTTACAGATCAATCAAGTAACCTGCAATTCATTGCATCCTATATTTTTCAAATTATTCAATAATATTTGAATTTTGAATCAAAATTCAGCATCTATACCAACGATTTCGGTTGTTTTATTAATTTCAACTATAAGAGAAATTGCTGGTTTATTGGTTTGGGCCTCGCTAAGTTATGAAGACTAATGTTTAGAATCTGACATTCATATTTAAACTGCTGATTTATTATCGACAAAGTTTGGAAATAATAGACTAGATTGTTGCTCTAAACAAGACAATGTTATAAACAAATGTTTAGAATTTGGGTTTTGATATAAATGAAAATGCGGATAGAAAATTTGCCCACTTACTTGCTTGTCCTTAAATTTCCAGGTACAGCAAAATCTAATTGAACGAAGCGATGGGAAATTATCACATTTACATCTAATTATATTGGGACGTACGTCGGTCAATATGATGAAAACGTATTTTATTTAATGAGATGAATGAAATAAGTTTTAGAATTTCAACTTTTCTAATTAATTCGAATACTCATTACTTACCGTTTTATACTAGTTTTACTAATAAACATAACATTTTCTGACATATTCAGCCCTGTTTAGACGTTATCTTATATTACATAGAATATCTGGTACACTTTTTTCTTTTTTTTTACGTGCGCAATATCCCCACGGATACCTCCTCACCGGAGCCGGTGGAGGAGGTTATGTCGGACTCGAACCGACTAAAACGCACGCCGCCTGTGGGTCGCTTTGGTTGCCGAAGGTGAGGTTGACAGGCATATAATATCTGGTACACTCAAACATTCGCAGCTTGGACCATTCTATGAGTACAACATCTACAACATCCAAAGTAACAAAATGTGAAATTTTCTCTCAGACCTAACCATGCATCTGTAATGCATTACAAATACTACGATGTATGTGTATGTAAATCAGATCATACGAAACAGCAGTTGTAGCTCCCTCACAGCTACTATGTTTAAAAAAACATTTTGTAGACTTTATGTCTGTCCCTTTTGTTTTGCCAAGAAACCTACTGTATAATATTCAAACAGCGTACAGTTTATGTACGCCACAGTATTATTTGTTTTGCAAGTGAAATGAGAGCGAGACTATTTTTGGTTTATTTAGTCTGTTTCCTATACATGTTTATAGGCATGTTTCCAATATTTTCTCGGTTTAACGCAAAACATGGTATGCATGTTATGGATGAAAGAAATATTATGGTTGTTAAATAACATGTAAGTTAGAAGGCACAAATGTGAATATTTCAATAGTTTTCATAATTATTTAGGTATCTAAATAGCCTATTTACACACTATATACTTCACACTCAATGGTCTAAGTATGAGGGGATTTAAGTGTGCTCTCACACGATCGAGTTAAATTTTGTATTGAAAGTCTTAGTACTTTTCCTGATGCAAAATACATTAGGAAAAATATTGCAAACTGTTGTGTCAAATAAGAACTGAACCTGGATATATTTTTGACACATGATCAAGACAAGAATTTTGGACAAAACAAAATATATGTCATAAGCTCGATTTCTTTCAGGATTACTGGATTTTTTCTTAAATTCTCTATGGCGCATATTGAATGACGAATCACAAGACGTACAAAAATAATGAAAGAATAAAAACCATACCTATTAAGAAATAAAATGTATTAATTGAAAGTCACCAGTACAAGCCAGAGTAGTGTTTTTGAGATACGAAAATTACCCAATAAGAACATTCCTCACCATCAATATAACAATGCGCTCAATATTCAAAACTATGCGGCATTCAAATATGTTGTAATCTTGTGACGTCATCAGCCTAGCATTGCGTTCAGATCTCCTATTTGGCTTTGGAGAGACGTCATGTTTATTATTTATTATGACTGCATAACGGGATTCCATTAAACATATTATGTGGACAATGTGGATGACCTACAACGAAACATGGGGTTATTCGAGAAGGGCATTAGAAGATTTCTTCACTGTCGGCAACACGAGTGTAACGCCGCTGGTGTTGCATACGTCCATAAGCCACGGTAACCATTTCCCATCGGGTGGGTCGTGTGCTTGTCTGCCATCTAAGTGGTATAAAAAAATGTATCATAGAGTCTTAAAATAGAGATAGAATATAGATTATATTGATACGAATTTTGAAATAGACGGTGACCTGTTGTCTCTGCCTACCCCGGAGGGTAGATGCGTAAGTATGGGCATATACGTAATGATACACACCAGTGTAATTTTTAAAGTAACTCTCCCATTATCATTTCAATAATAATTTTGAAATTTAGACTGTAACTTCCGGAGTTTCAATGAATTTTACTATCATTTTTTATGAATATTAATTAGTACCTACCGAAATTACTAATATTCTCTCTAACCCCTCCAGCTAAGCTGAATTGCTTGTGTTAGGAGTGGATTCACGTCGGTAGTGTAATGACCTGGACTCAAACCCGGTACCTTTCGATCGTAACCACCAAGCTACAGACACTTTATCTATGTTACCATCTGGAGTGCAATATACGGATTATCATTTAATGGACATTCAAATATTCTTGTAATCGTAATTAGGCGTGCGGATTTATTCCTAGAATTTGAAGATTAACTTAAATGCTTAATAAAACCATTAACGACCCAAAGAAGTTAATAGATTCCGACAGAGATAGCTAACTGCTTAATCGATAAGGATAGAAAAAATTTAAACGGTCCAGGTGGGATTTGAATCCGCGATCTTTCCCTTACAGGGAGAAAGCTTTAACCACTAAGCCACCGCACCTTCGCCGGCAACCATCCAAATTACGACGACGCCGTAAGACGGATATATGTATAGAAGAACATAACATAACATAAACCCACGCCTATATCCCCGAAGGGGTAGGCAGAGGTGCTAGCACCTACATCTCGCCAGTTTATGTTTTTAGGTCCCAATGTAATAGGTGGCGAGCCTATTGCCATTTACTGGGCACGTATAAACCTGCAATAAATACACACACAACTTCGAAAAGTCATTGGTGTGTGCAATGGTAAAACCTGGGATCGAACCCGAGACCTCGTCTCAGCAGTCCATTACCCATACCACTAGGCTACCGCAGTTTTTTTCGGCATACAATAACTGCTTAATGTTCAAGTTCTTCAAATAATACTTCTTATCGATTAAGATAGAAAAAATTGAATCGGTTCACGCGGAATTCGAACCTGCAATCTTTTCCTTACAAAGTGGATACTATGACCACTGAGCCGGTGATTGATCTCACCTCGTATTCAAATTTTCCTATATAAATCTATCTTGCGGCGACGGTGGGAACCATCTACATCTACCTGTTCTTGCTGGGTTAAAAGTAGCTCGACATTTATTTGAAAGATGATTCATTTTTTGTAAAATTGCCGTTTTTAAGCTACCAAGTCAACAAGCGATTTTGATTATATACATACAACATATGTATATGTATCCACAATGTAGTTACTTAATACATATTTATATACCTATTTTTCTATAAATTTGTTTAACTATTCTTGTGACAAAATTATGAAAAATAAATTTCCAACAGAAGTTATCTACAGAATTTTCAACTGATTTTAATATATTTATGTATTAATTGGAATATTTAAATTGTTATTTTTCATCATAGTTTAGAAATATTTCCTAGATCCGTAAATGGGATAAGATTGCCGTGATTTAAATTTATGTATCCTCAGTATTTTGACTTCCGTGGTCTCATATATGCATCTAATCAATTTTGTGTCTTGCTTCTAAGGAAAAAAGTTTATTCTTACTTTGCCACAAGTTAGTAAACAGTCAAAACCAAAAGTTCTTCTTTGCAATTTACCACGCAATCAGTCGCAATTGAACCCAAAATGTTAATAAATCGGTAGTTTATTTTGCATACTCCACCGGAGTGACGCCCGACATACGTTGACACACTAGTTGACAGCATTTATCCTAAATAGGGACGTTAACGGTCTCATTTTTATAACACTTATATTAATTATGTTTTTAATTAAATTTAAAATACATACACACAAATAATCACGCCTTTATCCCCGGAGGATTAGGCAGAGGTGAATTTTAACACCCATATTTCACCATTAATCGTATTCGGTGAGCCTATTGCCGTATTCCTGGCACTATTGTTGACTCGAGCCATGTTGTTATATCTGTATATTAAACAGCCCTATCCCTTAGTCACCTTGTACGATACAGCATGGGATAGGGTGGCTCAAATTCTACGCTGCCCGAAACCACGCGACAATCTCATTAAATCTTGATTATATTCTTAAATTTCGAAATAAAATTATAGCTGTACTTTTTTTTTTTTTTTACGTGCGCAAAATCCCCTCGGATACCTCCCCACCGGAGCCGGTGGAGGAGGTTATGTCGGACTCGAACCGACTAAAACGCACGCCGCCTGTGGGTCATTTTGGTTGCCGAAGGTGAGGTTGACAGGCATATCCCTCGCACCCCGGCCGACCCAGGGCCATCTCTCACGATCTGGCCCTCTTCTCGGGTGTGGGGACTACAGAGTCCCCAACTCGACCTCGGAAACGGGGAGGCGCGCCAGGCGCGCCACCGCCGCGGAATTATAGCTGTACTAAAACGGCGTAGTTCTCACAGTTCAATGAATTCAACGCTCAAATTCAGGCTTCACTGCGGCCAATTTATAAGCCTCAATTCTTTATCTAACCAATGCCACATTCAGAGGACACCGTCTTCAAAAGGTTCTTATATACTTATTTAGATTATTCCAAGAAATCTTTTTCGATAGTATCTGAAACGAGAAAAACGAGTTTGTATCTAAATTATAGTGGAAAATTGGAAAACGACGAAGACTTATCTCGTTCGAAGGCCAATATCGGTTAGGCCCATTAACGCTGATCCGCAGATTGAACTTTTATCCTAAATCTTGTTGACGCTTACAAGTCCGTTGGTTTACTACATGAAAAATACAGACAGAGAAGAACATAGTGTTAATTATTTATCTCATCTATTATTAGCAGGCAAAATAATTAAGTCGATTAAGATATAGGAAAACTTGAATTGGTTCAGGCGAGATTCGAACCCGCGATCTTTCTTCAATACTTATAAATCTGTCTAATATTCAGTAAATATTTTACACATTTAACTTGTCTAGTGATATGTGAGCACTTCCAACTAATCCCACCATCTCCTATACTACACAGGACAACACGTGCAGGCCTTAGATGTCACCCTCACACCGTGCTGAAGTTTTAGTGTGTGTAATGGTGACCCCCTTTTCTTGCCTTTAGCCTACCATCAGGCGAGGTGAAGTCGAGTTGGCGTTTCCTATATAAAACAAAAAGGTAAATGACAGTAGCTTATAGCAAAAGGTAGCCCAGACTCAGCCTCAGCAATAGTGCGGCAATAGGCTGACCCCCTATTACGTGGGACCGAATACAATTATTGGTGAAATGTGGGTGTTTATTTACCTCTGCCTAACCCTCCGAGGATAAAGGCGTGATTATATGTATGTATGTATAAGGTATCCGTGTGTATCACATCATTTGAAACTATATTTCAAAGATCGTAAAATAAATTTCGTTGATGTTTTTTATAATTTCTTAGGTAATATAAATTATATATTAAATCCCTCCCAAAAATAAAGTAACTTTATTAATTTGTACATGTTTCTTCCCCTCTACATTTTCATGTCTTTTATTTACTGGTAAACAAATTGGTCTTTGTTTTATTTGATTATTCCGCCGTCAATATTGGTTACCAAAATATTTATCCCTAAGAATAAACAAAGCTCTGTCTTCTAGACGCTAATTGATTCAGTAACCCAATATTGGAGTTAATTATTTGGTATTATTTGGTCTGTGTGGGGCACTAAGCCAGATGTAATTTTCTGTTAGGCTTAAAATATGTCGATTAATATATTTCAGAGCTCAGAACAAGCTTGTTCTACTACAGTAACGATGATGGTGTTATTCCTATTGTAAAGTAATAAACATCACTTTGAGAAGAGCGCCAATTGAATATATATCCGTCTCCAAACCACCATAGAAAGCTCCTCAGAATTTCTTAATGATTTTGTTCAACTCATGTAATAACTATTGTTAACAGCTACAGATGTAAAATTCTTTGAATAACTTTTAAAACATTCTAGTAACTATAGATGTTATGTTTTTCATATTTGTTTTTTATACTACTTAGGTGGCAGACAAACACACGGCCCACCTGATGGAAAGTGGTCGTGGCCTATGGACGTTTGTAACACTAGAGGAGTCACAGTTGCGGGGCGGGAGCGGCAGCGGGAGCGACGAAGGATCGCAAGACAAGCTGCCCGCGCACGAAGGCAACTCGGGCGTCGGAGGTCGATGAACGACCTCCGCCCCCCATGAGCGCCGGCCTGGGGGTGACAGGTGAAGCCGCCTGTCACCCTGGCAGAAGCAGGCCGCGGCGGTGGCGCGCGTGGCGCGCCTCCCCGTTTCCGGGGACGAGTTGGGGACTCTGTAGTCCCCACACCCGAGAAGAGGGCCATATCGTGAGAGATGGCCCTGGGTCGGCCGGGGTGCGAGGGATATGCCTGTCAACCTCACCTTCGGCAACCAAAACGACCCACAGGCGGCGTGCGTTTTAGTCGGTTCGAGTCCGACATAACCTCCTCCACCGGCTCCGGTGGGGAGGCATCCGTGGGGATTTTGCGCACGTGAAAAAAAAAAAAAAAAGAGGAGTCACAGTCGCGCTGCCAACCCTGTAAGTACAGAGTTTCTGTGCTGTCTTCCCTCTGACAGCACAAATTCTCCAGTGAGCTCTGGCTACCCTACACACCACTGGGAACACAACACGAAGTTATTATAGCCGCGGTATTCTGTAGGGCGGAGGTACTTCCCCAGTTGGACTACTAAATTGGGCGGAAATATCGCCGTGTCCTACCTCCTAATATATAAATAATGTATAAATAAAGTGTAAATCAATGTGTCTTTAGTTTTTTTTAAATAAATTACTCACATGTTTATGGATATTTAACATGGTAATAACAGTACAAGTGGTTAATCTGTTAGTACAGAGCGATTCTGTGATAAATAGAACAAAACACAAATCCTTAGAAAGTTTCATTTACTATTATGGTGGCACTTCACATGGCTATTTATGTTTCAAAATATTTGACGTATATGCTAACACGCAAATATAGACAAATATAATTTACTTCACAATAAAGTTTTCACATCAAAGAGGTGTCACATGTGAATTGACATATTTTAACTACTGTTGAAAGATACTGGCCGTAAAGAATAAAAATAAAACTAAATAACTTATTTGGCCATATTTGTCAAATAGGCAATAAGGCAATTGCTTTGTCAAATAGATTTTCCACATATGGTAATTGTCGGTACAAATAGCCATGTGAAGTGACATCATTAAAAGCAGTTGAGTCCCTTGTAGCGCCAGCATTTGACGGAATTAAAACTATTTACTTGCTTTGTTGGACTAGGCCAATTGACCTGTAACACGCTCGGCACATACATACACAATAGATATACTAAGTATTAATACCATAGATGTGTAGATTTTATGAAGTACCTAGGTACTTTGTGTTATTTTTTTCTGCACACAAGTTACCTTGGAATAAAATAATAATCACGCTTTCACCTGTTAAAGCAGCGGACCCGAACTACGAAAAAGTAATATTTTGTTAATGAGGTCAGGTTTTTTTAAATTTAGGTATGTGTTTTTTTCTTTGCCGCACCACCAAAACCTGGAATTCATTACCAGCTCACGTGTTTTCTTCTTCCTACAGTCCCGGGTCCTTAAAGCGGGGCGTGAAAAAGCATCTGATGACGCTGCCAAGCTGAGTGCCACCATTGTAACAATACTTAGTGTCTGTAATAGTTACCCTCTTACCTGAGACTTTGCCTTTAGCTTACCATTAGGCAAGGTGCAGTCAAGCTGGCTTGTCCTAGATAAAAAAAAATATGAATAGGTATTTTAAGACTGCCATTTTCTTTGTTTTACTAAACAATATTACTTGCCATACTCTTTTTAAGACTCCCTTTAGCATATTTACGCGGAGTATTTTGATTCTAGGTATAAATTCATCAAGATTGAAACTGCTAATTACACCTAACGACTAAATGCTTCTGTACTTAAACTCAATGTCACGATTAATTAACTCCTAATTGTAAGCAACGAACCATTATACCATTTCCAAAGTGTATATAACACGAGTGAGTAACTTTGCAAGTTACTACAAAATTTCATCTAGAAATTAAACGACGGGGCGTCGTATATGGCGGTCGTACCCAAAACTCTAATTATACCAGAAAATAAGTGATTATGATTGAAACTTAATAAAAACGACTTGTGAGTAATCGTCATGTCTATAATTCTTGTTCCAACATATTTAGTATCTCAGAATCAAAACATTGTTTTTCATAATTAGGTAATTTGCGGTTAATGGTTATAACTGGATCGGCAGAAACAAATAAACGATTAATTATATCTGTAAGGTTGTTCGTTCTTGAACTTTTCCTAGCGAAATGTTCTCTGTAGGACTTAAAGTCTTTATTCCGAGCCTCTTGAGCCTCCTCACTCAACATTCCTATAGGCAGTAATGCATGGTTAATAATTTCAGCGCTGTGGGTTAATAGTTTGTGAAGTGTAGGTGTCATGGGCATCCAAGGGTATAAGCAAGATACAGCTGAGTCGTATCCAGACAATATTGCTTAAACTTTTGCACATTAATTTTAAAACCCCTGGAAATGGTCTGCAATATGATATACATTCGTCTTATAAGATCTTCATCGATTTTGGTGATACGAGTATATGAAGAAGTTTTATAGTTTCGAAAAAATTTTGTTTCCACATTCCCATCATTTGAATTTCCGAAACCCGGTTTTGGTTTGTCTACAATAAGAGACAACTCATTTTCGAATTTAGCCTGAATGTCTTTTTTCGTATCATCTATAAACTCCTTATTTGTTTTCGAAACACGCCAAGTCCGAACCGGTAATTTGTAACTTAAATGAAGTAATGACTCAAATGATCTAATCCAGGCATGTAATACGGATATGCCGAAAGATACATATTCTGATTTGATGGGTCTGTTCATAATTGCATCAAGGTCATTAAATTCTTTGGATGTAGTATCGCATAGGTAACATCACAATGTGGATTTTGTATCCGATAGAGAGTTACACAATTTACCATCTACCATTGTAAATAAAGCATGGTGTTCAATTAAGTATTTTTTACTGTTTAAAGTCACTTCTGTAGGAACTAAATCTTTGATTTGTTTATCCATACATTTTTTTTAGACTTAACTAACTCTTCAGTTTCTTTTTTATATTGAAGGCTTATGGGTCTACAAAATCTAGGCGATGAAGGTCTAGGGTTTTGCCACAGTATAATTGGTGTCCCATTTTTTTCACCCGTAAGTCGTTATGGAACCAAACATGTTAAGAACATATATTTATCCTCAGATGTTTCAGACAAAAACTTTTGTTTATATTGTGTATGACTAGAGCTACCATCAAATCCCCATTTAGAATACAATATAATTTTGTCAAAAGAACAGTCAGAATGAGTCTCTAAAACAGAGTATTGAGTGTGCAATAAACGTTGTGCTGTATGGTCTAATAAGCATTGGAGTGGTACTTCAGCTTCAGTCTCTGTTATTTTTACATTTTTTGGGTACGAATTAACTTTTTCAGACTGTATTTCTTTATACCTTGGAAAAATATCTTTTGCATAGTTTCTTACAACTTCATATTGTGAACGCGACAACTGGGCTTCAATTATTAATGAAAGAGCATCGCGAGGTAAAATTTTTCTTGTAGCTACTGTATTAGCTATATCAAAGCAATCCTTCGCATACTGTGAGCTACTTGCCACTTGTGCAACGACACAGGCTTCTGTAAATTTACCAATTGACCTAAATTGCATTTGAGCAGCATATGACAATTCGTAAGGCCCTGCTTCTGATCGCAGATGTGCTGTCTTCCTTCGTTTCGTATTCTCACTACTCTCCTTAAATGATAGTGTTGGTCTACCACCTTTATTGCCAGGGTATAAAGTAATAGTGCAATAATCATTAAGCCAGGACTTCTCAGCATTACAAAATGATTCTTTGTGTCGATTGTGCCCGAGCCACTTAGTCTTTAATTGGTTTTTAAAATTACGTAACTCTCTTGATAAAAGTTGACGATTTTCTGAAGTTCAGTTTGTTTTGTTTGCGACATAATCAATCAAATCTTCAAATTTTCTATCAAATGGCTTATAATTACTATTAAGAAATATATCAAACATATTTCTTCGTTTTATTTTTAATTTAGGCAATAAATCTGAAAAAATGTTAAGTGCCTTAAATTGAAGTATAGCAAAAAAATACGATTATTTTTATTTTCCGCAACAGGCTTTCACTTTTGACTTCAGATGAATTCAATGGAGGGTTCAGAGTACCTATCTATGAATTTAGATTCAAAAGCCTGTTGCGGAATTTCTAAATATCGAGCCTTAAAATAAAACATCATCTCATCCTCAGAAACCTGTCATATCTCCGACTTTATTCAATGTTTATTTAAATAAAAATAGTTTTTATATCGGGCTTACCTTGATTTATAATTGACTTAATAATGTTATAATGTAAACAGAATAAATATATTATTAAAAAATGTTGATTGCGCTCAATCAATCGCAGAGATGCACAAAACTCACTAACAAGGTCAACTTTAAATATTTTTATCGGGTAGATGGCTAGCTTGTCATTGATCCAAATATCACCAACAGATGTCGGAATACCCTACCTACATACAAAATAAAAATCATACCAAAATACCTTCATTTAAAATATTGGGTTTTGGGTATGACCGCCATATATGACGCCCCGCAGTGTGACGGTGCAAAGATGGGTGTTGAGGCTGGCAATCCTATACGCGCAGGTAGTGTGGAACCTCTTAGCCTTAGGAGGGACTTTGCCTCGCTATGTGTGTTCTACCGCCTATAGGTACAATGGTTTGTGCCCAGATGAATTGTTTGACATGATGCCTACAGCTACATTATATAATCGCACCTCTCGCCATAGGCAGGGAATTCATCCTCACACATTGCGAACTGAGACGGTGCGCACTGTGCGGTATGAAAGAAACTTCATCCCACACACACTCAAGCTGTGGAATGACCTCCCTGCTGCGGTTTTCCCAAGCATCTACAATATGGGGTTCTTCAATCACAAGGTTTCTTCGTGGTTGGCAGCGCGAGTATAACACCCCTGGTATTGCAAACGTCCATAGGCCACGGTAACTACTTCCTATCAGGTGGGCCGTGTGCTTGTCTGCCACCTACCTGGTATAAAAAAACGAGTACATACAGAGAAATAGTTTTGAGTGACGACATCATTGATCCTCCGATCAGGCAAGGTGATTTCTTCTGATGTTAGTTTGTATTGGGCTGTTGTAATGATAGTGTATGAGATGAAGCAGCTTGACATTGGAGTGCTCTTTCTACTTCATGCTACAGACAGTTGCAACTAAACAGCGCTTACATAGCTTATATTACTGGTGCTAAGCAGGATAAGCCCTTAAAGGCAAAGAAGGATTAGTAATGTACGAGTGACATTTCTTATTAGTTCAGTTAGTGACATGTTCACAGGAGTCGGAAGCCGTTTACGATTAAATTAACCATATACTTATTCGCCAACAAAATTATTTCAACCACTTGGCAGGAACAATTTCACAAATATTCAATACGAAATGTTTGATAAACAATTTTAGTACGCATGATAAACTTATTTATAGCAATGGTAAGTTAGCAAAATAAACAACACATCAGAATCTATCGCCAGAACCGGACGCGAATCTAATTTGATACCAACAGATCTCTATCTATATGCTTAACGTTTTGGTACAGTCAGAGAGAAAATATTTTTATGTTTTTGTATCAGCAGCCCATTCTTTCACATTTTCTCTTACACCTTACCTTATACAATATATCCTATTAATATTAAAAATGTGATTTTTAAATGTTAGGTATTCGATCACGCTGTATTAAAAATAAATAAATGATTATACTTCCTACTCAATCAGATCCGTACGGATCTGATTGAAGCGGAGGTAGTATATAATGTGGGCACACACTAAACTTTGACTCACAGACTAAAATTTGACTTAGACACATAACTTATAAACTTTCAAATAACTCACAATTGCATTATGATGTCGTTGCACTTTATGTCAGCACTTAAATTATTAACATTGACTAAGGTGAGTAAATAAAGTTATAATTATTCTTTTTTTCAGTCATTAGTTAAGTCATTTCGTTAAATATTAAATTATGCGTAATCTTTCGGGAATATACAGACGCGAATGATATTTTTCAAGATTATAACTTAGGTTATAAACTATTAAACTGAATATTTTTGCATTTTTTATTTTGTAACTATACTATTATAAATAAAATAGTACAAATAAAAAGAATAAAGTAATTAATTAATTCATCAAATGCAGCAGTTGATTATACTTTGTTGCCTAGGTAATCTTAGGGGTATTTTTATGAATTTTTAACACGCTCACGTGTAGTAAAAATTACCTTACGCGCCTTTTCTTTGTTAGTATTATTTTGTCAGTCGTTTTGTCACAACATATTCATCGTAATCTTAGCGTATATAATATCCCGGGTTGCATCCGAGGCTTTCAACTTACAATGTATCCGAAGTCAGAGCAAATATACTGCTATGAAAAATTAGGTAAGAATCTTACTTTCAGCAAAAAGCAAAAATTTTAAATCCACTCCTGACACAAGCAATTTAGCTTAGCAGGAGAAGTTAGAGAGCATATTAGTAATTTCAGTTGCTAATAGTCTTTATCAGAAAATTGTACATAATGGTACAAGTGCGTAATGTCGATGATTATCGCTAAGGCGCCATTGAGACCTGAGCCTTTAGATGAGGATCTTAAGAGAGCCGAAGACGGTAATTATCAATACACACGTGTATCACAGGACGTTTTTCGACACACTTGTGAAGAAAATAATACTTAAATAGAAATTTACCCTTGTCGTTTCAGGTACTAAACTTTTCGTAAGGTTTCATTCTATGTATATATGGATGGATATGTTATTATTTGTTTATTTTTAATTAATTAATTAAATTTTTATTATATAAGATTATTATTTTTTGTACCAAACTGAGAAAAACTCTCACCGCAACACTTCTTGCACCTACCTTTGATATAAATATCTCTGCATCAACCTAAGATTGACTGGTAGAAAATGTCTGTGGCATTAAGTCCGCCTTTGTACAATCTTTGTGTTTTTGTGCAAAAAGTTTAAATAAATAAAAAAAAAATATCGGGCGGTGTACAACATAAATCATTTACTTCTTTGTATTTGTAAACAATTCAATCAATAATTAACTATAATTTCAACAGTGAAAACGAGTTGAGCCTCTCACCGTAGCCAAGGCAAATATGTCCATCATACTGGTGGCGTCGCCTCGCTGAAAAGTGATGGCCAACCTTTACCTCAGGTAGGTACGAGGCAGAGCGAGAGTTACCAGTTATGTCCCTTAATCTGCGCCCCAATTTAATTTTTTAGCGTTCGCACCCCAAATACCCATAGCCACGACCGCAAAGGGAGTGAAAATGTACCGCTCTGTCAAGACCGCATATTTGCCGCGTCTCTGGCAGCGGCTGATGGAGACAGGGCAGCACGACTCAGGTGACTAGGAGCGACTGTGCTGACGCACGTGGCGTCTTACACAGTCGTATGAAATGAGCTAATAATTTATTTGTACAAAGGAGACGGGGATTTCTGGGCCAAATTGTAATGAGTTGAAATATGACTTAAAAAAAGCGATATATTTTTCTATTTCAAAATTTGAAAAACAGCTCAATTGAACATCAGGAAGACGAGAAATCTTAAAACTAAGTTTATTCCACGAATATGATTCAATATCGATTACTGTGATCGATTCAAACAATATTGTCAATAAAAACACTTTCATCGTAGTATTATTTCAGTCAAAGTGAACATACCACTAACAACATAATAATAACAATAATACACATTTAAAAAATATAATAACAGTGTAATTATAATAAATTTTGAATTGATTTTCGTTAATCGATTAAATAATTCTCGTGTTTATCAACTGTATAAGTTGTATTAATCTGTGCTGTGACAACTGACAGCTTCCTGACTTTCAGTCAATCAGTTATAACAATTACGGTTCACAATGATAACTTAAATGATTTTCCCCAGCTTACAGAAAGTGAATTAATTCTAATATATTTAGGGACATATCAGATAAAACAGTCACGTTCATACTATGGTGAGCATCTAAGAGGTAATGAAGGCTTCATTATAGAAGTGTGCAAAATGGTTAACCTCACTTACTAAATCTCATATAGCTCTGCTCTCTGATGTTCAAAATCTGCAGATTTTTCAGGGATGGTTTAATAATATATAAGCTCTCACTTGAGGCCACTCTCAACTTTTTACATTTAGGCCCAAGAATGTATGAAAGTGAATCTATCTCCTTTGAACACGATTTTTTTATATCGAAACTTTTTTAAGAACAAACGGCAACTCAACCGATAAAATTTAAAAAACAACATCTAAAAATCATTAAATGTCACATTTCGATTATAGGTGTCATTATATGCCTAATTGCGGTGAAAATAGAGCCATTTTATGAGCAAGTGTGTTGAAAAAGTTATATACGATGTTAAATATGACGTCCAACATTAAGATTCAAGCCACCATTGTTACATCATAGGTATCTGCAATTGTGACTCTCTTTCCTGAGACTTTACCTTCACCTTACCATCAGGAGAGGTGAAGTCAAATTGACGTGTCCTATATGAAAAAAAATTACCCTGGACCCCGACGTAAAGACAGATGCGACTGTAATGCAAAGATGATGATAATTTCGAAGATCCTATTCAAGAAAACACATTTGTATAAAAGCTAGATACAAAGAGCAGTTTTATACTTGACTGTACAGACGATAATTCCGATCAATCGTGAATACGTCAGTGACCAACGTTTCCCGTTGATGTGTTAGTCTGATTTCGCAACGACTTCGAGTGATCGTACAATTGTATCTGCTCTTTCGTTGTTCTGTTTTCAAATCAAGGTGAAACTAAAGGGTCAAAGAAGTCTATGACTACTATCATATATCCACCAGCTTAGCAAACCAAAAGAATTTGATTTTATGACTGTATTTTATTATTGTATGTACTTTAGTAAAATAGTATAAATAGCCCTCACTGAACTCTGTAGTTCATAGTTTACTCCCATTGCAATACAGGTCACCCTTTGGTCAAAAAGTACCATTGAGTCGCCAATCTTGTTACTTTGACTTTTACAATTTCTTAGACGACGTATGATGTTACCTATTCATACAGGAAAACTTCCTACTCTGAATAAAATGACTCGTTCTTTGTTGAGGCCCTTCGTCTATCAAATACACTTCCTTAGGAAATCAAGAAGAGCACAAGCCGCGATGTGCTCAAGTCCAAGGTACGGCAATTGATCACCACAGAATTGGTAGAGTTATCGGCTCAACAGTAATGTTCTTGCCACTCTTGTATATTTATATATATTGTATATACGTTATGTATGTATATTAGTCAGATATGTATGATTTGTGATATGTAAGTAAATGTACTGTTTATGTAAGTGTATGTAATTAATCTATAGTATTATCTACATGCTGACGAACAATCAAAAATAGATTTACCTTATTGAACCTAACTTATCCCTCATTAATATGCGCATACCTGGTACTAGCTCTGCACCGCCCAATGGTAAACTGGTAGAGAATGCCTACGGCATTAAGTCCATTATGTTCATCGTGCATAAATAATAAATAAATAAAATAAATAAACAATTGCCGCGTGGTTTCCAGCAGAGTAGAATTAGGGCCACCCCATCTCTTCCCATGTGGTGTCGTACAAGGCGACTAAGGGATAAGGCTGTTTAACATCAGACAGATATATACAGCCCAGACTCTGGCTCTAGTCAACAATAGTGCCCGGAATACGGCAATAGGCTCACCCCTTATTACGTGGGACCGAATACAATTATTAGTGAAATGTGGGTGTTAATTCACTTCTGCCTAACCCTCCAGGGATAAATGCGTGATTATGTGTATGGATAAATAAATAAATATCATATCAAGATGTGAACATTAATTCGCCATGTCTCGTGGGTAAATCAACCAATCTTTAACGTCTCCGAGAGCACGTTTGGCCATTCGTCACAGAGCAGGCTGCAAGTACTAAACTGAACGTAACCACTTCTAAAGCTGTACAAACGGCTTCCAATTATAAGTCGTTAAAACTCTTGCAATTAGCTTTGGGAATATCAGTGTGGTTAGATGGCGCATTAGGTTTTAAATACATTTGGGTTCTAAAATTGTACCTGTTTAAATTTTATTTTTAAATTGAATATATATTGATTAAATGAACTCAAATTTAGCCGCAACCGCAGTCCACTGCTAGACATAGAACTTTTACAAGCTATGGAGGCTTGGGCTCACTGTCGTTGACCAGACGGAATGGTATAGGGTTTTGCAGTGTTATTCTAAACAGTCTCTTTTTTAAAACCAATATTATATAACTAGTTTCATGTATCTGAAAAAGAATATTAGAACCGAAATTATTAATATTCCCTCTAAGAAAACTAAGCTAAATTGCTTATGCTAGGAGTTGGTTCACGTAGGTAATAGCCAGCATTCGAACCCGGACCACTAAACTATATTTCTTTTATACCACTTAGGTGGCAGATAAGCATACGGCCCACATGATGGGACATGGTTACCGTATGTAATGATAAAATCTAATTTCTATATCTAAATTCAAATAAAACTAGCATAATATTATATCTCTGTGATGTCTTATATCCAACCAGGGTATAGGAAAACCAGATGTAAAATCTGCGTTGAGCGCAGTGCCTCAACGATGTGTATATTTATGCTTTACCGCCATTTCAAAGGTTGACTGACATAACTACTATTTACGTTTAGTTAAGGAATGTTTAGTGTAACTTTGATGTAGGTAATAAGATCAGAGAAACCAAATATTATGAGATAATTTAGGTTAATATTTTATAAATAGAATTTTAGTACCTCGTTAAGATTGATAGAAGAAATACGGTACATAGTTATATTATGTGTGTACGTAAAGATTTATGATTTTTTGGTGGTGAGTTACTTAAGTACAAAAACGTAGAGTGTTTAGCTGTCACTTTAGTAGTTACGGGCTTAATCCTCGACCATTGCAAATATAATGCATGCATGAATATGTTTATTTATATTGGTTTATCTGTGTTCTAGGATTCATAGTGCATGCTATTCTTTTTTTTATACCAATTAGGTGGCAGGCAAGCACACGACCCATCTAATGGGAAGTGCTTACGAGTTACTCTTGCGCTATCGACCCTGTAAGCACAGAGAGTTTTTGTGCCATCAGTGTAGACGTCAAATTAGAACAAGCCTTTGGTCTTCCCACTGACAGCACAAAAACTCGCCAGTAAGCTCTGGCTACTCTACTAACCACCAGGAACACAACATGAGGTTATTATGGCCGCGGTATTTTGTAGGTACTTCCCCAGTCAGACAGCTCAATTGGACGGATATTGCGTCGTGTCCTACCTCCTGCCTATGGATGTATGCAACACCAGGGGTGTTACACTTGCACTGTCGACCCTGAAGAAACCTGCAATGCTTAGTTTAGGTCTAGATATAATATTTCATGATTCAATATTACTGTCTTCAAAGTCTCTGTTTTTTAATCTTCTTCTAGCTCTTGAATTTAATTTGTACCACGTTTGTTACGTACGTTAAGTAGAGAAACAATTGCCACCAACAGCGTATTTCCGCAGGATCGGAACAAAAAATGTAACAGAAACGGTAATTAAACTTCTTGGGCGATTCTAGGATTCATTCTGAAATTACCAAGGCACTACGTCTATATTCAAACAATAGTACAAGAGTGTAATGTAGGTGATTACCACTGAGGTGCCATTGAATTCTGAGCAGTTAGGTGAGGATCTTAAGAGAGCCGCGTACACACATGTATCGTACGACATTTTTCAACACACTTGCTCAAAAAGTGGTTCTAATTTCACCGCAATTAGGCACATAATGGCTCATATAATCAAACTGTGACTTTCTTTTGCTATAATTCACGAGTAAACTAAAGTTTTTTTCAAATTTTATTGGTGGAGTTGCTTTGTTCTTAAAAAAAAACGATACAAAAAAGGCCATGTTCAATGTTACAAATAATTTAATATACCTACGTACTGATTACAATTTTTTTGCAACTTCGTATTTAAATATGTATATAAAGCATATTATATGTAATATGTATGTTATAAAATATGTTATATATGTATGTAACATAATTTAGCAATGTATTAATATTATAGATTGAACATAGATTTTGAATTACGCAACAATGTCGTAGAGTACAAGATAGCTATTATTATTTGACGCAGTCGATTGAATGCAGAGTTGGCAAACAAGATGCCTCAGATTGAAGCAATTTATTATAACTCATATTTATCATCAAAACCAATCAACAACAAAAATGAATTATAATGAAAATTCCAACCATCAATCTCGGAAAATATAAATCAAATATTTAAACTTTTCAAAACTTGTTTATTGAACAAATTTGTAAACTGTGAACTACGTCTACAATATTTTAGATATTGAAATTAGCAATACTGATAGTTTATGTTTTAGTTGGATGCCTAGGTTTATAACATACGTAACTCCTTTACGCTGATCGGAAGCAGTGATTTTTGGTGCGTAAAGAAACGAGGAAAAAATCTCTATATCGAGCAGCTAAAGGGTCCTGTGGACCATTAATAGAGCGCGTTTATGATGTAACCCTTCACAGAAGTTTGCTTTTCTCAAAAATAATGGCTTCAATAATGTTAGTACATGCTTACTAACATTTGGGCTTGAATACTTTGCCTGTCTACGAATATATCTAACAACTGTTTGTAAAAAAAGTCGCGTAGTCTGAAAAATTGGTCTGATATTTGATACACCATGAGGTTTAAGACAATTCTACTCTAAGGTAACCCCATCAACATACAATCCAATAATTTCAAGTAGTATCTAACTAATACTGAAATAGAAGCAGAGTCCAAAGGACTCTAAAAATGGCAAGAGAATCAATCATCCATAAAAAGTTTAGCATTCCAGTCAATATTTACATACTGTCAACATTAATATTTTCTGTCTCGTATAAAATTTAAAAAATATCGCTTCGCTCAATAGTCAATACTGCACTATTCAAAATTTGTGTACCAATACCAAACGGCAAACATTGTAGTCTGTTTATTCCTAAAAGTAAACAAGAGAGTGATTTCGGATTCGTTTGTCTGTAATGAGTTCATGTGCAGATATTTTGATATTTTGAATTTGAAGACTGATGGTCTAGATTTCTAGGAGAGAAACATGCTATGTGCAAAATTTTGTGCATTCGAATATGAAGATTATATTGATGGCATAGGATATATAAGATGAAGAAGAAAATAAGTAAGCTAGGCAAAAAAAAGTCATGTGCATGTTTGTCTTTTAGACTACCAGTTTATATAGAATATAGTTTTATTAAATTTAACGGGACGTAATAATCAGTACCAAAATATTTAATTAAATGTTTCCTTTTTTATCTCCCCCCCCCCCGTTTTGTAATCCCCCCCCCTCGCCGCAGCGGGGGTGGTTATGTCGGGCTTTAACCGACTAAAACGCACTTCATATGTGGGTTTTCGGAGATGAGATTGGCTGAGATATATCTCTTGCACCCCGGCCGACCCAAGGCCATTTCTTTTGAGCTGGCCGGAGAGTTCGCTGTCATGTCTGAAGGTTTTTTCATTAAACGTAAACAACCTAAACCAACAATGTAAACATGTCGATTTCGTGACCTTCATTATAATTAGATTCGACACATCATTAATTCATCATCATTAATTATTTTGAATGATAGGTATAACAGCAACTGTCTATCACTTCAGTACATAGAATTAACACAGTTATTTGATTTACAAAATCATTGACGAACAAATTTCTTTTAAATCATTTTTTTTTTCTAATTATATACGGCGTTATCATTATAATTCTGTCATTAATTTCAATTAGAATTAAAATTTATAGCTAACTTTTACTACGTAGGTACACGGCGGTATTTCCACCCAATTGAGCAGTCCGACTGGGGAAGTACCTCCGCCCTACAGAATACCGCGGCTATAATAACTTCGTGTTGTGTTCCCAGCGGTGAGTAGGGTAGCCAGAGCTCACTGGAGTATTTGTGCGGTCAATGGGAAGACTAAAGGCTTGTCCTGCTTTGTCTTCTACACTGACGGCACAGAAACTCTGTAATTACAGGGTTGGCAGCGCGACTGTGACTCCTCTGGTGTTATAAACTTCCATAGGCCACGGTAACCACTTTCCATCAGGTGGGCCGAGTGCTTGTCCTGCCACCTTAGTATAAAATATAAAAAAAAAATTAGTGTAGCTCATTACCGATATAATAAATAACATTCAACCCTTACGTTTGACTTTTAAAGTTTCACACATCAATCACGTTCTTTGACAAAAAGGTTTCCCCTAGAGGTCAGAGTTAAGAACTTACAAAAACCCTGCCTGTTGGTTCATGGAATTGGCCGTCCTCAAGAAGTAAGACAAATAGTTCGGGTAAAATGCCAGTAAATGTTACTAATGAAATAATGGGTTTACGTGTAACTGTGAAGAGTGAAAGCCTTGAAAATGGTGAGTTTTTAAGCTGTGTTGAAATAAAGGCCGTCTCAAGAGAATCGTTTATTTTTTATTTTTAAGGTCTCTTATTTTTAGGTAAGTGGATGTATAAATCTGATTCGATAATGTATGTAAGGTTTTTATAGCTATGAAAAGAGTTATAATCATTTCAATTTCAAGATTTAAAGTTTAGTCTTAAAGAATTATCGTTGTGGAGTGTGAAAGAATACAAATATCACATCCTCTCATCATTGAGAGAGGCGTATATCCAGCAGTGGACTGCGTAAATGTTACAGTGTAGCTTTCTGCGCCGCAACTTCTCCAATAGCGCCTAAAAAGTGGTGAATAAGGGCTGAAAGCCAAAAGTAAGGAGGAAAGGCAGAGAAGTCTAGGTTATCGCCATACTGATGCGATGGTTCGAATACCGTCTCATTTAATGTTGTCTCATAAACTGCATTTCGTACGTTTATTTAACCGACTTCCAAAAATGAGGAAGTTCTCAATTAAATTAGTATTTTTATTTTAAGTAATAAAAGATTTGCCTGCCTATATTACCCCATTCTAGTTAAATCATATTTCTATAACTAGAATGGGGTAAAATAGGCAGCCAAATCTTTTATTACGTAATCTTTTATTGCGTAAGAACGCAAGTACCCCATCTCACATTGTAAGTTCTTGAAGTTAGGGTATCTGCTTACCATTAGTTAGGTCGTGGGATAACTGGCTGAAAGGAAAAGATATTGTTGAAAGTCATGTTCGTGTTAGACCGCACTCACTTTAATCCTACACACTTAAGACCTTTCTTGCCACCTGCAAATCTGCAAATCTTTAACCTCACCTTTGGCAACCAAAACGACCCACAGGCGGCGTGCGTTTTAGTCGGTTCGAGTCCGACATAACCTCTT
This sequence comes from Eilema griseolum, assembly GCA_963662185.1. Classification (NCBI taxonomy): domain Eukaryota; kingdom Metazoa; phylum Arthropoda; class Insecta; order Lepidoptera; family Erebidae; genus Eilema; species Eilema griseolum. The sequence continues at coordinate 24,606,061 of OY759233.1, read as the reverse complement.
CTACTGGCTCCGGTGGGGAGGTATCCGTGGGGATTTTGCGCACGTAAAAAAAAATAGAAATGGTATATTTCAAAGGCAATAAAATTTACAGGATCAATAATAAATATAATTATTAGAAACAATATTTTCAAAAAATAAAATGTAATAACCTGTTAAGTATAGTGTGCGATTTGAAAGTAATTTATATTTTTAATAAGTCAGCTTGGGAAGGGCGACGACGGCAAAAAAAAATGTGTTTATAAACGCCATCTCGGCGTCCCAGTTACTGATGTCTGTACTTTACGTGACATACTTTTTTTTAATCTGTTCACTTTAAGAAATACTAGCTGTTACCTGTGGCAACGCCCGTGCGGATATCGATTATTGTGACAAAACAATACTTATGTCTTTTCTCAAGGTCTAATCTGCCCCTATACCAGCCCTATCCCTTAGTCGCCTTGTGCTACACAACATGGGAAGAGATTGGATAGTCCAAATTCTACTCTGGTGGGAAAAACGCGGCCATTTTTTATGCCTGTTATTAAAGAGGGTCTATTTTCAAATACAACAAATATTCGTATGGCGACCAGCCCACTTTTCTTTAATTGTAACACTTTTATTCTCTGATGTCTCAATCAATATGAATCCTAAAGCCTCGGTAGCTATAAGTGCAAAAATACACCACATGAAATACTTATTCTTCATCATTTCCTTACGATAATAGCCTTGTTTAGTTTTCTTCACTCACAAATAATGGTCTCTCAGTTATTTCAGTATCAGAATAAACGGGATATTTACCATGTTTCATTAATTAATGAAACATGGTAAATATCCCGTTTATTCTGATACTGATGTCAGTGACCATGATAGTTTAAATACTCTCAGTTATTTATTATTAAGTTTATCATTAAGGTAGGTATTTAGTATTAAGGTGACATTTTGTAATTTGTAATTGACATGTATTTGAATATTTATATGAATTATAAAAAAAGTTGGTGATTAGTTTTTCAAGCTACAAAATATACGAAACTAACAAACATAAGTTAGTACTTTTGTGACGACTAGTTGCCAAAGTTCGATGTAAGTTGCTTAAGGTGCACGAACGCTTGCGACCTACAACACGCTTAGTGATAAAAGGTGGCAAACAAGTGCTTAGTTTAAAAGGTAGATTTACATCGCTCTCTTACCTATTTCTCTTCTGTAAATCATCACCATCCAATGATAGTACGTTTATTCCATCTGAATACTTGCACATTCACAGCGATCGCTCATCTACCTTTTTTGCTTTTGTGTCCCGTTGACTTATCTTGGCTTGACAGACTTCTGATGAGAAGTGTATTTTATACATTCAAATGAGCATTATTCTAATCTCAAATTATCTCAACTAGCAAGTAAATATATTTAACTGGTCGTGACTAAACGCGTTACGATTAATTTTCAAGAAGATCATAATATTTATATAACAATTTAAAACTGTGTTCCTTAGGGATCAAGAAACATTGAATTTATTTTCGTCTTAATGGAGTATTCATTACACTGCTTAATTTGCTTTTCAATTAGAATCTCTACAGCCACCGTCCGGAGGCGGACTAGGGATTGTCGTGTATTTATTTACACTGTACTCAAAAATCTTTTGCTATATTTAAATAGTACTAGCGGTCGCCCTGTGGTCAAAATTCAACCATAATTAATTAAAATCTTATAAGTTTGAACTTTATTAAAGGTCTATTGTCATAAACTTCTATAATCTAAGATTTCACCAAGGCAGATTACTTCATTTTTATATTTTCAGATTAGATTTCAAAAAGAGCGGTATTCCAGTATATAGGACTATAGAGATATATAAATTGCCGTGTGGTTCCCCGCAGAGTAGAATGAGGGTTACCCCATCTGTTCCCATGCGGTGCCTTATAAGGCGACTAACATCGACTAACAGCGACGGCTGTTTAGCATCAGACAGATTTATACAGCCCAGACTCGTGCATGGCTCGAGTCAACAATAGTGCCCGGAATACGGCAATAGGGTCACCCCCTATTACGTGGGACCGAATACAAGTCTTGGTGAAATGTGGGTGGGTCACCTCTGCCTAACCCACCAGGGATAAAGGCGTGATTATATGTATGTATAAATAATATTAATTATTCTCAAGTTGACCACAGACTAATTCGAAACAATTCTCATAAAAAGATGTACGAAGTTTACGGTTCATCTATTAATTTATCCACACGTGCCACAGATAGTGGAGTGTTGTTATTCATTTGTATTTATTACTAACATTAGTTCTTAAGTTAAATTGTTACTAACACTATGGATCGATGGTCTGACAATAAATGAATTTTAATTTAATTAGGTTAAAATATTTTTATAGTTTACATATTTTTTTTACATCTGTTAATTATTTTGTTATCCGTCCGCTGTGAACATTTCAAATAGGTAAAGGACAGTGTGTGATTAGTGATTACCTAAGCCTAAAAAAAAAGTATGAACACGTAAGTAAGATGCGTGTGAAAAATTTGCGTAACGTTTATTTTAACAAAAATAATGTATTATTGCGTAATTGAAAAAAATATTAGGCTTATGCACTTTTCTTTCGCATAAATTATCAATTTGCCAAATTACTTACTTAATAATATATATATATAATAAACATAACCGATATTCCTGCCCTTTCTTACATCACGATATTCAATGTAAGAATAAACATAGAATAAAACTATTTTTAAGGGATTTTTATCACGATTTATTTTGTGCTATTTATATTTAACCCGACATTTTGATATTCACCTAAACTTCTGTCAGCACTGTTTATCATAATATAACATAAAACACCCTTTTTTTTAATAAGCGTTAAATTCCCACGGATACCCCCACCACCGAGGCCGATGGGGGAGGTTATGTCGGACTTGAAGCGACTAAAACGCACACCGACTGTGTGGGACCCAGGTTGCTGGAGATAAGATTATCTGCGACATATTATATACCTCGCATGTCTTTTATTAGACGGCCCTCTTCGAGTGACATAAATACACCCAACACAAAGCCAACATAACATAACATAACATAAACTCACACCTATATCCTCGATGGAGTAGTCAGAGGTGCTAGCACCCACATTTCGCCAGATTATGTTTTAGGTCCCAATGTAATAGGTGGCAAGCCTATTGCCATTAACCGGGCACTTATAAACACAAGTCGTAATATGTAAAACAAAAACTCGAAAAGGTTTTTACTAATCTTTGTTATTCGTTCGACTGACTGACACTGTATAATGCATCGTGAGTGTACAAGCGTAGTTCAAAGGTGAAATACTTCATGATTTATTCATACACAACCTTCGTAATACAACCTTAGAACAATAATAATCAAATGTACATTGACTCCGTGTACAGTCAGTATCAGTCAGTATCAGCATCTTATAATATATAATAAATAATCTAGTTCTAATGTAGTTCGCTGAGTTTCTTGCTGGTATCTTCTCAGTAGAACTAATCTACCGAACCAGCGAAAGAATCATTTTCCAATGGTTTATTTTTACATTATTTAATATTTTTATATTATTTCTTGACATACATAATTGTAAAATTTTGACGTTCATATGTGCTCTTTATGTGCCTTAACTGAATAAATGAAATTGATTCTTTGATTCTTTGATTCTTAATATCTTGATATTCCCCCCTTGCTGTTGTTCTGATGGACCTTCCATACATAATAATTTAAATCAATTTTTTTATTGCTGATTTTAATTGTTATTTTTATGATTTTGTTGAATATTTTGCCAGGTTAATAGCAATAGGCTCGCCACCTATTACATTGGGACCTAAACATAAACTGGCGAAATGTATGTGCTAGCACCTCTGCCTACCCCCTTCGGGGATATAGGCGTGAGTTTATGTTGTGTTATGATTTTTATTAATTTTAGTCGTATGAAATGTACTTAATTACAAATTAATTTATTAAATCTGTCGAATTGGTTGAACTTATGAATTTTATGGAATTTTTAGACTTATTTTGTAGCATTTGATTAATGAGTTTATTTCTTTCTTTCTCCTTTTTTTGTGGTTGATTTTATTGAACCTTTTGTAATGAATTGTTACAGGTAACTGTAATGTTACCTGTTTATAGTGTTTCGAAATGTATTTATTATTTCACTATTGATTTATACATTGTAACCTCTAGAGGCTCCCTCTGCGATACTAAACATATCAAGCTGTGGATAGCGTAGTGGGCCACAATATTGCTTAGTTAATATTGTTGCCCTGAAATTATTTAGAAATTGCTGGCTGTTTTTTGGCTGTTTGTGGTATAAACAACATTAATAGTTATTTGCTAGTCAAAATTGATCTTATTCTGACTGTACTAATGTTTAGTAATGTCGCTCTTAATCACCTGTTTTGGCAGGTGTCCTAACTTTGTCTTCATAAGTAAGGTGATTGTTTAGATGTTGTTATATGAATACTTACAAACTTTACTGTAATTAAGACTTGAGCAATATTTTTTGTTTAAAAACATATTCATCATTCGAATTTTACTTTATTTATTTCATTCATAACATTTCTATCACATAGCCTAATAAAATATCATAAATAGCTAACTATGAAATTTCACGCTCTATAATACACAATAATGTTTACCTGGTCGAAACGTCAGGCATATCGAAGGTATGTATGTACTTATACCATGATTGCGTTATTCTCGTAAACATTATTGTGTATCATAAATAGTACTGAAATTGAAGACCAATTTGTATAACTAAATTGAATTTCCCCAGTATTTCTTTTGAGTTTGTGTACGTAACATCCTTAAAAAAGTTTGTGCAGGTTATTTGTAAAAAAACTCTACATATTTCTTAAATCATTCGGTATAAAACTCCGTAATAACTCGGAAGCGTTTATTATTACAAATATAACTTTAATTCGGAGTGCTCACTCTGTGATAACGTTAACAAAAACCAAGAATTAAAAAAGTTACTTTATAAGAGTTTCCTCGTTATCTCCGGATAGCCAATTTATGTTTTCTTCTATTCGCTAACAGCGATACTTCTGTTACCTAGTCTAAAAGGTCAAAGTACATGGCCATTAATGTTTCATTAATCGGTTCAGTGGTTATAGAAATTATTCCCTTCGTGTTAACGAGAAAACTATAGTTTACTAAATATTATGATTTCTTTGGGCATTCACTCTGAAGAAGTTGACGATTGTCATCCTTACTAATATTATAAATGTGAAAGTAACTCTGTCTGTCTGTCTGTCTGTCTGTCTGTTACGCTTTCACGCCTAAACCACTGAACCGATTTTGCTGAAATTTGGTACAGGGGTAGATTAGATCTTGGGAAAGGACATAGGCTATGTTTTGTCGCGATAACCGACATCTACGCGGGCGGAGCCGCGGGCAAAAGCTAGTAAATATTATAAATAAAAAGTTAGTCCGAATCAGCTTTCACAATTTTAAGAAAAGATATTTTAGAAGGCTTTGATTTGACTGACAATCATTAATGACTTCGTCATTGACAAAAATAAATATATCAGACTAATCACTGTATTGAAAAATATGTATACGTTATTTATGCCTAATGATGTTATATCAATGTAATTTGTAATAAAAAGTATAAACATAAAAGAAAAAAGATTACGCCTTGTGTACATAATTTTAAATCCATCTGACGTTTTGAAGCTTCAAAATCGAGTTCAAAGTTTCTGTAATAATAAAATAAAGCTAATAAAATCTCATTAAAAATAATTTATATGAAAGGAATTGAGGAAAAAATTTTTTTTATCAAACCTCAAGCTCGGTACCGTCAAAAAGCTCCAAAAACCTCCCAATTAACTTCCTTATCAGTGGCTTCAGCTTCAACAAATTCATTTCCTTATCTCTATTGAGGACTATTTGGCCCAAAAATTCCACAATGTATTCAATATTTGGCCCGCAGCTTTACCTCCTGCGGTATCATCATTCTTTGAGCCTTTTCCCAGTTCTGTTGTGTTCGGCTTGCCAGTCTAACTGTAATGCGACTAAACTTCGATATTATCCGTGCAATGACTGCCAAGTGACATCCACAACTAATTTGTGATATCGAAGTTCTATAGAATTGAATCGCTTCAGGCGGGATTCCGATCCGCGATCTTTCTCTTACAGGGGGAACGCTCTGACCATAAATCCACAGAACCTTCACCCGAAAACATCCAAATTCTTCTACACATACTATATATCCGTCTTACGGTGACGATCGATTTGAATAGTTAGCATACTAAATGCTTTCAAATTTCAATCAATAATCAGGATTAGTTATTCTCTGCACCACATTTAAGCTATAAGGTTAACTGCTAGAGAATGCCTATGGCACAGTGTTTAGACAGGTAACCTGTGTAAACACTGTGCATGATTTTTTTTAACTGACAAGGTATACATCTATTCCCATGGAATATTAGAATATTTATATATTTTTTTATACAACTTAGGTGGCAGACACGGCCCACCTGATGGAAAGTGGTTACCATGACCTATGAACGTGTGTAACACCAGTGGAGTCACATCCGTGCTGCCGACCCTGTAAGAACAGACATTTTTTGCCGTCAGTGTAGAGGACAAAGCAGGACAAGCCTTCGGTCATCGCACTGACAGCACAAAAACTCTCCAGTGAGCTCTGGCTACCCTACTCACCGCCGGGAACATAACACGAAGTTATTATAACCGCGGTATTATGTAGGGCGGAGGTACTTCCCCAGTCGGACTGGTCAATTGGGCGGAAATACCGTCCTGTCCTACCTCTAAACGGAAATGTAAATGTAAACGGATAAACGGATAAAATAGTTAAGATGGTGAACAAAAGAAATAGTAACTAAAATATATCATGCATCTATTATTAAATTATAAACTGTAAGTAGATATGAAAAGAGAGAATATGAAAAATGAAAAGATAAACGTAGGGATGAAAATAATGATCGTGATCCCTCACAGGTGCTAGTATATATAAAAAAATCAGGATAAAAAGTAGCTTGTTACTTGGGGATAATACCTATAGCATTTTATTGCTGACAAATTTTCAAATTTCAAATTTAAATTTCAAATTCTTTATTTCTCAAAATAGTGCAACGTAATTATATCTTTTTGACGTAAAATTCTGCTTAAAACTTAGTTTACCACCTCTTCCTAGGCGCTAGTGGAGAAAAAACGGCGCAGCAAACTCCACTGCGGCATTTTCGAGAAGTCAGCTTATAAATTAAGATCCATAGCTAGTGATTTCTTAAGACTAAACATGGACGAATGTACATTTTTGTCTCGTGTCAAGATAATTAAAAGTATATAATTCAAAAAACATAACATAACATAAACTCACGCCTCAATCCCCAAAGGGGTAGGCAGAGGTGCTAGCACCCACATTTCGCCAGTTTATGTTTAGGTCCCAAAAATAATAAGGGCGAACCTATTGCTATTAACCGGGCACTTATAAACCTGAGATAAATACACACATAACTTCGAAAAGCATCGAACAGTCATTGGTGTATGCTATGGTAAAACCTGAGATCGAACCCGAAACCTCCTTTACCCATACCACTAGGCTAGGCTAGGTAAAAAAAAAGTTATAATAAAATAATTAAACTAACTTAAAAATAAAAATAACTGTGGAAAGCTACAATAATGAAAAAAAAAGTTCGCATGCCTATTACAACAGACAGAATCCAGTACTTAAGCTTATAGATTGCAAACAAAGAAATTTTTTCTCTTAATAATATAAGTATGTAATATAATCACAAGATACATTAAGTTTTCCCAACCGTACACATACTCCGCTATAGTAAAACTTATCAACTAATCGTTTGCAGCTGGTGACTACCTTCAACTTCCCTCAAAGTTCCCACCGATAAGAACTTAATGTATCTTGTGTTACTTTCTCTCTTAATCATTTGTGTAATAGATTAATACGAAATCTCTGTCTTTTGTTTACTTAAAACACTGATATTAAGGATCTTATTCCAACAAAATTTATATTTCTTTGCTGTGCTGTACCAACTAAATATTTGATTTTCTCTTTATTTATTAAAATAAGCTTAGCAGCTTATGCTTGCTACTGTGAAATATATTCAAATACACTCATGCATAGTATGCTAAAATTGTGTGTCTACTACAATATAGCCTAGGTGATGGATTAGATTTGTGATAAGAGTTTATGAAAATACGTTATTATTTATAACGAGAGGGGTGGGCTAGAAAACCTCCACGCGATGCACCCTGGGCAACAGAAGCGGCAACTCCTCCCTAAATTTAGGACGGGAGTTGCGGCCCCTGGACGATATTCTGCCGAGGTCAGAACGACCTGAGAGAAGAAAAATTCGAGAACAAACCCTTTACGAACCCGTCTGGTCAGCGTGGCCATAGTAGGCTAAACCCCTCCCAATGAACAGACGCCTCAATAAAAGGCCCCTAGTTACCGGTGGTCCAACTATACCCAGCCAAGGTAGCAGTTCGGATAACGGCGGGGCGGGGGGTGCGAATAATTGCCAGGCTACGGGAGGCTACCGTATATAGGCATTTGGGAGAGGCCAATGTCCAGCAGTGGACTGCGGTGGCCTAATTGATTGATTGATTATAATGAGAATCCATACTTCCATACTAGTATTACAGTCTAACGACTCATAAGATTACTCGTGCAAAGTAACTCTGCAAATGTAACTCTGCAAATGCAAAGTAACTCTGTCTGTCTATACCGTCACGCTTTCACGCCTAAACCGCTGAATCGATTTTGATGAAATTTGGATTAGATCTTGATAAGGACAAAAGCTATATTTTGTCACGATAATCGAGATAAACGCGGGCGTCGTGCTTCGTTTCATCATTATTATAATTTGAAAATTCAATTCTTAATTATTAATCATCTTCAGATAAAACGGATGTTTGAGCAGGTGTATCTATTCCATCCAGACAATATACAGTACAGCTGCTTAGACTTGTCAAAGACAATTTAATCATTAAACATAGATCAAATTCCATGAAATTTAACAATAATATTGTCTTGATATCAAATTCTGGTTAAATTTCACCTGTCAACATAGTGTTTGCCTTTGGTTATAAGAGTCTTTGCATTGTCAAGCATGTTATTCAATTTACATGTATACTTATGAATATATATAATTACCAAACTAAAAGGAGGAATTCCTGTTTACTGATAAATTCCTAAGACATAATGTACTAAATAAATTTGACGGAATACATTTAAAGGTTTACCTCTCATGAGAATTCTACGGAGGTAAGGGTTAATGGAATTTTCTGCTTGAATTTGGAAGTACCCAACATCCACCCTCCAGAAAGCATGGTAAAACAATAAGAGTGGCTTAAAGTCATATTTATGATGGTGAATTGTTTCCTCACAATGCTTTGGGGGTAACGTGATGATGATAAGATTGTATTATGTAAGTACATTTAGCTTTGTAAGATTTATTGTGCGCTGTGGTGTCTTGCTTAAAGATGAATTGTGTTTTTGCTAGCATTCTCCTGTGTTACTTGCCTATTCTGGCTGATGAATAGACTAATCATGACTAGACTGTGAATTAACACTTTTAATTTTAAAAAATAAGCGACATAGGACATTTCAATAGCTGTGTGGTTCCCGGCAGAGTAGAATTTGGGCCACACCATCTCTGCCCATGCGGTGTCGTACAAGGCGACTAAGGGATAGGACTGTTTAGCATCAGACCGACAATTACAGCTCAGACTCAGGTATAGATAAAAAGCTCAAGTCGACAATAGTGCCCGGAAGACGGCAATAGGCTCACCCCCTATTACGTGGGACCGAAAACAATGATTGGTGAAATGTGGGTGTTGACACTCCTCTACCTTACCCTTTGGGGATAAAGGCGTAATTATATGTAGAACATTTCAAGTTGTTCAGAACTGAATATAAAATAATTTCAAACCTAACTAATTCATTACATATGTAAAATGATTCTAATTATAAGACAGTAAATTTATTATTCTAAAATGTATTCCAACATGATTTCCACATAAATTATGGAGGAGAAAATTATACTGAAAACGTGACAATATTCTTAAAAGATAAAATTTAAATTTATTAGAAATAGACCTTTCAGCGAACAAAAAATTTCGAATAAATTAACCTACTTATGAAAAAGTCCTGTTGAGGATTTTTAAAATAATTGTGTCTGACTTACGTTGGAGAAGTCACTCCGTCATCACATTCGTCAACCCTGTCATCACACTATAATGTGATACGTGATAGCTTGAAGAGTTTTATGATAATGCTACGGATTTAAATTCCTCTTTGCAAAAGGAATCGTTTAAAGTAAATCTAAGAGTATTTTACAGCTTTGATAGCAATGCATCATAGAAATAATATCGAGTTGATCAGATATATCAAGCTAACAGTGAATGTTGAAACTCTTCAAACGCCTACCTAGTACTCGTCATCGTTATGGAGATGGATTTTCTTGATTGCATTGCATTGTGAGTTGAAGTCGGCGCACTTCGCATGGTCTTGGGCGTTCATGCTGGAGAGATCATTGACACGCATGTGTTTTACCGAAATTTTCTAAGCCACTCGAATTGGGGTTTATTTATTTCCATACATTATCCACACATATAGTAATACTACAAGCGAAAAAAGTTTGTTCGACTGTCGTAATACATTCCAAAGAACCTGATATGCTTTACAAAAAAAGCGTTTGTTTCGTTTTTTTTTAAATCAAACTAAACTTAATTTCATAGAATATGGTCACAACATAGCGACCACATCGTTATAGAATTATAGTGATAATAATTCTTCTAATAAAAACAATTAATACTTCAGTAGTAATTTGTGTAAAAGGTAAACAATGGATATATATATTAAAAACTTTATATATACTTAATGCGTGTGGGGAAATCCCCTTGAGACTATTTATCTAATAGTACAACATAACATGCCATGGCCAATGACGTATCATATTAATAGATACGTCATACACGTACATGGCGGCTTTCAAAATGGCGCAAACACTAAGTATGAAAAATATAGCTAATTACTAATAGTCCGTCTATATTATTAAGTTATATGAATTATATTACTATTCATGTGAATTAATATTATTCTCTTCACTCATTAAATACCATATAAATGGACCAAGGGACCAAGGACCCATCAAAGGGACCAAGCTACTGGTGGTTAGGGCTCCAGGGACAGGAACTTTCTCACTATGCGTGCCGTGCCAAGCAGAACTGCCTTCTGCATCAAGCCCCTTGAGCCAGCTGTCCATCGAGAGCCTCATTAGATATTACGAATTTATATGACTTTTTTTTGTAGCGCACTGCCCGCGTCTCTGATTGCTGGGTTTTTTTTATACCACTTAGTTGGCAGACAAGCACACGGCCCACCTGATGGGAAGAGGTTACCGTGGCCTATGGACGTATGCAACACCAGGGGTGTTACACTCGCGCTGCCTGCTGCTGCTGAAAAACGGGTAAAATGATGACGAACATCATAATTTTTTTGTCGCCATTTTAAAGTATTGACAACATACTACAGTTTATGATACATAATTTGCCTTTATCACAAGTATAATGCTTATGCTCTTAAAATGCTTAGGTAGTTTCAATACCGAATGCACGATAAAAATATAATTTCGAATGAAAATTGAATAGCTTTCACATCAATCACTTTTCAAAGTATAATACAGTATCTAGGTAATACAGTATACCTCTCAATATCAACTATTTAATACAATAATAATTAATACAAAAAATTATATAAATGAATTTTCTGTTACGATATTAACAAAACTTTCAGAAGGCTATTACTTAGTTGATCACGATTTCGCAGAATCATCGCATTAAGCCTACAGATACTCTAAGCCTACTCTATACAAGTTAGTTACTTGTATTTATTAGTAAAAACTGAGCTCCTGAAAAGAGAAACTAAATATGGTTAATTAGACGATTGACGCGATCATACTTTAATAATATACTTATCAATTTATATATTATGCAGTTTTCTTTTTACTTTGTGAAAAATCCCCACGGAGACCCGCGCTGGTGGAAGAGGTTATGTCAGACCTGAACTGACTAAAACACCCGCAGTCGATGGGTCGATGCTGGTTGCCGGAGGTGAGATTGGCATGCATATCTCTTGCACCCCAGGTGACCCAGTGGCAGCTCTCTCTTAAGTAAGTATCAGTGGCTTATGGTGTACATTTTCAAAAATAGATATAGTTTTTATGCACCATGCGACCTATAGGGACCACCTAATTTAACCACGTAATACCACCACTTAATAAGTATTCACATAATCAGAATCAAATGTAAGTCGCGATGAGGTAGGTGACTACTCGCAAACGTATTTTATGTTGTCATTGTGAATAAAACCGATCCTTATATCACGAAAATACTGTCATAAAATGTACCGAGGTTTCAAAATTAAACTGTGCTGTCACAAAATATGCCGAGATCAGAGATTACACTTTCTCATTGGTGTTAGCTACGTGACAAATAATTTTGACTCCATTTTGTACGCCAGACTTATGTTGCAAGACAACCGTAATCTGAATTTAAATATTTTGGCAAAGCGGTATTTATTTCAGGGATTACAGTCAGGGACTTAAAAATTTAAAAATAGAACCTTGAAACATTGTGAGATTTATCAGATTATGGATTAGATTTATGAATTTAAGGAGGTAGGACACGGCGTTATTTCCGCCCAATTGAGCAGTCCGACTGGGGAAGTACCTCCGCCTCTGCCGCCGGAATACCGCGGTTATAATAACTTCGTGTTGTGTTCCCGGCGGTGAGTAGGGTAGCCAGAGCTCACTGGAGAGTTTTTGTACTATCAGTGGGATAACCAAAGGCTTGTCCTGCTTTGTCCTCTACACTGACGGCACAAAATCTCTGTTCTTACAGGGTCAGCAGCTCGGATGTGACTCCACTGGTGTTACATACGTTCATAGGTCATGGTAACCACTTTCCATCAGGTGGGCCGTGTGCTTGTCTGCCACATAAGATGTATAAAAAAAAATTTCAGCGCTGTTGCAAGTACCATTATTACCGAGCGCCGAAATACCAGAAACTCAAAACTATACAACATGATAAATATCCCGATAGCTCTAATACTAATGTGTGTGACTATGATCTTTCAAATACCTAAAAGGTAAGGCAACTCTACATCAAAATAATTCTGCTTTTACTATTGGATTAGTAAAGGTAGTCTTCTTCTTATAAAGAAAAAAATATATGTTAAGAAGACAAATATTTTTGTCTTTACAAGAAAAAGCCTAAATTCACATCCATAACAAAAGTTTGTAAATATGTTATGTGTGTTTGATTAATAGGTATATTTTTTCTGTTCATAGAATCGGTTAATTTAATTTATTAGATAAATCATCTTGTCCTTATGGAGTGTGAAAAACACTTCTGTTTACACCTTTAAGTATAATGAGCTAAAAATTGTACCGAAATTATTTTCATGATTTATGGCCGTTAGAGGGAGTCATAATTAACGTAACAAAATGTTCAATGAATTTCAAGTGAATTTATTTCACGTTCTGAGAAATTAAATAGATAGCGCAAGATATATCGCGATAGCCTTCCTTGTGATTTATAGTATCTCATTTAGATCTAGGCACTTTACTAAGAGTTAATGTGCAGAATAATTCCCACTTCATTATTTGAGTACGAGATTAATTTCGTGACTCGTCAATACGCTTAGGATGAATGAAACGCATATGATATATAAATATTTACAACTTGTACACTGGCATCTATAAAGGTAAAGTGAAATTCTCACTAGCTGTATGATCCATGGAGGTAGGACGCGCTAATAATTTCGTCTAATTGAATATTCCGACTGGGGTGTACCACCGCCCTACAGAATACCGCAGCCACAATAACCTCGTGTTGTGTTACCGGCCATGAGTAGGGTAGCCAGAGCTCACTGGAGAGTTTATGTGCTGTCAGTGAGAAGACCAGAGGTTTGTCCTGCTTTACCTTCTGCACTGCCGGCACAGAAACTTTTTGTGCTTACAGGGTGGGCAAGGTTAGTGTGAATCCTCTAGTGTTGCACACTTCCATAGGCCACGGTAACCATTTTCCATTTTTTTTATATCAATTAGGTGGCAGACAAGCGCACGGCCCACCTGATGGAAAGTGGTTACCGTGGCCTATGGACATGTGTAACACCAGAGAAGCTCTGGCTACCCTACTCACCGCTGGGAACACAAGACGAAGTTATTAAAACTATATTGGGCAATACATGTCTTTAAAAAGCAGACTGCAATTGCGAAGTATATCATACCAAACTGTCTGATGTGCTATATGTTCTGCCTTAAAAATATAAATAAGGATTGAACAATTAGTATGATCAAGGTGCATGCAACAGCGCCGAAATATCGCAAGCTCAGAACAAGACAACATGTTCAATGTCCCGAAAACTTTAATACTAATGAGATTGCCCATGTTAGTTTTAAATAAGGATTAAATAATTTCAAATTCATACTCTTCCAGATTAGATTCCAACATTAAAAATATTCCAAAGCCTACAAACTTTACTACGAGTTTAGTCCTCTAGTGATCTATGTAAATCACAATATTCAAAGTCAATAGCGTCCCGGATCTTTGTGTTATTAAGTCGTAGATAAGTCTCCATAGCTTAGGCTTCCAACTTCAGTAGATCAAAGATAGCCAGTTGAACGCTTTGTTGAGGTCAACTCAACATTAACTAGATATATCCTAGATAGTTGCTATATAAAACGACACTATAATGTAAGATATATATCCTGAATAAATTTTCTTTTTACCCGATTACGGCGAAGCAAAAGGAGGGTTATGATTTTGACAGGCTATATATGTATATAATGTAGGTTTATCTGTTCCCTCAACCACTTATTCTGGACAAATGAGGTATCGTTAGAAGCGTCATAGTCGTCTGCTGGTTAAAGCCTATATAATAATATAAATAAATATTCTACAACGCTATCTAGACCCATGGTAAGCATAACTTAACTAGCTTGTGTTATGGAACCTAGAATGCGGATAAACATACTTAGATACTCTTATTTTTTGTAAATACATACATATCATACATAGAAACACCCAGACCAATGCAAATATACATATTCATGCATACAAATATTAGCACTGAGCGGGAATCGAACCTGCTCCCCCTGCTTAGCTTGTTCAACCGCTACGCCACAGAGGCCGTCAATGTGTCACTGAATCTATTGTGGCGACCTATAGTGGCCTTAAGTACTATGTTTAAAAATAAAATTGAGATATATATATCGTGTTTGGTACCAACTTAAGGAGCTTAATTAGCACATTTCAAATATGTATAAATTATATCTATTGCTTGCCTTAAGTTAAGTGTAAAACTAAAACCTGACTATTGAAAAATCACGCCCTGCAATGTATTAAACAAGAAAATATCAAGGATAGCAGTGGTCGTATGTCACTTAGTCTATCAAAACAATACATTCTAGGGAAAAGTGGCATACGCCTATAATATATATAGGGGCTATTCTTGATATTTTCTTGTTTAATACATTTCAGAGCGTGATTTTTCAGTAGCCGGGTTTTAGTTTTAAACTTATTTTTTATGATATATGTATTAAAATAATAGCAATATTATACCTTCAATTTGCCAAATAAACTACTAATATAAATTATTCATTATAAAACTATTTAAACGTCAGTAGCTTGGTGGTTAAGCAGTCAGGCTTACGATCGAGAGGTTGCGCGTTCTAATCCTTTCTTTTTTTTACGTGCGCAAAATCCCCACGGATACCTCCCCACCGGAGCCGGTGGAGGAGGTTATGTCGGACTCGAACCGACTAAAACGCACGCCGCCTGTGGGTCGTTTTGGTTGCCGAAGGTTGACAGGCATATCCCTCGCACCCCGGCCGACCCAGGGCCATCTCTCACGATCTGGCCCTCTTCTCGGTTGTGGGGACTACAGAGTCCCCAACTCGTCCCCGGAAACGGGGAGGCGCGCCAGGCGCGCCACCGTCGCGCCTGCTTCTGCCAGGGTGACAGGCGGCTCCACCTGTCACCCCCAGGCCTGCGCTAATGGGGGGCGGAGGTCGTTCAGGCAGCTTGGCTTGCGATCCTTCGTCGCACCCGCTGCCGCTCCCACCCCGCCTCCTCTTTCACGAGCATTACTTGCTCGCGAGCAAGGTGGAGAGCGTGAGAATTCTCACTCCCAGGGCCGCCACAAGCTCCCGTCTCGGCGTCTCCCACGCCGGACACTCGGTGAGCGTGTGCGGCCATGAGTCCTCGCCCGCGTCGCAGTGATGGCACTCGGACGTTGGCTCTTTCTCCATCCGAAGCAAATACTTCCCGAAGCACCCATGCTCGGTGATCATCTGCGTCAGACGGTACGAGAGGCTGCCGTGTGGCCTCTCTAGGCACTCCCCCATGATGGGTCTTACCGCCGGGTTCTAATCCTGGCCATTACACTACCGACGTGAACCCACTCCTAGCACAAGCAATTTAGCTTTGTTGGAAGGGAAGGGGGGGATTTTCTTTAAAAAAAAAGTTATCCGTCTTTAAAGAAAGGACATGTCAAGAGTATCCGAAACCGGCGATCATGTATGAAAACAATAATTAAAGTAGAAGCGAGAGAGGTATGCTAGAATCGTGGCAAGTGGAAAGCAGGAGTCTCTGCCTACCACACTGGGAAAAAGGTGTGAGTGTGTATGTATGTTCACTCTCAAAAGTGGCGACAAAAAATTAAGACGTTCGTCATCATTTTATACACCAAACAGAGACAGTGCGCTACGAAAAAAAACGTCTTTATAATAAGTTAATAATAATATAATTACTGATATAAATACTGACATAATTCATATAAACAGATAATTTTGACATATCATTATTAAGTAGCTTTAATTTCTTATACTCATTTTTGAAAGAAATATTTCATTTCTATAAAATATTTTCATGTAACACAACATGTTCTAAGAGAAAAATTATGTAAAGTATGTGAATTTATTTCAAAGGAACCTTAATATCAATATCACGAAAAGGAAAAAATGAGCACCCAAATCAGTACAGATCTTCAAAAATATTTTCTAGAACTTTCAAGTTCAGTTTTATTTCGTTATTGAAAACGTTTTTTTTTATTTTTCTTTATAAAGAATTGAACTTTACTTATTTGACGATACAAATCGACTTGAAATCTTAGGCATCCATGTAGCATCTTTCAAATACCTAGAAGAATAATATTAAAAAATATTAGTTAAGTTAGTGAGGGTAATTCTAATAGTAGTCTTTTTCTTTCACAGTGATAGTGTAACTGTGTACGAGTGATGTTTAGTGAACTTTAATCAAAATGGACAAAAAAGCGGCCGAAATCACCAAGGGCATATGCGGGCAAGTGCGTCGGTTTCGTGAGAAAACCCCAGACTTATCAACTGATTTATCGTTCGAGGAGCTTAGGAATAAATTCGATACAAGTGCGCCCCATGCGGCGAGGAGCGAAATCGCTTCGAACCCTTCTACGCACGGTAGCGCCACTCGACAGGTGGTGAGCGGGAAAATCTTCAAGAAGTGCAAAAGTGCGACGTTTCAAATAGATGGCGCCACATATACGATTGGTAAGTTGACGATTCAGAATTATGCCACTGATTTTAATGGCGCTAGTGAATTTATGTGAGATTAGAGTTGGGAACAAAAATATTTTTACAGTGATTAAAATTTAAAATAAATTAAACGTCGGATGACTTCCTACTGTTTGTTATAATATTATCATAATCGTCAGTTCTACAACTCACAGGCAATGTCGTGTCATGAATATCTAAGAATATAATTGATTTCTCACAGGTCAGGATAAAATTATATATCAGTATAGTATTATAAGTGAGCTAATATAGTATAAGTTAGTTACTTTCTATAAGAAGATGAAGTTTAATACAATTTGTACAATATATAAATATCTAATAATACTTAAATTAAATTTAAAACTAAAAACTATTATTAGGTACTAAAATAGAGTATTATATTATAAGAATACGAAAATAAACAAGGATTGTTCACTCCCACTAGACCACTCAGAGGTAAACATAGTATACCTACTTCTACCTACCCCACGGTCACTTAGTCAATTATATTTGTCCTAAGTAAACAGAGGCCGAGCCTATTGTCATCAACTTGATAAGTACTCTTTTCAGATTCCTTTCTTCAATGGAATGTTTTTGAATGGAAAATCTAGCATTCTATGAAAATTATAAATGAGAATGTGTATAAAGAAAGATTTCAATTTACTTGTGATCCAATTGCTCTATCGTCAGAAATGCTATACCTATTTATATTACATAATAAGTAGAATGTACTACTAACTTAGATATTTAAACAAGGTTCACAAACACATATTTATCAACTCTTTTATTGCTTGAGTAAAAAGGGTAGAGGCTCCCAACACATGTCACGTGCAAGAGAGTGGGCCCGAGGCATTTAGAGTCAAGGTTAAAAGGTACCTTTTACCCTTCCGGGTGATTGAATAATCTACTTCGAAGATGAGGGTTAGACAATTTACGTTATTTTATCTCAATTCATTTAATTCTCGAAGTTTAAATGGTTTATTGATTATACCCAAGCTAGCAGGTACAGTCGGCATCAGATCGATCTTGAGAAACAAAGTGCTCAAAACAATCTTGCCATTAATTTCCACCCTACTCGTTGACAGATTGTTCTGATATTAGGTTCAAACCTTTAGCTCGGATAGTAATACAATTTAAATCAATAAAACAGTTTAATTTGCTCTTAATACCTTGGTATTAAGATCATTTTGAGACTTTGTAATCAAGATCGTTCTGATGCTGACTATACACATAGTGATTGACACACGAGGTATGGCTTCTGTCATGGAGCAGGGGTTAGACGATAGTCGCTTGTCGATCGCCATCCTAGTAGAAAACGAGATAGTTATTTTCCACTTAGACGTACTAAACGATTCGGCGATACGTTCACCAAGCGTATCGCTAAACAGTGCAATGTCTTTCCTGAATCTGTGTTTTCAGGTAGCTATGACTTGGGTGTCTACACGACTAGGGTAAACTGACTAGGGTCAAGTTACTTCCAGGCAAGCGTGCTTCACTGTCGACCACATTGTCAACTGCCAACAGGTGAGATAGTGGTCAAACGCGAGCCTAAAGTATAGATAACCAAACCCTCGGCTCCAAAGTTCAAACTTTGGATACAACTTCTACTTGCTACAACCAGTAAAATATTCAATACGAAATACGAATTAATATTAAACAAGAGAACTTAACCGCCCAAATAAACTTAATCATTTTATTTACATACCTACAGTTACTGATGTTGAAATAAAATTATGAAGACCTAATTATAAATAAAGTACCTTCTATGATCATATGCCATGAAAAGAGGTCGCATGTTCAGTTTCGTGTTCGTACTCGCGACATCTGATATTTGTAATTCAATAAATCAGATTTATTGGAATTTGTTATTATTGGTCATTAACCTATATTTCGTGAACGGGTTCTTTTTGGTTCCAATTCCTTGATGGGTTTCATAAGTAGGTCTCAGCGATAAGATTGCATTTAGTTCATTTATGTGTTTCATGTGTTTGATTATTAATATTTATTATACTTCATTAAGCTACTAGATTTTGTTAAAAAGGAATGTGTTCTTTTAGTAAAGAGAAAAAAGATATTTTAATTGTAAATGTCTTCTTTTAATTTAATGCCATGTTTCAGTAATCTCTTACTCTTTGAACTCTTAAATATTTATGCACGTTATATTAACACTTTTACTCAGTGTTATTTTTAAATTGCGCGTTAGCCTAGTAGTTTGGGTGATGAACTGCTGAGACGAGGTCTCGAGTTCAATCTCAGGGTCACCATGGCACATACCAATGACTTTTCGATGCTTTTCGGAAGTTATGTGTGTATTTATCGCAGGTTTATAAGTGCCCGGTTAATGGCAATAGGCTCGCCATCTACTACATTGGGACCTAAACAGAAACTCGTGAAATGTGTATGCTAGCACCTCTGCCTACCTCTTCGGGGATATAGGCGTGAGTTTATGTTCTGTTATGTTATTTTTTAATCTTTTACCAATCGTATCATATAATGCATGTGACAGCTACTAAAACCAAAGAGCCCCAGTACTAATGAAAGATCTAAGAAGTGCTGGCTCCATATCATAAAAATTGAAAATGCGTGTGAATGGACTCATTGTTACTGAGAAAATGATTGTAACATTGACGAATCAGTACTATTTCAATGTTAAACCCTAAATTTGAATTTGGATTTAACATTAACCAAATGAATATAATATTCATTAGTCATACTCAAATCCCAGTTACATTTAAAATATGCAATTTGGAACCCAGGGGCCGCTCTCTTACTCCAAATTTCCATAATGTATTTTGAGTTTTAAGAGAAACACTTTCGTCTGTTCCTCCCACTATGAAAGGAAAGTCACCGCACGCGCTTTGTCCGTTAAATTCCAAGTTATTACCACCTATTCTATTCATTTCTATTTAACTTTTCCAGTTTTGCTCCATTTCTGAACAACTTTTCCTTATAAAGTTTCCGCATAATACAAAGCCCTACTATTTTCTAGATAAAAATTCAAATCAAATGCAGTTAAAAGCAGACAACTCAGAAAAGTTGAGGGCACAAATGCTAGATAACTTGGACTTTTTATTTATCAAACCTCTGCAGGTTCATCCTTATAAAGACGTATCAACGCGGCAGAGGGCGTAAAATCTACGTTTCAAAATATACGAAAAATCTGATAATGACAAGCACTTGAATCTTTATTTGATTGCATGCATAATTTATATTAATATTTTAGGAGGCCATATGTCAGTCGTTTCACGGAAAATATCAAAATTCAGCCAAATCCTTAGTTACATTTATAAAGCGGACCTGAGACTCGTGAACGCTTCGGATTAACGCTAATAGAAGATGAATTAATATTAATACTTTGGCTTTATAGACTGCTGACCGCTCCTTACTACGGTAATTAAAACCATCTTAAAACTATGAAGTTAGCATTTCATAGTTTTGCACAGTACTAAGTTAATTTGTTAACATTTGATGAGAAGTTTACATAAAACGAAACTTTTAATCCAACGTAACCGAATGGATAAGACCCCTTCAACACATCATCAACATAAAAACGCTAGCACTAATAAATAACAATCACACCAAATACCAGAAAAAATTTACTCCAACAACGTGTAAGCTGTAAATAACAACAAAAATAAAGAATACGGCGAAACAAAATGTCGGGGAATTTCCACCAGCCTAGTTTATCTTGTGCAACGATAAAACAAATTGTTAGCGCAAGCCGCCCTGGAATGGTTCCCGACACGCGATCTTTGGCTTACTGCTGATCCAATTAACACAAATGTAAATGTAGCGTTATGTTCCTGATTTGATGATGAAGTGTTTGAACCGTAATGGGTTTGTGAACGTCTGAATGGTTTTGCATGGTGCAACGGTTCAAAAAAGACGGGAATGTTTTCAGGGTAAATTTGTCGAGTAAAGTTTCTCATGACTATAAAATAATGCTGTGTAAGAATATATTTAGAAAAAGTACTACGCAAATCAGTAGCAGTTATAGCAGGAGTAATTGTTGGGACTGGCCAGCTGGTCCCAGAAAATATTACAAACTTTGAACTAATATCGAAAGTACATATTGAACCTAATGACATCAAAGATTTGTTAGGATATTCGATTATACAGCTAAGACTACAAAGTTTTCCCAATTTCCAGAGGTGTAAAAGTTTAAATATCCAAGAATAACTTGGGATTTTTTGGCAAATCACATTAATTACAAAGTTGTAATTATTATGAAAGAAGGGATGAAAAAAAGAATAGGAAAAAGGAAAGTACTTAATGAAGTTTAAGACATTTACAAGTTTGAACTCTAAATTTATAACACTTTAGCTTATTTTTAAATGTTGCCATATCCCTTTATACAACCCTAAACAAAACATTTTAGAGCAACTATAAAAACTACGTGTGTATTTTTCACGATTCTCTTCAGTTCTTCCGTCTTCAAGGGTCCAAGGTCAGGGCCCAAACAAAGCGATCACCCAACTGTAACGATGCGTCACAACTTGTTAACAACTTCGCACTTTCCACCTTGTTACAACATCTCACATATTCTACAACTTTTTTTGCGCTTAATTTGAGACGATCACACGAAGTTACAGCTACTTGGGCGAGATTAAAATTGTAATTATACGCTTTGTGAGCACGTGACTAAGCTAATTCGGCAATTTAAGAAGGAAACAAATTATACACACAAACTATGTTACAAAATAAACCTAATCAGTACATACTTCCAAGAATTTCTTCACATTGCATTGATACAAATAAATTCACAAACTTCTGAAATACAGACATTCGGACAATATTGCCCCAACGTCAACGTCTAAAAGGTTCAAGCATGTAGTCACCAATAGAATTTTAATATTTGGTTCGTTTATTTGAGTCACAATTCATAACTAATAAGTATTACTTCGCTCCTCTTACCAATAAATATTTGTATTTACGTAAGTGGTCTATTATATGCGGAACCTGCCAACTCTTACTAGCAAATAGAGCTTTGGCTTTTGATATATTCTATAAGAATATCTACAAACTCTTATCAGATTACACTGTCCGATGGGATAGAGTTAAATGCGGGCCCAAATTGATGATCATGATATATCCGTCTGTACCCAATTCAAGAAAACTATACAGTGAACTACTATGGTGCTAATGCATTCGCGTATTCATCTACCTCTGATCTATCGTCTCTTAAGTATTTTATTATTTTTATTGTGCTTTGAAATCTATTTCCTATAGTGTTCTTAACAGATATATTATAATTATACATTCTGCCCACTTATATTATTATGTGATATCCTCACTGTCAGATGTCATCACTTTAGTCACTCCTACTGTGACTAAAGGGAGTGAGTGTTGAAATGACTGCAACTAGAGATGAATGGAAAAAGAACACATGTTGCGCCGACCCCAAATAATATTGGGATAAGGGCAGGTGGAGGAGGACTGTGACTAAAGGTCAATATCAATGACTTGGTGGAATAAGATTGATATTTTTATTCCTTGATTCTTTATGGTACACAGGAAAATAATATATTAACAAGGAATCACTAATACATTTTGGTGCACAAAGGCGAGCTGAACTCAGGATCGAATTTTATCCTTTGGGGGATTAAAAGAAAAAAAAATAACGTTCAAAAATAGCTCGAGGATTATATTTGCGCTATTGATTCAAAATGCAAACAAATTTATACAAAATATTTAAGCGGAGTTCTCCTTCTTCATCTTAACGTTAATTCCAATCCCTTCCGAAGTTTTACCTCAGAGTCTGGGGTCCCCTTCACCAATCTAATTTGGCTGAACTTCGATATTTTTCATGATGCGACTACCATCTGACTTCCATAGCCCAAAGTCGATATCGAAGCTTTGCAGCTAGACCTATTGCTGAACTTTTTAGAGTTCGAAATACCCGTAACGACTGTCATAGATGTTCATAGTGCATCCGAGACTGACGGCTTAATGTACTCTCTGAAGCATAATCAGACCAATGCAAATATTTCCACTGAGCGGAGAACGAACCCGCGCCCCCTGCGTAGTAGCCACATTTACAACCGCAACGCCACAAAAGCTGAATATTTATTCAGAGTTATTGATCCAAAATCTACGAAAAGGCTTATTTGCTTTAGAAACTTAAGATTTTTATGTTGATAATGTCATTGGTTATCACGTTGATGATACAAAGTTATTGCAGTATTCTGCATATTGTTCAAACATAGCTTTTAGTTTTTTTATTAATAACGCTTATTGGAATTCGATATATGTACTGTATACACTTCAGAACCCTTCAAAAGAAACCAGATTCCAATTTTTGTCCTAAGAGATTTAGGCAACTCGTATATTAGATTAGTATTTCAGGTACTTTTACTCAAGTTTTATTAGGTTTAGCAAATTTTGTACGTAATAGAATTTATTGACCACATGTAAGTTCATAGTTTTATAATAATATTATGTTTTTTAAACTGTAGCCCCTGATTATTAAATTATCTTCTCGAATTGCAATCAGATATAAAACTTGTAATGTTTACCTGGTGCTATTTTATGGAAGGATTAGGTTCTGTACTTTTATCCTGTAATCCTTCACGGTATTAACGATATCCACATACAGTTATTAAATTATGATATCATAGGAAATCATAATAACCTTTTTAAAACGTGGTAGATTTTCAAAAAGAGAAACGTCATACTACATTCCTATGGTAACCGAAAGTAACAACCTCTCTCAGCTCAGAACTCCCTGCTGCAATGAGAATTTCTCTATAGAAAGAAAAACTCCCGCCACCTTCAGATTTCCTCCCCTGGATAAATTATCGATATGGACGATATGGAGGTATCTCATTCATCTACGCACAGTCGACCAGTCGAAACATAATCTATGCAGGTGGGGAATGTGAGACCCGGATTTAATCGCATGTGATTGTGGTGTCCCCAAACAGTCCGTGTCGCACTTGGTCTCGTGCCCCTTGTGTCCTACGTCCTGCACTAAAGACGACTTGAATAAAGTCACTGACAGCGCGGTTGAGACGGCACAATTTTATTTGGAAATCAATTAGCACCAACAGTGAATCATTGCCACCAGAAGAATAAGCTCAGATTAATAAGTTGTGTTAGCAGCCGGTTAACAACGGTAGAGTAATAATCGTCCCACATCAAAGTCGTAACATTTTGATCGTAAATAAAATGAATCCCTTAGAAACCAGGTTACGCAATTTGCTTGTTAGTTGAGTAATATAAATATATAATACTTTTCGGAGGCTATGTCGTTTGGCTCTGGTGGATGCATCTAATGTGTTTGCTCACTCTAATAATATATTATTCCGATATAGTATTTAATGTACGATGGGGTTGGCTTATCTTTAATGGATACTAAACCCCCAATTAAAGTAAGATTAAAAAAAAAAACTTGCAATAGCTTGCGGCTCCACTGATTCATAAATATACATCGTTAAAAGGTTTTCATTTATAATATTAGTGGTAATATTAACATTGAACTCACCACAACATTCGGAAGCTTTCACCTAGAAGTGAAAAGCAAAAAAAGCTCGAAGCGAAGCGGACCCGGGCCGCTTTTTCCAATCTGTGTCGCGGTTGAACTTTGATATTTTTATTATACTCACCCCAATATTATTCAATAGAAGTTTTTTATTTTATTTTATTCGAAAATTTATAAAATTATCCTAATCATAGTTAAAAAAGTAATAAATTCATCTGCCTGTAATACATTGTAAGCGTGCCAACAATAAAATTTATTAGGCACTCGTAAAAATCAAGCAGATGTATAGCTGTGTTAAATCAAGTATGGTATACGTATCATGTTATCATGCTTCAATGAAAAGGCTCTCATAGGATAATAATGATTGTAGAATTTATCTTATCTCAGGTGGGTACCTATATGTTTTTTTTATTCAAATTAGCTGTAATTCGCCGTCACACTGAGATGGAATACTGCTCCAGGCCACAAGAACATATTTAAGTGATCTTAAATTGTACTGCCTTTTTAATGAACTATCGGTATCGGTTGGCAGGTTTCAAAATCTACAAACAAACATTGCTTTTTTTTATACCACTTAGTTGGCAGACAAGCACACGGCCCACCTGATGGAAAGTGGTTACCGTGACCTATGGACGTCTGTAACACCAGGGGAGTCACAGTCGCGCTGCCAACACTGTAAGTACAGAGTTTCTGTGCCGTCAGTAGAAGACAAAGCAGGACAAGCCTTTAGTCTTCCCACTGACAGCACAAATTCTCCAGTGAGCTCTGGCTACCCTACTCACCGCTGGGAACACAACACGAAGTTATTATAGCCGCGGTATTCTGTAGGGCGGAGGTGATATCTATGATATCATCTATCCTATCTAGATTGAAACCAAGCACTGCTTGTAACATGCATACAGATATTTGAACTGAGCGAGAGTCAAACCTGCACTCTCCAATCTAGCGTTAAATTATTTACCAACACGTATTAGAAGTTGTCACATTATTTTGGTCGTACCCTGAAAACAGAAATGACTAAGAACCATAGGCTAAAAACCTTGGCAGGTCTTGACAGGTAGCTAACCACGAGCTGCTATGTCATACAAAAAAGAAATTCGAGCTGTAGTCGGTATTTTATTCGTAATTTGTTTTTACTGGAAAATTATAATAGTATATCTATCACCACATCGAATGGTACTGAAATTTGTCTCGCCGTTTTAGAGTGAATAGGTAATAAACAACTATAAGGTACTTCTGCTTGAAACTATTCAGAGCCCCACGCAGTATGGACAATATACCCAGTTGTACTGACACTGCAGCTCTACCTACCCCTTTGCAGTTCTACACAGGCGTGAGCCTATAAAGAAGTATGTGCATAATATATATCGCGTAGAAGTAACTAAACATTCTGAAGCTAAACGCTTCAGAATTTCCGTTATGATGAATTCACAAAACATAACAAAACCATTATTCCACAAACAATACAAACCCTTCAATATAATAGAATTCAATAGAATTACAAACGTATATATATTATATTCATAGCAATAAATCTCCGAAGTGATAGGCAGGGGTGTTTTAAAATCCGCATTTCACCCACTATAATTATAGTTGAGGGTGACTCCATCGCCTTCAAGCGGGCAAATTTTTCATGGGCAGTATAATCATATTACAGACATATAGACAACAATTACTGCCGAATGTACAACAGCCCTATCTTTTCGTCGTCTTCTAAGACACACGAGAAAAGGAAGGAGTAGTCCTATTCTATTCCACCGGGAACCAACTTCAGCAAAATGAATGAAAATATTGTAAATCATGATGATTAATCAAAATGTACAATTCCCAATAATTCTAATCAATGGAATCCCAATAATAATTATACTCACAAGCTCATCGTCTTACAAACGAGGGCAATTCTTAAAAAGCTTTCTAAAAACAAAAGTGGCGAAAAATCGTTCGGAACCTTTAAAAAGCCACTCGAGAATACCCATAACTTCTTAATAACTCGCGGTAGCTGAGGTATTTGTAGAAAAATGAAATAAGGCAATTTGCTCAGTACTCAACGCTCAATGTCCCGGGGATTTGGAACTCTAAGTTTGAGTGCTACGTACTAATGAGGGGCTACCTGTGGCGGATCATGTGGAGCGGACGACAGTCGCGCGCAGGCTTCCACGCGGTTTGGTAGCGCTGCGTCATGCCGCGAACCGCTTTCTGAACGCTCCGTCCGATCATGTCCGTACACATCTAACGGACCGGCAGCTTCAAATTTAAATGAGCTATCTAAATTTTTTATAAAAAAAAATTGTGAGTTTAAATTTCGATTGCTTTTTAAATTTAGAGAATGTAACACCTGTTGGTCACGTCTTGAGTAGTGGACAACGTCACAATCTGTTTACTAGAGGGGGCCCACCCCCGACTATGGGCCATGACGCAACGTTTTATGGGCGCCCTGTGTTGCGTTACTATGGCGGAAAAACAACACACGTCGCGTCAAAATAGATTTCCGTGTTTCCTCTTGTGCTGAAGCAAACATTCATTACACGGTTTCGACGAAGTCGGGTAAATTACGATCTGTTTAAAAATCATAGTTCTCTATAAATACCAGACCTATTATGAAGCATACTCAATACATAGAGTACTGTTGAGTAGCTTGTAAATTAATATGCGCTAAACTGACGGCTAATTAATGGAAACACAGATTCTTTTCAAAATGTGTAAACAATGACCTGTTTCACTATACGCGTTCATATTTGTGTAGTAGAAAAAAGTGAAGTCATTGGTTCATTAAGAACTTCCACAAGTTCAAGGTTTGATCTATATCAAGTTAGCAATTACTCTCTGAATGCTAAAGTAATCTTAAGCCAAAGAAAATTCAACAATTCATTTGACTTTATTGAATCGTAAAATTTATTCAGCTATAATTATAACGAAATGTTGAAAAGAATATTTCGCGAACAAAATATTGTCCCAATTAATTAATCGTGCGTAATTGGTAATTCATTTTCATAAACCACACCTAGTCATATGAGACAGTATAAAAACTAGACGCTTCATTTATGCGTGCTGAGTACATTATTTTCTACAAAAGAACTACGTAAACAAAAACTACGCTAATACTTCGATATTTAAAACCTTCGTAGTTAAATAAATCAAAACAATAAAAAAGATTAGACTTTTTGCAATAACTCACAATTTATTCGTTTTAGGCCGTCGGAGCAATGAATATGTCTAACATATACTTGTAATTTACGTGATCTCTGTACCATATCATAACACTGTGTTAAACAAAAACATATCCGAATTTTTGAGTGATCGATGGAGTGAAGTGAACTGTAGTGACGTGAAACAGTGACGAAGTGTTTGTGACGGTTTGAGTGTTGAGTGGAGATAGCGTATGATGTGATGATGCGGCGTGGGAAAGTGCTGCTTGAAAGCAGCAGACAGGGCTCTGTCGACGGCAAGGTCAACGTGGCTAATGACAAGGAACTAGTACATAAATGCCACAGTGATCCTGGTGGTGGGCGAGCTCTTGGAGCGGCTCCTAGAACGCACAGACATCGATCTGCTTCGGGTGCTACCAGAAAATGTGTACTCACACTCGATGGATATTCTTATGTTATTGGTGAGTTCGCGGTTGGATCTAACGATATTTTTATAACACTGATGATGGCTTACACGCTGGCTATCACGCGTCACGTTATCAATTAATTTAGCCACTGCCGCGGTGCTTTTTGTAATTAGTACTCATTGAAACTACAAACTATGTGTTGTAAATCTTCTATTGGTACGCCGCGCTGCTGTCTCGTTGCTTTATTGATTGTTATTAAAGGCAGCAACAATAAAAAATATGATTTCATGTTAGATGACGCACTTAACTATTGAGTGTTAGATGTTAACGGTATAGCAAAAATAACTGTACCATGTAATTTACAAATTATAGTTGCTATTAAAGTAAATATAGTTTCAGAAGAAAAGAACCGTAACAATAAAATTGCGTGCACTGATTGTGTGCGGTCATTATGCCTACAAAGAACTTAAAGGAAGTTCTAGTCAAGTAATGACATGTTGTTAACTCACAAGCCAAAGCGTTCTCATTGCGTTTTATAACTTGCAGGAATAGCACTGGCCTAGTTGTGTTTCCTAGTTTTTCTTTTGTATTCCCGTATATTATTAGATAATTCACGTAAATGAAGACTTTGTCATACACCTATACCTACCATTTTAGGAATTTACATACATAGATACATACATACATATAATCACGCCTTCATCCCCAGAGGGTTAGGCAGAAGTGAATCACACCCACACTTCACCATCCATTGAATTCGGTCCTACGTAATAGGGGGTGAACCTATTGCCGTCTTCCGGGATTCCGTCTGTTGCCTCGAGTCATACATTTGACGCTTAGTCCAGGCTGTATATATCTGTCTGATGTTGAACAACTATATCCCGTAGTCGCCTTGTACGACACCTCATGGTATGAGATGGGGTGGTCCAAATTCTACTACTCTAGGTATGAAGACTATGTCACATCATTCGGTCTTTCGGACTACTATTATTCTGTAGGTATTTAGTGACGTTTAAAAATATCTACATATATACCTATTTCTTCTTCTTATTCGTTTAGGTATTATTTTATTTACATAGGCCAGATTTTTGTTGAGTGGTTCATGATTAGCACACTGTTCAGACGTCTAGTCTCTTGAGAGTTTACTGTATGAAAGAAACAGTTTAATCTTTCTAGCTCTAACGAATTATTTTACCTAACGTAATTATTAGGAACAGATACATCATCATCTTGTAAAAGACTATCAAAATACTGATAAAGTAATGAAAGCCCAGCTTATACTTCTAAACAACTGAAAGATAGCCTCAACTGAGCTGCGGAGAGGCTCGGAGGAGGAGAGAATAAATAAAAATTAAAAATTATCTTGTTCCATGTAAAGATTGTTTGAAAATTTTTTAGTGTTTTTGCACTTCATACCGTATGTTACATACAAAGTTTCCAATCGATACGACTATAATAATCATAGTTATTGAATAAGCAGATATACCTGCAAATTTCTGGACGAGATCCTGGCGTAGACTTTCCTGTCAGGGTTACAGGAGGTCCCTGTAACCCTGACAGGAAAGTCTAGTCTAGGTAGCAGCCACTTTATTAAAAGTCAAAATAAATCATTATGAAAAGACGAAGTACTAGAATGGAGCCTGAACATATTTACTATCCATACTAATATTATAAACACGACAGTAGCTCTATCTGTCTGTATGTTACATTTTCACACCTATTCCGCTGAACAGATTTTGATGAAATTTGGTATAGTGGTAGATTAGACCTTGATAAATGATGAAGACTATGTTTCGTCGCGATAACTGACATCCACGTGAGTGGAGCCACGGCCGACAGCTAGTACTTAATAATTGCGGCAGCGTGCGGGGACGAGTTGGGGACTCTGTTGTCCCCATATCCGAGGAGAGGGCCAGATCGTGAGAGATGACCCTGGGTCGGCCGGGGTGCGAGGGATATGCCTGTCAACCTCACCTTCGGCAACCGAAAGCGACCCACAGGCGACGTGCGTTTTGGTCGGTTCGAGTCTGACATAACCTCTTCCACCGGATCCTGTGGGGGGGGGGGGGGGGGGGTTCCGTGGGGATTTTGCGCACGTAAAAAAAAAGTACTTAATATTTGTTCTCAAATCACTGCATTCCTAACCAATCACAACCAAATCCTTTCAACAAGCTTAACTCTTTTCATTCAGATCAGAATGCTTAAAAGCCGTTATAATTGTGATCGCGAAAGGAAGATGAATGCCAGAAGGGAATAATAGTTTCCGAATGGTTAACTTGATCCCAATTACACTCCCGTCTTTAGAAATGTACAAGAATATTACGTCAATTGTGTGTAGGCCTTTTAAATTCTCAAGATATATATTTATCTATTATTTATTACGCTTCAAAAACTCAAAAAGTTCTGCACCGATCGAGCTGAAATTTTAGCATGATATATAATCCGCATCAAGGATTGTTTTTATCTAATTTTTGGCATCAGTCACATTTCCGCGACCGCGAAAAAACAGTTTTTTTAACGATCAGCTGTGTACCACTTTGTTTTGTTTCTCATTTCGCAAAAATTTAATCACAATATGCCACAGCGAAACGTCGCAGGGTACAGCTAGTGTTTTATACATTTATTGATGTATACTATCAATGGTGATGTAATAGAGAAGCCCGTGGTCAAGTGGTAATCGAATAGGTTGATAAATTGCAATGTTATGTAATGCTAACCAAGTTAGTCTTAGGTGCATGACCATTCTTAACACATTGAGATCCCTCCGTGCCCTGAAAAGCACATTAAGACATTAGTTCGGTTACCACCACACGTACAAGAATGGCAATCATTGCGTAGTGGTGGTCATTACAGATGGCAGTCGCTTCACTGAACACATTTAAATTTGGCTGATTTGGTGTTCATAACTTAGGTGGGAAAAAAGGATTCAGGAGGAAATACTCTCTAGTAAATGCGTAATAAATAACATATAAATAAATAAAAAATAGATGTGTCTAGATCGTTGAACTGAATACATTAAACTTTTGCATTTTACCTCTAACAGCACCATCTAGACCCACAGTATATTATATAGGGTAATACTCGCTTGACGAATCGAAACTATTTTCAAATTTCATCTTAAATATCTTTTTTTTGTAAATATAGACCTTGACTATATTATTTTTTATTTCGTGAAATAGTGATTAATTTATATGTCAGGCGGATCCGCGGGCTGCAGCGAGCACAATATAAAAACTCGGGATAGTAAACATTTTAACCGGTTGTATGTAATATATATATAAAAATTTACAACTTTTGTAAGGTTTTTTGATACATAAAAAAATAATTAAAAGTGTAATGTGTGGTATTTGTTGTAAACTACTAAAATTATAATCTAACCACGTTATCCGGTTGACGTGGTGATGTTTCTGTAATCTCACGATTTTAATTATAGCATCAATATTACTGTTCTATGTATGAATGTACAAATATAATAATACATATTATCCAAGTAATATGAACATAAATTACCTAGATAATACTGGTGCCGCGTGGTTTCCGGCAGAGTAGAATTAGGGCCACCCCATCTCTTCCCATGTATCGTACAAGGTGACTAAGGGATAGGGCTGTTTAATATCAGACAGATATATACAGGCCAGATATATATACATCTGACAGATATATATAGCTCAGACTGTGCCTCAGATGCATAGCTCGAGTCATTAATAGTGCCCGGAAGACGTCAATAGGCTTACCGCCTATTACGAGGGACCGAATACAATTATTGGTGAAATGGGGGTGTTAATTCAGCTCTGCCTAATCCTCCGGGGATAAAGGCATGATTATATGTATGTATGTATGTTTTTTTAAACTTAACTATTTGTATCTTGTAACTTTTTACATACTCCTAAGCATCAATCTTACAATCATCACTTAGCAAGAAGCTTTAGAAGTATATAGTGATAGTGGTTACTATATGTAGTTTAATGATACCGCTACCGATTTTATTTCATAACATGAATATATCATCCAATACAAAATAACGCATTTGTTAAAATATCAGTAACCTAAACATTAATTATTGGTTTCAGAATATCATAGATTTCTATCAGTATCATATATAGCGAAATATATTATGTATATGTTATACATTATATCGAAAACCGGTAAACTTTGGTTTGGATAATATCACTTTTGCAATGTACCGAATTGTATCATTCGGTACATTGTAAAACCGATATTACCCAAACCTAGCTTGAAATATAATTGTTATCATAAAATAACAAAATGTACATAATATTGCATTGAATAAATATGCATTATGAACACAATAAATAACGTTATTTAATGTACATCACTATTCATGACGGATTGACATGTGTCAGGATTGCATTCTTTCACCGGATAGGTTATAACTAGCTATATAATCTACATATATAATATGTACAATAATCATTACTAAACCCAATCTTTATATTTTTATATTATCTGTCTAGGTACAATACTATTAGCAGTGAGGTCTTTCACAGCAAGGTCAGTACAACAGTTTGTTGTGACCAGTTACTTTTTATGACCTGTTGTTATATTAGAAAGGATTTGCCCCTTTTTCTCATCTTCATAACCTTCCAAAACTTCTGGTAGGTACGTACTAACTTTTGAACACTTGTTTTTTATCAGGTATTTGAAACGTTATGAAAATAACGTTACACATTACAGTATTTCATATCGTTTCCCAGATACCGTTAAAGATTTTTTTTCGATCCAGTTTAATGTTATAACGAACCAGAACGGAATTTGCATTTCCATGATATAGAATAATATTAATATTATTAACATCGTGTAAATTACCGTTAATTTTATAGCATCTGGAACATTTTCCATTTCATAAATTATATTTGTTGTTTCTGTGATTATACTACTTTTATTTAAATTTAAACACTAGTGCTGGATCTATAATTTTCAGATCAAATTACTTTAAAAAGGAAATATGTTTCACCACAAAACATATTCTTAATAACTATATTATTATGTATAGATAAAGACATTGTACGACCACAGTGAAAGCGTGTTAATTGAAACAATAGGATAAGCAGTCTAAGGGCATAGTTATTTCCATTTCTTTTGCCTTCATCTGTGTAGAATTGTTGGGTAGCCAGAGCTCACTGGAGAGTTTGTGCTGTTAGTGGGAAAACTAAAGGCTTGCCCTGCTTTATCATCTACACTGACGGCACAGAAACTCTGTGCTTACAGGGTCGACAGCGCGAGTGCAACTCCTCTGGTGTTACACACATTGGCTATGGTAACCACTTTCCATCAGGTGGGCCATGTGCTTGTCTGCCTCCTAAGTAGTATAAAAAAATAGTAATGGAATTTTAAATATTTTATGTACTAATGACTGAATATACCTTTACCTGATATTATATGTAACTATATAAAATGAGTAGTTGTTGCACTCGGCTCTGCCCGCGTGGAATTCGGATACCATAGCATAACATCCTTTCTCAACTTACCCCAATACCAAATTTTATCAAAATCGATTGAGTGATTTCGCATTTTAGAAATTAGTATAGATACTAAATAAGTATCATTTAAATAGCTTATGGTGAGATAGTTTATTTCGATCTTTTCCCTACAATCTATTTAAATTTACAAATCTGGTAGGTACAAAGATTTGGGAATAGGACACTGTAATTCTAAGGCAGAAGAATAGAGTTATACACTCTATACAGCTCCGTCTCTATCCCTCTGTATCGCAGCCCAACAGACGATCACTTTTATAAGGAGGTCATGGTAAACTCACAACAATCAATCAATCACTGTAGTACTATTTGACAATTCAAAATCTTAAACAAATATTAAAAGTCGAATAATTGGGTTCTTTTCTGTCCTTAAAATATATTAAATTAAGAATGGTAAAAGCGCGGCAAAAATTGCGTCTGTTCTTATTTCACCGTTTTTATTTATTTTTAATCATCCGCCGAACCTATAATACGAAATGTATTGACAGTAAAATTATATGTCACAAAAAATTACAACATACAAGTTTCCTTGGCACTTACCGTTTTGACATTTTGTAAAAAGTAAAGAATTTGAATAGTCAGTCAAATACTCAATTTGTGAGTACGATGCTTATAATATTGACTTTTATATATTTAATAGTAAATACATTTTTCATTCAAATAACAATGAGACTAATCGTCATCTCATATTATTACTTTCTAATTCCCCACCTTTTTGGTAAAATTTGGCACATATCTTAAAGGTTAACTGTATTTTTTGGAAGTTCTAGTAAAACTCTTCCAGTTTTATTAAGTTAGGAAAAGGAAGGAAACATTGTAGCATCTAATTCATATCCCAATAATAAAGTCCAAGTAAAAGGTGTAGGCACAAGAACTCCTGCCTTGAAGTCGTGAAGTGTAACAGTTAGCAAATGGTCTTATTACTACAGACGCCCAAGATCATGCGGTGAAGGAGAGAGAGCCGAAGGGTGGACCCTAAGCTCCGAGGTCACACTGGCCTTGGATGCAATCAGGAAAATATGTCTACATGAAGATAATGATAAGCGTGACAAAATTACTCGTTAACATTTTTAGTCCACACTCAATTTGCAAAAGTGTAAAATTCGTGATTATGCAATAACATAATTTTATGTGTGAAAAATTATTACACAGTGAACTTGTAAATTACATTGGATACGAATGTAAATACGGTATTATATATATTTGTCGCAAACGTAATCACTTGTTTTCACCAGTGAAAATGCGTTCAATTGAAATAGGTTCTCATAGTTTACTGAATAAAATATTATAATGCAGTTCAATTCTTTCAAAACCAATGGCCTGTCATTAATAAAAATCAGCGTTAGCACTTTATAACGTAACCCTGTTAGCCATTACAAAGGTATGCGAATAAAAAAATACCTATGAAGTGTGATTGGTTCGTACTTACATTATCATTTGTTTGCCATCTACATAGAACATCCATCTAACAAGAGAGCGCAAAAAATATAAGCTTATTGAATAAGACACTTTATACTTTTCCACTGTATTTTAATAATTAATATAATCTCTTCAATTAGAGCTAAAGTTTATATTAATTAATATAAATTAATATAAACTCTTTAAAAACAACTAACTCGAGTAGGTGACGTGGTAACCAAAATACATGTAGTAGAGCAGCGTCTGCGAAGTCTGCTAGTAGGTACCTACCATAAGTTCAATATCGAATTGAAAATTTCAATTCGATTAATTACGCTTGAAAACGATGTGATAGATTAGAAATATATTGAAGACGCTGCTGCGATCACAATTTTGAAATTACAATTTCCACTCAATCATTGTAATTACATCATTAATTTCATTAGAAATCGAATTATCTATTACTGAACAAATAATATATTAAAATTGATATTACACAT
The DNA here is from genome assembly GCA_963662185.1 of Eilema griseolum. Lineage (NCBI taxonomy): Eukaryota > Metazoa > Arthropoda > Insecta > Lepidoptera > Erebidae > Eilema > Eilema griseolum. Next base: position 24,570,082 of record OY759233.1, on the reverse strand, counting down.
ACGATATAAATAGGTTACATAATCTCAGTCTATATTTCACTAATCAATTAAAAAAAATGAAGGGTACATTCGTTTGAACCTGCTAATCTCTGGAATGCGATGCGCTAATCTATGCGAATTGAGAAAATCCTTTTCATTTGATAGCCCAGTTCTTGGAGAAGATTAAAGACTATTTAATATCACGTTATAACCATTAGCAGCGGAGCAATAAGAAGTAAACGCCAAAGAGATTTGACGTTTATTTTTCTTATTTTGGTTGATTTTAGTGGGCATTCTCACCGTCGGTCAGAAGAGTGACCGGTATACTTACCTAGTATGTTAGTAAAATGTAAATGTAATGGGTATTTATTTCACTGAATTTGATTATCATTATTGCAATATTACAATTGCAATATTGAATCTGTAAACAGCATTAACTAATCTAAAGGAAATAATGCTCAAAGAAGAAGCACTGTGTGAACACTGATCTTTTGTGAAGCGAGATGCCGTACATGTTACAGAAGATTAGTAGATGACAATGCCTTTAATCTCATGATGTGACCTACTTAGTAAGATAATTATCTCCTTAATCTTTTTAATACAAGGAGAACTTTAAGATGTTTGAGAGAAAATAAAACGTGATGGATTTTAGAGCTGTAAATTTTCACTCTTTGAATAGGTTATCATACAGTTTTCAAAAGTCCGTTTATTATTATATACTGGCTGTTGCCTGCGGATTCAACCACGTGAAGTTTTGACCCCTTTCCTGTTGCCCCTTCGCATGAAGATATTTCCCCTTCTCGTTAAGATATATATATATAGCCTATGACGCTCACTAATAATTGGGTAAATTAATTAACAAAGTCGGTTAATTTTCAAACTCACAAATTTAGAGAAGTATAGAATATTAACTGTTATCTGCGACCCATTATTCAATGCTAAAATTTAACATACCAAAGGACTCACGTGATACTCACTTATTTATATTTAAACTAGCGACCCACCCCGGATTCGCACGGGTGCAATGCTGATACTCAATACTATACTACATTTTTAAATCTGTAATATCTTCGAAAATATTCATTTAAATCATATGCTGTATAGGACCATAATAGATCTATATTAAATCAACATTGTATTTAAGGTTTTTATTTGAATCAGGATTAATGCTGTATTGGTTAAAATCACTTCGAAAATTAGCCATTGTTTGTCGTAAAAAGTAAATGACAAAAAAAATGTTATTGTGGGAGACCCATAAAAGAGATAGACATATGCCATCGCGAAGTTTTCTGTAGACCTTTTCAATGTGCACAATACTTAGTACATTATTTTGATAAATCTCATAGGGTGAGGTAGGTAAACCTGCGTTTACAATGTAAGCAGAAAAAATGTAATTATTTACGACATCACATTAGAAACCTCAAAAATAACAGAATTTCTCCACTTTTTAATGGATGTTATTATACATATAAACCTGCCTCTTCAATCACTCTATCTATTAAAAAAACCGCACCAAAATCCTTTGCATAGTTTTATAAATTTAAGCATATATAAGGGATATACCGACAGAGAAAGCGACTATGTTTTTATTATATAGTGATAAAATCATGTACCTGCATATCAACCAAAATAAATGACTTATTTTGACAACTGGCGAGTATTGAATTCACAACTGCGCGCGAGTTGACTTAATGCAATTTTACCTATATTTTTTGCCAACTCGCTAAATCTGACGTATTTGTGTACTGTTAGCTACAAAAACATAATTTTCTCAAGCAATAAATGTATTTCTCTTGTAATGTCACGTGTACTGATGAAGCACATCATTTGATATCTCGATTTTACTTTGTGAGTTTCCAAGTCAATGCCAAGCTAAATTTGGCTACATTACATTTCTGAAATTCAGAGCAAGTCAGGTGTGATATTATAATTGATTTTCTGTCTCGCTCACTCCAGTTGAAGAGGAACAAGCTTTAATTGAAGGGCATTATCAAACAAAATATTTTCGATACGTTGAAATTGGAAAGTTTACTTGATCAATTTTTTTTATTCCCGACGTTGTTTGGTGCAAAATTCTATATTTCTTCATCAATATTGGAGTATTTCAGTCAACTAGATTCTTTTGAAGTTCTATGTGTTTCCTGTTATGTAGAATCGTCAAGATAAGTCACATAAAAAAAGTAGTAGTAAAGTGAAACTAAGATTGACAGATATGACAGATTGTCTGTACGATCAGTCAAATCGAGATTCAGAACTGAGAACTATTCTAAAATATTAGCCTAAGTGCTAGCTTTAGATTCAGCGGTGATTATCCAGTGGTGATGCCTATCATCATCATCACAGTCTTGACTTACTTAAGGTCCTGTGGCCCCTAGATTGGGCTGAGGACGTCCACAGAGAGTCGCTATTCCTGTCGGTCTTGAGCTTCACACTTCATTTTATTCCAAGTCATTCCGAGGCTCGCCGCTCTAGGTCCGCCTCTAGGTCTGTTTGGGACGGCCACGCAAACGTTTTTCTTGCGGGTTTCAGTCTAGCACTCGCTTCGGTATATGGTTACTGTTCCTACGGAGCATGTAGCCAAATCCAGCTCTATTTTCTGCGTTTGACCTGTTGGAGGATTTGAGAATTATTGCAGCAATCTCATAGGTTTGCGTTGATAATTTTCGGGAACCAATAAATATCAAAGATTCGGCGGATGCAGCGGTTGTTGAACACTTATAGCTGGTGTGAGATGTCTTTTGTGACCTTCCAAGTCTAGCATCCATATAGCAGTACGATTTTAACGTTGGATCGGAATATTTTAAGCTTTACTCTCCGAGTCACTTTTCGCTATTGCCATAAAGAATGGAGCTGTGCGAAGGTTGCTCTTGCTTTGACTATTCTCGAAGTGATATCCTCTTCGGTTCCACCAGTTTCCGAAATCCGACAATAGTTTCATCATCACTGTAAGTATTAGAATTTGACAGTTTAAATTTTGATCTTTTTCTTTCGCAGCAGTTTCGACTATAACTACTATTACTGTTATGTGCTCCTCATAAGAGTCTGTTCATGAAAAACGTAGATTGCAGTTTCATTCGGAGATTGATTAAATTTTAATGTTACCTTGCACATAAATCAGGAGACTTTTATTACCCTAAAATATATAAAAACTAACTCTCTTCAAGTAAAACTAAAAATGTTTTCCACATCATTAAATATAACAATCGAAGCGTTATCAGTGTTTTCAAGCATTTGCCTTTCAGCTAAATTCTAAAGCTCAGTGATACATAAAAATAACGGATAAATAATGATCTAGTCTACTAAAATATTAGTGAGAGCTTCATTGAAACTCGCCCAAGCGGCAAAGGCCTCATAAAATCGCTGTAGTAATTATCTGAATCTGATATTGTGTACGCCGTTCACGACTATGTGATGTTACTATGATGACGTCATGTAGATAGATAAGTGATAACTAAGCGATACCGTGTTATCAGATAACCCTGATGTATCACTAATCGACTGTGTTTGTAGTTTTGTTTTACCAACGTGTCGATGATAATGGGAAGTCTATAATTTTAGGCTATCGGTCGCGTGGAAATTTTCGTCTGGTAATTGTAGTGTGAGTGTAGTTCATGTGCCCTTAGAAGCAAACATTTCAAATGTCAGTAAAACTGGCATCTTATGATAATTAAGTTAAACACACGACACGACGGTATTGCCGTAAAAATGTGCAGTCTGCCTGGGGAAGTCCGCCTTACAGAATACCGCAGCCATAATAACCTCGTGTTGTGTTCCCGGCAGTGAGTCGGGTAGCCAGAGCTCACTGGAGAGTTTTGTGCTGTCAGTGGGAAGACCAAAAGCTTGTCCTACTTTGTCTTTTATACTGACGGCACAGATACTCTCAATGCTTAAAGGATATGCAGAGCGAGTGTGACTCTCTTCGTGTTGCATACGGCCCACCTGCTTGTCTGCTACCTAAGTGGTATAAAAAAAAGAATCTATAGGATTTTTTTAGTAAGTCTTTAATTGCAAAGTTACTTTTACTAAACTTCACTAAACATGAAAATATTACTAATTAACCTGATGGGAGGTAATTACTATAATTGCAATTATTAAATATTATTTCATGTTATGAGTACTATTAAAAAACCCACTAGTACAGTTGCGGGGTTTAAACTAGAGTAGATACTAATATGTTCACCAATATAAAAGTCGAAACTATGAAATCAGATCAGCGATTACACTGAGACGCATTCGATTAGCGCAATTGTGACGTCATTCGAAAAATTCCGAACTTATGTAATTCACAATATTCAGAAAGAATGTTAGCTTTGATCTTCAGTAAGTAGGAGATACTTCCCGGTTGGCGGCGCGTTTGTTTGAGCGTGGATATTGCTACGCATTACCCCTCTTTGTGTTCGCATTCTTTGTTTTTAGTCTGCAGTAATATTGGGGTGCCGTAATCGATAGAAAAAACGTGAAGTTTTATATTATTACATATTATTGTAGATCTACACATATTTATATTCCTATACCACACCCAATTCTATTGTATGAAAATATTGAGTGCTCCCATTAAAAAACCAAGGATCCCCACCGGCGAGGTGATTGCGAAATACGCACCTCTTCGCATCCAGGGGTTAGGTGGGGGATACCGTAATCACAACACCCGAAGAGGACAGTTTGAATGAGATCGCCATGAGTCAGCCGGAGTGCGAGACATTACTCCTGCAATTTCACCTATGACCCACTGACGGCGTGCATTTAAGTCAGTTCGTGTCCGAAATAACCACTCGAGAGGTGTATCTGTGGGGATTTTGCACACGAAAAATCATTTATCCCTACCGGCGGCGATCAGTAGAAAATGTTGAAACATATTTTTTGAAAAACGAACATACGTATGACTAACAAAACTACTTTCAAATATACCTATACATACATTGGAGACCAATTGCTTATTGAGTAATTGATAGCCAATTAATATATTTGAACATTAACGTTCAACAGTTCCAATCAATCCATTACGTTGGACATTTTAACATTATAATTTATTTACCAATTAGTGACTGACTACGAAGTTATCTATACACATGTATTTAAGTTCAAAAGCATCTAAATTAATGGCAAGTAACAGTTATTTCTAATACCAAGATTGTATTTGTATTGATTAGCGAATGGCCCTGGAGGAACGGATAAGGGCGGGGTTCGGAAATGTCCGATTTTGAATTATTTCGACTAAGCGAGAGGCTTATTAAAGATAAGCCGTAACCCAGCAACGAACAGAAACGATAATTCTAGAAGCGGACGGGAGTTATCTGAGGTGTTGTTTAAAGTCGGCAGACTCGGTCTGAAATACTACCTAACCGCTTACAATATCGAATAATGGTACTAAGCAATCTACGGTTGAGAGTCCTTGGGTTTCCAAAGGTTGCAAACTGCCTTAAACTGAGATTCTGCCAAATTGATGCAGCTCGAGAACTTGCTTGCTTTTTTTTACCACTTAGTTGACAGACAAACACATGGCCCACCTGATAGAAAGTGGTTACCGTGGTCTGTGGACGTGTGCAACACCAAGGGAGTCGCACTCGTGCTGCCAACCTTGTAAGCACAGAGTTTCTGTGCCGTCAGTGTAAAAGATAAAGCAGGACAAGCATCGATTTTGGTTCTCCCACTGACAGCACAAAAACTTTCCAGTGAGCTCTGGCTACTCTACTCACCGCCGGGAATACAACACGAGGTTATCATGGCCGCGGTATTCTGTAGGGCGTAGGTACTTCCCCAGTCGGACTGCTCAATTGGGCGGATATACCGTCGTGTCCTAGCTCCTCCTATTTTAAATGGTAGCTAGACATCCATTCGATCACCTGGCTGACACTAAGTCGAACTTACAGAATGTAGATCACAATATCAGCCAGCCTTCAAGCTGCAATACCATCTGGATAGTTTGTTTGTTCGTTGGCCTCTAACTTCTTGGGAAAATATCGAAATTATAGGCAAAACCGCAGTTAGACTCGAAAAAGTGGACACCAGACTCTGATCTGCAAGCTTCGGATGCAACTGGGAATAGCGCTAGTATGAACAGAAAGTTCTAGTTGGACTCTTTGAATATCACAGTGACAATTTTTTACCAGCCATACACAACCGGGTAGTGCGGTAGTCTAGTGCTGGGAAAAGCTGTTGATGCAGAAGTATTTACTTTACGGTTTACTAGCCTCAAATAGTGTTACTGCCAAAAGTATTGGTTGTCGAACTAGTTGTATAAATCGATTAAGATATAGAAAAGATTGAATCGGTTCAGGCGGGATTCAAATCCGCGATCTTTCCCTTACAAAGGGAAGTTCTGCCCACTAAGCCACAGAACGCCTGTAACCATCCAAATTCTTCTACACATATAAGTATATGCGTCTTACGATGACGGTAAAGTACCATCTGCCGACATTCGTACGAATTATCGGAACAAATGAATGAAGTTGCAATCATTTTTAAACATTGATTTTTGATGACTCCCCAAAAACTATTGAATGAAATTTTAAAGCATTTAGTATGCTAACTATTCAAATCGATTTAGATATAGAAAACATTGAATCGGTTTAACCGGGATTTGAACCCGCGATCTTACCCTTACAAGGTTTAGCATACTGAATGCTTAAAAATGTCATTCAATAGTTGTATAAAGGTGTAAGTCTTAGGCAACTTGACTGGTGCCTTCGAAGTGGATATTATTATATCCACTTAAAGCCTTCCGTTTCCCACAGACAACGCAGTGTGAGAAAAGGAAAGACTTAGATAAATAAACACATGTCTGAATAATAACGTATAGTATGTAATAACAAATATGGTTTCGATTTAAATAATATGTTAATTATATGACATGATTTATTCAAAACATTGAATAGATCATTACGAAATATCGCAGGTTTAATCGAGAGCAATTTGAAGCAACGTGCCATATAAAGAAGTTGGCCCGCCTTCACTCGGCAGCATACAATGCAACTTGTCCTGTCGTTCTAATGCAAGAGACTTACATTTGCCAACATAATCCTATTACGTATAACTGGAACTATTTCTACGTCTGCTTGCCCATCAATCAAGCAAAAACTACGTAATTGGTTGGACATTTGCTCATAAAGCGCATAGAGAATATCATCGATGCTTGTTTATTTATTTTTATCTTTATTTACGGAGCTTAGCCACAACATGACTATGTCGCTTGTGTTTATTACAAAGCTAAAGAGTCATATTAATAATCGATTGCGAGAGGGAAAATTGAATTGATGTTAACCGCAGTAGCCTAATGGCATGAGTAATGGACTGCTGAGACGAGGTCTCGGGTTCGTTCCCAGATTTTGCTATGGCACACACCGATGACTTTTTCGATGCTTATCGAAGTTATGTGTGTATTTATCGCAGGTTTATAAGTGCCCGGTTAATGGCAATAGACTCACCACATTGGGACCTAAACATAAACTGGCGATATGTGGGTGTTAGCACCTCTGCCTACCCCTTCGGGGATACAGGCGTGAGTTTATGTTATGTTATATTATGTAAATTGAATCGATTCAGAAGGAATACGAACCCACGATCTTTACCTTACATATGCTCTGACCATGAGCCACGGAACCCCGCCGATAGAAGATGGCTCCCATCCGTCTTTGGGCGACAGTGGCAGCCATCTACCGACATTGGTATGAACTATCAGAAACAATGAATGAAATTACACCAATCATTTTTAAATAGTGATTTTTGATTACTCCGCAAAGCATTTATATGCTTTAAAATTTCATTCAAATTAATAAGTTTGTTTAGGTGGTATTTACATTTGTTTAATCAAAAAATATTTTATTTTATCTCTAAATAGCCATTACATTTCAATAAAAAGTAATTATACTATACTTCCTAATCAAATGAGGCATATCCTGGCAAGTGTCGCTGATAGCGCAATGATTGGTAATTTGGCCTGTTAATTTATCATTTATTTTACGTCGATTTGGTGAGAACAAATAAACGATTGAACAGGTGATATATATCATATCATATCTCTAAGGGCAGGAGGATGATGATGATCTCTATCCATAGTCCAGTTCAGTCTGACCTGTATTTATTAGACAAAGGCCATTGCTCTGTCTAAGAATATTTATTTTATACTACTTAGGTGTCAGACAAGCACATGGTCCTCCTGATGGAAAGTGGTTACCGTGGCCTATGGACGTGTGTAACACCAGAGGAGCCACACTCGCGCTGCCGACCCTAAAAGCACATAGTTTCTGTGCCGTCAGTGTAGAAAACAAAGCAGGACATGCCTTTAGTCTTCAAACTGACAGCACGACAGCAGCAGACTGGAATGTTGAAATAATTGTTAAAATGATAAACTTCACAACCATTGGTCATGGTTAACTAAAGGTTAACAGACTACGCTGCAGATTATATGGTACAAAAATAGTTGTAGCTACAGTAAACCCGAATCATAAAATGATAATGAATGAACCAAAGAATGAAAAGAAGTTTGTACGTGTTTGTTGATAAAATAAATCTTTAATTTGGACTGATTTGAATATTAACAAACCGCTGATAAAATACTTCACGTCTTGGCACGTCTTCAAGGATTTTTAGCACTTTGCTTTCTAAAAGTATTGAATAAGATACAATTCCGCAATTTGTTCTTGCATTATTAAATTGAGCTGGCGCAAAAGTAGTATCAATGTTGCGTTGAGGCTCAGTAGTTTTTTTTTCTGGATTTATTACCGCTATTCTTATATTTACTTCAGCATATTATGTTATTATATTCAGATCGATGATTACCTAACCTTTGATTAAATTAGTGCCTTTTATTAAGTGAAGTTGATCTATTTATCTTTTAGTATAATATTAATCTCAAAAAAATAAATAGAGTGAAAGTGAAAAACATACTTAAATAAAGTTGAACGATACTCAACATTGGACGATTACACCACGAAATATGATTAATTGAAAAAAATATTCACAATTATGTATTTGACTCACTAGTCAAATTAGTAACTTTTTACCAAACATGAAAATGATAAGGAAACTCTTATGAAATAATTTATTATAACGTCATAATATTTAATAATTAAATCCTTAGTGATCATGGTGCTTGCAACAACGCCGAAATATCGGAAACTCAGAACAATACAACATGATAAATACCCCGAGAACTAAATATAAATAAATATAAAATAATAACCAACGCTACTTTTACTGTTTTTTTACTATTCTAAATTTAATGGGTTTAGTTAAATAATTTATTTTATCTTCAGTAAAATACCCAAATACGTTTATCAATATTTCATACAAAAATGGGATTAGTGAAAAGCTCAAACCGTAATAATAAGAGTTTGTCAATATTACTAAAAAGTTTATCTAACTAATGAACAATATAATGTGTTTAATTTTAACTGAGTTCAAATAGTTCTGTCGTTGTATAATGCTTTTCTGATAATTAATTTGATCAAAATCGATCAGATTATACTGTTTAAACAAGTAGTGTGATAATTAAATTCTGAATAAATGAATAATCAATTAACTTATTAGCATTTAACATTTAAGTATTTTCACTGCATTACAGAAACTAAAACCTTATAGGCACCAAATAATTTGTGTTAGAATATAAATCCTTATTGACATACATTTGAGTCTAAAATGAGATTATTAAGTGTTTTTTTTTTCAGTTCTTAACGCATTGACAAAAATTGAAACAATTATTCATTTTCCTAGTAACCATGCGTCAGTAGGTACTTATCTATTCTGTCCCACACTCTCATTTGCACCTTACAGTTGTAAGGTTACAATACAACCAGTCCAGTCTGTTCATAAGAATGAAACACACACAAGGCATAACGTATCATGTGTCACATACAACAATAGTTTTACGTTGCGGAATGATGTCAAAAGTAAATGCGAAATCACATTGTATTTAAACTCTGATATTTTATACTGATAGCCTTTTATGCAAATCAATGAATAGTGCATTTATGTATTATGTAATTCTTGCCATAGGTATTGATAAATAATATGATATGGTTGCTTGGACTTCTTTTCTTATTTTTAAGGCTGAGTCTGGGCTTTATATATCTGTTTGATGTTAAAATATCCCTATGCTTTCGTCGTCTTGTAAGACCGCATGGGAAGAAATGGGGTGGTCCACAATTCTACTCTTCCGAGAATCACGCGGCTATTATTAAACTATCAAATTTTGTTTCTTATAAATTTAGTGAACTACTGAGTTTTATTGAATGTTTGTTACAGGATCTAATTAAAGATCTAAGACTTTATAGCGACATTATGTTTTGAAAATTTCGTAGAAGTCACTAATTTATGACAGAAGTACTCGGGAAGTGCTTGTTTGTAATAACCATCGGGATACATACCCTAATCTAATTTTATGATTTAAGTACTTCAATTCTTTCATCTGATCGGTTATACTATCGCTATGTTTTATACTTTATCTTTTTTATACCACTTAGGTGGCAGACCAGCACACAGGCCACCTAATAGAAAGTGGATACCGTGACCTATGGACGTGTGCAAGATCAAGAAAGTCACACACGTGCTGCCGACACTGTAAGGAGGGGTTAGAAGGAATATTAGTAATTTCGGTTGTAATATTCTTTATCCATAAAAAAAATAGTTTCATTGCCGTAAGTGCAGAAAACAGAACAGGACAAGCCTTTGGGCTTCTCACTGATAGCATATAAACTCTCCACTGAGCTCTGGCTGCCCTACTTACCACTGGGAACACGACACGAGGTTATTATGGCTGCGGTATTCTGTAGAGTGGAAGTGCTTCCCCAGTCGGACTGCTCGATTAAAAGGGGAACACCGTCGTGTTCTACCTCCTACAACCATTCAAGTTCCTAGCTACTTATGAAGCTACTTAAGTAAATAACAACCCTGTATTGCTATTATATTATAAATTTACCAACAAAATTATTTTTTTCTATTCTGAAAATCGAAAGCGAAACTCAAAGTCATAAGCACAAACTTATGCATCTGGGCCAACGAAGTCATAACATAATTTATTTCTTGTTAACATGCAAAATAGGAGATACGTATTTGATAGAATAATAAAACGCTTCAGAACGTATTTACATAAGATTTTTAACGTCATTGAAATAATTGAGAAAATTAAATAATGTTTACGGGAATTAACAAGTTCATGGTATATACATATATACCTTTGATTTGCCTGACGTTTAGACCAGGTTACACCGGCCATGGTCACAGGTCAACATTATTGTTTATCATGGAACGCAATAGTTTTAAATTTATAATTTAAGAAAAATGTGTCTTCTTCTGTCTGGTGCCAAACCCGGTTGCATTGCATTTTAGATACCCTAGGTTCAGTTTTATTAGAACTGCGTTATGGCTTTGATGGGAGCGACTACCATTTAATGACATCAAAATTTATGGCAGAGACTCTTTAATCATTCAGCTGGTATGGGTCGCATTTGAATTAGATTTAAACCCCGATACTCTTGTTTGGGACCCCAACCAGGGTGTACGAGTAATGAAGAAAACAGTCTTCTTCATTTTAGCGTTAATACCACAGCGTTCTCCTTGGAGTTTGGGGTCCGCTTTACCTGTCTAACATTGGATTTGGTTAAACTTCGACATTTTCCGTAAAGCGACTGTTATCTGACCTCCACAACTCAAATGCGATATTGAAGCATTGCCGCTAGACCATTTGTAACTTTTTATGGCTCCAACTACTCGTAAAGACTGCTATAGATGTAGGTGTGGCAACCAGGACAGATGATGGCTTAACGTGCTCTCCGAGGCACATCCAGATCAATGCAATATTCAAGCTGAAGGCAAAGTATCAGAAAAGAGGATCACCATTAATTATTATATGACAATGGTGACACTCAGCTTGACAGCCTCATCAGATGCTTCTTCACGCCCCGCGTAAAGGCCCTGGGACTGTAGGAAGAAGGAAACACGTGAGATACAAACATTTGCACTGAGCGAGGATCGAAGAAAACAGTGTACCGAATCAAATATGAAAATATATTTTTATCATATTCTACATAGGAATACCCAACCGATGGCAAATAGATATTCATGTACAAAAATATTTGCAATGAACGAGTACTGCATCCAAAAACCCTGAAGTAGCAGTCGTCACGCCATTGTTCAAAAGTTAACCTAATATGTAACCCACAACATTCTAGTGCAATATTTCAAACAAAAAATCCTTATAAAGGGTTGAGATGGATAGCGGTGTCGTTGTCGATACTGATTTATACATGAATAAATAGAGATGGATGACGTTCGCCAATGGATGGATCCTGTGCACTTTATCAGTAATTGACGTTTGTTCAAACTCGGTAACATGAGCACAAAAATATTTTTTTGTGCTTTTGCCGCCAACGCGGAAAAGCGCACGTCGCAACTTTACTGCAAATTCTAACATTGGTATAAAAACTTTTTTTTATATCTAATAATAGTGTATTTTCAGATATAACGCCTTTAAGCAGATTAGGAGAAGAGACTAGTAGAAGTAGCATTATTACCGTATATTGTGATAGAATAGATAGAACTTGAACAATAATGATCATCTACCACAAACCGTTCTTTGGGTACAACCGGACAACCTGACCTTTTGTTGACATTTTCCGTTTGGTTTTAGGTCACAGTTGCTCGACCGCGCCAGATAGACAATTTCAACGGTTTGACCCGCTTTACCGTTTATTTTGCTTGTTCGGTTTGCAAACTGAACGGGACGAGGAAAGCGTGGACTGCGTTCTAACTGATCAAAAGCTTATTTGTAGGAAACCAGTACCCGGTGTAACAATATTTTCTTTGAACTATATTTTATCATCTACCTACATCAGATGTGAAAGGGCTCTCACATTAGATGTGGTTGGTTTTTAACGTATTTAAGAAATGACTTAATTCCGTCTGTGAGGCCATTCCATCTTCCGCGTAAGTGTACGAGAGTAGACCCTGACTCTCAAGTGTAAGATTTGTATGCAATTGAAATGATGATAATTAAGTCAGTTTATGGGCTTAATTACACTATTTTACATGTATATTTTGTTTATTGACCTGTTCTTGATGAAACGTGAAAATTACGAGTTCGCGCTTAGCGGACATGTATGTTTCTCTTGTTGCGGCAGAGCTTCACGTAGAAAATTACAAACAAACCTCTTTAAAATGTTTTCTAACACTTTAATTAGGATTTCTTGTCAAATTGGCGTAAACTGACTACACTAATTCGAAAATACGGCTGTTCAAAATTGAAACACAGTAACTCATGAATTCAAAATTGTTCAGGAGACGCAAAAAACAGGTTGATCACTTTGATCGCTTGCCCTAACTAAACTATCAAAGTTAGAAATATGGGAGTTAGACCAAAGTATGCGTTATAGAATCATTTACGATCGGTAATAATTTAAATTGCAATAAAATGAATAGTACAAATTAAAACTCGTTTACTATAAAATTATTTGTTTATTGTTAACAGTTATTAAGTAATAATCAAAAACAAAACACAGTAAGTTTAGTTGCTAGGTTTTAAATATGTCAAAAATGTTAAGTTTAGTAATCTAAAACTATAGCTTCTCATGTAAAATTGTGCACCACGGAACCCAGTATCATTCAAAATCAGTCTTTCTGGTCAAATTAGGTCACCTTGTAGAATGTTTTAGTGGAAATAAAAAAATAATGTTGTACTGTTCCCGAACCTGGGGATCACTTAATCTCCGCCCCAGGAGGCTGAACCAGCAGCCTGTGTAAAGTGCCCGATGCTGTAGTCGTGCCGGAGGAGGAAACCGGAGTGGACTCGGCTACAGTATTTGGGAGGGGACCGGGGGCCCTTCCGCCCGCCACACCAGCCACTCACACAACCCCAGCTTGTCAATGGTGGTACGAAGCCTAGCTTTGTCTTCTGCACTGGCAGCACAGAAACTCTCTTTACCTTCCTCCCCCCCACCCCCTACATAGGTCATGAAAGGAAAACCAAAAAGGAAAACGTTACCACAGCGGCACCATCGTCCACAGTACATGTGGATTTCTGTAACATCAGGGACCTACACACCAACTTCAACGCGGTCCATCTCCATTTAGAGACCGCGTAGCAGCCTACCTTGTTTTTTCTGACGGAGACGCAAATATAATGCCCAGCCGATACAGCCTACTTAATGTAACCCGGGTACAAACTCGAGCATAACTTCCTGAGTCGCGCCGGGGTATGCTTGTACGTCCGGGATGATATTTGCTGCCGTCGTCTTCAAAGCTTTGAAGACAGGACCTGTCAACTCTTTGGGTACGTACGGATCACGGTGGCCACACCCGTATCTTTGCATGCCTCTACAGGTCTCATAGCGGTGACTTGGGTACAGCTCAATTGTTTGAGCATCTGCAGCGGTCTGCGGACGAGGAAATTGAGCAATACACTACCGCGGATTTAGTATTCTTGGGGGACTTCAACGCTCACCACGTAGAGGGGCTGGGGTCTCCTAGAACTGATTTTGCGGGAAGGGCTGCTCATGACTTTGCACTGACCTACGGATTCTCTCAACTGGTGCATTCTATTACTAGAACACCAGAGAGTAATAGAGACTTAATATCTTTGTAATCGTCACTAAGAGACACTAAGTTACGCTGGCGTCTGTAGACTTACTAAATTGGTTGAGAGCATTTAATATGAATAACACAAATTCAAAACAAAGTATCAGGCAGTAACAATTTTAAAACCTAGTAAGTATGCAACTCTTACTAGGTTTCTAAAATTGTTCTCGGATTTACTGTTTTCAATTTGTACTTTTGATAACTTTGTACGTATGTTTCAAATTACCTCGACTTGCCAGGTGACTAATTAGAAAACTCGTACGAAAATGGTGCCTAGTAATTCCAAAATTGAGAAAAAACGATTTTTCAAAAAAAATTGAGTAACTAGGTTTTAATTTTGAACAGCCGAATAGTTTATATGACTTCCAGCACGTGCGCTACGTTGGCATAGTTGGTGAATACTTTTGATCCCATTGCTGATTTTTCTGCTGTTTTATCAGTCGAAGAGGTTAACCCTGCCATGTTGAGACTGCAGAATTTTTATTTGCGTAAAATCTGTCACATGACTAGAACGACCCATTTTATTGCTCAAAGGGACCTGAGGGACACGAATCTACAGTAGGTACCGTACTATGGACTCTACTCTACCAACACCTCTCAGTAATAAGTAGCATAATTGAAATGCCATAATTACTACACTATGGACATTACGAGCATAATAATAATAGGAGGTTTTAATCTCTAAAGAGGTTTTGGTAGATTCCAAAGCTCCTAGTTCCTTTTGTAACCCACTATTAGGTACTGTATTTATGACGGGAACGGAGGAGACTCACCAACTGCTCGGACCGCGACGAGCAGAGGCTAATCGAGCGTTGAAAGTCACAGAACGACCTAAGTCCCCCATGAGCACGGCCTGGGGATAACAAGTGGATCCGCTTGTCACCCTAGCAGAAGCAACCGGTGAAGGCGGCGCGCGATTTGATTGATTGCATGACTCTTAGTTACGATGATTGTAATTTTTATTACAATTTTTTTTATTAAATTTCATTAAAAATGTATAGCGACTATACATTTAACTATTTGAGTATTTTAGACTAGTACCTTACATCATTTTCATTAACAGTATTTCCGAGCTAAATTCTCTAATCGTACCAAATGCAGACGTTTATACGCAGCACGTACTTTCACTTCCTCGACTGCTTGACATCTGCTGTCATAATATCGAACCTAGTCAGCTCTTATAAATAGACTACCGTTCTTTACTCACACTGTACTATACGTCCATATGGAAGATATTGGTACAGTTTGAAGATTTTCATAAGAAATTTCGTTTGAACGTCGTCAAGATTTTTTTTACGTGCGCAAAATCCCCACGAGTACCAAAATGGTGAAATGTGGGTGTCCATTCACCTTCTACCTTCTGGATCCAAACTGTCCCAGCCACCTTTTTAGGTCGTCCGTCTATCTGGCTAGGGGGCGTACTACCTTCTCGCGGTCTCCACTCTAGGATGTGCCATGCTATGACGAAATAGCACACCTAGTAGTTAACTACAGACTCAACAACTACAATAATATCGTTTATACTTTAGAATATAATTAGAATTTGCAACAAAAACATTTAAAACATACCTATATAAACATAAACTCACGCATATATCCCCGAAGGGGTAGGCTAACAACCACGTTTATTCTTATTATATTTATGTCCCAATGTAATAGATAATAAATAACAAATCATCACCTAAATAACTTTTCTAGTGAGACCAAATTACTTAACTTGTCTATCTCATGTAGAGAGATTACAAAGAGCTGGATTGCTCTGCTTGCGCACGTGGTTCCGTCTTCTTATAGTTCCAGTTACAAGGGCGTCAAGGTAGGGACTACCTTTTTAAGTGCAATATAATCGAAAGTGATAAAAGTATAAAAATAGATAAAACTAACTATAAAAAACCAATATTGCCACCGGACCAAATATAAAAAATAGGCTAAAAAAACAAAATAATGCACGTATTCTCATACGGTTTTACTTACCATTTAATGATAAAATGCTAGTACTAATAAAATACTATCTAGACTCGAATTTCTGTCGAATATTGATAAGTTAGAATATTAGTAAGCACATCACAAAGACCAAACACAAAGTTTGACTTTAATAGCAATTTTTAGGCTCATTCAATTACGAAAATTATATTGATTGAAAGTTTTTCCAGAATCTTTCATACACTATTTGATTAGGCTTTTATATAATTATAAATTAAATTCATTACATGATGTGACTTTAAGAAACCAAGATATTGTTTTGATTGGTTGTATGGTAGCTACTGGTTAAAAATTTGTAACTTAAAGAATCAGTCACTTGGATATACAGATGGCCTTACAGATGAAATAACTTGACGAATACGTAACATTATCACAAAATATTAACTAATTCCAATAATATCTCTGTTCAGAAACGTGTAACGCCATCTAGAAAGCTACTGCGATCCAATCAGGCAGCCAATCACGGATGGCCTTCATGACATGATACATTGCGTCCGACCAATCCGCGAGTGGCAAATTGTTCGTTAACCTAAATTAAAAATTTGTATTCTATTCCGTTCAAGTAAACCATTGTGAAGATCAAGACTTTGTTTAATTTAAAAACCACAAAAAATCAACGAATAGTCACTCCAGTGCGAGTACCAGCTCGCACAATCTCTATTTCGATAACTATTTTATTTTTACAACAAAAAAGAAAATAATGCCTGATTTGAAAACCTTTGATTTTTTGAAACATTTCAGTAGGAATAAAGTATTCTATATAAATGATATTAATAAAACTCAACACCGTTTGACTAACCAATTTTTGTCAGTTGGCACATTTAAGTAATTTTGAGTGGGGAAAGCTTTTATGCTTCTTTTTTCTTTTATTCCAAGAATAAAACGTGAGTAAAATCTCAACGCGCAGTCAGTAATATACATTTCTGAAACCTGATACACTTTTGTCTACAGACTCGGGAGTTTTAATTTCAACGTTGCCTGTAGACCGGTCTGACGGGGACAAGCTTATTACAGGATCTAGTAGGAAAATGTTTACGTACGTATAAAAAGGTTTTAGTATTTGTTACCGTAGTTAATTTTAAATTACGTCTAATGTAAAAGGGCGTGGTGATATAAATTGTGTATTTACACACAAGTGTTTGACAGTTGTCGGTTATTTCTTTGCAAGTGGCAATTTATGAGTAATACCTCTACACGTGTGTGCTACCACTTAAGTGTAGTTGAATGTGGTAACACTAAAAAATCATTATCAATAAGTAAAATTGCCACGAAAATGGTCTAACTAACACTGTCTTTTGCCATTTTTTAATAATATAGAGCACACGTAAATAAGACTTAAAGGGACTGAGTGTAAGTCTTTAGGCTGGGTGAAGTCATATTGACATGCCAGTAAGTGAAAACAATGACTAAAGATATCAAAAATGAACAATATAAAATCTGCGAGCCTATATATAATTTTCACGCACGCTTAAACGTGAATTAGGGACTTTGGCAAACGGGAATACCAATGTTGATAAAAAATTCCAAGTCTCTATAATATGACAAAGGAAAGAAAATAGTAAAAAATAGGTATCAAACAAATTGTCTTTTTCTTTCATTGTGATCAATTTTTTATCAGAATTGTAACTTTCTAGTAGAGAAGAAAGAAGAAGAAGTAACTCATACACATGTTTGATTTTCGTAAAGATTTGACAGAGAGAGACAACTGTATAATAATGTGAAAATTTGGTGCTCTATTAAATATATAAAGATGTACTATTTTCTCGTTATTTCGGCTAATTGGGACTGCTATCATTATCTGTCACCATCTTATTTCTTAAAAATAAAACATAGTACATAATATATTACATTAAATTACTTACTGAATATTCGTACCATACACCATCACCCTAAGATAGATGTAGTGGAGAATTTCGAATGTGCAAGATATGTTCATGTAGTTCATTCGATTAGAGCATTACCTCTGTAAGGTACATATAAGATACAAGTCTTGAGTACTCACGTTACCAATTTAACCCGTTACCAAATTTTGAGTAATAAATGCAATGTTTCTTACCTACGATTTTTAAAAAGTCAGCAAAATGACGGCTGATCGACTGCTTGATTATAGAAAATAAGCATTAAATACATTGTCCTCATTTATATTAATTCCTGACTGATATGTTATATCATATTGTGTATTGTGTATATGCAAATGTCATGTAAAGCGGCCATAATCCCGTCGGATTTATAAAACACAACGTGCAAAGAGGATTATTTTAAAAACTGTCTCCTAGTACGTTGCTTGAAATGCATTAATCCGTGGACATTTTTATGGTAATTAAAATGGACGTTTAAAATGTTATCTTCACGGATTTATGAAAATATAATCTATAGCTAAACTAAACGTACGTCAACTAATGGCCCGAGATGGCCGTAGGGTATTAGTCGGTCCGAGTTCGATATAGCCATCCTCGCTGACCTCAGGTAAACCCCCCCCCCCCTCTCCTTCACCATCACCAGGGTACAAGAGGGGAGTGCTGCACGTTAAAAAAATCATCACAGCTTTTTTATTTTACATGACATGAAAATATGAAATCAGTAACTTTTTGAAACCTGGCATCTAAAGTTACTGCACAAGTGGCAATCTCATCGCAATTTCCGACTCTACGTGAGGTTTCAATAGGTATTTGTATTTACTCAGTACAGATAAATACAATTCATTCAATCCTCGAAGAGAACAAAGTGAAAAGTTGCAAAATTTAGGATCAGTTCGCATATTTAGGAACCGTTATGAAGATTTTCATCAAGCAATATCATTTATTAATTTCTAACGATTTATCAACTTGATAGATATCAATTTAGATAAATGATCCTAGTCATTATCCTCAATATATCACGAGTTGAATTACTCGGCTAGTATTACTATACTTCTGACATTATATATGATGAGCTCTTCCAAATAGTCTCACCCTCCCCTTTCATACACAAGACAACACGTGCAGTACTTACATGTCATCCACGTAAGGTCCTTTGTCCTTTATCCTTAATCGCACCATTAAAGGCCTTAAATTCATTACTAGCTCACGTGTTTCCTTCTTTCTACAGTCCTGGGTCCTTTAAGCGGGGCGTGAAAAACCATATAATTAGGCAGTCAAGTTGAGTATCGCCATTGTAATGGTGACCCTCACCATTACATACATGTACCATGTTATGACTTTGCCTTCAGCTTACCATCAGGCGAGTAGGTAGGAGGTAGCACACGACGTTATTCTCGTCCTAATTGAGTCCAGAATACCGCGGCCATATTAACCTCGTATTGTGTCCCCGGCGGTGAGTAGGGCAGTCAGAACTCACTGGAGAGTTTTTGCGCTGTCAGTGGGAAGACCAAAGGCTTGTCCTGTTTTGTTTTCTGCACTGACGGCACAGAAACTCTGTTCTCGTGTGGCTCTCTTGGTGTTGGTGGCTTGTACGCCAAGGATATTACATTACAATATGAGATACGGATGATCTATCTCTAGCATCCGTCTGGAAACCTGGAAACAGGAGGCCAAAGCCTCTTAACACTGGAAGAGACCTATGTCCAGCAGTGGACTAGAATAGAATAAATTTTATTTCAGATTTTCAATGCATAAATTGTTAGTAGCGTATGATCTTAGTCTAGTGTTAGTAACTTAGCAGTAGATAAATTATGGCTTACGGTGCTGCTCCCTGTGCTAGAGGTACAGATGTTGATGTACAGGGGCATGTAGCTGGAGCCAACGGCTCAGCAGTGGGGAGTCCCACGGATCAGCCAGATTGCTCAGGATGATGTTAGGGCTGCCGCGCACGCGCGCCCATAGTGAGGCGCAGCGCTTTCTGATGATGGTATAAAAACAATCCGTACGAGTCTCGGCAAACATGAATGAAGCGCTACAATGGCACTGCAAGCCGAACATCAGCCTGAACGCATTGTTGTATTGAACGCGCAAAGCACCATATGCACGCTGCAATAGGCTTATTAATTTATTGACATGAGATACAAGTTTTGTGGTATGTGCAGGTAGCGGTCTCTTTGGCAATTTCTTACAGGCAACCATAACTTCTAGTTACAACATGCCATCTGCAAGAAAAAAATGGTTAAAGGAAAAGGGGACCATTGGAAAAAAGATGGAAGGGGAGTAAAGACTCTCGACCTCGACACTGATCGTGCTATTAAAATTGATATGAAGAAATTTTCTATTCGAGCCCGACGATGCTCTAAGAACTGCATAGCTCTGCCGCTTATAAACTTCTATGTTATCAGTGTTTGGAATCACTCTATGTTATAAGTTCCGATACAAATTACCCCTTGTTACCGCTTCGTTAAAAAATATTACTTACATCATCAATTTACCCTACCTTATTAACTGGCTCTTATTTAGTATAGGGCTTTTTGATAGTGTTACGTCATTTAGTCCGGCCTTAGATGTCGGCAACGCATTAGTTGATTGACACTTTCATCAAGTCGTATTACTTTTTAATTGTGCCTGTTTTTCTAACTACCGCAAAATGGAATGGGGTTAGCGGGAGTTATTGGTCTTAGTCATTTTTCTCTGATGATTTTTTTCTAAATAAATTCAATTTTTGTAATGGATGAATGTTATGGATTACCAAGGGTTATGGTAAAATAAATGTTTTATTGAATATCCATAACTGAAGTCAGTGAACTTGTAAAGGAATATGGTATGTTGATATTTTAATACACGGCAAGATTCCTTCGATTGAGTGATCAATTCTAAAATATACATGGCGGTATATATCATTATTTGGACTATAACTAGTACTTTATAATAGCTTTTGTTAATTAGATCAATATAGTATTTATAAACTTATTGACTAACAAGTAAAGGAATGTTTATTAATATACACCAATGACTTTTCGCTGCTTTTCGAAGTTATATGTGTATTTATCGCAGGTTTATAAGTCCCCGGTTTATGGCAATAGGCTCGCCACCTATTACATTGGGACCTAAACATAAACTGGTGAAATGTGGGTGCTATAGCACCTCTGCCTATCCCTTCGGGGATATAGGCGTGAGTTTATGTTATATGTTATGTTATTAATATACATTTACCTTCATAATCTTCGAATATAGTTCACATTTAAGTCAACATGAATCAGCATTCTATATAATAAAGGTTTAACCACTAATCTGCTTTGACTAGCCTATGTTGATAACATTGCGTAATCAAATCTCTTTGAAGGCAATATCAAAGCTTAATTGATTGCCAGTTGACATTCCTATTTGATCATGTTATAATTGGAAATTATTAATTTACCATTGTTGACATATTTTTGAATTGTTATAAATATATTACTGCTTTGTCGCATTGGGTTTGCCTGTAATGTATATAAGAAATAAATGAATATTGTTTGACTGTTGTATATATGTTCTGAAAATCAATTTTCTAACCAATTTGAAAGAAAACGGTACGTTTAGATAAAATGCAAACTCTGTACCTAGACGCAACTAGTGTCATTTCAAAGCGGCGTAAAAAATGGCTACTACTTCGGTATAAGTTGATATAAACACACAATGCCATGACTTACAAACATTGTTCCTTTTTTGTTGACGATTTGTATGTTCCGATATAATGGTTTATACAGAATAAACGATTTCTTTTTCTTATATATATATGTCACGCCAACTTGACTTCACCTCGCCTGATGGTAAGCTAAAGGCAAAATCTCAGGAAAGAGGGTCACCATTACAGACACAAAGATTTTGACTTTGACAGTATGAAGAATAATTTTGGTATTAGCTGACTCACACAAAATGCGTTTTTCACACCGTCTTTAGCAATTCATTTTATTAGTAAGTATATGGTTTAAGATGGTACAATATTATTTAATCCTCAATAAAGTACTAAAACAATAAGGCAAATAGAGTTTTAGATAATAAACTGACTGTTTAACTGTTATGCAGAAGCAATTCTATAAGCATTGCGTCCGCCCATCTAAGGCGTCCGCATAAATTTTCTGTATTGCTTAACCTAAGCATTACCTAGACCATTTATTTATTTATTATAATCATACATTGTATTTACATATTGTATCCAAGACAACAATGTAGTACATCGTTATTCCTTATAATATTTTTAATATTTATTAACTATAATAACATGAATAATTTCGATGCTCTAAACCTTGTAGTGTCACCCGCTCAAATTCCACCAATGAACAATATAAGATATCCACTCTCTGTACTGTGATATTTAAAGTATTCAGGGCCCGCACGTAAGCAGCTGCTTCAGTAAATTATAATCAGCTCGGCGAACCTTGATCCCTATGACAGTTCATACTAGTGACGGGTCGTGTCGATATATCGCAACTTTTTATAGGCAAAGGCGTGACTTGCATTCAGCCACATCGATAAACATGTTTTTAAAATATAATCTACATTACTATAATTATAATGCTTGTTATATTTACAAGTATCCGTGTATTTGTATATGGGGTTGCCAATATTCCGATGCAGAGGTAACATGGTCGGACTGTATAATTTTAATGTGAATTAAAATTTTAGTTATAGCAACACTATCTGATCTGTCACTACGCTAGTACTGTCAGTTCGCTACGCCAGTACGAGTGCTAACGCCTTGTATGCGCCACGTGTTTTCTTGTGTCAACGGAATCCTTTGTTTGTTACTATTGTTGTTTTCTGTTTTTGTTATTGTTGCTGTTTTGTGTTTGTTGGTGTTTCAAAATGCCGAAAAGACTGAGAAAAACTGTACTCAACAGTGAAACGCGGGAGTTTGTTGTACGCTTGCGTGACTATTTTGCTCGCGAACTACAAAATGGCGGACCTTTGTTGCCACTTGACAACGTACGCGACCGTGTTGCTGATGCTTTGGGAATTGGCAAAGCTACCGTTTCCCGAATTACAAAGGAGAAGTTCGGCGAATCGTCGATGGAGGAGAACAAATTATCAACTCCAAAGAAGAAAAAACATAATAGGGCACGACCCGTAACTAACCCCGATGATTTCGACATGGCAGCGATACGAAACCATATTTACGGCTATTATTTTCGAGGTGAACTGCCGACTTGCACAAAATTATTAGCGTCGCTGAAATCGGCTGATTTATTTAAAGGTGGATTCACTTCTCTCAGACAAGTTATAAAAAAATGTGGATTTCGTTATGGGAAGTGTGACAAAAGAAAAGTGATAATGGAGCGGAAGGACATTGGATTGATGAGGTGTGATTTTCTACGACAAATAAAAAACATCGAGAACTGGGACAAGGTGGTTTATCTGGACGAAACGTGGCTCAACGCCAATCACTCAGTCTCCAAAACATGGACAGACGACACAGAGAAATCCTGTACCAAAGCACCAGAAGGCAAGGGCCAGCGTTTGATTATCTGCCACGCTGGCACAGCCAAAGGTTTTGTACCTAACTGCTTGTGGGCCTTCAAATCCGTGAAAACAAGTGATTATCACGAAGAGATGAATTTTGAGAATTTCAAGAAATGGTTCACAAAACTATTAGACAATTTAAACGAGCCCCACTACATTTTAATGGACAACGCCCCATACCACTCTGTGCAAATTAATAAAGCGCCTACCGCGAACAACAATAAAGGCGAAATAATAGAGTGGCTGCAAAACAATGGTGTGGCAGCTAATACTCAAATGCTGAAAAAGGAATTAGTTAGATTGTTGAACCTTCATAAACAGCAAACAAAGAAGAAATATTTCTTGGATGAGATGGCAAAATCAAAAGGGCACACCGTGATTCGGCTACCGCCCTACCACTGCCAATATAATGCAATCGAAATGATATGGGCGCAGATCAAAGGTGGGTTGATTTGTATTTATTTTAACATGTTTTTATTTAGGTCACTGGTGACTGTCTAGTCGGCTAGTACTATTTAAAGCTATTTTATTTCACTAGCAAATTGCATTTTTATTTTTATCCATGTGCTTATATCAATTACACACTTTTAACGTACAAAATTATGTACTTATAATGTACTTACCCCGATCTCGCTCTTTGACTTTGCATCATTTTCAATCTAAACCATTATTGTTTCAGGTTGTGCAGCCAGGCTTAACACCACTCCACCATTCACAGCTAATAAAATGCTTACGTTACTACAAGAGGCATGTAGTCAAGTGACTCCGGACAATTGGAGGAAAGTGGTTGAAAAGACGAAAAAGCTATGCTTAGATGATTGGAATCGAGACGTGCGATACGACAATATACACTCGAGAGCAATGAATCCGGGTCACTTAAAGAATCCTAAAAATCTCGGAAACTAAAAATGCTAGGTTAATGCAATAAATTGTATTTAATAGACAATGTAATACTCCTTAAATGAAGGTATTAAAACTTCTTAGTTATTGTAAAGTTATATCATAAAAAAATCAAATTTGAAAAAGGGCCACTTTCGAAGATGGAACTACGAAATTACAGCATTTGGTGTTGCTTTTGTTTGTAATCTGTCATTTATGTGGGTACATAAACCATGTTGATAGTGCTCTATATTCATTAATCAAGCTGAAATTATGTCGCTTACGCCTGAAGAATGCACCAGAATACTTACAATGCTGGAAACCGGCCGGAGTCAGCGCGATACAGCCGGGACTGTCGGTGTGTCGCTGTCAACAGTACAAAGAGTTCTCCGACGTTACGAAGAAACTGGTTCTAACCTACGCAGACCAGGAACGGGCAGAACCAGGTGTACCACAGCACGAGAAGACCGATACTTGGTGAACACCATGCTTCGAAATCGCTTTCTCACAGGAACTGAACTCACCAATCAGTTTCGACGCCTCGGAGGAAGTAACCCAAGTGCATGGACAGTAAGACGTCGGCTTGCTGAATCTAACTTAAAACCCCTTAGACCTGCAAACGGCCCTAAACTGGAGCGTGGGCATCGTATTTCGAGACTAAGTTATGCCCAGAGCCACGTAAATTGGAGTATTGAAGATTGGTCAAAAGTTATGTTCTCCGACGAATCAAAATTTATGCTCTACAAGCACGATGGAAGACACAGAGTGTATCGAAGACCAGGGGAAAGATTCAAGCAAGCATGCATCGAAGAAAAAGTAGCCTACGGTGGTGGGTCTGTACTTGTGTGGGCCGGAATTTCTTCTGAAAGTCGCACAGAGCTGGTGATCATAGAAAACGGCTCTTTAACTAGCGTAAGATATGTGGAAGAAATCCTCAATGATCACGTTGGTCCATTTATGGTCAATTTAGGTGAGGATGCTATATTTATGCATGACAATGCCAGACCTCATACAGGTAGGATTGTGAATGACTACCTTCAAGAGATGAACATTACTCGTATGGAGTGGCCAGCGCGCAGCCCGGATATCAACCCGATCGAGCATGCTTGGGACGAGCTAGGCAGATGCGTAAAACAACGAAACCCTCCCCCAATCACGCTTCGTGAGCTCAAAATTGCTCTCACAGAGGAATGGGAGAATATTCCCCAAAATCGTATAAGGAACTTGGTGTACAGCATGCCAAACCGCGTAAACGCAGTAATGGAAGCACGAGGAGGCAATACGAAGTATTAAAATTCAAGAAAATCGTAATAAAGTTCAAAAATTTCATGTTTCCTATTTTTGTTTTAAGGAGAGATCAGCAGTTTTTTTCTTTATGTAATTTTGTGTTAATAAAATGTATGGTGACTCATATTTTTTTTACTTTCATTTAAGGAGTATTACATTGTCTATTAAATACAATTTATTGCATTAACCTATCATTTTTAGTTTCCGAGATTTTTAACATTCTTTAAGTGACCCGGATTCATTGCTCTCGAGTGTAGTAGACCAGCCGTTTTTCATAAACATAGGAGAAAGCAGCTGCAGTTCGGATTCCGAGTCTGAGACGCAATCGGTGACACCATTGTCAGATTCAGATTAATGTATATTAAAAAATCATAAATAAACCGCTTTTGTTTTATTTGAGTAGGTATATACAATAAATTTGTTAAATCTCCTTTATTTTATTATCGCAAACAACTTAAATGATTATAAATCTGACACTAAGAGCGTAGGTGCTCTATTGATGTATTTTGTACACTCGTTTCCATTTTCGATATTTGTTTATCGATACTTTTCCGCACTAGTCGATATCTTCCAAACGGAGTAACTTTTGCAGGACGTCAACGTAAAGTCTGATTGAGATAATTTCTTGTAAGTGTTAATAATTATTATAATTCCAACGGGATATTATTGTAATTGCATATATCTGCCTAAAATTAATAAATATCATTTTTAGACACCGCCAATTCGATTATAATATAACGGTGACGCTACTACAAGGTTGTGTCGTGGGAATAACTGTCAGTGTCATAGGGATCAAGGTTCGCCGAGCTGATTATAGTACGGGGAACCGGAACTTCAAATGTCTGCTCCCTTGGCGCCAGTCGCAGCCTGTTGTTAGGAACACCAGGCTGCGGCTGGTACGCACGCACCATAAGCAAGCATGGATCAAATAGCACCTACACGGCCCACCTGATGGAAAGTGGTTACCGTGACCTATAAACTTGTGTAACACCTGTGGATCACATCCGTGCTGCCGACCCTGTAAGAACAGAGATTTTATGTGCCCTCAGTGCAGATCACAAAATCAGGATAAGCCTTTGGTCTTCCCACCGACAGCACAAACAATCTCCTGCGAGCTCTGACTACCCTACCCACCACCGGGAACACAACACGAGGTTATTATAGCCGTGGTAATCTATAGGGTAGAGGTACTTCCCCAGTGGACTGCTCAATTCGGCCGGGTATACCGTCGTGTCCTATCATCATCACAATCATACTTAGATACTTTTTTTATAAATGCATATTATACATAGAAACTCCATTTGAAGCATTAGGATTAACTTGGCATGATAACTACACATAATTAAAATTATTTCCTATATTACCAAACGTCAGCAAATAGTTTTATAAAGAACATTATCTCGAATCTAAAGATTTTGGATTACATTAATTACCATCGATCGTATATTTATATCTTACAAGTGTCTTAAGCCTGTCATTTTACAAACTTAATTATAAGATTACGTCACAAACTATCAGTTCATATCAGAATCATGACCAAACACGCCGAACCAGTTGTTAGCACTTTAATGACATTGCATCAAAGATAAACGGATATTAGAGGCGTGAAAGTTAAATATGTACTTAATATTATAAAGATGAAGAATTTGTCTGTTTGTTTGATTGATTGAATTTGCTAACCTCCGGAACTATGGAGAACGTGTTAAATAGTTCATTTTGATACTAATATTATCAATCTGTTTGTTTGTTTGATTGAACGCTCTCAAGTCAAGCGATTCGGTGACTCTTTCCTTTGTCGCACCATTAAGGCCTGGAATTCATTCCCAGCTCACATGTTTCCTTCCTCCTACAGTCCCGGGTCCTTTAAGCGGGACGCGAAAAAGCATATGATGAGGCCGTCACGCTGAGTGTCAGCATTGTCACATGGTATATGTAAGTGATGGTGATCTTCTTTGCTGGGACTGCCTTTAGCTTACCATCAGGCAATATCAATTGTAATTGACATATCATTTATAAAAAAAACAAATGTAAATAAATCCGGCAGATTCCCATAAATTTTGTTGAAAATGCAGAAATTGCGGGCATATGCTTTGAAGTATGCCATGGGCGAAGCCGGGTCGGTTCGGCTAGTATTTTATATTTTGCAACGATGAAATGTTAGCAATTAGTTTGGGAGTGGAATAGTATATTGATTGTATATGTTACGAGGCTGTAGAATGTAGATCATATCTCTTGAGTATTAAGATGACAAATGGTGCTTTTAGAATTGAATAACGTCGAAATTGTAGTTAATAGAACTACTTTAGGAATTATGAGGGCTTATTTATTAAAACGATATCGTATAACAGTAATTGCAGGAAGGTGGAGCAACTTCAGAAAATTTTAAAGATAGCAGAATTATGATTTTCCTAATTAATAGGATGAAGCTTCCTGTGAAAGTCCATGGCGCACTCTGTTTAATGTCTTTTGTCGTACCTCCTGCAGTAAAGACGACCGGGATGAAGCCACTGACAATGTGGTCGAAATAGCAGGATTCTATTACAAATAGTATTTATAAGCAAACGTGAATCATTAACACGAAAGAAGAAGAAGTTAAAAATAGTGAAATCAAGAAGAGAAGTCAAAATCAAAACTACTCTGTTAAGTACTATTCTGTTAGAAGGAAAGACAACAATATAGAGATAAATGGTACATTCGCTTACTTAGCGACAAATACGTAATATAATTCTAAAACCGGTTCCTTCAATAGTGCAATAGCATGGAGCCAACAACTCTTATGCGAACGTAATTTAAAATGACGTACCACGGGATTAAAAAATATCAGACAGGTTTTTAGGTAGAATGATAAGATTTTTTCATAAATTATGAATTAATGTTTTACCTCAATTACATAGAAATTGTAGGGTACGTGATGTGATTTGAAATGTAGCACACTTGCCAAGAAGGAACCTATTCACACGAGACTTGAAGACTCTCAGGTCAAAGTTTTCAGGGAACACGGGCTCAGACAGAGTTCCACTCCTTAGCTGTATGCATAATGAACTTGTTGGCACAGTTCGTTAAGTCTGTGATTCGCTATTAATTGAATAATTATTTTTAAGGTGAATAGTGAAAATGTAATACCAAATTGGTGCATAATTATATTATGATTCAAATTTTTTTTTTGTTTGTCATCATTATCATTATCTCAGCTTTATTACCGGTTATATTCGAGTTATATATAAATCAGAATTGACGTACTCCATCTTATTTTTGACTTATACGGTTATTATTAGAGCTATCTGATACAGTAAGCATCGTGTGTCGTGAACACGATCGAGATCGGGTTCGAGTTTGTAGTGAGTTCCAGTTCCTCCGTGATCATGGTGCTTGTAACAGCGCCGAAATATCGGAAACTCAAAACAATGAAACATGGTAAATATCCCGTGTATTTTGATACTGATGTGAGTGACCATGATAGTTTAAATACCTAAAAAAATAAGTACATTTATTAATTATAAAACGCTAATTGAAAATGAGTATCACTTGAAATGCCAAAAGGTACTCAGAGAATACGTAAGGTATTAGGTAAGAAACATCAAAGGAATTAAGAATATGGAAGGCGTTCTCATTCTTTGATTATTTGTAGAATGTGTCATTAAAGTTGGGTTAGTATGGCGCTTGTATGTTGACGCAGACGTAGGGTGTCGCATTCAATTAATAGCGATCAATGATTAGCTATCCTTGATAATAGTAGGTATAAATCTTAGTTTCAATAGGTTAATAAATTAATAAGAGAGGTACTTTATTGTGATTCCAATTCTATTGTATACACAGAATGGGCACATAAACATGATGAAGTAAAACACATTAAAAATTAATTAAAACTAATGAAATTCAGTATAATATGTACACTTGTTATGATGTATGCGTCATTACATTATAATACCCACTTTGTTACAGTACATTTAGAAGAAATAAAATTGGAGTCAATGAATAAATTATAATATTTTACTAGCTTTCATCGCAATCAAAATAACCTGTTTTTCAAAAGGTATAATCTATCTCTTTACCAAATTTTATCAAAATCAGTTCACACGTGAAAGCGCAACAGACAGAAGGATATTCACACAGAAAGAGTTACTTTCGCATAAAAAAATTTGTATGGATATGGAAATTTTGACACGTATGAATGCAAGTGCGCATGAAAACAACAGCCAGGGGCAGAATGTACAAGTCCTCGTAGTTTAGTTAGCAGAGTTTTCCTTGAGTTTGACAGAATCAAATCTAGCCCTTGAAAAGAAATTCCAATGTTCCTTATAGTATAACAGCAACACAATAAATGTATCTGATCATAAAGAAAAGTCATAACTCCACGAGAATAAAACCAACAGTAGTGCTAATAAAAATAGGTAAATTACAACTTTGTTACATCGCTCTGATATTCAAAACCACAATGTGCTATTTTAGTATGCAATTAATGAACACGTGAACGCGCAACCAGGCCGAAGTCTAAACAACACCGCCCACGGTCACGGAAATAACTCATTTCACTCATTGATTCTTTAGATTGAGCAAGTAGATGTATGTAAACATTATTTTAATCCACCACCGTGTGCTGATAGCTTTATTACGCTCAAAATTGAACGTTATAAGTTGTACATCTACTAGTGGAGGAGTTTTCTAAATTATGACAAAGTACTTACAAAATACCCGGTCCATATATGAAAGTCCCATCTAGGTGACTGTGAGGTACAAAAAGCATATCCAAAGCTGTTAAGGCTGCTTGTCCATTGGAATGGAGCTAGGTAGCGGAGCGGAGTCAGAATGAAATGGGGAGCGGAATTGCGAACTGTGCCTGTCCTTTTACGCGGAGTTAAGTAGCGGGTCAGAGCGAGAAAGTGCGGAGTTGCGGATTGCGTTTTCCACAAGCGGAGCGAATTCACAATGAGTTTTTTGAGCTGCCGGCAGTGGGTGATTGATTTAGTTGTACCTACGCGATATCCTCGCTCCGTTTCCACACTCCGCGTATTAAAAAGTAAGAATTTTAAAACTTGTTTGCAAATCCATGTCCACTGAAGTTGAACGGAGATCCAATTGGTTAATTTTGGCACGACTTCGTTCCACTCCTGTCCTCTTCACTTCAGTGGAAAGGCAGCCTAAGTCGCTTAGAACGAGAAAACCCGTGTTCTACAAAAATGTTGTACTTTGGGTTGTGATAGTAAAACTTTACCCGGCTTATTAGCTTACAAATATGATTGAGCAAGAGCTTGGGCTATGGTTATGAACCTGTAATATGTAAATCATGTAAGGACATCGTATAGATTCACAAAGAAAGAGGAAAGAACGAAGGAAAAAAGGTTCAGGTTAGGTAGGTTCAGCGTATCATATGGTAACAAACTATCTATACTTATGTAAAAAATAATGCCTTGACTTGATTATACTCTTCAACAACAAACTTCTTACTTCTGTTCCAATACGAAGAAGTGATGTCCAGGCGCCCAACCCGATCAACCTCATCAAAATTTAAATTATGCGTGATGTAGAACGATACCGTTGTAAGCCATATGCATATGTATGGGATACATACGTACCTTTAAAGACAATAGATAACAAGTTGCTTTAGCCGCTGGGTGACAGGCGTGCAATTTGTCATCTACAACGTGATTGCCCATCTTAATACAAACCTATTGCTTTGTCTTGAACAAACCATTTGAACGAGTTTGGGCGCATTTTGTTTAGTCTTCAAATTATAAATGCTATGGTCTAATAGGTGTACATAATGAACAAATTTAGAAATCCTACTAATATTATAATAGTGAAAGTTTGTGAAGATGCTTGGATATTTGTTACTCAATCACACACTAACGGCTGTACAGATTTAGCTGAAATTTAGTACAGGGATAGATAGATCGATGTTATAGACTGGAATGATACATAGGCTTTTATCTTGGGTTTGGGGAGCGAGAACAACTATACCATTATTCAAAGGAATATATTTAGTAAAGAAATACTGCAGTTTAATCTCTTAAATCATTTATATTTAGCTTTAGGTCGTTAACTCAACATTTTTGAATTCAATCACATGTTCGAAAATAAGTAGTCAATAAGCATGTTCGATTTTTCAAATTTGATACGCTCTTCGCATAAAGTCATGTCGTCATAAATAAAATTATCCTTGATAATAAAAAACAACATATTGAAATATTATGAATGCGCAACAGGAATCATGACAAAATGCCAAAACATTATAACTTCCGATTACTTATGAAAAGCGTACATCAAAGTGAATTCATCATCTTGTAAGGTGCCTCCAACATTTGTCACGGTACTTTGTGAATAAGATATTATGGGTCTCGTTTTGTTTCTCATTAGTCGAGCTTTATTTTGAAACGGACATCATTTTAATGTTTATTTTATGATGAATTTGAATGTGGCATCATTTAAATGATGCCATGTATTTCATTTATACTTGGTTTACTTCAAAGTAAAACTACGTAGTACTATTATTTTTTCTGTGGTAAAACTTCCATTTCTGTTCAGTCGTTTATTTTAAATTTATCTTCATTTATTTCGACCTTCTGTCTCTATGAGTTATTAACCACAGTATATAACTATAAATTCTAGGTAAATTGATATTTAACTTCACTTATATTTGTGTATAACTAACAATAAATCAAAATTTTCTTCACACTAAAAACCCCTATCTTGTTTTACTTATGCTCGTAAACTTTATATATCACGATATTTGAATTACCTAATAACTATCAAAGGTATTTTTAGTAAATAAATTATATTAATCATAACAGTTCCATAACTTGAAAACAAACAAAGTTTTTGCGCAGTTTGAGATAATAATATTAAGAAAATGATGTCTCTTAATGGCCGTTTATGAAATATACAGACGGTTTGTTCTGCCGAGATTATAAAATTGCATTTGTCAATCCAAGGATTAATAAACATGATATTAGCTATTGTAAATAGAAGTAACCATTATCTTTCCAATGTAAATTTTTTTTTAATACCAATGTGGCAGACAAGCACATGGCTCACCTGATTGAAAGTGGTTACCGTGGCCTATGGACGTGTGTAACACCAGAGGAGTCACTCTTGCGCTGCCGACCCTGTAAGCACAGAGTTTCTGTGCCGTCAGTGTAGAAGACAAAGCAGGACAAGCCTTTAGTTTTCCCACTGACAATACAAACTCCCCAGTGAGCTCTGGCTACCCTACTCACCACCGGGAACATAACACGAGGTTATTATGGCCGCGGTATTCTGTAAGTCGGAGGTACCTTCCCAGTCGGACTGCTCAATTGGACGGAAATACCGCCGTGTCCTACCTACTTCAATATTTTCTTCCAGTTCTTCTTGATCATGCATAGAACTATTTTGATGAACACTATGATCTCCAATCTCGATTTAGTTGGAACCTGTCGTTATCTATGGCCCAGGATCCGCTTTGGTAGAATCATGTTTACTTTATGCATAGTAGTATTAACGATCACAACCTGTACATAATAGGGTATTATAAAATGTTTTCAAGATCCGATTTTGTTCGTTATCGAATTGAAACAAAATATTATTTTTGAATTACTAAGTAACCACGTTATCAAAGCAATCACGCCTTAATCCCTTTATCAACCATTAAATTCGGTCCCACGTAATAGGGGTGAGCCTATTGCCGTCTTCCGGGCACTATTGTTAATAATTAACTGAAATTTAAAACTAAAAACTATTATTAGGTAGGTACTAAAATACATTAAAATAAATAAAAAAAACCTACACAATGCGTCATGAAATTCCTCCGCATCATCACTGACCGGTAACGTACCCAGAATGCTGGCAGCATTGCCACGATGAATGGCAATGCTTATCCTCTAGACTAAAAAATATTTATTCATCCTAGAGAGAATGCAATAGGCAGCACTAATATAGAATCATAAAAATACGTCATAACCGCATCCATATTCTGGTCCTTTTTCTCATAACTATTGCAATCCATAACACTATTTATAATTCAGGAATGCATCGTTATCTACACCTTTAATCTAAAATTACTGCAAATCATTTTTATTAAGGTAAGCAGTAGAATTTCTCATACCCATAAATGTAATCTATTTAATCTATATTGATAGAGTGTAAATATTTATCTGACATACTGCATTCTGGTATCATTATTACAACTAACGGCTTAATAAATCTCAAATTTGATTCACAAAATAATATCGTTAATCTTGGATTCATAAGTTGTAATTACAATTTAAAAAGTGAGAAATAATTTGCCTAGTTTTGTATGTACCTTTTTATTTCAATAATTCTTAAAAAAAACGATTTAAATTATTTCATAGGACATACTAATCTGGTACCAAAATTCTGACATAATGGAAAGCAAAATACCATTTGCGTTCAATTTAATGGTCCACCATCTATGGAGAGAGGAAGAGAGCCTCAACAAGTTCAGTACTTTTAGATTGTGACTTTAATAAAGATCTTGAGCAAGTTAATTCTTAGTCAAGGATATCCACTGCTGAATAGAAATGTATCCATAATAAGAAGAATGATTATGAACTAGTTATATTGTTAAGTGACTATTGACCAGTGAAAAAAAAAAATCTACTCTTTTCCTAGAATCTCAAGTTTAATTTTTTGTAATAAAAGCACGGTACTCCAAGCATATAAAGGTGTAAGGCAGTTCCAAGTTAAGTAATACGCGTCAATTAGAGCGACATTCTTCGCGGGAGACCTATAACGACACAGTGTGATAACATCTAAACAAATTCTTGTTCAAAGCTCACACTGCGCCTTTAAATGGAAAACGAATAGTGGACTAGGTTTTATAAGATCAAGTTAGAATTCCAGCCTTTGAAGAAAAAAATAATGTTTAAACGTTATGGTGTTATCCTGTAGGATATTAATCGTGGTGTGGTTTTCTTAATCCCTTTTAATTTGACCTTTATTTATACAAGTATGCAGCGAGTGTTAATGGACATCTACTACACTGTCTTCTACACTAACGGCACAGAACCTCTGTACTTGCAAGGTCAGCAGCGCAAGTGTGACTCCTCTGGTATTACACAGGTCCATAGGCAGTGGTATAAAAAAAACATTGGACATAAATTTTTGAAATGTTCTTGTAAAACTGAATAAGGTGTTGTGTATCTGAATCGAAAACTTCATACAGGCTGCTAAATATATTGTAGTTTCTATCTGAGTGTGTATCAAACGCCGTCGACACCGCTCTCAACGCGTCACAACAAAAGTTTTAATTTACCAAACTAAACTTCTAAAGTTCTGAGATAAACTTCTGATGAATATGAACTTTCCTACGTACAAGAGTTCAGAGTTCTAAGTCGTTACGTAAGATAAATGAGTATATCCGTACCTCCATCTGGCTGTTGTGAAACTTTAATATTACTGGCCCTCTTATTAGTACATTAACAGTAGGTAATTTAAGTTCTATAAGGGCATATAATACTTATATTGAATAAGACACATTGTACTTTTCCACTACATTTTATTTTTCACCTGACCGGATGTACCTCATGGCATTTTTAAAGTTTTATTTGTATTGGCGTTAAAATATAGTGCAAAAAGTACAGAGTATCTTATTCAATTATGTGTAGCAGGTTCCACCAAACGCCATAAATCAACAGCATTAACAGCATATAAAGTAAACCTAAAAACTGATAATGATTTGTATCTTTGATAATTGCTTATCTGGATATAAATATTCCATTGAAAATTTTAAATGCCCCCGGCACAAAAAGGTTGTACATAACATATATATATGTATTGTAATACAGTGGCATCATGCCAGTAAACCTTAAAACTGATATTGAATTCTATCTTCGATAATTGCTTAGCTGGATATAAATATTATTTATTGAAAATTTTAAATGCCCCCCGCACAAAATACCTCAAAAACTTAAGAAAAAATAATTTTGGTTAGCCCTTTAACTTTCATACACCTAGTAATATTTTGGTTAAAACGTTGTCGAGTCAGGAGACTCCTAACTGGTAAAGTATTTCCAAATGTTTTCGGGATGATCTAAAGTCCCCCGAATAGTAAAGAACATAACGAAAAACACAGCAACTACAAACAACAAAACACAAAAATAATAAACTAAACGTTTCAAGGTTGAATCGAAATGATGGATGTTATCCATCTCAAGAACATCCGTTTTTTTTTTTTTTTTTTTATACCACATAGTTGGCAGACAAGCACACGGCCCACCTGATGGAAAGTGGTTACCGTGACCTATGGACGTCTGTAACACCTGAGGAGTCACAGTCGCGCTGCCAATCCTGTAAGTACAGAGTTTCTGTGCCGTCAGTAGAAGACAAAGCAGGACAAGCCTTTAGTCTTCCCACTGACAGCATAAATTCCCCAGTGAGCTCTGGCTATCCTACTCACCACTGGGAACACAACACGAAGTTATTATAGCCGTGGTATTCTGTAGGGCGGAGGTACTACCCCAGTCGAACTGTTCAATCGGGCGGAAATACCGCCGTGTCCTACCTCCTTATAGATCCGTCACCATAAGGAAAATTTATAATAAAAAAAAATCCAAAATGGATCGAGATTTAAAACCTGTGCAAGTTTAGAGCTTGAAATATACTAAATTTACACAATAATGTCAAAGGGAATTAACGCGATCACTGTACATACCCTGTAAAAACATCATGCAAATAATCAAAGTGAGTGATGACCGGATTAATTCCCATTAACATTATTGTACATATCATGGAACGCGAGAGTTTAGAAGTTAGCATATTAAATGTGTTTGTAAGCTTGTAATTACTAGTAGTTGAGTGAACACAAATACAACAAGACTAGATCTATGATGAATGAATATAATAACTGCAACTAATTAAAATAGAAAAAAATTATAACTTGATATTTTGTGCAAACACGTCTTAACTCGATAATGGGGTTCAAACCATCTGATTGAGAATCCTTATATGGCCTAAACTTTAGTGATTGCGCTATAAACACGTAAGGATAATTTAGTAGATACTAAAGTAATTTAATAGGAGGTAGGACACGGCGGTATATCCGCCCAATTGAGCAGTCCGACTGGGGAAGTACCTCCGCCCTACAGAATACCACCGTTATAATAACTTCGTGTTGTGTTCCCAGCGGTGAGTAGGGTAGCCAGAGCTCCCTGGAGAATTTGTGCTGTCAGTGGGATGACTAATGACTTGTCATGCTTTGTCCTCTACACTGACGGCACAGATACTCTGTGCTTACAGGATCGGCAGCGCGAGTGTGGCTCCTCTGGTGTTACACACGTCCATAGGCCACGGTAACCACTTTCCATCAGGTGGGCCATGCGCTTGTCTGCCACCTAAGTGGTATAAAAATATATATATATGTACGTTGTAGAGGAATAAGAAGATGATGTGCATAATAATGTCTACTTACTCAACAAATAAAGAAAAAACTAACTATCCTGGATTTTTCAAAACTGATCCTTGCACACCGCTATAGAGGTTTTGGGGGACTGTTATTTTGATATGTACCTGTATGTATAATAAACATTCGTATGCATGTAATAAAAATAACTATTATTTTAATATTACAAACAGATAACTCAATTTTGTTTTTTTTTTTTGTATATATGTCAATAATTATGATGCTCATTGGGAGCGGCCTAGCAGTAAATTGCAATAATTGATTTGTTTAATATTTTATTTAACCAAACTTAACATATTAAATACCTCACATTGTTGAATTTTGAAATAAGTTTGTCACTCAAGTTCAATATTTATCATTTAATATAGAAACTCAACTTTAATACATACATAGCTGCATGGTTCTCGGCAGATTCAACTAGAACTCAACTTTAAATGGAGCTAAATAAGCAATAAATCATTGAACAGCGAAGTAAGCCTTTCGTGTAAAAGGGTGGCTATTGTTAGGGTATTTTATTTAAGGTTCAAAGGTAACAAACACTAGTTGAACCTTTTTGAACTCGTGACATTTGAATAGTTCATTTTGTTGTGTGATGTTGGAATACTTGCCTTGTAATAGATATTTATAAATAGCCTACGCTACCGAATACACACCTTCAACTGTCTCCCTGTGAGAATAGAAGAACAATAGCTGTTTGACGGATGACGCCCTGAGACAAAATTTTCTCCCTTGAGGTTGGTGGGGCTGGGGTAAGGGAAAATGCGTAGACCTCTCCTTCTTTCAGTGCTTTTTAAACCAAATGGGGTTGGTGCTCGGCTAATGATGACACAGAAAGGAAGAGACTAGAGAGGCGTTAATACCAACTTATAATAGGTCGTTACATATAAAATTGCCGTTCTTTTTTGAAGAAATTGGAGCAAACTCAATTTTCAGTACTAATATCTTTGCATTTTTTTAGGAATGACAAATTCAGATTTGATGATTTTTTTGTGTAGGTATGTATGGGACAACATTAAGCTAACAAACACTTTTATTACATTTTTGAAATGTGACAGCTGTAAAAAAGTAATACGAAATTTATCATCAAAATGGATAGCATTTAGGAAGTACTGTTTTTGAAGATCAAATTTAATTTATCAAGCGGCCAACAAAAACATTAAATTTAATACAGAGTTGTAAAATCTAGAAATCAACTTTCAAACAAAATATAAATATTGGAAATATCTATTAAATTACAGGAATAACGAACTCGTGAATCTGTAAGAAAATTTCGGCAATTTCATATACCTAATAATCATCAATTAGCCCACCGCAGTCCACTGCTGGACATAGGCCTCTCCCAATGTGCGCCATTTTTTCCGATCTTCTGCCTTCCGCATCCAGTCTGTCCCAGCTACCTTTTTCAGGTCATCTGTCCATCTGGCTAGAGGGCATCCTACCTTCTCGCGGTCTTCACTCTAGGACTCGTTTGCTCCAATGGCCATCATGTCCTTCGACACACGTGGCCAGCCCACTGCCACTTCAACTTGCTTATTCTGTGACCTATGTCGGTAACTTTAGTTCCAAGCATAGCTCGCTCCATATCCCGCTGCGCGACTTTTAAGCTATGGACCAGCCCCACTGTAAGTGTCCACGTTTTGGCACCGTAAGTCATAACAGGTAGGACGCACTGTTCAAAGACCTTTGTTTTAAGGCATTGCGGTAGGGGTGAAGAGAAGACTCGACGTAGTTTGCGAAATGCTTCCCAACCCAGCAGGATCCTTCTGGCTAGTTCTTTCTCGAAGTTGTTTTTACCGAGCTGGATAACCTGCCCCAGGTTCGATCGTCACCTCTTCGATGGCAATCGGTCTCGGTGCAATATGCTCATTGAACATAATTTTGAATTTATCCAAATTTACACCGATGTCAACGGGTCGAGAAGCTCCATCTAGGCTATGCAGCATCTCGCCCAGTTGTTCCAAAGATTCCGCTACTATGACGATGTCGTCAGCGAACCGAAGATGTGAGATGTACTCACCGTTAATCCACCGTCCACAAACGCCAAATACAGCGGCTGATTGTATTCTTGAGCCTTTTCTACAATCTGTCGAACAGTATGGATGTGGTTCATAGTCTTATCGAAACCCGGCTTGCTCCGGTGGTTGGAACTCGTCGAGCTTACCCGCAAGACGGTTTGTGACGACTCTCGACTTAATAATAGTAATCATAATTAATTATGCTGCAGCATAGAATATAACTGATATTATTATAAATTCGACTATTCGCTTTGATCCAGCCGGCTATCACGGGATTTCTTTTGTACGTACTACACACATTTTTAATAGGTATTATGTAGACATCATAAACTATTTAGTAATTAAAAGTCATGTATTTTTAAATAGATTTTCATATTCATCTATCACTCTTCTTCTCTTCTACACTTGAAGCACCATAGCTTCCTTAGCACCGACCATCAATCTTCCCGCATTAAGCACGTCTCTGAAAAAAATAAACAGATTTGCTTTATGGACATTCCTTAAACAAATCCGTAATTAAATTCCCTTACTCCTTACCTAGTTACCGAACTCATCTGTAACTTAATTAGGGGTTACACGAGTAGTAAGCTTCTATGAAGAAAAAAACACACGTGGGATAGTCTTTGGGGACTCTTTTAGATCTAAGGTTTACATGTTGTATAGATGGATATAAAAGGTTTTATCGTGATGTCAGAATAGGCGGATCCGTGACGGTGACTATGGTGCGAGTTCCAAGAAAGCTGCCCCACGCACCTAACGAAGTTTGAACTTCAAAAATATGTTATGACATATAGTGAGTTAATAATTGAATATTTATTAGTAGTTCCTGGCAGGAAATGGGGAAACAGATGATGATAATGATAATGATGTCCGAACTCTTTATTTCTTACCTTGGGTTTTTAGGAGACTGAATGCTGCTGACCACAACTCGAACTGAACTACCAACGTTTTCAAAGTAGCTTAAGTCAATAGTGTAGCCTACATTCTTAAAATTCACGACTATGATGTAGCTATCACGTCCTAGCCACCTGCAAAAAAACATCAAGAGTAAAAATAATACTACATGCATACATACAATATAATAACTATACTTTTTTTTTTTTTTTTTTTTTTTACGTGCGCAAAATCCCCACGGATACCTCCCCACCGGACCCGGTGGAGGAGGTTATGTCGGACTCGAACCGACTAAAACGCACGCCGCCTGTGGGTCGTTTCGGTTGCCGAAGGTGAGGTTGACAGGCATATCCCTCGCATCCCGGCCGACCCAGGGCCATCTCTCACGATCTGGCCCTCTTCTCGGGTGTGGGGACCACAGAGTCCCCAACTCGTCCCCGGAAACGGGGAGGCGCGCCACGCGCGCCGCCGCCGCGGCCTGCTTCTGCAAGGGTGACAGGCGGCTTCACCTGTCACCCCCAGGCCGGCGCTCATGGGGGGCGGAGGTCGTTCATCGACCTCCGACGCCCGAGTTGCCTTCGTGCGCGGGCAGCTTGTCTAGCGATCCTTCGTCGCTCCCGCTGCCGCTCCCGCCCCGCCTCCTCCTTCACGAGCATTACTTGCTCGCAGAAGGAGGCGCCGGCCGCCCACGCATCCGCGCAGCGAACCATCGCCGCGAGCAAGGTGGAGAGCGTGAGAACCCTCACTCCCAGGGCCGCCACAAGCTCCCGCCTCGACGTCTCCCACGCCGGACACTCGGTGAGCGTGTGCGGACCTGAGTCCTCGCTCGCGTCGCAGTGATGGCACTCGGACGTTGGCTCTTTCTGCGTCCGACGCAGATACTTTCCGAAGCATCCGTGCTCGGTGATCATCTGCGTCAGACGGTACGAGAGGCTGCCGTGTGGCCTCTCTAGCCACTCCCCCATGATGGTATAATAACTATACTAAATAGACTTTTATAGCCGTAATAAAAAATGATTTTGAGGAACTATTCAAGTATGAAGTTATCAAGGAGGTTTTCGTAGTGTTACAAATGTTCATGCTTTGTGGTGTAATGTCTGTGTCATGTACCTAATTAATTGGCTATAATTTATTAAAATATTCCACAGCATTCTACACAGCGCTATCTAGACCTATGGTAGGCATAGCTTAAATATTAGCTTTTGTTATGAGATCTAGAATGCCACAAAATTAGATACTTCTTTTTAAAATATATACATAGGAACACCCAGACCAATGCAAATGTACATTTATTTATTTTAATTAATTTTAACTTTTTGCATAAATACACAAAGATTGTACAAAGACGGACTTAATGCCACAGGCATTTTCTACCAGTCAACCATAGGGTTATGCAGAGATATTTATATCAAAGGTAGGTGCACGTAGTGTTGTGGTGAGAGTTTTCTCAGTTTGGTACACAAATAATTACATATCTTAGTGATGTAAAACATATTATTGTTATTAAGTTTTACTAGTTATTGCATAGAATTTATATCATAGTACCATAGAATAAGCATAGAACTGATAGAACTAGGTGGAATGAAGCGAAAAACACAATTTATTAGTCATTTATTAATTATTTTGATGGATGATCCGAGTATGTTATTCATTAAACATGGTTATTCATGAGTTTATACCATAAAAATTTAGTGTTGCCCTTACATGAGTCATAATAATATATACCATTAACACGTCATACTTTGCGCATTCAAAAAGTATATTATGTCTATAATTCAACGGAATATTTTGTTTGTTCAATTCAAAAGGTTCTTTATTATTCAACGTTTCATATTTTACATAGTTTGTAGTGTCATTAGTTGGGTTTATTTAAGTTAGTTTATTCTTAACATACAATCACGCCTTACGAAGGCAACTCGGGCGTCGGAGGTCGATGAACGACCTCCGCCCGCCATGAGCGCCAGCCTAGGGGTGACAGGTGGAGCCGCCTGTCACCCTGGCAGAAGCAGGCCGCGGCGGTGGCGCGCCTGACGCGCCTCCCCGTTTCCGGGGACGAGTTGGGGACTCTGTAGTCCCCACACCCGAGAAAAGGGCCAGATCGTTAGAGATGGCCCTGGGTCGGCCGGGGCGCGAGGGATATGCCTGTCAACCTCACCTTCGGCAACCAAAACGACCCACAGGCGGCGTGCGTTTTAGTCGGTCCGACATAACCTCCTCCACCGGCTCCGGTGGGGAGGTATAAGTGGGGATTTTGGGCACGTAAAAAAAAAAAATAAACATACAATCACGCCGTTATCCCCAGAGTGTTAGGCAGAGGTAAATTAACACCCACATTTCACCAATCGTTGAATTTGGTCCCACGTAATAGGGGGTGAGCCTATAGCCGTCTTCCAGACACTATTTTCAACTCGAGTTATGCATCTGAGGCTGAGTTTGAGCTGTATATATATGTCTGATGTTAAACAGCCCTATCAATTAGTCGCCTTGTATGACACCACATGGGAAGAGATGGGGTGGCCCAAATTCTACTCTGCCGGGAACCACGCGGCTACGTATTACATACCGACGAATTTATGTCAAGCAGCTATTAATTCGGTACAATTTTATTTCTTTTGGCAACTCAACACTAGCGAAAATTGTATAATGATTCAAATAATCTTACCTTCTAAAAGTGAAAACACCTTCATTGTATGCAACAGATTCGAAGTACCCATATTGAAAAACTGCCTCTGTACGGAGCTTAGCTAACTCTTTGTAGACGTTCAAGTGTGAATTTCTTGTATTTTTTTGAACTGCCACATTCAGTTTTTCATAACCATCTGCTACTGGGAGCCAAGTTTTGTCAGCAGTAGAAAAGCCTAAAAGTATATCACAACATCACAAATTATACTATCGGAGTTTTACGCAAATATCCTTCATTGAAATAAAACCACCTTTTAACGAATTTATAATGATTTATTTGGTATTTAACCCGACGTTTCGATTACTTTTCAGTAGTCATGGACGCGGGGTGACACCCCGAAACGACAGGCTAAATGTAAATAATACTCAATAAATCACTATAATCCGTCACAACAAATTTTATAAAGGTAACTTCCTTATTTATAATTCAAGTATGTCTCACTTCGGTTCGTTCCTGGTGCAGAGGCTGACTATCGCAATCCAGCGTGGAAACGCGGCAAGTGTGATTGGCACCTTTGCACCGGGTTATTCGAGTAGTCTTGACATCGTATTATTTATTTAGTATTAAGATGACATTGTGTAATTTGTAATAGACATTTATTTAAATATTCAAATATATTAAGAAATATAAAAATTGGATCAGTTCATCGGGGATTCGAACCCTTACAGGGGGAACGCTCTGAACATCAAGCCACAGAACCTTCGCCCGAAAGCATCCAAATTCTTCTGAACATATATCCGCCTGAACCGATCCAATTTTATCTATTTCTTAATCGATTTGAATAGTTAACATTCAAAACTGTATTTAAATATTTATTAGAAGCTTATAAAATTCTAATATTGTATATTGATTTTTACCTGCGTTCTTTCCTGCACTCCATTGGAATGGCGTGCGGTTGGGGTCTCTTGAGGACTTCCAATAATTGATAGGATCATCAGTATTGCATCCACTGGGATCAACGGTGTCTTCCCAACTTATATAACCATCGACCATGCCAATTTCTTCACCCTTAAAACGTATTCAAAAATTTTACAATTTCATAAAATGTGTGGATAGAATGTATATCTTTGATATTTAAAATTCTGACAACAATGATTTTTTTTTTATATAGAACACGTCAATTAGACTTCGTCTTGCCTGATGGTAAGCAGAAGGCTGAAGGAATCATTATCATCATCCTTTCCAGGGCTAAACGGCGCACTTAAGAAGCCGTAATGAAATAAAACAATACAGAAAAATCATTTAAAGACTATTTCATGGTTCATTTTTAAACTATTGCGGTGTGAATTTATAATTATACAACAGTTCGGGGCTTTTCGCGATTAAATCATGGAACTTACTATTTCTGTCTACTTTTCGCGGTTAAATCATGGAACTTACTATTTCTGTCTTCTTTTCGCGATTAAATCATGGAACTTACTATTTCTGTCTACTTTTCGCGATTAAATCATGGAACTTACTATTTCTGTCTACTTTTCGCGATTAAATCATGGAACTTACTATTTCTGTCTACGTTTCGCGGTTAAATCATGGAACTTACTATTTCTGTCTACTTTTCGCGGTTAAATCATGGAACTTACTATTTCTGTCTACTTTTCGCGGTTAAATCATGGAACATACTTATGAACTGTACTGTTGGTAAGGAAGATAGTTATAATAGATGAATA
The DNA here is from genome assembly GCA_963662185.1 of Eilema griseolum. Taxonomy (NCBI): domain Eukaryota; kingdom Metazoa; phylum Arthropoda; class Insecta; order Lepidoptera; family Erebidae; genus Eilema; species Eilema griseolum. The sequence continues at coordinate 24,525,374 of OY759233.1, read as the reverse complement.
ATACAAGTTCTAGAAAGCGGACAAAACGTACTTAGATCGTACATTTTCTTTTGTAAATATACAGATATTTGTATATGGAATCACTCAGACTAATGTAAATATTGATTGTTACATATGTATTCATACATTCAAATATTTATTCCGACCGGGTAATGAACCCGCAACCTCTGACGTATTAGTCGGACGCTCAACTTAAAGCTTTATATGATGTTTTATAACATTATCAATAACTAAAATATGTCTCACCTCTTCGCTTTCTAAACAAAATATTAAACTTACCATATATGAAACAGCAATTCCAGGCAATAAAAGCAGTATCATGTTCATACCATCAACTACTTCGGGGCTATATCTTGTTGCTAGACGGCTGTTGTCATGATTTCCCGCCTTAAATTTGAAAAAAATCTATTGAAACCAATTTCTCTAGAACAATGAAACGCATAGTCCTAGTAGAGCTTACTGTACCGCAGAAAACTAACATACCTAATGACCACGCGATGAAACACAATAAATGTTTATTGTTTTCTTTTAAACGAATTAACAAAAAACGACTATGTAAGTTAATTTATTCGCTGTAGAAGCAGGCGCGAGAGGTATACCAGAAAATTCGCTCTATATCCTGTTTGAAACCCATGGCTTTTCCAGAAGTACAGTAAGTTGTAAAAGTATCTAAAGCTGCATTAGTAGGTTCAAACCAGATTTGACAAACCTTCAATTTGAGTCTCGGGGTTTACTTGGGTTTCTCTCTCTCTACATCTCGATGGACCTGGTACCCGCTTTATGAATACATAAATAGCTAAGGATTTCGTCAGTGTTTAATTTATTTTTAAAGTGAATAAATACTTACCACCCAGTTTGCTAGTTTGTTGATAGATTTATAAGTGAGGAACTTATCTATGGCTACTTTGATTTCTGCAGCTGAGGAGTCTCCATTAACATCAGTTATCAGAGCAAAATTGAAAGGCATTTGAGCACCTTCTCGATTTTCTTCACCGAAATACCTGGCAGTTTGTTGAGGGCTTGCATAAGCCTCAGTCATAATCACCCTTGTGAATCCATCTTTTTTTAGATATTCATCAAAGACTTCTCTCCATTGATATACCATATCAAAAGTTTCATCTTGTTCTTTTGTATAAATATGATCTAAATAATCGTAACTGTCGCGATCATCAGTCCATCCTGTTACAGGTTCATCAGGGTATTTCCCACCGAACTTTCCTTTTTCAACTTCAAATAAGTGAGAAATAGCGTCCACCCTAAACCCAGCGACACCCTTATCCAGCCAGAAACGCATAACATTTTTCATTTCTTCAACAAGATCTGGATTGCGGTAGTTTAAATCTGGCTGACCAATGAGAAATTGGTGGAGGTAGTATTTACCGACCTCTTTTTTATATTCCCAGGCACTCTTGCGAAAAACACTGACCTGTGCATATCAAGTATACAATATTGGATGTATAATAATCTAAATACATTAGATCACAACCTATAATAAGTATATTCGTTTAATTTGGTTTGTAGATAGGCAGATACCACATAAACCATTTACATAGTTGGAAGGGTTATAATATAAGCATAAAGTGCTATTATTATATATTATAGCAAACCAAATAATTCTTTATTTAAAAAAAAAATATCTATAATACTAACTATAATACTAAGGATCGGAGAAATTGACGCACATTGGGAGAGGCCTATGTCCAACAGTGGATTGTGGTGGACTAAATGATTGATTGATTGAATATTAATTTGTATATATCTATCTATCTCTATAGTAAAATTGCATGCCGTTTCAAGTATTATAATATACAAAGTATACTAATGCCAGTTTTTTTAAGAATATTATAATCGAGATTACTAATATTCTATCCTCTCTAGTTTAGCTAAATTGCTTTGGTTATGAAAGAGATATTATGAAATTACTCACCCAATTGTTCGGCGGGTGCATGACGCCATTTGCGTCTACAACACCGTCTTCCCAGATGAAGTAGTCCAAATATTTCTTGTTGCCTTTTAACGCCTCCTCAAACCACATACTTTCATTACTTGAGTGGTTAGGCACAAAGTCCAGAACTATTTTAATATCTAAAACCGTCAACAGTTTCTATTTGTATCCCTTGTCTGTCTGTATTAAATTTAGTTGAAGCAAAGCAAATACTGAACTTGGCAAAGGAATAATAACAACATATGTAATGAAATTGTATAATAATGTCAATACACGTTGAAAATTTGGTTTTAGATATAGCCTGCTCAAAACGATATGTTTTGTAGTAGCAATCAAAATACTTACCTAATTCTTTTGCTTTTGCTAAAAGGTTCTCAAAATCAGCAATGGTACCGTATTCTTCTTGAATGTTATAGAAATCTGAGATGTCATAGCCAAAATCGTACATAGGTGATTTGAAAATTGGTGATAGCCAGGTAGCTCCAATACCCATTTCTTTCAAATACTCTAAGCTTTCAGTAATACCTGCAAAAAAAGGAATTACTTCACAGATGGCAGCCTCCGTGGCATCCCTGCTTAATGCATATTTGTATGTATGAATATGAGTATTTGCATTGGTCTTTTCGTGTCTCGAAGAGCACGTTAAAGCCATTGGTTCCGGTTGCTATACGGTCATCTATGGCCGTCGTTACTGGTAGTTGAAACCCTAAGAAGTTCAACAGCTAGTCTAACTACAATACTGCAATATTGCCCTTGGCTTATAGAGTTTAGATGGCAGTCACTTCACGGAGAATAGTAAAATTCAGCCAAATCCGCAGTTAGATTGGTAAAGCGGACCTCAGACTCCGAACAAGCTTCGGATACAACTGGAATTAATAAAAAGGAGAGGAACTACTTTTTTTTTATCAATCAATCAATCAATCAGCCCACTGCAGTCCACTGCTGGACATAGGCCTCTCCCAATGTGCGCCATTTTCTCCGATCCTCCGCCTTCCGCATCCAGTCTGTCCCAGCCACCTTTTTCAGGTCGTCAGTCCATCTGGCTAGGGGGCGTCCTACCTTTCGTTTACCTTCTCGCGGTCTCCACTCTAGGACTCGTTTGCTCCAACGGCCATCGGTCCTTCGGCAAACGTGGCCAGCCCACTGCCATTTTAACTTGCTTATTTTGTGGCCTATGTCGGTAACTTTGGTTCTCTGTCGAATAACCTCGTTCCGAATTTTATCCTTCAGAGAAACTCCAAGCATAGCTCGCTCGATAGCCCGCTGCGCGACTTTTAAGCTATGGACCAGCCCCACTGTAAGTGTCCACGTTTCGGCACCGTAAGTCATAACAGGTAGGACGCACTGTTCAAAGACCTTTGTTTTGAGGCATTGCGGTAGGGGTGAAGAGAAAACTCGACGTAGTTTGCGAAATGCTGCCCAACCCAGCTGGATTCTTCTGGCTAGTTCTTTCTCGAAGTTGTTTTTACCGAGCTGGATAACCTGCCCCAGGTAGACATATTTTTGAACAACTTCGAGTGTCGCCCCTTCGATGGCAATCGGTCTCGGTGCAACATGTTCGTTGAACATAATTTTGGTTTTATCCAAGTTTACACCAAGGCCGACGCGTCGAGAAGCTCCATCTAGGCTATGCAGCATTTCGCCCAGTTGTTCCAACGATTCCGCTACTATGACGATGTCGTCGGCGAACCGAAGATGTGAGATGTACTCACCGTTAATGTTTATACCCTGCCCAGTCCAATCCAGAGTTTTGAAGACGTCCTCCAACGCGTTGGTGAATAGTTTGGGGGATATAACATCTCCCTGTCTCACTCCACGTTGGAGGCTAATAGGTTTCGTCTTCTGGTCTTGGAGCTGGACGGACATTGTGGCAGTGTCATACAAGCATCTCAGCACCTCGATGTATCGCCAATCGACACGACACCGCTGTAGGGCATCCAGAACTGCCCAGGTTTCGATGGAGTCGAAGGCTTTTTCGTAGTCCACAAACGCCATACACAGCGGCTGATTGTATTCTTGGGCCTTTTCTACAATCTGCCGAACAGTATGGATGTGGTCCACGGTGCTATAACCTTTTCGAAACCCGGCTTGCTCCGGTGGTTGGAACTCGTCGAGCTTACCCGCAAGACGATTTGTGACGACTCTCGAGAACAGCTTGTAGACATGACTCAGGAGTGAGATGGGCCTGTAGTTCTTCAGCAAGGTCTTATCTCCTTTTTTGAAGAACAGTATCACCGCACTCCCGCTTCATGCCCTAGGTGTTAGACCTTGTAGGATGACGGAATTAAAGAGGCTTGCTAGCTCTTTCAGGATTGGAGTTCCGCCTGCTTTCAGGAGCTCAGTAGTAATACCGTCATCACCTGGGCACCTGTTGTTTTTCAGTTGTCTGAGAGCCGCCTCCAACTCGCACTGCTCGATATCGGGTATCTCCTCGGTGTAATGGCGCGTAAGTGGGGCTCTGTGATCTTCATCGCTGTGTCCCGTAGGTTTACTCGTCCGTGATGCATATAGCTGTCCATAGAACTTCTCGATCTCATCGAGAATCTCGAACCCTGAGGCAGTCATTTTACCATCCGCAGTTTTAAGCTTCGTCAGATGGGGCCTCCCCAACTGCTGAGCGAACACCCTCGACCCCCTATTTCGCTCAATCGCCTCCCGGACGATATGGGTGTTGTAGCGTCGGAGGTCGCGTCTAATCAGCTTTTTAATTTGTCGGTTTAAGGCTCTCTCATCTGACGAAGACGACGGTGTGGATGACTTCTCACGTCTCTTTCTCATAAGTTCGAGAGTCTCAGGAGAGAGCTTGGACTCTCGCTGTTTGCGTTTCCCGGGAAAGAACTTTCGAGACACTTCCTGCATTGTTTTGACCACTGTGTCGGTTTTCTCGTCAATGCCGTTTGTGGTTTCCAGTGTTGCGAAACGATTTTGAAGTTCCAATTGGAACTTTTCGGACCCTAGAGTGACTTGGAGTGGCGTAGGTCGGAGAGTAGACCGTATCATTCGGAATCTTTCAGCCTTGATGTTAATATTTAGAGAGCCTCGGACAAGTCTGTGATCGCTTCCGGTTTTAAACTTGTTGATCACAGAGACGTCTCTAAATATGTGCTTACTGTCCGTTATCAAAAAGTCTATCTCGTTTCTTATCACAGAGTCCCGACGTTGCCAAGTCCACTTCCTGTGGGGCTTTTTCTTAAAGAAACTATTCATTAAGAAGAGCCCCTGCGCCTCGAGGAAGTTGACTAGCATTTGTCCCCTGTGATTTCTGCACCCCACTCCATAAGGTCCGATTTTCGTCTCACCGCGTTCTTGTATTCCCACTTTAGCATTGAAGTCCCCCATAACAACGTTGTAAGTGGCCTTGGCGGTGTGATTCATTGCCTTAGCAATATCTTCATATACGGCCTCGGCACTTTCGTCGGGGTGAAGCGAGGTCGGCGCATATACCTGTATCACCTTCAGCGAACGACTGTTCGTGATTTTTACGATAAGGTACGCTACCCTGTTCGACACACTACCGATTTCAACAACGCTGCTAATGAGGTCCTTTTTTACCAGAAAACCGACACCTCCCTGGGAGAGCTGTTCACCTTCTCTGAAGTAGAACAGGTCGCCTGACTCAGTGGTTGTCGTGTCCTCCCCCTGTCTTCGGATCTCGGACAACCCTAATATATGCCAATTTATGCGACCTAGTTCTACCTCTAGTTCCGCGAGGTGCCTGTCCAGACGAAGTGTACTGCAATTGTACGTTGCCAGTAGTAGTCGCCGTTTTCGGTAGCCTCCCGTAGCCCGGAGATTCTTCGCACCCCCCGTCCCGCCGTTACCCGAACCGCTACCTTGGCTGGGAATAGCGGGACCGCCGGGAACTGGGGGCCTTTTGTTGTGGCGTCTATTCATTTGGGAGGGTTTAGCCTACTATTGCCACGCTGGCCAGACGGGTTGGCAACGGGTTTGTTCTCGAGTTTTCCTTCTCTTTTAAAGTGAATAAATTCTAACCTTCTATTTATTAACATTACTTACCGTTTAAATCGCCAACTCCATCACCATTGCTGTCTTTAAAAGATCTTGGGTAGATCTGATAGAAGATTGTAGTCTCCCACCAATCCAATTGCCTTTCTGCATGCCCACTTAGGGCCAGTGCTAGTAGCACTGGTACAAACAGTATACGTATCATGGTCATCCTAAAAAACATATTTTATTGAAATAAAGTTAATTCTTACCTTCTAACTCTAACGAGTTTCACCTCATGTGTTGCGATGAAAAATACATTGAACAATTTGCATAGCAATACAAAAACAAAAATATTATGTATCACACGATACATGGAACGAACTCTAAAAAACGTACGAGAATGCACAATATTATAATATAATAAATAATTGCAGATGTGTACCTAATATACATATAATTCTTAATAATTATGCTTTATTGTAAATGTTTACAACATAGACACATCTTGAGAATCCCTGATTTGTTTTAGATCCTACAAGGCCCTATCAAGAAGCTAGACGTCCTAATTCGTCATATTCAAACGCGATACTAAGAAAATGTAGCTTTCCTGAAACATACTCGTGAGTGCAAGCATATATTCTTAATAACGCATAAAGAACACATTTTGAGACGTATCTGGGGTCAAGGTTGTATGCCGGTAGCTGTACAAATCTTCGTAATACTTAGCGAATTCTTTAATTTTAATTCTTTAAACTGATTTATATTAAACCGTTCATTAAAAAGTTTATGTTACGATGAAAAAGTTAGTTATTTCTCAATTCCTAATTGAAATAGTTCAATTAAAAATAAAACAAACTCACCCATTTACATCAACCGTTTATAAATGCTAAAAATCTATAGTGTTTCCCTTTATAGTGAAATATATCTTGTATCTGAGATAAATATGACATTGTAATGATAAATAGATGAAGTACTTACTCTTATCTGGATCGAAATACTTTATAAGGATTAGAATTTTCAATATTATAAATACCAGGTCCGCCCTTCTTTTAGGTAATACCTAAGCAAATCGACGAATAACTTTGTAATCATTATTTCATAGAAGAGGTTGTTGACCCTATAGCCGCGTGGTTTCCGACAGAGTTGCATTTAGACCACCCCATCTCTTCCCATGCGGTGTCGTACAAGGCGACTAAAGTATAGGGCTGTTTAACATCAGACAGATATATACAGCCCAGACAGCCTCAGATTCATGGCTCGTGGCAACAATAGTGCCCGGAAAACGGCAATAGGTTCACCCCCTATTATGTGGGACCGAATGCAATGATAGTGAAATGTGGGTGTTAATTCATCTCTGCCTAACACTCCGGGGATAAAGGCGTGATTATATGTATGTATGTGCGTTGACCCTAAATAGTGATTACAATTACCTATTGCAACCGATATTTTTTTAGTTATTTTATTTGATTGATTTGATGTCAAGTAAAAAAATGAAAATACATTTATTTACGTTGCTATTATAAGAACAACCGGTTAGTAAGTCGTAACCGTATTGTTTCGGGGACGAGTTCAGATTGTGAGAGATGGCTCTGGGTCGGCCGGGGTGCGACGGATATGTCTGCCAACCTCACCTTCGGCAACCAAAACGACCCACAGGCGGCGTGCGTTTTAGTCGGTTCGAGCCCGACATAACTCCACCGGCTCCGGTGGGGAGGTATCCGTGGGTATTTTGCGCACGTAAAAAAGAAACCGTATTGATTTCACTAATATTATGCTATTTCTAACTCCTTAATTTGATTGCTAAAGAATGAATTACCTTTATTCCTGTTTTATTGAACTTTTAGGTCATGCTCAAAACATACATATGTACAAATACTGACGACTGTAAATCCCGGAAGTGGTAGGCAGAGGTGTATTTACTACTACAATTCCCCAATCACGACCACGACGGTCCATATTTTGGTCGGTAATAGGGGGTGAACCTGTTGCTTTCAAGTAGGCACTTAGTCGTGAGCTGTGTGTTTACTGTCACATACACAAGTTTTGTAAATAGGTATATAATAATCAGCAATCAGCAGCTCTTCACTCCGGACAAGAAGTAAGCCCTTGGATATTTTCATTATAATTATATTCATGTCTGTAAATTCCTGAAATGGTTGTCAGAGACATCAACACCCACATTTCGCCATGTTTTTCGATCCCACGTAACAGGGGGCTAGCTTATTACCGTCAAATGGGCACTTTTTCATGATTATCGGATGAAGAACAGCCCTATCCCTAAGTCGCCTTCTAGGAGACCCACAAGAAGAGATGGATTATTATACTACACCGGGAACCCAAACCTAGTATTTTGATATACAGCTTGAGTGCATATATATACCTACAATCTCCACTCAAGTATACAATCAATACTCAAAACTAGAATCAAGTGTGTACAAGTTGCTAACAATACCAATGGAGCCAAGCCAAGCAAATTGGTGGGTGTACCCACTAAACACAGTTGAGAATCTGACGCCGGCAATCCTTTATATTATGGTGGCACTTCACTTGGCTATTTGTCAATATGTTGCCGCCAAGTAAGAACCCAATTACGTGCCATATAACCTATGACAACTTTTAAGGTTTTCTTCTTGGCTTTGCAAGCAATGCATAAAGCAAGTATGATATATATTAGGACGTTCATGACAGTGGTAAATATAAAGTCACGTCTTTTTTTATATGCGAAGAATCACCACGGATTACCCTCTCCCCCCTCGTCGGAGCCGGTGTGAGAGGTTATGTCGGACTCAAACAGCCTAAAACGCACGACGCCTGTGGGTCGTTGTTGGTTACCGAAGGTGAGGTTAAAAGTCGTATCCCTCGCACCCTGCCGACCCAGGGCCATCTCTCTCGATCTGGCCACAGACCACATAGTCCCCAACTCGTCCCCGGAAACGGGACACGCAATGCGCGACCCCCGCGGTCTGCTTCTGCCAGGGTGACAGGTGACTCTACCCGTCACCCACAGGCCCGAGTTGTCTCAGTACGCGGGCAGCTTGGCTTGTAATCCTCCTTCGCTACCGCTGAACTCACGCCTATACATTTATTAGTCTATTCTGTTTTATTACAAATGGCCACAAGTCTAGACTGGCTGGTCTCTATCAAAGTTGTGTACTTATCATTAATTTCCTCCATAGCAAAATACTTTTGTTTGGGCTACAAATATTTTCACATAAAGTACATACTTTTGTGGCTTTAATGCTGTGTTTGTCACTGTAAGTAGCTACAATCTAACAATATATTTGGTAATTGTTGAGTGAAGCTATGGCGCTTAGTGATAAAAAGGGATGTCTTTCTCTTTTTATAAAAAGAATATTAGAAAGAAGATTCATTTAACTAACTATTGAGGTATATAACAAAAATAAAAAGCTGAGTAAAGTGTATCGTTATATTCTTAGGATAGCAGTAGCACACCTTCTATCCCTGATATTAAATTAGTAGAATACTTGAAGTATCATTCGTTTCATTTATAAAGCATTTTTATATATATGAAGCAATTATTTATGAAGCATTCACACCATAAGCACAGTATTACTATCTATACGTCTATAATAAGACTTTGCTATAAATATCTATTAAACAATAAAGGCAATTTCCATCTCTGAAGTATCTGACATCGTCTACCCTAGCATCGGTACTTAGCTTGCTACGTGCTTTATTTCTTTGTCGTGCTTTTGGGCTAAATACGGAGCCTACTGGACTCTAAGTGATCGTATTTTGTGTACTACAATTTTTTATTCATGTACCAAAGTACAAGTTACCACATATGAGTATTGATTGCCCACATTATATTTGTTACTTAACTTACTTACTTAATAAATTCAACGCAAATAGGTGTTTAGTATTATTATTTAAGAAATTATGTTTAGGAAATAAAATACTTGTATTTTTAATGATTTATTTCATGTTCTAAAATGGTATTTCCTTAAGTTTAGTTAGAAAACTGAAAAGGTTATACATTATACTTTTACACTTGAAGTACAACAGCTTCCTTGCCTCCAATTTTCAGACTCCTTGCGTTAAGAATATCTCTGAAAACAAAATAATCAGAATTGGGTCACGGAATTCTATTGAGCAAATAAATTTAATATTTTAATGGTACGAGAAATACATAAACAATTCGATGAATAAATTTACTTATTCCTTTCAAGAATTCTTATAATGACTTCAAACGTTTTATGCCCAAGATAATGTCCTTTTACATGAATGTTCTAATGATGGAATTATGGTCTGCCGTGGAAGCCATTTTATAAGATAAAATATAAATATCGAAATTCAAATTAAATTAATGCATAGTCGTTACAGTCCTTCTGGTGATATATTTTTAATTCTCTTATCGATATATTTTTTTCTTACCTTTCCATCTTAGGAGAATGAACGCTGCTAACAACAACTCTAACTGAACTACCAACATTATCAAAGTAGCTCAAGTCAATAGTGTAGCCAATGTTTTTGAAGTTCACGACAATAATGTAGCTTTCACGTCCAAACCACCTAAAAATAATACGATAAGTGATTAGCTACACAACCATGTAAATAAACATACCCTAACACAAGATTGTAACTGTAGAGTAGATACTATAGATTAAAGTGAAATAAAAAGAAAATATATTTAACGCCATTTTAAACCTGATCTGAACATGAAAGTGTAGCTATCCCTCACAGCAATCCACAATATTCAAACCATAAAATTCATATGGATATACAAATTTTCAAAAAGAAACCACCGGATGTCATTTTTTTAAAGAAAGTACATGTACATCTGAAGCTAAAGGATCCATAAACGTTATAGTTTTTCAGTAAAGTACTCTGTTGAGGAATAATTTTAAGGCTTGCTTCCCTCGCCCTGATGTCCTTTTCACAATACTGTTTAGTAAAAATATCGTGATACTCACCTCCTGAACGCAAAAACACCTTCATTAAATGCAACAGACTCGTAGTAGCCATATCTGAACACTGCTTCATTACGGAGGTTAGCTAAAGTTTTGTAGACGTTCAGGTGTGAGTTTCTAGTGGTGTTTTGTACTGCTACATTGAGTTTTTCATAACCACTGGCTACTGGGAGCCAAGTTTTATCAGCAACAGAAAAACCTAAAAGTGGTGTGTGTTAAATAAAGTAACTTAAAAAATTTGACACAAAATCAATAAAATTGAGCTATAGATTTTCGTTTCTACCTGCATTTTTCGCTGCATTCCATTGGAACGGTGTGCGATTAGGATCTCGTGAAGTTTTGTAATAATTGATAGGATCATCAGTATTGCATGCACTGGGATCAACTGTATCTTCCCAACTTATAAAACCATCGACCATGCCAATTTCTTCACCCTGTAAACATTGAATATGATTTGAATAAAATAAGAACCGCGGTAGCCTAGTGGTATGGGTAATGGACTGCTGAGACGAGGTCTCGAGTTCGATCCCAGGTTTTACCATGGCACACACCAATGACTTTTCGATGCTTTTCGAAGTTATGTGTGTATTTATCGCAGGTTTGTGAGTGCCCGGTTAGTGGCAATATGATTATGAATTGATTTATTTGTTACAATTTACCACCAAAAGCACAAATAAAAATAATATGTATTTATCACAACATCATTCGAGAAGAAGATAGATGTCAAAAGAATAAAGCAAATTTGCTCATTTATCGTTAAATATTGTATTAAAAATTTACCATGTATGTAACAGCAATACCAGGCATCAAAAGGATTATCATATTCATACCATCAACTATTTCTGGGCTATATCTTGATGCAAGACGATTATTGTCATGATTTCCAGCCTAAAATAAAACAAATTTGCGCATAGTTAATAAATAAATACGAAGTAACTTCACTTTTTCATAAAGAAGAAAACTTACCACCCAGTTTGCTAATTTATCTACAGGTTTAAAGGCAAGGAATTTATCTAAGGCGATCTTAATTTCCGCTGCAGAGGAGTCTCCATTAACGTCAGTAATTAGAGCAAAATTAAAAGGCATTTGAGCACCTTCACGCTCTCCATCACCAAAGTATCTTGCAACTAGTTGAGGACTAGAATATGCCTCAGTCATCATTACTCTACTTAGTCCATCTTTTTCGATATATTCGTCGAAAATTTCTCTCCATTGGTATACCATGTCAAAGGTTTCATCAAGATCCTTAGTATAAATATGATTTACATAATCATAATTATCGGGATCATCAGTCCATCCACTTAGGGGTTCATCAGGGTACTTTCCACCATAATCTTTTTTATCAACTTCAAATAAGTGAGCAATAGCGTCAACCCTAAAACCAGCGACACCCTTATCCAACCAGAAACGGATAATATTTTTCATTTCTTCAACAACATCTGGATTACGGTAGTTTAGATCTGGCTGACCGATGACAAATTGATGGAGGTAGTATTTGCCAACTTCTTTTCTATACTCCCAAGCACTTTTACGAAAAACGGCAAGCTGTAAAGCATAAGATTGACATTCAGAATTTGTGATATTTTCTTTCAAGCCTGTTTAGAAACAAAGCATAACATAGATACTTGAAGAACTGTACTGTTTTGGTACCATTCGGGTCTCGGCAGTCGCGGCTAGGTAGTTACGACAGACTGCATTACTGATTTGCGGCACTGCCTGCTTTCGGATAGTCCCGACTCGAGCGGCGACTGCCAACCTACTCTAGTACAAATTCGTTGTTTTTATCTGTAAAGGTCGTCATTTTGTAGGAATAGGCAATATTGCCAAGCTGCTATACTGCTGGAGCAGCTCGACGGCGCTGCCAAGATTGCGACGCCCGGCCGCGCTGCACGGTCGTTTGCGTCCGACGTTGTTGCATACAAATCCATTTAAGGCGGTGCAGCACGATCGAGTCGCGGCTGTCGATCTACTACTGCTAAGATCGAAATCATACCTTTAGGATCACTTATTCGATTGCTACTAACAATGAGTTCTTAGTTATAAAAATACTTATTTTCCATACTAAACATAAATCTGTTTTTATATTATATAAGAATTGCGCAAAAAATAGAAGAAATTCATTGTAAACAATCTCGAGACTTCCTACAATGTCACTTACCCAGTTGTTTGGTGGGTGCATGATGCCATTTTCATCTACTACTCCATCTTCCCAGATGAAGTAATCGTAATATTTCTTGTTGCCGTTTAATGCCTCCTCAAACCACACACTTTCATTACTTGTGTGATTAGGCACCAAATCCATAATTATTTTAATATCTAAAATTGACAAAAGTTTCAGTATTAGTAGTATAGAATCTAGTCAAATAAACACAAACCTAAGTAAAGTAATAATAAACGTTCATCCTCTCAATCAGGATTAAAGTTATAGTCCATTGTTGGCTGTAATTAAAATACGTGAATAGTATTTATATTCAGGGCGTAATGGTCTTTCTCTAAATTTGATTAATATTTGTCATTTTGTTCTATTCTAAATTGATTATTTCGAAGGCCACAAAAAGTATTTAAAAATGGCATACTAAGAAGGAATTAAAATATGTAAAATATCGTTGTCGAATATTTATAAAATGTTAATTATTTACCTAGTTCTTTTGCTTTTGCCATAAGCCTATCAAAATCAGCTAAAGTACCATATTCTTCTTGAATGTCATAGAAATCTGCTATATCGTAGCCAAAATCGTACATAGGTGATTTGAAAATAGGTGAGAGCCAGGTAGCTCCAATACCCATCTCTTTCAAGTATTCCAAATTCTCGGTAATACCTGCAAGAATAATAAATTTAATCCCTTCTTATATTCAAAATTTCATTACTTTTTTTCATTAATTGTTACCATTAAGGTCGCCGATTCCATCGCCATCGCTGTCTTTAAAAGATCTGGGATAAATTTGATAGAAGATTGTGGTCTCCCACCAATCTAGTTCTCTTTGAGCACTTCCACTTAGGGCCAGTGCTACCAGCACTGGTACAAACAGTAGATATCTCATGGTGAACCTAAAATAAAGCCTTAAGTTAAACCATAATTCATAATCATTTTTCATTATATAAGATTTCTTTAATACATATATATTATATATACACAATTGAACTAATAAATCAACTTAATTTAAATAGTAAACTATGCTAACTATACAATATTCAATGAATATAAGCCATAATTCTTTAATGTAATTAATTATATGTTGTATTTAAACGATTCCTATTTTTTAATCTTCACTTGCTTCTGATATTACTCCTACTTATTTTACTTTGACTAACTCTAACTCATTAATTTATTTTTAGAATTTAAAAGTACAAATTAAACTTATGGAACTATTTTATATTTTTATCATTATAATATTTTTCAAAAAACTAAAGAGACTCACCCACTTTTATCGACCGTTTGCACTAAACATTCAATGTGTCTCCCTTTATATTCAAATATATCTTGCATCCGAGATAAATGTGATACTTCAATGATAAATAGATGAAATACTTATTCTTATCTGGGTCTTCAGAAAACACTCTGATTATTGGCAGTTTCGATATAAAAAGATATAATAATGCCGGTCCTTAAAATATTAGCAAAATGATAATAATTTTGGATAGTTTGATGTTCCTATAAATATCTTGTTTTCAGCTTATAAGCATATATGGATAAGGAGTAGGCCTTACAATCCTGATGACCTGGTTTCGAATCCTTTAGGAATCAAATCCACTACTAATGTAAATTTACTAAATCATAAACAATTTAACTTTACTTGAGAGGTTCGGGTGAATATTAATAATTGTAAGTGGATACCAATTTTTAATGACAAGTATTAATGATGGAGAGTTTATTTCGGAACTAAACCTTATCAAATTGCATGTGTTCTGGGTTCCGGGAGCCTGTCACCAAAGATCAGGATATAATTGAGGAAAGGATCCTAGCTGGCTTAAACCACCCGTCAGAAACCAGGTGACCTTATTGTAAGATGAAGAGAAGACTTGCTGCTTCTGCTTCTACTATAGTTTTTGGTCGTAAATAGTGTTCAAAAACTTTTAATGCTTAGTCACTAAACTGATAACTAATTGGTAGGTATTTTTTCGTACATAGCAAAATTTGATTCCTGGTTTTGATATCGTTGATAATAATCTTGAAACAGCTATCATATCATAGGTATGAATATATCATGTAGTTACTAATTTATAATCATATGATGCAGAAATAATAGCAACTACAAATCTATTGAAACCTACTAAACATATTTCTATTATGGAACACTCAACTTAGCTTAGAGGGAGAGAGATACTTTTTTTTTATATAGGACACGCTAACTTGACCTCACCTCGCCTGATGGTAAGCTAAAGGCAAAGTTTCAGGAAAGAGGGTCACCATTACAGACACTAAGTGTTACAATGGTGGCACTCAGTTTGGCGGCCGCATCAGATGCTTTTTCACGCCCCGCTTAAGGGCCCCGGGACTGTAGGAAGAAGGAAACACGTGTGCTGGTAATGAATTCCAGGTCTTGGTGGTGCGGCAAAGAAAAGAGTCTCCGAACCGCTTGGTTCTTGCTCATATATTCTGCACAGTGTGAGAGTGACATCTAAGGCCTGCACGTGTTTGAATTTTAAATATTAACGAAGGACACCACGACTACATAGGAATGTAGTCGTGGTGTCCTTCGTTAATATTTAAAATTTCAAAGCAACAAAATAATTTTAACGATGTGTATGGTGCATTACAAGGGTGGACCATTGGTTTAGTACAAATAATCTTTGCTTTAAGTTAATGAGAAGAAAATTATATGTATTATTTTGACCCTACTAATGTTACACTGGCGGAAATCAATGTACAACTCAATGGCAAAGTAGTGAACCTTGTGGAATCATCAAGGTTCTTAGGTTTAAATATTGATGCCAAGCTACAGTAGGGATCACATTTTGAAATAATAGCCAGTAGATTAAGCTCGGCCTAATACACTGTAAAAATGTACTTTGACAGACATGGATACGGCTAGAATAGTTTATTGCAGTTATTTTCTTAGTATAGGATTTCTTTTTTGGTGTAATTCCACGGATTTTAACATATTTATAATTTGTGCCATTAAGCTACATACTATAATTTGAACCCCAAGAGTCTCCCTTCGAGAAAAGTTTAAAGAAATAGAGTATGGTCAAAGTATAATCATGGGCGACTTTAACACCTGCCTTATCAAGAACGACTCTCGTTCATCAACTCTTCAATCTATTATCCAATCTTGCAATCTGTCAATTCTTCCTACCGATACAACTCATCATGCTCCTCACCTTGCTCCTTCTCTGCTCGACCTGATCATCGTTTCCTCTCTTCAGCATGTAGCAAAGCATGGTAAGTATACTGCTGATCAGTTCTCCTACCATGACTTGCTATTTTTATCTTATCACCTTCGTCCACCTAAACTTAAATCTAAATTTCTTATGCAACGCAACTTTGGTGGTATGAACCTGGAAAACTTGCGCAGGGATGCCGATGTCTTAGACTGGAGTCCACTTTATAACTCTAGATGTGTTGATGAGCAAGTTGGAATCTTTACTACTAATATTATTAAGTTATATGATGTACATGCTCCGGTTCGCAGGATAAGGGTGAAACATCTTCCAGCGCCTTGGCTAACACGTGAGATCAAAATACTTATAAATAAAAAAGCAACAGCCAAGTCGAAATATAAAAGGCGTCCGTCCGAAGTGAACCGGGAAAACTATGTTGCTATTAGAAATCACTGCAATCGGGTTTGTAGGAGTGCGCAACGCCGTTATATTCATAACTCAGTAGAAAACGAGGATCCAGCAAAAGTCTGGAAATTTCTAAGGACATTGGGAGTAGGCAAATCTCGTCAAGAGTCGATCCCTAACAACGTAAACTTAGATTCACTTAATGAACATTTCTCCTCTTCGTCAAAATTTGATAAAATGACAAAACAAAATACATTACAGCGTCTTTCATCTGTCTCAACTCCCAACTGCTCTCCTTACTTATTTAGTCAATTCTCGGCTTGTGATGTTAGGAGGAGCATAATGTCAATCACGTCTAATGCTGTGGGTACGGACTGTATCAGCCGTAATATGATCCACCCTATCATTGATGAAATCCTTCCTGTCATCTGTCATATCCTGAATTTCTCAATAACTAACAACGTGTTTCCAAAAACGTGGAAAGAGGCTCAGATAATCACTATTCCTAAAAAGAAAAATCCTTCCTCTTTTTCTGATTATCGCCCTATTTCTATCTTGCCCTTTCTTTCTAAAGTCCTTGAACGTCTCATTAACACTCAACTTTCTAATTTCCTCTCAAAAAACGCACTACTGAATCCTCTCCAGTCTGGATTTCGTCCTGGTCACAGTACTACTACTACTTTGGTTCATATTACGGAAGATATCAGATCAGGTATGGAAAGCGGTGAGCTGACAGTACTAACTTTGTTGGACTTCAGTAATGCATTTAATACCGTGGATTTCGACGTGTTACTTGGCATATTGAGCACTCTTAACATATCTCCAACGGTGATTGACTGGTTTCGTAGTTACCTGTTTGGTCGCCGGCAGCGTGTATGTGTCAAAGAATCCGTCTCCTCTTGGTGTACAACAACCGCTGGTGTACCACAGGGCGGCGTTTTATCTCCCTTACTGTTTGCAGTTTTTATAAACTCTATCACCGACGAACTATCTTCTTCCTACCACCTGTATGCTGATGATCTGCAGATATACTCTCGGGCCCCGCTGGACAAACTGGCGGTAGCTGTCAATACAGTAAATACTGACCTAACATCGATATGCTGCTGGAGTGCCTCGTACGGTCTAAAAGTTAATCCATGCAAGACATAAGTCATTATTGTCGGGAGCTCCAGGTTGATTGATAAAATAGATTGGTTAACCCTACCTCAGGTGACTTGCAATGGAACAATAGTCCCATATAGCAATAAAGTAAAAAATCTGGGGATCGTTATTGATAGTCGCTTGTCCTGGGGGCCGCATCTCCTGAAACTAAGGCGTAAAGTATTTGCAGCGGCAGGGTCACTGCGTAGGCTTCAAAATTTTCTACCCACTGCCACTAAGACTGAGCTTGCACAATCTCTTATTTTTCCTATTCTCGACTATGCTGATGCCAGCTATCTAGATCTCACTGAAGACCAACTTAACAAGCTTGAGAGACTCCAAAATCTTTGTATACGATTCGTATTTGGATTACGTAAATATGATCATGTTTCAGATCTTCGAAAAAAGCTCAAGTGGTTACCTATACGCCTTCGCCGGAATGCGCATATTCTCTCCTTACTATACAACATTTTATTTAACCCACTAACTTGTTCTTACCTGAAACAGCGATTTGAGTTCTTACACGACACTCACTCAAAGGTTTTGAGATCATCGGAGAATCTAAGGTTGAAAATACCGAGCCATTCCACCAACTTTGCTGACAAATCCTTTTCGGTTCAGGCGGCTCGGTTGTGGAATGCTTTGCCAGTGAATGTCAGGCGAGCTCAGTCCTTGCCTGTGTTCAAAAGACTCGTCAAGGAATACTACCTGTCTCTATGAAAGAGTGGAATGACAAGGTAGAATGAAGTATATCTATGTTTGTGTTAATGTATTGTGACTTTTTCTAAGATATATATAGTGTGTATGCTAATATATGTATAATTGTATTTACCTATGGCTATTGTGTTTTCTTTTTCATTATTATTATTTTATTTTCTTTATGTACACCTAACTGCCCTAAAATATTCTTCTCCTATTTTCTTATCTCCATCCTATGGTTGCCTGTAAGAAATTGCCGCAGAGCGATAAGGCCGCCATCTGTACGTGCCACGTAACCTGTATCACTTATTCTAGTGTAATGTGTAATTGGTGTACAATAAAGACGTCATTATTATTATTATTATTATTTTAACCATAGTGTCACAATACATTTTTATGAACCTAACGTATATAAGGAAAAATATTTATAATTGTTCAAAGTCTGTGACAGGCAAAATATAAATACCAGACACAAAAAACAATCTTGTAGTCTGTGATAGTAAACTTCAAAAAATTAGTAATTCTTTCCAGGGAATGATTATAAATATGCTTTTTTAACAAGCTCCTTAATGAAATTGGGGATTTACCTGTGAATAAATTTAAAAATGTAGTTAGGAATAAACTGAACCAAAAAGGCTATTAGAAAATCCAAGAACATTTTGATGATAAACAAACTTGGAAATAAGCTGTTGTCTCAACTATGTTACTCAAACAAACTATTGCACTTAGACTAAGTAAACTTAGTAAATGTTGGAAATAGACCAAAAAAATGCCCACGGCTTTTTCTAAGGAAACTTCAGCGAATAATTGGTTCTTTTTTTACTAAGCACCCATTGTCGAGTAGCTGACCTGCTGACAGCTCCATTGTAATGTGTCTACCAGGGAGATGCCTAAATCATGTCGCGCCTCGTCACCTTCAAGTTGAAAGTCATAGAGGCTGAAATGTGCTTTTGTTACTCATTTTGAATATTATCTGGAAACATAACTGTAATAGTCTAGCAAAGGCCTTCAAAGTCATTAAATTATTCGTATCTAAATATTATTTGTTACAAATATGACAAAAACAAAAATATTCATAATCGTAGACAATATTTTTTCAGTAATATTCTAGCTTTCCTTTTATTCTCGTTATCCATTTTATAGATGATTGGAAGATATTGCCTGGAGCGAAAAAACGTTTCAAAAGAATAATATTGAGATTGATGAATTACGTAGAACGCTGCGGGCAGTTAAAACTGAAGTTGCTTAGTAGATTAAAAAAGAGCACTGACATGCGATAAAGAAATGGGACTAGTACATTGTCACCTTCCAATGATAAAGGATACGTGACGAAAAAGGAAAAAAAGAGCATAATGAGAAGCAAAAAATAAAACCGGTATGTAAATAGCCTTTGGCACTTTCATCGTGCATACAAGTTCATTTAATGTCAATTTTGTAAGTACACTAACAGTTTCGAGTAAGTGGTATATCTCTAAGGTTGAACCAGTCCATTCATGCTGTGGAAATACAAGTCTCTATTACTTACAAAATTTTAAGTGTTCACTTTTTGTCTCTCTCACTTGATACCAGTTATGGTAATATAGGTGTATTTTCCATGTAAACAGCTACTCCTCTATTAAATCATTGCTATTTGCAAAAATCTCATGGTGGCACCTGACATATCTGACAAATGCCATGATATTACCATGTGTGGACAGTGTATTTGACAGAGCATTGCACGAGTGCGCAATCTTTATTTTTTTTTAATCTACGACACTGCCCTGACCATGATACCTTGAGGATCATTTATCTTCCTTTGAGTCAATCCATCTTAAGTTATTGTATTTGTACGTGGGGATGGTGCGGCCGAAACTCTCCTGTTGGAGGTTGTTGGGTGGCCATCTACATAATTTGGACAATAAACATTGCAACGTCTATGAACTCCTCAAATCGTATTGCAGAAAGGAAGTATCAAATTGGCTTATGGGCAAAACCTACGACGATATAGAGTGATTTCTCAAGGTTTCAATTTCGTAGTCCTACATCCTACATGTACTCATACATACCTACATACACACATTTACATATACCCTCTGTTCATACATACACATACATACACTTTTTCACACATACACAAACTCACTAAGTATTAATAATGATGTATTTAACCTGTGACGTTCATAATTATTATTGTTAACTTACTCGCGGGGCCTGGTAACCCACAACTCAAGTTAAATCTTATAGTCGGTGCCAGGGTCTTATTCGTTTTGTGTCATTTATATTTGTAACCTATACAGTTCTATAATGTGTTGTAATATTTTTGGTAAATAAATATTATTATCATTATTATGTTTTTACCTATTTGACAAATATGACCAATGCCAAATACGTACAATTGACAAGTTATTTGATTTTCTTAATTTCTTACGGTCAGTACTTTTAACAGTAGATAAAATGTATTAATTCTCATGTGACAGTTATTTCAAGATACTTTTTTGGAAATTTAATTGTGTTTGTGTATATTTGCAAATTTGCAAATACGTCAAATATTTAGCAAAATCAACAAACACCCAACAGCAAACACAAACAGCTAAGTGATGTGCCATCAAAAGTAACAATTGTTTAATATGATTTTTTATTTGCTAGAAAAACTAGTTTATTAACTACGAGTTTTTTTGAATTTCATATAATTTAGCAGGTTAAAAAATAAAAGTCGAAATATGTTGTTTACGTTAAATCAACAGTTTAATTAGTAAAAAGGCATCCTACATTCTAAAAATATAAATCAACTGTTTATCTTTTTAATTCAATTTAAGCACAAGTCCTTCGTAGCCGACCACTGGTAGAGACGACGCGCTGAATACATCACTGTAAAAATAAGAAAAAGTATATGAATATAAAATGTAAAGAAATTTAGGTCATTTACATACACGTGGGACAAAGTTATTGGTTATAGTTTGAAATGTAAGACCTCACCCTTCGTTTTTAGGAGACTGAATGCTTCTTAATACAACACTGACGTCACCAGTCACATTTTCGAAATAGGTTAGATCAATTACGTAGTCAGTATCACGCATATTCACCACAACAAGATAATGATCATCATTGGACCATCTGCAATACAATTTATAATATTAATTGCGATAAATAAATTACATAAAACAGTTTAAGGTAGTCTAATTTCAAGGTAGTAAGAAGCAAATGCTATTTTCTATCGTTTCATGTGTACTCATTTACACTTAAAAAAGAAGTTGGCACTACCCCACTGGAGCTGACCGGGCCGGACCGGAACAGGGCTTGGACCACGGCTTTAGCCAATAAAGATCCTAATATCATTGAAGTGAAGCGAAAGTTGAATGCCGCCTCGAGGTCTAGTAAAAAAGCTACGGCCAGGGGTAAGTTTGAGTTCATCGGCAGAATTGGCGAGCGGCTTGCGCGCTACCCATCTGGCAGTCGTGCATTTTGGTCGCTCGCCAAAGCTGCCGAGGGAAACTTCTGCCAGTCTTGCCTTCCACCGCTGCAAAAATCCGATGGTAGTCTGGCCCATGGCGCTAAGGAGAAAGCCGATCTGTTGGGTAATCTCTTTGCGTCAAACTCGACTATGAACGACGGGGACGCCGAACCACCCATAATTCCCAGCTGTGGTGCTTCCATGTCTGAAGTTAAAATCACGCAACGGGCGGTCCGGCGTGAGCTTAAGTCCCTAGATGTTCGGAAGTCGAGTGGGCCGGATGGGATACCGGCGATGGTGCTTAAACACTGCGCCCCCGAGCTGTGCCCTGTACTTACACGCCTTTTTGCACTCTCCTACTCCGCGCGGCAGGTCCCAGCCTCGTGGAAGACCGCATTCGTGCACCCTGTACCTAAGAAAGGCGACAGGACAGATCCGACCAATTACAGGCCTATCGCTATAACCTCCCTACTCTCGAAGGTTATGGAGCGTGTCATTAACACACAGCTCCTGAGATACCTTGAAGGAAACGATCTACTGAGCGACCGACAGTACGGCTTTCGCCACCGTCGCTCAACCGGTGACCTTCTTGTGTATCTCACAAACCGGTGGTCGCAAGCCATCGAGAGTCGGGGTGAGGCACTAGCGGTCAGCCTCGATATAGCAAAGGCCTTCGATCGGTTCTGGCACAAAGGTCTTCTTGTGAAGTTGCCGTACTATGGACTCCCCGAGGGACTTTGCGAATGGATCGCCAGCTTTTTGTCCAACAGAAGCATCCAAGCTGTCGTCGACGGCAGCTGCTCGGACCGCATGAACATAAACGCTGGTGTCCCACAAGGCTCCGTGTTGTCTCCGACGCTGTTTCTGCTGCATATCAATGACATGCTGTCTGATGGCTCCATTCATTGTTATGCGGACGACAGTACCGGGGACACGTGTTACACGGGCCGTGCAAATATCCCTCAGTCCGAGGTGGAGAAGAGTCGCGAACAACTTGTGTCTAAAATCGAGACTACTCTCTCTGGAGTATCCGATTGGGGACGACTAAACCTAGTTCAATTCAACCCCACTAAGACACAAGTATGTGTATTCACCGCTAAGAAAACCCCATTCATTGTAGCGTCGCAATTCCTGGGCACACCGCTTACCATCTCCTCGAGTATCGGGATCCTTGGTGTCGATATCTCCAGCGACGTCCAATACCGAAGTCATTTGCAGGACAAGGTTAAGTTGGCATCAAAAAAACTCGGAGTGCTCAACAGGGCGAAGCAGTACTTCACTGCGGGGCAGCAACTCCTTCTTTATAAGGCACAGGTCCGGCCTCACATGGAGTACTGCTGTCACCTTTTTGCTGGAGCACCTGCATACCAGCTTGACCCCTTCGACTCGTTGCAAAGACGGGCATTGAGGCTGGTTGACAATCCCATACTCACAGGTAGAGTGGAACCTCTTAGCCTTAGGAGGGATTTTGCCTCACTGTGTGTGTTCTACCGCCTATACAATGGTTTGTGCTCAGATGAATTGTTTGACATGATGCCCGTAGCTTCATTCTATCATCGCACCTCTCGCCATAGGCAGGGAATTCATCCCCACACATTGCGACCTGAGACGGTGCGCACTGTGCGGTATGAAAGAAACTTCATCCCACGCACACTCAAGCTGTGGAATGACCTCCCTGCTGCGGTTTTCCCAAGCGCCTACAATATGGGGTTCTTCAAGAGGGGCATCAGAAGGTTTCTTCATGGTCGGCAGCACGAGTGTGACACCCCTGGTGTTGCATACGTCCATAGGCCACGGTAACCGCTTCCCATCAGGTGGGCCGTGTGCTTGTCTGCCAACTTAGTGGTATAAAAAAAAAAAAAAAAAAAAAAAACTAGAATTAAACGAATATACAAAAGCCTAAGTATACTCTCATACCTTTTGAATGCAAAAATATCTGCATTCATGGCCAGAGAATCATAGCGTCCATATCTGAAAACATTTTCTTGACGAAGTTCAGCCAATCTTTGGTAAACCTTGAAATGCGACCTCTCTGCAGCCCTCTGTGCATCAACATTTAAGGTTTCATAACCCTCTGCAATTGGAAGCCAAGTTTTGTCAGCAGTAGAGAATCCTGCAAAATAAAAAATACTATAATTTGATACTCAGAAGACCACCGTAATAGCATTTGTAATAATAGTGACTCGTATTTTTCGAAGATTTTCCAAGCAGTGACGAAATCTAACGTCAAATATACATTTTACAAACACAAAGGAATTTATCATACCGGCACATTGTAAGTTGGAGAAAATAAAGTACTTCGTAATTACCCGCATTTTTATCAGCATTCCACTGGAACGGTGTTCTCTCCGGGTCTCGAGATGTAAGGAAATAATTTGATGGGTTATTAAAGTTGCAACCACCTGGATCGACAGTGTCTTCCCAACTTACGTAGCCATCAACCATTCCTAGCTCTTCACCCTTGAAATAGAATTTAAAGCTTAATCTTTTGATGAACTAGCAAAATCGTTTCATAAATTCTTTAGCTTAAGTTACATTTATTTCTTGAAATTTAAGGACTTGAGGTTGAGAATGGTTTGTGAATGTTGTACATACATACATAACATCACCCCTTTATCCCCGTAGGGTTAGGCAGAGGTGATTTAACACCCACATTTCACCAATTATCGAATTCGGTCACACGTAATAGGGGGTGAGCCTATTGTCGTTTTCCGGGCACTATTGTTGACTCAAGACATGGATCTGAGGCTGAGTCTGGGCTGTATATATCTGTCTGATGTTAAACAGCCCTATCCCTAAGTCGCCTTGTACGACACCGCATTGGAAGAGATGGGGTGGTCCAAACTCTACTCTGCCTGGTACCACACGGCTTTCGAGAATGTGGTAGAACTTTCAAAACAAAATCAAAAAGAATCTAGGGTGAGTAACTAATATCATAGGGTTATTATGGCATGATAAGTTCAGAACAGTTACCATATATGTTACGCCGACACCTGGTAGTAATAATACAATCATATTGATTCCGTCAACTAAAGATGGACCGTATCTTGTTGCCATACGACTGTTGTCATGATTACCGACCTGAAAATGATTTTATCATTTATAAACAAATACATAACATGAGAATTTTTCATGCTATTTTATCAATTTTATTACTTACCACCCAGTTAGCTAGTTCATCAAGAGGTTTATACGTCATAAATTTATCAACTGCTCGTTTGAAATCATAAGCAGATGATGAAGCATCAACGTCGGTAATTAAGTCGAAATTGAATGGCATTTGAGCACCCAGTCTGTTTCCATCACCATAATATTTCATTACATCTTGTACGGCAGCATATACTTCAGTCATCATCACTCTAGTTTCACCATCAATTGCTTTAAATTCATCAAATACATCTCTCCACTCATAAACCATGTAGTATGTTTCATTGAGGTCTTTGGTATAAATGTGACTGAGTGTTTCATAAGAACCGGGACTAGCATTGGGATTACCAGATGGAGGCTCATCAGGATACTTTCCCCCAAAGAGATGTTTATCAACTTCAAATAAAGCATTAACAGCGTCTACTCTGAATCCTGACACACCTTTTCCTAGCCAAAAACGAATAATTTCCTAAAAAGAGTAATAGCATGTTGTTTTTATTTTTTTACCATTTTTATAAATTAGAGTAAATGATTTTAAGTAACTAAATAAAACAAATTCATCAGTTAAACAGAAAGAACAACAACTATCTAACTAATTGATAAAAAATAATGTTTTTGACTAGATTGAATATTCATAATCAATAACGGTAATTTAATTGAAGAAATAAAGAGAACCAGCATTCTAACTAATTCTTCGAGCAAGTTGGAATTTAGCAAAATTACCTTCATTTCTTCGACGACATCGGGGTTGCGGTAGTTTAAATCAGGTTGGCCGACTACAAATTGATGCAAGTAATATTTACCGACCTCATCTCTCCATTCCCAGGCACTGCCTCTAAAATGACTTAACTACAAGAAAAAAGCTGAGCATATTATAGTAAAAATTTATAAAACTGTGAATAATATAATACAAATTAGTGTTCAATTTTGAACCGATACTTCTTCAATTATATTTAACTTTCTACGTTAAACGCCTTTATCTGTAGACTTGGTTCTAATCGTTGTATCAGAATTCTTACCCAATTATTTGGTGGATGCCTATTTCCACTTTCGTCAATTACTGCATCTTCCCATACAAAGTAATCTAAATACTTCTTGTTACCCTTGAGAGCTTCTTGGAACCAAACACTCTCGTTTGATGTATGATTTGGCACTAAATCCAAAACTACTTTTATGCCTGTGAATTAAATTGTAATTAAAATTCTTAACATAAAAGCAAATAAATGTTACATAGGAATTTCTTTACCTACAGTATACTTGTTGGATTATAATGTTGTCTATGCACTTAACGGTAAGTCAATTTTCAATGCGAGTTTGAACATTATTGCACCTACATTCATTATTTTATTTTACATTCGTTAGATATATTTTTGACCTCACATAATACTTAGTGAGCTTATTACCGATACTAAATCAAATCCAGAAAATAAGATTACAGTTATTTTAAGTTGTGCAAATTAATAAAAGTTTGGTAATCAAGATCTATTATTTAAATATAGGTAATGTTATAAAATATATAACATTGAGTACAAACCAAGATCCTGTGCCACCTTTACTAAATTTTCAAAATCTTCCATATTGCCATACTCGTCATGAACGGCATAAAAATCAGAAATATCATATCCAAAATCGTACATAGGTGACTGGAACATAGGTGACAGCCAAATAGCTCCAACGCCCAGTTCTTTAATATAATCTAACTTTGATGTAATACCTGTAGACATATAAAAATGTTAGTACTTAATATAATTTCAATTAAGTGACTAAATAAGAAACGTGGACACATTATTTGCAGCAGAAAGGCAATGACCTTCTTTTACAGTCTTATGCCCGCATAATACATTCAATTTGAATTAAATACATTCAAACAAAAATACATACCATTTAAGTCACCGATACCATCTCCATCGCTATCAGCAAATGATCGAGGATATATTTGATAGAATATTGTGGTTTCCCACCAATCCAATTCCCTTTCATTATTATTTTTTAAAACACTAGCACTACACAGGACTACCAAAACTGGTAGTAATAGTATCGTCTTCATTTTGGCTGTTATCATCGACAATCCGAAAACAGCTACTATATTTTACAGAATTCATGATTTATATACGAAAGTTCAAGTGCCTACAAACATCTGTAGGCAACATATTGAATATTATCGAGATACTTGTCAAGTGAATTGATAACGTCAGATATGTAGAAAATTCTTCAAACAACAACAAATTTGAAGATAGTATTTTTGTAGTCAAGGGTGTTTGATAGTTTTATCGAAAGATATTCTCGAATAATTCTAGGATAATGTTGTGGAATAATAGAAGCTAGATAAGCAAAGCAAAATTATTTTAGTATCATCTGACACAATGGTGTTAAGCACATTTCAAAGTACCTTGACTAAATTTTTTTGAACCTGAATAGCTTTATTAAATCTTTACTTAAGTCTCTACTCCTGTAATCATTATTTAAACTAATTTAGATGCATGAGTTTCATCGCTTTTTATAGGTCATCACTTAAAAATCGACTTAAAATTTCTAAAAAGATCGTAAATCGATATAATTTAAATTGAAATATTATTTATCTTTGCAAAAAGTAGTTTAAGTTTGACTTATAGAAATATTCCAATTAATGGATCGATGGAAGAAGGGCACTAACACTAAATTTGCCTTTTAAATTTATATTGATTCTTTAAAACAATTGTAACAAAATCGTGCAATAAATATAACTAGCGACTAGTATTATTTATATTAATTTAACCATTCTGGAATTCAGTGTTAAAACGTTAAACTAATTATTACCACACATAAAGGTGCCACCAGTGCAAATTCTTCAATTCAAATTCTTAGCACCATCTATTTTCTATCTCAAATATTATAAAAGTTTATTTCCATGCTCAAGAAACAAACCAATTTGGCCCAAAAGTTTTAAGCTTGTGGGACTGTGTTGCGAAATTTTATTACATGACATAAGATGTTACTTTTTTAGTATCTCATAGGTACTCGTACGTACAAATTATTAAATAGTTCTATACTTTTAACATTGTTTAGACTTTGTACGTTCAAATATTTTATGGTGGCACTACACTTAGCTATTTGTATTTGCTATTGGGCGATTATTAATTTGGCAAAAATTTACTCTACAAAAAACTATTATGAAGTAAATAGTTTCGTTAGAGGTGTGAATATGTGAATTGTCACATTTTGTCAACCGTTAAAGTTACTCTGCTGTCTGTAAAGTCTTAAAAAAAACTAAATAACTTGTCAGTTGTACTTATTTAGTATTGGTCATATTTGTCAAATAGGCAATAAGCCAAATGCTTTGTCAAATACATTGTCCACACATGGTAATTTTTTGTCAAATATGTTAAATATGAATAGTCATGTCAAATGCCACCATTACATTCTGACAGATTTTGATTGTGTCGGTAGTGATTTTACTTGACCAATTCGTCTTGCCTCTCAAGCAAGCGACTGGATTCTCCGCATAAAACATGAAACTGCTTTATTGCAGAAGTCCACATACTGACCAGTATACATAATCTTTAATTCTCTCATTTGGCGGCATCTACTATTAAATTCTGTGCCAAGAGCTAAGATAAAAGATGGTATAGATAGAAACTATTCAGACCAAGTATCTTCGAAGTGGTATACTTATTCTTATAATTTTATCTATAGTATTCTGGGCTTAAAAAACTAAAAAAGTAACTTGATAGAAATTGAATACACTAATATCGAAGCACAACTGCATAAATGCGATTCTCTTTTCTGTTGTAGAAGTTGTAAGGAATTTTGAAAGAGAACAAAGTTTTGTACTATAGTATCTATACGTCGAACAATACAGAGTTATTTAGACGTCACGGATCGGATTTATTTTGTGAATAATAATAAATATGTTACTCTTTTCTATTTTTCAATGTCTTTCTGCAGAGTTAACATCTGTTTCTCTTTTTGGTATGTAGCCCAGGTTTTATGGAAACAAGCACACGCTCCTTCATTTTATCGTAATTTGGGTCTGTGGATACTAATATAACTGCAGAGGTATCGCTTGCACGTTTTTTCGGACTCGCACTCCGAGGGTTCCGTACGAAATTTTATTCAGGGACAAAGTTATGCTACATAAACCGAAATATATTTTGATTGCGTTGACTAAGAAAATTGATTTTGCATAGTTTCAAGACGTTACAGATCTGAGTATGTCGTATGAATTTCAACTAGATGCATCCACGCATTTTGAAAAAAAAGATCTTGACAGACAGACGGACAACGTATTGAACCTATAAATGAAAAGTATGTGAGGGTAGGCTTTATATTTATGAGAACAGGCTTTCTATGAAATTATTGTAAAAATAAGCACGGCTTATTTTGATCGTTACACCCTTCAACGATATAGTGGTTATGTAAAGTCAAGTATTATCAAGGTTATTTTTTATCAATGTCTGATATAAGAACTTTGATTAGGTAGATAATCTGTGGTAATAGGTAAACGATGAATATATAAATAAACTTAAAATCCATAAGTTCAATAACACTGACGGCACAGATGCTATCTGTTCTTACAGGGTCGATAGCACGGATGTGACTCCCCTAGTGTTGTACACCTTCATAGGTCACGGTATCCACATCCTATAAGGTTGGCCGTGTGCGTGTCTGCCACCTAAGTTGTATAAAAAACAACACATGTAAATATTTTACCAAGCAGACAGATTTAAAGCAGTGTATATGTAGACTGTTAGTGTAAGGACACTAGTCAAGTAACTTAAAGAACGAATAAATTCAACTTTTAAGTTGTTTTTCAACAAGCTTCAACTTTACGGTGCGACGAATAGAGATTTATTTTTTCAAATTGGTGTTTGACTTTAACTTTTTACTAGCCTCCTCTTTTTCTCCTCTTATTTTTGCACACTGATCCCAAAAGTCAAAAAATGCGAGAGAAAACAAAGATAAACTCTTATAGAGCACTTTGGTTGAAAATAACTGCTCAAATACAAAAGCTCTTTCCTCGTGGATTAATATTTAAACTGATTACTTATTGATCCCAGTAATCGTTCTAAATATTAATCCACGAGGTAAAACTCGTTTTGCACCTAAAGAGGTTCACGTCCTTTGTTTTGCAGTAAACGTTCGAAAACAGTATTTTTCCTAATTATGAAGAAGTAGATCGCTGAGCTTGAATAAAAAACAATATAAGTTATCTACATGTTTATTACTTATGTTCTGGGATAATAAAAACATAAAATACATTATTACATGATCATAATTTAAAATATGCGATTATTATAAGGATAATTTTAAAATACGTACATTTTAAATTACATAATTTGGTAGGTAACATCAATCTTTGTACGTACAATTTAAGTTGATAGCATTACCTCTCATTAGGGCAAAAGTTACTTAATGAGCTTTCCTTTCAACTTTAAACCGATGTTACATAAAGTTGTTAAAAAGCTCTAGGATGCCGTCGTTTGATATTCACACAGCGCTGTTGATATCAATGAACTAGCAAGTGAAACAAAACTCTATGACCAATTATGTAACATGTAATGTTTTATATGAACAGTATAATGTTATTACGTTGACAATCAATTCCGATAATTCTCAAACCTGCATTCTAAGTACAAGAGCTTCATCTCCGGCTATCTCTAAATAATTAGCTGGAACATTGTCACTGTAAAGATAAAAAAGTAATTGTAAGATTAACAATGTATTATAAGCAAACATTATATTGTGAAGGTGTATTTTACCCAAATGTAAAAAGAAATGTTTAATCTATAAATATCTGTAGTTGAAGGGAGATAATTATTTATGGATGGAGTGAACCAAAATACGCTCACACAAATAATAACGCTTCATAAATTATAAATATGAGCTTGTAGCACTAGTAGTGTCTTTCCCTTGCCACGTTGCACTATGTAGCACTAGTGGTATCTTTCCCTTGCCACGTTAATATGTTCTGAGGATAGGGACAGAAAACCATTGAATGTAAAAAAGCAAAGGAGAAAATGTCTTTAGTTCTCTTACGAGCTATACCAAATGAATTTATTAGATAATAATATAATAGCTATGTGAAAATTGATGGGTACCTGCCTGCAAATGATACGTATGAAAAAGCTTGACTTAATTAGGACTCAATTCATAGATTTACATACCTATAGTATTGAATGAAACTTTTCAAATTGATTAAGATAGGAAAAATTCGAATCATTTCAGCCGGGATTCAAACCTGCGATCTTTCCGTTACAGGGGGGAATGCTCTGACCACTGAACCAGCGAACCTCGCCGGAAGTTATCCATCTCTTCCTATATATCTTAAGGTGGCGCCTGAACCGATTCCAATTTTGATCGATTTTAATACATACCTATACGTTCGAGATGATAAAACACTGCTAGCTTCCACTTCTAGCTGCCCGAAAATCAAATCAAAGGCAGTTAGATTCACCACGTGGTACGTTCTGCTAACGTTTATTACCACAATGTAGGTATCGTCGTTGTACCATCTAAAATAAAGAAAATATATATCAGAATGCGAATTTCCATTGAGTTCTACGTTAGTAACAGAGTGAAAGGCAAGAAAACAAAGAATATGAATATATACACTCGAGAGCAATGAATCCGGGTCACTTAAAGAATGTTAAAAATCTCGGAAACTAAAAATGATAGGTTAATGCAATAAATTGTATTTAATAGACAATGTAATACTCCTTAAATGAAAGTAAAAAAAATATGAGTCACCATACATTTTATTAACACAAAATTACATAAAGAAAAAAACTGCTGATCTCTCCTTAAAACAAAAATAGGAAACATGAAATTTTTTAACTTTATTACGATTTTCTTGAATTTTAATACTTCGTATTGCCTCCTCGTGCTTCCATTACTGCGTTTACGCGGTTTGGCATGCTGTACACCAAGTTCCTTATACGATTTTGGGGAATATTCTCCCATTCCTCTGTGAGAGCAATTTTGAGCTCACGAAGCGTGATTGGGGGAGGGTTTCGTTGTTTTACGCATCTGCCTAGCTCGTCTCAAGCATGCTCGATCGGGTTGATATCCGGGCTGCGCGCTGGCCACTCCATACGAGTAATGTTCATCTCTTGAAGGTAGTCATTCACAATCCTACCTGTATGAGGTCTGGCATTGTCATGCATAAATATAGCATCCTCACCTAAATTGACCATAAATGGACCAACGTGATCATTGAGGATTTCTTCCACATATCTTACGCTAGTTAAAGAGCCGTTTTCTATGATCACCAGCTCTGTGCGACTTTCAGAAGAAATTCCGGCCCACACAAGTACAGACCCACCACCGTAGGCTACTTTTTCTTCGATGCATGCTTGCTTGAATCTTTCCCCTGGTCTTCGATACACTCTGTGTCTTCCATCGTGCTTGTAGAGCATAAATTTTGATTCGTCGGAGAACATAACTTTTGACCAATCTTCAATACTCCAATTTACGTGGCTCTGGGCATAACTTAGTCTCGAAATACGATGCCCACGCTCCAGTTTAGGGCCGTTTGCAGGTCTAAGGGGTTTTAAGTTAGATTCAGCAAGCCGACGTCTTACTGTCCATGCACTTGGGTTACTTCCTCCGAGGCGTCGAAACTGATTGGTGAGTTCAGTTCCTGTGAGAAAGCGATTTCGAAGCATGGTGTTCACCAAGTATCGGTCTTCTCGTGCTGTGGTACACCTGGTTCTGCCCGTTCCTGGTCTGCGTAGGTTAGAACCAGTTTCTTCGTAACGTCGGAGAACTCTTTGTACTGTTGACAGCGACACACCGACAGTCCTGGCTGTATCGCGCTGACTCCGGCCGGTTTCCAGCATTGTAAGTATTCTGGTGCATTCTTCAGGCGTAAGCGACATAATTTCAGCTTGATTAATGAATATAGAGCACTATCAACATGGTTTATGTACCCACATAAATGACAGATTACAAACAAAAGCAACACCAAATGCTGTAATTTCGTAGTTCCATCTTCGAAAGTGGCCCTTTTTCAAATTTGATTTTTTTATGATATAACTTTACAATAACTAAGAAGTTTTAATACCTTCATTTAAGGAGTATTACATTGTCTATTAAATACAATTTATTGCATTAACCTAGCATTTTTAGTTTCCGAGATTTTTAGGATTCTTTAAGTGACCCGGATTCATTGCTCTCGAGTGTAATATGAACGTTATATACAAAATATTAAGAAGAATGCGTTACGCAACAAACTAAAATAATATAGATAATATTTTCGCGTTCAGTAAAAATACTGATTGTGCATCTAATTAAGTTCAGAATGATCACCACCCACCCCGAAATGGATAGGTTAGATTAGAAGACTAAGGCGGGAGCGAAGCGAAGCGGAGCTCCCTCCTTATGTCTTTGTGGTAATTTTTTTTATAATTGGTTGGTTGGTTGGTTGCTAACTAACTACTTACTTGCAGTAGTTTGTTGGTGCTCAATCAGTATTTTTGATGTGAATTTGGATTATTTTGTCGTACAAAATGTACTCTTTTTGATATACGTTTAAATACCATCCAAATAATATCTGTACAGTAAACTATTCAGGAGGAGGCGGGGCGGGAGTACGAAGGCAACTCGGGCGTTGGAGGTCGACGAATAACCTCCGTCCCCCATGACCTCCGATCCAGTGACGAGTTGCGGACCCTGTGGTCCCCGCGCCGGTGGAGGGAAAGATCGAGAGAGATGGCCCTGGGTCAGTCGGGGTGCGAGTGATATGCCTTTCAACCTCACCGTCGACAACCAACAATGACCCACAGGCGCCGTGCGTTTTAGTCGGTTCGAGTCCGACATAACCTCTCCCACCAGCTCCGACGGGGTGGTATCCGTTTGGATTTGTTCGCACGAATAAAAAAGTATACTAAACATAGTTTCCACTTAATAATTTACAGAAACTGAGAAATGCAATGATATTTATTTAACGTAAAATTTGATATTTGACAACATAATGAATTTGAGAAACCTTTTATAAAAACATTTAGATAGACAAAGCTAAAATCAAAAAGACGTTAAAGTAATTAACAAAAAATAACATAACATCACATAAACTCACGCTTATTTCCCCGAAGGGATAGGCAGAGGTGCTATATATATTGCACCGACATTTCGCCAGTTTATGTTTAGGTCCCAATATACAAAATAGGTGGCGAGCCTATTGCCATTAACCGGGCACTTATAAACCTGCGATAAATACACACATAACTTCGTAAAGCTTCGAAAAATCATTGGTATGTGCCATGGTAAAACCTGGGATCGAACCCGAGACCTCGTTTCAGCAGTCCATTACCCATACCACTAGGCTATTATTAACATAAAATAAACAGAGACAAATAAAAAGTTCTGACCTTTTGAATGCAAAAACATCAGAATTCAATGCCAGAGATTGGTATCTTCCAAGTTTGAAAGCAGGTCGTCTTCTTAGTCCTGTCAATGTCCGATAAACTTGATAATGTGACCGAACAGCAGACCTCTGAGCAGCCACATTTAGGTGCTCATAACCCTCAGCCACAGGGAGCCATGTATTGTCAGAATTGGAGAAACCTGAAAGTAATTTTATTATTTTGTTGTTCTTTCAAGTTTGTAGTTTTATAAGTAGCTTAATCAGTTCTCTTCTTTTTGTTTGATATTATCAAAAAAATAACACGTAGGTAGGTAGGACAGGGCGGTATTTCCACCCAATTGAGCAGTCCGACTGGGGAAGTACCTCCACCCTACAGAATACCGCGGCTATAATAACTTCGTGTTGTGTTTCCAGCGGTGAGTAGGGTAGCCAGAGCTCACTGGAGAATTTGTGCTGTCAGTGGGAAGACTAAAGGCTTGTCCTGCTTTGTCTTCTACACTGACGGCACAGAAACTCTGTACTTACAGGGTTGGCAGCGCGACTGTGACTCCTCTGGTGTTGCAAACGTCCATAGGCCACGGTAACCACTTTCCATCAGGTGGGCCGTGTGCTTGTCTGCCAATTAAGTGGCATAAAAAAATCTATCTTTAAAGTACAAATTAGATAGTTAAAGTTACATCTTCGGTCGATTTTGTAAATATATACAAGACTAGTTCAAGCTCTCTTCAGAAATGTAGAACAGTATACTATTTAAATCTTCAGAATATTGATTCAGTGTATACCGATATACTGAGTAGTTGTAGGAACAAGAAACATCATTAAATGTTTTTGTCACTTATTCGAAGCTTCCCTTCGGAGTAATTCGCATTCGTACACCAGCGTAATTTAGTATCTTATTAATTTTTCAGAGGTATGTATGTAATTACCATATTAAATAATTGCTTTTATGATGATCATTGTGTTACAATTTGGTATGTGTAATAAATAACACTTTCACATTATTATATTACTGATAAACTTGTGAAGCTGATTAAACATTAATATCTAAATAGCAACAAATGCTTGTATTCTTTAAAATCCCTTAAACCTGTAACTTCAACACTATTATTTATCGATATGAAGTCGTACACATTAAGTATTCCGTACAGCATAAAAGTTAACCAACTTGTCCCGATTTGGTAAATCTTATTCGTGCGACAATATAAAATGTTCAATGTTACCTGCATTTTTTCCCTGACTCCATTGGAATGGGGTCCTGACAGGATCCCGCGACACATCGATGAAATTCACAGGGTCATCCGTATTGCAAGCTTGGGGGTCTTTCGTTTCGCTCCAAGGCACGAATCCATTTACCATTCCTATTTCTTCACCCTTCAATATGTTATGTATTTAAGTTATATAAACATGTTGTAAATAATAGTTCTGTATGGTGTTTCTAACATGAATTATGAACAGACAAAGCAAATAAAAATATCAAGAGAGATTTTATCAACTCTATAGCAAAAAGTCGTAAGTTTAAATTAGCATGCTTGAGCGCTTGATCGACAAGTACATATTTTTTCTGATATATTGACGGAATCTCAATATAGTTAGCGTAACTCATACGTCAGCGTCTCGTACCATCTGACGTAGATAATCAGCGAGCATTGGTGCTTCGAGTAGTATCTGCGTCGGATGGAGAAAGAGCCAACGTCCGAGTGCCATCACTGCGATGCGAGCGAGGACTCGGGGCTGCACACGCTCACTGAGTATCCGGCGTGGGAGACGCCGAGAAGGGAACTGCTGTGCGATTCTCTAAGCGTACAGCGTCGAGCACAGCGCTTCGACAGCCTTCATAGAGATTTTCAGTGGTCGATCTCCAGTGACGTCACACAGTACGACCAATGACAATCAGAGAAGGCTATAGCAGCGCTGTGCTAGACATTGTGTTTTTAGAGAATTGCACAGCTGGAGGGGGACCTAGGTCTTGAGTCCTTCTATGAGCAAGTCATGTTCGTAAAGGAGAAGGCGAGGCGGGAGCGGGAGCAAAGGAGGATCGCAAGCTGCCCGCGTACTGAGGCAACTCGAGTGTAAGAGGTCGATGAATGACCTCCGCCCCCCATGAGCGCAGGCCTAGGGTTGACGGGTGAAGCCGTCTGTCACCCTGGCAGAAGGGTTTCTGTGGACACGTTGGGAACTTGGTAGTCCTTACACCCGAGGAGGACCAGTCGGCCGGGGTGCGAGGGATATGCCTGTCAATCTCACCTTCGGTAACCAAAAAAGACCCTGTGGCACCTTGAGTTTTAGTCGGTTCGAGTCTGACATAACCTCTCCCCCGGTGGGGGGATATCCGTGGGGATTTTGCAGGTAAAAAAAACGTAGCTCATACAGCTAACATTTGGAGAGGACTATGTCTATGTGTGTGATATTATTAAATATGATAGATTGATATATTTTACCATGTATGTGCAAGCTATGCCTGGCAGTAGGAGTACCAGCATATTGAAAGCATCTACTAATTCAGACCTGAACCGAGACGCCACTCTGCTTTTGTCGTGGTTGCCAGTCTGCAAAAAAATTGTTAATGTAAAGTATGAGTAAATATTTAATTTTGAATTAAAGAGAAAGTTACTACCCACATGAAAGTACCAACCATAATTTTAAATTAATAATTCATTTAATAAATTATATTATAATGTACATCATTATTGAAAACACAGTTAGCCTTCCACTGTAATAATCGACATTCCTCTCTCCGAGCAATGAATTTGCAACTATGTACCATCGATCATCCAAACTTAACTTATAATTATCTCAACAGAATGAATAGAAGGTCTTGTCTGACAACGCAGCCACGCCTCTAATGTTTGTTATTCTTACTAAATTCCAAGCAAATATAATATAAATCAGTTGCGTGAAACAAAAATAAATTATACTAAAAATTGCCTCGTTAACCTTGGTGTATAAACTAGGTAATTTTAATAAGAAGGTGGTCGTTTTTCACTACACATATTATATTTAAATTCATTTGGATAAATACTTTCATACAATGTTATGAATGTATAACTTTTAATGATGTGTCTTGGTGGTGATAGTTAGGTCGTAATTATTTAGTTTCTTGTTTGCTAAACTCATCAGTAGTCCCCAATATGCTGATTTTATTGACTGACCTATGTTGAAAGTTATTATATTAAGCTTCTGTAACATAAAGACAATAATGGCCAAATCCATGTACAAATCTCAGTGTGACTAAAAATATTTATTATATACCTGATGTTAATACTTCGTAAATAAAATTTAATTAATCGTTCTATAACGATAGTTCTTGCCATTTATTTCACTGTGTAATAATATTGATTTTCTACACTCGAATGTCTCTTACCATCCAATTAGCATGCGCATCCAAGGGTTTATATGTCAGCCATCGGTCTATTGCAAATTTGAAATCTCTAGCATCAGAATCCTTATTCAAATCGTCTATAAGAGCGTAGTTAAACGGTATGTGAGCACCTAAGTGAACTGCACTTCCGTAATATCTAACTGCATTTTTAATATTTGTGTTTGCCTCAGTCATTATAACTCTGAAAGAAGAAACATCTTCGAATTATACTTTGCTTGTTATTACGGAATGTCTGAATGACCTAGCGAATATTGGCATGGACACGGCAAACTGTGATCCTCTAGTAGTACACAAGGTGTCCCAAAAGCTGGATATGACAACACATACGGAGTATACGAGTGAGCTGCCTGACCACAGAGAAAAAATCTAAAAACAACATAAATAGGAAAAAGACGCAAACTGCACGTATGGGTGTATTTATCAGAATTATTACTTAAAACTTAATTGACATAAACTGACTTGCAAGCATTCTTTTCAGTCAATTTTATAACTATTGTGTAATAAAGAATGACTTGATAAATTTAATTACTATTGAACTATAAGTACCACCTTGTCAAATTATCTCGAATAGTAATGGCGTCGAATACGTCTCTCAATTGTGATACCAATTCATAAGTTTCTTCCTGATCCTTAGTATAGATATGATCAAGATATCCGTAATCATCTGGACCTAGTCCAGGTTTTCCTGTAATTGGTTCACTAGGGTATCTGCCGCCATATGCATCTTTATCTATTTCAAAAACTTGGTTCACAGAATTAATTCTCATGCCAGCTACACCTTTTTCTAGCCAGAATTTTATGACGCTCTGTAAGAATAAAAGCATAACAGCAAAATTAGTGAAGTTTAGAAGTAATTTGTCAACATTCAGGAGGCATTTGACTCCACTATAATAGATATTCCTGCCTACTAAACTATCTGGATAACAAAAATACCCGTCGATTAATGGGAGATTGTTTTATATGGTTCCACTTTCTGCACTCCCACGTGACGAAATAGTTATGTTGGAATCGAAAGAAATTAACCGTGTGACTAGATAACCTTGTAGCCCCACTCGTTCACACTGATATTATTATGTTTTTCTAGTTATAAGCTAACCTTTTTCTC
The DNA here is from genome assembly GCA_963662185.1 of Eilema griseolum. Lineage (NCBI taxonomy): Eukaryota > Metazoa > Arthropoda > Insecta > Lepidoptera > Erebidae > Eilema > Eilema griseolum. The sequence continues at coordinate 24,486,579 of OY759233.1, read as the reverse complement.
TGTCATATAGGCACTTCCTTCTACCTTTTTAAGTGTAACTTTTACAGATGGTTTATTTCGGCTCATATCCGTACCCCATTATTCAGAATAGTGAATATGCTTTCATTTCCGTATTAAACGATTTTCTTCGACTTTCTCATTAATTGAGTACTAGCTTTAAACAGTATTGACTTTTTTAAATAAGAGTTATATTTCAACTTAGTTTCTAATCCCACTTTCTACTAAAAAATACCAGTTAATTTACTATAAGTAGCATAAAAAACATTTAGAAAATGTACAAAAGTAGTATATAACGTACTTTCATCTCTTCAACGACAACAGGGTTTCGGAAGTTGAAATCAGGCTGTCCAATGCCATACTGATGTAGATAGTATTGATCTCTGGAAGGCATGTAGGTCCAGGCACTTTTTCTAAAAACACTAACCTGAATCGAATGAAATTAAATAATTAATAGGATATAATAATGAAGAGAATGATTTTATAATAGTAATACTTTCTTGATGTTATCGTGAATGTATTTACATTTTTCATGAATTTGTTATCTTTATACGTACCCAATTATTTGGCGGGCTCCTTTGTCCTTTATCATCCATGTGTCCATTCTCCCATATATACCAATCGCTATAATATTCATCTCTATTTAAAGACTTTATAAACCACTCGCTTTCATTGCTTGAATGATTTAATACAAAATCCAAGACCACCTTTATATCTGAAACCAGTTTTGTTGTTTGTTCAATAAATGTTTCATGCAACAAAAAATTTGGCTATTAGTTTTATGAGTTTTATGATTTTCTTTAACAACGAAATGGTTTGTCTTTAAAATAAATTCCAACAGTTTCTATTACTACATTTCAATTCTGACACAAAATCAATAAACAACACAATTATTACAAGAGCTATTCAAATCTCTTGCCCCGTTGACTTAGAAGTAATTAAAATTGATAATTGCGTAAAAATAAACTGTAAAATTATACAAACAAGCAGGTTTTCTATTATGGAAATAAATTGTTACAAGAAATCTTGTTATAAAAGTTCAAATAAACGCATCACGCATAAGAAAATTTAGATAATTTTGTTCTTGGGTTATGCATAAATTTACATGATGGATTGAACAATGATTGCAGTAAATTTATAATGCAACTTACCCAAATCGGCAGCTTTTTTCAGTAGCTGTTCAAAGTCTTCCATACTGCCATATTCGGGTTGGATTGAGTAATAATCCGAAATGTCATAACCAAAATCGTGCATTGGCGACTTGAAAATTGGAGACATCCACGTAGCTTCTACGCCAAGCTCTTTTAAATATTCTAATCTTGAAGTAATACCTAGAAATGAAACGTTGTTGTTAGGTAAGACTTTTAATTAGCTTTTCATTGGAGGATATCTACCTGTCTACCCTACCTGTTTTAACCCTTGATGTCCAATTCTCGGCAACGATTTTTATTTGATCTATTCAATAGCTATGAAATATAATACGAAGACGTGATTAAGGATCTTTATCATAATCTTACACGCAATTACTGATTGTACTGTAAAAATCATTATTGCGTGTATCGTTTTGGTTACATCCTTTTTATTTGACTGTAGTAATAAAACATGCTCGAAATCAATAAGTTTGGGTACAGAGAAATACGTCTCACGATGATTGTTTTCGGAATACACTTGTATTTTGTAGTGCTGATTTTATGTTCCCTGTCCTTATTGCAAAAGATAACATTGCCTTTGTTTCATTAAGAACATCACGGAAATATCCAACTTCCATTTCATTACTGTTCAGTCCGTAAGAAAAGTAAAAAGACTGAAGCATTTTACCGAAATTTATTTTTACATCCTTAAAGTGCGTACTGTGAAAATTTGAGCAGATAACAAGCTAAGGTTTAGCGTCGGGTAAATTAATGAACTTGGATAGAGTAAAAAGATAAGTGAAGACAAACCGCAATGGACTTTATCACTGACATTTTAACAAAGAGAAGAAAATGCTATCAATGCTTGTTTTTTCATTACCTTGACTTGAATAATACAGTTTCATTTTGTCATATAATAAAGTTAAGGTTTATTATCATATTAAAATTAGATATGGTGATGTTTTATGTAAGAAAATAACTAGACAGATTACGATATTCCTTGAAATTTCTCACGCTGCGGATATACTATCATGACTATATATTATGTCTGACGCTGGTATGCGGAGTTTTATATGGAAGTTCGCCTTCTTCGGCAAAATAAAGCCTATTTATAACAAAATTCAATAAGAAGTTATTACCGTTTAAGTCACCGATGCCATCTCCATCACTGTCCATGAATGATCGAGGATATATCTGATAGAATACTGCGGTCTCCCACCAGTCCTGTTTCACGTTTATATTTTCATATCGTCCATATACAGTTGTAACCAATATGCCTAAAACTGATATCTGCCACATTGCTGAAAATATGTATCAATTTAAAGTAATTGTTTAGATATGTCGATCTATTATAATTTTTGAACCTATTGCTAGTCCATATGTCGTAGTGAAGTACAAAAATGCACTAACCTATAAATAATGATTAGAAATAGTATTCAGTTCACAAGACTGAGTAACACTGACGGTGTAGTCTGAAATAAAATTGGTTTTATAAATAAGAAATGTTATTAAAGATGTTATCATAATATTACAGGTTAATTTGTATACTTAAGTGCAGACCACTTTTTATTTATGTCTTCTGTTTCATTGTCTTGATGTACGAACGATATGTTCAAGTTCTTTAAACACATCATTGTGAATCATCGCTTGACAAGTAACCAAATCTGGCGGGTAATCGAATTGTGTCTTAACTACTCTAAGCTAAGTCAGTTAAATCTCTGACGGTTGAAGAGGTGGTCATAACCAATATCTCTGAATATCACTCAATAACTTGCGTTAAAGGAGCATCAACTCGTTTTTTACCTTGAACTATTTCAAAATTTCCAACGTAATATTAACAAAAATATCTTTGAAGCTCTTTTCAAGAAAGTCGTTCACCGAAAATGACGCAATAAATAAATTAAACATTGTGCAGACATGCAGATATTACAGATGAAACTAAGGATTTGCAAATCTATTGATCTCTATTTATAAATCTAATACATTTGCTCAAACGTACTAAACAAATATTATATTATTATACTTACTAATTATTTTTTTTATTTGCAGGTAAGCAGCTATAAATAGTATGGAGTATTTGTAAGTATTTTATTTATTTTAAGATATTCGGAGTGCATGTCTAACTGAGTTTGACAAACTCCTAAACATTCTGACTTCTTTAATTTTTAATATCTATTATTAAAGAATTTTTATTATTTCTTATAAACTCGTAGTTGAAATAATAAGTAGACTAACGAATAATTTCATGAAAATAAACATTACCGGTTTATAATATAAATCTCTTAAAGGGTGCGGGTTTGATTTTTGAAAATAATGTGAATTGTGTCAAGGATAGCCCTAGTCGTATGCCACTTTTGGCATATAACCACGGCAATCCTTGAAATTTTCTTGTTGAAATATATTTGTAATTTCCTAATTAAGCCTTTTCATTTGATGCCAATCACGGCGTATTTAACTCAAATTAATTTTGTACCCGACTGCGCTAGCGTCGGTAATGTGTTAAGCGCGTATATATGTATGTATGTATCTACAGGCCTAACGACTGGGCTGATAACGATGAGTTAGATCTCAAATAAAAGGTATTCATCTCCCGGGTGTCATAGAGTGCATATAATCAACAAAAACTATGTAATACTGTGCGTTTTTGGTGCTACAATGCGTGTTGCCAAAAAAATATTTTCATTAAAATTTATTGAGTAGGATATCAAAATGAAGGGACTTTGAAGGAGGTTACAAATATATATATATATATACACAACTAAAAAGTTTAAAAAAAAATAAACTATTACACAGATGGAGAACACACTTGTACTTTACAGTATTTTTTGTTATTAGACCTGTGCGGTTTCGCCTTACGGGTAAATAAATAGTTCAAAAATTAAAATTCCTGACTGCTGTTTAAAAAATCGAAGCAAGTTTGATAGCAGACGGTACCCATTAATTTTATTTCGATTTATGATTGGCAAATGGGGTACCCATTTTCCTGCTATCAAACTTATTGCGATCTTTTAGATAACAGTCGGGGATTTTTATTGTTTAATTAATTTTAACAGATTATTTTATGACCGCAAGAGGGCGCCACATTAGATTCATTTATTTTAATTAGAATTTTTATTTTATTAAGATTCTTTTAACAATACCTCATTTGTCCAGTTTTAATAAGTAGCTAAGGAGCTATGAGGGAACAGATGAACTTCATACATACATAGCCAATCAAAATCATACCGCTCCTTTGGCTTTGCCGCAATCGGGTAAAATAATGGCATAAATCGTTTTTTTTTTCAATAACAATATAGTCGTTTATGACGAAAACATGACTTTTGTTATTGTTTTCAAAAGTCACATAATCAATATCGGCCGAAAATACGGTGAAAAATCAGCGTCCAAAAATAAACGTAAAATGACAAATGCGAAATATATTTTTCCTAGTTCCAAAACATTCAGTGAATGGAACGTTTAAATTCTCTGTAATTTACCAAGCCTGCACCTTCCATTAATATTTCCATCCATTAATAGTTTATGAAGTCCTTCCTGATCTCCCTTTACAGATTAAGTTTACTCGTGACCTACAATTTTAATATTTCATAGAATCCTTTGAAACTGTTTTCTTTTGAATAAAGCTTATCCTGTTTACTTTGCATGTGCATAAATACATACAATTTAGCATACATCTTGTTAACTCATTCAAGAGTATAAAAGGTTTCATAAAATATACAGTTCAAGATCAGGTCAAGGTCTGCAACTATAAAGATTTCTGACATTGACTGTAAACAGTTTTTAAATTATGTCCAAGTTCAATATACGTATGAGTACCATCTCTCCTGAAGATTTTGGTGATTAAAATACTGTACATATAGAATAGCTTCAACTTAGAGTCAAATATGTGGAGATCAGGTAGAACTAAATAATTTGACTCATGTCCTCAGATAATAATCATGTTTGTAGTGATTTCCCGGTCGCGTCCTAAGTGCGTCATGGAGCTTAATATCCGCTTATTGTTTTTTATTGGTAAGTCGAATTTTGCGTGCCTTCCCGAACCAGAGGTTCCCATGATCTGGGTTCTTCATGAAGTGCATTAAAAGGTTTTTACGTAGTCGGCTGCGAGAGTATGACGCCCCTAGTATTGCACACGTCCGTAGGCCACGGTAAACACTTTTCGTATTTTATTTTTTTTTTTTTTTTTTTTATATAGGACACGTCAATTGGACTTCGCCTTGCCTGATGGTAAGCTGAAGGCAAAATCCCAGAAAAGAGGGTCACCATTACTTACACATACCGTGTGACAATGGTGACACTCAGCTTGACGGCCTTATCATATGCTTTTTCACGCCCCGTTTAAAGGACCCGGGACTGTAGGAAGAAGGAAACACGTGAGCTGGTAATGAATTCCAGGCCTTAATGGTGCGACAGAGGAAAGAGTCTCCGAACCGCTTGGTTCTTGATCGGATGTTTTGCACCGTGTGCGGATGACATCTAAGACCTGCACGCGTTGTCTTGTGTAGGAAAGGGGAGGGTGGGACTAATTGGAAGAGCTCATCAGAACACTCCCCATGGTACAGACGGTAAAATACAGCCATGGACGCAACATCTCTACGCAGCTGTAAAGGTTCTAGGGTGTTCGTGATCTCGAGATTCCCAATGATGCGGACCGCACGTCGCTGCAACCTGTCGAGAGCATCTAGTAAGTACTTTGCTGAACCATCCCAGAGATGCGAGCAGTACTCCACACAGGAGCGAATTTGTGTCTTGTATAGAAGACACCGCTGCTCCGGCGTGAAAAATCGTCTCACTCTGTTCAGGACTCCGAGTTTTCGTGAGGCTGTTTTGATGATACTTTCGATGTAGTTTTTGTTATTCAGGTTGCAGCGAACATCCATACCTAGGATATTGAGATTGTCCTGCAGCGGCAGTGGTGTGCTCTGAAGAGTGGGGAGGGGAAGGAAAGAAGATACTTTTGCTGTAAACGCACATGCCTGCGTCTTCTTGGCATTGAACTCAACCAGGTTCTCAGAGCCCCATTGAGAAATGTGATTCAGGACCCCGTCAAGCTCAGTGACAAGAAGCTGCCTTTTCTCTGCGATATCTGACTGCTTGGCCGCTGGATGTCCATGATAACTCCCATGTAAAGTGCTATCGTCTGCATAACAATGAACATTGCCGGTAGACAGCATGTCGTTGATATGCAGAAGAAAGAGAGTGGGTGATAAGACGGACCCCTGGGGCACGCCAGCATTAACCTGCAGAAACTCCGAAGCTCGTCCGTCACAAAGGACGCGAATACGGCGCCCCTGCAGGAAGCTAGCAACCCAGTTGCACAGCCTAGAAGGCAGACCAAAGGCAGGTAGCTTAGAAAGAAGCGATTTGTGCCAGACTCTATCGAAAGCTTTGGCGATGTCAAGACTAATTGCCAGTGACTCGCCGTGCTTGTCCATAGCCTCACCCCAAAGATGGGTAACGTATGCTAGAAGATCACCCGTTGACCGTTTCGGTCTGAAGCCATATTGCCGGTCATTAATTAAGGAGTGATCCTCTAGGTGCCGCATGAGCTGTTTGTTAATTATGTGCTCGAACACTTTGCACAGCACTGAGGTGACGGCTATGGGTCGATAGTTGGCTGGCTCCGAGCGATCCCCCTTCTTGGGAATCGGCTGAACATTCGCCCCTTTCCAAGGCAAAGGCACTGTACCCGAACTGTAGGATAGCCGGTAAGGCGTAAGCATTGGAGACAACTCCGCTGCACATTTTTTCAAAACTACCGCTGGAATACCATCCGGACCACTGGCTTTCCGGACATCGAGTGATTGCAGCACTGCACGGACATCGCGTTGCCTGATATGGATATCAGGCATCGCGTGGTCACTGTCGGGTAGTGTTGGTGGCTGCGTACCACAATCATCGATTCAGGAGTTGGCCGCAAAGAGATTAGCCAGCAGATTTGCCTTCTCTTGCGGCTCATGGGCCAGGGATCCATCAGGGTTACGCAGCGGAGGCAGCGAAGGCTGACAGAAGTTGGCTTGCACGGCTTTAGCCAGTCGCCAGTAGCCACGGCTTCCCGTGGGATGCATCACTAGCTCTTGACCAAGCCGCGCTATGCGCAGGGCATCCGCTCTGACATAGGCCCTTCTACAGACCTTTGTGGCTCTGTTGTACGCCGCCTTGAAGTGGCCCAGATTGGGATGGCGCGTGGCGCGCGCCCTTACCCAAGCGCGGTACGCAGACTGTTTTTGTTCAACAGCTTCCGCGCACTCGCGCCCGAACCAAGGGCGCACCCCGCGGTCACCGGTGACATCGGTGTATGAGATATAGTATTCCATACCCAGACCGATCTCACCGGCGACAGCAGTAGCACAATCCGATGGGTTCTTACCTTCAAAGCAGCGCTCAACCCACGGGATGGACGCAAAATAGTCACGAAGTCCATCCCAGTCTGCTGACGAGTAGTGCCAGAGACGCCGCTTCCCCCGCATGGGTTGTGGGGGCGCTATAATAGGCACCGTGGAACAGACCAGGCAGTGGTCAGAGTTGCCTAAAGCGGCTCGCACCGATACACTGTACCGGTCCGGATCACTCGTCAGCAGAAGGTCTAGCAGAGAAGGTGCTTGGCCCGACCTTCTTGGTATCCTAGTGACCTCGTGCACCAATTGGGTCAGGCCGTGCGCCAGAGCAAATGCGTGGGCGGCTCTTCCCGCATGGTCTGTTTTGGAGGAGCCCAACCAGATCTCGTGGTGGGCGTTAAAATCCCCCAAAAATACCATTTCGGCACTCGGAAATCGCTCCTGCGCATCATCTGCCGCCTGACTCAGATATTCAAAGAGTCGAGTTGTCTCAGCATCTCCTGTATGGGAACGGTAGAGGCACACATAGATCTGACTCGTAGGGCCATGGTCTACGTGTACCCAAAGGACGGAGAAGGATGGGTCCTCTAGGCAGCGCAAACGGCGACAGCAAACATCCGCCCTAACAAACACGCACACCCCGGCTTTTGCACGAAAACTTTCCTCAAGAACATAGCCAGGGTAGAGCAAGTAGGTCGTGTCGTCAGGGCGGTGTATTTGCGTCTCCGTTAGAAAAAACATGGCAGGTTTCGCCGTCTCTAGGTGTTGGTGGACGGCGTTGAGGTTTGCATGGAGCCCACAGATGTTAGTGGACTCCACCTCAAATAGCAAGCTTTTGGGAGTGTGACGAGCCGCTGTGTTGCCTTTTTCTGTAAATTGCGCTGCCATGAGTTTGGGTGGGAGAAGGCGTGAAAAAAGAAGTGATTGCCGCCGCAGCACCGTGTGACAAAGCGCGGGATATTGGTTTTATCTATGAATGTGAGGCATGGCGAGAGCCGACGCGCCGAACGGAAGGGCCCCCGTACCCCCCCGAGTATGGTCGCCGGGCTCCCAAATCCGGTCACCAACCGGCACGAAGAACCATATCGGGATTATGCGCGGCCTGGTGAGGCAGCCTCCCAAGGTGGTTAACCCCAGTTGGGCCCCTGTACTATACCGCGGGCGGCCAGCGGCACCACCGTTTCTACAGGTCTCCCTGTTCGGCGCATCGCCCCGCGCCATCCCCACTAGACTACGCCAAGACCCACTGGTCCCACTAGTGCTGCGACAACCACCACCTCTGCCCGGCTATGCACATGCTGACCCCTGAACACAATCCAACCGAGATTGAATTGCTATGGAGGGTTTTTCGCAATAGTGCACGGTTACCTACCCGGTCGAAACTTGAGACAAATTTGTGCTTGTCTGCCGCCACCCAAGTGGTATAAAAACCGAGATAGTTCAGCAGATGCACCGATTTGCAGATGAGATAAGCTTGGGTTTCAACGGTCATGGTAGGGTCCTATACACCCATATCCTCAGATACATCAAATAACTCTGCCCTATTCAGTATAAGTAGCTGCTATGTGAGTAGTATATTTTGAGATATCAGGTGGATTTACAACAATGCTATTTATATTAGGATGATAAAAGATAAAAATATTTGAATATAAGTACGTAATAAATAAAAATGAAGTATGAGTACGTGAAGAGAATATAATATTTCATGATCGGCTGCAAAACAATATGCGACCTAGATTCCGGTTACCTATTTAAGAGACATGGTCTTTTAGATACCACTAAACTTTACGATCTCTCGAAGGACATTTATGGACATTTATAGGTGTTACCTTTTTATAAACTATAGCTAGCAAATACGCACACTAATCTCTCTAGTCCTATTAGTCTGAGAGGGGACAACATTAAAACTAGTTCCATCAGATTACATGATGAAATTATGTACTTGAAAAAATTAGTCATTTATTCCAGGGCAACTGTATACGCTTTTTTAACAAGCTCCCTAATGAAAGTAGGGATTTACCTGTGTATAAATTTAAAAATATTGTTAAAAGTAAATTGTGCCAGAAAGGCTATTATAAAATCCTAGAATACTTGGATGATAAACAAGCTTGGAAATGAGCTGTTCGCTCAACTATGCTACTCAAATTAATTTTTGTATTAAGATTAAGTAGACTAAGTGTGTGTTTGTAAATAGACCAAAAAAAAAGAAATGCCCGCTGAGTTCCTTGCCGGAGTCTTCTCAGGTCGGGGCCGCGTTTCGAACCGGTGGTCCATTTATCAAACTGATATTCATGTTCCTTTTTTGTTGACTTTTTATAAGTGCCGATTTAATGGTCTATACAGAATAAATGATTTTTAACTTTGACTTTGAATATCATTGGACGCGTCTTTAATTGGAGAACACGAAATGGCTGTGTTGCAAGGCGAAAAACCTGGTAGTGATACTAAAAATCATTTTTGGAAAACCAAACAAACTCGGTATTACTACCAGAAGCATTATTAGCCTTGCTGCATAGCCATTTCGTATTCTCCAATTAAATACGCGCCTAATGATATACATAATATCATCTGATAATCTGATGGAACTAGGTTCAGTGTTGTGTTTCTGTTCGTTTAGTAAACGTTCATTCAAAGTATTTCAATTAAATTATTATTATTGTGTTAGCATAATGATAATCAACTATATTTAGATATAGTTGATTTTATTTAAGTTTCTTAATTCATTTGTGCTTTTTGTAATAATATAGTAAAAGGCTCCGTTGTATTGAATTAAAATTCGCAATTCAAGTCATAGTTGGTACAAAAAAAAACTGAGATTGTGAAATCCTTTTCAGTAACAGCTAACAATATCTACAATCGCTTTTATCAAATTACTTAAAAATATATTCTCTACTTCTATGATCAAAAAAACTGTTTTGTGATCCCAACGAAATGAAATCAGAGCTGTTAAACTTGAAAGGATTTTAAGGGTTTTTTCAGAAGTAACAAAGCGCATTACGCAGCTAATACAATTTGTTCATAGTCCTGTGAAGGTCAGATTTATACAAAAGGGTTAAAATACATTAGATAATATATTATTTTATCCCGATATTATCGATGGCAAGTTATCAAAAGCGAATTTACTCCAAGAGAGTGAGCAGGAATTTCGCTCTAACGTGGGTAGGTATAGCAGGGGATGATAAATTAAATTTTTATATGTGGATTCTCCAAAAATTCCGATTGGGAGCGAGAATTTATCGTACGCCCTAAACCGTTTTCAGGAATTATGTAACGAAAACGTTAAAAATTAAGTCTTTTTGCATTCTTCGGAATTCGATTCACTGAATTTTCAGAGTACCTACTGGTACATAGGTACCTTTTGTTGTTTAATCATTCATGCCTATATTTTTTTAAATCCATTTAAAGTGGCAATGCTGTCAGCCTTCTGGAAATATTACCATTCAGTGATGACGCGGTGAAATTTTGCGACCTAATGTGTAAATATTTTATTTTGTTAGGTACTTTAATTTATTTTTGTTATAGATTTTAGTTTTTTATTGGATTTAGTACTGATTTATTTATGTAAGAAGCAAATCCAATAAATATTTCTAATATTTTGAAATAAATAAAGATACATACATATGCCCTTAGATAAAAAATTCACATAGCACCAACTATTTGGTCCTAAGTTTAAAAATAAATAAACAATAAGATCTCATGTTTTGGAACGAGTAAAAAGTATAGTTCAGTGCATACGCATCGTTATTTTAAATTTGGAACTAAACACGTTTTACAAACATTTCAACTCGACTGTCACGAGTGTCAACAAAGTTAATAGGTGTTATGAAAATCAAATGTACGGACGTGACGTAGGAAGTGTTATTGATCGATTGAGAGCGTCCTTTACTTCCCACGTTTTGAAATTTAAATTTGTGGAACTTTGGCACTCTCTTACAAGTTATAAAAACTGCAGCGTGATACTTCTTGTGATTTTATTTTGTAAGATGGTATACTTCCACGATCAATGATTATCAAAATCAATTAATGGATTCGTGTAGGTATAATTCATTAATTGATCGAGTGTATAAGGACACACTATCATTCTCTGAACCTTTTCCCAATTCAGTTGAGATTTTTTTAGAGCTCCAACTACCCGTAAAGTCTGCCATAGATGTTCCTAGGTCAATCGTTACCAAAGGCTTAATTTACTCTTTAACCAAGATCTTAAGATCTTTAAGTCCATCTTACAAGTGCACTTGCTGTTTGACAATCGAGGCTCTGATTCAGCTTTCTTCCTTTCTACATATCCAAACCATTTAAGCATTCATTTTCTACCTAGATTCTTAAATCGTCTACTAAACCACAACATTGATATCGAAACAGAACGTTTAATTAATACGTTCTAATAGAAAGTAGGTATAATACTGAAAGATACGTGACATTGATCACGTCAATGTATAAATATAGCGTATAGTAAAAGTTTTGAGACATCCTTGACAACATAACTGAAAATGTACTGATAAGATAACAACGACATTATGAATAATGCTGTTCAACATCAATGGCCGCCGATCTTTGAAAGATGCGCGTCTACTATTGTAATATTGTTCATTACCTCGCCTGAATGGTGTTTTAGAGTAAATTAACATTCGTGAGGAAACAAAACATTTGCAAATTATTTGTGGCAATTTATTTTATGTGATGATGCATACGCAGCATTTTTCAAACAGCACCTTTATTGATACTGGTTGAAAATTCGTTATTTGTATTTTTTGGTCACCGTAGAATAGTGTCGCTCTTGATGTTAATGTTAAAGGATGCGTATAAGCTTCAACATAATAAGAAAAGATGCGTATTCAACAACAGAAAAAGTTTATACGTTCGAAAATATTTTAAACTAACTCAAAAGGTAAAGATCAGTGTAAATATAACAACATCGAATAAATCGCAATAAAAACCGATAAAAATTGTTTTATTATATTATTATTCAATTACATATATGTTGAAGTACAGTTCCTTGTAAGATTTAAAACTGTAACTGCATGAGAGAGATAAGCCTAAACAAAACCGAAGTAAACCAATCCTGACTTGACTCTCACCCTTTTTCCCGACATGCCAAACTCGGATTGACCAATCGTATCACAACTACGCGTCGACATAATTTAAGTTGATTTACTTTCATACCAGTTCTAACATCTAAGCTGCCGTCAATCACATTACGACTGTGTTTAAAACTCGTTGTCAAGTAGAATAATGCGCCGGAACTCGGGTACTCTACTCATATTTCATGATGACGCCTTTCATCACGAGGATTTCTTAAAACCTCATTAGAAGGCGTTTACGGTATATTTATTCCAGCACAAAGGCGACATACCGCTGTGAGGAGCAAAGTGTTTTTTCCGGAATGAACGAAGCTCAAGATGTAATTTTGTTAATGAATCAAACATTATGACGTGTTTTTGAAGCAAGCTTTATAATAAGCAGCTTATTACTTATTTACACATGAATGTAGTAAAATATAGCCAGTTTGAATTAATTTACTGCTATATTGATTTAGGTGACTTCGATATATCTGACTCTAGGTGTTTTGGGAGGTCAAAAAGCAGTCGCTCCCATAAGCTAATTTGATCCAAACTAAAATGAGGAGAATGAGTAAGCGGATCCCAGGCTTCTAGGTTTGAATAAATCAAACGACTATAAACGCTACCACAAGAGCAATTCCACGACGCATTTTAATAGGCTATTTGACAAGGTCGTCCGATCCTTCCCAATACCGCTTAATATCTTTTTTTTTTTCTTGCAAAATTGCCTTGCAAAATTAGATATTACCTAACCCAACTGATCCCTATTTTTAACTTTTTGGATTCCTCATTTCATTTCAAATTACTTTTGTTACTACCTATACACGTAAGAAAATTTATCTTTAGTAGTTCATTATATTTTACTAAAGTGATAATTTTTCGACAGTAAAAACATTGACAAATAACCAATTATTTTTAACTATAAGTTGTATAATAATTCATTTAGTTTTATTTTATAGTTTAATGAACAGTTTCAATATTAAAATTAAGAATTCTATAATTAAACTATGAAGTTAATCGGATTTAATGCAACTAAACGCACCCCATTTTTAGCAATGGGACCCTAATATGTGTCTCTAAAGTAATCAGAGCCTTTCACGTTGCTACTGAAGCTATTAAGTGTAACAAGACACTGTGACGCTAAGTGCACTCCTGACGCTGACATTTGACGTCAACGTTACATAAGGGTAAGGGGGCACTGAACTGTAACTTTGGGACAGTGAAAATGGCGGACGTTATGGTTGGATATTGCTTTATTAGGGCAGCTTTGGCGGGCAGGGGATTTGGGAGCTTTGCATTATTTTAGGTCGGAAACTATGTGCCATTTGCCGGCTTTTTGACGATACCCTTTACTTTTTATCGTATACGATCCATATTTCTGCATTTTGCATATTATGATAGTAATTATTCTTACAGGGTCGGCAGCACAAGTGTGACTTCCCTGATGTAGCACACACCTATAGGCCACGGTAACCACTTTCCATCAGGCGGGATTGCTTGCCACCTAAATTGTATTAAAGAGACTTATACAAAGCAAATAAATACATTTATGATTATACATAGAAACAGCAAATTTAAACTATAACCCACAATAGTTCTTCTCAAGGGGATCTATTCTATGAAATGCAAAATGCAAATTATAATTACGTCTTCCTTAAACTTATATGGACCCTCTAGTTAGGTCTTTTCATGGTTGAGAACTCATTCTAAGTGTTGACTCCTTTTGATTTAAATTAATAAGTAAAAAACAGAAACTCTGTTCTGACAGGGTCGGTAACACGGGTGTAACTCCCCTGGTGGTGCACACGTCCATGAGTCACGGTAACCACTTTCCATCAGGTGCGCCGTGTGCTTGTCTGCCACCTCAGTTGTATAAAAAAAGCCCGACTACTGAAAAATCACGCTCTAAAAGTACTAAACAAGAAAATATTAAGTGAAGAATTAAACTAAAGAATTAAGTGAAGAAGAAAATATTAGACTAAGTGGCATACGATCTTGACGATCCTTGATATTTTCTTGTTCAGTACTTTTTAGAGCGGCGGTTTTTCAATAGTCGGGTTTCAGTTTTAATTATTTATATTATTATGGGGCGAGCAATAGGTATAATTTATACATATTTAAAATATGCTAATTAAGCCCTTTTAGTTGTTACTAAACACGACATATTTATATCAAATTTATTTTTTAACACAATACGCCACATTATATTCAGTGACACGTTAAATAGCCTATAACCAGCGGAAGACTAAGATGCTTCTAACGATACTTCAAATGACCAGTTCTAATAAGTGGTTGAGGAACTATGAGGGAACAGATGATACATAGCCTTTCAAATCATAACCCTCCTTTTGCTTCGAGGTAGTTGGATAAAAAACACGAACTTTTTCTAACCACAAGTCATTCATACAAACTTTTTTACAATTAAAATCGAACGGGAATCACGTCGAATGAATTCGTTGAGTACCTACTTTTTATAAACCTATATTTAGCAATTGCTATTGATATAAAACTAGGACAGACCTCCGGACTTAGCTGGAAAAGCTCTAAATGGTATTGGGACAGTCGAGAGTGGAAACATGTAAACAGTGGATTGTTTACATTCAATAACTAGTGACAATTTCAATTTCAAATCTATTCTTAGTTTTTCTTGATGTTAGGGTCCCGTACCTAAAGGAATAAAACGGATCATTTTGTGGTCCGTCTGCCTGTCTGTCAAGACTATTTTCTCTTTTCTCACGAAAACATGAAGGCATCACGTTGAAATTAATAGTATAATATACTTAGGTTTCTAGGTTTACGCAATAAAAAAATATCGGAATTTAAACTATCATGGATACTCACATCAGTATGAGGTCCTCCGTGATCATGGTGCTTGCAACAGCGCCGAAATATCGGAAACTCAAAACAATGCAACATGGTAAATATCCCGATTATTTTGATACTGATAAAAAATATCGTTCATATAGCATAAGTTCGTTCCACAACTAAGTTTTATACGGAACCTTGAATGCGCGAGCCTGACTCGCACTTGTACCGGTTTTTTTTTAAATTTATCATTCAATTAATAAATTAGCGTATTATATTCTCTGCTAGTATATAAGTATATTCTCTGCAACATTATTTACCATTATTTTAGCTAAATGCCCGGTTGTTCGCATTCTCGGTTCGTCCATGTTTAGTCTTAAGAAAACGCTATTTATAAGCTGACGTCTCGAAAATGCCGCATGGAGTTGGTTGTGCTGTTTCTTCGCAACTACCTCCTTGGAAGCAAATAAATTTGTGATATGGTCACCCCATTACAATTTCGAATCTATTGTAATTGTTAAAAAAGTAGTACTATTTATAAATTTCAACCTTTGGTCCCCCAGCACGATATTGACGTGTACTTGCCTCACATTAGGCAGTGTTAACTTAATGCATTTGGTCTTTTCTGCATTCAACAATAGGTTGTTTGCAGAAAACCAATTTGAAATGACGTTCAAAATATTATTAACATTATTCACTTCTATATTACGCCGATCCACTTTGAATATAAGCGATGGTTATGGTCTATAGTAGGAATACTTCTCTTCATAGAATTCCTTGTTGTCATAGCAATAGATAGATAGCATTCATGTAATCTTGATAAATTGTCGCTATGTGGTATGAAGGTTAGTGTCACTTGACTTAATGGTGATACCCGTAAACATTTTATCCTCTTGTATAAACAGCACATCTTTAAGATTAGATTAGATTAGACATATTGGGTCAGTAAATAAAGATATAGCTGTTACATGTGACTCCACTTGCATGCAGTTCTCGTGTTCCACAAAAGCATGTTCCCGAAATATAAACTACCCTATCTGCTATCCTAGACTATTGCTTATCTGTAACCTATTTCATCCCGCTCCGGTTAGTTGATCTAGAGTGTTTAAGTTACAAATATTCATCTAAACTTATATAAAACTAGACAAGATAATGTCCGCAGCTTCGTTTTACTTTTGTAGTTTTTTCTCCATAGTAACCTTTCCTGGAATACTAAATACCCATTATGTTCATCCAGAAAATGGTATATCTATGTGTTGATTTTCGTTTTAATCTTTTCATTGGTTTACATATGATTGAGCAATAAACAACTAAACATCATTACAAACTCTTACATTGATAGTACGATATGTGGTTACATAATGTATAGATATTGTTTTTGAAATAAGTCAAGATGATGGTTGAAACTCTCATCCTTGTCATTGTCGCATTGATAAAAGATATGATAATATGTCGAAAGAATCCGTTTTGAACTAAGTATTTCGATTGTCATGCATGATCTGTGGGGCTAAATAATGGTGAGAAAGAAAGAAAGAAAGAAAAACATTTATTCACGAACACTCAACGTACAGAGAGTCAGTCAAATATATATATACACAACAACAAGATAACACAACAAGAATACTCTCACTGCACATCGTGCGCACCCAAATGGGCCACCATCTCAGCATGAATGCCCCGCACACCAGGGCATGCGAAGCGCTGGTTTTCAGATGGCGCCGCTAGTGGCTCCGCCGTCACGCAACGAGTCAGTGACGCATGAACACACAACAACAGATCTCAGTACAATACTTAAAACACCTAAAAATGGCGACATAAAAAGAAAGAAACGACGGAAAGTCACAATCATATAACGGTTCAGGACTTTTCGCGAATAAATCATGGAAATTACAAGTTTTGCCGACAATTACAATTCGTGACCACGGCTACTGCAACGCACCCAAAACATCAGCAGAAATAGTAAGTGAGATTTAATAGCGAATAGTCCCGAACAGTTATTTAATTATGAGTTCACACCGTTACGTGTTGCTTTTAAACTATCAAGTTTAAAAGTAACATGGAAAAATTACAATCGATATGATAAACGTACAGCTTATTACAATGTATCTGCATGACGGCAATAGGCTCGCATAGAGGTGGAAATGTGGGTGTGAATACACATCTGCCTACCCCTTCAGGGATTCACAGGCGTGTGTTAGGACATAATTTTATTTTTGTACATATTGCTGTAAAGAAATATTCGGTCAAGACTTTATTCTCTACTAGTTTATTCTTAAAAAGCAACATCAGCGACCGTTCTTCATAATGAACAAGCCAGAATCAAAGCTATACTCAATACTCAATTCATTTATTGCGTTCCATAATGTAGTACAGTTGTTCAGGTTAAAATTATTCTATAACAATTATGGACCGTGTTTGGACACACACAGCACAATGTTAAGAGAGGAAGAGTTAATCATAGGTAGGTACTTAGTTCTTTAACATTAAATTATATTATTTAGTGCATTTCAATACTATTTGTTTTATATATTATGTATTAAGCCGTATATAAACATTACGGATTTTTTTATTAAGTGCACTATGCATTCACTAATGTCTTCTATTTGTACTGTACCTTAACTATCCTTAACCCTAAGTTCTATGCGAAAACGAATAAACACGAACACAACAGCAATTGCTTTCAACAACACGAACTCGCACGAAGGATGTTAATGCAGTTAAACCGATATTTGCATGTTGGCAAACTCCCACAGGAGCCGCATTGCGGGAGCGGTCGCGATACAGTTCTATAGCTGAAGTAGTCCCTGAGCCAGGCACAAGTTTTATCAACAATTTCCTCCTAGGCGATAACTCGTAAAATGCTTCAGTGGGTTGAATTATGAAGTTCTACGTCAGCGATCCCATTAGTGAATTAAGCAGTGGAAAAAAAGTCGGCTGACCATAATGTGTATCACATTACCACGTTATTGTCAGCTGATATTGTGGTGATGTAATTTGACGGCTTTTCAACCAGAAGGAAATGCTTGAAATAGAATATTTTACGTGTATGTGGGTACTGCTGCTAATTATCGTAATGCAACTCTATAAAGATATCTAACAAGTTTTCATTTGAAAGGACATTTTATTGGTGATTCAAATCTGTTGCTGGCTCAGAGACTATTAAGAGCTATAGTAGATGTAGAATACCTTCACGAAACTGTAATTTTAAAGCGTTTATTTTACGGGTGCAATGCTCTAGGGTTAAATATTTAAAGTTTAACAGAATTCAAAGAAAATGTAACACGAATACCATTTATTTGTTTCAAGTTTTGACATTTGTTTCATACTCGTTTCTGTGAATTGTGACCCGAGTTCTGGTGAAAAATATAAAAATAATTACGAAGTTTCACCTGTTTCGTTTAGATTTGTTTCAGTACGAATGACTTGACTTAGGCAATTTTAAACAAGTGTACCTGTTTGCTGCATTTAAAACGTTTTGTTAGAGTATCACAAGTACTTTCCTTAACACAAAGTTTAAATTTAGATATAATTGCATTTTTATTTTAAATACACCTACTAAACAGCATCTAATAAACTGCTAAGAATTAGTATAACAGTTAATGGAAATACACCTAATGTCACTATATACCAAGTTTTAAATGAACCACTTCGTTAACTATTTCTTAGTTGACGAAGGGAGCTGATGAGCTTCATATCAGAACAAATATCAATCTCGATCACATCAGCTTTCATACAAAAAATCTGTATTAAAATCAGTTCATCCATTTGTGAGCTATAATTTCAGAGACAGACACATACTCTTTCTCCAATAGGATCAATCAATTCAATCAATTAGCCTATCACATTCTACTGCTGGCTACCAAGGTCTCTCCCAATGTTGGTAGGCTTTGGCCTACTATTTCCACCCTGACCAGACGGGTTGGTACAGGGTTTTATTTCGAGTTTTTCTTCTCTTGCAGTGATGCCGTCCGCGTATTTTTCCGTTAGTTGCCTCTTAAGGCAACCCTTGGATGAGATTGGGTGATAATACTTATATTCTTTCTACTTTTTGCCAATAATTAAAATGAATTATTTAACTGAGCTTATTAAATTAAGTATGGTAAAAGAGCAGCAGAACTTGCGTCGGTTATTATAATATTGTTTTTATTTATTTTTAATCATCCGCCGAAACTATAATAGGAAATAATTTGACCATTAAATATCATGACGTCACAATAAATTATTTCATTCAAGTTTCCTTGTGACTTACTGTTTTGACGTTTAGTAAAAAGTGACTAATCTGACTAGTCAGTTAAATACCCTATTACATTTGGTTTATGATTCGTATGACTTTCTGCCGTGTGACTTTCTAACATGAAGAAGAAAGCATGTACCAGAGCCTAGTCCGTCAACCGACCGTTAGTATGGTCTCCAAAGGCTTAGTAGGGTTACGTCATTGAGAAGGAAACACATTCTCTTCTCCGTGGTCCACGTACACCCAAGCTACCGATAAGAACTATAAAGGACAATGCAACTTATTGGCATGTTTTACTTTTTTCCTTTCGCCAGAAATGAAACCTAGGTAAAATATTAGAGTACAAAACGAGGAATCAATAGCTATAAGAATTGGGTCGATCAACCGTAACAGAACGAAGAACCATAGTGGAGATATTGCTATCATTTTTTTGTCAGGCGCTGCGTATTTTTCATACAATTTGTACTATTACATGAAAATATAATTATTATAACACATATTATTATTTAATTAATTTAGATAGGCAAAGACACGGTAGTTATATACGAGTGATCTTAGTGTATTCGCGGTTTAATGCCTAAACGCACCCCGCCATATCGGTGGAACGGGAGTCCGTCTTCTACAGCGACCCACGCGCCATCCTTTTGAGTAAGTACCTATTTCTACATTATTATGAAAGTTCAATTTTATATTTTAACGTATTTGAAATTCTTTTTATGTTAAAAGTCGACAATACTTATTTGCATTACCAGAAATAAATGTGATATTTTAGTAGTTTCCATTGCTAGGGTAGTTTCATTCTGTTGTATTCTTATTTCCCACTGGCAGATAACATGAACTAGGATAAAATATAAATGGATGGTATATATCATGGCATAGGATATGTCATGACACTGTTAAGATAATTCGTACTAGGGAAAAAAATGATACAACCATAAAAATTGAAATCAAAATTATTTACTAATTAGTATGTACACCTGGTTTACATAATTAACATTTCCACATCACTTCTTACTATATGGTCTAGAAATTGAGCTGGAGGACTAAGGTTTCGTTGATGTCTACCCCACGCCATGAACCACAATACAGACATGACATGGCTACAACAGCCAAGTGTTCTCTTGCCGACAAGACAAGAACAGTAATGCCCTTTTATGGCTGATATGCCATTATTAAAACCTTCTATTAATAGGTGGGTATACCTATTAATAGAAGGTTATAATAATGGCATATGTGCGCCGCCGTATATGCCGCGACTGTATTCGACAGCGTAGCAGCCATGGATTAATGGTATCTATATTAAACATGTTCAATAGCGTTATGTCCAACCCGTCTTCACGGTAAAGCTCAATGTTGTATGAACCATCGTCCCTCACATGTTCGCCGTAGTAGCTCCAAGCCTGCTTCATTTGGTATGTGTCCAGCGCATATATTACTAAATCGTTTATTTCCAATAAGGGAAAATTGTCTAAACCGGGAACATTCGCACTCATCGAAATGAACCCAGCTCTCATTTGGTTAATATTCCTGTGGAGAACATAATCGCTGAGTTTATTTTAATTGGAGGCTTCATCTATTCTGGATATTATTGAGTCCACTAAAGGATGGTCAGTGAGTGGTTTACCAAAAGCATTTAGTAATGCACAGGCTATTACAAACAGTTGATCTAAGTTGTCTGAATTGATTTTTTAACCGTCCATTAATTGATTCTACTACCCATCTGCATAATGTTACTCGTCTTGTTTCATTTGCCTGTTCGGTAGTCAATTGTGACTCTCCAGCATATCTAGTTACTGGCATATAAGCGCGATAGTTCATGGACCTAAGGTCGTCAATAGCATCGCGAAACCCCCTATCTAAGATAAAAACATCTTCATTTTCAAAAAAATAATGAAATGGATTATCTGTTATATCAACATGCGTTATTTCCTTCATAATCGTTGCGTCTGATGTCGTAGCTTCATAAGGTCCATAAATATCTATTATGTGGCCATCTGGGCACACAACGTCCTCCACATAGGAGCCAGTTGAAAACCAGCGTCAGGTACTTGTGCCTGGCACCATGCTGAACTGGCTCCTTTTTTGGTGCAGCTGGACTAATTCGTTTATTTTTTGTGTTTATTGTTTTTTAATGTGTATAGTATATAAGTATTTGTTAGCTGTACCAAAATAAAAAGGTTTTTCTTTCTTTCTTTCTTTCAATCAAAAATACTTTTAAAAGGTTCCGATATTTATGCAGACTATAAGTATTCCGTTGGAACCCAAAGTTAGAGCTCTTTTGCATGTAAAAATAGGATAAAACTTTTAAGAGTATAGTAGTTTAAAAATCTTTCTTGAAGGCTGGCAACGTATTGGCATTATATCCTCTGTCACATATTCATGGGCTGCGCTGATCAGATAACTATCTGATCGTTTGCCACCTACTTCATGGAAAAACATCATTAAAAACTAAAAAATAATATTTTTCTATAGAAAAATAAACGCCTGATAAAAAAAGTATAGCAATATATTTAACACTCTATAACTACGTTCTGTTATGGCTGATGGGCCTAATTCTTTTTGCTATTTGTATCTTGTACAGTCTTTTAACACATAACGTATGTTTCATCTCTGGCGAAAAAGAAAAAAAAAACATGCCAGCTATGTATGGCAAAAGTTGCATTGTCCTTTCCAAAGGTTACCTACATCAAAAATGTATACAACATTAATTAACAAGCCGTCTTGTTGAAAGCCAACTAATTAATGCCACGCTAAGGAGTTCCTCGTGAGATGCATATACCAATTTAAATTAAATATGACGCACAGCAATTTTAAGCTCAGTTCTAGCTTTTGTACACACACACACACACTCATACACACACATACACATAACATATTATTCCGGCTAGGGTTGGCAAGAGTAATCATAAAGATATGTTCTAGCTAGACATATTTTTACTTTGTAAAAAGATTCTAATTTTGTAAAAAGATTATTGTTACTGAAATAATGTATGTATTCATGATTGTTGGATTACTAAAACTGGTACTGTATATAACTAATATATATTATTTTTATTTGTCATTTAGCCAGAGCTCACTGGAGGGTTTATTGTGCTGTCAGTGGGAAGACCAAAGGCTTGTCCTGATTTTGTGTTCTGCACTGACGGCACAGAACTTTCATCAGGTGGGTCGCGTGCTTGTCTGCCACCTAAGTTGTTTAAAAAAGCTATGTTGAAATCAGTTTCTAAATTTGTTTTTGGTGGGTGATTCTTGCTATATTTGGATTACATTTTAATATTCCAGTAATTAAGATAATGTTATTCCTGCAGTAGTTCAAATACAAGTAAATAAAAGTACCAAAAAATAATATCTTCCTCCCTCTAACGGCTGAACGGTTCTAGCTGAAAGGTACAGTGATAGATTATGTTCTAGAATAACACATGGGCTATTCAATATTCTATAGCGGGAATAGGTTTCCATGGGTTGCAAGAACGGAATTAAAATTCTACGCGGATGAAGCCGCTGGTAGCAGCTAATAAATAAAATTTATTTTCAGTACACGCACGTCGACAGCCCTACTTTACCCCGACTTCCTGAAGCACACCTCTGGAGCGGTAGATTATAGTGTCACGGCAACTGAAACTGTTTCTGAAATTGAAGTATTATTGTGCTTAAAATTTTACTATACGAATCTCAGATCTCCATTTTGTACTGTGCAACATGTTATTAGGTACTCGCGGAGTTTGACTGGGGAAGTACCTTGCGCTCTAGAGAATACCGCAGCCATAATAACCTCGTGTTGTGTTTTCAGTACACGCACGTCGACAGCCCTACTTTACCCCGACTTCCTGAAGCACACCTCTGGAGTGGTAGATTATAGTGTCACGGCAACTGAAACTGTTTCTGAAATTGAAGTATTATTGTGCTTAATAATTTTACTATACGAATCGCAGATCTCCTCCATTTTGTACTATGCAACATGTTATTAGGTACTCGCGGAGTTTGACTGGGGAAGTACCTTGCGCTCTAGAGAATACCGCAGTCATAATAATCTCGTGTTGTGTTCCCGGCAGTGAATAGGATGTCAGTGGGAAGACCAAAGGCTTGCCCTGCTTTGCCTTCTGCAATGACGGCACAAAAACTCTCTGTTCTTCTGTAAGAACAGAAAGTTTTTTGAGAGTTCCCTGACCCTGTGGTCAGCAGCACGAGTTTGACTTCTCTGATATAGCACACGCCCATAAACCACGGTAACTACTTCCTATCAGGTGGGGCTTGTGCTTGTCTGCCACTACTACTTAAGTCTGCTAAGTTGTATAAAAAATGCTTTTGAGATTAAACTTCAATTTGCTGTTTTCAAACGACTGGTCTTGCGCCTAGTTAGTTAGCTACTGTGTGATCTTAGAGCCTTATCATACTACCGGTTTGTGAACGGCTGCGGAGCGGAGCGGGCGCGCAGCGAATGCGTCGCGAACACGCCGCGGCTGCACATCGAAGACGTCGCGAATGCGCCGCGAATTGGCATCGTTTTCGTCGCATCTTTGTACACTCAGTAATAAAATGGATTCCGACGAGGAGACACTGCTGTTGACTTTGTTACTTCGAAGACGCCGGAGACGAAAACATCAACGAATTTGGGAAGATCCATTATCAGTTAACCGAATGGAAGAGAGCGACTACTTTGTGTTGTTTTGCAAACGTATAAAAAATAATCCAAAACAATTTCGTTCCTACCTGCGAATGTCAAAACCTACATTTAATGAGTTGTTGCATCTGATACAAAATGATATAAGACATGAAGACACACATTTGAGATTATCAGTGTCACCTGAAGAAAGGCTCGTAATTACTCTAAGGTATGTTTTTATCATTAATTAAGTACACAGAAGATGTTAATTAAACTTCTTTAATATTACTAATCAAACTACTTTAATATTATTAATCATTAATTATCTCCAAATTATCAACCTATCGATTGATTTTACAGTAGGTAGCAATTAAATTATTTCGCAATTAAAATAATTGCCTAATCGGGATTTAGAAAATTATTAAGTACTATTCTGAAAATAAATCACTATAAATTGTATCTTCGGCGTAACTGTTCTCGTCATAAACACTTGGTGACGAATTAATTGGTTGCAATGAATTATTTTGCGGTGGCTCTGGACTTGTAAAATATCCTGAATAGTTTGGAGGATAGCTGTTAGACATATGCTTGTATTTTTTCAAAACTCCCATGATCTCCATTTTGGCATCCATTTTATAGTCTGGATGAATTGATTTTAAATCTGCAACCAGCGACAACGCAAAGTTGTATTCGGGGTCACTTTCATAACTTTTTCTTTCCTTATTCATTATCCTCTCGTCCATTCTTTGTATCAACTTTGTAATCATATTATCCTCAGCATCATCAGATTTTTTCTTCCTTTTTGTAACATTTGTTGTATAATAGTCGCTCATATTTATTGTATTGTCATGATCTGAAGTTGCTGGTGGCGGGGATTTCGAAGGACGAGTCCGCGTAGTAGTATTCAAAAATGAGAGCAAAGGTGAATACAGGTATTCTTTAGAACAAGATGCACCGGAGTCACTCCTGATTTTTTTATTCCTATCTTTGACGTATGTGTCGCGGATTCCTTTCCATCTTTTTTGTAGCTGTAACATAAAGTAATATTTCAGGTATTTGGCAACGGGGTGCTCTTTAATGGACCTGCATTTTTCATTTAGAAGAGGATTTTCAACAATACAAAAAATTGTTCGGGAGACATGTAAAGCTATTATTAAAAACTTATTACATATTTGTATGCCACCCAAGCGAACAGAAGACTGGGAAAATATTAGTAAAGGATTTCTAGAAAATGCAGATTTTCCTAACTGCATAGGTGCAGTGGACGGCAAACATATTAGGATGATAAAGCCGTGCCATAGCGGCTCACTATATTTTAACTACAAAAAGTATTTCTCGATGAATTTACTAGCCGTCTGTGACTCCAACTACAAGTATATATTTATTGATGTTGGTTCCTATGGAAAAAGTTCAGATTCAACAATATTTGATAGAAGCCAAATCAGAAGTGATATAGAAGAAAATCGTTTGAATATTCCACAACCGAAACAAATAATGAACAATGAAATACCGTTGCCTTTTACATTTATTGGCGACGAAGCATTTCCATTGTCAAACTACATGCAACGACCATATGCCGGCAACTATTTAACGCCTACAAAAAGAATATATAATTATAGATTAAGCCGAGCACGAAGATATATAGAGTGCACTTTTGGAATCATGACTAATAAATGGCGTATTTTTCACCGACCATTAAATGTTGGAATAGACTTTGGCGAAGAAATAGTCAAAACTTGTTGTATATTGCATAATTTCGTACGATCTAAAGTTAAGGTAATAAGACGTCGTAAGAAAGTACCACAAGTATTTGGACTTTATGACAACCCACACGTTAATGTTTGTAGACTTTCGGGTAATTCGATAAGAGATAAATTTGCCGACTATTTTGTTTCAAATGAAGGGGCGTTACCATGGCAGTATAAGTACATATAAATCAATGTTATTGTGTTTTTCTTACCTGCTTCATTTTTTCCTTCACTGTTTTTTCTGTAAAGCCTTGAACAAATAAATTGCAAATCTCTTCCCATGCCTTTTTTTAAAAATTACGATCACTAAATTCTCTACTTTTTGATCCCATATTACGTAGCGATTTTGGATTTCACTTATAAATAACTCTGTATCAATATCAGAATCTCCCAATGATGCCATGATGATACATACGTCCTCTCACATTCGTATCTCGTTACGGACTGAGGTGAGGCGGGGCAGACAGGCTGGCGGTTGTACGAGACAGTACAAAATGGTGGCCACGCTGGTTACTCGCGGCGATCTCGTTGCGCGCCCGCAACGAATCCGCTGCGCATGCGCCAAGTGTTCGTTGCGCACCCGCTCCGCCCTGCAGCCGTTCGCAAACCGCTAGTATGATAAGGCCCTTAGAGTCAATGCAAGTTTGTAAGATTTAATATAGTGTTCAAAAATGTTAAAAGTGTACTAAAAGGACTAAAGTACGGAAACAGAATAATTGCTACACTCTTACATTACATAAAGCTAGTAATGTTCGCACTTATGTTTTTTTAAACGGAACCTTGATATTTACAATACATGTAGACTTTTTTTTACGTGCGCCCACGAATACTTCCCTACCGAAGCCGGTGGAAGAGATTATGTCGGACTCGAACCGACTAAAACGCACTCCGTCTGTGGGTCGTTTTGGTTGCCGAAGGTGAGGTTGACAGGCATATCCCTCGCACCTCGGTCGACCCAGGGCCATCTCTCACGATCAGGCTATCTTCTCGGGTGTGGGGACTACAGAGTCCCCAACTCGTCCCCGGAAATGGGGAGGCGCGCGATCACCGATACGTTCGGTTTGATGTCTCCCCTCCCGCGGGTGATGCGCCGGTCATACCGGCCCCACGCGAGCCACGCTGGGTGCTTGGGAGACTGAATCGGGAGGTCCTCCTGGAGGCCGTCATCGTACAGGCCTGTCGATATCGACGATGAGGCGGTGTGGTTCCGGGAGGCCATGACTCGTGTCTGCGATGCGGGTATGCCTAGGGCACCACCCTATAGTCCGAGGCGTCGGGTCTACTGGTGGTCTGCGGAGATCGCGAGGCTACGGCAAGCCTGCGTGATCGCGCACCGCCGGTGGACCAGACTCCGTAGGAGGCGTAGCCGAACCGCAGATACGGAGCCCCGAGTGACGGAGCTTCATGTGGGATACAGGGAGGCCAGAGATGCCCTCCGAGCGGAGATTAAGCAGGCGAAAGCCGCGGCTTATAAGGAGCTCATAGAGACGCTGGAGCGGGACCCATGGGGGCGGCCTTACCTTATGGTAAGAGGAAAGCTGCGCCCCCGGGCCCCGCCGTTGACCCAGGTTCTCCAGCCAGCTCTGCTCGGTGGAGTGGTCGAGTCCCTGTTCCCGGCGCGAGCGGAACACGTTCCGCCGCGAATGACTCCGCCACCTCGGTCGCCTATGGTGCCCAGTGTGGCGCGCTTCGACGACGAAGTCCCCGAGGTCACTTGGGTAGAACTGGAGCTGGCGGAGCGAAGGCTTAGAGCCAAGAAGAGCACCGCCCCGGGACCCGACGGCATTCCAGGCCGCGCGTGGGTCCTAGCTCTGGGAGAAGACGGTCTCGAACCCCGACTGAGAGGGTTCCTCAGCGCATGCTTGGAGCGGGGCCAGTTTCCGAAGATGTGGAAGACGGGGAAACTGGTCCTCATCCGAAAGGAGGGTCGCCCGGCGGACAAACCGTCCGGCTACCGGCCCATTGTGTTGCTCGACGAGGTGGGCAAGCTCTTTGAAAGAGTTATTGCGAAGCGCCTCGTCGAGCACCTCTCTGGTAGGGGGCCGGACCTGGCGGATGCCCAATATGGCTTCCGCCGGTGGCGGTCCACCGTGGATG
This sequence comes from Eilema griseolum, assembly GCA_963662185.1. Classification (NCBI taxonomy): domain Eukaryota; kingdom Metazoa; phylum Arthropoda; class Insecta; order Lepidoptera; family Erebidae; genus Eilema; species Eilema griseolum. The sequence continues at coordinate 24,458,570 of OY759233.1, read as the reverse complement.
CCATCATGCGCGTGAGGACTTTGGCGGAGGAGGCAGTCGCCCGGGGCGAGGTGACGTTGGCGGTGTCCTTGGACATCTGCAACGCGTTCGACACCTTGCCCTGGAGTTGCATCAGGGACGCACTCGTGTACCACGGTGTGCCTCTCTACCTCCGCCGCATAGTCGGGGCGTACCTGACGGAGAGAGCCGTCATCTACCCAAGTGCGACCGGCGTCGGTCGGCGTGAGATGTCGTGCGGTGTTCCGCAGGGATCGGTTTTTGGGCCGCTCCTGTGGAACATCGGATACGACTGGGTGCTTCGCGGTGAGCTCGCGGACGGCACCGCCGTCACGTGCTATGCGGACGACACACTAGTAACGGCGAGCGGGGCTACATACCGCGAAGCGACCCTGAGGGCCACGACCGCGGTTGCTCAAGTCGTGGAACGGATCCGGCGGCTGGGCCTTGAGGTGGCTCTGCATAAATCCGAGGCCATGTTCTTTCATGGACCTCGGCGCACGCCACCACCTGGTTCCAGTCTCACAGTGGGAGGCACTCTCATCGGCATCAAGCCCCAGATGAAATATCTGGGGCTCGTGCTCGACGGCCGGTGGGACTTCGGGAAGCACTTCCGAAGTCTGGGCCCCAAATTGGTGGGCACAGTCAACGCTCTGGCGCGGCTACTGCCTAACCTGAGGGGCCCGGAGGACTCCTGCAGGAGACTCTACGCGGGTGTCGTGCGGTCCATGGCCCTGTACGGGTGTCCCGTGTGGGCGGACACCCTGAATGATCGGCACATGCCCCTGCTGCAGCGTCCGCAGCAGAAGTTGGCGTGCCGCATCATAAGGGGGTACCGCACGATATCCTTCAACGCGGCGAGTCTCCTCGCCGGATCGCCACCATGGATCCTGGAAGCGAGATCCCTTTCGGCGCTATACCGGTTCCGAAAGGCGGCGCGGGAGCGGGGTCACGATCCCGAGCCCGAAGAAATTCGGGCCGTGAGATCCCGGCTCCACAGGGAAATGGTGGCGGAATGGGAGCTACGACTTGGGCGACCAGGCGCAGGGCGCGCCGTAGTAGCGGCGGTAAGACCCATCATGGGGGAGTGGCTAGAGAGGCCACACGGCAGCCTCTCGTACCGTCTGACGCAGATGATCACCGAGCACGGATGCTTCGGCAAGTATCTGCGTCGGATGGAGAAAGAGCCAACGTCCGAGTGCCATCACTGCGACGCGAGCGAGGACTCAGGTCCGCACACGCTCACCGAGTGTCCGGCGTGGGAGACGCCGAGGCGGGAGCTTGTGGCGGCCCTGGGAGTGAGGGTTCTCACGCTCTCCACCTTGCTCGCGCCGATGGTCCGCTGCGCGGATGCGTGGGCGGCCGGCGCCTCCTTCTGCGAGCAAGTAATGCTCGTGAAGGAGGAGGCGGGGCGGGAGCGGCAGCGGGAGCGACGACGGATCGCAAGCCAAGCTGCCCGCGTACGAAGGCAACTCGGGCGTCGGAGGTCGATGAACGACCTCCGCCCCCCATGAGCGCCGGCCTGGGGGTGACAGGTGGAGCCGCCTGTCACCCTAGCAGAAGCAGGCCGCGGCGGCGGCGCGCCTGGCGCGCCACCCCGTTTGCCGGGGACGAGTTGGGGACTCTGTAGTCCCCCTACGCCCGAGAAGAGGGCCAGATTGTGAGAGATGGCCCTGGGTTGGCCGGGGTGCGAGGGATATGCCTGTCAACCTCACCTTCGGCAACCAAAACGACCCACAGGCGGCGTGCGTTTTAGTCGGTTCGAGTCCGACCTAACCTCCTCCACCGGCTCCGGTGGGTAGGTATCCGTGGGGATTTTGCGCACGTAAAAAAAAAAACTCACTCTGTATCGTTACCGGCGCAAAGGTGCCCTCGCTGAATCGCAATGACCATCCTTTGCCCCAGGAACGAACCGGAGCGGGAGTCACCGCCTTGTTCGTGGATACGGCGGTCAATTTCCGCGTTCAACCTTTTCGCCTCTGACCCCTAACTGTCCATAGTCTTAACTGCCATGCACACAATAATATTGGGACTCTATTGCAGCGTATTTCACCCTTTATTTTTCAGATTATTTAGAAAAAGTTCCACTTTCTATAAATGGCGCATCATAATCTCCACTTATTATTTTTATTTCTTCCGATAGCTTTTTTATTACTTGTCAATTTGAATGATTTAAATCACTAGAATTGCACAAAGGTGTCGAGCCAATACGGTACTTATTAAATCTTCAGTCAAAACAAATCGAGCGGGAAACGCAAATAGACTTGCGTCCACCCGCCCGCTCGCGATAACCGTTTTCTGCCTACCCGCCCCACGCACATTTTGAGCGCCTTAGTACAAAACTATGTGTTTGTGTTACCCACCAGTGGTTTCCGCTGCCCGCCCCATCACCACTGTAATTGCACACACTTAAAACTAAGAACCAAACCCAATAAGACGCGAAATGGAAAGGATTAGGTTTTCTCTCTATTTATGTATCTTCTCAAACATAGTAAACGTAACAACAAGACAATTAAACATTCCCAAGAGAAGCATAAATAGTGGTTAATACAACACCCTTGTGGTACAGATTGCGGTGAAGACAAAAACATTAGAGTTTAGAATTGTATACACATTGGTTGTTTATTTATTGTTAATTGTATTGTTTACTGGATTTGTTACTACGCCATAATCTGCCTAAATATATACGTACAAGTACTGTTAATGTATTGGTGAATAAACTACTTTCAGAAGGCTGTCAAGCTGAGGGTCACCATTTTAACATTGATAGTGTCTGCAATGGTGAACCTCTTTCCGAGACCACCATCAGGCGTAGTAAAATCAAATTGGCGTGTCTCACAAAAAATCTCTTCTCGTTTCCTTGCTTGACTCGATGTGTACTACTACACCATTCTGCTCCCGTACACTAAGATAGTTATTTTGAACTACCTACATAATGATAGATGAATTTTGTACCATAATGTGTTTACTGTATAGTAACTAAAGAGTATTAACAATTATGACTAATCGACGCTTCCCGTGACCATAAGGCTGGCCTTTACCTCGCTCAAAGAATTGCCATCGCCATTCAGCGTGGTAATGCCGCCAGCCTCTTGGGCACGGTACCAGTAGAGATCGATGGGGAGAAATTTTTCGATGCCTAAAATTACGGTCTCCCTATTTTTCTCTATCCCATTTTTGTATATATTGTATAGTTAGCATAGTTTTATATAAATTTGTAAGTAATTGTATATTATAATAGCATATTTTATTTAAAGTACATTAGACAATAAATAAATACATTAGAAACCCTGTAAGAAAAAAAAAAATCTTATATAATTTTAAGAGTATTAACATATATTTTAAATATTGCGCTATGATACAAGTCTTCTAAAGGCAACTGTATCATATTGTAACTTTTATACATTACGATACAGTTTAAGCGAGATAGACACTAAAAGGTATCAACGCAATTTTACTCTACATGATCTGTGGATGCGGCGCAATGAGTGAATCAAACTGCACATAATTTGGTCATAAAACACCTGTGTGATACTATAAAAAAACGTTCGTATTTTTGACATACACTCGTATTTTGAGAACCCTTTTATGCAACAGATTCATAAACTATTTATCGATTGCCCTTAATGTAGAATTTGTTGCATTTGATGCATGCCGCAGAGGTTTTCAAAAACATATAAATAATACTTCTAAATATTTTTCTTTTTCAGATAAAATCGTTAAATATATTAATACTCACCTGCTATAATTTCTCGTATCTTACAGATCACGTGATTGCGCTACACTATAATTCATCATGAGTGTCTGAGAATGTGTGAAAGGTAATCTACTGTATGACCGGGCACATTCATCTTTGTAGCGTTACGTCTCAAAGAACAGAAAAATATTTTTCTTCGTTCTGTGTGGTCACTAACATCATTTCAAATGTTCGTGTAGGATGTAGGACATGATGGCCCTCGATTCGAATGGTTATTTATATTGATGTCTTTTATTTCTAGCCTCATTGTTATAGCTCATATTTGAATAGCTTCTTTCTGTTTGATCTGAAATAATACATGTCGATTACGATCTGATCATTGTTTCATGACTTTTTAACATTGTGTTGAAGAGAACAAAAGAGAAGAAAAGAAGATCATAAATATTGATAAGTTGTGAAAAGTTACTGAAGTTGACAATTATTAATAATCAACGCAAAAGGACTTTAACATATATCTTAAGATTACTTGATTGTTAACTAAAACCGTGAACGAGAGCAACGGAGAGTTGATGACACGTAGAAAGAATTGTATTATACATAATACAAACACGTAATTACTTTTAGAAGAAAAGACGAGTGGAGAGTCAAACAAATCATTAAATGTATTCTGCTACCACTGTTTATGCAGAACCCTGATTCTGCTTAAGTTCCAAAGTTACATAAAAGAGTTTAATGTATTTTTTCATTCACTCAACAGATGCCATTTAATTTCAGTCTTTAACAGCATACTCGTAAAGTATAAAATTATATTTAATTTTCGCAGTGTCGGTGGTATCACAGTGGATAGATTTGGGGTCTTGATCACCCTTTTCGATATTCTTCAAGATATTCTTGAATTCTCTGTATTTTATCTACTTCTCTTCTTATTCTATTATTTTCATTCTTATTATATTAACTAATTTATTCCGCATACCACAGTCAACTTAAAATAGAAGGAGATCAAAACAAACTTAACTTTAATCACACATTTTTGGCAGAGGGCTCTAAAGTACTTCGCTGTCTCACGAAAAGTGATTGAATAAAAGCGAAGGAAAGCCTTGGCATCTAATGAGGGACCACTTATCTCCAAGGACTTAATCAAGATTAGTTCAAGATCATCTTTGTTTTGTTTGTGTACGACAAATAAAAATAAAAGTGATCTTGAACTTCATAACAAACGGAACAAATAGTTGAATGAAAATTAAATAGGTATTATTTTAAAGGTCGTTTTTGAGATATATTTTTTTAAAACTATTTAAAATGTATGTCTCGTATAGAAATATAAATTTGAAATTGACTAAATTTTGTAGTGTAGTATGCTTTTCAACTCGAAAAAAACAAGGAAAAATTGAATGGGTGATTCAGTTCAGAGCATTCCCCATGTAAGGGAAAGATCGCGGGTTCGAATACCGCCTGAACCCGGTTCAATTTTTCCCAGCTTAATCTATAAATTTGATACATGAAAATACTTTGGAAATATTAACATTCGGTTCATAGTCCGTGTTTAGCAAAGGTATAGGAAGTTCTAACTTTTTATTGTAACTAGTTATTCTAAATTGCATCTTTTCGGCTCCAAAACGGTTATAACCTATAGTGTGTTAATATATTGTATATCAAATCATTATTCAATACTCAATAGGGTCAATGCCCGTAACAGGAATTAAAATGTCTCTTGAATTGGGGCGTATATCATAACAAACCTCAATAATGTACACACCGTAATTTCACATATTCAAACTGATACTAACAAATCCGATACAATTTTCTGATGAGCACTCTAATCAATCACCGGCCTATATTTTGTTTACGTAAATCACGAAGAGAATTTTGTATTGTGATGTATCGTTATATAGGATCATTAGTATTTGTTCCAGATGTTTTTAATGTATGTTGATCAGGGACAGATTATAAACTATCTAAGGGCCGTAATCTAGAATAGTACTCAATTTTGAATCTCGATATTTCTGTAGATATACTGTATTTTTTTTATTTAAGACACGTTTATTAGACTATGCCGGTAAGCTGAAGGCGAAGTCTCAGAAAAGAGGACCACCATTACATACATATACCATGTTACAATGGCGACACTCAGCTTGACGGCCTCATCATATGCTTTATCACGCCCCGCTTAAAGGACCCGGGACTCTAGGAAGTAGGAAACACGTGAGCTGGTAATGAGTTCCAGGCCTTAACGGATATACAAATTTGACAGATTATCTAAACAATCTTTCCTCGCGTAAATCGAGATTCTGAACTTTTTAGAACTTCAAAAATATTATCCATGGTGGATTTTATTTTAAGAATTTGTATTTGGCTCAATGTAAAGTCTTTGGATTCGAGGTCCTCGGCTATGGGGACCTCGGATATGGAAATCTCGACTATGGGGGCCTCTGCAACGGGGCCTCGGCTACGAAAGCGTCGGCCACTGGGGGCCTAAGTCACGAACCTTCCACAACGATGTCATTTTCTAGCCACACCGCCATCTCCTTACCATGGTCAATCACCATATCATTCTTTTTCTGTTCTTTAGAATTAGAATGTCACACACGCTTATTCATGAGATGAAAGAGATCCGTGAAATATCTAGATAGAACTCCTAGATCTTTCACAGTAATAAGAAGAATATGGAGGTTCCGAAATTTATTTCGGTTTTAGTATTTATACTAAATATGAACATGGTCGTTAATAAATTTAAAGAACTACATAATGACCAACAGATATCTACCGTATTGCAAAATTCTAGTAAATATACTCAATCTTTTATAGGTAAATGTACTGAAATATTGGCAAAGTTTAATGTATTATACTACGAACTTCCAGATCCGCAGCCATACAACACTGAAATAAACCTTTATGAAGAAAAATCAAAAGGTGTTTAGCCCTTATTTTGCTCGGTCGATTACCTCGGTCTCGGTTAGTCGCGCTCGATCGCGCCCTCTACCAGTCTTATCGACATCAAACTGAATAAAACATCGCACTCACTGAATGCTGGAGTCGTTCAGGAAATGGTCTCAATTATGTATGAAATGTCAAAAGGGGGTCGTGGTACAATGTGATTTATGAATTAGCATTTTTAAGAATTGAATTTATTTTATTTTAACATTTTAGTAAAACTTACAGTGAAAATGTAACAGTAGGTGAAAATCAAATAACATATTGAAGGCCATTTACAAGTTTTGACCGATAATATTATGTCGTTTAAATTTGAAGATATTACGGCAACACAATTTTACTACAAATTTCACATCTATATTAAGTGTTATTTATAGTAAGCACATTATTTATAGTACGAATCGACGTACATACATACATATAATCATAACTTTATCCCCGGAGGGTAAGGTTAGTGATCTATTTGATGTATAATATGTTATGCTGCTTTATCTTTATTTAGGACTAGGCGTAAAAATTAGCGTTACAATTTTTTTAATCAAAACAATTTTTACCCTTTGTCATTAGTAATTATTCATACAACTATTATGAATTTTATACACTAAGCAACATAATAAAGCTGTATAATTAGGTTTCCATAATCTTACAACTTGGTTTGAAAATTCATTTTCGCCTTTTTACCTCACAAGCTAATACACAAAAATCATAATGTTTCAATCAAAATGTAGTATTTATTTATTGTTAAAACTCGCATTGCTATTTAACTAAACGCGGTCAATGCCCTCTTGATTAAAAATGTAGCTTTGTATTTTACATTTTTATAAAAGTTATGTTCTTGCCAGGCTTATTCTAGAAAACAGTGGAATGACGACAGTAAAACTGCTGTCTACTGCGTTTATTTGTACCACTACTAGTGGCTAGGGCAAGACATCTATTACTTTGGCCAACAGATGTATAATGTTACATTGACTGACGCTTAGTTAAAACTTTAATATACAACACTGTAGTTTGAACCCATTCAGTTTTAAGTAATAGTTAAAAATAAAAACAAAAATTAAAAATAGAATGGAAAGAAACGACTCAAATCTTTCATTATTTATAGCGATTTCCTAGATGCAAGTCAGCGTTAGAATCATCTTGTCTACAAAGTCTCAAAATGGTCTTAATATCAAAGTATTAAGAGCAAATCAAAATGTTTAATTGATTTTGTCTTATTGTTCGAACTAAAGGTTAAGGTAAAGGAGTACCTACCAAATATCAGAATAATAAGTCAAAACAATTTACGTACTTCACACTTTGCTGCTAAAGACTTTGCAAATTTTTCTCTTAAATCCTTTTTCATGTTCTTTATTGTTCTAACAAAAATAGAAGATTTTTTTTTTATATACCACTAAGTTGGCAGACAAGCACACGGCCCACCTGATGGGAAGCGGTTACCGTGGCCTATGGACGTATGCAACAACAGGGGTGTCACACTCATGCTGCCGACCATGAAGAAACCTTCTGATGCCCCTCTTGAAGAACCCCATATTGTAGGCGCTTGGGAAAACCGCAGCAGTGAGGTCATTCCACAGCTTGAGTGTGCGTGGGATGAAGTTTCTTTCATACCGCACAGTGCGCACCGTCTCAGGTCGCAATGTGTGGGGATGAATTCCCTGAAGAATTTTGTAGTACAAGGATGAGCTTATTTCAATGTTGAGTTATCTTCCAGCAAACTGAGAGTGATAGAGGGAAAATAAAATGTATTGATAGAGAGAGGGCAGAGCCAATTGTACAGCAGAGTGGATATCACAGATTAGGACAGAGAAAGTTTAGAGAAGTTACACAGATTACAAATATATAGGTTACACCCAGGTTGTATGCTTACGAGCATACTCATCATAGGATATAATATAGAAAGATAATAAATACATAAATAACTATATACCTAAATATATCCAAATATATACATAAATAAATATAACATAGCTATATATTATAACAGTTATGACATTAGTAAGAAATGCTTCCTTTTTCTACTCCTGAAGATGCTGAGAGACGGACTATCGCGTACAATGTGAGGTAGGCTGTTCCACACTGTGCCATGCCACCGAGAAAGAACCCTCGTAGCGTCTCGACGAGTGTAGTGGAGTGCGAAATAGAAGAGAAGATTATCTCTGGGTACTCAAAACGTTCTTGAAGGTAGATAGGTTATTTTTAGTGTGATGAAGAACACATTACAGTAGTGACAGAATGCTACTATTTTACGCTTTCAAGCCTAAATCATAGAACAGATTTTGAATTTAGAGAAAGGACATAGACACCATTCGGGGGAAGCCGCGAGCAACAACTAGTTTCTGATAAATGATAAAAAAAATTCGTAAAATATTTTCTATTCCCATTTCGATACTTTTCGTGTTATTTCAAAAATGTGAAAGATTGACAATGAAACCTTTTTTTATTTAAAAATAATTTTATAGTTTCCCTCTAAATAAATTATAAATCACTAGTTACTAAAACAAAACAGAATCTACCAGTACAGTTTCGGAAAACATTATTGAAATTCCCTTTTGGCAAAGACTATCTCACTTAAAAAACTCTGTTTCGATCCTAAAGAGAATTCCTCGCGGTGCAAGACCAATTGTTGCGAAAAGTTTGTCAAACTGCATAGGTCTTGTACTTCGAGAAAATACTAAAACGGCTTGGGAGCAACTGCTCACCTTCCCATACAAAATTTTACATATTAGAACAGACAAGACAGACCGGACAGCCCACCGAACAACAACAAATTCATTGACGTCTCAAATTAGAAATAATTGTAGCGTCATAACGGAAAATTTAAACCCAACATACTCTTCTTTTCGGAAAAGCAATATTTTTAATTTGGTTGAATCAAAATTAAGGGATGGTGACATAAGTGGGGCATCGAGATTGCTTTTTAGGAGCGATGTAGTGGCGCCCTGCTCTCCGGAGACCCTTACTGGTCTGCGGAGCAAGCATCCAGCGCCTGCGGGTGGCCTTTCTTTTCCTGAGGCACCTGTCCCCGACCCTGATTGCCTGTGCGTAACGGCCAAGGAAGTGTTGACAGACGTTGTCTCCTTCCGAAGTGGTTCTGCCGGAGGTCTTGACGCATTAACCCCACAACATTTGAAAGATCTTTTAGGGCCAAGCGCCGGGGAGGCTGGTGAGGCACTTCTGAAGGAGCTAACGGCTCTCATGAATTTGATGCTCTCCGGTAGTGTGGATGATGCCATCACAGACATTTTGTATGGGGCTAATTTGTGTGCCCTACGCAAGGGAGACGGTGGCATTCGTCCCATTGCCGTGGGATGTACGTACCGACGTATGGCAGCCAAACTCTGTTGTAGATATTACAAAACCGAGTTAGCTTTGAAGTTCCAGCCCCTCCAAATTGGTTTTGGTTCAAAGGGGGGCTGTGAGGCTGCCATACATGCTTTATCAACCTACCTTGGCTCCAGTAAAGGTGAGGTCATTCTCAAGGTTGATGTGAAGAATGCTTTCAACTCGGTGAACAGGGACACCTTGTTGAACCAAGCTAAATTAGAAACACCCAAAATTTATAATTTTCTTTGGCAATGTTACAGATACCCCTCCAAATTATTATACAAGGACAACCTTTTGAAATCAGCTGTTGGATGTCAACAAGGAGACCCTCTTGGACCGGTAATTTTCAGTTTAGCTATTCAGCCCATTATTCGGCGGTTAAATTCTAAATTTAATGTATGGTACCTAGACGATGGGACTCTAGGGGGAGATGTGGAGACAGTTTTACAAGATTTGGTATTTATTAAAAATGAATTTAGATTAATTGGTTTAGAACTAAATGACAGCAAATGCGAGATTTTTTTAAACGACGTTTCGGACAAAATTTCTACTATTTCTAAATTCAATTCCGTAGCTCCCACCATCAAAATTTTAGAAAAAGACTCGTTACGTCTCCTCGGGTCCCCAATCCTAGAAGATGCCTACACCTCATTTATAGAGGAAAAAGTTCAAAATTTTAGTGACATTTCGGATCGCCTACTCAAAATAAATATACACTCGGCTTTCACTATTCTTCGGTATTGCCTATTCGTTCCAAAATTCACCCATGCCTTACGATCGACGCCATTTTTTAAACATATTAGAATTTTGAAAAAAATGGACGAAATTATAGAAAATACTCTCACCAAAATTTTAAATGTGGCCTTGGATGACCGAGCTTTACTACAAGCGACTCTACCGATTCGCTTGGGTGGGCTCGGTATTCGCAAAATTTCAGATGTCAGCTTACCAGCGTTCCTGTCTTCAGTCCACAGTACGGAAGAATTAACTAGGAAAATCCTTGCACCTACACTAGTTAATTCTGAAGTATTGTGTAAGACTGATGCAGTGAACGCTTGGAAAATTGCATGTCCAAACACCGATCTCCCAAAGAACCTTTTCTCACAGCGTCAGTGGGACGGGCCGCTCTGCAGCTTAGTTGGAAAAAAATTACTAAATACATGTTCCAATGCTGCTGAGCGTGCCCGTTTACTGGCGGTTGGAGTGTGGGAATCGGGTCTTTGGCTACAAGCTCTTCCGTCATCTAACGTAGGGACTATGTTAGATGACACTACCTTCCGCATCGCAACTTGTCTCCGTTTAGGTGCGCCGTGTGTTTCTTCGCATCAATGCCGTTGTGGAGAAGCCGTTGACAGACTCGGACACCATGGTCTGTCGTGCTGCAGGAGCGCTGGGCGAATTCCACGGCACGCCAGCCTCAACGACATAGTCCGCCGTGCTCTTGTCACCGCCGGTGTACCAGCTGTACTAGAACCAAACGGTTTGGCGCGTGACGATGGCAAGAGACCGGATGGCATGTCGTTAATGCCATGGAAGATGGGTAGGACTCTGGTGTGGGACGCCACATGCGTTGATACCATGGCTCCTACCCATATAACTAGCACGGCTGGCTGTGCTGGTGCTGCTGCTGCTTCTGCAGAGGCTCTCAAGCGGCGCAAATACTCCAATCTCATCGGAGATTATGAATTTGTGCCGTTTGGAGTCGAGACTTTGGGGTCATGGGGTCTCTTCTCTGAGACTCTTCCGTGAGATTGCGAAGCGAATGGTCGACGCTTCTCGTGACCAGAAGGCTGGCCTCTTTTTAGGTCAGAGAATAAGCATTGCCATACAACGTGGCAATGCTGCCAGTCTTCTGGGAACGCTACCACAAGAGGCATGCGATGCGGAGGAATTCTACGACGCATTTTAATTGTTCTTAGCTATAAGTTGTATAATAGTTATTTTATTTTTATTGTATTTAATATTTATAAATTATTTCTTGATTTGTTTATTAAAATAACAATTTTTTTTTCCTAATTTAAGTAGGCTTCTAGTAGCACTAAATTGATTATTGATTACTGAAATAAATAAATAGATAAATAAACAGAATTAAGTTAGGATTAAAATTATCGGGATATTTACCATGTTGTATTGTTTAAATACCTATAGAATTCAGTTTAATAAATTCTGTTACAATGAACAACCATAAATTTTTGGTGCACCATTTTAAGTTTCAGAATAAAACATGTCAGATGTCAGCTGCCGCGCTGCACAACATTTTTTACAGTGTATGTTTTTTATGTTTGCACAGGTAAATTCAGGGCTAACACATTGCCGCGCCTACGAAAATGTATTTGGGTCACGTCAAGAGTACCTTGGGTCCTGCTGATAAGTTTGTATAATAATCTTTGAAGTTGCTAAGGTTACAAAAAGGTAAAGAAGTTGCAATAAAAACCCAAATTTAAATTTGAATTTGAATGACATGTCATAAAAAATAGAGTGTTTGGGGTCACACCAAGATCTTCAAGGTTAAGTTAATCTCACCTGTTAGTTGCTCCCACAAATACCGACTAATATTATATCTGAGAACCTCCGCCCTACAAAATACCACGGCCATAATAACCTCATGTTGTGATCCCTGCGGTGAGTAGGGTAGCCACCAGCTCACTGAAGATTTTGTGCTGTCAGTGGAAATACCAAAAGCTTGTCTTGCTTTGTCTTTTATTCTGACGGCACAGACACTCTCAATGCATCCATAGGCCACGGTGACCACTTTCCATCAGGTGGGCCGTGTGCTTGTCTGCTACCTAATGTGGTATAAAAAAATAATGACACTTAAAATGAATGTGGCTTTCTATTAGTAGAAGTATTGTCCAAATTGACTAAGAGACTGCCCCCTAAAACTCATATATTCATAAACTTTTATCTTTGTAGTAATAAAATGAATAGTGAATACCCAAAGAAATATTTTTTTTTCTATAAAAGATATATTCGCTTGTAAGCGTGAAGTTCAAACAAATCAAGTCGTGGTTAAAAATGGCCCGTATTCACTTCTAAAGAGCACTCTAGACAAAATGACTCCAGTTCCATTGACTTAATGTAATAGAAGAAATTTGGGTCTTGTGACTTGCGCTTGAGTTCAAAGAAAAGCGCTTAATCTAAATGTGGGACTTACTGACTAAGCTGTTTCTACTTACTTATATACATAAGAGAACTACAATAATTTACAACTTATTACGTTTTTGAAGTTTCTTGGACACATGTTTAGCTCTAAATTTAAAGCTTCGATAGCTTAGTGGTTGAGGTCGGCCTTACAATCGAGAGAACCCTAGTTCGAATACTGGTTATTACATTGCCGACGTGAACCCACTCCTAGCAGAAGCAATTTAGCTTAGTTTTAGGGATTAGAGGGGATATTAGTAATTGCGGTTTAGTAGCAACTTCTTTAAAAAAAAAAATCATAAAAAGAATAAATCAATGGATTCTCCTGTTTTTTAATCGTTTAATAAACATTGATGAAGAACATCTTGAACTTTATGATTAAAGGTATGATTCCGAAGGACCGCATACGCCAACTGCAGAGCGTACCGTAAAATGAACTTGATATGATAATTTTGTTTTTGGTTATAATTCATTGCGGCTTCTCAATGGTACCGTTTATCTGTATTGAATTTTAACAAGTAATATATGCGAGTAGACGACATACACTTAGGCTTGCAACTAGCCTATCTGAAAGGAATTTCCTTCCTTTTTTATGTTATATTAAATCCTCACAGTCGGCCGACTCAGTACTTGCGCAAGGTAACTATGAGGGGTACAGAGAAATCGAGCGGTGGGGTTGGCGAGCGCTATCTCACGTATTTTGCTCTCTCTAATCTGAAGGGGTGTGTTGCCAACAAATGTCTTTTAAACCAACTTCAGAAAAGAAGAAGGTTCTCAAATCATCAGAATCTTTTTTACAAGCTGTTGGTAACTTGCAATTTATTTCATGTTTGTATGTTTATATCTGTTTGTTTGGGTCAAATCTTTGCAACTTGATTTTGAAACAGATATCGTCAACTGATTTTGTTGAAATTTTGCAATACTTTTCATTTGGAGTGGTCCTATTTAATGAATTGCCATCCAAATGGAAAGTATATGCAAATGCTCCACGGGGAGCAGTTCTGATGATGAAGTAGGAAGGTGACCATTGACTCTAAAATTAATGTATCCTTAGTTGTGACAACCATGATCCTTGAGTAAATTTCTGTGCGAAAATAAGGCGAGTTACTTTGTGTCTTATATGTAGTAATACAAAATATAATACCTTTTTTTTTACGTGCGCAAAATCCCCACGGATACCTCCCCAGCGGAGCCGGTGGAGGAGGTTATGTCGGACTCGAACCGACTAAAACGCACGCCGCCTGTGGGTCGTTTTGGTTGCCGAAGGTGAGGTTGACAGGCATATCCCTCGCACCGACCTAGGGCCATCTTTACCGATCTGGCCCTCTCCTCAGGTGTGTTGGGACTACAGAGTCCCCAACTCGTCCCAAATATAATACCTATAATAAGATATAACGCCAGTATATACTAACCTAGTCTTTAATACTCTCTTGGCCATATACACCTACTTCGTTAGATATCTATTTCGTCTATTTTCATTCGTGTATTGAACTGTGAACGAATAAAAGTAGTCTAACAAAATAAAACGAGCTCCTGAAATAGAATCCAAACAATTGTGGGAAATTCTTTGATTCTTTCCAAACCTAGTTCGCACGTATCTATAGCTGGCATGTTGTGTTTCCGAACGGTTGAATCGGAAATAAGATCTAACAAGGCGTATCGAGATTTATAGTACAATATTTTGCCGTAGGTATAACTCCAAGCGAAGTTGATTACAAGGGCTGCTTTACCTCTGTAGTCGTAAAAGTGGAGTTGGGGATAGTGATGTTCAGTATCTAAAAGTTATCATAATTGCCTTTGAAAAAGCGTCCAATTGGAGGCAATATACTGTGGACTATTCATTTCTTTTTCATGCCGATATTCAAATGAAGTTGATAAGACGGATTTTACATCATCACCTATTTTAATCACTACGTGAGTTTATTGCCGCTTGCTGGGAACTTTGATCCGAACCGACTATAAACAACATAATTCTAAATTTTCGTCTTACTTGAGAATCTAACCCATTATTATTTCCTACATAAATATTACAAATAAAGCTTATAAAAGGCCACTCTTAGTATCTTTAATAACAAGAAAAATATCCAAATATGATATGTCCATTTTTATTATGTGAACCTGATACATCCAATCAAATTCTGTTAATTGATAGCTTTTATCGACTTAATTAATTAACCTAATCCCGTCGTATCAGTTTCATTTTGCTATCTAACGTTATTATTGATAGACACACACTCATACACCCACTCACAGTCCAACTTATACACACATATATTATACACGCACAAGCCCATAATGTTCCATTTTTCGAATATTCTATTTCTCCTGTTATGAATTAAAAGTATATATTCTGAAATGAGAAACTCAGTTACCCTTGCTTGCTACTCTAAGAGCTTATAGAAACTTGAAGTGGTGTACTTGTCTGTACTTACCACAAAATTGTGCAAGTCCATTTTGTACGTGACTGTCCTTTTAGGTACAAGGATACTAGTGAGTACAAAAGTGCTGACCTAGTTTTAGTTTAGTGGATTTTATATTATATTTTTACACCCTACATTACGTTCATATGTTTTTATTTTGTGGGATTCCTTTTTAGGTTCTGTAACATATATAATATGTGTTATAGATTGTATTTTGTTATTTCCTCACTGGGCAAAAGACGTGATTGTGTGTATAAATGTTATTTAAATTTTTAGAAACGTGCTCAAATAATTCACGGATTGATCGTTTGTACAGCTCAAACGAATAAAATTATTTATCAGGGTAATCAAACAGCATCTTTATCATCAATTAAATGCATTTTATGACGATAACATTATTCTCTATTCAGCTAATTGAATCGTAAGTAATTACCATTAGCGTTACATATTTACATTATTTATTCAAACATACTCATAACCGAGTTAAGTTGTCTTGATAAGCAGAAATTTATAAGCCCCGTCGCATTTCACCACACTTGCATTGGCCGTTACGTATTTTTTAGTCACGTTGAGTCACGATATTATAAAATCTATGGTGCAGTACCGAACTCTCTCGTTTTGGCCTCTCACGTGTCGCCTATGTGGCCAAGACATTAATTTCGAGCGTGAAAGCAACTGCGGACACACACGTGTCGACCAATGACAACGTGACATTGGAGTGCGATCGTGTGCAACGGTCCTTACAGAGTCTTCAATCTTCACAGACTAAGGAATCGGGCATTACTGTTTATTTTCTAATGCATTTATTTTGACCAATCTAGTGAGGAACAGCGTGATAAGGGAACGTTGTGGTGTATTTGAAGATGTAGTGACTGAGATAGAAAAAGGGATGCTTAGATGGTTCGAACATGTGGAGAGAAGCGACGAAAGAAGACTGACTAAACAAATTAATGAAGCGAGGGTGAATGGACAACCCGGTAGGGGTAGACGTAGACATACGTTGTCAATAAGATCAAAAGCATTTTAAAGAAAGGACCTTTCAAGAGTACCTGAAATTGGCGATGTATGATAACAATTATGAAACTAGAAAAAAGCGAAAGAGGTTTTGCCTGAATCGTGGCAGGTGGAAAACTGTAGTCTCTTCTTACCCCACTGGGAAAAAGGCGTGACCATATGTATGTATGTATGTGTATTTGTTGGATATTCAAACATTTTAATAAACAGATTGCAATTTACTCTTTTATTATTTTACACCGATCTGTTTTGGCAGCATTTCTCTTTATAGTCATGTTATCATGGAGGGGTAGTTCAGCGAACTAATCATTGCCATATTGTGTATAAGTGTCGCTCATAATCCTTGAGGTCCTGGCCAATGTACCTGCTAATCGATATACCTACTGATTTTATCGAACAAGCCTCTGGCACTGGCTTTCCTCTGAGTTCGGAAGTAAGTCGGCAATTGTACCCACAAAGACCCAATCAAAAAAGTAGGAAATCTTTACTCTACACCCTAGGCTTTGAATGCAAGTGGGAGAAATACAAGGACGATGATCATACATACATTCATATAATCAGGCCTTTATCACCTACATTTCAACAATCATTGCATTCGGTCCCACGTAATAGGGGGCGAGCCTATTGCCGTATTCCGAGCACTGCTGCTGATTCAAGCCAAGCATCTGAGGTTGAGTCTGGGCTGTATATATCTGTCTGATGTTAAACAGCCCTATCCCTTAGTCGCCTTGTACGACACCACATGGGAAAAGATGGGGTGACCCAAATTCTACCCTGCAGGGAACCATATTACATTCATTTCATCCGATTATCTGGATCATCTCTTATAATGTTAGAGCTTTATGCTAATGAGGGTAGTACGGTATTCAAATATTTTTACTACTCTGGCAAGACTCCAAGTCTCCAAATGGGTTTATCTGTCGAGATTAAATAGACTTCCAGACAATTTGCAAAACTGCAATAATGGCGTGACACATGTTAGTTTCTTGATCTATGTGTACATATTTCAAGCTGGTAGAATGAACTCCATGCTGCTTATTTCCCAAGCGTCTACAATGTGGGGTTCTTCAAAAAGGGTATTAGAAGGTTTTTTTCAGGGTTGGCAGCGCGATTGTAACGCCCCCTGGTGTTGCATACGTCCATAGGCCACAGTAACCACTTCCCATCAGGTGGGCTGTGTACTTGTCTGCCAGTGGTATGAAAAAAAGCATACTGCGTAACAGTGTTAGTCAAATTTTAATTGTAAATAAACTTGCAATTAACTCGAGTGCTGTCTAAAAGATTATTTATTTTTCTTTCGATTTATGATTGACAATAGGGTACCATCTGCTGTCAAAATTGTTTCAATCTTTTAGACAGCATTCGGGTTTTTTTTTTTTTTTTACGTGCGCAAAATCCCCACGGATACCTCTGTGGGTCGCTTTGGTTGCCGAAGGTGAGGTTGACAGGCATATCCCTCGCACCCCGGCCGTACAGCATTCGGGTTTACTTGTTTCGGTCTTTTGGACAGCAATTCGAGTTTTGATTTTTTTATTATTTCTTATTTTAATTAAAATTTACTAATACTGCTGTGTAGGGTATGGATTTAACCTTTATATCAAAATTCATCGCAAAAAAGGCTTTAAAAACGCATTATGAGTGAGTAAGCTAATATCAATATAATTTTTTAAACTGTCAATGTTGACATATATCCACATAACATGCAGTTATGGGAAGTATGTATGTATCAACTTGAATGAAAGTAGTATATGTTTTTTACGCCACGTTGTAATGCCACTTACTGTTTTTGTATATAGTCTTTTTTTACGTGCGAAATCCCCACATCATCGACCTCCGACGCGGGCAGCTTGACTTGTAATCCTTCGTCGCTCCCGCTGCTGCTCCCCTATATATAGTCTAAGTGTACAAGTAACATGCAGAGAAGTGTTTCTTAAGTCTTTTTGTGTAGCAATTGTAAAGTTTATATAGGTACGAAATCTAATAGGTTCACTGTAGTTAGACCACTGTCGTTTCGTTTGGAATCCACCATGTGCAATCTAGTCGAGGGCGCGATTAAATGGATTTATTGTATCAAGTCGAATAAACTTGAACATGTATGTGTTTTATATTATCAATGACAAACAACGTCTGATGTAATTATACTTGATAAATTTATCATTTTACAAATTATCGTTTTATAAATTACTCATTTGACAAAATATTTACCGGGAAAAGTTTCATAATGCCTTAACATCATTTCACAAATTTATTATTTACATAATGTACGTGGGAATTACCTAATTTAAAATATAAAACAATTATCTTTTCCTACCAAAATACACACATAATATCGTCCTAATCGGTTGAAAGAAGCAGCACTGTAATAGTTTTATAAGATTAGATGACCCGCCCTTAAGAGGTTAGGGTATTAACCTGGTCAGTCTTAAGATAGGTGACCATACGAACACATCCGCAGGTCCTCCGCGTCCTTCCCACTGACAGCACAAACTATCCAGTGAGCTCTGGCTACCCTACTCACCGCTGGGAACACAACACGAAGTTATTATAGACGCGGTATTCTGTAGGGCAGAGGTACTTCCCCAGTCGGACTGCTTAATTGGGCGGAAATACCGCCGTGTAATAATAGATACCTTAGATAGCACGTTAGAGCGTTTTCCCACTATCCGATCCGATATCTATATATAATGTGAAACGGCCTTAAGCATTTTTATTTATTTATATATATTTATATTATTAAGGTCCCAGTTGCCAATTTTAAATATCGTTAGTCGTAAACTATTGGTGATCGTGTATTTAATAAGTACTAATAATAAAACAAAGCCGCGGTAGCCTAGTGGCATGTGTAATGGACTGCTGAGACGAGGTCTCGGGTTCGATCCCAGGTTTTACCATGGCACACACCAATGGCTTTTCGATGCTTTTGGAAGTTAAGTGTGTATTTATCGCAAGTTTATAAGTGCCCGGTTAATGGCAATAGCCTCGCAACCTATTATATTGGGACCTAAACATAAACTGGCGAAATGTGGGTGCTAGCACCTCTGCCTACCCCTTCGGGGATATAGGCGTGAGTATATGTTATGTAATAAAACAATAAATACAATTGATTATTCGTCTATATTAAAATATGAACAAAATTATCAACCTGTAAATAAAAATAATTTGTTACGGAGTTACACATTATTGTATAAAAAAATAACAACTACTTCTCTACTTACTATTAATTGCCTTTACGGCTGCAAGTAAATCATCGTAATATTTGACTTCAGATTTTTCTGAAAAAAAAAAAACTTCTCTTATTCTATACGCATACCAACAACACACATACACAACCACACATTCACAAATACACATACACAAACACACACACACACACATATAGTATACACGCACAAGTGCACATACTAAATTATGCACAATAATGTTACATTTTTGGTACTAGAAACCGAGGAACATTCATGAATTGTTTATTTACAGATAGCCGCGTGGTTTCCGGCAGAGTAGAATTAGGGCCACCCCATCTCTTCCCATGTGGTGTCGTACAAGTACAAGCGACTAAGGAATAGGGCTGTTTAACATCAGACAAATATATACAGTCCAGACTCAGCCTTAGATGAATGGCTCGAGTCAACAATAGTGCCCGGAATACGGCAATAGGCTCACCCCCTATTACGTGGGACCGATTACAATTATTGATGAAATGTGGGTGTTAATTCACCTCTGCCCAACGCTGCAAGAATAAAGGCGTGATTATATGTGATTTTATATATGTGAGGAAACTTGTGTTTAAGGGTAGATTGCGAGCTATTGTCCAAAACTTCGTAATTGTTACATCTTGAACAAAAAAGGGAAGTTAAATGTTCTTACAATAAGCAAATAATCAAAACACATACAAATACGTGAACAGTAATATAAATAAATTACCATCTTCGCTCAATTCTTGTTCTGTAAAAAGAGAGAATATTAAAACAGCTTATCTGCATGATTAAACACACTTATTTGAATAACTTACTTAGCTTCTTCTTGTAATATTTCCGTTCCATATTAGCTAAAAAAAATATTTACGATTATTTTTAAGCTTATTTTATTTTGTTGTTGACAAAAAAAGAACATTTTTTTAAGTACACACAGCAGAAATGACGAGCACGAGACCAATAATTATATCAAATGGTTGGTAAGAACAATTGCCTAAACAAAGGATTATAGTAAAACTTTATATAACACTAGCTGACCCCTCCCGGCTTCACCGTCTGTATTTTACCGTCTGTACCATGGTGAGTGCTCTGATGAGCTCTTCCAATTAGTCCCACCCTCCCCTTTCCTACACAGGACAACACGTGCAGGTCTTAGATGTCACCCGCACACGGTGCAGAACATCCGATAAAGAACCAAGCGGTTCGGTGACTGTCTCCTCTGTCGCACCATTAAGGCCTGGCATTCATTACCAGCTCACGTGTTTCCCTCTTCCTACAGTCCCGGGTCCTTTAAGCGGGGCGTGAAAAAGCATATGATGAGACCGTCAAGCTGAGTGTCGCCATTGTCACACGGTATGTGTAGGTGATGGTGACCCTCTTTTCTGAGACTTTGCCTTCAGCTTACCATCAGGCAAGGCGAAGTCTAATTGACGTGTTCTTTATATATATAAAAAAACCAATGGCATATTTAGAGGCCTCATATCACCTCATTGAGCACTTATTTTTTAATCTTCAAATAATGTATGGTAATTTAATGGAAATTGGTCTGATTAGTTGATATTTATGGTCACTGCACCGCTCCCTTAAGTAGTAGCGTGATGCTAAATAGCCTAAAACCTTTGTCTAGAAACGGACTATTCTATACAAAAAGATTTTTCTATTTGAACCTGTAGTTCTTGAGATTAGCAAACAACAACAAACAACTTTTCAGCTTTATATATTATAGTACTTATATAGATTTTATTCAATACTTACCTATTTTCTTCAAGTATACTTTTACAGCTGGAAAAAAACATTGTAGTGAAATATTTAAAGTAAGTTTCTTTATTTCTAATAAGAATAACAGTATTTTGAATCAAAGTTGAAAGTAAAGTTAGAAATCATTTATTCTGTATGGTACCTCTTTTCTTTTTAAACCCAGAAACATTCCGACTTGATACGACTCCGTCAAGGAATTCAACTTTTTTAGCTGTTAAAAGAAAAATTTAAACTTACTCTCATCTTCCGATTCCGAAACGTCGTCCGACTCAGAGCTGTCGCCTTTGCCTCCTAGACTCGTAACTATAACAATATATAAGGCAATATTATAACAATATTTTTACTATGGCACACATCAATGACTTCGATGCTTTTCGAAGTTATGTGTGTATTTATCGCAGGTTTATAAGTGCCCGGTTAGTGGCAATTGGCTCGCCACCTATTACATTGGGATCTAAACATAAACTGGCGAAATGTGGGTGCTAGCAGCTCTGCCTACCCCTTCGGGGATATAGGCGTGAGTTAATGTTATATTATTGGTTGCGCCGATAGTAGAATTTGTATTTTTTTGCTCAATAGTAGTAAGTCAAATCATTGACGCTGGACACACGCTTCCTGTACCCATCTCCCTCCCGCACTACCTCTAAGTGAAAGATAGCAATAGTTTTCGCCCGCCAATGGTCAGAGTAACCGCATATTCACTTCGCACTTTGAACTAGTATACAATGGCGGCGGCGCGCGCGGCTCTTAGAAATTAATAATGTTTGTTGGATTTTAACCGCTTTCATAGACATTTACCGATCGGATTGTGCCTCTCGTGTGTCCCTCAAGTGATTTAGTGATGTGGGCGGCAGCTCCTGAGCCAGGAAGAGAAGATCGGTGCACCGGCCGCGACGAAAGCACGTGGCGTCGTGAAGGTTAGTGCATCCTCTCCTAATTTCTCGGGTTGCATTCATTGCCTAGACCACATCCGCGGCAACCCGATCACCTGTCTTGTTTGTTGTGTAAAGCGTCAATGGAACAGTTAACTTCACCCCCCGCGAAATACAGTCCACTAGCTCACGTGGCGAGAACCGCGCCACCATTCTTTTTGGTCCTGATCGAACCGGATCCTTAGCCGTAGTTCGTAGTTTGTTATTATTCTATTGGGAATAAACGCCCCGCACCTAAATACCTAGTTATTTTAGTAGAAAACCCCGCATCTAGGCATTTAGGTTTAGATTTTTTGTTGTCCGTTCGCCGCTGGCTCGCATCGTATTTACCTAATACATACATAGGTTAGGTACGTGGCTATACCTCGCTCGCATTTCTCTTATCGTATCAATCCTTGGTCGTAGTTTCGCATTTGTTATTATTCTATTGAGAATAAACGCACCGCACCTAAATACCTAGTTATTTTAGTAGAAAACCCCGCATCTAGGCATTTAGGTTTAGATCTTAGGTATCCTAGACACCCTAGTGCATAGGCACAGTGTAATACCTAACGCATTTGGCTTTTGTTTTTATTTGTTTCAATCTCTAAGTTGTCCGTTCACCGCTAGCTCGCATCGTATTTACCTAATACGGTAGGTACACAGTTGTACCTCGCTCGCATTTCATTCAAATTCATACGAAAGTATTATAATTTGAATAGATATTACGCAATACTTAATCCCTGAAGTGATGGTTGAACCTAGACAGCGAAAATCGCGTAGGTAAGATCTGGCTGTTGCTATGCGCGTTTGTTCAAGCCGGCACTCGCAGTTATAAGTACCTACCTACCTACGGAATATCGCTCGCGCCGCGTCGCTGTTCTATAGGTACCGCTAAGATTAAGTCATTTCATATTTTGTTGTTTACCGCACTTTAGTTTGATATTTAATTGTAAACATGCCCCCAAAGGTTGGTAGTACCGATAGTAAAGTTCAATTGAAACTTTTATACGCTAAAAGAGAAATGATTTACTCTCGCGTACAATCGATTTGTGATAATGCACTTAAAACCTCTGATTTGGCCATTAGAGATTCGTTCTTGTGTTCTATAGAAAACTTGGATAGTTTGCGCGCGGATTTCGAGTCTTTAGTACATGACATCAACGTTTTAGAGTTAAATTTAAATCCCGATTACTCAGTGAGTTATCAGGCCTTGTCGTCGTTTGACGATTTGTATTGTCGTATCAAACGCGTCGCTAGGAGTTTGGAGAAACCGTCTGACCGACCCAATCCCACTCGCGACCGACCTAAGTTGCCACCAATTCAAATACCCGAATTTGATGGTAACATTCGCAATTGGGGTTTATTTATAGATAGTTTTGAGAATACAATAGATAAGAACGTTTCGTTGACAGATCACGAAAAATTGCATTATCTCGTTGAAAAATTGACTGGTAAAGCTATAACCGTTTGCGCTGGAATTACGTTTAGTGCCGAAAATTATAATTTAATTTTAAATACATTGAAAGCTAAGTATGAGGATAAAAGATCGGTAGCTAACGCATATTTGGATCAGATGTTTGATTTGAAATCCATTACGGCATGTTACGATCAAAACTTAGAGAAGTTTCTAGATACTTTCGCATCATCTGTTCGCGCCGTAAAGAACCTAAAGATCGATGACCTCTGCGACTTCTTATTTTTGTATATGGGTTTAAAGAAATTAGATTCCGAAACCATTCATTTATTTGAGTCGGATCATCGCGGCAATAAAATTCCTAAGTTCGAAGACTTAGAAAGTTTTGTTCGCGAGCATATAAAAATATTGCAACGCTCTTCATCGAAACATGAAGGCGCGAAGAAAGTTGTTAGTTCTGAACGCAAAATAGATGCCTCATCGAGGTCACTGAGGTCAACTCATACTTATGTTAATACCGCACCAGCACATGTACAATCACCTGTTTGCTCTTTGTGTAATACTCATCATTCGCAATTGTACAAGTGTCCGGGTTTCCTAAAATTATCGCCTATTGATCGTTATAAATTTGTTCGCGCTAATAATTTTTGTTTTAATTGTCTCGGTGCTAAACACCGCGTTGTTTTATGTAATAGTAGAAATAGTTGTCGCAAATGTTCAGCGAGACACCACACTTTGCTCCATTTTGAAAATAGTAACGCCACATCCAATGTGAGCACAGTTGGTTCGTCGAGCGGTGGCACACCGTCGCATAGGTCGCCCGTGTCGGTGGCGCCTGCGCCACAGCCGCAGCCCGCGCTCGCGCGCGCTCCTGCCCGCGCGGGGACCGCTGCGAATGGCGTCGCCTTGTGTTCGTTGTCCGCTAGTGCTGCGCTCACTACTGTGTGTCTCGCGACTGCTCGCGTTGTTATTGTTGATGCATTGGGTAAGCCGCGCATTGTTCGAGCGCTATTAGATGGCGCTTCGCAAAGTAATTTTATTACTCAAGATTGTTGTCAACGTCTTGGTTTCAATGTTGATAAGCGTTCAACCCGCTCAGTGGTGAAGGGTTTTGGAGGTTTACAGTCAGCTGTTCATGGCACCGTTAAAACAAGGTTTGGATCTCGTTTTAATAATAATATTTGGTTTGACATGGATTCGCTCGTTATAGATAAAATAACTGAACAGTTGCCTACCGTCCCGGTTGACACGTCTTTAATAACGAAATTTAAAGACTTGCCTTTGGCAGATGAGACTTACGCTGTTCCTGGAGTCGTCGATATATTGATCGGCGCTTCGATTCTCCCGCACCTCCAGTTGTCACGTAAGGTTCAAGGGGGACCGACGTACCCCGCTCCGCACGCACTGGAAACAGTTCTAGGTTTTGTTATAATTGGTTCCGCACCCGCTTCTATAGATAGTTTTAGTCACTCGACTGCTTCGTTCTGTTGCACCGTCGAGCCGCCACTGGAGTCTACCATCCGCAAGTTTTGGGAAATTGAAGAGGTCAATGTCCCACCTATCCTAAGCCCTGATGACAAGATGGCTGAGGAGATTTGTTGTCGCACGACTGCTCGTGATGAGCAGGGTCGTTATGTTGTCGCGCTCCCTTTCAAGGGAGATATTTTTTCGCTCGGTGACTCCCGTGTATCCGCTGAAAAACGCTTTCTTTGTTTAGAACGAAAGATGCAGGCGTCTCCAAAGTTAAAGCAAGCCTATGATGAGGTTGTTAACGAATATTTAGATAAAGGTTGCATCTCACCTGCGCCTGCGGACACTGGCGGGACCCAGCCTTCGTACATTATCCCGCACCACGGAGTTATTAGAGAAGATAAGCTTACTACTAAACTCCGCGTAGTTTTGGATGGCAGTGCTAAGACTAGCACTTCCGTGTCGCTTAATGACATTTTGTATTGTGGTCAAAATCTTTAAGGTAATTTATTTGACATAATTGTAAATTTTCGCATTAATATTAGTAGAATTTTAGCTTTTTCGGACTCAACAGTCGCTTTGTGTTGGGCCCACCCTTCGCCCCATCGTTGGGACACATTCGTCGCTAATAGAGTGGCAAAAATTCAATCTGAATTAGCGCCACATAATCTCTTTCACGTTGCTGGCACCGACAACCCAGCCGATTGTCTCTCTCGTGGATTGCTTCCTTCGCAAATTTTAGATCACCCGTTATGGTTTAGTGGACCGTCCTGGATTCATGCCGCGTTAGATAAGTGGCCAGTTAGTCAATACAATCCCACTACGGTTTCCGAACCACCCGAGGAGAAGAAGCACTCGCTTGTTGTGTCGGTCCCGCGTGAAGAGTCCCTTATTTGGTTGTTGGCTAATCGCGTCTCGTCTTGGTCGAGACTGTTGCGTTGTGTTGTTTATGTAGGCCGATTTTTGAGAATTTTATCTACGCGCGGTCATATAGAGTTGACCGGTGATTTAAGTACGCAAAATATTTGCCCGCAATAGATGTTAATGACGATAGAATGCACCTTCTAGCTCGTCACGCTCTTTTAGATAAATTAGTCCAATCGTTTTGGAATCGTTGGAGAACCGATTATTTGCACACGCTGCAATCGCGTCAAAAATGGAATACTCCATCTAACCCAATTACTGTAGGTACGGTGGTAGTCCTTATGACTGGGAATGCGCCTCCTTTGCATTGGCCTCTAGGAGTAGTAGAGGAAGTTCTTCCCGATTCCCGCGGGATAACTCGTGTTGTACGGGTTAAAACCGCAACCGGATCGTATCTGCGCCCGGTTGTTCGCCTCTGCCCTCTGCCTAGCCAGCAGTAGGCACGAGTTCAAATCTAGGTTTATATTTTAGTTGTTATTTCCCAAACCTAGATTTAGATTAGACTTTAGATTTGTTCCGCATTTTTCGTTTTGAAGGTAACCCTTCAAGCCGGGGGGAATGGTTGCGCCGATAGTAGAATTTGTATTTTTTTTGCTCAATAGTAGTAAGTCAAATCATTGACGCTGGACACACGCTTCCTGTACCCATCTCCCTCCCGCACTACCTCTAAGTGAAAGATAGCAATAGTTTTCGCCCGCCAATGGTCAGAGTAACCGCATATTCACTTCGCACTTTGAACTAGTATACAATGGCGGCGGCGCGCGCGGCTCTTAGAAATTAATAATGTTTGTTGGATTTTAACCGCTTTCATAGACCTTTACCGATCGGATTGTGCCTCTCGTGTGTCCCTCAAGTGATTTAGTGATGTGGGCGGCAGCTCCTGAGCCAGGAAGAGAAGATCGGTGCACCGGCCGCGACGAAAGCACGTGGCGTCGTGAAGGTTAGTGCATCCTCTCCTAATTTCTCGGGTTGCATTCATTGCCTAGACCACATCCGCGGCAACCCGATCACCTGTCTTGTTTGTTGTGTAAAGCGTCAATGGAACAGTTAACTTCACCCCCCGCGAAATACAGTCCACTAGCTCACGTGGCGAGAACCGCGCCACCAATTATGCTATTAAAACTCAACGGATACTATGAACGCGACCATGGTCATGTATAAGTGCCGGCAAACTTCTTGAATAAAAGTCAGTGAGTACGCATGTGTATATTATTTTAATGTCGCGCCTTGGCTGTCGCTGTCAACCCCGCATACCATGTGCAGCCCCACTCAGTCATCAAAGAGATACAAAAACACCTGAAAAACGTTATCTACGCAGCGTAAATTGTTAAATCGGTGGCTACGCGAGTGTGTGACGCCCTTGATATTGCACACTTCCATAAGAAATGGTTTTTTTTTACTTGCGCAACTTCCCCACGGATACCTCCCCACCGGAGCCGGTGGAGGAGGTTATGTCGGACTCGAACCGACTAATATGCACGCCGCCTGTTCTGGTTGCCGAAGGTGAGGTTGACAGGCATATCCCTCGCACCCCGGCTGACCCAGGGCCCATCTCTAACGATCTGGCCCTCTTCTCGGGTCCATAAGCAATGGTAACCACTATCCATCAATTGGGCCGTGTGCTTGTGCCACATAATTGGTATAAAAATATATTTTAGATTCAGCGTACTAGGTGTTTGATGATACCCGTAGAATAAAACCATACATCATAAAATGTTATGCTTACGGATTTTTTTAAAATCTGATATGCTGGGACTTCTTTGATGCTCGGAGATGACTTGTGTTATGTATATAACCTGAAAGGAAACAAACATTCAGCATTTATGGGTTTTATTACAGCTATAACACAAATATATATAAATCAATGTTTGTTTGTTTGTTGCTATTTTATGAGCTGCCCGTTACCTAATCCGATTGTGATAAAACTTTGTCGACATATTGCTTGTACTCAGACAATAGGCATAGTAGTATTTTATTATCGCTAACTGTACATTTAGCAATAATATAATGAATTGTAAATGTGAAATTTTCTTAGGGTAAATAGTTTAAAAAATATTTGATATAGAAAATTCAATTTCTCGAGCCACCCGACAACGCTCCATACAAAATCGTGGCACAAGATAACGTCACAGCGTGCTAGCGCATATTGCAAATGTATAGAGAGCAAAAGAATTATAGCACATTACTTTTGTTTAAGCATATGAATAACGTTATGATGTACTATGTGGAAACTTAATTTCGTGTTAAAACTTTAATTAAGAATTATGTGTGCTAGTATTAGATAGGTCGTTGATATCTTAACATAAGTTTGCAATCGTGAATTCCTCGGTAGGATGCTCATACGTTTATTGTTCTGCTAGATTTGAATTTTTGTACATCTATTCCTCCTTAACCGCGTGGTTCCCGGCAGAATAGAATTTGGGCCATCTCTTCCCATGCGGTGTCGTACAAGGCGACTAAAGGATAGGACTGTTTAACATGAGACATTTATATAACCCAGACTCAGCCTCAGATGCATGGCTCGAGTCAACAATGGTGCTCGGAATACTGCAATAGGCTCACCCCCTATACGTGGGACCGAATTCAATGATTGGTGAAATGTGTGTGTTAATTCACCTCTGCCTAACCCTCCGGGGATAGAGGCGTGATTATAATTTGAAAAACATTTTCTACTTTTGTATTTATGTGTGTTGAAAAAAAATAGCTAAGTAGGTATATTTATGCGTATACTGGAATTCACAGAACAAGTTTTGATTTAGATAGTGTTGTGTAGATTTTTATAGAATATTATTTGAATAATATGCGACAGTAGTGAGGTCAAGAGTCTTTCTAGTCTTAAAATATAATGGTACCAACTCACCAAAACAGTCAACAAGCATAACTTCATTCTACCTGTGAACACAAACAATTGACTACGGTAAATACAGCAAGCAAGCAATCCGTCGCATTCAATTAATGAGGCATTTTACTTCTTTATTAAAGACCGTTTCAATCAATTAAAAATTCGTTCCAATAGCAATTTGATCACCGTGTCCAAATTTTATTTTTTTTGTAATTAGCATAATTAACTTAACATAATCATATTAGCTAACCCCTCCGTGCTGAATTTTGCTTTATTATTAATAACTAATGAAGAGGTTTGCGGAAGACAAATTTGTAGGTATTGGTTAATATAGAAACTGACCGGTTTCGCCTCACGGCATTCTCAAAGGTTTACAATGGGTGGTACCATGTATAACTTTGAGAATCTTGTAAGGCGATTCAGATTCTAAATAAATAAATTATGGAAAAGTACAAGTACTTTTTTCAATATGCGTAACAAGTTCCACCAACCACCAGTATAAACGGTTAAAATTGACTTCAGCATGTTACTGCAGGGTATTTTACATACATACATGTGTATAATCACGCCTTTATCCCCGGAGGGTTAGGCAGAGATGAATTAACACCCACATTTTGCCAATCATTGAATTTGGTCCCACGTAATAGGGGGTGAGCCTATTGCCGTCTTCCGGGCACTCAAGCCATGCATCTGACGCTGAGTCTCGGCTGTATATATCTGTCTGTTGTTAAACAGCCCTTTCCCGTAGTCGCCTTGTATGACACCGCATGGGAAGACATGGGGTGGTCCAAATTGTACTATGCCGGGAACCACGCGGCAAGTTTTCTCTATTTATCTCTATTTGACAGCATAAAGACAAAAATAGGGATCATAATTTAATATATCTATGAGGTATGGATGTTGGTACTATTAAAGTAAACACTTTAATACCTACATACCCAATAACCAATAATGGTATTTACTTGTGCGTTGTGCTGTCAGTGGGAAGACTATAGGCTTATCCTAGTTGGTTGTTCTGCACTGACGGCACGGCGAATTTCTGTTCTTACTGGGTCGGTAGCACGGGTGTAACTCTACTGGTGTTGCATACGTTCATAGGTCACGGTAACCACTTTCCGTCAGGGCGTGTGCTTCTGTAGCACCTAAGTTGTATAAAAATAGCATAAATATATTCACTACCACTATATTCACATAGTATATCAATCAATCAATCGATAAGCCCTCTGCAGTTCCCTTTTGAACATAGGCCTCTCCCTATGTGCGCCACTGCTTAAGATTTACAGCCTTTACAACTATCTTTGGCGATGGCCTGATGACCTGGTGGCTTGATGATAATTGACGTTACACCTTCCGCACAAGAAGGAGAAAAGAAAACTACGGAATCGCCGAACTTAGATACTTTATCTCAGAAGCGACACCCACAGACTTTCACAACCATTTAGCAATATCGAACTATCGAAGAATTTTATTCTATAAACTTGGCCATAATACTTCAGCCTGATTTTCAGTACCCTACATAATCTCGTTAATTCGTCTTGTATATCACTTATTTAAACGAGTTAATTTCTAAATAATAAGCTTTCATTATACATTAGATAAGCCTCTCGATGAATCACTGTTGAAGAAAGTGCTGTGCTCGTAAATTAATTGTTTAATGAAGTCTTAATAATACAGTCGCCGTCATGCAATTCCTTCCCCAATAGAGAGAGAAAGAGAGAGCAATAAGAGAGAGAAATATGATAAAAGATAATATTATTACTGCATTTTCTTAAATATGGTACGGAGACAAGAAGATAAATTATAAAAGAACATTCAATTAACATCAAATTAGCGTGAAATAATTTTCATATTAATTCAGTGCCAGTATTTTGAGTTTGAGCGCTGAAATTATCTTTCAATTACCCTACAAAGGTCCCAAACTATGTACTTATGGACCACTCACATCCTTTTTGTCACCCTGAAGAGGCGAAAATTAAGGAAGAATAGTTAATAAGTACAGCTTTATCATCTTAATGTTCCCGTTATTATCTTGTAACCTGCGTTTACCTCCTGTCCTCCTTTTGATTTGAATTATTTGACCTCTAAGGGAGAGACTCCTGTCTTAGTTTCCAACTCCGAGGGGATGTCCCGAAGTCTTGGTCGGGTGCCATACACATTATTTACTAAATGGAACATAAAGCTAAAAGTTGCAATTCAGTTAGCTGGTAGTTGCATTCTTCATTACCTACAAAAAATAATTAATCATGAACCACATTCTCCATTTTTCAATCAAGTTGTGTCTCCATGTACTGCCTTATCCATCAGCTCCAGTATCTCATTGCTTAGGACAACATAGTTCAACGATATTGATTAGTGGCCTGTACCGCTCGCCACCGACAGCTTGATGAATAGTCTCTTCATTCGAACCTCTGCGAGCTCCTAATTCACCCTATTATTAGTGACATAACTCACGCTGCAGCATAATGTTGAAACGCTTTAAATGATTTGTTTCAATATTATGTACTTTATTTTGATTTTCAGAAGACCATTATTTTGTTGTTATCATCCTTGCGTTAGTTTTTTTCATATTCGAGACCAGCGATAACGTAAATACGATGTGGTTGTTGGTTTTTTCGGCTATATTGGGAATGGCTGCCTTCTAATCTCCCAGCCTGAGTTGTGATTAGTGAACAACCCCTGACAGAGTTGTTCAGATCGCCTGCGTTTTGATTGAACTATTGACAGCCGAGATTGACTTTTAATGCGCCCTTCGAAGCTCGGAAGCTCAGAGGAAAGCGCAACTGCTCTTTGTAGCTTAACACTCGTTCGTTTATAAGCGTACATGGCCACGAGCGCTTCAAATTTTCAGTGTGTTGTTGTATTGTTTTGATAAATTGAATAATTGCGGTTACTAATTTAAAAAAATGTTTCCTAACCGATACCGTTCGTGCGAATATCGGTAGATTGCTCCCATTGTCACCGCAAGACGGCTACATAGGAAGATTTCGATGGCTTGAGGCGAGGTTAGATGGCTCGGTAGTCAGAACATTCCGAATCTTACCTGAACTGATTCATATTTTTTTCTATCCTTTTCGATTTTTGATAGCTAATCATATTAAATGCTTTAAAATTTCATTCAAGTGTTTCCTAGCCCTGTTATCATTTCCTTTACATTTAACAATAATTTACGGCCCAGTA
This sequence comes from Eilema griseolum, assembly GCA_963662185.1. NCBI lineage: Eukaryota > Metazoa > Arthropoda > Insecta > Lepidoptera > Erebidae > Eilema > Eilema griseolum. The sequence goes on along the minus strand of OY759233.1, from coordinate 24,426,356 downwards.
AAAATGCCCAGTGAACAGCGATACCGAAAGAAGCCGATCTTACAGACTGTCCCCGACGCGATATCTTAAATCATAAGCTACTGGAGTAAAAATGTTCATTATATAAATTTATTGAAAAAGCTCATTAAATAATTAATATTCAGTACACACAAAGGCTGGCAAAAGTGGCTGGGACAGACTGGACGTGGAAAGATTGGGAGCAAAGGCATATATTGAGAGAGGCCTTTATATAGCAGTGCACTGCAATTAGGCTAATACCATTGACGCCTAATAATTTTGAATAGCAAACTAAATTATTAATGCAGGTGATATGACTTCGTTGTCAATAGTTGTACTTAATGAGGAGATACACTACTTATTTATCCCTATAGGTGACGAATTATCGCTGGTATTGTATTGCTGTCAAATTTCATACAAATTGTTAGTAAATAAAGGAAAAGACTTCCGTGGCATAAAAATGACGCTGTGTAGTATATTTCAGTGTAAAAAAGAAAGGTCGTTATTATTTCCCTACTGATGAAAAACGACAGATGCTTTGCGCATTAAAAACTGGATACCATGTTTGAAATCTGATGATTTTTATATAGGGAAGCATTTATTTTCTTCATCTCTTCTTATAAATTCGCCACTGTAACATTTCTATTGATAAATTCGCAAACAAAATTGTATACTTTCAATGCAAATGTCAACGGTAAGACTGACAAGCACCTCTGACGTAAGAAACATAGGATTATAAACTCTAAGACAAGCACCAGCGGAGGTGACGCTATCTGAGATTAGTTTTGCCTGTGTCTCCATATTCAAAGTGCAGATCAACTCCAACGACATAAGTATTGTAAATACTATGGCCAGTATTCTAGAAAAAAGCTCACAAGCATAGTTATTAAAAGCAGATCGCCCAGACATTTCTTAAGCGAGAATTCGTTCCTTACACATTGTTATTATTCTAGAACTGCCGTAAAATACTACTCGCCTGAATTTAGATTCGAAATTTTGATTCAAAACTGAGTATTTTTCAGGAATAAGACTGATTTATGCGATCGACGTTCACAATATCTCCACGTAAGCATGGTTCTAAAAGGTAGTAAACCTCAATTATAAGTTGAGATTCGGGACTGAGTATAATTCTGGAATACGGCCCAAAACATAAATGGTCTTATTACAAAAAACGGAATTAAGTCTGGTTTAAACCCAAACTATAAAGTCTAGGCTTAATCTCAAGACCATGGTTTAAACTTCTCCTTATTACAAAAACTGAATAATCCGTAGACTACTTAGTACCATAGTTTAAGCCTGGGCTTAAACAAAACCACAGATTATTCCAACTATTGTTCGTTCATTATGATACCATTCGATTGCAACGTTCCGTTGCCTCCGTAAACAAAAATTATCTGAAATCTTTAATAAATTTTTACTAAAAATCGTGAAAATAAAGATCAAGAACATTTTTCATTTAATTGAATTTTATGAATAATAGTAATACTTTATTTTATAATAAACTATCATTATCATGCCTTTATTTAGCAATCTTTGTTATGTATATGACGGCACAGAAACTCTGTACTTACAGGGTTGGCAGCGCGACTGTGACTCCTCTGTTGTTACAAACGTCCATAGGCCATGGTAACTTTCCATCAGGTGGGCCATGTGCTGGTCTGCCACCTAAGTGGCATAAAAAAAAAGATCAACTGCGTCAATATCCATTACGAGCAAATAAGAAAGTAAACGAATTTATCTGACGCCACCGGCTAACCTCAAAATGGCAAGTTTGACGTATTATTATTGTGATTTACACTTTCGACCGACGTTAAATGAGGGGTCACGCAGGTTTATCTTTAGACCAGAGATAGTCCATGGTTTAATATTTAAACCCTTTTTGTAGTAAAATTTTCTTTAGACCATGGTCTAAAGTCGATTTAAACCTGGTTTTAGAGTTAGACCGCGTTTTGTAATAAAACTGATAATTATGAACTTGCGAAAATTGTAGATGGCATTTAAATTCATTATCATCTTATCTTTTAATATTCGTGCCACTGCTTTTGTATTGTTCTACGTTAATAAGGGATCTATTCATAAATCACTCAACAAAGGAGCAGTCTCATTATTTTTATCACAACGCTGGTTAGTGAGACTCTCTTAAGTGAGGAATTATAATTTTTGTTTTGGTTTATGCGGTTTTCATCTCGTACAGTGGATTTATTTCCTTTTTTCTTTTATTAGGATAAAATTTAGTGTTTTTCAAATAAAGTAGACAGTATGCTGTTGATTGATAAGAACCACCTTTTCGTATTGCGAGTTTTCGACTAGTCTGAATTACGTAACTTAAACAATCAATCAAGATTAATCACCCTACTGCAGTCCACTACGGAGCAAGGTGAGCTCTGAGGTCTCCATGGCCTTGAATCCAATCAGTAAATTACGTGTCCAATAACAGTCAATTAAAATTCCTGGCAAAAGTCAATAAAAAAACATTTATAATATACGGTTAGTTGACAATCACTTCGGTATATTTGTCTGTCTAAACCCAAATTTTCCCAGTACATTCCCGTTGTTTAGCTACGGATTGAATCTCTCTCGCAATGTGAACTCAGCGTCAACATTGACGTAAGCACAGGCGTAAGTTGATTACAGTGTAGTTTCGAAATTTCAGGGAAAAGCGTAAACTAAACTATAGCTAGCTAGTTCTCGAACTTTCATGCCTAGAGCATTCTTACATAAATGGCTAAAAGCTAAATCTCTGAATATTGGATTAATCCCGTTTGATAAATCCCTCACCCTGGAGTCCGGGTTCCCCTAATTCCTAACATCTGCTATTCTTTAAAATATCTAAATCTGTGGGTCTAACATAAACTTTTTTTATATACCGCTTTAGTGGCAGATAAGCACACGGCCCACCTGATGGAAAGTGGTCACCGTGACCTATGGGCGCGTGCAAAACTAAGAGAGTCACACTCGCGATGCCAACCCTTTTTTTTTTTTTACGTGCGCAAAATCCCCACGGATACCTCCCCACCGGAGCCGGTGGAGGAGGTTATGTCGGACTCGAACCGACTAAAACGCACGTCGCCTGTGGGTCGTTTTGGTTGCCGAAGGTGAGGTTGACAGGCATATACCTCGCACCCCGGCCGACCCAGGGCCATCTCTCACGATCTGGCCCTCTTCTCGGGTGTGGGGACTACAGAGTCCCCAACTCGTCCCCGGAAACGGGGAGGCGCGCCACGCGCGCCACCGCCGCGGCCTGCTTCTGCCAGGGTGACAGGCGGCTTCACCTGTCACCCCCAGGCCGGCGCTCATGGGGGGCGGAGGTCGTTCATCGACCTCCGACGCCCGAGTTGCCTTCGTACGCGGGCAGCTTGTCTTGCGATCCTTCGTCGCTCCCGCTGCCGCTCCCGCCCCGCCTCCTCCTTCACGAGCATTACTTGCTCGCAGAAGGAGGCGCCGGCCGCCCACGCATCCGCGCAGCGAACCATCGCCGCGAGCAAGGTGCGTGAGAACCCTCACTCCCAGGGCCGCCACAAGCGCCCGCCTCGGCGTCTCCCACGCCGGACACTCGGTGAGCGTGTGCGGACCTGAGTCCTCGCCGCGATGCCAACCCTGCAATCATTGAGAGTTTTTGTGCTGTCGGTGTAAAAGACAAAGCAGAACAAGCTTTTGGTCTTTCCACTGACTGCACAAAAACCCTCCAGTGAGGTCTGGCTACCCTACTCACCGCCGGGAACACAACACGAGGTTATTATGGCCGCGGTATTCTGTAGGACGGAGGTACTTCCTCAGTCGGACTGGTCAATTGGACGCAAATACCGTCGTGTCCTACCTCCGTCGAACTGATTTATTATTAAATATTAATAATATAGTTCTGCGTAAAATGGTACGCATACATAATAGGTACTTGCATATACAGTCACACCTCTTTCCCGTTGAAGTAGGTATGCAGATAATCTATAGCCATACATTTCGTTTCCTCTATTTTCAAATTGTTTTCATATATTCTCGCCAGTTACTGGCAATACAGTTCAAGAGCCTGAAACATAGTGATAAAATACTTGCCAAAATGATAACACAAGTGGCAATGCTGAGAGAAGCTCAAAAAGGGCATATTTATAAACTCACTATCAGATTTTCACCCGTAAAACTTTTTGAGTAAAACTAACAAATATCTGGACTAATATTAAAGTTTCTTAATTAAAGGAGGTAGAGAGTCCCAGAAAATTTTCAAATTAGGTCGCATAATATTCAAGTTTCCTTTTAGTTTAACTTTACGTGGTAGTTACTTACCTTACACTTCACTTACCTACCTATTATTTTAGTTTCTAAATGCTGCTTTCTCTTTCGAATAACTGTGAAGAATTTTGTTATAATCGTCTACACTCTACAAAGTTATAATTATTATCTTTTAGCATAATTATTATACTTGAATAAGAAAATTGTTTTCACGATCTCCTAAATTATGACACTGGGGTACAGTAAAGTGGAGAGCAGGATATGTATAATATATAAAGTCTCTTCATTTAAGAAGTTTAAGTCTTACAGGTTCGGCAGCACGGATGTGGTGACTCCACTGGTATTACACACGTTCATATGTCATGGTAACCACTTTCCATCAGGTGGACCGTGTGCTTTTCTGCCACCTAAGTTATATAAAAAACAATATATATATATGTGTATATAAATATATAGAATCTTCGTCTAATAGTCAGTCCGTCTGAATACTGCAATATTCAGACAGATATACAGACGATAAAGTTGCATGGTTACCGGCAGAGTAGAATTTGGGTCACCCCATCTCTTCCCATGCGGTTTCGTATAATGCGACAAAGGGATAGGGCTGTAATATTTACAGCCCAGACTCAGCCTCAGATGTGTAGCTTGAGTCAACTGTAGTATCCGAAATACGGGAATAGGCTCACCCCCTATTACGTGGGACCGAATACAATTATTGGTGAAATGTGGGTATTAATTCACCTCTGCCTAACCCGCCGGGGATAAAGGCGTGATTATATGTGTACAGCTATTAGTCTCATTTATACGGATAGTGAAATTTTAAAAGTAGATAGTTGGAACATCAAACAGTAAGACAACAATCGTAATCCGCTCCCTATTCATTTCACATATTCTTATTTGAAAGGAAACATTTTTTATCATTGTTAGTATTGTGCTACATAACCCCAAAGATATAATAAGTTATCTCGATTAAGTTAAATATAGAAGTAAAATACTCATAATGAGAGATAAAATCTCTTGTGCAAATATTTCCGTGATATCACGACTCTAAGGTCTGGTATCTACGTTAGCGTCGTGATTTCACGGAATTGAAGAAAGTACTAAAGATTATGAAAAAGATAGGATGCTTTTGTAAAAACTAGTTTCCTGTAGGTCGCGGGACCGGATCAATATTTCAAAAGGGAAGAGCCACGGACGACAGCCAGTATACAATATCTAAGAAAAATACTGTCAGCGCTGTAGAATACGCCTCGATAGATCTGATAGTATATTTATAAACTCTCTCCTCCATAAAAAGGGTCAAGGAAAATCGTTAAAGGAATCTTTATCATCATTTGCAATTTAATTTTATAATTTAAAAGTGATGGAAATTGTTTATTGTACTTTTGTAGGAGAGGTAGGTAGGACGATTTAGGAGGAGGTAGGACACGGCGGTATTTCCGCCCAATTGAGCAGTCCGACTGGGGAACTACCTCCGCCCTACAGAATCTCGCGGCTATAATAACTTCGTGTTGTGTTCCCAGCGGTGTGTAGGGTAGCCAGAACTCACTGGAGAATTTGTGCTGTCAGTGGGAAGACTAAAGGGCCTGCTTTGTCTTCTACACTGACGGCACAGAAACTCTGTACTTACAGGGTTGGCAGCGCGACTGTGACTCCTCTGGTGTTACAAACGTCCATAGGCCACGGTAACCACTTTCCATCAGGTGGACCGTGTGCTTGTCTGCCACCTAAGTGGTATAAAAAAAGAAGTTTTATTAAAATAAATACTTTATTGGTTCCTTCAGGCATCTGTGAATAAACTAGGTAGCCTGCGTAAATTAATGAAATAATTTTGTTGTAAAATCCATGTCAACAATTGTAATAAGTAAAACAATGAGAAATATAGAATGTAAATGTGTTCATTAAGATACATACATATAATCACGACTTTATCCCCGGAGGGTTAGACAGAGGTGAATTAACAGCCACATTTCACCAATCATTCAGTCATTGTATTCGGTCCCACGTTATAGGACAACTCCTCCCAATAGGCAACAGAACCCCCCTATTGCCTATTGGAAGGAGCCTATAGCCGTATTTCGGGTACTATTGTTGACTCGAACTATGAATCTGATGCTGGGTCTGGGTTGTATATATCTGTCTAATGCTAAACAGCCCTGTCCTTTAGTCGCCTTGTACGACACCGCATGGGAAGAAATGGGGTGGCCCAAATTCTACTCTGCCGGGAGCCTTTATTAAATACATGAATATTACGAACATTTGTTATTTCTATTACATTTGATTTAGTATTCTAATACAATTATGCTTTACTATTAATAAATATTTTCATTTACCTCGCACCCAAGCTTGAAGTCATATTTAATTCGTTCCACACAAAAAACCATTCAAAACCTAACTAAAAAAATCACTGCAATCAAGTTTATTAAATTGAAATGAAACTACGTAATAATACAACTAACTAACTATGAAACTTATTTGAACAATGCTTTTGTAGAAGGCTTCAATATTTTTGCGCAATTTATATCAAATTCTATACACCGTTTAGCAGACTACTGATAAGTATTAGTAGAGAAACGATATTCTGCGTAAACAAGAATAATAAAGGCGTTTTCTATTAGGCACTAAGAGCTTTACTAACCACAATAAATATTTAATATGCTAAGGAGTTACTTAAGGCATGAATACGTGTTTATTTATAAAAGAACGTATGAGCAGGTTACACAATACTAAGAATTTCCCTCAAATTTACTTATAACTGAATTTAACTAAGAAGACGGTGTTCAAGCTCTCCCCTTATGCTGATGAATGTATTCCTAACATAGATTTTTGAAAAATTGTACGCACGCTTTGTTCCATTCAATAGCTGTAGTTAGGTATACTAATATTATATAGTCATTTACATTTATCTGTCTATTTATCTAACTTCTATCTAATAAAATAAAAGTTAAAATGCGTCGTGGAATTCATCCGCATCGTATGTCTCTTGTGGTAGCGTTCCCAGAAGACTAGCAGCATTGCCACGTTATATGACAATGCTTAATCTTTGACATAAGAAAAGGCTGGCCTTCTGGTGAGAAGCGTCGACCATACGCTTCGCAATCTCCCTAACTGAAGAGATTGCGAGCGCTCTGACCCCACGGTCCAAACGTTTTGACTCCAAACGGCACAAATTCATTATCACCAATGAGAAATTATTAAATGTGAAAGTTTGTGAAGATACTCTAATGTTAACGGGAATAAACGCCATCATGGTATAGGTACATTTGTTGAGTATTCAATAACTAATGACTGAACGTATCTGGCTATAATTTGGAACTAGAATGGATTACTTTGGGCAACAAATAGGCTACTTTTTATCCCGGGAATATGGGTAGTAAGAACGCGATCAAAAATTCATGCGGTCGAATCTGAATGTTTTACTAGTAATATTATAAAGAGTAAAGTTCATTGATATTCACAATACTATGAGTAATATTGAAGATGGAGAAATTTTCACAGTTCGCTGGAAATAAGTGCTACAGACAGAGATAAAATATACAAATACAAAGAACAATCAATTTATACCGCCCGGTTTTTGCTTCAGGGGTTATAAGGGGAGAGGGGTGCAAGGAATTCCGACGTTACCACATCTCCTTACCAAGATTCTTTGTCGTATTTTACTTCTTTTTATTTAAAATTTATGCACACACAAAACAAACATAAGACAAAATTTATATAACATAATATAACATAAACTCACCCCTATATCCCCGAAGGGGTAGGCAGAGGTGTAAAAAAACCTACTTTTCGCCAGTTTATGTTTAGGTCCCAATGTAATAATGGCGAGACATAATTTGGATGGTGAAATATTTATACATTTCTACTAAATATTTCGTCAAAGAAATTTCTCCATTTAAATATTTTTTTTATATTGATTTGCACACACTTAAGATCGGTTAAGTAACCAAAGCCTAATGGCTGAGGTTGCTGACGATTGAGAGGTTGCTAGTTCAAACCCTGGTTTTTAAACTTCCGATGTCGAACTTTACTAGACTATATCAAGAGAATACCTGTCATTCCAAAAAAAGCGTTAGTACACTTACTACAACTGAATTAACATCACTATAGAATTTAAAAAATATTGTCCATGTAATCAAAACATTCATTTCCCAAGAGCATTGATACATGCGTCTGTATATTGAAGTTTAAATTACTTCTCTGAAAGTTGGCGACCAATTTATGTTTTGAAATTATTTCTGCAAACATGCTCCGTGAAATGGTTCACAATCTGATATTGTATCCGTCAGTCACTCTTCCGATCGGTTAAAGTTATTGAGTTGAATCGATTACAATGGAAACGAAATTCAGGTACCTCTTGCGTAAGGGGTGTGGGGCTGATACCTTCAGGCTGACCTGTAGAGGAAAGCACGACATTCACACCGTCAAGGGACGGTGATCTTACGGGTTTCGATGGGTACACTATGTTTTTCACACTCGAAGGGGCCATCTTAAACTCGTACATGTCCCGGGATCAGTCAAGGAGCGAGAGATATACCACCGCCGATGGCCGAAGGGGATGGTTGCTGAGGAAATTTCAAAAGGAAAATAAATCCTCTTGCATAAGTCTAGCTAGTTAACCGTCATGGAGGGAGATTGGATAGCGGTAATATGGTTCTTAGGTCAAGAATGATAATTTAAACTGAGCTAAAAAATGTCTTAATAGCTTAAACCTGGCGGCAGTGCAGCACTAAGATTCAAATTTCAGAGTAATATTTCAAGAAACTGCCGTTTAACATTAGTACCCACATTAGTACACTATCGACGCATGTCTACTTCTAATTCAAGCAATTTAAATGTATTTTAAATAAAGAATTGTAGTCCAAGAAACAATCATCACGTTTTCGGGGAGAAATTGGGGACTCTGTGTTCCCCACACCCGAGGAGAGGGCCAGATCGAGAGAGATGGCCCTGGGTCGGCCGGGGTTCGAGGGATATGTTTGTTATTCGACAACCAAAATCGACCCACAGGCGTCGTGCGTTTTAGTCGGTCGAGTGCGACATAACCTCTCCCACCGGTAATGGGTAACGGGGGGAACCCTTAGGGAAATATCGCACACAAAAAAAAGCATCATCACGTTATATCTTCCGAAATAATTTACTTAATCTTCACCGTTATTGAAAAACCGTCTATTTGTTTCACACTTGACTGTGTATAACTTCCAGAATTCTATAATAAGCCTATTTTTTTACAACACAAAGCCGAACTTTGACGTTTAACAGCCTCTTAATTCAACAGACCGACCCTTATTAACCCTGCGGGCTCCCTAAAGAGCACTTTATGTAGAAAACGTGCCCAAACTCGATGAAGCCAACTTACCTGGCTTGTATATGTACCGGCAACGTACCGCCAACGTCTACGGAGTACGAGTTTCAAACTAGTTATTTTAAAGTTTGCCTTTGTTTAAGCTATATGAATAACGTTATGATGTACCATAAGGAAACTTAATTTCGTGTTAAAAGTTTTAATTAAGAATTATGTTTGCTAGTCTTAGATAGATTTTGAACCAGGTCGTTGATATCTTACCATAAGTTTGCGCTTCTATTTGAATGCAGTCACTGGTGGTAGAAACTTGGTGGCACAAATTTGTCTCAAGTTTCGACCGGGTAGGTACCACCGTGCACTATTGCGAAAAACCCTCCATAGCAATTCAATCTCGGTTGGATTGTGTTCAGGGGTCAGCATGTGCATAGCCGGGCAGAGGTGGTGGTTGTCGCAGCACTAGTGGGACCAGTGGGTCTTGGCGTAGTCTAGTGGGGATGGCGCGGGGCGATGCGCCGAACAGGGAGACCTGTAGAAACGGTGGTGCCGCTGGCCGCCCGCGGTATAGTACAGGGGCCCAACTGGGGTTAACCACCTTGGGAGGCTGCCTCACCAGGCCGCGCATAATCCCGATATGGTTCGTCGTGCCGGTTGGTGACCGGATTTGGGAGCCCGGCGACCATACTCGGGGGGGTACGGGGGCCCTTCCGTTCGGCGCGTCGGCTCTCGCCATGCCTCACATTCATAGATAAAACCAATATCCCGCGCTTTGTCACACGGTGCTGCGGCGGCAATCACTTCTTTTTTTCACGCCTTCTCCCACCCAAACTCATGGCAGCGCAATTTATAGAAAAAGGCAACACAGCGGCTCGTCACACTCCCAAAAGCTTGCTATTTGAGGTGGAGTCCACTAACATCTGTGGGCTCCATGCAAACCTCAACGCCGTCCACCAACACCTAGAGACGGCGAAACCTGCCATGTTTTTTCTAACGGAGACGCAAATACACCGCCCTGACGACACGACCTACTTGCTCTACCCTGGCTATGTTCTTGAGGAAAGTTTTCGTGCAAAAGCCGGGGTGTGCGTGTTTGTTAGGGCGGATGTTTGCTGTCGCCGTTTGCGCTGCCTAGAGGACCCATCCTTCTCCGTCCTTTGGGTACACGTAGACCATGGCCCTACGAGTCAGATCTATGTGTGCCTCTACCGTTCCCATACAGGAGATGCTGAGACAACTCGACTCTTTGAATATCTGAGTCAGGCGGCAGATGATGCGCAGGAGCGATTTCCGAATGCCGAAATGGTATTTTTGGGGGATTTTAACGCCCACCACGAGATCTGGTTGGGCTCCTCCAAAACAGACCATGCGGGAAGAGCCGCCCACGCATTTGCTCTGGCGCACGGCCTGACCCAATTGGTGCACGAGGTCACTAGCATACCAAGAAGGTCGGGCCAAGCACCTTCTCTGCTAGACCTTCTGCTGACGAGTGATCCGGACCGGTACAGTGTATCGGTACGAGCCGCGTTAGGCAACTCTGACCACTGCCTGGTCTGTTCCACGGTGCCTATTACGGCGCCCCCACGACCCGTGCGGGGGAAGCGGCGTCTCTGGCACTACTCGTCAGCGGACTGGGATGGACTTCGTGACTATTTTGCGTCCATCCCGTGAGTTGAGCGCTGCTTTGAAGGTAAGAACCCATCGGATTGTGCTACTGCTGTCGCCGGTGAGATCGGTCTGGGTATGGAATACTATATCTCATACACCGATGTCACCGGTGACCGCGGGGTGCGCCCTTGGTTCGGGCGCGAGTGCGCGGAAGCTGTTGAACAAAAACAGTCTGCGTACCGCGCTTGGGTAAGGGCGCGCGCCACGCGCCATCCCAATCTGGGCCACTTCAAGGCAGCGTACAACAGAGCCACAAAGGTCTGTAGAAGGGCCTATGTCAGAGCGGATGCCCTGCGCATAGCGCGGCTTGGTCAAGAGCTAGTGATGCATCCCACGGGAAGCCGTGGCTACTGGCGACTGGCTAAAGCCGTGCAAGCCAACTTCTGTCAGCCTTCGCTGCCTCCGCTGCGTAACCCTGATGGATCCCTGGCCCATGAGTCGCAAGAGAAGGCAAATCTGCTGGCTAATCTCTTTGCGGCCAACTCCCGAATCGATGATTGTGGTACGCAGCCACCAACACTACCCGACAGTGACCACGCGATGCCTGATATCCATATCAGGCAACGCGATGTCCGTGCAGTGCTGCAATCACTCGATGTCCGGAAAGCCAGTGGTCCGGATGGTATTCCAGCGGTAGTTTTGAAAAAATGTGCAGCGGAGTTGTCTCCAATGCTTACGCGCCTGTACCGGCTATCCTACAGTTCGGGTACAGTGCCTTTGCCTTGGAAAGAGGCGAATGTTCAGCCGATTCCCAAGAAGGGGGATCGCTCGGAGCCAGCCAACTATCGACCCATAGCCGTCACCTCAGTGCTGTGCAAAGTGTTTGAGCACATAATTAACAAACAGCTCATGCGGCACCTAGAGGATCACTCCTTAATTAATGACCGGCAATATGGCTTCAGACCGAAACGGTCAACGGGTGATCTTCTAGCATACGTAACCCATCTTTGGGGTGAGGCTATGGACAAGCACGGCGAGTCACTGGCAATTAGTCTTGACATCGCCAAAGCTTTCGATAGAGTCTGGCACAAATCGCTTCTTTCTAAGCTACCTGCCTTTGGTCTGCCTTCTAGGCTGTGCAACTGGGTTGCTAGCTTCCTGCAGGGGCGCCGTATTCGCGTCCTTTGTGACGGACGAGCTTCGGAGTTTCTGCAGGTTAATGCTGGCGTGCCCCAGGGGTCCGTCTTATCACCCACTCTCTTTCTTCTGCATATCAACGACATGCTGTCTACCGGCAATGTTCATTGTTATGCAGACGATAGCACTTTACATGGGAGTTATCATGGACATCCAGCGGCCAAGCAGTCAGATATCGCAGAGAAAAGGCAGCTTCTTGTCACTGAGCTTGACGGGGTCCTGAATCACATTTCTCAATGGGGCTCTGAGAACCTGGTTGAGTTCAATGCCAAGAAGACGCAGGCATGTGCGTTTACAGCAAAAGTATCTTCTTTCCTTCCCCTCCCCACTCTTCAGAGCACGCCACTGCCGCTGCAGGACAATCTCAATATCCTAGGTATGGATGTTCGCTGCAACCTAAATAACAAAAACTACATCGAAAGCATCATCAAAACAGCCTCACGAAAACTCGGAGTCCTGAACAGAGTGAGACGATTTTTCACGCCGGAGCAGCGGTGTCTTCTATACAAGACACAAATTCGCTCCTGTGTGGAGTACTGCTCGCATCTCTGGGATGGTTCAGCAAAGTACTTACTAGATGCTCTCGACAGGTTGCAGCGACGTGCGATCCGCATCATTGGGAATCCCGAGATCACGAACACCCTAGAACCTTTACAGCTGCGTAGAGATGTTGCGTCCATGGCTGTATTTTACCGTCTGTACCATGGGGAGTGTTCTGATGAGCTCTTCCAATTAGTCCCACCCTCCCCTTTCCTACACAGGACAACGCGTGCAGGTCTTAGATGTCATCCGCACACGGTGCAAAACATCCGATCAAGAACCAAGCGGTTCGGAGACTCTTTCCTCTGTCGCACCATTAAGGCCTGGAATTCATTACCAGCTCACGTGTTTCCTTCTTCCTACAGTCCCGGGTCCTTTAAGCGGGGCGTGAAAAAGCATATGATAAGGCCGTCAAGCTGAGTGTCACCATTGTCACACGGTATGTGTAAGTAATGGTGACCCTCTTTTCTGGGATTTTGCCTTCAGCTTACCATCAGGCAAGGCGAAGTCCAATTGACGTGTCCTATATAAAAAAAAAAAAAAAAAAAGAATTCCTCGGTAGGATGCCCATACGTTTATTGTTCTGCTAGATTTGAATTTTTGTACATCTATTCCTCCTTAACCGCGTGGTTCCGGCAGAGTAGTATTTGGGCCACCCCATGTCTTCCCAAGTGGTGTCGTACAAGGCGACTAAAGGATAGGGCTCTTTAATTCTTTATTGTACACAAGAAAATAATACATCAACAGGTAGTCACAAATACATCTTGGTGTACAAAAGCGAGCTTAACTCAATATTGACTTTTCTCCCAGCAAACCTTTGGGGATTAATAGTGCAAAAAAAAGATAACAAAACCAAGTGTACAACAGCAGAACAAATACATATAATATAATGTACCCGGTAGCCCAACCCATTGTGAAGAAACTTAAGAGTTAAAAACATAATCAGGTCCTCTAAATAAAATATTATGATAGCATTCATGTTTTCCTTTTTTGTTTTTAGCTGACTAAGATCAATTGTAGCTCATGGACCCTCAAACTGTGTTTAAGAAATTTGGTTACAATACAATCCACCACCTACCGTCTACCAAGATATCGAAATTCCGAAGTTGCATGAGGAATTGGTCACAACTGATTACGATTACGTAGGAACCACTGACATTTCAAATTTATTCGTCCATTTGCATAAGACGTGAAAGGAATGAATTATGCTAAATGGAAATATACGGAGCTGTAAATGTAATTTTGTCTGCATATTACTGAAAAAAATTTCACTTTACAATTTCAGTCAACGCCCGAGAGAAACTATCGGAGAAGAAGTTGTTATTTTTATAGTGTTTGTATTTTAATATATTGCAACAATAAAACAACTGCTCTTGGTGGAAAAGTTTAAGGACGTACTATAATTATACTACTTCTCGGGAGTCGTGTTTGTCTCTTTAATTTCAATGGGTATGTTATGACGCCTCTGGTGTTGCACGCGTCCTAAGGCCACGGTAACCACTTTCCATCAGGTGGGCCTTGTCTGCCACCTAAGTGGTATAATTTTATACTACAATAATTGCATGATTTTATTAAAAACTATCTTAATTGTTGAAGTTAAGTAACAAATAACAAAAATCAAACAATCAATCAATTAGCCCATCCCAGTCCACTGCTGGACATAGGTCTCTCGTCTTCTTTTTGTTTTCCACCTCTACTTATTGATAAGAATAACCCAACGTATGTATCAGTTTAACCAATTTGAAATACTTTTTCTGAATTGAATATAATTATGATGAGATTCTCAGGAGGATCTATCTGTGCAAGATGTTTCTTGATGTTGAAGGTATCTAAAATAACCGAGATTCTCTTGTATTGATCAATTTTAACATACATACATATAATCACGCCATTATCCCCAAAGGGTTAGGCAGAGGTGAATGAACACCCACATTTCACCTATCATTGTGTTCGGTACCACGAAATAGGGGGGGGGGGGGAGACTATTGCCGTTTTCCGGGCTCTATTGTTGACTCGAGCCATGCATTTGAGGTGGAGTCTGGGCCGTATATATCTGTCTGATGTTAAAAAGCCCTATCCCTTAGTCGCTTTGTACGACACCGCATGGGAAGATATGGGGTGGTCCAAATTTTAATCTGCCGGGAACCACGCGGTCAAGATTCATGAATTGAATGCATTATTATTATTTATTATATACTTTATTGTACGCCAATTACAATATTCATGATACAGAATTATTATTGGTCGATTTTTTGTTAAACTAATAATTTTCTTTTGTTGTAACAAAATAATCATGTTATTGATATTATCAAAGCGTACACACACAACGACAAGTGTAATTATTTGCAAATCACCATGAATTAAATCGTGCACTTCAGCGTATTGTGATACTCGTCAACGTGATCGTAATTATCATGTTTCACATAAATTTTATTAGAAAATTTAACGCCACATTAACCTGGTAATCTTTCTGCATGGGATATACAACACAATGTAAAAAATATTTCCTATACTATATCGTACTTATGTTGTATTATCAAAAATGTGAAAGACTGTGAATATGTTTGCTATTCAATCACGCCCACCTGCTGAATTAGGAACAATGATGGACTATAGTGGTATTGAAAAATAGTGTAGACAGACTATAGTCTGTCTACACTATTCAATTTCAATACCACTTAGGTGGCAGACAAACACGCGACCCACCTGATGGAAAGTGGTTACCGTGGCCTATGGACATGTGTAAAACCAAGGGAGTCACATTCGCGCTGCCAACTCTGTAAGCACAGAGAGTTTCTGTACCGTCAGTGTAAAAGACAAAGCAGGACAAGCTTTTGGTCTTCCCACTGACAGCACTAAAACTCTCCTGTACGTTCTGGCTACCCACTCACCGCCGAGAATGCAACATAAGGTTATTATGGTTACTATAATAAGTTTGAAATAAAACATAGTCTACTACCGGGAGGAACAGATTCCCACGGGTTACGGGAACGGGTACAAACGGACAAACAATAATAATGGCTGACTGATAATATAATATAATATAATTGCTGATGTTCATTTGCATAATTGCGAATCAGAATATTATATTGCCAATTTAACGGTACATATTAAGTCGTGTTCAGTAGATCTGAAATGAATATTATAATGATGAAATTATATTTTGTTAATGAATTCATTAAATTTATGAATGTTTTTGACTGTATTAAATCTGGATAGTTACAATGATTTTATGCTTTTCGTGCGTTAGATATACTATTAATATTAATTATCATTGTTTTTGACAAGTTCAGCTTTAAGACGCGTTGGTACTTTAGAGGTTAACAAGATGATCTAAGGTCGAGAGGGCCTAGTGCAATCATTTTTAAACATTGATTTTTGATGACTCCGCTCAAACTATTGAATGAAATTTTAAAGCATTTAGTACGCTAACTATTCAAATCGATTAAGATAGAAAAGAACCTGTGGTCAGAGCGTTCCCCCTCTAAGGAAAAGATCGTGGGTTCGAATCCCGCCTAGATCGTTTCAATTTTTTTATATCTTAGTCGATTTACAAAAATGTTTGAAGGATTGAAAGCAATCATACTATAGGTACATAGATACCTTTGAATTTCATGACGTTTCGATCAGGTTACACAAGCACGGTATACCGCCATCTGTACGTGCCACGGAACTTGTATCACATATTCTAGTGTAATGTGTAATTGGTGTACAATAAAGACGTTATTATTATTATTATTATGTGCTGTCTTTATTCTCGAAGTGTTTAAGACACTTCGGTAAATTTAATGAAATCACGGGCCTAAACCAAGTGACTTTCATGTTCTGGTAGTACGGGTTGGTTGTTTAAATCTTCTTGGAGAAATTTGCGAACTATGCGGCATGTATTTAATATGGCAGCCTTTTGCATCGTCATATATGTACTTTCGGCTATGTCTATTGATTTGAGGGCTTGTATTAAATGTTTGGGTATCACTCCCGTACCAGAGAGCACCAGAGGCACTATGTAGACTCTATTCATTTTCCAAATTCTAATTAATTCTTCTTTTATTGAGATTGTGGGTGTTGGGAACTGCAATGTCAATAAGAAATACTGTTTTATTTTGTTTGTCCATTAAAGTGATGTCGGGTCTATTGTTGTGAATGGTTTTATCTGTTAATATTGCTCTATCAAAGTATAGTTTATGGTTGGTGCTCTCTAGTACAGGTTTTGGATTGTATTGGTAGTATGGCGTAGGTTTGTTGGATATGAGTTTATGATTGATGGCAAGTTTCTGATGAATGATTTGTGCTATTTGATTGTGTCGGTGTGTGTAATCTGACTGAGCTAAGCTAGGGCAGGCTCCAGTAATGTGTTGAATTGTTTCAGAGTGACGGTGGCATTTCCTACATTTGTCATCTAAGGTGTTGGGGTCTTTAATTATGAATTTCCTGTAGTTTTTTGTATTTACTATCTGATCTTGAATACTTATCATGAAACCCTCAGTTTCGGGAAATAATGAGCCTAGTTTTAACCATTTATTTGATGCTTGGAAATCTATGTGAGCTTGTTCTAAATCGTGAATGTGTCGTCCGTGTAATTGTTTACTACGCCATTTGGTCAATTTCAGGTTTTCTGTATGTTGTTCAGTAGTAAAGTCTTTGCTTCTGTGGGTTAGATTTAGTGGTGTGTAATTTGTGTCGGATTCTACCGTTGCTTTGTGGATATTACTGAAGTTACATTTTTCATAAAAGAAATTTCTTAATTTTTGTACCTGCCCTTCCCAAAGTATTTTCAAGTCTATCATCCCTCTGCCGCCATTCTGTCTTTTTACGGTCATCCGTTCTATTGCTGATTTAGGGTGGAGGTAGAGGTGTTTTGTGAGTGTTGTCCTAGATTTTATTTCTAATTGGTTTATATCCGTGAAGGTCCATTTGACAATTCCAAAAGAGTAAGTCAGTACAGGTATTGCATATGTATTGATTGCTTTAAATAAGTTTTTTGAGTAAAGTGACCTTTTGTTTATTTGGTTTAGTCTACGTATATATTCTTGGCTTAAATCTTTTTTAATTTCTGTGTGATTTATTGTTTTTCCTTGATGTAACCCTAAATATTTATATCTGTCATTTTCCTCCATTGTTGTGAATCTAATGTGTCCAGGTGAGTTTTCATTACTATCACTTTGGTTGTTGTTACTTACTTTACCTTTGTGTAAGTGAAGTGTTTTGCATTTGTCTAAGCCAAACGCCATATTGATATCGGTGCTAAACTGAGATGTGATTCTTATGAGCTCATTCATTTCTTTTTCAGATTTGGTGAAAATTTTGATGTCATCCATGTACATAAGGTGATTGATTGTAGTGTATGGTGTTAATTTATATCCGTGATTTGTGTTATTTAAAAGGTTAGATAATGGATTAAGGGCCAAGCAGAACCAGATTGGACTTAGTGAATCGCCCTGGAAGATGCCATTTTCGATTGGAATTTCTTCTGTTGTGATCGTTGTTGAGTTAATAGTTAGTGATAGCGAAGTCCTCCAATCAGACATAACACCTTTTAGAAAATTTATTATGTTTGGATTTATTTTGTAGATTTGTAAGATATGTATGAGCCATGTGTGAGGTACACTATCAAAGGCTTTTTTGTAGTCTATGTAAGTTAAATGTAAGTTTCTATTATGAGTAGTTGCATGTTTTAGAATGGTAGAATCAATAATTAATTGCTCCTTGCATCCCATATGTTTCTGCCTGCACCCTTTTTGTTCTTCTGCCAGTATGTTATTAAGTTCTATGTGTCTATTGATTTTATGAGTAATGCAGGATGTTATTAACTTATAAAGTGTAGGCAAGCAAGTTATAGGGCGGTACTGAGATGGGTCAGAGGTGTTACAGCTTTTAGGGAGCATGTATGTTATACCTTTCGTTGTAAACTTTGGCAGGTCTTCTGATCCTTTTATGATGTTGCAGATATTTTTCCCAAGTATATCATGAAAAATGGTTAGTTTTTTGTACCAGAAATTGTGGACACCATCAATGCCCGCTGCTTTCCAGTTTTTCATCTTTTTTGTGACCTCTTCAATATCGGTGCCAGTAATATCGTCAAATTCCATCGGTTCAATAGTTTTTGATTTTTCTATTTCCTTATTTATCCAGTCAGCGTTCTCATTATGTAGACTCTGTTTCTTCCATAGATCAGTCCAGTAGTATTTGAGTTCAGTTTCTGTAGGTAGGCCTGATAGTTTGGTGTTTGATTTTTCATTTAGTGATCTGTAGAATGATTTTTCATTAGTTGTAAATAGCTTGTTGTCAGTCTTCCTCTGCATTGATTTTTTGTACCGAGCTAATCTTTGTGATTTTAAACACAGCTTCTGTTTTAATGTGTCTAAGTACTCTTCGGGTCTGATATTATTCTTCTCGTGCGTAGAGTGTACTTTTGTTTTTTCAAATATTTTATTAACTCTATTGACTAATTTTTTACCTCTGTTATTATAAATGTATTGTGTTAACCTACCAATATCACATCGTAAATTTTTGATGTCAATTTCTAATCTCAGTTGCCAAGCTGGTTTTATAGCCGCTCTTTTTGGTTTTGAGGTGTTAGTAAAAATTTTATACCCTAATTGTGTGCAAATTACCATAGCGGTACAGTATATCAATGTGTGTACATGGGTTATGTCTGAGTCTAAAGAGTAATACTGCCCTAGAATCTGTGTGTTGAATCCATTCACCAGATCATATAGTTTCTTGCCTTCTCTAAGCCGAGGTAGTTTAGGCCTAGCTGATGGATCAGTTCCTGTATACATAGTGAGTGCAGTTTCAAACTGCTCTATTAAGTCTAATATGTGAGGATTTCTGAGTGTTTGATGTGTTGTGCTTTGTGTGTTAGTCTCATTCAGTAGTGGAGGTGATGACAGTGATACAGTTTGTGTTGAAGCGTGAGAGAGTGTAATTGTATTGTGAGTGATAAAGGGTTGAGACGTGAGTGCAAGTGACGACGTTGGTTGACTAGCTTGCTCATGTGAAGGTTCTGGAACTAAGGGCTGAGAAAGATCAGCTACTATATCATTCTGAAAGTTTTCTGCTGATGAGTTTGCTATTATATTGCTTTCCCCGTGTGCTAATTGTTGAGCTACTTCTGATTTAATCTTATTAATTACTTCGTCTGACAAAAGTTTATTTCTTATAATGACTCTTCTTTGATCTGCGATTCTCTGTGATGATACATTTAGGTGTGGGTATTCTAATTTAAATTTATTATAAAGTTTGGTACAGTACATAGTCTTGTCTGTTTCTAAATTTGTTACATAGAAATATGTGCGCATGATGAATATATTAATTTGATCATCCCATTGCATGCGCACTCTGGGTTTCCCAGCTTTGGTGGTCGCAGACTGGGTGTTATTATTATTATTATTATTATGTGCTGTCTTTATTCTCGAAGTGTTTAAGACACTTCGGTAAATTTAATGAAATCATTATTATTATTATTATTATTATTATTATTATTATTATTATTATTTACCTACATAATAAACTTAAATATTTGTTTGAAAATCAAATTAGTTGCACTGACAACTTGATGGATTATTGGTTCCTACAACCCCAATGTAAGCTAAATTTTACACTAGACCACAAAATAAAATACGAAAATATCCGAATATCCGAGAATATTCAGTCTCAGAAATAAAACGGCGGCGCCGCAACATTGACAGCACTTTACTACTCCATTACCAAATTTCTTAAATATAGTAGACTTCCACGAGACATGAATAACAATGAACTCTGTTACACAGATTCTCTATAAAAAATCTAGAATAAACAAATAAAAATATCGTAAAACATAAACATTCTTAGTTGTGCCCTATAAAGCTAGAACGTGATCCTTGGTATCTGTTCTAGAGCTAATTTTAGTTAATTCAGTAGAATGTTATTTCTACTCATGCCTTTGTTACAGGACGGAAATATGTAGTTTATCACTTATACGTAGGTAAGCTCATCTCTTGGAATTAATAACGAATAAAAAGAAAAGAAAGGAGAACTAGAGCAGTTCTAAGAACAAAGGAACACAAGTAAGCACAGTAGAGGCGATTCAGACGTCGGAGGTTGCTCATCAACCTTTGTTTTCTATGAGAGTGAGACTGGGGGTGACCTGGCACCCTAGCAGAAGCAGGTTGGAGCGTCAGTACGATGTGAGTTCACCTTTTCTGAGGGCAAGACAGCGATACCATAGTTTTTACTTCCACATCCGATGGAGTATTTCAAAACCAGTCAAACCTGAGTCAGCCCAGGAACGAGAGAATGGTCTCATGGGCCATCTTACATCCCATTATCTGAATAGCTCTCGGCTAGGTTGTGCAGTTTTGCTAAGTAATGATTCTCGAGATTGCGAGGAATAGAATATCTAAAAGAGGAGTTGCATCTTTTTAACGTCGGCTAAACAGTCCAGTACAGTAAACTCGTCGCCTCCTATTACTCCTATCGAGCAATAAATGATTTACTTACTTACTTACTTACTTACTTACTTACTTACTTACTTACTTACTTACTTACTTACTTACTTACTTACTTACTTACTTACTTACTTACTTACTTACTTACTACGAGAACCCGAAAGACAAAATGTGGGTGTTATTACACTTTTGCATTTATCGATTTTATCCATTTACCAGTTATAAAATAAACTGAAGAAACTGACAGAAGGCTTCCGTCAGTGAGTTAGGAGGTCAGATGCCAGTCGCGCTCATAGAAGCCATATCACACAAACCACTAGAGGAAGAAGTAGAAATCGGGCCCCAGCCTGGAGTCTATGTATAAGACTCAGCCGCAATCAAGAACAATGTTAAGGCGTACTTCGCCACCTATATTTTCCAGTACTTATCTCGTGTAATTTATTATTCTCGCTATTCCAGTCTATGCATGCAAAATGACGGTAATTTGCAATAACGACGTCACATTATCTACAGGGCCATTACCGTGTAAATATATGTGCCTTGACTTCGCCATCACGATGCGATATCGTCAATTTTCCTATAATAATGATAATTTATAGTTCGTAACAAGTTAACCTTACCATAATAATAGCTTAATGCAAAGTAGCTGAAACAGTGTATTTTTTAATGTCAACCGTTGGTACGATGTTCAAAAACAAGTGTAGGGTACAGCATATTCTCCTGGCGGTCATTGATTGGGAGACCTTTCGCTATTTCCGGGGGCCATTTGGGGACACCGTGGTTCCCAAACCCGAGGGGGCCATCTCTAAACAGAAGAATATGGCCTTGGGTCAATCAGGGTGCGAGGAAAATATCATATTGGTCCGGCATCGAGGACCCTAGACTACCTACACATTTAGTCGTTTTGAGTCCGACATAATGATCCCCGCCGGGCGGCAAGATGATTACTATATGAAAAAAGGGCGCGGTACAATATAGTTTAGTGCTTATAATCTATATTTACTGTAAGGATAGTTATTCCCTGGTCGATTAGTTCGGAAAAGATTTAGATAAGACTACATAGTTAGAACATAAACAAAATCTTATTGAGCTATGTCATTATAAGTTATCAAAGCTCAAACATACGCCGAGCGATAGTCTAAGCTGCACGTAATCCATTCGATATTGCAGTACAATAGTTAGAAGCTATTGTTCTCTGCCATTGTCTGAGATTCGATCGTTAAATTTGCTCTGATAGTATTGTATATACTACTAACCTGTGCCCGCGGCACTGCCTGCGTAAATAGCAGTTTTCGACTTTTTTGACCATATCTCAGGGTCTACTAAACCGATTGTTGTTAAATCAAAATATTATTTAGCCTTACCAAGACTTTTCATTATATAATAAGAGGTAGGACATGACGGTATTTCCGATCCAATTGAGCAGTCCTACTGGGGAAGTACCTCCACCCTGCAGAATATCATATATATATGGCTATAATAATCTCGTGTTATGTTCCTGGCGGTGAATAGGGTAGCCAGAGTACACAGGAGAGTTTTTGTGCTGTCAATGCGGTAGACCAAAGGCTTGTCCTGATTTTTTGTTCTGCACTGACGGCACTACCCTGGTGTTACACACGTTCATAAGTCACGGTAACCACTTTCTATCAAGTGAGGCGCGTACTTGTCTGCTACCTAGGTAGTGTAAAAAAATAAAATAATCCGTTCAGTTGGTAATTTTTGCGTCCATTGCCGACAAACACACAACATAACACAAGTATTTTTTTTTACACAATCCTTTTACAGTTATATACTTCTTGCTTCTTAACTATCTAATAAAGTTTTCGTCTGTGTACGTAAAGAATATATGAAAGACATTTAAGACAATATTTTTAATAAATTATTTTCGAATCCCTTTCTTTCATCGACGAAATTGAACCGGCTAGACGTCTGGATGACAATCGTCAAATTTTCAAACCGTCAATATGCTGTTATTTTATTATGTTCTTAGTTTATTGGTACTTAAGTGAACATTTGTGACCTTTATTTTATCGCAGCAAACTTACCATTCTTATAGATTTATAAATCTATGGATTTATACCGTTTATATAAAACTAGCAGATATTTTTCTTTTAAATACACCTTGTCGTTAAGAACGAACATATGTTTTTCCAATTTCGGTGCCAGTTTGAAGAAAATATCTGTCATATATATTTTTACTTATGTCTCTTATGATACCTATGTCACCATTAAAGGGGCCTTGGGTCGGTCAGGGTGCGAGGTATATGCCTGTCAACCTCAATTTCGGCAAATAAAAACGACCGTGCAACTAAAAACAAAGGTGCCGTGCGTTTTAGTCGGTTCGAGTCCGATATAACCTCTTCCACCGGCTCCGGCGGGGGGCTTTCCGTGGTGATTATTCGCATGTAATAAATAGGTCACCATAATAGTAAATAAATAAATAAATATTCCACTATATTACACTACGCTATCTAGACCCACGGTAAGCATAGCTTAACTAGCTTGTGTTACTGAATCTAGAATGCGGATAAACATACTTAGATACTTTTTTTGTAAATACGTACACATTATACATAGAAACCAGACCAATGCAAATATACGTATTCATACATACAAAAATTTGCACTGAGCGGGAATCGAACCCGTGCCCCTGCGTAGCAGTCGAATATTCTACCGCTACGGCACAGAGGCCGTTCATCATTAAAGGTTCGATATAAATACTTAGATCTGTTTTTAACATTTAACATTAACTGTCAATCTATGAACAATTGAGACACTACAGTCCTTTGAGAACACATAAACATGTCTCCTTTGTTACCTAAAGGATAGTCAACCCATCTTCACCTAGATTGACAGTTCAACTTACAACTAGCTCAAAGGTCGACATATCTGTTGTTCATCAAAAAACCTTTAAAGAAACAGGTATAGTTTGGCGTATTCTGAATGTGGTATTTGTCGGCATTCAATTCAGTTAGTCTTCAGAGAAGAAGGTTATACCTCCATACACTTCAAATGTGATACTGTTCACGGGTCAGTTGAAAGGATTTCCGCACGAAAAAAGAAAAAGGTGTCAATTGAATCAAAGTTATTTTCTTTGAAACAGAAATAACTAGTACAAAGAATCGCAAGCTACCTATTTATAGAAAGTTATAAGGTCCAAGTCGTAGGTTTTTGCACGAATATGAAAAATCAATAGCCAATCAGGACGAAACGTGTCGTTCAGTACCAATTTTACTGTCATTTTTATTCTGTGCTAAATATGATACCAACTTATTTGTTAAAAACAATTGCACTACGGGAGTGTTGACAGAAATGAAAACTTAGCCATAATAATGTAGATACTTACATAAAATGAGTATTACATGTGAATTGTCACAGTCGGTGAGATCAATGGGTTTTCCTATCTCAAATAACGTTCTACAAATTTTAAAATTAAATTACAAAAAAAAAATTCAGAGCCTTAAGTAGTTTTCACTTCAGAAATATTTATTTTTATTTTAATAATTCACATTCATATTTCCACCCAATTTAGCAGTCCAACTGGGGAAGTTCCTCCGTCCTACAGAATACCGCGACCATAATAACTTCGTGTTGTGTTCCTGGCGGTGAGTAGGGTAGCCAGAGCTCTTTGGAGAATTTGTGCTGTCAGTGGCAAGACTAAAGGCTTGTCCTGCTTTATCTTCTACACTGACGGCACAGTAACTCTGTGCTTTCAGCCTCGGCAGCGCGAGTGTGCCTCCTCTGGTGTTACACCCGTCCATAGGCCATAAAACAAAAATCTTTATTATACATTAAAATGACATTTATACAACTTAGGAAAATATTATGTACAAAGGCGAGGTTAATTCGCGGTTCTCTTCCAGCAAACCCGGGAGTGCAAAGAAATTAGTAGTAGCATTACGATATTTTTTGCCAGTTTCAGTATTTATTTATTTTCCAAAAAAAATATAGTTAGTATCATTTCTATCAATTTAATAACAGTGTCCAAGAATATTAGTTTTCCTTTCAAATGGCTGCCGTCAATTTTACCTACGTATATCAAACAAATGTCATATACATACTAAATACTGTTCTCTTATTAATTGAAGGATCTTATGCGAAACATTTGGAAAAACACCCAAAACAACCTCACCTCAAACTCAATGCACGCAGAGAAAACGACTAATGAATTGAACTAATTAGTTACAAAATAACGACCGCCAGTCAATAGACTGATAGCCTCACAAGAAAAGCCTATATTTTGACTAAGTACTAAAGACGAGACAGTATTGCACCGAAGAGGAAAAGAATAAAGAAATTGAATGCGATAGACGATCAACAGGCGTCTAAAGAGCATTCAGTGTTCGGTGTGTTAAGTTGACAGTTAACATACGTATGAGAAACCGGACGTGATTCATATAAACATTTATTACAGTACGAGTATCTCAAATAAAATATTATATTTTCTTTCTTTCTTCCTCCTCACATTAATCACTACAGGTGTTTGTTACATAAACGCGCGTATATACATTTTACGAATTTAGTAAAGAGAGTGATGTGGAGTGATAGAAGATGTAGTGATGAGAATTGAGAAAGGAATGTTAAGATGGTTCGGTCATGTTGAGAGAATGGATGAAAGAAGACTACAGGTTGTATGAGGCGAGTGTGGATGGTGCCTTCGGAAGGGGAAGACCAAGGCGCACATACCTGGACCGAATCCGGGAAGTTTTAGAAAAGGTGCAGGTCAAAAG
Organism: Eilema griseolum; assembly: GCA_963662185.1. NCBI lineage: Eukaryota > Metazoa > Arthropoda > Insecta > Lepidoptera > Erebidae > Eilema > Eilema griseolum. The sequence goes on along the minus strand of OY759233.1, from coordinate 24,400,335 downwards.
TATCCTAAACCGACGAGCATGCATGAAGAATGTAATGAGAGCGAATGAAGCGAGAGTAGCAAATGGAGATCTGTGATCTCAATCCATAGCAAAAAGAGGCGTGATCTTTTGTATGTATGTATGTTTACGAATATGTTTGATCTGTTAGGTACGAGTATACTTCATGGTAGATTAAGCGTCTCATCCACATTGCGACCTGAGCCGGTGCTCACTGTGCAGTATGAAAGAAACTTCATCCGCCGCACACTCAAGCTGGGATATAGGATTCTTCAAGAGGGGCATTAGAAGGTTACTTCAGGGTCGGTAGAGTGAGTGTAACGCCCCTGGTGTTGCACACGTCCATAGGTCACGGTAACCACTTCCCATCAGGTGGACCGTGTGCTTGTCTGCCACCTAAGTGGTAAAATAAAACATAATTACGTTTCAGATTAGGTTTCATCTAAGCATTTTAGCTTTAAAGGCTGTAAGCACAGGTATTAATCTGTGCTTACACCCTCATAAGCTGTAAGCAATAGTGCTGTAAGTCCGTAATCCTTTTCTTTATTCTTTCTCTTGATTTGACATACTTAGCTTTCTTGGGTTGTGGGAGTGACTCACGACTGACCATCTCATTCGAAGAGTGAAAAACTTGCAACGCAGCCTCTATGACGATGGTGTTGCTAGAAGATCTCTTTGTAGATATTTGAGAACTTTTTGTACACATTTTTCAGCTGTACTAGAGTACATCATCGAGAGATGAATCCCCGCGACCAAAATCAAATGTCTCATTGAAATTGGCAGTATTTTACCGTCTATAACAAGGTGAATTTTCTGATGAGCTCTTCCAATTAGTCCCACCCTCTCCTTTCCTACACAGGACAACACGTGCCGGGCTTAGATGTCACCCGCACACGGCAGCAATGCAGATTATCTGATCAAGAACCAAGCGGTTCGAAGACTCTTTCCTTTGTCGTAACTATTAAGGCCTGGAATTCAATATCGGCTCACGTGTTTCCTTCTTCCTATAGTCCTGGGTCCTATAAGCGGGGTGTGAAAAACCATAACATATGTAAGTAATGGTGACCCTCTTTTCTGAGACTTTGCCTTCAGCTTACCATCAGGCAGGGCGAAGTCTAATTGACGTGTCCTTTATAAAAAAAAATCACAAAGAGAATTCCTTTTTTAAAACTATGCTGAAAACGATCGCTTTATAGATGCTTACAGCTTGTTGGTTTAGCACAATATTTTCCGACAACACACGAGTTCAGCCGACTGTGACCGACGCTTACATATGACGGCCGATGCCGACGCGTCGGGGCGTAAAAGACCTTTGACATGCTATATTTGTCCATCGAATCAGCTGATGTGAAGCCGATATACCTATTAACTGTTATGAGTAAAAAAATACTTTTAGCAAGTGTGTTATTATTTACATTTGACGGCCTTGAAGGCTTCCGTTACGTAGCGGTAGAGCGTTCGACTGATACGCAGCCGTAGAGCGCGGGTTCAATTCCCGCTCAGTGCAAATATTTATAAGCATGAATATGTATATTTGCACTGGTCCGGATTCTATGTATAGTATGCATGTATTTAAATAAAACCTTTCTAAGTATTTTTATCCGCATTCTAGATCCATAACATAAGCTAGTTAAGCTATGCTTTGATCTAGATAACATTGTGTGCCATTGCTCTACAGCTTCTTACATGTTAAAGTTAACTGTTTTTTCTCTGTAGCTAAATGGTATACGTAAATAATCATTATTAAAAGAGTAATAATAAACCTTTTTATTTGTTGTTTACAATAGTTATAAACTTTTACAGTAATAACAAATCTAAATAAATTGTATTGTATTCTTGTTTACAATAGTTATAAACTTTTACAGTAAAAACAAATTTAAATAAGTTAGCTTAGGTTATGTTAGTAATAAGTAAAAGTGTACGATTGAATAAAAGTAACAAATTATAAGTTGACAAGAACCCCGGTTTGAGTAAAGACCTCCTCCAAAGATGCCTATTCTTGTCGGTCTTGTGCTATGGAACACCAGCTGATCTTTTCAAATCATCTTCGAGGCGGGCTAAGGGTTTTCCCCTCCGTCTCATGCCTGGTGGTCCTTTCCACTGGGTAACTCTTGTGGTCCACTTTCTGTCAGACATTCTTATACCTAAAAAACACCGCAGAGTATATAAGGCGTAAAATTCGAATAAGTTTAAGAAGTAGACACCAAAAATATAGTTGACATAATGTAGGCATAGCGAAAATACCTCTGCTTACATTTTTACCTATACATGGTTGAATTTATAAACAATAATACAATATCGTATATAAAAGAACAAACATAAATACATATCTGAAAGCGGTTTTCAAGATTCATATCGCCTTGCGTGTAACGTAATAATGAATCAAAAGACACTTTATCATATCCTGCATAAAACGTTTTTTAAATCGTCCACACCACAGATAATGTATTTATTCATGTTTGCAGAAAAATATGATACATAAGTGAACTTTTCAGCTTTAGAAAGGATTTTACGTCCTTACGTGTATTGTATCGTTTGTATAATGTTTTGTCACAAAGTACATATACGCAAAAAGGTCTTTTGTATAACGACCGTAAACGCATGCAAACATGTATAGGTTTTGTATTGTTTATTTGCGTTATCCGTTTTTCCCGTCCTAAACTTCTTGGCTATTTTTTACCGCTCGGATGTACCCTTTTTTGGTATTGCTCAAGGGCGTCAAAGAATACGGTATTACAGTAAGGCTTCATGCACACAAGTGTTTTTCTACGAAATTTCTCAATGACTTCTTGGTGAGAGAGTTTGCAGTGGGATTACAACAGGCTAATGGAACTTTTTAAGCTTCATGATGAATCAATTATAATTACGTGATTATGTGACTTCAAAAGTAGATACGAAAACAAAATGAAAAATCATTGCAAGATGAGTGAGATAATCCATATTAGTCGAAATGAGAAAAAAATCTGAAAGTAGGTACGTATCTAATGGTCATAATGAAGAGATACACTACACGGCGATATTTCCGCCCAATTGAGCAGTCCGACTGGGGAAGTACCTCCGCCCTACAGAATACCGCGGTTATAATAACTTCGTGCTGTGTTCCCGGCGGTGAGTAGGGTTGCCAGAGCTCACTGGAGAGTTTTTGTGCTGTCAGTGGGATGACCAAAGGCTTGTCCTGCTTTGTCCTCTACACTGACGGCACAAAATCTCTGTTTCTCTACTGATAAAGGACGCTATAGATTAAAGCCCTGCACATCAAAAACAGTATACCAAATATGTCTGCTAGAATATGTAGTGACCATTTCAAACCTAACGATTTTTATGTAGGTATCAATCAACTAGCCCATCGCAGTCCACTGTTGGACTAGGCCTCTCCCAATGTTGGGAGGCTTTGGCCTACTGTTTCCACGCTGGCCAGACAGGTTGGTACAGGGTTTTATTTCGAGTTTTCCTTCTCTCTAGGGTCTATCTTCTATGGTCTGCGTATGTTTTTATTAGTCGCCTCTTACGACACCCTTCGGATGAGTTGGGGTGGTGATACTTGTATTCTTTCTCCGTCACCACACAGAATAGGAATTTATGTAGGCAAGCATTTCTCGTCTTCAATTTTTTTTTTAATTTCGCCACTGTCGTACAGGAGCACAATTTTATTAATAAATTTTGTTATATAATCTCAATCCAAATGTCAACGATAAGATTGACAAGCACCTTTGACAGGCTGATGTAAGAAACATAGGAGACAACAGTTTATAATGACTCTAAGACAAGCACCAGCGAAGGTGACGCCATCTGAGATTAGTTTTGCCTGTACCTCCTCATTTATTTAGTATATGAAGAATGTAATAACACTCCTTAATGTTAAATTGTAGAACTAGGCTAGAATCAAACTTAACAACATGGCTATTTTGGAGTACCTATTAATAAAGACTAAAACTTGCAGGACAGGAGGTAGGACTCAACGGTATTTCCGTCCAATTGAGCAGTCCAACTGGGAAAGTACCTCCACCCTACAGAATACCGCGGCCAATAACCTCGTGTTGTGTTCCCGGTGGTGAGTAGGGTAGCCGGAGCTCACTGGAGAGTTTTTATACTTTCAGTGGGAAGACTAAAAGCTTGCCCTGCTTTGTCTTTTACACTGACGGCACAAAACCTCTCTCCCTTGGTGTCGCACACGTCTATAGGCCACGGTAAAAAAACTTTATCTTATATATTAAAGTATTATATTAAAGTACACAATATTTTTATTTTTCGATCATCTAATCGTCACCTAACACCTTAATGTCGCTCGACAAACACGTTTTCAAATTGCCACACAATTGCGTTCTTAATTTAAAAGGTGCACAGTCCACCCCGCATGTTTGTCATTTAGATACAGCTCACGTAATACGACCGTCACCGTACGTGACGCGCCCCCTGTACATATTAGATTTGCGTCTATTACAAGGATATATTATGTCCTCTTTTATAGCGAGATTTTGTCGACATTAAATCATTTGAGTGGAATCTGTCTATTCGGTAGTAATGAAATGGACGTTTTGTTGAATTGGATATTTTGGGGTTCACAGAGTAGGGTTGTTTTAACGTGCGACAAATCCCCACGGATGCCCCCACCTCCAGAGCCGGTGAGAGAGGTTATGTCGGACCTACTAGAACGCACTTCGCCTGTGTGTCGATTTTGGATGCTGAAGAAGAGGTTAACAGGCAAATCTCTTGCACCCCGGTCGACCCAGGGCCATCTCTTTCGATCTGGCTCTCTCTTCGGGTGTGGGGACCACAGGATCCCCAGCTCCTCCGCGATAACGGGGAGGTGCGCAAGGCGTACTGCCACCGCAGCCTGCTTCTGCCAGGGTGACAAGCGGCTCTACCCGTCACCCCCAAGTCTGATAGAATATGATTAACATTGAAAAGAATTTGTGGAGGAACGAGGTGTGATGTTCCTCCAACACAAAGGGAGGATCCTCCGACCAGGCAAGGTGATCACGCCTGGCGGGCCGCGGCCCAACGATTGTCGTTGGGTTGAAGTATACATGTTGTCCCAGCGCGAGAACTTTACTTGCGCGATGTAGGATTCGTAGTTTACGTAATAGTTCTGCTTGCTGTCACTAGATGGCGCTGGGTACATGTGGCATCGCCACATCACTCCCCTCCAAGACCGGAGGTTGATTTGCGATGAGTCGGCTGTCTAAGCTCTCTTGATGAGCATGCCATTTCCAGTCTTGAGTAGTTCCGTTTCGTCAGAACTGGACGCCGCTTATTCCGTTAGCGGAACAGTCTTCCTCGCTAGTCCCAGTGAGTCGGGACTACCGCTGGTCCCGAAGACGCGGGGCAAGTGCGGTGCTGCGGTGCTGCGGTCCTGCTGTGAAACGCCTTGAGTTGGAGCTCGAAGCGTCGAGATGAATTCTCGGCGAGCCGCCAGTGGGGCGAGGTGAGTCCTCGGCAGTGACGGGGCGAATCCTCGATGAAGGGAGGTAAGTCCCCCGTGTATTGGGCCGAATGCTGCGTAATGGCTGAGTGCCACGTAGACGGGAGAGATCTCCTCTTCTTACATGGACCGTATGTACGTGCACTGTGTGCCTTAGATGCGGGTGAGGCCGAAGGGTAACCAGGCTGCAACGGTCGCTGCATGCTGTGGTATCCTTGTAAGGGCCGAAAGTGCTGGATGGCGAAGACTTGATTACCGCTCATGCGGAAGAATTGAATGGGATGTGACGATGAGAATGCTGATGATATGCTCAGCGAAGGTTACGTGATCAGATCACGTCGGGGTCACCACTGTGGAGGAACGAGGTGTGATGTTCCTCCAACACAAAGGGAGGATCCTCCGACCAGGCAAGGTGATCACGCCTGGCGGGCCGCGGCCCTACTATTGTCGTTGGGTTGAAGTATACATGTTGCCCCAGCGCGAGAACTTTACTTGCGCGATTCGTAGTTTACGTAATAGTTCTGCTTGCTGTCACTAGATGGCGCTGGGTACATGTTGCATCGCCACAAATTAATGAAATAAGTTTTAAAATTGTCACTAAATAAGTGTTTTAGTTAAACAGAATTGACTGTAACTAGGTTGTTTGATATTATTTTTATCATCTCTAGGTGGCAGACAACACACAAAACAATACGGCCCATTTGATGGATAATGGTTACCGTGGCCTATGGACGTGTGCAACACTAGGGGTGTCTCGTGTTGCTATCCCAGAAGAAACCTTCTAATGCCCTTTTTTAAAACACCATATTGTAGTCGCTTGGGAAAGCCACAGCACGTTCATTGCATGAGTGTGCGTGGGATGAAGTTCCTTTCATACCGCACAGTGCGCACCATTTCCAGTCTCAATGTGTGAGATTGAAATCCCTGCCTATGGCGAGTGCGATGATAGAATGTAGCTGTGAGCATCGTGTCAAACAATTCATTTCAGAAAAATAGAACATAAATTGTTGAAATAGGTATACCGACCTGCAGGCCGGTATACCTATTGGTTGATGCACGAAACTCTGGCGCAGGCTTTCCTTTTAGAACTGAGAGAGGTCAGACGGCAGTACTAGTAGTAAAGTTGACATCATTGTCATTCTCTAAGCCTTTTTGCAACTCAGTTGGGATCGTTTTCCTAATGTTATTAAGATGCGGCTGAACTTCAATATTTTCCATAAAGGGACTACCATCTGACTTCCACAACCAATTGGCGATTTAGAAGTACTGTTGTTAGATAATCAAACTTTTCAACTACCCGCAACGACTGCCATAGATGATCGTATGGCAACTGGGACCGACGGCTTAATGTGCTGTCTAAGTCAGGAGCAAACCAATGCAAATATCATTATTATATTATGCATTCATGCATACAAAATATTTGACTGTGCTGGGATCGAACCCGCGCCTCCTGCGTAGCGGCCGCGTTCACTACCGCCACACCACAGAAGCCGTAGTAAAACCGACATACCCATTCAAAACAATAGGCGGCCTTCGGGCCCCTAACTTTGAACACAACTTTGAAATCGCTGGATGATGATGAAGTTATTGAAATAGATGTTTGCCTCTCCTAATAATAAACAATAGTGTAACTTATTACACTAACATTAGAACCGACTTTGATATACCACTGCAGCAGTATATTAATCTCCTAACTTGCTTGATATATTATGTTCACGCGTTTGTTCCTGCTCACCCTTTTGTCTGAGAGCGGCTACCCTTTCGTATCCATTTATAATGAGACGGTAAGAGTAATGATTTTTTAAGAGGCCTGTGTAACCAACCTGTTGTAAATTTAAATGATTCACAGTAGTCCTTTTGTGAATAAAATTTGAAGCAATTATAAATTCACTTTGCCGATAAATTTGGATGGGGAACAGCTAACATCCAGGATGAGACTTGAACTGTGCTATATATTTATTCTTAATAATCTATTACTTTGCTGGTCTATTTGAGAGTGTCATGAGAGCCATTTACGAAAATCATTTTACACTGAGAAACAATGTTAAAAAATTTGATGGCCTCTGTGGAGTAGCGGCAGAACGTTCGACTGCTACGCAGGAGGCGCAGGTTCAGTTCCCGCTCAGTGCAAAGTATAACATGTATATATTAACAAAAAAAAGTATTTAAGTATATATATCCGCATTTTAGATTCCATAACACAAGCTAGTTAAACTATGTTTACATGGGTCTAGATAGCGTTGTGTAGAATGTTGTAGAACATTTATTTATTTATTTAATCTTACAACATAAGCCCTAAGTCCAGATTGAAAAAGAAAAACTATTTTTAAACATGCAACTCAATGTTACATCTGTTTAAAATACATTTTTCAGTCTGTCTTGGCAGTTTATTTTCTCATATCTCGTAAGAAAATGAATGTAGATAACTCCGCCTATATGAAAACATTCTTTGAAACGAGTACCGTTGAGTGAGCTATCGTACATATAAACATTGAGCTACGTTCGTAACCCATTCATCTTGTTTACTAACCTTGTAACCTTTTTTGTTCTTGTGGAACAATGAACCTTCGTATATCGCACGAATGCCATTCTTATGGAAAACTTGCTGTACATGTTGGCGTTACACGAAATCCAAAATTTCCTGTGGATATTCTGAAATTTATCTTACACATAAACTCTCCGTAGACAATTACAAAGACTGTAAAAAGAAATAATTCAAATCGGTATTGTCGTTGTCAAGTATTGATCTTAGCAACAAAAGCGATTCATTTTTATCTGAATACGTTTTGCGCCAAAAATCGACTCAGCCGTCGTAAAAGATGCCAATGGTCTTACTCTTCACTGTTAGATATATTGAAAATTCTGTGAAGTGGAGAAGAAAACCAGGAAATTGGGCCCTGACATGGAAGCTTCGGATGCAACCAGGAACTGGATGATGATATCGAGAAATTAAATTTGGCTTGCTTATATCGTTCTTTTATCAACACTTTAAAAATTTCATCCTGTCTAATTAAGTGTACTAAATATCTTACATTGACAATTACACTTTAACGTATGCTGAGCGTAACTCACTACGAACTCACCCATCAATTTCAATTTAAACTTTAAAAGAACTTCAACTACCGTCTTTTGTGCTAAGCCAGTAATTAAAAGTTGTTGCCTTGGCCGGCGATCGTGTGATCTTGTCTCGCTTAGATATTAACGGACTCTTAGCATTTTGTATGCAAGTAAATTATAAGGTGCAAACGAGTTAAATTCCGCATTGAACACTGAAGAAAAATAAAAGAGGAATAAGGTACTTTTGCTTTAATTTTCGCAAAAGAAAATTATGCAAAAGTAATTCAACTGACTTTATTTATACATCTCTTTTTTTACACAACTTAGGTGGCAGACAAGCACACGGCCATGTGACGGAAAGTGGTTACCGTGACCTATGAACGTGTGCAATACCAGAGGAGTCACACCCGTGCTACCGAACCTGTAAGAACGGAGAGTTTCCTTGCTATCAGTGCAGAAGACATAATCAGGACAAGCCTTTAGTCTTCCCATTGACAGCACAAAAACTCTCTAGTGAGCTCTGGCTACCCTACTCACCGCCGGGAACACACGACGAGGCTATTATGGTCGCGGTATTCTGTAAAACGGAGGTACTTCCCCAGTCGGACTACTCAATTGGGACGGGAATAACATCGCGTCCTACAAAATCCACCTGAATTACTATAAGTTTTCCGTCTCCTTAACCAGATAGCAAGCACCAGGCGCAAGTAAGAGACCGTAATGAGTTCAGACGAAGCAATTAAAGCTAGCAAGTGGGTCGACGGCTCCAATTTATACCAAGTTATTGCCGAGTGAATTAGATTAGAAACATACGGAAATAACAATGTTGTTAATTCAGATTAAGCAAGGAAACAGTGTTTAACGATATTTTTACGTTTTCGATCGCGTTTAAGTAAATTGTGATTAATGAACTTGTTTGTTTACGTTGACTTTAACGCGATAGTAATATGAATGGTTTTTTTTTTGGAATTCGAGTTACGTACTCTATATGTGGGTAGGTGTGACTGATGTTTTAGTTTAATATGTATGTAGGCTGGATCTTTTATTACGCTTAGTGAAATGAATTAAAATATTTGAAATATTTAGCAGTAAAAACTCTATGAATGTGAGATGTGTATTATAACACGGAGGGAATAAGACAGGATGGAGGCGATCGAAATGTGGTGCTGGAGAAGGATGGAGGGTATTCCCGAGCTGAGCCGAGAGGAGCTAGACAGAAAAAATGACCAATGAAAGTACAGGAAAGAAGGTCGATACTAGAAATAATAGAGAACCGAAGAGGAAAAATGATTGATCACCTGATAAGACATGATTTATTTTTGAACAATATTATAGAAGGGAAGGTGGAAAGAAAGAGGAGAAAAGGTAGAACATTAGGTACGTTTATGGCATAGATAAAAGAAAAGATACAAATTGCATTTTATCAGGAGGTCAAAGGATTGGCGGAGGAGAGAGAAAAGTGGCGATAACTCTACCGACAAGAGCACAGCTTTTAAGTTTAGAGAGAGAGAGAGAGACAGAGAGAGAGAGAGAGAGAGAGAGAGAGAGAGCAGTAAAAGCTGGAACCCCAAAACCACGATGAAATGAATTAAAATATTTAGCAGTAAAAACTCTATGAATGTGAGACGTGTTAATGTAACGAGAGGGAATAAGACAGGATGGAGGCGTTCGAAATGTGGTGCTGGAGAAATATGGAGGGTATTCCTGAGCTGAGCAGAGAGGAGCTGGACAGAAAAAATGACCAATGAAAGAGTACTAATAAAGTACAGGAAAGAAGGTCGATACTAGAAATAATAGAGAACCGAAGAGGAAAAATGATTGGTCACCTGATAACACATGATTTATTTTTAAACAATATTATAGAAGGGAAGGTAGAAGGAAAGAGGAGAAGAGGTAGACCATTAGGTACGTTTATGGCATAGATAAAAGAAAAGATACAAGTTGCATTTTATCAAGAGGTCAAAGGATTGGCGGAGGAGAGAGAAATGTGACGATTACTCCACCGACAAGAGCACAGCTCTTAAGTTTAGAGAGAGAGAGAGAGAGAGAGAGAGAGAGAGAAAGAGAGAGAGCAGTAAAAGTAAGTGAGAATCAGTGTATGAAATGAGGCTCATTATTTTTTTTTGTCAGAATACGTCCTGGAGGTGATATCAACTCTAATATTTATATCTAATAGGTATATTAATTAGGCTAGAAGCAAATTATATTGTATACCAATAAGACCACTTTTATCTTAGTGTGGGTGTTAAGTGTTCACGGTTTCATTCCAGGTTTTTACTACGGAATCCTCTGCTTATTCATTCTTCCTCTTTTAATTAGATTTATATGGCTTTTATCGATGCAACTACCGTCTGTTCTCCCAACTATGAGAGCTAGCCCTAGCAGGTGAACTTGGAAATCTAGGTGGAACCCCAAAACCACGATAGCATATTTACTAATAAGATCTGAAAAAAGAAACAATACGAATACAAACAAAGATTCTTACTGGATTTCAATAAACAAAGACATAGTAGCCATGACAGTAGCATCGCGTGGACAAGTGATCGGACAAGTTCTAACTCTATAGCGGACACTCCTTATCGTCACACCAGTTATACGAGGGTGCGGCACGCGTCACGTACTGTCGAGTAGAAAAGCCTTTTAAGGGGTTCTATTCTTATGCTGTATTTTTCCTGTGTCATGTAATAACTTTGTTACACTATGTTACTTAAAAAGCTTACTATAATGTATTATAGTGGGTGAAAGGAATCATTTTGTTTCCTAATATTGAGGTAAAATAAAGACCACTTACATTGCTTTTAAAAACGCGGAAAAGGCCAATACCTCTCAACATTGGGAAAGGCCTATGTTCAGCAGTGAACGCCAATAGGCTTATTGATTAATTGATTGAAATTGCTTTTAAAAACCTATATACCCATATTATAATAAATGTGAGGGTTTGTGAGGATGTTTGTTACGCAATCAAGCTATTTAAGCAGGCTAAAAGTGGCTGAAATTTGGTACAGAGATACCTTAGGCTAACTCTAGAATAGGTTTTATTTGTCTAGTTTATCACTGGTCCTAATTTATTATTCAACATAAAAAAACACAAAACATCCGATCAAGAACCAAGCGGTTCGGAGACTCTTTCCTCTGTCGCACCATTAAGGCCTGGAATTCATTACCAGCTCACGTGTTTCCTTCTTCCTACAGTCCCGGGTCCTTTAAGCGGGGCGTGAAAAAGCATATGATAAGGCCGTCAAGCTGAGTGTCACCATTGTCACACGGTATGTGTAAGTAATGGTGACCCTCTTTTCTGGGATTTTGCCTTCAGCTTACCATCAGGCAAGGCGAAGTCCAATTGACGTGTCCTATATAAAAAAAAAAAAAAAAAAAAAATATTGACGTTTACTTTTATTTCTCCTTTATTAAAAAATACTTTTCATCGTACAAATTGACAACTTTGTTATAAATGCTGTACTGTCCCACAGTCTTTGACTGAACTGAAGCGTCTCGCAAAGCTAGTCAACTTCAAAAGAAACTAAAAAATATTCCAATCATGTATTATAAGCAGAAAAAAATATTTTAATACACAATTACTACGGAATAATCTTTCCAATAACAGTTATGTGCGCGATTGTCTTAGTTGTTGATGACAAAGACATCAGCAGTTTTTTCTTCCATTTGTTTGATTAAATGCTATGTAATCGACTGTACCGTTGTCACTATACTTAATTGAACTTAAACATACCGATGTTTGCAATACACACTAACGTAATTGGTTAAAATTCAATTTGGAAATTGGTCACGGTAGGCATTGGACAGTAAGTTATCAAAATTATATACGTGCCCACACAGGCAGCCATATTAGCTCGTAGGTATATTGTGCTCCCATTCGTATGTACACAATTAGGTTTATTGTAACAAGGGCTGCTAACCTTGTAATCGGATTCTGAACTGTCGTATTAATACACTAAAGTCTGGCATATTACAAGACGCTAATATTTTAAAACTATACTTTCTAATCAGAGATTTATCTAGAGCAACATAAAACAGGATATAAGTTTTACATACATACATAGAATAGATACATACATAAAATACATACACGCCTCTTTTTCAGTAAATAAAGCTATTTTTACCTGCTAAGATCCCTTTTTAACGTGCGTAAAATCCCCACGGATACCCTTTGGAGCCGGTTATATCGGACTCCAACTGACTAAAACGCACGTCGCCTGTCGGTCGTTCTTGGTGCCGAAGGTTAAGTTAACGTTTAAGGAGGTAGAACACGGCGGTATATCCGCCCGATTGAGCAGTCCGACTGGGGAAGTACCTCCGCCCTACAGAATACCGCGGTTATAATAACTTCGTGTTGTGTTCCCAGCGGTGAGTAGGGTAGCCAGAGCTCACTGGAGAATTTGTGCCGTCAGTGGGAAGACTAAAGGCTTGTCCTGATTTGTCTTCTACTGACGGCACAGAAACTCTGTACTTACAGGGTTGGCAGCGCGACTGTGACTCCTCTGGTGTTACAGACGTCCATAGGCCACGGTAACTACTTTCCATCAGGTGGGCCGTGTGCTTGTCTGCCAACTAAGTGGTATAAAAAAAAAACAGGTAAATCCCTTGCACCCGTCCGACCCAGGGCAATCTCTCTCGGTCTGGCCATCCTTGGGTGTGAGGACCACAGAGTTCCTCACTCGAGGAGGGTCGGATCACCAGCGCGCCGTTGCCGCGGCCTGCTTCTTCCAGGGTGATAGGCGGCTCCACCCGTCATCCCGACGCCTGCGCTCATGGGGAGCGAAGGTCATTTATCGACCTCCGAGACTCGAGTTGCCTCAGTACGCGGACTACGATCCTGATGTACATCTTTCGCATTAAAACATGACATAACGTTTACGTAAAAATAACTAAATATTGTCGTAATGGACTTATTTTTACCTGTAAGTCCACAGAACCCTTAGTTCCTAACGATATCAGATCTTATATTAAGTTCACTGTACTTGAATCAAACTACCAATTGGTACATTGAACTGCCCTCAAGAAATCTGCCACAGAGATGTTCTCACTTCATAAGGCATAACAAAGTATCTGCCAGAGAGATACTTTGTTATGCCTTATGAAGTGAGAAATTCTTGAGGCACGCTTGACTAAAAATCTGGTGAATGTGTTACTCGAACGTTCATGACGTCAGCATCTAGACCTCTTTGAAGTGAAAACGTTTCTGTGAAGTTTTTTTTTTTTTTTATATAGACTTTGTTCACCTCTGTTGGTATTCCAGAGGGCCACAATTTTTTTACATATTTAAGATAAGATAAGATAAACTCACGCCTATATCCCCGAAGGGGTAGGCAGAGGTGCTAGCACCCACATTTCGCCAGTTTATGTTTAGGTCCCAATGTAATAGGTGGCGAACCTATTGCCATTAACCGGGCACTTATAAACCTGCGATAAATACACACATAAGTTCGAAAAGCATCGAAAAGTCATTGGTGTGTGCCATAGTAAAACCTGGGATCGAACCCGAGACTTCGTCTCAGCAGTCCATTACCTATACCACTAGGCTACCGCGGATTTTTTTTAATCTTTTTTTTTACATATTTACATATTTTTATACTGTGTTGTTGTTATTGCGTCTAGGTAGTGCTACCTGTCATTGCATTATACGAAAATATTCTATTGTCATTGCCCTTTATGTACACAGTCTTTTATTGTTCTGTTTATTTCATTTTCTATTTCGTTTAGCGTCGTGTTGTATTCATGTTACATCCACTTGAAATGGAAAATTGGATTTCTCGATTTCTGTCTCAGTTTGCTTGTTTTATTTTTTAAGCAAACGATTTATTGATTTTATAATAAAGTATAGGAGGTCTGGCTGCCAAAATTGTTTTCCAAAAGGATGTTATTGATTTTGATTTTATAATCTAAGTTTATACTTTGGTTACCTACCTAAAGATTTCTTACCAACAAATAACTATTTATTTATATCTCTTATTGCAAATTTCTCAGTCAGCATTAATTCGCTCTTAAGTTACCATTAAATAAGAAAAGTAGTTATGAGTATGAGCTATAAATACTATATGAGTAAATGTTTTCATTTTGCATTATCTTAATTACGAAACTTCTGTCGGCTTCAAAATAAATTAATAAAAATTCACATTCACAACATTTAAGACTTCTACTAGATAAATAACGATAGTTATATACATAAATACATACATATAATCACGCCTTTGTCCCCGGAGGGTTAGGCAGAGGTAAATTAACACCGGTGGTGAGCCTATTGCCGTTTTCCAGGCACTATTGTCGCCTCGAGGCATGCATCTATCTGTCTGATGTTAAACAGCCCCATCTCTTAGTCGCCTTGTACGCACCGTATGGGAAGAAATGGGGTGGTCCAAATTCTTCTTTGCTGGAAACCTCGCGGTGTATGAGACTTTTTTCGTACAAACCTTGTTTTAAACGGATACAAAGCCTAAAATAATATTAAACCATATTTTTTCCAGCATGAATGGTCAATTAGAAGCCTTATCTCCGATCCTTTTATTTCATTATTTAGTAGCTACCAATGAAACTTTGCCTGTTTGTTACAATAACACGGTTCATTTTCTGAAGCGAACACGTCGGTTACAAATTACCTGACATGAAAAGTGACCTCAATTCATTTATTAATGTAGCAGAGCATCACGTTTGATTGCGTGCAATTTAAATTGGATGATATTCCTTCAAATACCTATTACTAGTTCACTTTTATACTACTAAGTCGGTAAACAATAATCTAATAATTTATAAATGTTGTACAAAAGACATCACACACAAAACAAAAAATAAATGCATATCGGTAGTCTTTTTATGCCCTGAAACATACACACATATAATCACACCTTTATCCCCGGAGGGTTAGGCAGAGGTGAATTAAGTCCCACACTTCA
This sequence comes from Eilema griseolum, assembly GCA_963662185.1. Classification (NCBI taxonomy): domain Eukaryota; kingdom Metazoa; phylum Arthropoda; class Insecta; order Lepidoptera; family Erebidae; genus Eilema; species Eilema griseolum. The sequence continues at coordinate 24,384,951 of OY759233.1, read as the reverse complement.
CCAATCATTGAATTCGGTCCCATGTAAAAGGGAGTGAGTCTATTGCCGTCTTCCGGGCACCGGGCACTATTTTTGACTATATATATGTCTGATGTTAAACAGCCCTATCCCTTAGTCACCTTGTACGACACCGCATGGGAAGAGATGGAGTAGTCCAAATTCTACTCTGCCGGGAACCACGCGGCTAAAAAAGTGAATAGTTAAATATGTAGGTAAATAACTTGTATCTTTGATAAGTTCAAATCGAAGATATGTGGCCAGAAAGTGTAAAATTTTTAGAGGAGGTCCAGAATATATATACTGCGATACCTCACCTCATCACCCGCAAACGGCAGGGATTTTTAAGGATTTGTTGTAGTGTTCAAGCAAATCGGTAAATAATGCAAAATCGGGATTTTTGGACTGCCAAAATATAACTATCGCGGGTTATAATAAATACTATTCCTGTCAAAGGACCGTCGCCGCGTCGCGTCGGCAGGCCTGATTAATGCTTACGCGGGCCGGAGTTGGCCCGCGGGCCATACTTTGCTCATCTCTGGTTTAGATCATACATTAGAAACATAAATAAGATCTAATCTTGGATTTGAAATAGAATTTACTATATGTTCCACAACAATATGGATTCTGGAAAACTTGCACAAATAAGAGAAATATGGTTTGATTATTGGCCATGTTACGTATTATCTAGAACATTATTGGTGAAATGTGTAGTACCTATAGAGTATAACGTGTGTATACAATTTTATGAAAGGTATTAACTTATTACTAATACTGCTTATACCTAGTTGGTTCTAAGATGTATGTTCATACATGTAACGCTAACTAACCCTACTGGAGTGCTTCATACAAGAGCTTAGAATTATGTAAACATAGACTTAGTAGGTACGTGCATTTAGAGGGTAGGTAAGCGGATTAGACGAAACTAGCTTAAAGCCGTGTTTGAAACTCCAATTGACACAATATCACGACTTGGTATGGGTTATGATATTGGCTTAAGTGTATACTTTTTTTTTAACTTCCAAAAATTCCCACAGATTTTATCATCGTCATATTGTGTTCTGTGCCAACGTTAAGTAAATACTAAATAGTAACACAGTATGACAGTGTACTGCAAACTTTTCACTGAAACAGTCGAAAAATATCACATCACTATTGTTCACGTTTCAGTTCCTGAATAAACGCAAATACCAGATACAATCATCCGTACCACCGTATACCTACATACAAGTACAATCATCGCACACTCGGTACGCAAATAACAGCGTTGGTATAAAGATATTTTGTTTTCATTCATTATGTGTTTTTTACTTTGTGTTAATTTTTTGACAAATGAGAACCATTATCACTGCCACTTCTAGAGGGAGAAAACTAAGGTGTGAATGAATAAGTATGTGTGCAGTGATATTTTCAAAATACTACATTGTACAGTCAGCATCTGATCGATCTAGAATAGTAAATTAAGAAAGAAAGAAAAAAGAAAGAAAGAAAGTATATATACATAAGAATAGAATATATAAGAAAACCCGGAACAATAATAAAAAAAACAATAAAAGTCTCCCCGGTATGATGAAAACTCATTTCAACATACCAAAAAAAAACACCACCAGCGGACCTACAGCTATTTAGGCGGCGAACGAAGTGCTCAAAAAAATCTTAATTCCTTAGTATTTTTCCCTTTTTGTTCTGTTTTTTGGTACACACCTTTATTTCAGAAGATAATACAATTTAAATCAATAAAATAGTTTGCTCAAGATCGATCCGATGTTGACTATACTCAATACTCAATACATTTATTGCGTTCCATTATGTAGTACAGTTGTTCAGGTTAAAATTATTGTTACAATTATGGACCCTGTCGGGCACAGTCAATGTTTGCGTTATGTAGAACACCATATTATATTGTAACGTGAACCTATCTTCTTATGATGCTCTTCTTAGGCAATAATATTGTAAGTTGGCAAAACTCCCGTGGCGACAGTATATACATTGAGTAGTTTATACTCATTCGGTTTGACTCCAATATACCCAACCATTTTGTTGTACCTACTCTTGCGTTAGTGGTTTTGGAACAGAAAATATAGGCACAATAAATCATTATCATTGCCTGAGCCTTTTCCCAATTTAGTTGGAGTCGGCATTCTAGTCTTTTTTAAACCACTTAGGTGGTAGACAAGCACACAACCCACGTGATGGAAAGTAGTTACCTTGGCCTATGGACGTGTGCAAAACCAAGAGAGTCACACTCGCGCTGCCAACCCTGTAAGCATTGAGAGTCTAACTGAGATCCGACTGAACTTCGATGTTTTTTTTTTTTTAATATATAGAACACGTCAGTTAGACTTCGCCCAGCCTGATGGTAAGCTGAAGGCAAAGTCCCAGAAAAGAGGGTCACCATTACTTACACATACCGTGTGACAATGGTGACACTCAGCTTGACGGCCTCATCATGTGCTTTTTCACGCCCCGCTTAAAGGAACCGGGACTGTAGGAAGAAGGAAACACGTGAGCTGGTAATGAATTCCAGGCCTTAATGGTATTTTCCGTGAAGTAACTGCCATCTGACCTCCACAACCTATTAGCTATATCGAAATTCTGTAGTAAGACCAGTCGGACTTTTAAGAGCTTCAGCTACCCGTAACGATTGTCATAGATGTTCGTTTAGCAACCGAGACCGACGGCTTCAAGTGCTCTTCGAGACCAATGCAAATACCCATTTTCATGCATATAAATATTTGCACTGGGCGGAGATCAAACCCGCGTCTCCTACGTATCGGCCACGTTCACTATCGCCATGCCACTAATGCAGTAAAATGGATAGTAAGTCTACGTGTATCTTTGACATTTCTACAAGCTGAAGCGGCTGTAATGTATTGAAAATACCGTATAATGTATGGTATCTTGGATTAATTAAATATTAATATTCAAGTTTCATTTCCAAACAATCCGTATGATGTAATAATTAATATTAATATTATTGTTTTGGTACGTGATATGTACAAACTAACCCGCCGCTGACCGTTCCCGGCGCAAAAGTGTCCATCACACTCGCCGCGCTTCTACGCTGGATTGCGATGGCCAGATTTTGTCAGGAACGCTCCGGAACTATTATAAATTATTTCATTATAATAAATCTATTGTGTATTTGCGCTAGTTACTGAACTATCCATTTTAAAACTCTCTTCATAGTTAAAATTGATTGTGAATTATAAACACTGAATTTTGAATTAAACAAGGCTACCATTTAACAGACAGCTTCACGATCGAATAAGAAATAATTACACAGTTCCTATTTTATGAAATTACCGACCTAAAATACTTTTATACGTAGATCTCTGTAAAACTAGGTCACAGAACTTACTCTAATTGTAATAGTAAATCTACAGCTGTATTCTTATTACCGATCATATAAACCCCATAAACAGTATACTGGTAGACAGAGCTATTACGAGCTTAATCACTCTTTTGTTTTTATGTGTAGATTGTGTCAGATAATGAACGAATGTGTGCGGACGTGATAGATTCGATGCTATTTCATTTTTATTATTATTTTCATCTATTTTTTGACATAACTTAAGTGACAGACAATCTCGGCCCATCTGGACAATTACACCAGGAGAGTGACACTAGTGCTGCCGATCCTGTAAGAATAAGGAGTTTATGTACCGTCAGCGTAGAAAGACACAGCAGGACAAGCCTTTGGTCTTCATACTGTCAGCACAATAACTCTCTAGTAAGTTCTGGCTATCCTACTCACCGTCCGAAACACAACACTCTTACTTTTTACTAATATAAAAATGTGAAAGTTAGTTACAATGATTGTATGTTTTGAACTCAATCATCTACAAAGGGCTGCTGCTGGCTAATCCCACTGATTTACAGTCTGGCATAAGACATTCGTGGTTCCCGGCAGAGTAGAATTTAGGCCACCACATCTCTTCCCATGCGGTTTCGTACAAGTCGACTAAGGGATAGGGCTGTTTAACATCAAACAGCTCAGAATCAGACACAGATACAAGTCTCGGGTCAACAATAGTGTCCGAAAGACGGCAATAGACTCACCCTTTATTACGTGGGGCCTCTGCCTAAACTTTCGGGAATACAGGCGTGATTATATTTATGTATGTATAAGACATTGGCAACTTATTATTGGTCCAATAGGTTGTACCTATGGGATGCGAAACAGCTATCCGAATTCTGTACGAGTTAGTCAAAGGCATTACCTAGTTCAATGATTTGTATTTTAACAGTAATACAATTTGGCTGTGATAATACCAATAATTTCAATATGCCAAATGACGTCTTCAATTCACAAATGTCTATTGACATCTAGTTAAACGAAATAGATAAATATAAACCTATCTTACTAGATAATCGTGCTGATCTTTTTCTAGTATAAGTACATTTACAAAACTATTCAAATAATACAAATAACATCATTGATCGTCGCATGTGATAGAAATTGTTTATATCGTATTTGGGCTCTTTGAACAGGGGTTTGGAGGGTTTGAAGTTAATGGAGTAGCAGACTTTTCAAATTCATAGGTAATCTTTATTGGATTTAGAGCTTCTAGCTTGAGATTGTCGGTACAAGAACAGTAAGAGATGGTAAACAACATGTGGGACCGATGCAGTAATTACCTATTTATTTATTTTTTATATAGGCGTCGTCTGATGGTAAGCTGAAGCCAAAGTCTCAGAAAAGAGGGTTACCATTACTTACATATACCATGTTACAATGGTGACACTCAGCTTGGTGGCCTCACCATATGCTTTTTCACGCCCCTCTTAAAGAACCCGGGAATGTAGGAAGAAGGAAACACGTGAATTGTTAATTAATTCCAAGCCTTAACGGTGCGACAAGGGAAAGTCCCCGAACCGCTTGGTTCATGATCGGATAATCTGCACCGACATTCATCTATATTTATACCTTAACAGCTAATGTTGACTTTCTGAATGGTCACAATGGGTTTCCTTTCATCAAATAATTTGAAACATGTATGTATAAATAATCTACTGTATTCTTTAATAGTAACTAAGTATATATATATAACGGTTAAGAACTTATCGCGACGTTTCGAATGCGTTGCTGCACACGTGGTCACGTTTTGACTGGCTTGTACAACAATACAATGAAAAATGTGTAATTACTCTTACTCTTAAAGTTTTTTTCTCTCTTTTCGTTTGACTCTTATCGTAAACTTATATACCCTCGAACTTCATTACTATATCCGAAAAGTGAAAAGATTTTTCACAAAATTCTAATATTATTTTAGCCAACGCTATCACAATGATGACCCTAGTCTTTCATTCGCATCTAATCTCATCCAATCTCACACCCACTTACGGCTAGATATAGAAGATATTTCTCGTGTAATTTCACGAGAACCCTCGTGTTTATCTGAGAAACATAAGGTCCTATATCTCGCTCCAGTTTCAAGCACTAATGCTTTCCATTACGTGTCACAAGAAAAGTGTCGTCATTTTCATCGCTTTAATATATCAACTCGAAAATCGTATCAATTTCTGTTTGGAAATTATTTTATTGCGCATTTATTTTCAAGTAGAGATACTTTATTTTTTTTCTAAACCTATAAATAAACATTCAGCAGAATATAGTGTGTAGCGGTAACCAGACCATATGATCACAGAACTGTTTGATATTTTACGTGTTATACAAAAATAGTGGGTATGCAAGTCATCGGATATTTACATTGTAAGCTTTACTATTTCTTTCAATTCCATTTTCAATAGTATCAACATTTACACACACGTACATCGTATCAAAGAAGAATCAAAGAATCAATTTCATTTATTCAGTTTAGGCACACAAAGAGCACATATGAACGTCAAAATGTTACAATTGGGTATGTCAAGAAATAAGAAATAAGAAACTCAGCGAACTATATTAGAACTAGATTATTTTTCTTTTTTAAATTGGCTTTAGTTTACAATTTATTTTGTGCGAGCAAGCAAGAGACTTATGTTGATCACGCATTAACATCTTTATAATACTCATCCACTTTATAGTAACCTTTACTCATTAAAGGTTTTTTCACTTCTATTATAAATTTTTAAATTTACATAAATACACACATACATAATGGTATTCATACAAGCTTAATAATTCATCTTTTCTCCAGTAATCAATATTTTTCTTTCATTCAACCTCACAATAAATTTAGGTTAAGTTGATATTATTTACTGAATACGTTTAAGCGCTATAGTATTAATACAGTAGGTAACATTTTCTGAGGTTCAGGTTTCAATCTTGTTCAGAGGTTAAGCTGGCTTAATTTTGTGAAATACTGGTTACTAAAAATAGTCTAATGATTTTAGATATAAATGAAATTACAACCTGGAAGACGGGAATTGGCTCATCCCCTATTACTTGGGACCGAATTCAGTGATTGGTGAAATGTGTGTGTTAAATCACCTCTGCCTAACACTCCGGAGATAAAGGCGTAATTATATGTATGAAATTGGAATCCTTTAAATCTACTATTTTATAAACTTATTGACCACGCCACGAAGGCTGTTAAAGAATTTATTCGTTGTCTAAATTTCTAATATTGGTTGGAGCTCTGTTGTACTTGTTCACTTATAGCATACTTAAATTGGTTGGGTTTGGTACGGTTCCCAAACCTAATTAAATATGCAAACCCACGTCAGAACTACATAGATATCTCTTACAAAGCACTAAAGTACCAAATTTCAAGACATTAAATGAATTTACTACCTTTATTCGTATGTGGTTCTAACCGTTTGTCTGCAGCTCACGTTACAAATACATTGTGTATATATTGCAGTGCACACAATGTCTTTCTCTTCTACTGATAAATTTGTCACTATACGTAGCAAACGTTGCTATATGTATGCTTAACTTAACCGAGTTAATGCTCTTGGTTTTCCTTTACCAATAATCCAACTAATATTTTAAATGGAATGAAATTTTAAAGCATTTAGTGTGGTAACTATTCAAATTGATTCGAAATCGACAACCAATTGAATCAGGCGGGTTCTAATCCCGTCTGAACTGATGAAATTTTTCTGTATCTTAATATTATGAATGTTAAAGTTTGTGAAGGTGTTTGAATGTTTGTTACTCAATTAAGCACAAATAGATGTACGGATCTGGCTGATATTCAAATGCTTTATTGGGAAACATAAGATATCTTTAACATTAATAAATAATCAATCACCTGTTTCAATTAGTTAATTACGTAATTTTTTATCGGGACAAGGTGTAAATTATCATTGGGGAAAATTATCCCTGGGGAAAACCGCAGATAATAGCTAGTAGTATAATAATTCTAATGAAGACATCTATTCCATAATGACCTAAAATCTTAATCAGAAGCTACAATTGAATTAATAATAATAATAATTAAATTGAGTTAAAGCGTCTGATGAGTTTGAAATGTCAGGTAACAGATTCTGTAATGGTTTAATCTGTGCTTGCAAAGAGTTAGAGTGAATCTGAAGTCATTAGTGAGTTTACGAGACTTTCATTAAAGTTTGACTTATACAGGGTATAATATATTTCTACTGCTTAATTATTCAGTAGGCTGCAATTTTTTTTTATATACATATTAGTTAGTATATTTTGAATTAGTAAGCTATATTAAATATATCGCCTAGGAAACGGTGGTAAAATTAGTTTTAAGCAGAATTTGACGTCAAAAATACGTAAGAAAGTTACACTAAAGTAAAGTTTGAGGAGGAGGTAGGATATGACGGTATTCCCGTCCGAATTGAGCAGTCTAAATGGGGAATTACCTCCCCCCTACAGAATACCACGGCTATAATAACCTCGTGTTGTGTTCCCGGTGGTGAGTAGGATAGCCAGAGCTCACTGGAGAGTTTTTGTGCTGTCAGTGGGAAGACCAAAGGCCTGATTTTTTATTCTGCACTGAAGGCACAGAAAATCTCTGTTCTTACAGGGTCGAATGTGACTCCACTGGTGTTACACACGTTCATAGGTCACGGTAACCACTTTCCATCAGGTGGGCCGTGTGCTCATCTGCCACCTAATTTGTATAAAAAAACACTATTTTGAGAAATATAGAATATGAATTAGTATTTGAATTTTAATTCTTACATGTTCAGTTAGATTCTCTTGAAATTATTAAGTAATCCTTATTAAACCGATATCTACTCTTTAATAAATTCTTTATCAGCTTATGAAAACATAATAAAGTACAGGAGGGGATCTCGAGGGAATAAAACCGTCTGTCCGTCTGTCTATCTGTCTGTCAGGAATGCGTAGTGGTATCAAGTTGAAACTCATATTATATCCTAAGGTCTGTAACATCTTAAAACTACGAAAATCAATCATCTAAGTCAATGTATTCAAAATATATTACGGTTTATATAACTTAAGTTATGGAAACCTCCTGGCTATGTTTTTAAGTATATAACATTGGTGTTCTATGTATAGAGCCTTTAGTCATGATATAAACTATTCAGGATAAAGAAAAATCTAAAAATTAGATACCACATTCATTCCAAGTACCTTTTTCGGAGGCTTGAAACTTTTCCAAAGTATCAAACAAAGAGGTAACCCTCTACCTGGATATTCAATCTTCACGGAAATATTCCCTTTCGATAGCCAAATAAAATATGAAACTGGCGCATGACAGTCACTTTGAGCAAAGGTGTTTTGCCTTTAGTCCCTTTTAGGGCACGTGATGTGGGTATTCAACTAAAAGTTTGACTTATTGTAACGTTATTTTCAATATTACTTTGATACAAGACTTTTACTTTATCTAAGAAACTAGTTAGATATATATTTTTTCATACCACTTGGTTGGCAGACAAACACAAGGCCCACCAGATGGAATGGCCTATGGACGCGAGCTACACTCGTGCTGCCAACCCTGTAATCACAAGAGTTTCTGTGCCATCAGTGTAAAAGACAAAGCAGGACAAGCTTTTGGTCTTCCCACTGACAGTACTTACAAAAACTCTCCAGTGAGCTCTGGCTACCCTACTCACCGCCGGGAATAAAACACGAGGTTATTATAGCCGTGGTGTTCTGTAGGTTGGAGGTACTTCTCCAGTCGGATTGCTCAATTGGGACAGAAATATTGTCGTGTCCTACCTGCTATTAAATTAAATAAGCTATAAGTTGTTTAATAGTTATTTTAGTTATATTGTATCTAATTTATGAATATCTTACAATGATTACTTAACTACAGCAAATGAACAAGTTACATATAAAATCTTCACAGGTAAATAAATTAAACAAAGAGATGATAAAACTTATAATATTATTCTTAATATACGTTCAAATTTGGATCTCTTCCTATGCGGTGTCGTACAAAGGGAAAGGGCTGTTTAATATCAGACAGATATATATAGCCCAGACTAAGCCTCAAATGAATAGCTTGAGTCAACAATAGTGCCCGGAAGACGGCAATAGTTTCACCCCCTATTACGTGAGACCGAACTTAATGATCGGTGAAATATGAGTGTTAATTCACATCTGCCTAATCCTCCGGGGATAAAAGTGACATTATATGTATGTATATATTAAATTTTCTCCGCTACATCTTATAACATGAATCTTGATCTCGGCTTATTGACATTTTTATAGTAGCAGAGCAATCGCGTTCCGGTCACGTAAGCTAGGACTTAGTTTTCTATCTGGATATCTATTAACAGTGCCTTAGTTGTACGCTTTATGAACACTCGTAGAAACAAATGCACCTGGGACGTTCTTCTATTAGAAATCATGTTTGAACATGAAATAAATTATAAAAAATAAAAACCCGACTGCTGTCTAAAAGATCGCAACAAATTTGCTAGCAGGCGGTACCCATTTGCCATTCATAAACCTAAAAGAAAATTTATACTGCCTGCTATCAAACTTGTTTCGATCTTTTAGACAGCAGTCGGGATTTTTATTTTTTATAATTTATTTAATATTAAGCTTTTTAGTTATGATATGACATATTTATAGAAAAAAATATATCATAGAACAAGCATTTTAACATCAAAAATTCACACCATAGTTTTTGTTGACATTTAATGTTTTTTTTTTTATATAGGACATGTCAACTTGACTTCACCTCGCCTGATGGTAAGCTAAAGGCAAAGTCCCAGGAAAGATGGTCACCATTACAGACACTAAGTAATGTTACAATGGTGTACTCAGCTTGTCGGCCTTATCAGATACTTTTTCACACCCCGCTTAAATGCCCCGGGACTGTAGGAAGAAGGAAACACGTGAGCTGGTAATGAATTCCAGGTCTTGGTGGTGCGGCAAAGAAAAGAGTCTCCGAACCGCTTGGTTCTTGCTCGTATATTCTGCACAGTGTGAGGGTGACATCTAAGCCCTGCACGTGTTGTCCTATGTAGCAAAGGAGAGGGTGGGATTAGTTGGAAGAGCTCATCAGAACACTCACCATGGTAGAGACGGTAAAATACAGCCAAGGAAGCAATATCTCTACGCATCTGCAAAGCCTCGAGGGTGTTCGTGACCTCAGAGTTCTCAATAATTCGGACCGCGCGTCGCTGCAACCTGTCGAGAGCATCTAGTAAGTATTTTGCGGAGCCATCCCAGAGATGCGAGCAGTATTCCACGCAGGGGCGAATTTGTGTCTTATGGAGAAGACTCAATATGTTGTAGATATGAGATACCCTATGAGATTAGGGAGATGAACACTTTTCATTTGAGACCCCATTCATCGAAATCCGTCCAACCGCTGGACCTGTAGCAGTGTTGAGCCGATTTTAATTGCAATTAAACTTGTACCTAATTAACCCGACTGTTGTCTAAAAGTTTGACAGCAGGCGGTACCCATTACTTTTTCTTTCGGTTTATCATTAGCAATGGTGTACCGCCCGCTGTCAAACTTGTTTCAACCTTTTCAGTCGAGTTTATTTATATCGATATTTTAGACAGTAAGTTTTTATACTTAATATTTTTATTTTTAATATCTTATAATTCTAAATAAAATTTGCTCAACATTGGCCTGTAGAGGGGTAAAGAGAAAACTTCATACATACATACATACACGCGTAACATATTACCGTCACTGGCAAAGTCTGGTAAAAAGGTTTTTACCTAGCCCAAGGTCCGATTTCTTCTTCTTTTTGACCGATACAGTTTTATGGGGCAATGGTCGTCTGACCTTCTAACATCGTAAAGAAAGTCTCCAATAGAGCAGGTCCTGCTTTGTCTTCTACACTGACGGCACAGAAACTCTGTGTTTACAGGGTCGGCAGCGCGAGTGTGACTCCTCTGTTGTTACACACGTACATAGGCCACGGTAACCATTTTCCATCAGGTGGGCCATGTGCTTGTCTGCCACCTAAGTGGTATAAAAAAAGGTGCTGATTGACAGACGAGTCTCAAGTAGCTTGCAGATGAGGCTTGTTTTGGAATGTCCATACATTTGCACGAACAGTGTCCATACATTTAAAATTGCGGTTTCATTGAGCAGGGCGTGAAAAGATCATCTGTAGTAGCTGTCAAGGTAGTGACCATTATTCTAGGGTCAGCATTTGAAATCACGGACACTATTATTTAGACTGCACCTCAGCTTACCTTCACAGGTGCAGTCAGTTTCACTTTCTATTATCATCTCAGTTTGAGACGGTTATCCAGTCTGCATTGCTTAAGTTTGATGACATGGAGGTGGGGGGTCTCGTTAATGATTACTTAAGCAGTAGTTATTTACTTATCCACACATAATATAGTATGCATTACCCAAACATTAACCAAAAAAAACAAACAGGAATATAAATATGCATATAAGTACCAATGCTTACGTCAGCATTGGTTAGAGATTTGCTTACTTTTATTGAGAAGGAGAAGGTTAATAATAAATCTGCTTACGTAAAAAGGAATACAAAAGTAAATAAACATCTTCAAACAGCACGCATTCTTGTAGCACGTGATAAATAATAGGTCAATTCGAATCGATATAGGTTACACACACCCTGTATGTACTCAAGCGACGTCACGTGGCCGTGGTATTGAATCGAACAAGCATTACACGGCGTTAACTCAACTTGGTTATGGCAAACCTGCTAGTTAAACAGATTGACGATCGTAACCTTGCACTACCTTGCACTTGACTGTTCGAAGTAACACAGAGGAAGTCTACGCATACCTTCCCTATGTGACTATAAATGCAATGGTTATAATTTTCACAGTATTTTTAGTACAACTGCTATAGGCTTGCGTAAGGTAAGGTAAACTGCGGCTTAGGCGGAAGTTTGCGCACGTGATGCACTATTATTTTTTGTTAAATTTTACAGTAGATAACCCGTCGGTGCGTGAATGTATCCACTTCTATGTGCCGGACAGGTACATGCGTGGCGCAGGACGATGACAGCATCAGCTCTAGACTTGACCACCAGCTTGGCACTTTCTTGCATGGAGTAGCCCTACATATAGAGTTGTTCAATACCTAAATGACTTTTTAAAAAAGAATCCAAATGCGGACTTATTCCATGATAAGCCATGTGTCATTGGTACAAGTGTCACTAAATATTTGTGCAATTTATAGCACCTATTTGTATGCTAAATATTATTAATAATGTATTTCAACTCATAATATTTAAAAAATATGTGCATTGGGCATTTTTTGTAGACAATTCGTGATAATTTACAAACGATACCCTGTATTACAAGTCTGTTAATATAATTAGTAAAAGTTTTCACACCCGTAGGTACCTACGAGGTCACTGTTTTTCTATTTCAAGTTCTGTTAGCATTGTGAAATGTGGGTAATTATACATTTCGACTTACCTAAGCTCAACTAGTATGAATAGGCGTTGCTGCAAGTGACTCATGTAAAAAAAAACAAATTGAAAGATAGAAGGAGTGGCTCCCGGAAGAGTACAATTTGGACCACCCCATCTTTTCCCATGTGGTGTCGTACATGGCAACTAAAGGATAGGGCTGTTTAACATCAGACAGTTATATACAGCCTAGACTTAGCCTCAAATGCATGTCTCGAGTCAACAATAGTACCCGAAATACGGCAATAGGGTCACCCCCTATTACGTGGGAACGAATACTATTGATGAATTATGGGTGTTAATGCACCTTTCCTAACCCTCCGGGGAAAAAGGCGTGATTATAAGTATGTAGGAGCTAACTCCAGGCAACGCAAGCTTTGGATGTAACCAAGATTAGCTTTTGGAGAAGCATGTTTTTATAAACTCACGTCATTTCAACTTTCATTAAACCAGTGGCAGTACGTCCGAAAAGAAAAGGCATAGCTTTACAAACACATGCATTTTGCTTCGGACCTTTACAACGAACATAATACGAAGCGAGCCTATTATCATGCTACACTAATTTATACCGAGACACAACAGTAGTTACGAAAACCACTAGTATGCACCTACATCTGGGGAGGTATCCGTGGGGATTTTGCGCACGTAAAAAAAAAAAGTATGTACCTACATCAGTCCGGTGACGTCATAGGCGGGAACTAATGTTCCACATAATCGTAGGCATATACATACATGCTTTGTGGGAGGTCTACCATTGTTAACGTAGGAATACTAGTAGATTCAGCTGACGAATGATGTAACGAGAAAGTTTGATCTGGCGAGCTCATGTCAGTCCATCTTGATGAGTGGCATTGGGATTTGACGTTTATGACATGCTTTGACGACTGTCATATGCGTCAAATCCCATCATCGTCCTATTTTATAATACGCCGCTCAACGAATTGCCACTTGTAGGGGAAAGTCAAGTGAATTGTACCGCCTTTTAAATCGTACCACCTCTAAACTTCTCCTTAAATGACACTTTTTTTCTACACTGGTAGCACTAAACTATACTTCAGGGTCGCTCTGACTACCCAAGAATTTTGATTTACATCTGACAAGAATTGTGTATTGTACCAAAAAAAATGATTTCGGTGCAATTTTACGTAATTTTCATACTCGTTTGTAAAGTAATACGTGGAGATACATTATATATCAAACAAACATCAAAACACCATGAACATTTCCGTTTGCCATCACGACTAATTTATTATAACTTCTAATTGCCGAACTATATCGTTCGTTTTGCTTTCATAACGTTCAGAAACATGTTCCAACCTAAATTATTATCATTTACTGAACATAAGTAGAACATGTAAGACGTTTGTATCAATAAATGAACGACTTAATGTTACGAGAAGCCGTTATGTTCTTCTGGAAGTGGAATATTTGGGAAGGGAATTGGGTGTGAAAAAGAAATATAGCTTATACTTACTGTGTGAAAAAGGTATGAGAGATAAAAGTATTCACGAAATGTTCATATGAGCGCTTCGCTGGTTTTAAATATGTACTGTTATTAGAAGTAGGTACAGAAAAAGTCGAAGCTTACGAGGTTTATTTTCTTAATAGTGGCACTTCGAATAGCTATTTGTGTTTGCTATTAGGCATTTGTTGATTTGGCAAAATATTTAACGTGGCATATTCGTCAAATATTTTTCACATACATCATGCATATTGGCCGCGTGGTTCCCGGCAGAGTAGAATTTGGACCACCCCATCTCTTTCCAAGCGGTGTCGTACAAGGCGACTAAGGGGTAGGTCTGTTTAACATCAGATATATACAGCCCAGACTCAGCCTCAGATGCATGGCTTGAGTCAACACTAGCGCCCGGAATACGGCAATAGGCTCACCCCCTATTACGTGGGACCGAATACAATGATTGGTGAATTGTGGGTTATCTCTGCCTATTCCTCCGGGGATAAAGGCGTGATTATATGTATGTATATATCAAGCATATATAGACAAAAAAGTATTAACTTCACTGTAAAATTTCACATTTTGCCTACTGTTAAAAGGTATATACTCTACTGGTCGTAAAGATTTAAATAAACTCTATAAGTTGTCAATTTGGTATTTGACATATTTGTCAAATAGGTAATAAGGCAAATGCCTTGTCAATTACACTGTCACACATGGTATATTAATAGTAATTGTTTGTCAAATATGTTAAATACGCAAATACGAATAGCAATATGTAGTGACATTATAATATAAAATATATATACAAAGGTATAATCACCCTCACAAGTAATAATAAATAAACGTTCTAGGATATTTTACACAATGCTATCTAGACCCATAGTAAGCATAGCTTATGTGTTATGGATTCTAGAATGCGGATAATGAATGGTCACTTGATTGTAGTTAGAATCTAACTCCCTCAATTCCCACCTCCATAAGCATTGCTTCCCAAACACACCTAAAATAAGGTCTCCCATCTGAGCAAGACTGGACATTGATTTTTAAATTACAATAACGAAACAAATCGCCTGTCTCACGAGTACCTACATTACTCAAAAGTGAACCCATCCATTTTTTTTATAGTGCGGAAATTCCCTCACATTGGATCATCAATTGCCGAGAGTGAGATTGCCTCTGTCATATCCTTCATGCCCCGGCTGACCCAGGACGATAGAAATAGCCCCCTCGGAAGTGGAACTAAAGTATTCCCATCTTACCCCACATATGGTGACGGGTGACTCCACCTGTCACCCCAGACCTGCGCTCATGAAAGATAGAGTAGCCACCAGATGTGAATCCGCCCTAGAGTTTAAAATAAACTTAACATTATGTTGGCTAATCATTTCAATTTTCAAATCAATATTAATAATAATAATAATAATAATAATAAATATTCTACAACATTCTACACAACGCTATCTAGACCCATGGTAAGCATAGTTTAACTAGCTTGTGTTATGGAATCTAGAATACGGATAAACATACTTAAATACTTTTTTTTTGTAAATACATACATATTATACATAGAAACACCCAGACCAATGCAAATACCCATATTCATGCATACAAATATTTGCACTGAGCGGGGATCGAACCCGCGCCTCCTGCGTAGCATTCGAAGTATACTTTTATTGAGTGCTGAGTCTAAATCTGGCATCACTTGTAGATAATGCGGTACGTAAACATGAAAAGGTAATCACATGAAGCTTCAGCTTAAATATATGCACGACAAATATATGCTTAAATATAATAACTTATCGTCATGCTTACAGGCGACAAGGGATTGGCTTCTTTAAGTCATTCGCATGTATATATAATAGATATATATATATATGGCGAAATGTGGGTGCTAGCACCTCTGCCTACCCCTTCGGGGATATAGGCGTGAGTTTATGTTATGTTATGTTATGTTATATATATATATATATATATATATATATATATCTTGTATTGCCACAATGTTAATGTTTATATGAAAGGAAAGCATTCTTAAGGATTACCAAGATAAATGGATATGCCTTGATTTGTAGGTACTTGGAAGACATATGCAGAAATGGTAAAAAATGGACAGCGTGGAAACAGTAAGACAAAGTCTCTCAAAATTGTGAAAGGCCTATGTCCAGCACTGGACTACGGTAGGATAATTGATTGATGAAGATATTTTTAAACCATGGAAAAAATATCTTGTCCGTGCTTCGCTCAGGTAAACTACGTAATCAGACCATGGGCAATAAACGAAGTAGTTGTTACAATTAGGTAATGAATTTATTAAGGGTGATCTAAATTCTACACTAAGAGAACAGTACCTACGCTTACTGAAGAATTAAAGCTACAAACTGATCAATACAGCCATCACGTATAACAGTTCCAAAAGTTATCTTTTTCTTTCTTATCTTTTTATTTTATTCTTCTTTTCTTAAATAAAGATAACTCTGACACGACCACGATGGCTAATAATTAATCAATATAATTCTTCTACCACGTGATATAGCCTTTGTATAATTAACTTAATTTTTTTATGTAAATGAACCAAATTAATATATGAAATGTGTAGGACAAAAAACTCCTGGGACCAGGTTTAATGAATACATAATTAATGTTTACAAAAAAATCGAATGAACCCATATGAATTTTATACGCTTCATTGTTTGAATTTAAAATTTTTTTGTAACCCTGAATAAAAAGGTACTTTTAATAACTTCAATTTTGAGGTTTAATAATGAATGTCTAACAAGAAAAAAATCTTTTTCTTTGTAAAAAAAAAATTCATGACTAAATTGACTGAAAGCACAAATATTACAATAGCAAATTAATCTATACTAATATTATAAGTCTGAAGAATTTTTGTTCATTTGCTTGTTTATTTGTTTGAGCGCACTAATCTCAAGGACGGCCTGTTCCAATTCAAAAAACTCGTTTTAATTTAATGTTGAATAGTCCATCTATCGATGGAGGTTATAGGCTAATAATTATTGGAATCAAACGTTCTGTTTAAAAGATATTACTAAATTACAATGTCAATAAGTCAGCCGGGAAGCGCGGGATGCTCTTCTTACAACCCGGCATCTTAAGACCTGAGACGGCATGCGGTTTTCATCGGCCCGAGTCCGACATAACCACTCTTGATGGCTTACAGGGATGGTATCCAAGGTTAACGTATACACACGTAATAAAAGTTGCAACAGAATCATAATTCCATGCGAACAGAGCCGCGGGCAACAGCTTGTGTAATGGTATTTAGTAGGACTCTGGCAATATTTAATTTAAGATCACTTTAAACATGGAAAACCAATTTATTCTAGAAACGTCCATGGTTAAACATTTGAAATAATTGAATAAGTCTCTGAGCAGTTAATAGCTTCTGCTAAATGATGCTATATTTAGTGGTAGAAACTTGGTGGCACAAATTTGTCTCAAGTTTCGACCGGGTAGGTACCACCGTGCACTATTGCGAAAAACCCTCCATAGCAATTCAATCTCGGTTGGATTGTGTTCAGGGGTCAGCATGTGCATAGCCGGGCAGAGGTGGTGGTTGTCGCAGCACTAGTGGGACCAGTGGGTCTTGGCGTAGTCTAGTGGGGATGGCGCGGGGCGATGCGCCGAACAGGGAGACCTGTAGAAACGGTGGTGCCGCTGGCCGCCCGCGGTATAGTACAGGGGCCCAACTGGGGTTAACCACCTTGGGAGGCTGCCTCACCAGGCCGCGCATAATCCCGATATGGTTCGTCGTGCCGGTTGGTGACCGGATTTGGGAGCCCGGCGACCATACTCGGGGGGGTACGGGGGCCCTTCCGTTCGGCGCGTCGGCTCTCGCCATGCCTCACATTCATAGATGAAACCAATATCCCGCGCTTTGTCACACGGTGCTGCGGCGGCAATCACTTCTTTTTTCACGCCTTCTCCCACCCAAACTCATGGCAGCGCAATTCACAGAAAAAGGCAACACAGCGGCTCGTCACACTCCCAAAAGCTTGCTATTTGAGGTGGAGTCCACTAACATCTGTGGGCTCCATGCAAACCTCAACGCCGTCCACCAACACCTAGAGACGGCGAAACCTGCCATGTTTTTTCTAACGGAGACGCAAATACACCGCCCTGACGACACGACCTACTTGCTCTACCCTGGCTATGTTCTTGAGGAAAGTTTTCGTGCAAAAGCCGGGGTGTGCGTGTTTGTTAGGGCGGATGTTTGCTGTCGCCGTTTGCGCTGCCTAGAGGACCCATCCTTCTCCGTCCTTTGGGTACACGTAGACCATGGCCCTACGAGTCAGATCTATGTGTGCCTCTACCGTTCCCATACAGGAGATGCTGAGACAACTCGACTCTTTGAATATCTGAGTCAGGCGGCAGATGATGCGCAGGAGCGATTTCCGAATGCCGAAATGGTATTTTTGGGGGATTTTAACGCCCACCACGAGATCTGGTTGGGCTCCTCCAAAACAGACCATGCGGGAAGAGCCGCCCACGCATTTGCTCTGGCGCACGGCCTGACCCAATTGGTGCACGAGGTCACTAGGATACCAAGAAGGTCGGGCCAAGCACCTTCTCTGCTAGACCTTCTGCTGACGAGTGATCCGGACCGGTACAGTGTATCGGTGCGAGCCGCGTTAGGCAACTCTGACCACTGCCTGGTCTGTTCCACGGTGCCTATTATGGCGCCTCCACGACCAGTGCGGGGGAAGCGGCGTCTCTGGCACTACTCGTCAGCGGACTGGGATGGACTTCGTGACTATTTTGCGTCCATCCCGTGGGTTGAGCGCTGCTTTGAAGGTAAGAACCCATCGGATTGTGCTACCGCTGTCGCCGGTGAGATCGGTCTGGGTATGGAATACTATATCTCATACACCGATGTCACCGGTGACCGCGGGGTGCGCCCTTGGTTCGGGCGCGAGTGCGCGGAAGCTGTTGAACAAAAACAGTCTGCGTACCGCGCTTGGGTAAGGGCGCGCGCCACGCGCCATCCCAATCTGGGCCACTTCAAGGCGGCGTACAACAGAGCCACAAAGGTCTGTAGAAGGGCCTATGTCAGAGCGGATGCCCTGCGCATAGCGCGGCTTGGTCAAGAGCTAGTGATGCATCCCACGGGAAGCCGTGGCTACTGGCGACTGGCTAAAGCCGTGCAAGCCAACTTCTGTCAGCCTTCGCTGCCTCCGCTGCGTAACCCTGATGGATCCCTGGCCCATGAGCCGCAAGAGAAGGCAAATCTGCTGGCTAATTTCTTTGCGGCCAACTCCCGAATCGATGATTGTGGTACCCAGCCACCAACACTACCCGACAGTGACCACGCGATGCCTGATATCCATATCAGGCAACGCGATGTCCGTGCAGTGCTGCAATCACTCGATGTCCGGAAAGCCAGTGGTCCGGATGGAATTCCAGCGGTAGTTTTGAAAAAATGTGCAGCGGAGTTGTCTCCAATGCTTACGCGCCTGTACCGGCTATCCTACAGTTCGGGTACAGTGCCTTTGCCTTGGAAAGAGGCGAATGTTCAGCCGATTCCCAAGAAGGGGGATCGCTCGGAGCCAGCCAACTATCGACCCATAGCCGTCACCTCAGTGCTGTGCAAAGTGTTCGAGCACATAATTAACAAACAGCTCATGCGGCACCTAGAGGATCACTCCTTAATTAATGACCGGCAATATGGCTTCAGACCGAAACGGTCAACGGGTGATCTTCTAGCATACGTTACCCATCTTTGGGGTGAGGCTATGGACAAGCACGGCGAGTCACTGGCAATTAGTCTTGACATCGCCAAAGCTTTCGATAGAGTCTGGCACAAATCGCTTCTTTCTAAGCTACCTGCCTTTGGTCTGCCTTCTGGGCTGTGCAACTGGGTTGCTAGCTTCCTGCAGGGGCGCCGTATTCGCGTCCTTTGTGACGGACGAGCTTCGGAGTTTCTGCAGGTTAATGCTGGCGTGCCCCAGGGGTCCGTCTTATCACCCACTCTCTTTCTTCTGCATATCAACGACATGCTGTCTACCGGCAATGTTCATTGTTATGCAGACGATAGCACTTTACATGGGAGTTATCATGGACATCCAGCGGCCAAGCAGTCAGATATCGCAGAGAAAAGGCAGCTTCTTGTCACTGAGCTTGACGGGGTCCTGAATCACATTTCTCAATGGGGCTCTGAGAACCTGGTTGAGTTCAATGCCAAGAAGACGCAGGCATGTGCGTTTACAGCAAAAGTATCTTCTTTCCTTCCCCTCCCCACTCTTCAGAGCACGCCACTGCCGCTGCAGGACAATCTCAATATCCTAGGTATGGATGTTCGCTGCAACCTGAATAACAAAAACTACATCGAAAGCATCATCAAAACAGCCTCACGAAAACTCGGAGTCCTGAACAGAGTGAGACGATTTTTCACGCCGGAGCAGCGGTGTCTTCTATACAAGACACAAATTCGCTCCTGTGTGGAGTACTGCTCGCATCTCTGGGATGGTTCAGCAAAGTACTTACTAGATGCTCTCGACAGGTTGCAGCGACGTGCGATCCGCATCATTGGGAATCCCGAGATCACGAACACCCTAGAACCTTTACAGCTGCGTAGAGATGTTGCGTCCATGGCTGTATTTTACCGTCTGTACCATGGGGAGTGTTCTGATGAGCTCTTCCAATTAGTCCCACCCTCCCCTTTCCTACACAGGACAACGCGTGCAGGTCTTAGATGTCATCCGCACACGGTGCAAAACATCCGATCAAGAACCAAGCGGTTCGGAGACTCTTTCCTCTGTCGCACCATTAAGGCCTGGAATTCATTACCAGCTCACGTGTTTCCTTCTTCCTACAGTCCCGGGTCCTTTAAGCGGGGCGTGAAAAAGCATATGATAAGGCCGTCAAGCTGAGTGTCACCATTGTCACACGGTATGTGTATGTAATGGTGACCCTCTTTTCTGGGATTTTGCCTTCAGCTTACCATCAGGCAAGGCGAAGTCCAATTGACGTGTCCTATATAAAAAAAAAAAAAAAAAAAAAAACTCGGGTATCGTTCCTTAGTTACGTATCTAAAGGTACGAAGATACGGTTGAACGCGCTAATCTCCGGGACTACTGTCTAAAATTGAAGGTTTTGGGCTATATGTCATCACGCTACCACTTAAGGGAGCGGAGCAGTGCAGAGCAGTTTCACAATATTTGAAAACTTATTGAAAAACAAGCTGGGGTGGAGCGACTACTAGATTATAAATTTATAGAAATTAATTTGAAATTTATTCTTCACTATAAAGTATCTAGTTTAACTTCGAACACAAATAGAATTTGATACTATGAATACAATAAACACAGTACAAGGCCCATCTGGTAGTAAGTTTATCGCATCCTATGAACCTAGAGAGCGTTTGCTTCTCGCCGAGACAAGAGGATGAGGCAGAACAGAAACGGGAGGAAAGGCTTAGTTGGCAGACTCAATAACCATGACGATAAAGTGAGATAGTGATAACTCAGGTTGGGACTCCATCTGATTGTAGGTCACCATGTCAGACGATATCGACTCTTAACTCAACAGTCCTTAGTTTGACAGCCTCGATAAATGCTTTTTTACGCCATGCGTAAAGTCGCCTATGACAAAATATTCTCAGAATACTTGATGTTATTAAATTCCCACTATCGAAATCACTGCTATGCCATAAAAGTCACCCACGACGACTGTAACATCCTCTCTCAAGTCTCGGGTACTAATACGACCCATGAACTGGCTTAAAACAAAATTGCTAACCGTTCTAATTATTTTCAACTTCATGCAGAAATACGAATAACTAATATAAGCTGATGTAGAATCATTTAAATTTGAGGAAACATAATACTGTTGGGAAACAAATGAAATGATTCCATTCGAAATGTTATTTCAGTTTTCGGCAAGAATTTTTATAAATTGTCATACTAACAATTTGTTTCGCTTGTTTCAGGTAAACATCTGATTTTTTCTCGCTGTCGCTGTTTTATTTCGTGAGGAAAAAGGGATTGAAGAATAATAAAATGAAACAATTGTTGAATGAAATTTTAAAGCATTTAGTATGCTAACAATTGTAATTTGCTCTAAAATGTAAATGAAGGTGGTATGGAAATACTTCAAAATAACACCAGAGTATTTAACATACTCGCGACTGTAAATCACCGGAGGTGTAAAAAAGGAGTGTATATTTGAATGCCAATAGTTTTTGTATCTATAGGTATATTGCCATCTACCGGGCACATTTCCAGACTCCATACAATACATACATACCTACATATATTTTCCCAACATAATATTCCACAAACTTAAAATACAAAAGATCACTTTTACTTAAGACCTATTCGCAAACATAAAATCATTGTAATTACAATGAAAATAATTTGGCGATAGGTTCAATAAATTAATCGAAATTTGATGATGATGGTGAAACGATATCTAAAATCCAAAGAATTAGAATTACATTGATTGCTACAATTACTTTGTTCAATAAACGTATCACAAAACAGTAGCGTTCATTTGCAGAACATGATGAATGGTACAAGATTAACAACGGCTACATGACACCAGAATTGGGAATACTGTGTTCAATATACGTCATACGTCATACGTCACAAGCCAATGCATTTTGAGTTGATGAGTATAGCAATGAAAGTGAATGCAAAATAACACAATAGCTATTTTGAGGAAACATTGTGCAAACTTCGACAAAAATATTTCGATTGGACGATAGTCCAGATATTCTTTATCAGATTTGATCCAATCTGATTGAGTTGTGACAAAATATCTTCAACAATTTTCTTGGGAAGATTTCAAATATAAAATAGTTGAATATAAAATTATATTATTGTAGAATCAAAATATCTAGAAAGTAGAAATTTCATCGTTCTTCTCATAAAATTTCTAACGTTTAAAATCATACGACTTCCGAAGTTTAAGAACGGAACAAAGCTGTCGTTGGACAAATATTGGAATCAAGAGAAAATTGAAATTCTTTGCTCAAATGACTAGTTGAATGAAATAGAAAATACTATCGCATTTCACATTAATAGTTACTGCAATATAATTTAGTACTAAAGAACTTTACCTGCCAAATGATGTTCTACCAAGCGTTCATACTACACAGTCGGGTCCGGTTTATCACCATAAGGACATAGATAAAATCCTAATTAACAAAATTACTTCAATCTATTTAACTACTATCGTATAAATAAATATCGTATAAATAAAGGTTGCCTGGAAGAAATCGCTTCCAGCGATAAGGCCGCCCATTGTACATTAAACTGTATGCATGCTAACTACAAATTTTACTGTAATCTATTGGTGTACAATAAAGAATTATCTATATATGTATATATATAAATTTATATATATATATAGATAATAAATATATAAATTTTTGTAAAAACTTATCATGATTGGAACATTGGAGTTTAATTTAAAAAAAAAAAACATACAAAATCTTGATTTAACATAAGAGCACTTCTATAATAAACGTAATTTATAATACTCAATGGCAAACATTTAACAAAGAAATTGAATTCCCGTATTCCAATAAAGATATCTATAGTAGTCCAAGAATTTCGAAATGTTCAGTTCGACCTCTCATCGAAACGAAGCTGTCTATGTATACAGTATTAATTATAAAGAAATACTCCAAGGCATAGACGTATCGATAGAAACTGGGATGAACATGAATTGTTAGAATTTCTATTATAGAGGTCTTGTTTTTTTCTGTCGTGCTCTGGTCCTTTAAGTGGTAATGAATAATAAATTGAAAAAAAATACTTCTTTCCGCTTGAAACCAATAAGATAATTTGTCTGGTTCTATAAAATGTGACATCCTCAGTGACACATTTTTTTTGCTCGAATTATTGTATTATAGGTACAATTTTCTATAGTGCTACCCACATAGAATATTAATTTCTTTCCTACAAACTACAGGAACCCATTCCCGTAATATATAGTTTATACCTATTCTATAACCAGTTTTCCCCTTTTCTTTGCACAACTTTAGCTATTTTCGTCTATTTTTACGTGATAATGTACAAACACACTTTCGCATTTATAATGATTTATTAGTTGGGACAAATTAAAGGTATTCACTTTAGTTTTAATATCTACGAAACCCACAAATTATGCAGGTGGCCATTTTTAAGTCCAATGCTTTTCTAATATTCAATCTTTCATCTTCAATTTTCCATCGTCTGAAGAGCTTAATTTTGCAACTGCTTGGTATTTGTCCAAGTTTTCGATCAAAAATGGTCCAAGTGTTAAAACAAGTAAAATGGTCACGAATATTCTCATGATTTTAATAACAGGGCTTTATTGTCGACGCGTATTTTTCAAGTTCAAACTAATTGTTTTGTTCCAATGTTTATTTACGTTCTTTGGTTTTCATTATTTTTGTTTTAAGTTATCGTCCGTTTTTTTTTTTCATTAAAGAAAAAGTTATTCATATTTGATATGAAAATGGTATTTAATACAGTTTTAAAAATATTGCAGTTTATAATATTCTTGTTTTGAAATGAAATTTTAAACATTTAGTATGCCAACTATTGAAATCGATTAAGATAGAAAACATTGAATTGGATCGGGATTCAAACTCGCGATCTATCCCCTATAGGAGGAATGCTTTGACTACTAAGCCACCGAACCACGCATAAGTCATCTAAAGCTTCCTATAATCCGTCTTGTGGCGGTTGTCAACAGTCGTTGACAGTCTATAATACGTTAAAATACGTTAAAACGTTTATAAGTCTATAATATGAACAATTTTTTAAAAGTAGATGCTTTAGATAGACTTTTTTTTTACGTGCGCAAAATCCCACGGATACCTCCCCACCGGAGCCGGTGGGAGAGGTTATGTCGGACTCGAACCGACTAAAACGCAAGCCGCCTGTGGGTCGTTTTGGTTGCCGAAGGTGAGGTTGACAGGCCTTTCCCTCGCACCCCGACCGACCCAGGGCCATCTCTCACGATCTGGCCCTCTCCTCGGGTGTGTGGGGACTACAGAGTCCCCAACTCGTTCCCGGAAAACTGGGAGGCGCGCCAGGCGCGCCGCCGCCGTGGCCTGCTTCTACCAGGGTGACAGGCGGCTCCACCTGTCACCCCCAGACTGGCGCTCATGGGGGGCGGAGGTCGTTCATCGACCTCAGACGCCCGAGTTGCCTTCGTACGCGGGCAGCTTGGCTTGCGATCCTTCGTCGCTCCCGCTGCCGCTCCCGCCCCGCCTCCTCCTTTACGAGCATTACTTGCTCGCAGAAGGAGGTCCCGGCCGCCCACGCATCCGCGCAGTGGACCATCGCCGCAAGCAAGGTGGAGAGCGTGAGAACCCCCACTCCCAGGGCCGCCACAAGGTCGCGCCTCGGCGTCTCCCACGCCGACTTTAGATAGACTATGATTCCCGGCAGTTTCATTAATCATAAGAATACATCAAGTATACAAGCAATAGCTACTTCACGTCGATATTAAATAGGAGCGAAGTATGTTGTTAGTAGAGTCGACCCATTCATGCTAGGTGTAGTCTGGTCTATCTCCGAACTAGGAGATTTGCTGTTTAACCTCTTCGAAAGAAGATATTTAACTAACAAAGTATTCCGGTCTAATATCCACATCGGTTATTAACCAGAGTAGAACGAAATTTGATTGTAGTTCGCTACGATAGAAGTGTAATTGATTTATCTGGCAATTTATCAGATTTGCGTTAATAGCTCTAAAATGTAAGCCTAAGTAGTTGTAAACTGAAACTTGTGTGAAAATTTAAATAAACTGCCTTTTATTAGATTATTTCTTTTGTTGAAGGACTTTATCCACAACGCTCCGTTTAATAGATCGTATTTTAACAAGAAATTATTCACTACACAGAATTTGACTTATCACTTTAGGTATAATTCTTTTTAGGGACAATTTTTAAGGAATTTAAGATTATTTTTATAACTTGAAATATCATACATGGCAAACAAATGGATTTGTAAACAACTAATTTAATTGGATATACGACAAAATATATGTATAATATGTCAAATTACACATTATTTTGATGATGGGGAAAAATAAATTAATCCGACAAGGCATACGTGCTTATAATAATAATAAAAGTATTCCTACGATATTAATAGTTTGACTCAAAACATTAAGCTCATAAAATTTTATATTAAATCAACGGCAGTGTTTCGCCAATATTTTAACGTTATAACTAGTATATCAACTGCATTTTGCACATTTTTTTTAATAAGATAATGTTTGCGAATTGTTGTAAGCACCTAATTCAAACTACGTGGCATTATTTTAAACGTGATTTGTGTATCAGACATGACAAAAGTAATGGTCTTGCCGAATCACCTTTGTACTGCCTGACGTTTCAATCAAAAGCAGTATTCTGAATGACATTGATTTTCAAACGCACTCGTAACGTGAGAAGACGGTAGATTTCATTTAGTTAATATTGAAGATAGAGCTGACGCAAAACAAGACCAACATAAATGTGTCAGCTATAACGAACGCCAGTAGTTACGAAACAGTATATTTCCCAGAACAAGGGGCCAAGTTATGTTAACTTGAAACTAGCATGGAAACAGTAGACCAAAGCCTCTCAATATTGGGAGAGGGTTATGTACAGCAGTGAACTGCGAAAGGCTTGATTGATTATGCTTACAGTAAAAAAAAAGGAATTATTTTATTATATTTAAGAACAAAATACATTTCTTTTAACAATTTAGTCCATGAAACGCACACAGGGAAGAATATGTAACTTAAAGATATTAAATCAATTTCACAGCATTTGGAGAATATAGAAAAGAAAGGTGCCTGGAACAACCTATGTGGGTATACTTATGGGTATTGAATAAATACCCCTCGACTCCATCAATGGTGTCATTGGGTGGCATAACAGGTACGCGACCTTGGATATGGATCGAAACGATTATCAATTTTCGAGGCCTCCTATTTTGTGAAATGTGAAACTCCACGATTTTGAGATTTCAACAGTTCCTATTTATTCAGGCTTCGCTCCATCTACAACAACGTACATTATGTAAATTTAAATACTCTGTCTAAGACGTATATTGAACGTTCAATCGGTAAAGTTTCCCAGCGGTATAAGGACAATGAGGTTCGAATTCCGTCCTAAGTGCTCAAGCTACCTATTTTCAATTTAAATTTATAAAAAAGTTAGCAGGGTAAATATGTACTTCAAAATGTACTCGAAAATTTTATCAATCAAACCAACCTTTACAAATAATGAAGATCAATTCATACAGTTCAAATATTTTGTTCAATATTAACCTTCGTGACTCAAGATGACATCAGCAGCAAGACGGTACAACTGCTGGCGCAGTCTATCCTTCAGGATTGAGAAATCAGACTGCAGCTGCTCTCGTAAATGCGGCATGTCTCTTAACCCAGCTTCATGGTAAGAGGAAGATGATGAATTAAGGCCAGCGTCATATCTCGTTTAGCAGCATCGATACATGCACTTTCGCACCACGATTGGTTCTATACGATAGATCCTGATCGTAGGGAGACGGAAACAATACTCGAACTTTTATTCCGCCCTGTGCCACTAGATTTGCCACTGAGGTCATAGAACGGAAAAAAAATCAGGTTTGGGCCATTGTTCTAAAAATAATCTAATTACATACGTATGATGCATTGGCCACTTATGTTGAAGGAGGTTCTTATGGACGGACTTCTAAGCCAATTCGCTGTTGATGCCACGCTTTGAATTGATATCGAAACCGCAGATATCGTTTTAGTTCTAGGTATTTAAATTATCATGGTCACTCACATTAGTATTAAAGTAATCGGGATATGTACCATGTTGTATTGTACTGAGTTTCCGATATTTGGACACTCATGGTACTTGTAACAGCGCCGTAATATCGGAAACTCAGTACAATACGACATCGTTAATATCGCGATTACTTTAATACTAATCGTGTTAGTTACTTATTTTAACTCGGGGTTAAATACTTTTTCTCTATATATTATTAAAAAAATTAGAATATATATCATAAGTTCAGCCTCTGTAGCGTAGCGGTAGTAAACGTGGCCGCTACGCAGAAGGTGGAGGTTCAATCCCTACTCAGTGCTAATAATTGTATGCATGAATATGGGTATTTGAATTGGTCTGGTTGTGCCTCAGAGAGTACGTTAAGCCGCCGATCCTGGTTGCCATACGAACATCTATAGCAGTCGTTAGGGGTAGTTGGCGCCCTCAAAAGTTCAACTAGTCTAACTACAGAACTACT
This sequence comes from Eilema griseolum, assembly GCA_963662185.1. Classification (NCBI taxonomy): domain Eukaryota; kingdom Metazoa; phylum Arthropoda; class Insecta; order Lepidoptera; family Erebidae; genus Eilema; species Eilema griseolum. The sequence continues at coordinate 24,356,499 of OY759233.1, read as the reverse complement.
ATATCTTCAATTGGTTGTAGAGGTTAGGATACAGTCACTTCACAGAAAATATCAAGTAAAACTAGAAAGTCGACCCCAACTATGTTAGGAAAAGGCTAAGAGACTGATGAATGATGATGGGATCTCTGCTTTTTCGCCAAAAATCGTTTGCCCGATTATCACTTGCCAACTAACGTTTCCCAGAATTATATTTCGCAGAATAATCATTTGCCAACTTGTGATTTCATTTTGTTTTTATTACCCAACTTCTCAGTTGCCAATTTTACGTTTGGTCAACCTTTTAGAATGACACTATTCAAAATGCCAACTTTGAAGTAGCGAATGTTTTAGTTGGCATAATATTCATGTAGTTGTTTATTGTTTGTTATGTAAATGTATGTAAAAATGTAAAAAAAAATGGTTACGGCACTTCGCCGGCCGCTGCCGCGGCACGCTCGCTTCGCTCCCTCGGCTCGTGCATTGTTTATCATAATACTAACCTAACCTAACCTAACCGATTCTGTTATTCGTCTAAAAGTTGTCTGGCCTAATAAATAAATTGGCAAAAGATAAATGCCCCAAACGTATTTTGTCATTACAATAATCAGCTTAACAATAATTCTACCAAATGAAACGTTGTCATACAAACATTTGACAATCGTTAGTCGTCAAAGTGAAAAATTGGCGTAACGTTGGTTGGCAAGTGATAATCGGGTAAACGATTTTTGGCGAAAAGGCAGGACCCCATGATGATGATATATAAATTCTTTATTTCCAATGGGGGTTCAGGCAAAACTTATCCCAGACGGCGTCACCTTCGCTGGCGCTTTAGAGCCTATAATCCTATGTTTCTTACATCAGACTATCAGAGGTGCTTGTTAATCTTGTCGTTGACATTTGCGTTGAGATTATATAACAAAATTTATCAATAAAAATGTGTTGTTCCTGCATGACAGTGGCGAATTTAAAAGAAGAGTTGAAGAAGATAAATGTTTACCAACATAAAAATCATCAGGTTTGAAATGGTCGCTACATATTCTAGCAGACGAATTTAGTACCTACCCAATTTTTGATGAGCAGGGCTTTAAAGGGTTTTAATCTACCTAGTCTAGCCATAAATATTGTTACGAAGAAAAAACATTTTTTTTTATTGCAAATAATATTTATTACTTTCACAGTGTGTTAGTTTAATACATAAATATAAAACAATTTGAAATATAAAAAGCTTATTCGAAGTGGTCTCCATTGGCTGCAACACAGTCCTTTAAACGTTCAGGCCAGTTATCAATAGAAGCACGCACTCTTTCCATGGGAAAATTCTTCACTGCCAATCGTTTGGATTGTTTTAGGGACTCCAAATTATCATGGCGTTTAGAGCAAGCCACACTCTCTAAAACTGACCATAAATCATAATCTAGCGGATTAAGATTGGGACTAGACGACGGCCAGTCTTCAGCTCTGATGAAGTCCGAAACGTTCACTTCCAACCAAGACTGCGTGGACCGAGCTTTATGACCCAGCGCTGAGTCTTGTTAGAAGGACCATACTTGGTTAGTGAACATGGTGTTGTTAAGGGGTTTAACTACCTTCTCAAGAATGGTATCTTGATACACTTGTGCCAATGTTTTGATACCTTTTTCACAAAAATATGGCTCAGTCACTCCTTCATAGCTAACACCCCACCAAACCATCACTGAAGTCGGATAATGCCCACGTTGCACTCTGTCGACTAATTGGGAAGCTTCCTTAGAGCTTTGAGCATAAATACGGTAATTTTGTTTGTTAAAATGTTGCTCAATTGTAAAGATTTTCTCATCCGTAAACAAAATTTTTCTGTGACCTCCCTTTGCGTACCGCTTCAGTAGTTGCTTCGATTTTACCACCCTATACTTTTTTGAATTATTAGTTATAAAATGACCGCGGTAGCATAGTGGTATAGGTAATGGACTGCTAAGACGAGGTCTCGGGTTCGATCCCAGGCTTTACCTACATGGCACACACCAATAACTTTTCAAAGTTATGTGTGTATTTATCGCAGGTTTATAAGTGCCCGGTTAATGGCAATAGGCTCGCCACCTATTACATTGGGACCTAAACATAAACTGTCGAAATGTGGGTGCTAGCACCTCTGCCTACCCCTTCGGGGATAAAGGCGTGAGTTTATGTTATGTTATGTTATGTTAGTTATAAAATGACCAGTGCGTCTCTTATAGGCTGCAAGTCCTAAGTCATCTTTTAAAATGCACGACATGGTTCTGGGTGCTATCTTCATCTCCCGAGATAAAATCTTTTGCTTTCGGACAGGATTTCTTCGAATTCTTTCCCTTACTGCTTTGACCACCTTTTTCGTACGAACACTACGTGGACGGCCAGATCTTTTTCTGTCACAAACAGAGGAGGTCTCATTGTACCTATTAATAGCCCGGTACACAAACATTTGACTGATACCAAGCGTATGGAGATTTTTAAAAATTACATTAGGCTCCATACCAACTTTGTGTAATGCAATCACAGCGATTCGGTTTTCTTTATCACCCCACTCCATTTTAATATAGCAAAATATTGTACAATGTATTGGCGCCAAAATTAGAAAACACAATGAACAATCGTATAAAAATGACAGATTCCAAATTCAAATGTAATATCTTTCTAATTTTAATTGTAACAGTATTTATGGCCAGATTAAGTATAGTCTATCGCGTCCGTCTTTTCTTATCAGTAAGGAAACGATGAGGAGCTTTTTTTACATTGAAATGCACTACACAGCGTTTTTTCATTTATTTACTAAAAATTTGTATGAAATTTGACATCAGTAAAACCAGCGATAATTCGCCACCAATCAGGATAAATAAGTAGTGTATCTTCTCATTGTTTTATTTTAAAATATTACATGTATTTTTATAGGTACCAGTCGGTTAGAAATAACCGTTGGTATATAATACTAAGCTGTTGATTGATGTTGCAGTGGCGAGTCCACCGGGCGGCGCGGGCCCACCACGAGAAGAGGCACCTCGCCCGCCACCGCCCCCCGCGCCTCGCAACGGCACCCCTCCCAGTAAGCACGACTATAGAACAATGGTGGTTATGGCAATGGAATAACAATCAGAAAATATCGAAACTGTTCCTTATTCGATTACAAAAATTACAAAGAAATAGGCAATAACGGCGAAAATTCAATTGATGACATAACTATTCACTAAGTCCAACATTTTAAGGTACGCGTTACAAACCAAATAAATAACAGCTTATACTGTTTCTTAGTGTTTACTAAATGAAAAAAATAGTGATCTGAATGAACTTAATAAATACAAATGCAAAAGCAAAAAAAGTTGAATTTAATCTATGTAAATTGAATAAAAGTATTAAGCAATCTTATAAAAGCAAACATCAATCTAACTGTCAAGACCTTTGCTTTACGAGTTCAATATTTTAAATGCAAACGTTCTTGATTTGTATGCCCTCAAAATCACTCAGACTAGACAATTAAATTGTAAAGTTATATTGTTATGCTCTCAGTACATATAATTTCACCTAACATACCTTAAAATGTTTTTCTAATATTTTCAAAGTTTAGCTGTTGTTAGATAAACTGAATATTCATTCAACTACAAAGTTAAGTGGTTTACGCGATAAAAGCTGTTGCAATGGGAGACATAATAAACTCTCAGGGGTAGATACTACAGCAAACAGACAGTAAACACGTTATGAAACTAAGCATTAGAATAGTTTAAGATGAAATTTTATGAAACAACAACTAAATATCTTCATATGAAGGTCTTAGCACTTTTAAATTCAGCAAAATTAGCAAACTACATAAAGAACCTGATAAAATAACTAGTATTATAATGTTTACTCTAGACAATCTAGAAGAAGATTTTGTGATTCCCTGTTGATGTTTTATTATCTTATATATAATAATGAATTAAAGAAAGAAGAAATCTACACAATATTTACTGAATAAAAGACACTATAATAGTATTTGCAAAATTAAATTAAACCTTTCAACTAGGCAGCACAGTGTATTCGTAAACCACACAAAATAGTACAAAATAATCTACGATTTCAAACATTTGTGTATGTTCATACAATCATTCATTCGATTCATTGCTAATTGACGCAGTAAACCATAGCCATAATCGCCATATCTCGTGCACGTTCCGTCAATCGTCGTTTATTTTTGAACTCCTTCGCATCCAGCACATCACGCTTGTGTCATGATTGATATCCGTTTGTAAGACGAAATAATGGTCCAAGCAGACTAAACACAATTTAATATGAGGTTAATCCCCATGATTTACCGATTCTGTAAATTGAATCTGCAAATTTTGAAATTCTGATATTTACTCAATTTCAGTTTCCTTGTGATTAAACAAAGTTGCTACTTAGAAACTAGATTTTGCTATTGAAATCCCAAAGCAATTTTGATATTCTCTTTGCTAATGTTGTCTGCTTGAGACTACAGTCTTGACGTAGTTTTGATGGGATTGTATATTTTATACCAATTTTCTTGTACACCCTTTGCTAGTTACCTATATAACTTCTAAAGTGTTTGTAATTTTAGTAGTTTTGAAACATTGTAGTCTTAGTGTTAAGTGTCTTCTGAATTGCTTATCCTGTAGTTTAGTCTATCCTTCATCTTTACAGTACGAACTGAACAAGTGTTCAGTAAATGTGTAGTAACATTCATTATATGAAGCAGAATATTCTATAGTAATTTTCCTTTTATCTAATCTAAATGATAAAATCATTGAGTTGGAAATAATATCTGAATACAATCACTCTTTTTTCTTATTCATTTCCTTTATATTCAATTTAATTTGACTGAGATCAATGAAAAACAATATTTGGCAATACAGATACATTTCCAGATTTACTAAAATATAAAGTTTCTGATACAGTTTTGTGTTAGTACAATATATTATTAGAAAAGTTCCTATTTCCTAGAATGATAGATAATAATGTTAGTTCGAAATTTCACCCTTGTAATTTACAAGTAACAACAATGTATCTAGCATTTCATTCGTTCCATTCCAAAACATATATTCTGGGAGAAAGCCAAGCAATGTTCCAGTTACGGACATTGTTTATTCAAAAGCTGTTACAAAGTTTACAGGATCGTAAATAAAGGTATACAATAAAATATCCCATCAGAATTTACGTGAGTACAGGATTATGATCGATAAAAATGTAGAACATTATAAAGTATTGCTTTTCTAACAGTACCTGTATGAAAATAGTAAGGGTTTGGATATTTTAATCTTTTCTTTTCTATGAATTTTGTCAGAGATTTTTTAAAATATTCGCACTATAGTGTTAAATTTATGGATGGGCAAAATGAACTTGGAAAAACGAAATGAATTAAGGAATCTCTGCTTCACTGTTGTAATTGAAATCTTAAGTATTATTCCAAGTATTTCTTACTTTTCTTTTTAAATCTTTATGTACTTTTCGATTACTTAATTGTATTAAATTTTGAATAGTTGATAATATTTTATGTACAGATTACAGATGATATTTATATTTTAAAAAAGACTATTCACATATGTCGCAAAAAGCTAGATCCACTTATTGACTTTATGTGTACCGTACATTTACTCAATCGCGTGACTTTTGCGTGAATACATTAAACTGTTCGTGGTGATGATGTTTTTTTGGTATTTTTTATGAAACTCTACAAATATATTTTCCTCAGAAATTTTCGTCTTGTATTGTTGTTTTGTGTTGCATGTTCTGTTTTATACAAAAGGTTAACTCTTCGGCATTTATTTGTATTAAATGTAATTTGTGATTTCAAACTGTGAATATATTATTCAAAATACAACTTTTAATATCCACAACACGATGCTAAAAGTGATACGACTGAATTTAATGAATATATTTTATAACAAATAACATCTACTAATTAAATTGACGATACCTAAGGCGTTCAAGGCACATTAATAAGTATATAATAATAATAATAATTTAGTTCAATCCAATATTCTTCAGAATTACACTACTAACTAAAAAATAATTGCCCATTTATCAAGATCATATTTGCACCATTGGTTTTGCATAGTTCAAAATACAAAAGTATAGTGAACCATATTTGCTTATGAGGATCAAGCACTCAACGCTTTCCAAAAAAGTACGCTTCACAAAACCTCTCTAAACCTTCATGAATATGTAATATCATGGATTGCGATTGTAACTGGTAGGTATCCTGGAATCTTACCGTTATTGTTTCCAAATATCCTGAAATGTTTCAAATATATTTTTTATAAATTTGTAGCACCAATTCCTACAGTCCCGGGGCCTTTGAGCGGGGTGTGAAAAAGCATCTGATGAGGCCGCCAAGCTGAGTGCCGCCATTGTAACACTTAGTGTCTGTAATGGTGACCCTCTTTCCTGAGACTTTGCCTTTAGCTTACCATCAGGCGAGGTGAGGTCAAGTTGGCGTGTCCTATTTAAAAAAAAACCAACGATGATATTCTTACGTTAGTTATATGTAAAGAGCAAGAAACAGAAAAAAGTGGAGAACTAAAAAATGGAAAGTACCTGCTTCTTTAAGTTGAAATTAAATGAGCAATCTACTCCGTTGCTCTGCCATATATAAATTTTCTTTCAATATATTTTGGACTTCAACCAATACATAACCGATTATGGTTCAGTTGCTATTAGGTTGAAACACTTGAGAATACTAAGAAAATAATAACAATTTACCATTAAAGTCCGTATTACCTTCGATACAGCCTTTCTGCACGATAAGAGTTGAGCAAACAACAAGAGAAATTACTATCGTTGTTATTATTTGTATTTACTGCTGCTAACGTAGTATTGACGGCTGTTTCTACATCACTGATCAATATAAACGGACATGGCCGTGTTACAGGTGAACTCGAAGAATTACAGACAGAATATTTACTTGTAGTAAATATTGTATAAATAACAACTTCAGTATCTCTAATAACTAAAGTTAAAGCCACTTATTTTCCCAGGGGCTAAGAAAATAGGATCCTCTTCACACTCATATTAATGGATCTTTATTGCCCACCCACAGTCTCTTGTAGCGAGTGAGTTTTTATGCTGCAGGATAGGGATAGGGTACTGTATAAGTGTGTTCCGTGAGAATTATTCGATACTTTGGAGTTAGACAATTACTTGCGCAAATTATTTATTTATTGTACTGAGTGTGAAATAAGGCCAAAGTTCATATTTTACACGAAATTCGAATTAATATGAAAATTATTTCACAATTATTTCAACAACAGTATATTTCTGTACAAACCAAGTTTACACTTTTTGCACACTGAATTGAATTGGACATTTTACTTATATAGATTACCTAATATCGATAGGTACTTCTTCACCCTGAAGTATTTCGTAAACTTCAATTCTTTCTAATTAGTTTCAAAATCAAGTCTCGGCCAAAACTACTTTGAGACAAGTTTTGGCCGTGACTTGTTTCCCAGTATATGACCAGAATGATCTATATATTCACTATTTTGGGTGAATTTATGAGCGGCTTGAAGTTTCCAATATTAATCTTTTGTATAGGTCATATTACCACCACACAAGTAATCCCAAGCTGGACTCTATCGGTTTTTTTTTTTTTTTTTTTTTTTTTTTACGTGCGCAAAATCCCCACGGATACCTCCCCACCGGACCCGGTGGAGGAGGTTATGTCGGACTCGAACCGACTAAAACGCACGCCGCCTGTGGGTCGTTTCGGTTGCCGAAGGTGAGGTTGACAGGCATATCCCTCGCACCCCGGCCGACCCAGGGCCATCTCTCACGATCTGGCCCTCTTCTCGGGTGTGGGGACCACAGAGTCCCCAACTCATCCCCGGAAACGGGGAGGCGCGCCACGCGCGCCGCCGCCGCGGCCTGCTTCTGGGACTCTATCGGTTACGTATACTACATTAAGTGAAGCGGCTATTTCTATCTAATGTCTCACTTTACTTTTATAAATATTCTTACAAACGTCGTATAATATTTTATTTCCAGCAACCTCATTTCAGTTCCACGATCATATTTTTCATTTCAGCGCACAATGCACAACAGTTTTCCCTGAATAATAATAAGCAAGTGCGCTATTAAATTAGAATTTCAATTCGTCTCGGTAATGCAATTCTGGATAGCACCACCCCTAGAATGGTTGCCTAGCAACGGTGGTGTATCAACATAAGGCAGTGCACGAACTGATAAGATCTCCGTTTATAGGATCGGGTTTCAATGTATGTATTGAGGGGAGTAATAAGGTAATATTACATGTTCTCCAATTCATATAGATTAAGGTAGAATATCCTTCCTCAAACGCGCATATTGTGGAACGACCACGTCGGCATGATTTACCCAGGAGATTACAGTTTGGGATTTTTCGAAAGCGACATAAAAAGATTTTTAACGATCAGCGCGCGAGTGACACCCTTTGTATGAATAGCGTCCGTTTTTTGTAACTGTGGTCGTAAGGTTAGGCAGAGTTGTTTTCATGTTTTACCTATTGCTGTCTACAGGGCATATTTCTAAACTCCATGTTCGTACTGGGAACTTGTTAAAAAATCAAATTATATCCAAAAAATTTTGTGATGAGGGAATTAATAGTTTTTACTGCCGCATTTGGTATCGTTAAAGGAAATTGTAAGAATTTATCATGTACTCTGACTTCGCAAGAAGGACGCCAGAATTACCACATTACCGATATTACTGAAAGAGGCCCAAATTACAGCAGCAGCAAACTAAAATGTATTATTGTCTTAACAAATAATAAAATATCTAGTAGATATCTTCTATTGATTTTTTTTTAATAACATTTATAAGCTGACGTTTGACCTCAATCACACCTGACGGTAAATGTTGATGTGGTCTAAGTTGAAGCGCGTTTGTCTCGAAAGAGTATATTCACTCGAGACTTAATGAATCCCAGTTTATTGTCTTCACAGAACACAGAATTTGGCAGAGCATTATGTGTTTATTGAAACTTTTTACACAAATGTAAAATACTTGTACAAAGGTGAATTTAATGCCATAGGCATTTTCTACCATTCATTTTGGGTTATGCAAAGGTAAGAATATACCTAATGGGCAATAGAGTAAGAATACTATTTTTCGTTTTATGAGTTTTGATTTATTACTGTTTTCAACTCAAATCAAATTTTTGTATAATATTTAAGTAATAAGTAGATACAATGACAGATAACAGGGTTCTCAAGTGCCGAGTCCATTACACAATGAAAACACTCACAAAGTGTCACTTAGTTTATTTTCACACCATTGCTCACTAGTAGGTACAGAAAATCACTGCGAGAGAAGGAACACTCGAAATAAAACGCAGTACTAACCCGTCTGGCCAGCATGGAAATAGTAGGCCAAAGCCTCCCAACATTGGGAGAGGCCTATGACCAGCAGTGGACTGCGATAGATTGGTTGATTGATTGAGGTATGGAACTGAATCCTTTTACACAATTCAATAGGTATTTAGCAACTGCTAAAAATTTTGATAGGTGCTCTTCGTGGACAATGGAATGGAATGGAATGGAAAGGGACTCCCTTGTCCGCACTTAGCCTCCCTTTTGGGCCATTGTGCGTGCAGATTACTGGCTAGAGTAGCCAGCCTAGCTCCGCCCAGAAGCGCAGAAGTTTACTGGGGGCTTCACAGGCTTCGCGGAGCGACCTCACTGTACCGAGGATTTGTGATCGTTGATAGGCTACTGCCTCGCATTCCAGTATTACGTGGGCGGCCGTTTCCTCGGCAGCAAAACATCCCCTGCAAAGGGGACTGTCCGTGACACCAATGGTGTATAGGTGCTTGTGGAGGGGGCAGTGGCCCGTTATAGTCCCCATTATGTTGTTCTTAGACTTGTTCTGTCTAGTTTTAGGAGACGTTTCGTGAGTCGTTTGTTTACTAATGGCATAACCACTATTGACTGCCTACAGTCGGTGGCTTGTGTCCATCTTTGGTTATGTAGTTCCACGGATCTCTCGCGTGTCCAAGTGCGGAGTTGCGAGAAAGGGATGAGTAGCAATGGTAGCGGGCCATCAACGCTCATACCAGAGCCTTTCTTCGCAAGCTCGTCCGCGGCATCATTGCCGTAGGACCCGCTATGCCCCTTTATCCATTGCAGCGTTACTGCATTTAGGGTGGATAGCCTGTTCAGGGCAGTTTGGAACTCCGCTACTAGTGTGCTGTTGGTTATTTGCTGCTCCAGCGCTTGTAAAACTGCTGTGCTGTCGGTTAGGAATCTTATATTTAAGCCCTTCACCTTCAGTTCGCTTATTTCTGTCGCAGCAGTTGTTATGGCAACACATTCGCATTGAAAAATCGAGCTGTGCTTGCCTAGTGGTAGGTGGATGTTCAAGCCAAGGTCTAGGGAGTGTACGCCGGCTCCTGAGCCATTTTTTGTTTTGGAGCCGTCAGTGTATACGCGTAGCTCTTCAATACCGGAGTAGTCCTTTTCCTCGGCCTGTTTTGTTATTTGGTATTTTTTGTTCCAGGAATACTGTTTAAAAGTTCTATCGCAGGGGGCGGCCATCAGTGGCCAATGTTTTAGGGCTCGTTCAAGGATTGTGGTATGGGGACTGTCTTAATAGTTGCCCCAGAGTCCCAGGTGCCACAACCTAATAGCGGTGATGGTGGCCTCCTGTTGGATGAACAGGTCAAGCGGTACTATGTTAAGGGCTATCTCCATAGCAGCGGTAGGAGTGGTTTTCATGCATCCACAGGTTGTTGAGCAGGCCAGCCTCTGGAAGGATTTTAGCCTGGCAATCACGGTAGACAACTCTGTTCGAGTCCACCATACTAAAGCCCCATAGGCTAGCATGGGTCTGATCACTGCTGTGTTTATACATACATACGTACGGTGTACGTACATACATAAGGTGAAGTCCACTTAGAGCACCCAGCTGAATAGTACCTGAGCGAATAGCACCTAGACTTGTCCACGAAGAACTGGTGCGAAAAGCACGACTTATCGGTCAACCCCCAGAAAACAGAACTAATAATGTTCACAAACCGAAGAGTACTGGGCCCATACAAGCTCCCAAAACTCTTTGTAACCGAACTAACACTTAGGGAAGAAGTCAAATACCTAGGGGTTATTCTCGACAGCAAATTGCTCTGGAACAAACACCTTGAACACAAACTGAACAGGTGCACAATTGCCTTTTACCAATGCAAAAGAATGATGGGCACTACATGGGGACTCTCACCCAAAATAACTCTGTGGATAACCTTCACAATACTTTTTAAACTTTGCTTTAATAGGTATCAAAATGATAACTAACATTAATATTTGACTTTTGTTATGAATACATTACGAGTTGCACTGGATGTATTAAACTAAATATTTACTCAATTAATTACGGTTAATTGTTCTTATACACTTATCCATAACAGTGCGATGTTTGTATTCGAGTCTGACGTGACATTGGATATTGACCGGCAATATGGCTTTAGGTCAAAACGGTCAACGGGTATTCTTCTAGCATACGCTACCCATCTTTGGGGTGAGGCTATCGACAAGCACGGCGAGTCACTGGCAATTAGTCTTGATATCACCAAAGCTTTCGACAGAGTCTGGCACAAATCGCTTCGCTCCAAGCTACCAGCCTTTGGTCTGCCTCCTAGACTGTGCAAACGGGTTGCTAGCTCCTCTGTGATGGGCTGGCTTCGTAGTTCTTTTAGATAAATGCTGGCGTACGGCAGGGCTCCGTATTATCTCCCACTCTCTATCTTCTGCATATCAACGACATGCTGTCCACTGGCAGCATATATTGCTGTGCAGACGATAGCACCTTACACGGCAGTTATCACGGACATCCTGCGGCCAAACAGTCTGATATCGCGGAACAAAGACAGCTTCTTGTCACTGAACTGGACCGGATCTTGAATCACATTTCTCAATGGGGCTCTGAGAACCTGGTAAGTTCAATGCTAAGAAGACGCAGGCTTATGTGTCCACAGCAAAGGTATCTTCTTTCCTTCCCCTTCCCACTCTTCAGAGCAAGCCACTGCCACTGCAAGACAATCTCAATATCCTAGGCTAACTAAACTACATCGAGAGCACCATCAAAGCAGCCTCGCGGAAACTTGGACTCTTGAACAAAGTGAGATGTTTCTTCACGTCGGAGCAGCGGTGTCATCTCTATAAGACACAAATTCGCTCCTGCGTGGAATACTGCTCGCATCTCTGGGATGGCTCCGCGAAATACCTACTAGATGCTCTCGACAGGTTTCAGCGACGCGCGGTCCGAATTATTGAGAACCCTGAGGTCATGAATACCCTCGAGCCTTTGCATATGCGTAGAGATATTGCTTCCTTGGCTGTATTTTAACGACTCTACCATGGTGAGTATTCTGATGAGCTCTTCCAACTAATCCCACCCTCTCCTTTCCTATATAGGACAACACGTACAGGGCTTAGATGTCACCCTCACACACGACTCACACGAGCAAGAACCAAGCGGTTTGGAGACTCTTTTCTTTGCCGCACCACCAAGACCTGGAATTCATTACCAGCACACGTGTTTCCTTCTTCCTACAGTCCCGGATCTTTTAAGCGGGGCGTGAAAAAGCATCTGATGAGACCGGCAAGCTGAGTACCACCATTGTAACATTACTTAGTGTCTGTAATAGTGACCCTTTTTCCTGAGACTTTGCCTTTAGCTTACCATCAGGCGATGTGAAATCTGGCGTGGTCCTATATAAAAAAAGACGCTTCTAATGCCTCGCATCATTTGTCCAGTTCTAATAAATGTTTGAGAAGCTAGGAGCGAACATATGACACTACAAACATACATACATACATAGCCTGTTAAAATTATAACCCTCCTTTGACTTTACCGTAGTCGGATAAAAATTGTGGCATTAGGTATAACAAGTCAAGAGTCACGAAGATGTTGCCTATTTAGTACCTAAGTAACCTAAGGAGTCAATAAGCAATTTTGGTTGCTAACTTTTAATATTGACTTCATAGCTTATTATGCCAAATCGTATTTACAAAGGTACTTAAAAAATTAACGTTCTCTTTCTAAACAGAGACCCATTTTCTCGCAATCTTTACTTGAAAAGACAATATTCTTAAGGACCTCTAAAATGTTGGACAAATTATAAAAAGCCCGCTAAAGAATATAATTATTTTTTCTCGTAAGATTGAACCAAATTACTTTTGTAATACCGAGATTTGCGTAATTGAATGTTTTTTGTTAAGACTTCAACAAATTTCAGTAATATTAAAGTGCGTTAATTTCGGTGAATCTTCGCTTTCAAACAAAGTGGGGGAATTAATGTCTGGGGTGACGACTGATTTTTAATGGTTGCTTCTTTCGTGTCATGTGACGTCTCTAGAAGAGACAATCTGGCATTTATTAGTGAACTTTCATTACTCAGCGTACTAATTCAAAATATGTAGACAGGTCTGATAGAAAAAAGGGATCTGCCGTTTTTTACGGAGGGGGGTTAGTTTAAAGTGATCAAAAATATATTCAAAAATATTGATAATCTAAAATAAAACTAGTAAGGAGGTGCATAAGGCAAAAATACATACTAGATGATCTCACAATAGCATGAAGCGACGTGCGGTCCGCATTATTGGGAATCCTGAAGTCATGAATACCCTAGAGCCTTTGCAGATGCGTAGAGATCGTTTCGTTCTTGGCAGTATTTTATCATCTGTACCATGGTGAATGTTCTGATGAGCTATTCCAGTTAGTCCCACCCTCCCCTTTCCTACACAGGACAACACGTGCCGGGCTTAGATTTCACCCGCACACGGTGCAGAATATGCGATCAAGGACCAAACAGTTCGGAGATTCTTTCCTTTGCCGTAACATTAAGGCCTGGAATTCATTACCAGTTCACGTGTTTCCTTCTTCCTACAGTTCTGAGTCCTTTATGCGGGGCGTGAAAAAGCATATGATGAGGCCATCATGATGAAACTGAGTGTCACCATTGTAACATGGTATATGTAAGTAATGGTGACCCTCTTTACTGAGACTTTGCCTTCAGCTTCACCATCAGGCGAAGCGAAGTCTAATTGATGTGTTCTATTTAAAAAGTAAAAAAAGTAGACGGATATTTGCGAACAACAGAAAAATTACTATAAATAGTACGAGGCTGAAAGGACGTACCCTCCACCATGATTGCCACCCGAAACCATTTTCACCTACAAGCTGGCACACCTGTTAACTGATGGACGTAGTTCTGGAGCAGGATTTTCTCTAGGACTTAGAAAGATTCAAACATTAAAAATAAAACAAAAAAATAGAACGAAAGCAGACCCGGGCTTCAAAGTGCATGTTTTGGATACAAAATCGGGATTAGCAATCGAACGAAGAAACTGTCTAGACTAAAGCAATATTCTTGCCATGTTCACTAAAATTCACCGAACAAAATTCATCCCCTAACAATAACAGGGTTTTAAATAATACAATGAGTTCTGCAAAACAATACAATTCAACAAAGTTTTAAAGAACCTTCTACTTGTGTAAACATTCCACTTGTACAATATTATAAACACGAGAGATATCACAATGAAGTTATGAACAATGAGCAGGCTTAAATATACACCAGCTCTGTGTAAGCCTTTGCGCATAGTTAAAGCGCGTCTTGTCGAAATAATTCATGCCAACGTCCGTATACAAAGTAGGCGCCTTCATTATTCTACTTTTGTGGCATACAATTAAATATTACCAAAAGTACCGGATTGTTTTTCAATGTTATTATCATTTAGAACCGTATTTAGATTTCATAACACAAGCTAGTTAAGCTACGATTACATGGGTCTAGATAGCGTTGTGTAGAATGTTGTAGAACATTTATTTATTTATTTAATCTTACAACATAAGCTCTAAGTCCAGATTGAAAAAAAAAATCAATTTTTAAACCTTCAACTCAATGCTTCATCTGTTTAAAAGCCGCGGTAGCCTAGTGGTATGGGTAATGGACTGCTGAGAAGAGGTCTCGGGTACCATCCCAGGTCTACCATGGCACACACCAATGACTTTTCGATGCTTTTCGAAGTTATGTGTGTATTTATCGCAGGTTTATAAGTGCCCGGTTAATGGTAATAGCCTCGCCACCTATTACATTGTGACCTAAACATAAACTGGCGAAATGTGGGTGCTAGCACCTCTGCCTACCCCTTCGGGGATATATGCGTGAGTTTATGTTATGTTATGTTATAATTCTAAAATGAAGAAATAAGTAACCTCAGTTTAACACACGAGCGTAATAATAACTAATGTCTAATAAAATCCTATAATAAATAACTACGAAACTCAATCTAAGGCAAACGTGTAACGATCACAGTGTTGCGTATGCTGCTGGTCTCGAAGGACGAGAGCAGGGCCTCATGCGCGGATGTGAGATGAGGGTTGTTTTCGAGCCAGGCGCCATGTTCATTCGCACGAGGTGTATACGTATACTTAGTTGCCTCTTTCCTATTAGGATGAAGAGACCTGACGATACTGGCATACTCGTATTGCTTAATCTACTTTCATGACAGACAACTACACCTAAACACATATCAACACTATACCCTTATACTCGTACTATACTATACTATACTATTACCTTATTTCGAAATCGATGAATGACCTCTACCTCCCATGAGCGCAGGCCTGGGGGGTAACGGGTGGAGCCCCCTTGCGCGCCTCCCCGTTTCCGGGGACATGTTGGGGACTCTGTGGTTCCCACTCCCGAGAAGAGGGCCAGATCGAGAGAGATGGCCCTGAGTAGGCCGGGGTGCAAGATATATGCCTGTCAACCTCACCTTCGGCAATCAAAAACGACCACACAGGCGTCGTGCGTTTTAGTCGGTTCGAGTCCGACATAACTTCTCCCACTGGCTTCGGTGGAGGTGGTATTCGTAGGGATTTTTCGCAATAAAGAACTTATTCAAAATATTGATATGGGCTTTTATATCCGATGCTATGATTAAATCGTACCAAGATAATTCATGAAAGCTATAGTGACTTCCGAAAATTACGATAATTAAGTCGGGATTTCCAAATAAAGTAGTTTGAAATTCCATGGAAACTTGTATGAAATAACGAGAAATGATGTCATACCCATCTATCTTATTACTTTATTAGTTGTCTATGATTATTAGTGGGTAGGATTAATGCCACTTAGTTTAACAATTTATTGCAACTATACGAAACTACCCTATATTATCTGTCTCAAAAATGTTTAAATAATAACTTCTAAGTCAAAATCAACAGCTCATTGAGTCCTTTTGTTCCTCAGGTCAACACGGAAGTGTAATAGAAAATCGTAAGTATTTCCATAGAATTCTGGTGTACTAACAAAACATCAAAATGCATCTCACTAATAATGCATGCAACTTGTAAATAACCTAGTAAAATGTCATGATTGATTAGGGGATCTCCTTAATTACATACATACATATAATCACGCCTTTATCCCCGGAGGGTTAGGCAGAGGTGAATTAACACCCACATTTCACCATCATTGTATTCGGTCCGACGTAATAGGGGGTGAGCCTATTGCCGTTTTCCGGGCACTATTGTTGCCTCGAGCCATGCATCTCTGGCTGAGTCTGTATATATCTGTCGTCGAACTTAAACAGTCTTATCACTTAGTCGCCTTGTACGACACCGCATGGGAAGAGATGGGGTAGTCCAAATTCTACTCTGCCGGAAACCACGCGGCTTCTCCTTAATTCGCATGAGATTTTTTGTTCTGATATACCTACTGTGGCATAAAGAGGGCACAATCTTTAAAGGCTTATTGATAGTTTGACTACATAAAGTTTTAATAGCATACCTATTATTTCGTTGCCACCATCATATAGGTCAAGTAAACTTTTTTGATCTAATTAAGAATCGCATAATGACATAATATTAATTCGTATAACAGATATACTAAATACCTCCCTAAAGGTAATGATTAGGTTTAGACACTAAATGTTACTTAAAGACCAGTATCAAAATTAAAACCCAAAGTAGTCTGACTTGAATGAATTAGGCTAGAATGTTAGATAGAGCTCCCATCTTAATATTTGTAGTTATTTTTATATGCACCCAGAAATAGGAACGCCATCGGTACCGTGCCTAAAATTTATGCCTATCAGGTACACGTAAAGTATGCCAAGATAAATTATGACATAAAATTTTATGCGACCAAATACGGTCGGTATTTGGTGCAAAAAGCTCTCCGTATTGTGTGTAAATATATTAAGGCCTGAACTGTGCCATCTATTTTTTTTTATAAATATTCCACGACATTCTACACAACGCTATCTAGAACCATGGTAAGCATAGCTTAACTTGCTTGTGTATGGGATCTAGAATGCGGATAAACATACTTAGATACTTTTTTTGTAAATATATACATATTATACATAGAAATACCCAGACCAATACAAATATACATTTTAATGCATACAAATATTTGCACTGAGCGGGAATCGAACCCGCGCCCCCTGCAGAGCAGTTGAATGCTCTACTGCTACGCCACTGAGGTCGTCAATTCTATTGAAATCCAAAAATCCGTTTTTGAATTGAGTACTAACGAACGGATTGCTTGCTGAATATCTATAGTTACGTGCCTCTGTGAGATCCGTAGAATAAACTCAAATCAGTGCCATGAATAAATAGACCAGAATGAAAATAAAAAATATAGAGTGCATGTACTGCTCTTCATCCGAAAGTAAATATACAGCCCGTGATAAAGTGCACGTTGACAACAGGTCCGCCCCCTATCACGTGGAATACACCTCTGTCTACCGCTTCAGGAATTTACAAGCGTGAATATACCTGTAAAGAACTGCACAATCTGTTGCGATATCCTGTCATCTTGATTTAATATTGTTTTGTCATATTTTTTATAGAATATTACGTACAAACATACATATAATCACGCCTTTATCCCCGGAGTGTTAGGCAGAGGTGAATTAATACCCACATTTCACCAATCATTGAAATCATTTCGACATAATTGGGGGTGAGCCTATTGCCGTCTTCCGGGCTCTATTATTGACTCAATCCATGCATCTGAGGCTCAGTCTGAGCTATATATATCTGTCAGATGTAAAACAGCCCTATCCCTTAGTTGTCTTGTATGACACCGCATGGGAAGAGATGGGTTGGTCCAAATTCTACTGTGCCGGTATTAGCAACCGCAATTACTGATATTCCGTCTAAGCCCTCCAACTAAGCTAAATAATTGCTTGTGCTAGAAGTGGGTTCACGTCGGTAGTATAATGCCCAGGATTGGAACCCGGGACCTCTCGATCGTAAGAACGACTCCATAACTACTAAGCTACTGCCGCTTCTATATGAACTTCTAATTGAACATACACATGTACTCAAAATCCTTTGGTTTCTTCGCTTCACTCTTGCCATGTCCTTCTTCAACTGAAAAAAGTAATAGAACCCAATACCACATTACTGTATTTAATCAAAGTTGTCTTAAACCCATAACAAACATACAAACGATCACTATATTTTCAGAGTTCTTTACTAACAATTCACGTTATGTATATTAAATGTATTTGTATAATTGTAAGTGTTGTATATTAAAAGTATTTGTATAATTGTAAGTGTGTAAAACAAATAATATAAAAAATAACACAATAAAACAAGAGCAGTAATAATGAGAAATAATAAAGAGAAATAGTCTACATCTACACTTGGGTCGGCCGGGGTGCGAGGGATATGCCTGTCAACCTCACCTTCGGCAACCAAAGCGACCCTCAGGCGGCGTGCGTTTTAGTCGGTTCGAGTCCGACATAACCTCCTCCACCGGCTCCGGTGGGGAGGTATCCGTGGGGATTTTGCGCACGTAAAAAAAAAAAATAGTCTACATCTACACTATATCTCTATTTTTCCCTTAATTTACAGAGATTTCTTCATTCAAATCTATAGTAATATAATAAACTGGAGAGTTTATTTGTTTGAACGCGTTAATCCCAGAAACTACCGTTTCGAATTAAAAAATTCTTATTGTGTTCAGTAGTCTGCTTATCGACGAAGGCTTTATTTTATACTATATATCATCACGCTACTATTTAAGGGAGCGGAGCAGTAATTATAAATGTCACCAAATCCGGCAAATTGTCATATATTGTATGAAGACTAAAAAATTACGGGCTCAAAAGGATGATATAAGGTATCAAAATAAGCTACGGGCGAATCTGAGGTGGCTAGTGTATAATAAAAGCAGGGTATTCCTATAATTCAATCTGAAGACCGTAGTAACTTTATTATTAATATAGATAATTAAAAACAAAGCTGCTGTAATAATAATTAAAAACTCGTTATAACTTGTTAGCCTCCTAATTCACTTTAATCAAATTTCTAAAGTTAATTTAATGTCCGCAGATATTATAACGTAATGTTTGGAGTTTTGAGTACAAATAACATATTTTTAGGGATAAGGAAGACTGGCCATTTTAAACTAGATCGGCTAGTTTTTTTTTTGTTTTTTTTATACCACCTGCTTTGCAAACAAGCACACAGCCCACCTGATGGAAAGTAGTTACCGTTGCCTATGGACTTGTGCAACACCAAGGGAGTCATACACGCGCTGCCATTACTAAAACATTACAAAACCTTTATGGGTCCATGGAGGTAGGACATGACGGTATTTCCGTCCAATTGAACAGTCCGACTGAGGAAGTACGTCTGCCCTACAGAATACCACGGCTATAATAACCTCGTGTTGTGTTTCCGGCGGTGAGTAGGGCAGCCAGAACTCACTAGAGAGGTTTTGTGCTGTCAGTATCTAACGTGTAGCGGCGCCTGCTGCAGCAATCATTAATTGAAAGCATAAGAATAATCATTTATTAGCAGGATGCATGACACGATGTTATTCCCGTCGCAATTGAGCAGTTTGACTGGGGACGTACCTCCTCCCTACTGAATACCGAGGCCATAATAACCTCGTGTTGTGTTCCCAGCGGAAAACCAAAGGCTTGTCTTGCTTATTCTTCCGCACTGACGGAACAGAAGCTCTCCTTTCTTACAGGGTTGGCAGCACGAGTGTGACTACCCTGAGTTGCACAAGTTCATACGTCACGGTAACCACTTTTCATCAAGTGAGCCGCGTCCTTGTCGCCCACCTAATTTGTATAGAAAAGTATCTCTAAATGCGGATTAACTTAGTCTATTTGGTACAGTCGCTGGTTTCATCGTTAATAATAATAATAATCATTTTAATCTCAGACATCGGTCCATATGTGTTAGTAACAATGATTTTACAGCTATGTTAGTACTACATTAAACACCTTTGCAGGACAGGAAGGTGGATGCTGTTGGTGCTACCTAAGAACTGAACTATGTATCTAAACAATGTAACCTAATAATCATTAATTCATTATGTTTTTCCTAATTGTTAGATAAGCATGTGGCATGTTATGTTTCTATTTGATTTGTTATACATTGGTTGGCAAGAAATGTCTGCATGAGTTTGAGAATGTTATTTAGTAAGTATTGTGTACGGAACATTAATTTAGAACGTTTGGTATTTGCGAGTATGAATATCTAGTTAAGTAATTATATGTTATGTTACTAATGAATAAATTTTTGTGTTGTTTTTCCTTGTTGTTAATATAAATAAAAGCACGTGTTTATGTGTAAATTGAATAGTATCGTAGGGAAAATAGTATTCATACCAAAATGACGAGATAAAGTAGATTAGGAGATTTAAGACTCTCTCCCCATTATCATGTCATTATTATGTACTTAGCGTTATTCCTGGGCCCCGATTCTACTAAGCTTACATCATAACAAAACATACTTTAATTAACAACTTTATTGAAATAAACATAAAGTTCAAAATGAAATAAAAAAAGTTCATTACATTTTTCATTTACTCTATAAGATGCCATTTAATTTTTTTTTAGACAACATAATCGTGTAGCCAGAGCTCACTGGAGGGTTTTTGTGCTGTCAGTGAGAAGACCAAAAGCTTGTCTTGCTTTGTCTTTTACACTGACGGCACAGAAACTCTCAATGCTCGCAGGGTTGGCAGCGCGTGTGTGACTCTCTTGGTTTTGCACGCGTCTATAGGCCACGTTGACCACTTTCCATCAGATGGGCCGTGTGGTTGTCTGCCACCTAAGTGGTATAAAAAAACATGACCGTGAACTCTAAAATTAAATGTCCTTTTTTGCAGTGTGTGTGGCATGTCAGTGGTTTTGCCATGAGATAAAATTAGCAGAATCGAGTCCTTGATTGCATCCAAAGCTTTCGCTTTGGAGCCTGGTGTCTGCCACTAGGATCCACCTATTATCGAAAACGACTGGCGTCTAACCTACTAACTCCAAAAGGCAAGCTGGCATCGGAATCTCGTCCGTTAATCAGCAAGTACTATTGACCAGTCCCTGAAAATCTAGATAAGACTCCACCCACCAATTTTCCCACTACTATAAACGCATCAATAGGTATTTTAGCTGCTATTTTTAACCTGAATAGCTGCAATTTTCAAGCCATTCGATTTCAACTCTTGCTTATTCCAAGTCGGAACAAAGTTTCTCTTTAAAGTTTATTTTGAAAATACTTTTTAAGTTTTCTGAAGTACACAAGAATATAATTATTGCTGGGATTTAATTGGAACACCATATAATAGACAAACTATGAAAATACCTATATAATCTAGAAAGGGGCCGTTCAGGTATTACGTAAGCACTAAAGAGGAGAGGGGGTGGGAGAGTCTAGTTAATAATTACGTCAGTAGCAGTTATTTATTTTTCACACATAATATATGCATTACCCATACAATAACCTAAAATATGCAAAGTCCCCCATGGTTTAGAGATTTGCTTACTTTTGCTGACAAAGGGACGGGGGGCTTAATAATTGTAATAAATCTGCTTACGTAATACTTGAACAGCCCCAAAGGGGGACTGGGTAGTTATTCAAATAATCGTCTAAAAGTTATTGAAACTCAAATTATAGACAAAGTAATGTTCTCTAAAGTAAATGGTTACATTGTTTCATAAATTCACAATTGTTAAATACTAGACGGCTTTTTGAATGAATATTCATTATTTTAGAATTTTTGAAAACGGAGAAATTCTGTATTTGAAATATCAGAGATTAATGACCTGAAGCTAGTCACAGGACTCTTTAACGACCTCAGATTTGTGATGATATCAAAAAGGTATGTGATCTGATTGATCTCATAAAATCAGAAATAGAAATTTATCATATGCAGCAGGAACATTTCATCAACAATATTATTTTACAATTCCACCTAATGATAAACCGATGATTCCTTCTAGATTTATTTTTCTAAATAAATTCATTGAGCTATTTAAAGCTAATCTTATTTTTTTTTTTAAACACACTTTGAATAGGGTCGAGTCTCGCCTACTTACTTTGAGTCTTCTGTCATACAGTAATTATTATTAACATTACTCTGTAGGTACTAATATACTTATTGTTTTTGGCAGTCTCTTCAGCATATAGTGTAAGTTCAACTCCACCAGATTGTTATAAATACTACCACTTAAATGTACTGAATTACTGGATTGTTGTAGACCTAATAATAAATAAATGCTATTGATTGTCAACAGAACAAGGTGCCCTCACCATAGTGCGTCGCTCCTCGAGCCGCAGCAAGGCAGAGAGCTGCTCCACACCCACCGACGAACAGCTCGACTCGCTCGACTTAGATACCGAGCACTTGCCCGCCGTCGACACGCCCGACGCTTGCGATAAGGCCGCACTTAGGTATGTAATCCTGGTCTTTTGTACAACTGTTATTGATAGGTTTAACACATTTTAGGGCCTGGCCAGGCCTAAAGTTAAAGGCTAACATACCGACTTACCAAACAAGCCTGGGGGTGATGGCCGCCTATCACCCTAGCCGAAACAAGCCACGGTGGCGACCTACATTGCCCGCCTCCCCAAACCTAGGGACAAGTTGGGGACTCCGCGGTCCCCACATCTGAGGAGGGCGAGATCGAGAAGAGACGGCCCTGAGTCGGCCAGTGTGCGAGGGATATACTTGTCAACCTCGCCTCCGGCAACCAACATCGACCCATAGTCCGCGTGCGTTTTAGTAGATTCAAATCCGACATAGCCTCCTCAGTCGGCTTCGACAGAGGGAGGTATTCGTGGGGATTTTTCGCAGATGTAAAGAGAAATCGTGCAGTTTTAGTCGGTTCCAGTTCCATTCACAGTAACTATAAGCTCTGATAAGGTGAATCCCGAGTGGCTTTCCGCAAACAAAAAATTGTGAAAAGTTGACTTACACTCGTATCTATAGACAAGTGAAAGTAATTGCTTGAGTAAAAGTAATTACTTAAGTAACGATTTTGATTCTATAGTTTAGAAATTGACCAAAGTAAGAACTGTCAAAGTTCGAATTCTTCACTTAAGTCATAGTCATCATTTCCGTTACTTAAGCATTACTTTGCTAACATTTATCAGTGATTTCGAGGTTAGCCTTTGTGATAAATAACTGTTTCCGCTTACTCGACAATATGGTATCATATTTTTGAATGATGCTAAGGAATAAATCCTTCTGTAATAATAAAAAGGGTTTCTTTCTATCACTTTCAGAACTCATTGCAAATTAGGTATTGTTTTAAACGAAATATTCACACGCGATACTGACGACTGACGACTTATGAATGAACAGTGAATGTTCGAATGGTTTTTTTTTTTTTTACGTGCGCAAAATCCCCACGGATACCTCCCCACCGGAGCCGGTGGGAGAGGTTATGTCGGACTCGAACCGACTAAAACGCACGCCGCCTGTGGGTCGCTTTGGTTGCCGAAGGTGAGGTTGACAGGCATATCCCTCGCACCCCGGCCGACCCAGGGCCATCTCTCACGATCTGGCCCTCTTCTCTCGGGTGTGTGGGGACTACAGAGTCCCCAACTCGTTCCCGGTAAACGGGGAGGCACGCCAGGCGCGCCGCCGCCGCGGCCTGCTTCTGCTAGGGTGACAGGCGGCTCCACCGCAAATGACGAATGGATATTTGGTAATTGTGTAAGTATTCTATGCATTTTTACGTTACTATTTTCTATTGCTGTTTATTGTGCAATTACAACAAATACAACCGGCCTAACTGTGACGCACAATCCAAGCAAGTTTACAATGCACCTTCATAAACGGTAACAAAGGCTTAAAGATAATTTTTATTTTATTATATACATACATTACTACATTTTATTGTTTTTTTTTTCTCCTTTTTGGCAAGTAGGTAATAGATATATGCCAATGTCAAGTAATATAGTAGTAGTAATATAAGTAGGTATATAAATGTCTTTAGAATTATTAATGGCGAGACGCCAAAGTCAAGTTTTTCAAGTTACGGTCCTCAGTAAAGTTGTGGGGACTTTACTAGAGGCTCCCTAGGGAGGTTTGGAACCAACACGAAAAGTCACAATTCACTGTAATTTGCCACTTTCCGCACTTGTGTGCGTTGTCAAAAATATTATATCTAAAAATCCATCATTTTTATACATAAAATCTCGAAATCACATCAATTTTGGATAGTAAAAAAATACCGCGATGCGCCATTCTTCATGTTGGCGCCAAAACTCCATTTTATTGTTGTTTATTATACAATTACAATACAACAAATAGAACCGGTATAACCTAACTGTAGGTGAATGACGTACAATCCATGCAAGTTTAAAATGCACCTTACTACACGGTAATAAACACTCGATAATACTTTTCAGTTTAATAGGATTATTTTGCTGTCAGTCGTTTAGTTTCACAATAAACCATCACAAAAACAAAATCACGCAACTCATCACAAACTTATTGCAATGGATCGAATATTGTATTAAACATGACAGATTTAACTAAAGTGTTATTAAATTTAAAAATATTAGCGATGCATTATATAAAATTGTTTGTTTTTCATTATCTATTAAAGAAACAAAACGTTGTTAGCAATATTGCCAGCTGGAAAAGATTCTTACGGCCTGAGTAATACTTATAACTTTACTCAAGTAAGTATTTTGCGTCACTTGTCTATAGAATAACATTTACTTAAGAAATTACTTAAGAACAAGTTATGACTTAGTTGAGAAATTACTTAAGAACAAGTAATGACTTGTTTATAGATACGGGGGTTAGTTTTAATGTCAACTTTCACCTTTGGTTTATTAAATAAATAAAACGAGTACTTCCACTTTACCCCACTAAGTATCCCCAATGGTAGGGTAAATGGAAATGTTAAGAAAATGCATGAGTTATCTGAAGGGTATACGTCAGTCGGTTCTATTAAGTTATTAACTTCGTGGAACAATTAAGAAATGATCTTGGTGAAGGATGTTGGCCAAAACTACTTCACATTTATTTTATTAATATCAATGGCAACATGCTATTAATATACAATATCAATAAATATAAAAATTATTGCTCATAGTTTTGTTGACAGCAAAAATGATATGGCGTATCATTTTTCTTGAAAACAAAATACATCGTTACAGCATCAGAAATATAAACAAACACATTAGAAGAATCAATTACTCGGATTAATTGCCCTGAGGCGTCTGGACTCAAGTTACACGTGCGCGATTGTCTTTGGATTTATTTATAACTAACTAATTTTAGTACACGTGGACTTAGATATGAGTTTTTTGTGCAAATCCCTAGTTCTTTATATCAAATATCTGTCATTAAAAAACACGTATTCACGTGTCAGGAGGTATCGATTTAATTCCCAGTAGGGTCCCAGAAAATCTATAAATTCTTACTTTCAAGAATTCTTACATCTCTAAAGTTTTTTTTTTATCTCGGATACGCCAACTTGATTTCACCTCACCTGATGGTAAGCTAAAGGCAAAATCTAAGGAAAGAGAGTCACCATTACAGACATTAAATAATATTACTATGATGGCACTCAGCTTGGCGGCCTCATCAGATGCTTTTTCACGCCCCGCTTAAAGGACCCGGGACTGTGGGTAGAAGGAAACACGTGTGGTGGTAATGAATTTGGTTCTTGGTGGTGCGGCAAAGAAAAGAGTCTCCGAACCAATTCCTAATTTTTTATTTAAAAAATTCTTACACCTTTGAAGTTCCACAGCAAAGTAGCCAATTCACGTCATGTCCGAGTGATCTTAGTATTCCTAGGTTAATAGCAATTTACTACGTGGGTTTCGAACTTCGGCCTAACTTACAAATTGAAGGATTTGACGCGGTACATAGTGAGCTGATATTGTTATTTTTAAACTATCGCGGTGTGAATTCATAATTATACAAAGGTTCGGGCCTTTTTGAGATTAAATCATTGAACTTACTATTTCTGCCGACGTTTCGTACGAAACGTTATAAACCTAAGAACATTAAAATCACTCGGACATGACGTGTATTGGCTTCTATACTGTGGAACTACAGAGATGTAAGAATTCTTGAAAGTAAGAAATTGGTGGAATGGAACTTAGTATTTCTGCCGCCGTTTATCTTTTTCTTTTAAAAGACCGATAAGCTCTCCGGTGAACCAAATGGGAAGTGATACTTTGCGCGGTTTTCTCTTTGGTACATACATTCACTTATGACGCTATTCAAATTATCGTAGAAAATTGATATCATGTCATTTACGCCGCGCTGCACCTAGAAAAACTTGCAGACTAATCCAAACAATCAAGAAGAGGTACAATCATATCGAAGTCTGCCTTATAAAAATTATAATATTGCCGAGATTACTCAACAGTGAGGGGATAAGGTTTGAGGTCTATTATAATGTTTAGTGGAGGGTGAAGGTCATCGACTTTACTTAATTTGATATTGATTGATTTGTTATACAGTTCACATTGGTTAAAACTAAGTCCAATATTGTGCCATCTATATTTGTAATCGAAGATTGCTGTTGTAAGTCGCTTAGAGCTATAAAGTCTGAAAGATTGTCTCTTTCATTCTTTGGTTTTTATTATCACCATTGTTATTCGATATTGACTAATGGCTACCCATAACGTGTTCAAAATAACCGTTCATCAATATAAATATCAACAAACTGATATCAATTTTTAGCTAAAATTTCAACATCTAAGATTAAGTAGCACCCATAAAAACCCTAACTTATAACTCCTATAAGAAAAATTTCCATAAACACTTTGCGCCTCTGCCCCGCGAGACATCTGAATTTTCCTCGCATAAAAAGTATACATAACTTAAGCGTCTACTAGGCCCTTGTCGGTATAGGAATTTCCACGTTATTTGGCTCATTCATTGCCGTGAATAAGGATAAATAAATGTGAGCTTCTCCTAATCTTTCAGTTCGTTATACCGTAACGGTTTTATCCCTTTGGAGGCGTTCTAAGTAGCCTCTTTTTTATCTAGGACACGCCAACTTGACTTTACCTTGCCTGATGGTAAGATAACGGCAAAGTCTCAGGAATGAGGGTCACTATTACAGACACTAAGTAATGTTACAATGGATGCACTCAGCTTGGCGGCCTCATCAGATGCTTTTTCAGACCCCGCCGCTTAAAGGACCCGGGACTGTAGGAAGAAGAAAACACGTGATCTAGTAATTAATTGCTGGTCTTGGTGGTGTTACAGTTGTTACGGCTTTTAGTCTTCTTTCTCCTTTTTATATAGGGAACGCCCCTCCCTCTCCCTTTTCTGGAGCTGGAGAGAGAAAGCCGCACGCCCTCTTGGGTCGGTTGCCAGGGATAAATTGCCACTGGCAAGTCATAGCGTGCCTGTGCATTCTTTCATTTTTACAAACTATGGGGTTTAAGTATACCCTAAATAGGTTCTCCGTCACAGCCAGTTGAAATTGTACACTAACGACCCCTAATCTGAAGTATGAAAAATAAACTACACTAGTAACTTCAGATACTATTCTTCATAAACAAAACCATTTTTGTGTTAAATCAGTATTTCTAAAGATGTTTTACTAAGAACTTAAGGGAAATATTATAGACATCGTGATTACTCAAAGTATAAAGAACTTAAAGCCTGCCAGGATCCTAAGCTAACAATGCATCGGCAAAAGTGTTTGTAGGAGGCTTTAAAATTACTTCGGATTTGTTCGTAATATCAACACTTCCAAGAAAAAACTTCATGATTTCGTTTTTATCCGATTTTCTTTTTCGGTTATAATGTTCAATTTAAAAGTAGAACGATAAGTTTGTTTGTGAGATCAGAGGATTTAAGTATATAATACCTTTTCATACAATTTTATATGAGAAGGTGTATATTTAGGGATATCTTTTGTCGAAAATATATTTGTAAGCCTGCTAAATAGCTTATGTTTTTTAGTTCATAAGAGAGAGTACACCGACACGACGCGACAGTCTAATTTCCAGTAAGTATATAGGTACCAAGGATGCCGTGAAATGGCTTAAATCGGAATTGCGGTTGTGACTATCAAATGCATGCTGTTATATTGCACATAAAAAGACAATTCATCACGATATTTTACCGTTTGTACCATGGTGAATGTTCTGATGAGCTCTTCCAATTAGTTCCATCCTCCCCTTTCCTACACAGGACAACACGTTCAGGTCTTAGATGTCACCCGCACACGGTGCAGAATATCCGATCAAGAACCAAGCGGTTCGGTGACTCTTTCCTTTAACGCACCATTAAGACCTGGAATTCATTACCAGCTCACGTGTTTCCTTCTTCCTACAGTTCCGGGTCCTTTTAGCTGGACGTGAAAAGGCATATTATGAGGCCGTCAAGCTGAGTGTCACCATTGTCAAATGGTATGTGTTAGCCACGGAATAGTCATAGTACAGCTTATTAAAAATAAGTGGAAAAGATTTTATATAAAAATTACACGATTACAATTTGTAAATTTATAAATTTGAATGGTAATTCCAGTTCGTTCTGGAGATAATAGGTCCATGTTTAATAATAAATATACCATTATCATTCCTACCTTGTAATGTAGTTATGAAACAATCACAATAGGGTTGTTAATTTAATTTAGAGCAACTTAATCACAAGAAAGGGCTCTGAAGCTTTGTGTAACATCGTTTTTGATATAAAGTGGAGTAGAATTATTTTCGTTGCCCGATTCCCTTGTTCTTATAAAATACATTTTGAAAACAAATACGTGAAGCAATTTTGCGTAGCTTATAAAATGAACTAGCTGTTAACCGCGGTTACATCCGCCTGAAATACTTATCACGTTCCCCCAACACAGCAATTCAATTCAATTCAAATAGTTTATTTGCTCAGAAGCAGGCCGCGGACGGAGCGCGTGGCGCGCCTCCCCGTTTCCGGGGTCGAGTTGGGGACTCTGTAGTCCCCACACCCGAGAAGAGGGCCAGATCGTGAGAGATGGCCCTGGGTCGGCCGGGGTGCGAGGGATATACCTGTCAACCTCACCTTCGGCAACCAAAACGACCCACAGGCGGCGTGCGTTTTAGTCGGTTCGAGTCCGACATAACCTCCTCCACCGGCTCCGGTGGGGAGGTATCCGAGGGGATTTTGCGCACGTAAAAACAAAAAAAATAGTTTATTTGCTAGAAATTGGTACAAGAGATATTACAAAATGCTTTGTTTCCTCACAATCTGCCACATACGGCGCGGGAAATTTTCAGGTTAAACCTACTAATACTTATATGCTAAAAATAATTACGTTGAAAAAGTATTGTGAATTGTTATTGTATAGTCCAAGAAATCATTAATATTGTATTACATTTTGTTTAATAACAAAATAATTGTTTTTTTAAATAATGTTATACGTGGGTTAGTCAAACTTAACGGAAGAATATTAAATATTCTGATACACATGCAGTAAACATTCCTTCTAAATAGTTCTATATTAATTCGAGGTAAATGTAACCTGTTTTTTATGTCTCGTCCGGTTATTCGCATAGTCACCAAGTTTGTCAAATAGATGAGGGTATTTTTTGACAAAGATACGTACCTATTTCGAAGAAGCTGAAAGAGAATAGATAATACAGTAGGAAGAGATAATAATGACGTAGCAATATGCTAGTGCAGACTAGTCTGTTTCCGGGGACGAGTTGGGGACTCTGCAGTCCCCACACCCAAGAAGAGGGCCAGATCGTGAAAGATGGCCCTGGGTCGGCCGGGGTGCGAGGGATATACCTGTCAACCAAAACGACCCACAGGCGGCGTACGTTTACGTTCACGGTATCCGTGGTAGTATTGTATTGTATTGTAGTATATTGTACAGTAAGTATTGCTAGCTGCATCATCATCTCAGTGCTCTGCTGGGAATTGTTGAGTACCTAAGTAGTTTGAAAGGTATTACGGGAGTGACTGATCTTCTTACCCTAATACAGAACCCCGCGGTAGAGCCTCTTCCGTTAGTCAGTAGTTGTACCAATTAGCTGTATTAATAGTTTAGCTAGAACCCTAAAAATCTCTGTTACATGTTTCGAGTCTACAGTAGTGCCCGAAAGACAGCAACAGGCTCACCCCCTTTTACGTGGGACCGAACACAATGATTGGTAAAATATGGATGTTAATTCACCTCTGCCTAACCCTCCGGGAATAAAGCCGTGATGATTATATGTATGTAGGAGCGTTCCTCGTGAATTTTGGCTGCGAGAATTTGGGAACCAGAGAAACTTCAAGCTGTAAAAAACAATTTCCTATTACGCGTGCCACCAACATAACATATTATTATAAAGTTTATGAAAATTACATACCGCAGGCAAGGGGCTGTCAGAAGTTAATTTGGTTCGCTTCAAGTTTAAGGAGAAATGGGAATTACTTAACAAGGAGCTATTATGGTTCTAAATTATATAGAAAATGTTGCGAATGTAGCAGAAACTCTGTGCTTACAGGGTCGGCAGCGCGAGTGTGGCTTCTCTGGTGTTACACACGTCCATAGGCCACGGTAACCACTTTCCATCAGGTGGGCCGTGCGCTTGTCTGCCACCTAAGGGGTATAAAAGAAAAGATCAAAGGCTTGTCCTGATTTGTCTTGGACACTGACGGCACAGAAACTCTCTATGCTTACAGGGTCGCAGCGCGAGTAGTAGTAACCACTTTCCATAAGGTGGGACGTGTGCGTGTCTGCCACCTAAGTGAAAAAAATTAAGATCTTTGATGCCTCATCAAAATATTTGAAGCCTCACTAAGATCTTTGGGGTCATAGCCTTTCTACTGATCGACGATTGAGGCACTGGTACTGTCCATCTGAATTTGAATGAATGTTGTCGATAGTCCACTATAACCACTTTCCATCAGGTAGGTGGTGTGCATGTCTGCCACCTAAGTGGCAAAAGAAACTCGGTATTAATATGTGCCAATTAGTTGCAAAATTGGAAATAAAAATTCATTTGGTTCAACACCACATTCATAAATACGAATCTGTACTCGCATTCAGTCCGCGTACACTTTGCAGTTCTTAAGAAATGCTCTAAATAAACTAGAGCAACAAACTTCAACTTGGTACGATACAAGAAAATTAACGCTACGAGGGATTTTAACTAGACATTAAGAAAACGACTAAATAAATGTTTATACGAAACGTATTTCATGTTTAATTTTCTAATTAGGTAGATGTTACCTTTTAAATTAAAGACATTCAGTGTAAAGAATTCTGAACATACCTGAAAATTTATTATATTGGTCAGTATCTGTAATCTTAGTAATAAAACTATTTATTGCTAAGATGACACACACTGACCAAATTAATAAAATTTTGAAAACCTAGGACAGAAGCACGCGAAACTAGGCAGGCTTGCATGAAAAAGCTAATGACAGCAGAGGAATCTTGTGAAATACCCCGGAGGGAAATAGGCGAGATGTATGTACATTATGAAAAATCTTTTGATAATATAAATTATCATCTTTTTTCATATACAACTTATGTGGCAGAAAAGCACACGGCCCACCTGATGGAAAGTAATTACCGTGACCAATTAACGTGTGCAACACCAGAGCAGTCACACCCGTGCTACCGACCCTTTAAGAACGGAGTTTCTGTGCCGTTAGTACGGAAGACACAATCAGGACAAACCTTTAGTCTTCCCACTGACAGCAAAAAACCTCTCCAGTGAGCTTCAGCTACCCTTCTCACCGCCGGGAACACGACACTGTTGGGTGGAGGTACTTCCCCAGTCAGACTGCTAAGTATACTGACGAATAGTACTATTTATTTTTAATTACTATTATCCATGACTCCACCCACATTGCATTCACATCGTGTTCCCGCTACGCCTAAGAACCTATTTTATAGAAACTTTTTGATAACAAAGCCCACCTCTTCTTATTCTTATACCTTAGCTTCGAGCCCCTGTGTATTGTTAGAAGTGTATACATATTACAGTCAACATACAAACATCTATAACAGCCGTTACGGGTAGTTGGAGCCCTCGAAACTCCGACTAATCTAACCGCAAAGCTTCCAAATTGCCAATTGGTTGTAAAGGCCAGTTGGCAGTAGCGTTCCGAAAAATATTGAAGTCCAGCCACATCATAGTTAGACTGAAAAGCGGGGATTTAGGATTTTACGTGGGGATTTTGCGCATGTAAAAAAAAAAAAATTAAAAGCCGACTGTGTGAACAAACAAATATAATATAGCACGCAATCAAAAGCTTCACATAGTTCACTGAGTACTAGTAGCATTTAGTTGTAAATTTGACGTGAAAACATAACATAAACTGACGCCTATATCCCTGAAGGGGTAGGCAGAGGTGCTAGCACCCACATTTCGCCAGTTTATGTTCAGATCCCAATATTATATATATAGGTGGCGAGCCTATTGCCATTAATCGGGCACTTATAAACCTGCGCGGGCACTTATAAATTTAATACACACATAACTTCGAAACGCATCGAAAAGTCATTGGTGTGTGCCATGGTAAAACCTGGAATTGAACCCGAGACCTTGTCTCAGCAGTCCATTACCCATACCACTAGGCTACCGCGTAAATATGCCGAGTTGTAATACTCGTTATAGATACATTCCAGAAATGTTGTGCCTGTGTTAGCAATATAGAATAGCCCTCAGTGAACTCGCAACTAAATCGTTGGGCCATACCATCGATTTAGTTGGCGATACCATCGATAATGAACTTGAATGAAATATAACACTCATTCTTGTTTGTGTTTTGCTTATATCTTATCTTTACTTTTTGCTGGTTCTTTTGTTTACTTACACTTAACCAACATGTATCTAGTTCCTCAAAGGGGGATCGCGATTTTAAAAACTGTCAGGTTACAAATATTATCATAATCCAACGTTGTTAAACTTTTCTTTGAAAGAGGGTGACAACATTCTGTATCAATCGTTTAGAGGAGACAAAGTTTTAATTTTTGCCAATTTTTAGGAAAAAAGTTATGAAAAAACCTCAGTCAATTGCTCGTCGGACTCGTGCACCGAGGGTTCCGTAACTTAAACTATATAAACCGTAATATATTTTGAATGCACTCACTTGGAAGTTGATTGATTTTTATACAGTTTTAAGACGTTATAGACCTGAGTATGTTTTATTAATTTAAACTTGATATATCCACGGATTCCTGAGAAAAAGGTCTTAACAGACAGACAGACGAACGGTCAACGAAGGGATCCTATAATGGTTCCTTTTATTATTTCTGAGGTACGTAACCATAAAAAAGACCAAAAATCATGGTTACTGTTACTCGTATTTAAAGTTGCTAAGTACAGCTGTTTTGTAGGAACTTATACTATGGTCACCTATTTCTGTACTTACCAATTCAGAATAGATTGAACCAGATAGAGAACCGGTAAAGTAAAAAGATTTCAAAGCCTTTTATTTCTTATCTATCACAGAAGCTGAATGGCGCGAAATCCTTTCAATCGTCGCCGTTTTTGAAGTAACTTTTATATTTTTATCAATACCAGGTCTTTACCAAACATGTATCTAAGAAATAAGTTATCTAACGGTTGGAGGAACAAAACAAGGTCATGTGTTTGACAGAAAAATATTTAAATTGTTGCAAGTTCAATAAAGCTATCCTTATCAATAAATTATTATTATTATTTTATCATCATTATTATTTTATTATCATTATTATTTTATTATCATTATTATTTTATTATCATTATTATTTTATTATATCCCAAATAAAAGTATCTAGTATATTTATCCGCATTCTAGGTTTCATAACACAAGCTAGTTAAGCTATGCTTTCCATGGGTCTAGATAGCGTTGTGTAGAATGTTGTAACCGCGTGGTTCCCGGCAGAGTAGAATTTGGACCACCTCATCTCTTCCCATATGGTGACTAAAAGATAGGCCTGTTTAACATCAGACAGCTATACAACCCAGACTCAGCCTCAGATGAATGGATTGAGTCAGCAATAGTGCCCGGAAGACGGCAATAGGCTCACACCCTATTACGTGGGACCGAATTTAATGATTGGTGAAATGTGACCGAATTTCAGCCTGATCTGTTCAGTCGTTAGAGCGTGATTGAATAACGAACATGCATACATCTTCAAAACTCACATTTATAATATTAGTTGGAAAGAAGATAAGTTTAGGATAGGAAGTTGGATAAAATAGAATGTTAAGTAGGATAGGATAGAATTACAAAAATGTTAATATTTCACTTGAAAAAGTATCCCACTACTTGTAGAAATAAGATTTTTTTTTAAATTGATCCCATATTTATAAATCGAGGTTTTCTTTTTACAATGTATAAGTGAGTGCAGAACTCAATTCTCCTAAATTCTTATTACTTTTTTATAAGATCGATTTTCGGGCATTCGATTAAATTCTTCAAATATTAGAGCTCTTATTGTTCTTTTGGCGATCGAGTTACGCCGAAATTCGATGTTTTTCTCATTTCATCGCTGTAAGAGCATTGTAATTGAGTTGCGTTCAGAACAGCCCCATTTTCTCTTTTTTCAAAAATACTTACAACAGTTATTGTAGGATTTATTCTTTTTAGAGCTCCGTACCTTAAAAGGAAAATATGGAACTC
Organism: Eilema griseolum; assembly: GCA_963662185.1. Taxonomy (NCBI): domain Eukaryota; kingdom Metazoa; phylum Arthropoda; class Insecta; order Lepidoptera; family Erebidae; genus Eilema; species Eilema griseolum. Next base: position 24,321,716 of record OY759233.1, on the reverse strand, counting down.
TTTTGAAATCACTTAGTTGTCCGTCTGTCTGTCTGTTGATACATTTTTCTCAGGAATGTGTGGAAGTTTCCAGTTGAATATTTCGGTATTTGACGCGGCGCCTTGAAGCTGTGACTCTGTGGTACTTCTATGTCAATGCGATCAAAAGATATAGCCATTTATGTAGGTAAAGAAGGCAAACGAATCTGGGTGTGAGAGACTGGATTCGGGAGGCAGAGGATCGGATGAAATGGCGCACATTGGAAGAGGCTTATGTCCAGCAGTGGAGTATGGTAGGCTAATTTATTGGTTGATTGATTGGTGTAGCAGATTTAAGCAAAACCGGTCAAGGTCATGCAAGGATCTCAATAGATTTTTGTACGGAACACTCCGTGCGTGAGTCCGACTCGCGCTTCATCAGTTTTTAATACACTATTCGTATCTAACGTGATCCTAATATGACATTTGTGTATACTTGAAGCTAAATGTCTTGCAACAAAAGTGGATTTACATCAATTACAATAGAGGCTTACGGTGAAGTCTTAAAACAGATCAATAATAAAAACGCTTGTCATTTACTAAATGCATAAATAACTTTGTAATCCTATAAAAATTTAGGAGTTTAAAGGATTTTTGGGTTTAGATTTCTCTCTTTCTCTCTTAAATATATAGGATTACAAAGTTATATTTGTAGTTGATAATATGACAGCAATTCAATTATTGACCTGTTTTAAGCGTTCATGGTATGGGCTCTGGTATTAGCTTAGCATTAGGTATAGGTATCAATCAATCAATCAGCCCACTGCAGTCCACTGCTGAACATAGATCTCTCCCAATGTGCGCCATTTTCTCTGATCCTCCGCCTTCCGCATCCAGTCTGTCCCAGCCACCTTTTTCGGGTCGTCAGTCCATCTGGCTAGGGGGCGTCCTACCTTTCGTTTACCTTCTCGCGGTCTCCACTCTAGGACTCGTTTGCTCCAACGGCCATCGGTCCTTCGGCAAACGTGGCCAGCCCACTGCCACTTTAACTTGCTTATTCTGTGGCCTATGTCGGTAACTTTGGTTCTCTGTCGAATAACCTCGTTCCGAATTTTATCCTTCAGAGAATGTCCAAGCATAGCTCGCTCCATAGCCGGTCCATAGGTATAGGTATAACTAAATTTAAATACAACAACTCTGCTTAAACAAAATAATTTAAATGAGCAATTTTACTAACTGCATGGATGGTGCAGTGGTCTAACTAGTTTTCTCCCCATTTTCTCGCTAACTGCCAGTGAGTCCAGTGTTGGGAATTTGTTTAATTGCATGCTTAGTGTGTTAGTTTAAATAGTTACCTCGACAACTGCTTCTGCTTCCACTAATAGCAGTTTGTTTAACTGCATGTACGGTGCAAAAGTTTCATCATTTCCAAACGGCTGAACTGTTTGTTTGACACGCCAATTTGAGTTCACCTGATGGTAAGTTAAAGTTTCGCTTGATGGTAAGCTAAACAGAAAGTCTCGGGAAAGAGGGCTGCCATTACAGACACGTAGCATGTTACAATGATGGCACTCAGTTTGACGGCATCATCCCAAGGTTTCTTCACGCCCCTTTTTGTGGTCAATTCCCAGTTCTTCAGCTACGTCGTAACTACTGATATGCCGATCTTCCTCCACTTTTTCAAAAATGGCATCCATTATATCCGTAATAGGGAGACCAGAGCAACGTGCATCTTACACATCAAAATTTCCGGAATGAAAACGCTTAAACCAAATTTTTGCCACTCTCACAGACACTGCACTAGGTCATAAACATCGCAAATTTTTTTCGCGGCTGCGTTGCATTTTTATCTTTTTTGTAATAAAATTTTAAAATATATCGAATTTCTTCATTAAATTCACTCATCTTGACAGTACGAAAAACAAATGAAAATCACATATTTTCCTAATTTGAATTTGGAATTAAGTTCTTTAAAGTTTTAACTTGATGATGAAATGATACCAAAACCAGCCAGATGCAGATAGTATAGCAAAAGAGATTTTAATACAAGTTCATACATACTATAATGCGAAAAGACTTTTTCCCCACCTAATACATAGAAACACCCAGATCAGTCCAAATATGTATATTCGTGCATACAGATATCCGAGCGGGTTCGATTTGCAAAGAGCGAAAATCGAACCCGCGCCCCCTGCGTAGCAGTCGAACGTTCTACCGCTGCGACACAGAGGTCGTCATCATTATGTAAAGTACGCGGGTAGAGCCGTGGGCAGTGTGGGCACCAACAGCCCAAATATAAATAAATAGTAGCCAAACGTTTCATTCACCTTTTTATTATGTGTGAAAAATCCCCACGGATACTCCACCGGAGCCAGTGGGATGTTATGTCGGACTCGAACCGACTAAAACGTCGGCGCCTGTGGGTCGTTATTGGTTGCCGAAAGTGAAGTTAACAGGCATATCCCTCGCACTCCGGTCAATTCAAGGCCATCTCTTTCAAACTGGCCCTCTCCTCGGGTGTGGGGACCACAGAGTCCCCAACTCGTCTCCGGAAACGGGCCACAATGTTTAATACACCGCTAGTACACTACGACAATAATTTAGATATTAAAAGTAGGTGGTGTTTTTCGTCCAGTTGACGCTTCCATGAATGCGTTATGGCTTACTTATAGATCTTGAATGGAGTATCCAAGATCTGTAATATACGGGATAAGAATGGAGAAAGTACCAAGTCTTCTTCATCCTAGTGTTAATCCCTGTCGCATCCGAAGCTGTGGGTTTGACTGAACTTCGATATATTCCGTGAAGTGACTGTCGCTGACCTCCCCAACCCTTTGGCGATATCGAAGCATAGCAGCTAGACCCGTAACGACTGCCATTGATATTCGTAAAGCAACCAGGACTGACAGCTCAACGTTCTCTCCGAGGTACCACCAGACAAATGCAAATACCCGTATTCATGTATAAAAATATTTGCACTGAGTGGAGTTTGAACCTGCGCCTCTTGGGTAACGGTCGCATTCACAACCGCCACACCACAGAGGCTGACATGAAAATCAGTATTTATGAAATAAAGAAGTAAATACAGCATAATTTAATTATGTTCTACAATAGGACCCTAACTATTATCACGATTGACGTCCTCATCAAACCCCACAACAATTATCCTTTCGCGTTTCACAGCGAGACTTTCAAATTAAACCCTTCAACGGTTTCGCTGGCAATTTAATAAGCGCAACGCTCGAGTAATGGCACACTCCCGGCTATTGAGTTTCATTTGAATTACACTTCGTACTTTTTAGTTTAACTTTTTCATTTCCACTGGACGCTCTATACATGTTATAATTATCACAAATATGATCCAAACAAAATTAATTATTATCTGAACTTTTCATATCCATGTTTCCTATACAATAATATTCATGAAAATAACGCGATCGTGGTATAGTACAAACATACCTTTGATTTGCCTGATGTTTCGACCATGTTACATGGGCCATGGTCACAAGCTGACTTTGTATTAAATAGATAGAAAGCACTCATGAAAAGAACGAAATAATACTATTTGTTAGATAAGAAATTACATGTAGTATGGAATATCTATATTTTCATTAAATTGTACATTTTTTGTTTATATATGTATGTTTAAGGTATAAGTGGTGAACACAGTTTCGTTTTTTAACAGTGATTAATGGCTGTTTATAAAATTTATGAGTAAATTAATGTTATACCATATTCATACAAAACCCATTTTTCACGCCGGTTTGTGTGATATGTAGTATATGGTTTAAGCTTGCATTGATTACTACAAGACATATTAAATGCAAGATAAAATTAATTCTTAGCTAAAACCTTAATATTCTTATCATTGACCCGTACATACTTTTCGTTTCCTTTATCCGTAACAAATAAAAGAGCAATATTAGGTATCGGAAATCTCAGATAAGTGTGTGTAAAGCATTGAGCGCTCAATCCAATTTGGTTCGGGTTGGGTAGTGCGAACCAATATTGGGTAAGCCCGTACATCCACGGTCGATTGGCCATGCTTAACAAGTGCTTGTATTCTTAAATTAAGGTCAATGTGTTAAGATAATATTTCTACCAAGATTATTCAATGAATTAACAAATAAATAAATATTCTACAACATTCTACAGAACGCTATCTCTAGACATGGGTCTAGAGATAGCGTTCTGTAGAATATTGTAAAATATGTATTTGTTTATTATACCATGGGGTAAGCACAGCTTAACTAGCTTGTGTTATGGAATTTAGAATGTGGATAAACATACTTAGATACTTTATTTGGTAAATATTTTTTTTATTTTTATTTATTTATTAGGTCTACCAACAATGTTTTACATTAAAGCATACAATAACAGTAATTAAAACTAACTACAATGCAAACATCACTTAAAGGTAAACACCGCATACAAAAAATTATAAAGAGAAACTTATAGAAATAATATAATAGAGACTTAAAATTAAACAACTTTACATAAATATGAAAAAATATGGGAAAAGGAAAAGAAACACTTGCACTTAACTAAGAGACAAACTAAATATCTATATATCTAACTAAATAACACTAATACTACTTAAAATACGTTTCAGTTTTGGCTGGGTATCAAAGTGACAGTCAATCCTGTCACTGAGACTGTTCACAACTCTAGACAGTCTCGCGCATGGAGAATTGGAACCTAAAACTGTTCTTCTTAGAGGTGGGCAGAGTGGTGTGACTGGTTTGCGAGGGATCCTAGATAGAACATTGAAACTTAGCAAAGCCAGCAACCTTGGACAATCAATTTTGTGTTGGAGGATCTTGGAGGCAACCTTTACCACATTAATTTTTGTGCATTGTTCCAAAGTTTTCATATTAAAACAAAAAAAAAATACATAATACATACATATTATACGTAGAAACACCTGGACCATTGCAAATATACATATAAGAGCATACAAATATTTGCAATGAGCGGGAATCGAACCCGCGCCTCCTGCGTAGCAGTCGAGCATTCTATCGCTAGGCCACAGAGACTGTCAAATTTCTAGCTATGATAAAATATCAATCAATAAAAAATTTAAAGTAGTTCTTTCTTCTATATGTCATCAATCAATTAGCCCACTGCAGTCCACTGCTGGACATAGGCCTCTCCCAATGTTCACCATTTCATTCGATCCTCCGCCTTCTGTTCAGTCAACTTTTTCAGGTCGTCAGTCCATCTGGCTAGAGGGTGTGTCCTACCTTCTGATTGCCTTCTCGCGGTCTCCACTCTAGGAATCATTTGCTACAATGGCCATCAAACCATCCTACGGCTGCAGTCTCTTGTCTCCTCTGATATCCCCCTAGGGGAGACATCAGGATTTTTCCAGTCCTGTTGTTTCCCGTAGGAAATCCCGAATTAATACAACCGGGACCGGTGACTTAACGTGCTCTCAGAGGCACGGAACGAGTTATATAATATACCACTTAGGTGGCAGATAAGCACATATTTCAGAAATCAGATTAGAACATTTGCAAAGAATAAACAAAATTTATAGGCGTTTTAGCAAGTTTACCACCACCACTTAGGTGGCATATAAGCAACTTAGCACCTTAGGTGGCATACCACTTAGGTGGCAGATAAGCACATATTTCAGAAATCAGATTAGAACATTTGCAAAGAATAAACAAAATTTATAGGCGTTTTAGCAAGTTTACCACCACCACTTAGGTGGCATATTATCTATGTATTTTCCGTTACTCACCTCTTAAGTGACCCTACCGATGAGATATGGTGGTGATTCTATAGCCCTAACTAATTAACTAACTGATAAATATATAATAACAATTATTATTATTATTTATTTCATTAATTCAAAAGTATATGTTACATAAACCAAATATGAATATATATAAACTGATAAAGACTAAATAACCCTAACTAATTAAGTAACTGTCCGATGCAACAATCAGCCGGTTAATGAAGCTCACACAGCTATTACTTGAACCACAGAGTAAGTAATAGTTATACTACGTAAGAAGATAGAGTGTGTAATTTGTATTTTACTTCACACACAGACATATTTGAGTAGCACATCATTTTCTTCAGTAACTGATTGATATTGATGTGAAGAGTGAAGAGTGATAGAGAAAGAATACAAGTATCATCAACGGAAAAATACGCAGATAATATTTTTATTTTATTTTTTATATAGGACACGTCAATTGGACTTCGCCTTGCCTGATGGTAAGCTGAAGGCAAAGTCCCAGAAAAGAGGGTCACCATTACTTACACATACCGTGTGACAATGGTGACACTCAGCTTGACGGCCTCATCATATGCTTTTTCACGCCCCGCTTAAAGGACCCGGGACTATAGGAAGAAGGAAACACGTGAGCTGGTAATGAATTCCAGGCCTTAATGGTGCGACAGAGGAAAGAGTCTCCGAACCGCTTGGTTCTTGATCGGATGTTTTGCACCGTGAGCGGATGACATCTAAGACCTGCACGTGTTGTCCTGTGTAGGAAAGGGGAGGATGGATGGAAGTATTACTGCGAAAGAAGGAAATCTCGAAATAAAGACCTGTACAAACGCGTCTGGCCAGCGTGGAAACAGTAGGCTAAAGCTAATATTTCAATCAATCAATCAAGTAGCCACTATTGGACATAGTCTTCTCCTAATGTTAGGAGGCTTTGGCCTACTGTTATCCCGCTGGCCAGACAGGTTGGTACAGGGTTTTGTTTCCAGGTTTTCTTTTCTCGCAGTGATAATGCACATTTTCCCGGTAATCGCCTCTTACGGCACCTTTTACCAACATTTGGAGAGGTTTATTTCCAGAAGTGGACAGCGATATGCTTATAGATATTGCATAATTGAAATAAAAAAATTTAAACTTTTTTTTATGTTCCAAAAGTGTTTTTTTTTATGTTTAGTTTAAGAGTGTGTATATATTATATGGTTCATTTTTTCTTTCCTTCTTTCTTTAGCTATTTGTATTCATTTTTTTTCATCATTCATTCGATAGCATGATTCCAGGGTCACATCCACAACTGTTAATCCTGGTTAACAAGTAAAAAAATATCACAAAGTGTTCAAACCATGACTTACATACAGGACTCGTCCTTTTAGTATTAACAGACTCTGTGGTGTAGCGTTAGAAGAATCAACTATTACGCAGGGGACGCAGGTGCGATTACCGCTCAGTGTAAATATTTGTATGAATGATTATTTTCACGAGTCTGGGTATTTCTATGTATGTTCTTACAAAAAAAAATTATCTAAGTACATTTATCCGCATTTTAGCACCCAAAATCTAGTTAGGCTATGCTTACTTTGGGTCTCGATAGCGCTTTGTAGAATGTACTTGAACTGAAAAATACGCAGACGATATCATTGCGAGAGATGGAAAACTTGAAATAAAACCTTGTACCAACCCGTCTGGCCAGCGTGGAAACAGTAATCCAAAGCCTAACATTGGGAGAGGCCTAGTCCAACAGTGGACTGTGATAAGCTATTTGAATTGAATATCCTACAATACTTATTCATTATGCAACGTGCCGATCCAAATGCCAGGGACTGTACCTATGTACATGTATGGACTATACCTATGTACACTTGATAACCTATATTTGCTTTGCGGTAGGAATTGTGTTGCACTTGTACTATATAATAGGTTAATAACCCACATACTACAAATGCAACGTAACACTTACCGCAAAGGAAGCATTGCTGTAATTAACTGTGAAACTGCACCTTGTATATGTAATTTATATAATAAATGTTCACTAATGTAATTCCAAGTAATTAACATTATTTTCTCTTTGTCCACAGATTACGCTATCTCCTAAGACAATTAAATAGAGGTGAAATATCAGCTGAGACATTACAAAAAAACCTCCAATATGCCGCGAAGGTGCTTGAAGCAGTTTACATCGATGAAACGAAGTACGTATTAAGTATAGTGGACTTGATTTTGTCACTGGTGATGGTGGTGAAGGGATAACCTATAGAGAACGACCATGCTTTGATTTATCATCTAATGAAATTTTGATAAATTTTCGTATAAATTCAGGTTGGAATAATTCAACATCCTGGACGAGTCTTAAACCCACGGCAGTCCCTTTCTAAGATGGAGGATACTATATTGAAATATACTACCTGTACTCATCCTGGATAGTTGAAATTTTCGTCTGCAATAGGTACATTTGTGCGACAGGCGGGTGAGACTTACAACGGGATTCCTACGTCGCCCAGACAATGTAGATTAGAGAAGTTGTTTATAACAAAAATTGTGTGTCCAAAGGTGAAACGGGAATTAATTTGGAATAGGACAAAGAAACTAGAATGTACTGTACTTTGCCTTATGTAATCAATTGAGGCATGGTTTGTCGGGCTAGGCACCGGCAGATCAGTAAATCGTTGTTTCTTGAAGTCGATTTAATCTTTTTTTGTAATGTTATATGACAGCCACAAAAAGTTAATTACTTAGTGCTCAGTTCCGTATCACCTGTCTAGTAGTATTCAATGAAGAATTATACTGCCCTTCTAAAAAGGTAATGTCGTGGGTTCAAGCTCCGTCCTGTATGTCAATGTTTACCTATTTAAATTTAAGAACTGGCAAATGTATAAAAATAACTTGTATAGACTGAGAAATATTTGGTTACAGTCTGGGACCAATGTATCTACATGTTTTCTGATCGATATTGGTTGCCATATCCAAAAATAGAATAGAATAGACTACTGATGTATTACACTTGATTCCTTTTAGATGAAACATCTGAGAAATCATAAGCTTTATTAAATATACTTCAAAATATTGTCACATTTCAATTTATTCTCAAACTTGTCTCAGGCAATATTTACGTCTAAAACATTTTGAAGGATCTCATTAAATATGTATTACTAAGTGGGGTTCATAAATAGACCAAAACCAGCGTAAAATAAATTTGCCATGAGTTTTTAATTACTCGTTTTTAATCTTGAAACTAAAAGCATAGTCCGTCTCTGAAAATTAATGTAATAGTTAAAAATATCATAATTCTATGTTTCAGATTTTTCGTAGGCGTATTTTTTCGTCGTGATCATAATTTTTTTATCGTATCATACAACATAAATTATTGATTACACGTTGTGTGGACGTCCAGTTCGCTTTCAAATTATTTTTTTGTCACCTCCAGTATTTTTCTTTTGTGTTCGTGTCGGAGCATTTTCGTTTCTCAATATAAGCCGTTAACGGATGAATAACTTTGGTTTTGTCGGAATACAATACGTTGTCTATATTCTTTGATATATCGAGATGAAGACAATAGCTTAGAGCAGTGTTGACCTTTACTTTGGTTAATAAAACACATTCTGTAAAAAAGGTATATATAATATACTTTGTATAAAATACTCTCCACTAATAAATATGAAACAATTATGAAAGTAGAAGAAGCATGAAAAAATTTAATTATTAAAATATAAGCTGAGTGTCACCATTGTCACATGGTATGTGTAAGTAATGGTGACCCTCTTTTCTGAGACTTTGCCTTCAGCTTACCATCAGGCAAGGCGAAATCTAATTGCTCTATATAATTATTTTTTTTGAAACTTAATGATTTAGTCCTTTTATCGACTTCTATTCAAATCGATTAAGATATAGAAGAAAAAAAATTGGTTCAGGTGGGGTACCAATCCCGCCTGAACCGGGCCCCCCCGTCTTACAGGGGGAACGCTCTGACCACATGCCAGAAGCAATTCAATTTTTTCTTTACATTAATCGGTTGAAATATTTTTTGTTTCGGTAGAAACAGATATCTAATTATTTTGTAATAAGGAAGGCACTTTCCAAATAATATCCTTTCAAACTTTAATATAAACTAATGCTTACACAAATTCTCAATAGAATTCTAAAACTTAAGCTAAATAATTCAGTCCCAGAAACGTCAAATTGGTCTTTTAGTGGAAAATGTAAAAGGAGAAGATAATTAGATCGACCTTAATCACGACAAGTGAGTCAGGTTAATTAAGATTACAAACCCCTTGAAAAATTCAAGGATATATCTTGTGACGTAATTGGCCTCGTAGAACTGACGTCTGTGAATTTTCAAGTTATTTTATGTAGCTTTACAGTCTGTAATGCTTTGATTAAAATACATTTACATGCACGAAATATAGAACCTAAAAGAGACAGAGAAAAGAATAAAGGAGCGCCGACATACCAGCCTGACACCTTCGACTCTGTGCAAACCCATTCTATCAGACGACGTGGAACCTTAGGATGGACTCCTCGCTGTGTGTGTTGTGCTCAGATGAATGGTTTGACGTGATACCCACAGCTACATTCTATAATCGCAATGCTCACCATAGGCAGGGAATTCATCCTAACACATAACGACCAGAAACGGTGCGTACTGTACGGTATGAAAGGAAATCTATCCCACACACGCTCAAGCAATAAAACACTAAACTAATTTAATCAAAATTGGTTTAGTGTTTTAGGTGTAGGACTGACAGACAAACAGGCAGTTACTTTCTGATTTACTTATAATATTAGCATTAGTATGAATTTGTCGGTACTGGTGCGTCAGAACTAAAAAATAAACAAGGTCTACTATTACTATTACAATTCACTACTATACATTTAATGTAAGATTCATAGACCGCACTAAGGGTGAGATTTATTGACCGCACCAGGGGCGAGATTCGTACACTGTGCTTCATTAAATAAGAGATGCAGACATTATAGTAAATCTAAGAGCTGTTTAGTGAACAGTAAGTTATAGACTATGTGTACAAATTGCTATTATAGATTTAATTATTACACTTTAAGACTGCGGTAGCCTAGTGGTATGGACTGCTGAGACGAGGTCTCGGGTTCGATCCCAGGTTTTACCATGGCAAACACTAATAACTTTTCGATGCTTTTCGAAGTTATGTATGTATTTATAGCAGGTTTATAAGTGCCCGGTTGATGGCAATAGGCTCGCCACCTTGGGACCTAAACATAAACTGGCGAAATGTGGGTGCTATCACCTCTGCCTACTTGCCTTCAGGGAATATAGGCGAGAGTTTATGAGTTTATGTTATGTTGTTACACTTTATTAAATTAAACACGAGCTCCAGCTCAGCCAGCCGTGCCAGGTATATAGGTAAGAGCAATGGTATCAATGCATGTTATGTTCCACGCCAGAACCCTACCCATTTTCCATGACATCATCGACATGCCATCCGGTCCCTTGCCTTCGTCGCGTGCCAACCCGTTTGGTTCAAGTACAGTTGGCACAGCGGTGCTGACAAGAGTACGGCGGATTACGTCGTTGAGGCTGGCGTGCCGTGGAATTCGTCCAGCGCTCCTGCAGCACGACAGGCCATGGTCTCCGAGACTGTTACCGGCTCCTTCACAATTTGACTTTGATGCGGAGAAACACCGGGCGTACCTAAATGGAGGCAATTTTTTATTATTATGTCGTTGAATGGTCCCTATCGTCCTTCACTCAATACACGTCATCTAATATTTCAATGTCAATGGCTTCGTAATATTTATTCAGTTTACTGAGGTTCTTCCGAAGATCCTCAGCATATTTATATCGTTATGATGGGAAAATATGTAGGCTTTTAGAATATTAATGTTGATTCGGTAGTGGTTGGCTTTGATCAAAATGTTACAAGATGAAATATGTATAAGAAAATTGATTGATATGAAACAACGTGGGTTTGTAGAAAAGTAAATATTATTCCCATTTTATATTTGTCATTTATTAATGGTTTTTAACTATTCCATACATAAATACATAATACATATTATTACTGTCACAAATTTCGTGGCATTGGAGTGTTGAAACTGCTATATCTAAGATTGTAGGGCTATGCACTAGTAATTTTATAGGACAAGTCAATTAGACTTCGAATCACCTGATCTTAAACTGAAGGCAATGTCTCAGAAAAGGGGGTCACCATACATATACCATGTTAAAACGGTAACACTCAGCTTGACGGCCTCATCACATGCTTTTTCACGCCCCGCTTAAAGGACCCGGGACTGTAAGAAGAAGGAAACACGTGAGCTGGTAATGAATTATAGGGCTTAATGGTGCGACAAAGAAAAGAGTCTCGGAACCGCTTGGTTCTTGATCGGATATTCTGCACCGGATGAGGGTGACATCTAAAAGCCCTGCACGTGTTATTGCAGATTATAATCTATCCCTGAAACAAAGTTCACCCAGACCGCTCTGCAAACGCAGGCTTTCTTCTTCAAATATAGACAAATAGGGCAAACGACAGTCCCTCTCATAAAAACCAATAATAATAAACGGACCCTGAGATCCCGAAATGTAAATTTTTAGACGTGACAGCGAAATCGCTACGAAGATGTTAAGTTAAGTATAAGCAAAAAGTAAATATTAATGTTACTTACAAAATATAAATGCCTTCCACACAATTCTTGGCAATATAGCCGAGTGACGGCTGACACCATACAACTTGACGTACACAAATTGAAAATTGCGGTTGGCAACATGGCCGACGCGACACTCTGTGGCGCTGGAGGGCTGATTATTGGAAGGGTTCTATTTGCGCACACTTTTGTGTACACAGTACATGCTTGTGGACGTGTAAACATTGTTATAGACTTAATTATTGTAGCCGTAACAATACTAGCAAATGTATTGAATAAAACATTACGTTACTAGACCATTTTATGTATCGCAATAAGCTCACAAGTGTATAAAGGTTACTGCGAATCACGATCTCGCGTCCTGCCCTGTCTAATTAAAAGGGCGACACGCATAGCTGGTAACACTTCCTGTTTCTTCAATACTAACAGGTTGGCTCAATCATGAAAGAACCATTTGCAATGATTACAACGTGCTAGTGGCACTTTTACTAGGTCGATGAATGACCTCCGCCCCCCATGAGCGCAGGCCTGGAGGTCACGGTAGGAGCCGCCTGTCACCCTGCAAAAGCAGGCCGCCTAGGCGCGCCTCGTGCGCCTCTCCGTTTCCCGGAGACGAGTTGGGGACTCTGTGGTCCCCACACCCGAGGAGAGGGCCAGATCGAAAGAGATGGTCCTGGATCGGCTGGGGTGCGAGGGATATGCTATGAACCTCACCTTTGGCAACCAAAAAAGACCTACAAGCGTCGTGCGTTTCAGTCAGTTCGAGTCCGACATAACCTCTCCATGGGGTATCCGTGGGAATTTTCCACACGTAAAAAAAAGTGGCAGTTTTACGCATTCGTGTTTTACGCATGTTGTAAGCATTCGCTGCATCAGCCTCTTAATATAAGGAACGTATAACTTCTTGACCACTTTTTTTATACCACTTAGGTGGCAGACTAGCACACGGCTCACCTGATTGATAGTGATTACCATAATCTATGGACGTGTACAACACCAAGGGAGTCACAGTCGCGCTGCCGACCCTGTAAGCACAGATTTCGTGCCATCAGTGTAAAAGACACAAGAAGGATAGGCATTTAATCTTCCCACTGGCAACACAAAAACTCTCCAGTGAGCTCTGGCTACACTACGGGCACACAACACGAGGTTATTATGGCCACGGTATTCTGTAGAGCGGACGTACTTCCCCAGTAGGACTGCCAGTTGAACATCTAATTCAGTATTAATTTGAAAGTATCTAAGTTCAGTAGCCCCATTTAATACAGGAGCAAGTGCTAAAGCAAACCCAGGTAATATAGTCCATTTAATAGCTACTCCTTTCAACAGCTCTCAACACGCATTTATAACAACATTGAAAACACTGAGCTGTAAAAAGCTATTGCTCATAAAAAAAGTAATATAAATATCTTAAGAGGTTCGGTGCTGCAATACTGTGTACAACCATTTATAATAGGTACTACACAATATTTCCTCGACGTTATTACTTCAGTAACTGCAAAAGAAAATAGATATTGCTTTACGGAATGTAACTTTTAAATGGCACCTACTTAAAAGTTAAAGGTTGGTCTCGTTTAATTCGAAGCAGTCTGAAACATCGTTATTGGAAATTGCTTTACATTCTATATTTTCTTGATTGTCGCGTTACTTAGTCAAATGGAATTTCATTTTTGTTAATAATGTTAGAAGTTGAACAATTTTGAAAGTTTATCATTTTAGCGAGTATAAATGAAGATTACATTTTAACATTTCAATGCTTTATCAAATTGATTGGAATACTAAAAAAACTTAACTAAAAATAGGGAATTCAGTCAATTTTTCTATTGGTAGGTTGTCCTGGATAACGGTCAAAATTCTCACTTTCATAGAAGTTTCAATGTTTTTTTTATTTTATATATTACCAACATTTATTGCAAAGAACCAAGTGACATTAGTAACACATGTAAGTAATACTACATAATTTATTTTTAATTAAACTGATTTATTGATTGAAATTGTATCATCCTAGCTAAATGAGTTTACTGAATATCAGATCAATCAGTCGACAAGAAGCGTGTAAGATTTCAATTACTAAAGTTCTTCATCAACAAACAGACCTAGCTAAATCAAACCTTTTAATAGAGGCAAGTCGTCTTAAATCAAAAACATCTCAGAAAAGACAATTCTTAATCAAAACTGTGAAAACGTAACATTCCCTACATTTCAACCTAATTTACTTACCAAAAGTGTGTACTCTACGCCTGATGTATCACTCTTGAGCCAAGAGCGGTGTAAACAAAGGATTTCATTATGATGTACCTACATCTTACACCAGACCTTTCATAAAAGGGCAAAACGCTGTACTATAACAACGCCAAAATCAATTGAGTCTTCGTTTACTGTGCAAATTACTCAATTTTTGATGTAGTAGAAGAAGAATATAAAGAGGGTAGAGAGCTTATTTGCAACCATCATATACTTGCACATGTATATACCTAAACAGATCAGTAGAAATATATTAATACTTAAATTATGCTACTGTAGGTATATATTTTCTCTCTTGACGGTTCTTGCCGTCAACCATATATTTTTTTCCAAAAGCTGTTAGAACTAGAAGAAAGCCTATTATGATATGCTCTATTCAATAGATAGGACTTGCAAAGGGATAATCTTTATATAGCCGTATTGTACAAAATACACAACAAGAAGCGGGGTGGCTTCGTATTCTACTTTCTCGGCAACATTTATTTATTACCGTAGCAGATGTAGGCTGTAGCAAAAGTATTTGGGGAAATAATTAATAACAGCATGAGACCTGTTGGAGACAAAAGGAAATATTGTATCAATGAAAAAAATAAATTAAACTCGCTATGAAGTACGAGGGTGAAATGGAATGTATTATATGCGTGTAAAATCGTTTTCCGTGATTTGCAGCGAAATTAAGGCCTGTATTTCAGAACAACGCTCCATTGTGAATCGGCTTTCACAATTACATTAGAACTATCATCTAGAACACATTCTGTCTACAGATCTAGTTATAAATCAAGATTCAGGAGGATGTATTGTTTTAAAATACGTGGCTAAACTTCCTACTGAAAAAACGTTAAATAGAAAAGTTATAGGTAACAATAAGGTTAACAATTTTGTATGAACCTATCTACACTCGCTTAATAAATAAATACAGTACAAAAACTATAACATACGGACTTAATTGTTCACAAGAAACAACTTTGTTTAAATTAATATTTCAACAACAACACAAAATTAACTTACCCAGCAGTAACTGGATATAACGAAACTCACATTTTAAAATATAACTGCTGCAATTTGTTGTTTGCAGTGCAAATTAAATTCATTGTGGAAAATACCTGGCATTTTGCGCGCGACCTCTTGTTTCGTTCAACAGCTTTGACTACAAACAAATGCTACGCTACACGTAATGGTGATACCGTGGTGGATCTTTTGCAGTGCAGCGCCTAAACATGTGTTGCTCTTCTTTCCTACTCTTTGTAACAATACATTTGTAGAAAATAATAAATCAATCAATGTAAATAAGATTAACATACGTTGACGACTATCAAAAACGTGGATAAACGTGTTAATCCCACACAATGATATTCTATTCTACAATAACAAACGAATTACCATTTTAATGGAGCTAATTAACAAATATCCTTCCATCTATCTATTTATCCATTTTAACTTTCGTATTTATAATACCTAGTAGCGATATATATACTAATAACGTAGCTAGTATCTTTTTATACTGGAGATTGATAGCGCTTGGTGGCACTTGCTACGCATATTGAATAAGTCATTTGTACTTTTCCACAATATATTTATTTAGAATCTGACCGGTTTCGCCTCATGGCATTCTCAAAGGTTTGGTATTAAGCTTTTATATTTCTAAATACTACAATATCTTATATATGGGTAGTTTACACCAGCATCAACTATGTTGGGATGTTGATAACAAAAATAAGCTAGTCATACACATTTATAACATACTAGCTGACCCACCCCAGCTTCGCCCGGGGTATATTTTGAAGCTTCATATCCCTTTGAGCCCGTATGTTTTAGTATTCATAATATGTTTGAAGTATTGCCGGATTTGTTAACATTTATTATCAATGCTCCGCTCCCTTAAGTAGTAGCGTGATGATATATAGCCTAAAACCTTCCTCGATAAATGGGCTACCCAACACTGAAAGAATCATTCAAATCGGACCAGTAGTTCCAGAGATTAGCGCGTTCAAACAAACAAACAAACTCAGCAGCTTTATAATATGTATTATAGTATAGATTACCATTGTAAACCTTTGAGAATGCGGTGAGACGAAACCGATTAGGTTCTAAATAAATAAATTGTGGAAAAGTACAAGTGCCTTATTAAATATGTGTCTGGTATCGACTCATATCTCTCGATGAGAATACTGAAAACCAACCAAATCAAACAGTGCACCTCGATTTCCGAGGGTTACCTTTGAAGCTTCTCCAACCGCAACTACATTCCGACTATTGCTAAACAAACATACAGAGAGGCATTTCTGCTATATTCGTTTGAAAGGCCTGATAGACATTTTAACGAATGAAAATAGATCGTGATTGTATATCATAGATTTATCATCATTTTATCGGTACCGGTAGTATTCGAAACTTTCAACTGGGAACCCGCATATGGTGAGTGAGTCAGCCGGAGTGTGAGACATGTCAAGCTCACCTTCGGCAACCTATGACCCACAGACGGCAGCGTGCGTTTTAGTTGATTGGAGTTCAACATAGCCACCGCCGCCGTCAACTCCGGTAGGGGGGTACCCGTGGGGATTTTGCGCATGTTATAAAAATATGGTGTGTGGGAGAATAAATGAGTATTTTCAAAATACAAAATACCTCTGAATTTAAATGTAGCTATTTACATTTATTTGTATGAAAATTTAAATCAAAGTAATTAATTGTCTAAATAGTATACAAAATAATATCAAATTAAAATTCTTCTCATACAGAAATTTCCTTAAGAATAGGTGACTGATTACTTTCAGCTTTCGTGAACTATTTCGCACCATTAGATTGTAGCTAAAAGCAGTGAACCTATTTGCATATGAATGTAACATTTTGCATAATATATGTATGCCGTTTTAAATTCAAATTGACTTTCAGTGAATTTCATAAAGAAAATATTACTCATTTGAGAACTTAATTCAACTTTCAACCAAATTGATAAAAATGAGGACCTTTACTAAAAAAAATACATATGTAGATATACACAATTGTTATGTCAAAATTTTGTATGGAAATTTTGATATAACAGCTGAATATAACCTGTGTAATTTTTTACACTCCTTGAGAAGTGAGACTAAATTTGTAAAAAAACTTGAAGTTTAACGTATTTTATATTATTTAGCTATATAAAATACAATACTAAAACTAGAAGATACAGTGAGCTGTATAATGTATACTTGTATGATATACCTAATGTATCGAATACACGCATAAACTGGTTATTTCTAAATTAAAATTGAATTTTAAACTTTAAGGGTTTCAATATTTTCAAAGTAAATTGCTTGAATGGAACTTTTATTCAATCATTCGATTCAATCAAAGTTATCTTGAAATCAAGGCAAACGCTCGTTATAGACGCAGTCGCCTACTCATTTATTTTGTAAGAAACAAAAATGTTCCAACACTTCATTCATAGAAATGCTTTTTTCTTTTCTAAATCAAACGAAATCTTTTCTATATTATTTTGTATAGTTGTACGCGGCGATGTTTGCTCCTATGACTAACAATTCTAGGATGTGTATAACATTAGCTGGATGTGCGGATCTGTCGTCGCGCCGCCAGTGATTATATCTAACGCAGGGATAGGAGAGTGGCGGAGCAGCCGCGCGCGCAGCAGACCACACTTCACATGCGACGCCTGCGCACCCCGTGCTGGGCGAGGTGCTCAGTAGAGAAACCGAACGAAGCAAAGTTAATACCGTTACAACACCGCCGACAATGGCCAAGTAGTCGCGCCTCCCTTCTGTCCAATCTGTGCGATTAGGTCTTTCTGTTCTGTTCAAGCTTCAATTATATTGATCTCTCTCAAATCCTACGCTCCTGTTAGTTTAGTTTAGAGTTTTCATCCAAATTATTTTGCTCTTTTGTATCAGTTTGGATTTACTCCAAGCTGGTAGTTTCTTTTATAGGTTTTATAGGCACTTGTTTACTACTTCTTGTTTCTGTGTTAACATTTTTATATTGGTGAACAAGATACGAGAATTAAATACTTGAATTCACTTATCTTGTTTTCTGTAGCATTGTATCCTCGTTTAGATTAGTAACCAAACTTATTCCAGTGTGCTGTTTGGACCCTTTGTGACTCGTCTTTGTGATCGTCCTGTCTTCAATCTCCGTCTCTGTGTGTCCTTCCTTAGGCATGTGTTTTTTGTTTTTGTGTCTGGGTGACCCCTACGTAGTGTCATTCCATTAAGCTTGTCCTGTATGTTTTTAAAAACAATTTACTTTCTTTAATACTTACCTGTGGTTTTGTCCTTTATTCTTCCTGAAACATAATGACTTATGTTCTGTACACTATTTATTAGTATTATATAGCTGCTACCACCGCTTTCAATATAATTTTTATAACATTAAGAATTCTAGGTACTTTTGGTAAATAGCTTTAATTGTTACGATTTATATTGTAATTGGTGTTTTAATTGTTATATTCTACATTACAGGTTTATTGTTGTTAAACAATAACCTAATGTGTTCATTATTTCTAAAAAAGATTTGTAATTAAAAGAAAGAAGAAGAACATTTAATAGATTTGAAATTATTTTTAGAAATAATGAGCATCCGGATCCCGCCAAACTAAATACGTAAGCAACAGTTCCTTTCCCCGTATTCATCCCCGACTTTGTCCCAATGACAGCGTGTTTTATTTTAGACCGGCAGTGGCGCGCCAGCAGTCAGCCCCAACCCTGGTGTTTAGGTGTGTCGATGTTATCACTTATTATGCCACTCACAACACTTGAATCAAACTAGAATTTATCATCAAAATTCTAAACACCTCCTTCAAAGCTTATTTCGACATAATATAATTCTCGTTTCATTCAAGTTGTAATGATAATCCAACCCCAAATTAACCTTTAGCATCCCCAGAGATTAGCTTGTTCTGTCGTGTGACTGCATTGTGTGCTATATTGCTTTCCATTGTTTGATAGCTTTGTTCTTAATTATTGCATAAAAGTCGACCATCAGTTCAGATAAATTTATAACTTAAAATATTAAAGGTATGTTTTATCAAAATATATGGTTACTTTTATCTATCTGATCTGTCAACAGCTATATATTATATATAATTAAAAGGAATTTGTTAATCTATAATTTCAGTACGTACTGAAAATGTTAATGGAATTTTAGATAAAGTAGGTACCACTAATTTCTATTAACTTCTAAAATAGTTTCAGAGAATGAGATGACGTAAATACTTTTTGTAATATTTTGGATGAATAATAAAAGTCCAGAATTGTTGAAATAAAAAAAATTTGGTACACGAAAATGAAGATTCAACGATAGATAACATCAAATATGGAACATTTTGTGATATTTCACCAAATACCCAATGGAAAGCAATGTTTGAGCATTAAGAAACCTTGAGCACGTTGCATGCATTACATAGGTATCGCCTAGTTAATAATTATAAGTACTCAAACCTAAAACTATATCTACTGCATTACACTAGTTTCACAACTCCGTTTCCAATGTTTGATATCTGAATAATAAGTGCTCGTCCTTCATTTCAGGAATTATATATTTTTGTTTGACTTTTCATACCTTTATAAAAGAAATATTTTTGATACACAACCGGTCTGCGTAAACTATTGGTATATTGTTCTACTAAGTCCCACCTACAGGATTGCTAGTACTTTGAACAATTTGAGTAACTGTATATTTAGCGTCTTTTTAGTGGGATTTCGTATTCACTTAATCACAAATTTTGTATTATTTGAATTTATTGCAAAAGATTATCATCACCTTTTTATCTTTAATAGTAGTTTCAATCAGTAAGTTTATTAAAATTCACATTTTCGTACTAACAATAGGTATAGTGGTACAATTTATGAATTAAATAGACGTAGCTGATAGTAAATTCATTAAAATTATATAACTTTGATAGAAGATCTAACAATATAATAGAATTATTTAGTTGATATTGATTAGATTTTAAAGATTGCTTAGAAATAGTTTATAAATCAACAGTATTATTTTGAAATAGGAAGGTATAAATAAGATAATGAGAATCTATTAACAATATTTATTCAGTAAGCTGAGAAGGTAATTTATTTTGAATAAGCCAGTTTCAATGCTGAAATTTGAATTAATTAGATTTGAAAGCTACTGATTCATATAATCCTTTGGAATATATCCAAAGTGAAATGACTTATTTTAGTCATAAATCAACATATTCAATTCCAAATATAGAATTCATTGATATTAACGATGTCATAGCAGCTTCCTAGCTTTCGGTGGCAAAAGAAATATATATTGAATATCAATTAAACTAGCAAAATTTAATGTTAAGCCTACAAAGAACGCAAAGCTTACGCGTATAGCTTGTTTTCTAAGTATATTTTAGAGTTTAATTGTTTTTTGGGTTTTGTACAGGAGGTTGGCTGACGAAGATGACGAGCTCTCAGAGGTGCAACCAGATGCGGTGCCTCCTGAAGTACGGGAGTGGCTTGCGTCAACGTTCACGAGGCAACTGGCGACTGCGAAACGAAAGTCAGATGAGAAGCCCAAGTTTCGATCTGTGGCTCATGCGATCAGGGCGGGAATCTTCGTCGACAGAATCTACAGGAGGGTCACCAGTACTGCACTTATGCAGTTCCCTCAAGACGTCATTAGAGTTCTTAAGGTAAGTGACAATTTTATTTTATTGTTCTCTTGTCCAGCCGTTTGAGTGTGTAACAAACATACATAACATCACAAACTGTCACAATAATTTTAATATCAGTAGGAAGGATTAATATTTCAAAGTCATTAACTCTTCATGAGACGTAAGGTAAACCTTGCAAGCATAGTACCTAGCTATATTACTAGAAAATTAATTTATCTAAATAAATCAATAAATAAAAAAACCGCGGTAACCTAGTGGTATGGGTAATGGACTGCTGAGACGAGGTCTCGGTTTCGAACCTAGGCTTACCATGGCACACAGCAATGACTTTTCGATGCTTTTCGAAGTTATGTGTGTATTTATCGCAGGTTTATAAGTACCTGGTTAATGGCAATAGGATCGCCACATTGGGACCTAAACATAAACTGGCGAAATGTGGGTGCTAGCACCTCTGTCTATCCCTTCGGGGATATAGGCGTGAGTTTATGTTATGTTATGTTAATTTATCTATCATTGATTTAATACAAGACCTAATTTAATAAGAATTTTTACTATCAAAAGCATTAATAAGCTTAAGATAACTAGATAATTAGAAATATATACCTTTCCGTTTATTGTAATAATAATGTACATTTACGATGTGTACAGCTGTGCCCCCAGGGGGCCATCAAACCGTCTGGGAACATGAAAATTACGGTATTAGCTAAGAAATACAAATGTAATATTTTAGTGGTCTATATATAACCAGAAAACGTTCAGTATGTAGTCAGTTTTATTATTTAAGTACAATACAATACCTTCATTATGATAATAGAATCGATTTTTGAGTGGGCCGTTCTTAAGCGCCATTGCCGTATCTATCTCTTTTTACCCGACAACGATAAAGTCCAAAGAGGATTATGAATCTTAATATACTAGCATCGCACCGCGGTTTCAACGTCGTAAGTTCCAATCCCTTGGATTTCCAATCTGGATAAAAAGTGACTTTTGTAGGGATAATTTAGCATTCCAATAATGCAAGAATTTTTTAAATCAGTCCAATACTTTTTTGTTAATTCGTTACAAACAAACAGCCTCATACACATACCTCTTTATAATATTAGAAGATCACCGATTTCATCCATCTCGTCGTCAATAAATCAGTAAAAAAAAATCCGAAATCCCGATTGCGCCATATACCAACGCGAAAAAAGGAAGCTATGTGGTTCCTGGCAGAGTAGAATTAGGGCCACCCCATGTCTTCCCATGCAATGTCGTACAAGGCGACTAAAGGATAGGGCTGTTTAACCTCAGACAGATATATACCGCCCAGACTGCCTCAGCTATATGTATATAGACTCGAGTCAACAATAGTGCCCGAAATACGGCTATAGGCTCACTCCCTATTACGTGGGATCGAATACGGTGATTGGTAAAATGTGGGTGTTTATTCGCCTCTGCCTAACCCTTCGAGGATAAAGGCGTGATTATATGTATGTATGAAAAAAGAAAATAAGGCTCAATCGATACAGAATTTTTAAGTTTTTCAAACTTCCAGAAATCAACTTGCCATTTTATATATTTTTATTAAATACACAATTCTGCATTTAGAATGTGTGTGTAATGTGTTAATTTACGTAGACCTAGCCTTTGAACAGTATATAAGCATGTATTTCCTATGTAAACAGAGAGTGTCCACATAGTCCCAACATTGAAAGGCTTATGGCTGTCGGAAAGCAGCTTCTGGTCTTTACTGATAATACAGCGAATGAATTGTGACACTAATCCAACTAACAGATATATGAATGTAACAGTGATACTGATTCTGTTATATGATTTTTAACCAGTTGTATTACAAACCTAAATAATATTCTAGAACATTATAATTATATGTATTTAATCTATAATGGTCACTCACATTACTATTAGAATCATAGCAAAATTTACCATGTTGCATTGTTTTGAGTTACCGATATTTCGGCGCTGTTACAAGCACCATGATCATGGAGGTACTAGAACATTGGCAGTATACAGAGAAAAAAAATTCGCAGTAAATATATCGATCTAACCTCTTTCGAGTTCTCACACTACGCGTATCAGCACTACCACTGGTTACACTCTCACTACAAACTCGAACTGTATCTCAATCACATTCACAACACACGATGCTAACTATAACCTCTCGCGATTTTGTTTCGGCTTGATCTCGGTTAATTTTTCTCACAACAATGCGACATGGTAAATATCCCAATAATTATAATAGTAATTCTAGAACATAGTAGGCAACTATCTTTATTTTGGTTAGTGTACCAGAACATTGTATAGATTTAAAATCAGAAAAGCAAAAAAAAAAAGCAAAGCTCAGACCAAAAAAGCTACATAAACATGTCTTGAGTATTGGAAATCCTCGTATACAACCATCTTGGGGCCATGAGATAGGAATAGTAGTAATAGTAATATATAGTAATAGTAATCCTCATTGCTTTAAAATTTCATAAAGAATGTAGGTATCTATCTATCTATCTATCTACCTCCCCACCGGAGCCGACATAACCGGCAGGTGATGTCGGACTCGAACCGACCAAAACGCACGCCGCCTGTGGGTCGTTTTGGTTGCCGAAGGTGAGGTTGACAGGCATATCCCTCGCATCCCGGCTGACCCAGGGCCATCTCTCATGATCTGGCCCTCTCCTCGCGTGTGTGGGGACCACAGAGTCCCCAACTCGTCCCCGGAAACGGGGAGCAGCGGCGCGGCCTGCTTCTGCCAGGATGACAGGCGACTCCGCCAGTCAACCCCAGGCCTGCGCTCATGTAGGGCGGAGGTCGTTCATAGACCTCCGACACCCGAGTTGCCATCGTAAGCGGGCAGTTTGGCTTGCGATCCTTCGTCGCTCCCGCTGCCCCTCCCGCCCCGAATTTATATCTACTAGATTCTGCGAGCGCTAAAAAAATATACCAATTGTTCACTCAAGGATACGTGAGAACCAGGATGGCTGGACCATAAAAACATATGTGAGGTAGGTACTAGGAAGAAAAACATATGTGAGGTACTAAATAGGTATTAAATTTTAATTGAAAAGATAAACTAATTATAACGCCTACAACCAGGTGAAACCGTTTTGGTCCAGCCATTCTGACGTCAGAATGGCTGGCCACTTTCCTTTTAATAGTTTTCCCTCTTTAGCGAGGTACCAACTATTTTATGTCAGGTATCAAATAGTACCAAATAGGTACTATAACTTGGTATTGCTCAAACTTCCTAAATCTCCCTTGGTCCAGCCATCCTGACTCTCACAAGGATACTCTTATCAAAAGTTAACATAACAAGGGTCTGCAATGAGAAACACGTGATAGGTAATTTCGTAACGTAACTTAATCAAGCAAGGAGGCCATTTATCTTTCTCGGGGACTATCAAACATTCACGATCATGTCCGTATACTCGTAACAAGGGTCCAACGAATTAACCTGCCCTAAATTCTTCATTAATTTCTGAACATGTACAATGTACATTCTTCTTAATCAAAGCTAAATACTGTGTAACGAATTAAATAGAAAGAATCTGACTCTTGTATAATAGTCAGCACTGAAAAGGTACTTTTGTTTCTCAAGTGCTCAAAGCCTTCTCTCCACATTTATTTTTCTTGACTAATGAAATAGGGAATTAACCATCACGTGACTCATTCTCATTCACATGCCCATGGTCAAAGAAACTCAAGAGTCATGAGTCTTCCCTTCCATGCTGAGACAACTAATTATTGTTCTAAGTTGAAAGCCACCTGTCGCGTTCTATTAGGGATTGTCCTACGTGAGCGACAAGTGCGACAACTCGATGCATTTCGACGCGCCGCGAAATATTGTGGTCTATGTTGTGTCGTGTGAATATGTCACGTGAAGTATGGAAGATTATGTCAAGCATCGTGATGCGTTGGCGTGCTGTCGCGCTTGTCACTCATTTAGGACAACGGGTCACGTAGGACAACGGGTTACAGTATTTGGTGTAGAAGAAGTTGTAGGTGAATTGCTATTAGGTAGCGTTAATATATCTATTCTACTTCGCCAAAAACCATTTTTATGTCGCTCAACTACAATCCCATTCATCATCATTCTTGCGTTCACGCCCGAAGCCTTCACCTCGGAGTCCGGGGTCCGCTTTCCAGTCCGGAAGATAACCGGGACCGAGAGCTGAACGTGCTCTCCAAGACACCGAAATACCCAGACCAATGCAAATAGATAAATTCATGTATACAAATATTTTAACTGAGTGGGACTGGAATCCGCACCCCCTGCGTAACAATCGCGTTCACAGAGACTTTATAATTATATACTGAATAGTATAGATTTTATTAGATGTATTTAAATGATTTTTCTTTAGAGTGTTGGTCTGATCTAATTACCCAGAGCCGTTTTTTTTATATTGCTTTCATCTACAATCTAACTACATTATGTTCTTCTATTTCAGACGCTAGACGAATGGTCGTTCGACGTGTTTGCGCTTCATGAGGCCTCAAGCGGGGCGCCAGTCAAATACTTGGGATACGAACTGCTAAACAGATATGGGATGATACATAAGTTCAAGGTAAGGCTTTAAAATTGCAGTATTCAGTAACGTAGGATTATAGGAGGTAGGACATGACGGTATTTTCTTCCAATTGAGCATTCTGACTGGGGAAGTGCCTCCGCCCCACGACATACCCCGGCCATAATAACCTCGTGTTGTGTTCCGGGCGTTGAGTAGGGTAGCCAGAGCTCACTGGAGGGTTTTTGTGCTGTCTGGAAAGACCAAAGGCTTGTCCTGCTTTGTCTTTTACATTGACGGCACAGAAACTCTCAATGCTTGCAGGGTTGGCAGCGCGAGTGTGACTCTCTTGGTTTTGCACGCATCCATAGGCCACAGTGACCACTGTACATCAGATGGGCCGTGTGCTTGTCTGCCACCTAAGTGGTATAGAATCAAAGAATCAAAGAATCAATTTCATTTATTCAGTTTAGGCACATAAAGAGCACATATGAACGTCAAAATTTTACAATTATGTATGTCAAGAATTAATATAAAAATATTAAATAATGTAAAAATAAACCATTGGAAAATAATTCTTTCGCTGGTTCGGTAGATTAGTTCTACTGAGAAGATACCAGCAAGAAACTCAGCGAACTACATTAGAACTAGATTATTTTTCTTTTTTAAATTTGTTTTGGTTTACAATTTATTTTGTGCGAGCAAGTAAGAGACTTATGTTGACCACGCATTAACATCATTAAGGTACTCATCCACTTTATAGTAACCTTTACTCATTAAAGTTTTTTTCACTTCTATTTTAAATTTATTTATTGGCATATTAATCAAGTCCTGAGGCATTTTATTAAATATTTTTATGCAGCTGCCTACAAATGAATCACCAACCTTGTGAAGCCTACGTTTTGGTACAACTAGTTTATTTTTATTTCTCGTATTTAAATTGTGTACATTAGATAGTTTTTCGAAAATATTTAGGTTTTTTCGTACATATAAGATATTTTCATAGATGTATTGAGAAGCAACTGTTAAAATATATAAATATATAAAAAAGTAGGAATTCTCTCTACGGATAAACCACCTACCTTTTTATGGCTACAAACTCTAAAGTGCTGTATGCTGCATATCATTATTTAAGAGAAATTCCCTTAGATAAATCGGCGATTGAAGTGGTTTATCAGGCTAAACCCCCATGTCGTCTTGAGAGTATCGGAGACCTAAACTTTCTTTCCTTCTATTCTCCTGTTTTCTCCGTACCTTTTTCAAATTAAGCGGAGATAGTTACAATCAGAGCTGAAATGGCCCATATAACAAGATAATCCCTTATTATTGAGTTACTTATTTGCCTGGCAAAATTTATTAACGGCTATGTTTCATTTTACTACTTTTGTAACTTTCATATTTATTTTGTTGTTTAATAACTTTTTTGATTACATTAAATAAAATATGCTATTATAATATACAATTACTTACAAATTGATATAAAACTATGCTAACTATACAATATATACAAAAATGGGATAGAGAAAAAGAGGGAGACTGTAATTTTAATTGCATGTAAGTAATCTGTACTATTTTATATGTAAATAAAGACATTTTAAAAACAAAACAAACACATTTACTTGCGTAGGTACTTATTGTTAAAAAAGTAATAACGTTCCAGCACATCACGAATACGTAAAATCTTTCACATAATCAATAACGACAATGTAAGAGATACAATTTCTAATCCTACTCACGAATCAATCAATTCAGCATTTGCAAGGTGATCAATCAATTTATGCCAGATCTAATTATGTTATATTCGTGCTTACACATAATATATTATTTATATTAACTACCTTATCCGCATACAATATTAAGCTCATATATTAGCTTTATGTTTGAATATGCTTCATATTTAGGTTTCATTAGGTATATAAATCTAGTTTGTGAAACGAGCTAAGCTGATACCTGTAGGCTTTTTGATGGTAGATATTTATCCATCTGTTAGATACCAGAGGGAAAACACGAAATAAAACCCTTTACCAATCCATTAGTCTTGCGTGGAAACAGTAGGCTAAAGTCTCCCAACATTGGAAGAAGCCTCTGTGCAGCAGTGGCTTGCGATAAGCCAATTGATTGATGATGACAATATAAGGCCCACCAATGCCATCCAACTTTACCTGCAAGGCGGTACACTAGCTAATTATTAGACAAGACTCTGACGCAGTCCTTTCTTGTGGGGTTACGAGGCAAACGGTCGTCACTAGGGCTCTACTATCTAGTACGACAGTTTGGTATCCTAGCTGTGGATTGTTCTCGAAGCATAACACCATTTTTTGTTAGGAAAAAAATTACTACTACCATAGATGTTCGAATAGCAAACGGGACCAACGGCTCTCCGAGACTCGACCAGATAAATGCAAATACCCGTATTCATGCATACAAATATTTGCACTGAGCGGGAATCGAATCCGCGACTCCTGCATAGCGGCCGCATTCACTCTCGCTCTGCCACTGAGGCTGGCAGCTATTTTATAACCAAAATTTTATTACAATAGGATAAATGAGAGAAATACATAGAAGATCAATATAATTATATATTCAGGTATTACCTGCGGCTTGTGACCCGCGTCAATATTATAATTATAATCCTGAAGGATTATATAAGAATCATAAGTTCGAAATTGATTCTACAGCAGACATAGGTACGTTGTTTTGTATTTTCACGTGGATCTACAAATAATACCGATTTCCTCGAAAGCTTTCCGTTTGTAAGGACAATTGATTTTTTTATATACATCCATCTTGGTAAGCAATCAACAGCGAGCAATTTCTTTAAAATGGTCGCTAAGTTAACCTTTCGTTCCGAAAGACAGTAATCCAATTTGTCGGTTTGTTACTCCCGTGAAAAGTTTACTCACCCATTCTCTCATTTTTTTGTGATTGAATTCAATTCGAAGGATCAGTAATGTAATTATGTTTCTCTATCGGATGTACGTGTTAGCCTTTCAAAAAACGTCTAGTACCTTAAGATACGTAATTGGGTATTATCCTGTAGTTAGCGTCAGTAGCTTTTTTGTTAAGGAGTCAGCCTTATGATCGAGAGGTCCTGATTTCGAATCCTGGCCATTACACCATCGATGTGAACCCACCCCTAACACAAGCAATTTAGCTCGATAGGAGGGATTATACTCCTCCTCAGTAAAATTGATTCTAATATACATAAAAAAAATATATTTAACTGCGCTTTTTAAATTAAGAATGGCAAAAGAGAGGTTATTGTTGCATGGCTTCTTATTTTAACGTTTTTTATTTAATTTTAATCATCCACCCAACCTATTACAGTTATTGACTATTAAATAATATGACGTCACAATAATTTATTTCATACATACATAGATGCATACATATAATCACGCTTTTATCCCCGAAGAGTTAGACTGAGGTGAATTAACACGCACATTTCACCAATCATTGTTTTTGGCCTACATAGTAGGGGGTGAGCCTATTACTGTCTTCCGGGCACTACTGTTGACTCGAACCTTGTACCTGTGCCTATGTCTGAACTGTATAAATCTGTCTGATGTTAAACAGCCCTATCCCTTAGTCGTCTGTACGAACCGCATGGGTAGAGATGGGGTGGCCCAAATTCTACTCTGCCGGGAACCACGCCGCTCCATATTTCACACAAGTTTCCTTACAGCTAGCCATTCTGACGTTTAGTAAAAAATAGCTAATTTGACTAGTCAGACAAATACCCAATTCTTGGAAAGAAAATATCATATTTATGTAACGAGAAACTAGTAATTGCAACAAGTTTTGAAATATATTACTGGAACTCATTACTCTAAACAACCTAAGTTATAAATCATCTTAGTTTATATTTTTTAAAGGTTTATAAGTTTGACCTGAATCACGGTCTCTGAAGAAGCACGTTTGTCTAGAACAGTCGTGGGCAAACTTTCTTAATAGAGGGCCAGAAAGTTTAGGAAATTTCAAAGGAGGGCCAGATACAACCCCCCTCCCTGACAGCGGGGGTGGATATGACGTACTCGAACACGCACACTGCCTGTGGTTCGTAGGTTGCAATAGAAGGCCAGAAAGTTTAAGAAATTTCAAAGGATACAACCCCCCTCCCTGACGGCGGGGGTGGATATGACGGACTCGAACACGCACACCGTCTATGGTTCGTAAGTTGCCGGGGGTTACATCGCGGAGACGTATCACACCCGGCCGACCCAGATCCATCACTTTCGAACTGCTATAATAAAAATTTCATAATATTTCTTATTTGCCATATTTTCGAATGCAGGTTCGAGCTGTTACGAACTAACTTTCAGTTCAGTATTAAATAAATTTACACAACTGTCTCATTTTTAAATTGGTCCTCTCTTGAAGGTCCTCTCTCGTGTTCGCGCGAATCGATAAATAAATGCTAAATCGGTAAGTTAATCTTTGTACCTCAATCACTCACGAATACCGCGCTTCTTTGCATTGCAATACAATCATGAACTACGCGGCTAGTCTAGCTAGCTTCTTTATCTGTGCGTCTATTATTTTAATAAATATAAACTACTTTATACTTCTGGATCGTAAAAATATAATTATAGCGAACCATATACTATTCATGTCAAAGGACGGCGGGCCGGATTAAATGCTTTCGTGGGCCGTACTTTGCCCATCACGGGTCTAGAAGGAACTTATTCACTCAAGACTTAAAGACTCTTAAACTATGGCCTGCAGGGAATACAAACTCAGGCAATGAGTTTTACTCCTGAGCAGTAAAACTAAAAAATTGTTGACAAACCGATTCGTGCGTATGAATCAAATACCGACAGTATATCGTATAATATCACTTCAATGTAGACTTTACTTTTACACTAGAAAAATAATCCATGATGTATTTCAGCAAATAAACTTTCAACTTATTATTTAGCCATTTACTTATATAAAAAAATTGCCCGGTATTGATAAATATTAATGAACATAATTATTACGATACTTAATGAAAATAAAACCACTTTTTAAAGGATACTATCGCGATTTATATCACTCGCTGTAAAATCCATTAAAGTCATTACCGATCATAGCTTAACTTTAGAAATCTCATTATTTTCATTAAAGATTACAATTTCAATTAAAAAAACAATGATTTCCCCTTCGCCAAACAAACTTTTAACCATTCCTCTTTTTTTTGCCGAAGCCATACCATTAGCAAAATTTCATAGTTTAAGCAGTAAGTAGTTACTTATGTGGTTTCATATTGAAAAGTCAGTCAAGCTCACGTTAAAAAGCAAAATGGCCACCTCCTAATATCAATAAAATTTAAGATGTATCTATACTATCATTGAAATTGGTTCTCTACACTTTTCGAATTATTTACTTATTCGAGTTGACTTATTCTCTGACTCTTACCTACTGTTCTTTTCAAAATTCAAATCATTATTGTTTGGTAACTTAAATATAAAAATAAAATTGTGATTTACGTAAAAAATTCATCAGCTATTCATGATCCAAGTTTTAATAGACTCCCCAGCATAACTTAAAAGTTTTGGATTACGCGATGGATGTTGGAAATTTTGGATGGCTAGAGGCTTTTGTGGGTCATACATCAATGAATTTAATAATATCGAACAACCTTGTCACATATTTGGTACAATTTTTACTGGTAACGAAAAAAGATAATATGCTCAGATTATTAATTTTTACAATTCTGTCAACTGAGTCATCTATCGCTTCTCGATGGACTAAGAACTTTTAAAACAGATTCAGCCAAGAGCTATTCTGAAGGAGTTTTAGAATAAAGAGCTGGATTTCTGATATACCTATCCATTGACGATCTTTTTAATACTATTAGAAAATTTGTATGGATCAAAAATGTGTCAGGTTATGGGTGAGGCGAGAATGAATTTTGAATTTCCAATCAAATGTAGTATTGTGTGAGTCTCAGTAAAAAGCTTATTTCAAAATAAACATCTACTTTGCCTCTTCTTACAATAAAGACGATTGAGTGTGACAGGTGTGAACAGGTGCACAAACTCATTTTAACAGCGCGTACTGTAAAAAGCCCAAAAAAGGTTAAAGGGAACAGGGAATGGCAATAGAAAAAGGTAATTCCATCGTTAACATTTCTGAAAGGGGGATAATATATTACATAACCCCAATATCACTAATAGATACTTATCGTAACAAAAGAATTTTTCATATTTGTATAACACAATCTGTTTCCTGAGCTCTAAATGAATATAACCCTTGTAACAAGGTTCCATCTGTAATAGAAGTAGTAATAAGTATTCTATCAATATTTGTATACCTTCCAACTTTCATAAGTGTGACTTAGAGCGGCGTAATAGCGGCCACACGGCAGCTTCTCGTACGGTCTGATGCAGATGATCACCGAGCACGGATGCTTCGTGCAGTATCCGAGTGCCATCAGTTTGATGCGAGTGAGGACTCGGGGCTGCACACGCTCACCGAATGTCTATCGTGGAAAACGCCGAGATGGGAGCTGGTGGAGGCCCTGGCAGTTAGAGTTCTCACGCCCGCCACTTTGCTTACGGCGATGGTTCGTTCCCGCTCTGGCTCCTCCTTCACGAGCATTACTTGCTCGCAAAAGGAGACGCCGGGTGCCTGCACGATCCGCCGCCCCCCATGAGCGCAGGCCTGGGGGTGACGGGTGGAGCCGTCTGTCACCCTGGCAGAAGCAGGCGGCGACGGCGCGCATCCCTCTTTCGGGGGACGAGTTGGGACTCCATGGTCCCCACACCCGAGGAAGGCCAGACCGAAATAGATGGCCCTGGGTCTGGCAACAGGCTCACCACCTATTACATTGGGACCTAAATATAAACTGGCGAAATGTAGGTGCTAGCACCTCTGCCTACCCCTTCGGGGATATAGGCGTGAGTTTATGTTATGTGATGGGTCTGCCTGTCAACCTCACCTTCGGCAACCAACAACAACCCACAGGTGCCGTGCGTTTTAGTCGGTTCGAGTCCGACATAACCTATCTCACCGGCTTCGGCAGGGAGGTACCGTGCGGGTTTATCGCACATAAAAAAGTGGATATCATGAATGAAACTAATTACACTAACCTTGGTTATTACATTTAACTAAAGGAGCAAAAAATATGGTATCTGGATGCCCGCATTATGGTGAAGGCAGAGCTTTCACTCAAGAACCAAACATATTTAAAATAGAAGTTACGAATAGTATTCTATCTCCAATATTTACCATTGACAAAGCGACCGAAACGAGCAAGAATCTCCAATTCAATAAGGAGCTGATTTTGTCCGTATGTCTGTTTGTTTGATTTAAAATATAATTTTTGTCGAGAGCTTTTTTGATCGGAGTGAAAATGGGGGAAAGTTTGCTATCGCATTATTTTTGAACGGATCTTGATGATATTTGTCTGAAAGGAAGGACATGATTTCTCGCAGGTTGATGTGAAAAAAAGATGCTTGTGAGATCTACTATTCAGAGAATACTAGTTATATGTATGTAACCAACTATGAAGTAGCATAAAACTTAGTAACTCAATTTATTTCCTTATGGCGAATGCGTGATTAAATTCAAATACGATTGCTAAGCACCAAACTTCAGAGGATTCCGTCGCATACTTGGAACTTTGTGTCGGGAACTTTTCATATAACCTGTTGCATCTATGGATAGAGAAGATCCAAGTACCTACTATTGAGAAATACTTCGCTAGACAAATATAATAAGGATAGGTAATGAGTGCGATGATGATATAAATACAAGGAATAAGAAAATAATGTTTTTCATCAAACTCAGTTCAACTTTCTTAATAACAGTACTGTATGTTTTTATTTGTTATTATAAAGAGATTTTTCCCACATGCTCACGTCAGTACCATTACTGTCTATCCATTTGTAGATCAATTACAGTATTGTATAAAATTATACGATTTATTTGTATCATAATTGATTGCAAATCTAAATGTAGCTTCATTTTTTACCCGTCTACGCCAGGGAGGGTAATGTGTTACGCGCTTTTGTATGTAGATTTCTTTGTTCCCTTCTACAGGCCTAACGGCTGGAGGGATTTCGATGAATGGGCTCTCAAATGAAACGTATTCATCTCCCGAATATCATAGACTAAATATAAACAAAAACTATTTGGTCGAAATTCTTTTTCTTTCAAATTGATATCGAGTAGGATATCAAAATGAAGAGAATTTAAAGAACATTATCATAACTAAAAAGTTAAAATAAAATTAATCGTTAAAAAATAAAATAATAACGACTACTGTCTGAAACAAGTTTGATAGAGAGCGGTTCCCATTTGCCAATCATAAAACGAAACTATCAAACTTGCCTGATGTTAAACAGCCCTAACCCTTAGTCGCCTTGTACGATACCGCATGGGAAGAGATGGGGTGGTCCAAATTCTGCTCTGCCTTGAACCACGAACCTTTTTTTTATTGTTTAATAATTAATTTTTCGCACAATTCAATCTATTCCGAAGTTGCCGGAAAGAGATCGCTTTTGTTCTTCTGATGACATACACATAAATCCAGAATTAGATAATTTCATTTATCTCAATTTCGATTACCTGAAACCAAATAAAAATACCTAATAGGTAACTGATGTGTCCCAATAAATAAAAAATAAAAAGACTAACTACCCAAACCAAAGCAAAATAAGGCCTTCAAGGCTAAACGAAGTCTGATTATCGTATGAACATGCATCACATTTTAAATTCACGTTAAAAAAAATGAAAACACGGTACAATACAATAATAGGTATTCATCTTTAAAATGGCCATAAAGAAAACCACAGCGAGCCCAAACTCAAATGAAATTCGAATTACTGCGAAGATTTTAATAAAGTATCATTTTACAACTCCATTCTTAGTTACTTTTACATCGTTAACTTCCAAGCGACAAGAAAAGCAGTAAATGTTAAGAAAACAGCCGCTTCGAAAGAACTTAGAAAAGATCGATGGAACAGCTCAGCGCATGACATTTTAATGTTGGAATTTAATTCAAAGGGCCACGGAATATTATTTTCATATCCAAAGTTATACCATGACTTTATTTTCATATTAAATACAGATCCTGCATTTCACTTCAATGAATATCAGTAAAAAGTTCTCTGTACTACTTTCTAAAGGTACTGTGTGTGATGAAACTGCAGTTTGATTTGGAGCGTAAGGTTCGCTTTTTGTTTTTGTTTGGTATATGTGCTGTTCTAGAAGCGACTACCATATGACCTGTCAACACTGAGAAGACAAGCTGCACAGAGCCTTGTCCAAGGTTTAATTATTTATTAATTTTTTGTACCAATTAGGTGGTAGACAAGCACATGGCCCACCTGATGGTAAGTGGTCACCGTGGACGCGTATAACACCAAGAAGTCACACTCGCGCTGCCGACCCTGTAAGCACAGAGAGTTTTTGGGCCGTCAGTGCAGAAGACAAAGCAGGATAAACTTTTGGTCTTCCCACTAATAGCAGAATATCTCTCCAGTGAGCTCTGGCTACCCTACTCACCGCCGAGAACACAACACGAGGTTATTATGGCCGCAGTATTCTGTAGGGCGGAGTTATTTCCCCAGTCGGACTGCTCAATTGGACGGAAATACTGTCGTGCTCTATCATATATATAAATATATAAAACACGTGCCTCACCTGCTAAAGGAGATATCCTTTAGCAGGTGAGCCACGTGTTTTCTTATTTCTACAATTACGAGTCCTTTAAGACGGAGTGCTACCATTCTAAGTTGGTACGTATCTATAATGGTGACCCTATTTCCTGGGACTTTGCGGACAAGCGAATTGAAGTCAAATAGTCCTTGTCCTACATTAAAAAAAACTTGTGCATCAAAGATTAACCAATTTTCGTTTCTGCAGGTACCGCCTACGATCCTGGAGAACTTCCTCAGCAAGATAGAGGACGGTTACTGCAAGTTCAACAACCCGTACCATAACAACCTGCATGCCGCTGACGTTGCTCAGACTGTGCACTACATGCTGTGTCAAACTGGACTGATGGTAAGTGTGGCAAAATTTACAAACCTTGATTGACTTTTTGAGGGATCTCAATTTTTTTGGCTATTTATTTTAGATCTAACCTCTGTTATATTGATTTTATATTTTTAAAATGTCACCTATTGCACCTAGAACATGATACTGAATCGATTGATACCTCATCTGTAACATTCAATTCAGTATCTTAGGAGCTCCAGCAAAATATACCTAAAGACGGACAATATAAATACATAGGCTGCTAACCACATTACCATTCCACGTACATAATCTTATTGTAGTTGAAATAATTTCATTGTATCTATTATCATACTGAATTATTGTAAACATTAAAAATAAAAAATAACTTTAATGGTTAATTTACGCACAGAGTATCAAAATAAATTTAAATGATTTCATCTGGACTCAAGGAGGTATCAATGCAATTTTTATACATATTCTGTGGTGGATTTTAATAGGAATTTAATAAGTGCATTTTGACAGATGCCGCAAATCATAGAAGGTAACTTGGCACGATTAGAACGAAAAAATAGGCCAGAAAGTGAATAATTATTAATACCTATTTTATGTTTTGATTAACCCTGATACAAATCCTAATATAAGATATATTAAAACGATTAATAGTTTCTTACCTGAATCAATTATTCTCGCAATCGATTGGAGTCACTCATGTCATAATGCACCTATTAAATTATTTCAACTATAGGTTGTGTGCCGTAGTCTAGTAATTAGATATCTGGCCCAATGAAATTCGACCAGCAAAGATCCAATTCATCCAATTTACAGTAAACGAATCGCGTTTGAACTTTAAACTAGTTTAATGATTATGGGCTCACAAACAATGTTCAGGCTAGGGCTGTGCATTGCCAGTTATCAATATAATACGAGGATCGTATGGAAAAATTGTGATCCCATAATCAACATTTCCAACATTAAAACATTCGTGTATATATCAGGTTTTTTTTATTTTGAAGTTTTTAAGAGACATCATTATTTTCATCAAGATACAAAGAGTCAATGCTTACATGCTTCTCGAGGTGCAATTTGAATTTAATGAGCACGAATCTTTAAATAGTTTGGTAATTTGTATTTATTTCTATTTGAGCATGTATTTAGTAATTTTACAGTATCACTGTTTATATTCATGAATAAAAACTGTAACATTTACTTTTGTACATATGTACTGTATTTTGTATATCTATCAATTTGCAGACGCTTCTAATGTCGTTCTAAGCATTTCTATCGAATTAGTCTATGTTAGATCGTCCATCCCTAGTTCCCGGGATTGCGTCAGAAACTTCTTTACTAACATACTTGTTCGTAATTTGATCTGAAATGTTACTCAATTTCGAATTTCTTTGACTTTAATGAGACACTCAATTATATCGTTTGTTGTGTACATTTTTACGATTTATTGATTGTCACACTGATTACTTATTATTGAAATATATATAATGAGGTTTTTTTTTTACTTAGATTTATGAATTGTCATTTTTTTGACTATTGATTTTAGTATTAACTTGTGATACATAATTTATTAATAATCGAAATATTTTAATTTTGTGAATTACAATTTTTAACTAACATCAAATCTAATGCAATAATATAATATCAATTGATAATAATTTCCTGACTGATTTTGTACTGTTGACATTTTGTATGCTAACCATAGATGAAAGACAAATATTGTTACTTACAAATTGGGCCCTGTTGCCATCAATAAAATGATATTATTATTGGCGACATTCATAACTATTATTGTCTACAGAATAAATTCGAATCTTGTGAACAGAAAAATTACCTTAGTAATAGAAAATCGCCAGTTTTCTGATATAGAGTCAACAATAATATTTTTTGAGAGGTACTTACTAAGTGTGAATCCCAACATATTTTTCAATAATGGTTTCTTAGGGATGCATGAATGTCAGGAAATACGAACACTAGTAGAGTACGCGCCACAAATTAAGTCCTTTAGACGGGGTGTGGCTGTCGCAACATGTAATGTTGCCAGTATCGTATTTTTATTTTACCAGATCTTTTATTGTTCAGATATGAATGTAATAGTAGTTGAACCACCAAATTTAAGAAGTTATATACGCGCGTATCCTACGTTAGAACGTTATTCCTCATATTTAGATCCAAGTTTTGCCGCGGGACTTATTTGCTGGCGCGGTCTCTAGATACTAACGTACCAAGCCTCTCTTAAAAGAGCTATCATATCAACACAATGCGAGCCGGTGGCTCTCTTTAAAACTCTGTATCTTGAAAACTTATTGTTTTATCGAAGTAATTCTTTCACATGTATTTTTTATTTTCAACACAAAATATAATAAGCTAGAATACATAATTAGTGAACATTCTCCATTGTTTAAGTAATTAAATTTTAAAACAATTTTGTTTTCAATTATGGAAAAATTCAACATCTAGAGTAGGATATGACTAATTAGTAAAATCATTCATTGCTCTAAACACAGTATGTCACAATGGTGTTACAAAAACAAATAAGGGTCGGACCTCCGCAGATTCTTTGCATGCAAAATTTTATCCATTTGAACTGTTACATATTTGATTGACAATTAAATTGTAATAATATTAAAATTAGAATATACATAAAGTGTCCATTAATATCAATATTTGGTGTCAAGAACACATGCAAGTATAATTTTTAATAAAAGAAAACACAATACTGTCAATAATCATACAAACAATAATCATCTCAGATAATAATCACACATAACACATTGAAATCACACTTCAAATGTCCAACTTCAAATGTACCCAAGCAATCATCATTTATCCTCAAGAAACTCCTAGACACTTCTCAATCAGCTAGGTAGTTAATGCTTTCTTAAATTTTTTGAAGGTTAGTTCTCTAATGGGTCTGGGCATGTGGTTAAAAATTTTGGATGTCATATAATAGGAATTATTCTTATGGTGAGAAGTTTTACAGGTAGACAGCAGAAGTTTTGTGGCATCTCTAGATTTGTACAAATTATCTTCACTGGCCTTTTTAAACAACTCCGGATGCTTCCTTATAATTATGCCAATTTCTAAGACGTGTAGTGACGTCAACGTCATCAGCTTTAGATTTTTAAAGGCTGGTTTACACGAGTCTGGTGGTCCAATGTTCGCCATGGCCAGTATACATTTAATTAATTGGATAATTTAATCTTATTTAAATTTACTAGTTTATTGTCGTATAGTACTTGTTATTTTATACTAACGAACGTAAATAAACTTTCCTTCTTGAAGAACCCCATATTTTAGTTGCTTGGGAAAACTACTACAGGGAGTTCATTCAACAGTTTGAGTAAATACAATTATTTTCCAACAGAATTGGTTGTCTGACTTGGAGATCTTCGCGACACTCGTAGCAGCGGTAGTCCACGACTTCGAGCACACCGGCACCACGAACAACTTCCATGTCATGTCTGGGTCGGACACTGCGTTGCTGTACAACGACAGGGCTGTGCTTGAAAACCATCATATTAGCGCAGCTTTTAGGTAAGTTCTTTTTTTTTATACCACTTAGTAACAAAGCACACGGCCCACCTGATGAAAAAGTGGACCCAATGGACGTGTGCAAAGCCAAGGGGATCACACTCGCGCTGCCAACCCTGTAAGCACAGAGTTTCTGTGCAGTCAATGTAAAAGACAAAGCAGGACAAGCTTTTGGTCTTCCCACTGACAGCACAAAAACTCTCCAAAGAGCTCTGGCTACTCTACTCACCGCCGGGAACATAACACGAGGTTATAATGGCCGCGGTATTCTATAGGGCGGAAGTACTTCCCCAGTCGGACTGCTCAATTGGACGGAAATACCGTCGTGTCCTACCCTTTTTATCATATATTTTTTATTATTATATAAAAAAAATACTTTCTATTACAATTTGTCGTCAAGAAACGTATCTATACATCAAGGCAAGCATCGCAAGCTGTGTGGTTATGGAGCTATCTTTAACATCGAGAGAGCCCGGATATTAGGATCCGGGCTCCCTCGATGTTAAAGATAGCCTGCCCATTAGACTACTGACGTGAACCCATTCCTCAATCAATTAGCCCATCGCATTTCACTGCTGGATATAGGCCTCACCCAATGTTGGCAGGCTTTGGCCTACTGTTTCCACGCTAGCCAGACGAGTTGGTACAGGGTTTTATTTCAAGTTTTCCTTCTGTAGCAGTGATATCGTTTGCGCATTTTTCCGTTAGTCGCCTCTTATGATACCCGTCAGATGCGATGGGGTGGTGATACTTGTATTCTTTCTCCGTCACCACACGCAGCCCAATCCTAATACAAACTATTTAGACTAGCTGAAGGGTTAGGTAGATATTAATAATTTCGAATGGTTAAAATACTATAATTTACATGGCGAATTGGCGGCAATTTGCTATAGAATTCATTAATAACTACGTGCATACAGAAATGGTTTCTGACTTGGCTTGATATAAATAAATAAATGTTCTACAACATTCTACACAACACTGTCTCGAGTAAGCATAGCTTAACTAACTTGTGTTATAGAATCTAGAATACGGATAAATATATACAGATACTTTTTTTTTGTAAATACATACATATTATACATAGAAACACCCAGACTCGTGCATACAAATATTTGCAGGGAATTTAAATAGGAATCGAACCCGCGCCTCCTGTGTAGCAGTCGTAGCAGTCGAGCGTTCTACCGCTACGCCACAGTGGTACTAGTTTAAAAAAATAAAAAATCTAAATGATCATTCTATTGAAAGGAAATATTAGTATATACGCAAAGATAATATATTTAAAGTGATGTATACATTGCATAGTATGATAGCCGTGTAGCAAACGGATTTGATTTAATAATCCGAAGTATTGTCTCCTTGAAGACCCACGTACAATATTGTGAAAATATTAAAACATCAGCTATAACCATCCAAAGGAAAGGAAGCGTCTCTTATACGATTTACATTTTAATCAAACACAAGCTTGCTCGGATATTGTAGCATACGTTTCTTTGAAGGATAAAATTGTGTTTCGTAAGGATGCAGCAGCATGCAAATATCGACATTTTATCTGTTCAGTTTAACATGGCATTTCGTCCTTTTTAAAACTAGACTAAAATCTACTATAATACTATAAATGTAAATATTATATAATATGTATGACTACTGCTGTGACGAGGTCTCGGGTTCGATCCCAGATTTACCATGGCACACACCATTGACTTTTCGATGCTTTTCGAAGTTGTGTGTATTTATCGCAGGTTTATAAGTGCCCGGTTAATGACAATAGGCTCGCCACATTGGGACTTAAGCATAAAGTGGGTGCTAGCACCTCTGCCTACCCGTTCGGGGATATACACGGCCCAAAGTGGTTACCGTGACCTATGAACATGTGTAACACCAGTGGAGTCACATCCGTGCTGAACACAAAATCAGGACAACCCTTTGGTCTTCCCACTGACAGCACAAAAACTCTGCAGTGAGCTCTGGCCTCCCTACTCACCACCGGGAACAAAACACGAGGTTATTATAGCCGTGGTATTGTGTAGGGTGGAGGCACTTCCCCAGTCGGACTGCCCAATTCGGACGGGAATACCATCGTGTCCTACCTCCTCCAAAATTAGGACCTAAACATAAACTAGCGAAATGTGGGTGCTAGCACATCTGCCTACCCCTTCGGGGATATAGGCGTGAGTTTATGTTATGTTATGACTACAATAATACTACTACTAAAATTTTATAAAGCTGAAGAGTATGTTTGATCGCGCTAATCTCAGGAAATATTTGTTTGAATTGAACAATTATTTTTGTATTGAATAGTCCATTTATCGACAAAGATTTTAGACTATATATCATCAAGCTACTACTTAAGGGAGCAGAGCAGTATTCATAAATGACAATAAATCCAGCAAATTTCCGTACTAAAGCTGGAGCGGGTCAGCTAGTATTATATAACCTGCTTTAACTTATACTGCTATAACCCGCCCGTTTAGGCGGGAAAAGTTACATTTCACAGATCTATGTAAGCAAATAACATAATAACATTAACAAAATTCATAAAATGCCTATACCTACTGCAAAATTGTAAATCATACAGTTGTGCCCTTGCACCTTGTACCACTAATGGTGCGATATTAGTCGAAAAAGTGCGATATTATCATCCAGATTTCAGCTTCAGATTGACCTACGACCAAGATGGAGTTAACTTGTCATAGTAGTATAAAATAAATATAAGTGTAAATCAATATTTTTATTTACCAGAATAGTACATCACTTTTTAGACCTGTAGAGGTTACAAAAATAAAAAAAATGGTCAAGTGCCAGTAGTACTCGCGCACCTTCGGTTCAGTAACATAAGCTACATATACATAACCATAATATATTTTGAATGCGTTGACTTAGTAGATTGATTTTTGAACAGTTTCAAAACATTATAAACCTGAGTATGTGGTATGAATTTCAATTTGATACCTCCACGCATTCCTGAGAAAAGGGTGGTGACAGACAGACAGATAGACCGACAGATGGACAACAATGTGATTCTATAAGGTTTCCGTTTTTTCTTTTTGAGGTTTGGAACCCAAAAAATGACACAAGACCAATTGGGACCCTGTCACCTACTATAAGATTAAACTTGAGTTGTAGGTAACCAGACCCCGCAATTAAGTTAACAATAATAATTATGAATGTGACGTATGTTAACTACATCATTATTATTTAGTGAGTTTACGTTTATGTATTGTATGAAAAGAGAGTGTGTGTGTATGTATGTATGAGTGCAGGTACATGTAGGATGTAGGACTACAAAAGTATAAAAAAAGTTACGAAACTTTAGCCGTAATTTTTTATTAACCACACTGAAGAGCTCACTCAAGGTGGGAGCTCGTTAAAATCTTTATAATTTCCCTCGGGCGCGGTATGTAAGCTATTATTCACTAAGAAAGTACACAAAAGTGTAACGCCTTGAGTACGTGATTGGCAGCTATAAAATTCCGGATATATTCACTCGTAAACAGCGCAATAAAATCACTTGAAAGGATTAGTTGAGTTTTACGCGATCGGCATAAGTAAATATTATGGTGTTTTTGTTTTCAGTTCCTGAGTATATTTGTTTGTTCGTTTACGGGACTGGCTTAAGTATATATGTGGTATGTGTTGCATGTGTTCCATAGGTACTTGGCTAACAAAATGAAGTCAGAAAATGATCAATGATGAACTATTTTCAAAGCGGTCGTACCATCATCAGCTATGTATTTCTCTATGCATACAGCGTGGAGCTCAGCGCTGCGACAGCCTTGACAGCAATTGTCATTGGTCGAACTGGGTGACGAATTGTACAACAGGTTACTCAGTTACATGCCTCACATCACCTGTGCCTTTAAAAGGTCATAACATAACATAAACTCACGCCTATATCCCCGAAGAGGTAGGCAGAGGTACTAGCACCCACATCTCGCCAGTTTATGTTTAGGTCCTAATGTGCCTAAAATGCGAGCCTATTGCCATTAACCGGGCACTTATAAACCTGCGATAAATACACACATAACTTCGAAAAGCATCGAAAAGTCATTGGTGTGTGCCATGGTAAAACCTGGGATCGAAATCGAGACCTCGTCTTAACAGTTCATTACCTATACCACTAGGCTACCGCGGTTATATTTAAAAGGTCATAAAGATGGAATTTCAGCCATATCCTTTTAACCAGTAGTCCTTACGATTGAGAAATGGGTTTGAATCTTGGCCAACACTACCAACAAGAACCCACTCTTAACGAAAGCAATTTAGCTTACCTGAAAGGGTTAACGGAACTTCTGTTACTTAAGCCAATAGCATTGTGCCTAGCTACAATGTGTCTTGAGTGAAGAAAAAACTAGTCAAGTGCGAGTTGGACTCCCTTAATTTATTTTAATAGAACCGAAATTACCAATATTCCCTCTAACCTCTTAAGCTAAGCTAAATTACTTGTGTTAGGAGTGGGTTCACGTCGGTAATCGGTAGTGTAATGGCCAGGGTTCAAACCCGGGACTTCTGTCTGTGAAATTTTCAACTATCTATCTATCACGATTCAAGATATAACAACCTGATGACAGACAGACGGGGACATTGGAGTCTTAATAATAGGGTCCCCTTTTTTGTCATTTGGGTAAGAAAATAAAGAACTGAAAAATTGTACAA
The DNA here is from genome assembly GCA_963662185.1 of Eilema griseolum. Taxonomy (NCBI): domain Eukaryota; kingdom Metazoa; phylum Arthropoda; class Insecta; order Lepidoptera; family Erebidae; genus Eilema; species Eilema griseolum. The sequence goes on along the minus strand of OY759233.1, from coordinate 24,277,903 downwards.
GCATTACGACGAATATACAACCTAAATCAGTATTATTTCATAAACCCCAACGGTATTTTCCACGACGTCTCAGAAATCCGTTCAGACAGCTGTTTACGAAGCCTTCGAACCGTTGCGCAAAAATTTGCATGTGGCTGATGTCATCGTTCATCAATCATGGTGACGCGCGAAGATAAAGTATCCTATTTCTATGAAAATGGCTCTTGATAAGTACTCTGTAAGCAGAGCGAACGTTTCCTGAATAAATTACCTCTTTGTTTTTCATGTTAGAAGGTATAAGGTAGGGCTTTATTGAATAAGCTGACATCATGTGTGTCACGCAATCTTAAGATCATTAAGCTTATACAAATATTTCGATAGAAGCCCTTCTTATAACACTGAACCGACTAAAATGCCTACTCTCCTGGTTGCATCCATAACTTGTACTTTAAAGCATAGGGTCCGCTCTTGTACCTCTTTTCATGATTTGTTTTATTTGAATTTTACGAGTGCCGTTTGACCCTGATAGGCAAACCTCCCGAGAGTCCGTTTCCCATTATTAGCACGAGGCTTAGAGGTAAAAGGTTAGCTTGAGACCCTGAAAACCCTTGATGTTGCCCCATAGACACCCGTATTACTCGTGTTTGATTATGTAAATTGTAGGTAGGTATATCAAATTAATCACAGTAAATTAACTATAGTACCTACTATCACATACCTATATAATATAATTAAATATAAATATATTTATAATAATTTATAAATATACAATATAATTCTTATTACTAAATATATATGAAACTTGACGAGGCAAAATATATACCTATATAATTTACTTTAATCCGAATCAAAACTTTTGATTAATTTGTACCACTTGTATCCAATATCCCATAATTATGTGAAAAAAATAATTTATAACTAATAAATATTTATTTATTGATATACCTACAATAATTAATTTAATATATAAATAATAATAAAATAAATAAATAAAATAAAATAAAAATAATTTATTTCGGACAACAACGAATCCATATCTTGTTAGTAACAATATAACCACTTAAAAATATGTTAGTAAAAAATTTGCATTGTCTTTGTTTGTCATTTATTGTCAAAATTATTTAATGTCAAAATAGAGGAATAGAAGTAATGTCACGCAGTAAAAATCTAAACTATTTTGTCAAATTTGTAATTTATTTATTAAAATCAATATAAAATTTTTAAGATACGAGTATGTCAAGTCCGCCATTCAATTAATAGAATTATTATATTTTTAATTATATTGTGAATTTTTGCGCTTATTTATCAGTGTCATTACCCCCACTGTCCCTACTTAGACACTATTTTTGTGTCCGAGATACATTCACGGATCCACTTAATTATAATAGGCGAGTCCCATCGATCTGCCATAGTTTTCAGAATGGTGTTGGAGCTGCCCCGCAATCTACAGAGCAATGAGACAGTTTTCTTTCTCATTATGGTTTGGAAGCTATCCACGCAAGCCTGGGCGAACATGCCTGATGCGCTGCAAAATCGAGGCAACCCCATCAACATCCTGAAGGCGTTGTTGTATTGGACACGCAGTGCACTGATGGCCGTCTGCCTATAGTTGAACCAGAGGCTACAAGTATAGAAAACTTGGCAGTATGCTCTGAATAATGTCAGTTTTACTGGCGTACTACAGCGTGCAAACCTTCGTACCAACATATTACAGCGCACCGCCAGCGCCCTGCGTTCCCTTTCGATGTCTACTTCATCTCTGAGGTCGCTAGTTAAAAAATGTCCTAAGTATTTAAAACTATGTACCCGCTTAAGGTCTGTCCCGTTAAGTTTAATACTAGGTACAGATGCGGGACACTTTCCGCCAACGGCCTCAAACACCAAGTATTCGCTTTTGTTTGTATTATAAATGAGACCATGTGTTTCCGCATATTGCTCGCACACCTGAAGCAATTTCCTAGTGGCGTTGATCGTTGGCTCAGCAGCACCATGTCATCTGCGTAACTGATATTGTTGACACTGACGTCATCCACGCGACAACCAAACTTCATACTGCTGAGTTCAACGATCAATTCATTTATATACAGATTAAATAGGCGAGGCGAAGTCAGGCCGCCCTGTCTCACGCCGCACTCCAACCTATAAGACTGTGAGAAACTACCGCCCCACCTCACGCAGTTTTCCTGGTTGTGGTACCAGTACTGGAAGATGCGCAACAGTTCTGCTGGTACTTTTCTATTCCGAATAATAATTTTCCTTTTTGTATTAATCAAATAACCCGCCCCTGATCGCTCCCGGTGCAAAGATGCCCATCACACTTGCTGCGTTTCTACGCTGAATTGCGATGGCCAGCCTCTACACCAGAAATGATCCGAACCGGGAGTCACCAGTCAACCTCTATGAACCTGTGCCCAATCGTCTTAACAAGGCCTCTTTGCCCTTGCTAATAACTAACTTCCAAGGCTAATAAATTAAATCTCCCAACTCTCACTAGGGATGGTAGGTAGGTACACTGGATAGTAATCATATTCATATTACAAAAGGAATATTCGAAATTCATTTCGTTTGCGTACTACGGTATCCAGATTTATAAATCGGTAAATTGAGTTCCTCGGACCGAAGATTATGAACGGCTAAATGTAAAAATGAACCTAGTTATTAAATATAATCTTATATCGGTATAAACTACCTAGAATTAACCACTGAGTACCTATAAATATAATACTTTTTTTAAATGCCTCTAAAAGAAAATCTAAATGTTTTTAAAAGTACAAAAATAGTACTCTGCCGGCATCTCACATAGTACAGGGACCAAGCTACTGGTAGTTAGGACTACAGAAAAAAAGAATTCTCACAATACGTGCAGTGTCGAGGAGCGTTGTCTTCTGCACGAAGCGCTTGACTTAACTGCTTAACGCTAAACTCTTCAGATGTTGATCGAGAATTTGGACAATCAGTCCGTGAACCGATTCGACTATCGGAACAATAATCGCCGCATTCATATTCCTTAACTTGTGAGCCAACATACATATCACGTCTTTATCCCCGGAGGGTTAGGTGAATGAAGTTCCAACGTAATGGTGGGTGTGTCTATTGCCGCATGCCGGGCAATATTGTTGACTCGAGCCATGAATCTGAGGCTGAATCTGGACTGTATATATTTGTATTATGTTAAGCAACCCATTTTTTTTTTAAGTGCGGAAAATCCCCATGGATACCCCCACCACCAGAACCGGTGAGTGAGGTTATGTCGGACTCGAACCGACTAAAACGCACGACACTTGTGGGTTGTTTTTGGTTGCCGAAGGTGAGGTTAAGAGGCATATCGCTTGCAACCCCGGCCGACCTAGGGCCATTTCTTTCGATCTGGCTCTCTCCTCGGGTGTGGGGACCACTGTGTTCCCAACTCGTCCCCGGAGACGGGGAGGCGCTCAACGCGCGCCGCCGCCGCTGTGTCCTGCTTCTGCCAGGGTGACAGGCGGCTACACCCTTCACCGCCACACCTTGGCTCATAGGGGGCGAAGGTCATTCTTCACTTAAAACAGCCCAATCCCTTAGTCGCCTTGCACGGCACCGCATGGAAAGAGAGGTGGTACCCCAAATTCTACTCTGCTCAGAATCACGCGGCAAAGTAAACAACAACAACAACAACACTTCTTTGGGGATGTACAAGTATAGTCGAGGTATATAAGTACCTACATATAGCTCTCCAGCTCTCAGTAATTAATAATACCCGCAAAGGTAATGAGGTGTTAAATATTTTAAGAATGGAGCCCAAATATTTTCATAAGCTTATTATAATTTCTAAACATCACTGATATAGGCTGAACGCCTCCTTCCTACCTACTTTGGGGCTGCGAATAAATTATTAATTAAATTCCGTAACGTAGTAATTAACGCACGCATTCATCAATAAAGATTAAGGAGTTTGATGTAATCTAAATAGCTTATAGTGATTATTAGGTATGTAGGTAAGATGCCTCCAGCCATATCTTCTTTTGTAGGTATCGATTTTTAAAAGATTTCACCGGTATATCGTTAGACATAAATTAAAAAAAAATAGATAGTTGGATTTAAATTAAAAATAAATATTTTGAGACCCCGTACCTCTTTAAACTTATACCCAATTTTATTCGGTTTTGAAGCATTTAAAAAAATGCCAGATTTGTTGATATTTATGAATAGGTACTGCCCCACTCCCTTGTGTAGCAGCGTGGCGATATATACATATAACCTATAACTCCTTGATAAATGGACGGATTCAACACAAAATATTTTTTTATTCTAACCAGTAGATTCTAAAATTAGCGCGTTCAACCAAATAAATAAACTTCAGTTTTATAATATTAGTAAAGATATAAAGCCTCTTTTCTCTCGTTCGATCCCAGGTTTTACCATGGCACACAGCAAAGACTATTCGATGCTTTTTGAAGTTATGTGTGTATTTATCGCAGGTTTATAAGCGCCCGGTTAATGGCAATAGGCTTGCCACCTATTACATTGGGACCTAAACATAAACTGGCGAATTGTAGGTGCTAGCACCTCTGCCTACCCCTTCGGCGATATAGGCGTGAGTTTATGTTATGTTATGTTACTAGAAAATCGTTATAAACTTATATAGTATCAACCATTATATATCTATTCTAGATTAAATTGTCAAGTGGTTCCTGTTAAGGCAAAACATTGGAAACATTTCTAACATAAAATGGGGTGTTCCGCTGTCAATTACTGCCAATCATCGTGAAAAATACCTCAGTAGTAGCCGGGTCACGTAGTCAATAAATACTGGAACTATAGAAAACAATATCGGAATTCGCAATACATTTCGAATACAATTGGGTTAGCCCAGTCGATGAATGACCACCGCCAATGAGCGCAAGCTTGGGGGTGATGGGTGGAGCCGCCTGTCACCCTAGCAGAAGCAGGTTACGGCGGCGGCGCACATTGCCCGTCTCCCCGTTTCCGGAGACGAGCTGGGGACTTTGTGGTCCCCACATCTGACGAGGGTTAGATCTAGAGAGATGGCTCTGGGTCAGCTAGGGTGCGAGGGATCTGCCTGTCCCATAGGTGCCGTGCGTTTTAGTCGGTTCGAGTCCAACATAACCTCTCCCACCGGCTCCGGCGGGAAGGTATCCGTGAGGGATTTTAAGAAAAGAAAAAAAGAGAAAGAACTATGAAATAAATTCAATGTCGTAAACCCTATGAACGGTTTCATTTTCCCCCCAAAAGGAAAACTTACCGTAAATAAATAGAATGAAAGTCATATTTATGCTGACTTGTACATCCCTAATGTAGAGGATTTAATAATATATATTTTTACACAAAGGTGTATGTTCTTATCATGTGAAAGGTGTATTCACCTTGCAAAACCGCTACCGCAGAATGTTATCGAGGATTAGTGTATGAGCAGAGGTTTGTCAGTTTTCTGATCTACCCTTATTAAAGTCAGTTACCTGCTGATTGAGGTATTGATTTCCAAAAAAGTCGTGTAAACCAAATCAAAACGAAGATAAGGAGTAGGCAGACCCCGAGCTTCCAGGTGATGGTCCCCATGGTGATGACTTTAATAATAATAATAATTAGACAGTTGGGTCAAAGGCCTGATGTAGAGGGTGGTACTCCTCGACACGGCACGCAATGTGAGGAGGCTCCTCTTCTCTAACTACCGGTAACTTGGTTCCTGTACCCGATGCCGATGAAACACTATTTTTAAATAGATATTTTTTATATATATTTAAAAAATTAATTATATGATGTTTACTTTAATAAAGAGGAACAATAAAACTAATAAACGTCTTTTACCAATAACAAATTACATTACAATAAGAGATATAAAGTTTTGTGGTACGTACAGATGGCGGCCTTATCGCTCTGCGGCAATTTCTTACAGGCAACCATAGGAGAAAAAAAATAGGAGTAGAATGTTTTGGAAGGAAACTTTATGGAAGGTTTAGAACTAATGCAATCTCCAAATTGGAATATGCTAGTCTACCAACTGTTATTGGTGACTGTACCTATTTATTGCACTAAAAACGTTTTATAGAAGGTGGGACGAGGTACATAATTTACCAATAAATGTTTAGAACCTAATAGTTCGTAACAGCCTGTAATAACTAGTTTGTATAGAGGCAAATAATAATTTCATGTAATTACTTCAAAAGTATCTTTTAAATTTACATTTTTATGGGTTCATATTAACATTGACACAGTTTACAACTAGTTTAAATTCCATTATTACATTGTATGTGCACATGTATTGTAAATCCCAACGGGTACCGGCTCAGGGATAGTATGGATGGGTTGAAAGACTTGCAATTCAATCAACTAAAAGTATTGGCCTTGTTGCGGGTGTATCCTTTCGTAAAAAATTCCATGGCCCCTCTGACCTTGACTAGCAATATTCAGAAGTCTTATATTACTATTCGAAATTCTTTTTATGTAAACTCATCCGATATTCATAAACTACCTTTAATATAGTGATATTAATAATAAGTTATCATTCAAAAGTTTCAAGCTTAATCTTAAACTTAACTTACGATTAATACCTTACCATACCAAATTAAAGTTCAATAAATTATATCTCTATTTATGACTGGCAGCTCGAAAAGGGAGGCCGGAAAAAAATATTACCAGATTATGTTCTCAAAGACTTAACTTATTGTTGAAAGTGATTTCATAGCAGTTTAGTCTACAGACATGGGTTCCAATTTCGATCTTCGCGATAGCAAACCCAACACCTCGCCACAATATCTTAAAATCTATAGCTAATGTATGGTCCTTGTTAATTTCAGGGTGATGCGCGATGAAGAATGCAACATCCTTCAGAACTTGTCCAGAGAAGAGTTCCGAGAGTTCCGTACGCTAGTCATCGATATGGTGCTGGCCACTGACATGTCGTTCCACTTCCAGCAGCTCAAGAATATGAGGTCACTGCTGACGCTCGCTGAGCCTACCGTGGACAAGTCTAAAGCTGCGTCCTTGATATTGCATTGTTGTGATATCTCTCATCCAGCTAAGGTGAACATAATATCCTTAAGCTTAACCGAGCTTTGTTATTCTTTTGTGCTATATTATTTATTATACTGCTGCTGCTGAATAGCAATAGAAATCTGTTATAAAACACTAAGATTCATACTTTTATATGGTGTAATTTTCGTGTAAACTTCCAATGATATCAATTTGAATCTCATTATGAGATTCAACCAGTATTCAGACTGAAACTAGGTACTGGTATGGATTACATTTGCAGAATTGTAGGTTTAAATTGTATGTTATTAACTGATAACGCCTTCACGAAACATGAAGCAGAAGTGCCATAGTAAGTTAATAAGCATAAACTTGAGTCTAACAAGGAATTATCCTTAGTCCTCTGGATAGCAAGAGTCTAATAGAATTTGTTGTAGTTCCGCTCAGGAAAAGAAAACTTATCGTCAAAGACAACACACTAATATTTTCTGTATGAACTTTTCCAGAGATGGGACCTACACCACAGATGGACGATGAGTCTCCTGGACGAATTCTTCTTACAAGGTGACAAAGAGCGAGACTTAGGTCTTCCGTTCAGTCCACTATGTGACAGGAACAATACCCTGGTAGCAGAATCCCAGATCGGTTTCATCGAGTTCATTGTGGAGCCAAGCATGGGAGTATGCGCTGATATGCTTGAGTGCATATTAGGACCTATGCATTCAAGTAACAAGAATTCTAACAGCTCTTCTGAACCTATAAATGAGGAAAGTACAGGTAAGGGCATAGTAATCGTAATTACTTAATTAAGGTTTACTAAGTTTGTATATCGATCACTATTACACTGTTGTTCCAAAATAACAGAAGTAGGAATACGTATGTTTAGTTCTGCAAATTCCAAGGCATGTTTTGTGGTTTTCCCTAGGCTTTCTGTACTCTGTTACACTTGTCTCCATCCTGATAAAAATCACGATAGGAAAGACAATTATCACTTTCTACTATCGATTTATCAACTCTGTTTTTTTAACATTCATACATATAATCACACCTTTGTCCCCGGAGGGCTAGGCAGAGGTGAATAAATAATAAATTAACGCCTACATTTCACCAATCTTTATATTCGGTCCCAGGTAATAAGGGGTAAGTATTGCCGCCTTCCCGGTACTATTGTTGACTCTAATCATGCAAATGAGGCGGAGTCTGGGCTGTATATCTCTGTCTTATGTTATGCAACTCTATCCCTTAGTCGCCTTGTAGGACACCGAATGGGAATAGATGGGGGGATTCAAATTCTACTCCGCAGAGAACCGCGCGATATTTTAAAAAGTAAAAGAATTCCACTGAAATATCAAAGAAGTACACGTAACTGATTTAAATAATGGTTCAATCCTCTGTTTCAGGTAATGAAAAAAATAGCATCAAGTTCAAAATCCGGAAGCCTTGGGTGACATGCCTTAGCGACAATAAGAAGATATGGAAAGAGCAGGCCACTAAAGGTTCGTATCATTTACATCCTACTTATATTATAAACGTGAAAGTTTGTGACACCCCAAGTTTGTGACGTTTGTGTTTGTGACGTCAGACACAAATGACTGAACGGATCTAAATGAAATTTCAAATTCTGGAATATGTTCCTATACTTTAAATTGATGATGTATTGAAAATAAGACAGGTCAAAATCACTAATCAGCTCACATAGTGTAGAAACTTCTGAAGTGTATAAGGGCAGATGCAGATGACAAGTTCTTCTTCTTCGTGTCAATGGCAACAATAAAAAAATAGAAGCTCAAAGATGACAAGTAGAGAAGTGTGTGTATGCCTGTACAAATTGTAAAATAATAGGACTGACACGATATCTTATTGCCCTTTTTTTTACGTGCGCAAAATCCCCACGGAAACCTCCCCACCGGCGCCGGTGGAAGAGGTTATGTCGGACACGAACCGACTAAAAGGCACGCCACCTGTGGGTCGTTTTGGTTGCCGAAGGTGAGGTTGACAGGCATATCCCTCGGTGTGTTGGGACTACAGAGTCCCCAACTCGTCCTCGGAAACAGGGAAGGCGCGCCAGGCACGCCACCACCGCGGCCTGCTTCTGCCAGGGTGACAGGTGGCTCCACCTGTCACCCCCAGGCCTGCGCTCATGGGGGGCGGAAGTCGTTCATCGACCTCCGACGCCCGAGTTGCCTTCGTACGCGGGCAGCTTGGCTTGCTATCCTTCGTCGCTCCCGCTGCCACTCCCGCCCCGCCTCCTCCTTCACGAGCATTACTTACTCGCAGGCCGTCTCGGCGTCTCCCACGCCATTTTATTGCCCTTATACGTACCTTATACATAGGTAGATACACGTTTCAATACATGTAGGTACATGTATGTAGTGCAAAATATTCCAGCCTGAACTACGTTAAAGAATTGGAATTCCTTAAATATACAATACATGTGTTTCTCACTTTCTATAATTCCGCCGCCCTCCAATAGATTATAGTTTCGTATGTTGTAAGTATATAATATTATTTATATAGTTGTATTTTGTCCATTTTCAGATGCCGAGGCTCGAGCTAAACAGGAGGAGGAGAACAACAGCGTGCCATCCACTACAGAAGAATAATATTTAGCCACATTTGTAAATAGCGTTAGATCTAGGTGTTGCAACATGTTCTATTCATTGATGAAGAAAAGCTAAAGCATACTTAAAGATATTCATATGTGTGCCAGCTTTTATATGTTGCTAATTTATTTAAATGTTGTGTGTTACGCACAAACTATATAACTTATAAGCACAATGCGGATGTCCCGGATGTATAAAGTTTCTCTATGTGGAAGACAACATAGTGAGCTAATTCGAATCGGCGACTCACCGCGCAGCGGGACGCCTATAGTGTAAATGATTCATTATTATTCGCTGCTAAGATTTTAACCTAGCGTAAATTAAGTATCTATAAAGCTTTGAATATTTCTCATGTTACCAGATATCTGATGATGATTGCGAGGATAACTTCCGATAAGGACTCAATGCGGTTCCTTGAAGTACGCCACTCGCAAAAAACTCTTCGGCTGTATATTTGAGAATGTATCGAAAGGTGACACTATTTTCTACTCGTAATTGAAAAAAATTATTGTGTAAAACTGTACTGAACTCATTTCAAACATAGTTTTTAAGCTAAATGTATCTGTAAGTAAATATCAAATGCTGGTGACGGAGCAAACAACATTAATATAAAAACCTAATCATAAACACATGTGCACTTCTCTTCAATCAAACACTTAACTATAACTTATGTGTAGCTTAAATTTAGTGTTAAATTTAACCGATATGATGAATACGCTTATTAATTTTAATGTTTCCGATAAAATTGGAGAGTCTTGATATTCTTGACCAAATGTTATTTAATATGAAATTATTTTCTAAATGATAAATGGCATCTCAAATTCTAGTAAATATGTAGATAGTACATTAGTACCTTTACTTCATTATACATACTTAGAATTTTGTCTCTGTTATACAACATAGCTAATAATAATATAGTACACCTGAAATATTTATCAAAAAGCTCGTGCTCAAATCAGATGGAGTCGATCAGCTTTCTGTAAAACCCTAAACCTATTAGATTTATTAGACTGAATGGCAGGGCGTCACAGCCTGAGGACAAACAGGAAATACTTAGGTAGGAATTAGAAATCAACATAACAAGCTTTTTGGAGGACCCAAAGTAAATGTACCGTCCTTCAAGTAGAATATCTATTGACGAAGGAGAAAACAAATTGAATTTATTACTGTGAAAGCTATTAAAAGATTTTAGGCCAAGTGTTTACTCACAGTTGCCAAATATTCATCTTAAACCTGTACTGAAACAGCTGAAAATAGTTTTTATTATATCCGTACTAAAGATGTGTATATCCAGTAATGTTTTGGAATTATATCTGAGGCCTAGTTTTCCTGGTAGGTACGTGGGACCATTCTCATTGAATATCAAATCAAATAAAACCATAATCATGATAAATTAGGTCCCTATTTGATTTCGGGGATGGTAAGGATAGATTATAAACCAACTGGTGACGCTTATTGTAGACAAATTTAACAATAGATTTTTTTATATATTTATCATCTATTTTAATTATTAGAAATTTATGAAACTCTGTATATTGTGCATTTAGTGTACCTATTAATAGTATAAAGGTACTTAAAGTATAAGAATAATCGACATAGGAACCTACATAATTTGAAATGTAGTCTAGTAATGCCATTCAGATTGGGAATATAGCTTTATAAATTGTAGATTCTAGCATTACTGAGCCTTATGTACAAGATTATTGATTGTTGTTCGTGTATTATAGCTTCAGTCGGTACATAGGCCTTCATTGATGATTATAATCTTTCTCTGCGAACAACATATTATAAACTTTTATACAAAATAAATTTGCTTTTAAATGTGACATTACAACATTCCGAATGTATTTAGATTTGAATGTAATTAGCTTATTAAAGACCTGCTACATTTAAGGTAAAAATTGTGTCTAAAATAGCATTCACGATGTCATATCATTTTCACAGAATGCTTTATGTAAATGTCACTGATCATATTCCCACTCCATTTCCCAAGCAAATATTATACAAATTAATTTAAACGTACTAAGTGTAATACTTGTTTATAAAAATCCAAATAAACCTTCAAAACTTTTCTATTATCACATATTCCTAAGAAATATAGGCAGAATTTTTTTAATACTTACAAAATGTATCTACGTATGCAAGCATAATATTTATCAATTTACTCTCTAAATCACAATAATTATAATATCACGGAGATCTTTGTATGAAACTGTATTTTCACTCTTAATAAACTGAAATCTCAAAGTCTCAGGTATGTTTTTTGTCAACATATTTTTTATCCACATGTGTATATAGACATAAAAACACTCCTTAGTTCTGTGTAAATTATATATGTAAAATTAAATAAAGATTTTCGTAGAAAACATGTTTCTTTTGGTACTGATACTCGGTTACTTAGTGTCATTAATGGTGACCCTATTTCCTGAACCTTTGCCTTTAGCATACCATTAGGCGAGGTGAAGTCAAATTGGCGTGTCCTAGATAAAAAAAAACCCTAGTTGTAAGTGGAAACAAAGAAATAGTTCGAAATGAATGAATATTATGTACTTATTTAAAACTGCTAACTGAACTGCCGAATAGCTGAAAGTCTCGTCGTGATACGTCAGAGTGATATAGAAGCAGACAAAAATTCTGACATAGCAATTCTGTAGCATACCCCTTAGAAAGAGTCATGGGTTGAAGTTCTATCTTGGATGTTACTTAGGCATTTCTTGTTTTTTTTTTCTTTAAAATAGGTAGTTATGTAATAAACAAAACCTAGTCAATTCAGAACAAAATATTTTATGTACCTAAATATTAATAAGTCAATTATTAGCGTCGAGTCGGACTTTGCTGTCTGAAAATGTCAGGAACAATTGAAAAATAAGTAACTACAAACTGTACACGAGTATGTATCTGATAACCTAGTTATGTTAGTAGTTATGATATGATTCATAACTACATACTGAAATACGAGGGTTTATTTCTAACACGATTGTTATTATCGTGAGCATGGTGGATAAAAAGCCTGTCTTTCTTTGTCATACTTCAGTTAGTATTTGTCAGTGTTGAACAAACAGTATTATATCCTTTAACACGCCTTAAAAAATTACCTAAAAATATTGCCTGCAACTAGGTACTTTATACTAAAAATACCTAACTTTATCAAAGCGAAGGAGTAACGTGTAATTTCCTATTTTTTTACTTGAAGAACTTATCTTCCTGAATTGTAAAAAAGCCAGTACAGTAAAATGGAGAAATGTAGCCTCTTGAAGCTAAAAATACTGCTGATTCTAAACTTGTGGTTGGTTAGTGGACAAATACCTATAATAGATGATAATGAGCATTCATTAGAATTGACCCAGTCATTGAATATGGCCCGACAAGATCGGATACAAGATGTTTGTGAACGGTACCCGCCAAAGATTGGGTTCGACAAGTTACCTGACAGTGAACTGGATCATATAATAGTAGATGATGAACGCAAACTTCTTTACTGCTACGTCCCAAAGGTAAGTTCATGTTTTTAGTTACACTGGATTGTTGTTCGAAACAAGCGCAGGAGTTACAGCCGGAAGGCGGACGTCATACTTATGAGTTGTGAGCCTCAGATACGGGATTAGGTTTTTTTTATGCCACTTGATTGGCAGACAAGCACACAGGCCATGGAAATCATCTGATGGAAAGTGGTTACCGTAGCCTATGGACATGTGCAACATCAAGGGACCCACACACGCGCTGCCAACCCTGTAAAAGTTAAAGCAGGATAAGCTTTTGGTCTTCCCACTGAAAGTACAAAAACTCTCCTGTGAGCTCTGGCTACCCTACTTACCGCCGGGAACACAACACGAGGTTATTACGGTATTCTGAAGGGCGGAAGTACTTACCCAGTCGGACTGCTCAATTGGACGGAAATACCATCGTGTCCTACCTCCTGCAATTGAAAATAGTTGCTGTTGTATTAAAAGTCAAGCATTAAATTTTAATATACATTTTCAAACTAATCATTTCAATCCAGCTTTGAAAAATTATCATTTTTCTAAACATAGGTTGCTTGCACAAATTGGAAAAGATTACTGATGATCTTGGCTGGAAAATGGAATGGCACAGATGTATTGGCCATACCAGGCCATTTGGCTCAAGCAGCTGGCGTGTTCCGAGAGTTCAGCGACGTGAACCGAACTGAAAGAGATTATATGTTAACAAACTACCAAAAGATGATCATAGTAAGGAATCCATTCGAAAGACTGCTGTCGGCTTACAGAAATAAATTTGAAGGGACAACTCCGAGCGCAAAATATTTTCAGGTAATATAAGCAAAATCCCTGCTACTATGGCTAATATGCTAACGTTAGACTCCCATAGAAATTTCTAAATCAAATAATGTTAGACATAATAATGTTTGACTGACTCAGTTGTGCACACCCGACGTTTTCGAGTCGTGAGGTAGCGGGTGTATGAAGAACCTACTACCTCACGGATTCGAAGATAGCGGGCGTGCACCACTGAGTGACCGGCCGGTGCAACCTGGTCGAAATGTCAGGCAAATCAAAGGTAGGTATTTATGTACCTATGCCTTGATCTCATTAATTCCCGTTAACATTATTGTATAAGATAATCCAATTCAAGAGAAAGATAAGGAGAGCTGACTTCGAGCTCTAAAATACAGCAAGCTTTGGATGCAACCAGGATTAACGCTGTGATAATGATGAATTAGCATTCTATTCACTTAACAGGAACGTGCAGGCAGACTCATAATCAAAGAGTTCCGTAAAAACGCAACAGAGGAATCCTTGCTGTACGGCAACGATGTGACTTTCAAGGAGTTTGTTCTGTTCGTGACAACCAAGTCGAAGGACCGCTTCCCCATGGTAAACAATGAGCATTGGAGGCCTATAACGGAACTGTGTCATCCATGCCTTATCAATTACACGTTAGTTGGTAAGTGTTTTATGTTTCAAAGCAGTTCCGTGATTAACTGAAAGATAAGTTTATGGCTGTTTCTAAACTGCAATTTTGGTTACACAATCAAGATATCGTTAATGTGTAGATGTTAACAATGAGGATACTAAAACTTTTCTAATATTTAGGTTTCCTAAATTGAGTGGTCCTGTTTTTAGGTTGGTGACTGACTCATTTCACACAAATCAAACACGTATTTTAATAGAATTAGGTTTGATGAAAATAAATGATAAGTCGAAATTCAAAACATGAAAAAACATCAAAATTAATCAGAAATGACAAGAGTTACAAATTAATAAAATAAATCCACTTTCCACACTCCCATCTTCAGGAAAGATTGTAGGATGAAATTCTAGTTTTAATAGTAGACAAGGTATAGAATGGCGGGGTGATTGGTCCTTTTTTGTTTTTAACGTGCGGAAATCCACCGGATACCCCCCGTTGTGGCCAGCGGGGTGGTTATGTCGGGCTCGAACTGACTAAAACCGCACGGCCGTCTTGGGCCATCTGTTGCCGAGGGTGAGGTAGTCTCTGGCATATCCCTCGCGGAGTGATTGGCCCGGAATCTCCACGTCCAATCGGTTTAAGTCTGACATAATAACCCCCGATGGATAACCCCCGGTGAAATTTATTCGTGGGGATTTTCGCACGGAATAAAAGCTATAGAATGGAATTCTAAGCAATGCTTTGCTAATTTCAGGTAAATACGAGACCTTGCTTGACGATGCCCAGCTAGCATTAAGGACCATTAATGTTACTCACATTCAATTGCCACAGCTGACTCGAGCCTCGAGCACTGGGGAGAAACTTCACGAGTACTTCGCACAGTTAGACCTACCGTTAATCAGAGAACTTTATAAGCTGTATGAACGTGATTACAGAATGTTTGATTACAATTTAGATAACATCGTTGGATTTGATCTTGGATAACTTGATATGCCTCCCCCAGATAGAAGTTAGGTAACGGGCATTTGTAACGGAGCTTCACATCGCGTTTATCTAAAGCCTTTGTTAATATTATTCTTAATTTTTTCAAGTATAGCTCGTCTTAAATGAAATGACGTATCCCGCACACATTCACATAATCTGTGTAAAATTGTGTATTGTAATTTGTTTGTGCCAATAAGAGCGCTTTGCCATTATCCGATCTGCTAACGGTGTCGGCTGCGATATCTGAAATTCGATAACCGACAGGAAGTTAAATGTACCTATAGCTATAGTACCCTATAGCTGTCTTTTACTTTTGTCCAGCCCGATATTGGAGCCAATACTGTTGTGCTGACCAGATATCAGATTGTGGAATATGACTCGTACCGACTAAAACAGCGTGGGCGAGCGACTTTCGACCTTAATAACATTTTCTTAGTTGTCTTTTCTCGTAAATCGATGACGCTGATCTGGAATATAAGAAAAAAACTCGATTCTGTCATGTCTATAAAGTCGAAAATTGCTTGCAGGTTTTTTCATCCCTAACTAGCCTGTGCTTATAGTACAAATGGCAGTATAGGACCGATTTTATGTGAAAAGAGCACATGGTGTCGGCTGTCGGATATCGGCTATCGTCGTCCGACAACGATATCGGACCGGATTATGTGAAAACTGTCTAAGAGAGGTGGTGGCCACGTCATTGGAGCTTAGACAAGCTATACATACTTTTATATAGGTAACACATAAATTCTTGAAATGTATTTATCGAAAAGTTCACGTGTTATAAAAATAATGTATTAAATAAAAATAGTTTTATTTATAACTACTACTAACCTACATGACGTAGCCTCCCTGAGGAGTAATGGGGGAATTGAAATGGCCCACGCAAAAGGGCAGATAACCCGTCTGGTCAACTGCGTCCCCTCCTGGAATCTTTTTTGCGCGGAAATCCTCACGAATACCCCTCCAGCAGCCAGCGTGAGGTGACGGTAAATTTTAATTTTAGTAAAAGAATTCTGACTTTTTAGCCACGTATAAATAATATTCGGAAGATTTCATTACAATCAAAAACTTCCCTAGATACAGTGTATCAATTGTGCTTTAGGTATGCTTTATCGATTAGGGATGAACAAATAAAAAAATATGTTCCTTAAAATATAATTCCTTTAATTATGTACCTTAAAACCTAAAGAAAGTCTGGCTGCAAGCATTTTCCTATATACCTATGAAATAGAAACTAGGTTCTAATAGATTCTTACATGAGTCACCATTTGCAAACAAAACATTCACTTTACGCTTTTTTTCGAATTTATACAATAACATCCATCTAACATTGTAAATAAACATCTAACATTATAAATGCGAAATTCTGTCGGTCTGTTTGTTATGCTGTCACACTAAACCGATTTTGATGAAATTTGGTATACGAGTGTGCACCATACTATAATATTTAGTCACGTTTTTTTTGTGACATCCACGCGGGCAGAGCCGTGGGTAACAGTTACTTTCAATATATTATTAGCACAAACGTACTGATGTTTCTCGTCACAAATAATTCATAATTTAATAACTGTCAGTGTCATTATATAGATTCCAAAAAATGCACACACTTTGCAATCATACTGTCCCATATTTAAAAATATTTCTTATACTATTTCATTGTTGAACACAATATCTAACTGATTAGGTATCTCAGTTTCTTAAATTTAATACTGTTACAAAACAATATTCTTAGAAATCTATCCCGCCATATTTTTAATCTATCACTTAGTTATGTATTACATTATTAATTTTAACTAATCAACATTGTATAATTATGGATTAAGAACTTATTGTAATAGTGATGACCACTGGCTTCACGGAAAATATTGAAGTTCAGCCAAATCCACAGCACAAACAAAAGTCCCCGGGCCCTGAGGTGAAAGCCTTGGATGTAGCCAGGATCATTGTCAGGATGATGAAGTAATAGTGGTCACCACATCCATAATTACACCATATTCACCTTCTGTACCAAATGTACCAATCAAACGTAAATCATATTTTAAGTTAATGCAGTATAATCATCGCTGTTCATATCACAATAGTAAAGCTTTTTAACACAATTCACAACGTTATTGACATTATATGTACGCTTATTTTATTGAAAACTGTAACCAAATATCATTTTTCTGTCATATAATTCATTTTAGTCAAATGGTGCAGATAAATATTTAACACATATTATAGATAGCAGATTAGCAGTGCTGCACACAACAGTGTTGCACGACAGTGCTACACAGCAGTGTGCTGTTAGTGGTGATGTTTGCTCATTCACTGCTGCACCGACATTGCTATGTTGCTTGGTGTTGTGTGTATTCGCACCAGTAATGCTGTGCAGCACTCTCATGCACCATTACTGCATGCTGCAGAGTTTGAAATCACGCCCTTATACTGATTATAGTTTATTTATTTGGTGTAAGCAACCGCACAACAACCTGAATAATTTCAGTGGTGGCCACTAACTACAACCCAGGTGCCTAGTCTCCTAGAGAATGCTGGGGTGACGATTAAAGATTATTTGATACAGAAGGCTGTAATCAACATACAACAGATAACAATTGCATTGTTTGCATTGCAAAATAATGATTACCTATAACTGGTATCATCAAAATTTACAACTAAATACATACTAATCACATTTACGTCTGTACAGTACTACAAAAGTAACATTTACACTTTTACATTATGAAATAAAAAGTCCAGACTTAATAGTATTCATAATTATAAGGCCATGCATCAATCATGATCTTTACAATTCAATTGCAACATTGAGTAATAAACATATACATAATATTATTTACAATTCAAACGCTATTTTAAAGATTTTTAGTATGACACTAACTTAGAATATACTTATGTGTTTTACCAAATACATTTATTTGAACAGCTAAGGACCTGACATCTGTTTTCTGACGATTGCAAATTATAGTACCTTCAATTACATCACCCTGTTTAACCTCTTTACAATCTTTGAAATAGAAAACGGTTTGCTTCCAATGAGTAGGTGTACTATGAGGCCCAGTAGAAAACTCAATAGGCTTAGGCAGTTCAAAAAAGGTATCAAAATAACCTACAAGAGATGTCAACACACCGTCTTTGACAACGGGAAGTTTAAATTCAGATTTAAAGTCCATTACGTCAATATTACAAGTATTGATATTTATTTCTTTTATAACACAAGGCCCTGATAATATATGTTTAGATGCAACTACATCTATACTTGCTTCTCTTACTACTTCAGACTTCATGCAATTCATTTTGTACCCGTAGACATCTGACCAGAACTCAATTAAACGTTTGTGTGTGTCTATGTCTCCATTGGCCACAAGGCTTATATTACACCTATTGGGTAAGAGAAGCCCACCAGGGTTGAGGCAGTGCTTTCTAGCATAAATAACACTATCTAACATTCCTTCAAACAGCAGGAAGTATCCCATCCATTCAGAAACAATAATATCAACCTTTTCATTTAATGTTGTATCTTCTAGTCGACCTTTGACTGTTTTTATAACACTGTCTAAATTATTTTCTCTTATAATGTCCATGGCATGATAGATGATTTCGGACTGGTCTAAAGCATAAACAGTTTTGGCTCCGGCTGTCGCAGAAAACATTGATAATATTCCTGTGCCGCAACCAAGATCTAGCACTACTTTATCTTTCATTGTTTCCTTGTTATTTAATATTGCATCTCTGTAAGTTTCAGTCCGTACCTTGTCAGACAACATATCATAATGGATACCAAAGTGTGCGTAGCTACTGAAGTATCCTTCATCACTTTCGAGAGGAACACTTGATACACAATTGACAATAACAGAATCATTTTTGCTGTTTGAGACTCCGCCATCAACAATGGATTTCATAGATTGTTGCATTGTACTTATATCCTCCTGTGCCATTCGTAAACGAGTCTGATTTTCATTTAGTTGTTGAGTCAATGTTTGGATAGTCCTTTGAAGTTCTATAAAGTGGGCTTGGGAAAGAGTAACTAAACCATTTTCAACATTGGCATGGTAAGTTTTGGGTGAGCTTGGTTTATCTGGCAGTGATTCAAAGTCATACATTAACCATTCGTCATCGTCTACCGGCTTCAAGTATTTCTCGTCTTCCCAAGGCGCATTGGCACTGTTCGTTATAACCTCTGGAGCAGGTTTATGAGTTTTAATGTAATTTATCATCTTTATATAAGAATAACAGTCCATGTTGAATTTCATCTTTAATTTGTTCATATCCAAATTATGTACGCTCTCACAATGCGTAAATCCTTCCTCTATATTCGATAAAGTGTTGGAACAAAATAAGCATGTTACCATTGTGTTGCTGTTTTCCATTTCTTGCCATTCTTCTTCCTCAAAATGCTCGTCATCACTGCTAAGATCAGGCACGTCAGACATTATTACTTTTATTAAGAACTCTACAGAAAATTATTGTCAATTAATGAGAAAACACCGAAGTTACACTCGCAAATTGTGAACATGTGAGAATTTGACAAATTACGTCTTGTGTAATTTGACATTAATGACATTTCAAAAACATTGCCGTCGTTCTAAAAGTACAACATTTTAATGTTTAGTTTAGTAAATATTCGATTCAGAGTTTTAACTACATAAGACGTACTAAATTAATAAAGATATTAAATAATATACAAAGTTAATCTTAATATAATTTTATTTATCATAAAGATGAAAATATTTATATCATGCAACACAAATTAGCGCGAAATTTCAATTCTATGTTACCATGTCAACCATAAAATACTTATTTTGTCAACAAACACGAGTTAAGGAAAATAAAAGACAATGAAATTAAAAATATCAACTTATAAAGAGCCAAAACACGTAGGAGTTGTTATTTGTGTTAATTGGAACAATACTGAAGATGTGTTTTCGTGCGGGTAAGTCAATGTATCGTTATGGAAATAATAATAAAAATAATTAAAATATTATGGCCCCTGACAAAAAAATAGCAATTCAGACATGCTGCCGTAGTGGGTTATTTAGGTAGATACTTTTCTAGATTCTATGATCACACAATTACTATATTTTGGTATGACATGACACCTACGAATACCTATTTTATTTTATTGTTGATATGATTTAATCATTTAGTACAAAATACTTAACTAGCTGTTGCTGCCTGTTGTTCCGCTGGGATGTTACAAGTTAATGACACGTAAACTAATAACTTCACTTGACCATGCCTTTCAGAGACGATCATAAACTTTTAAAATGGAACCTTGTGAACAGTGAATGTATAGTAGTTACAGTATTCCCGGATGATTTCTATCCAACTGGAATGCATTTATTTCCGAAGATCAATATTGGCGGTAATAAACACCAACACGATGTAATATTAATCTCAACGGCGGATGGCAAGTTAGTGATGTGCATTGATTACCTACGTTATTTTTATTCAGTAATTAACTATTTAGTAATTGTACCTAGTACATACAGTAATAAAATAATTTTTACTGTTTTATTAGGTTCCACATTGTAAACCATAACGGTCGCATAGAAAAAACTGTTAATGCCCACCAAGGGGCTTGTCTAGCAGCTCAGTGGAGCCCTGATGGAGCTGGACTTTTAACAGGTACTACCTAACTACCTAAAAGTCAGATCACCGTTATTTTTTTTAGAAATGTGATTAAGGTTTTAGTCTCTTAAATATTATAGTTTTTATGTTATCTTGTTAAAGACACTAACTTACATATTTCTTCCACCAAAGATCCGGACCGTTCCTGGTGCAGAGGCTGGCCATCGCAATCTAGCGTAGATACGCAGCAAGTGTGATGGTCACCTTTGCACCGAGAGCGAGCGTTATTCGATTAATATTAATATATTATTTAATTAGTATTTAAGGTAACATGGATTATTAAATCAAACAGTTATTGTCGTTTGTAGCCGGAGAGGATGGTTTTGTGAAAGTCTGGTCGCGCAATGGGCTTCTCCGTTCTACCATCGTCCAGTCGGACGTGCCATGTTTTAACGCCGTGTGGAGTCCAGAAAGTAATGCTATTTTACACACAAAAGGAAATTTTTTGGTCATAAAGTATCTTAATTCAAGCAACAAAATTACTAAAGTAAGTTATAATCGTTTACTATCTTACACAAAATCAGATCTCAGTCGTCACGTCGTTTTATAAGTGTGAAAAGATCAATTTAATTGAAATTATAATAATGAAATCAAGACACAGCGTCATTATGTTGATAATGATGATTATGATTTTCTAAGACATACCGAAAGTTTAGATTTATAATTGTTTCACCAGTATCATTGCACCACTCGCCGTAGGCAGGGAATTCATCCCCACACATTGTAACCTGAGACGGTAGGTACGCACTGTACGGTATGAATGAAACTTCATGCCACGCACACTCGAGTTGTGGAATGAACTCCCTGCTGTGGTTTTCCCATGCGCCTACAATATGGAGTTCTTCAAAAGGGGCATTTGGAGGTTTCTTCAGGGTCAGCAGCGCGAGTGGCACGCCCGTGGTGTTGCACACGTCCATAAGGCACGGTAACCACTTCTCATCAGGTGGGCCGTGTGCTTGTCTGCCACCTAAGTGGTATAAATAAAAAAATACTGCAATGTAACGACTAATTATGTTTTTCGTTTATGGTACGTGATTAACCGAAGCAAAGTATTACTGAGTCGGTTTAATTTGAACTAACTTTTTGCAGTGGAAGGCACACGAAAGCCTTATTCTATCTATTGCTTGGAATGCTAATAACAATTTGATACTTTCGGGTTCTGAGGATGGATTTTCTAAGGTATTTTAGAGCTTTTATTATATTTAAACTACCATTCATAGCTTTCTACAGTTGCAAGCTGTTTGTAAATTTGAATATAGTCTCTACTTACATATTTCACTGGCTTTTAATTAGTTCATTATTTAGATAATGTGCTAAACTATGCTTTGAGATATAAGTTTGTAATAAATTATGTAGTGTTTTTTTAATATTGTTACTAGATTTGGGATACCTTTGGTCAACAAATATCAGTAAGTGTTAAGCATGACCAACCTATTACCAGTGTCAGTTGGTCACCAGCTGGAGACATGTTCATTGTTGGTAGCTACAACCTGATACGACTATGTAACTCTAATGGGGTAAGTGTTCTTCAAATTTTAAAATCTAAACACAAAATCCATAACTATTGTGAGATACTAAGATAAATGTTAATGTTATGTTTTTCTTTAAGTGGTCTCATTGTTTAGACCGACCTTCAACAGGAAGTATTTACAACGTAGCATGGTCTTCAGACGGAACTCAATTAGCAGCAGCATGCGCCAATGGGCACGTTCTCTTTGCACATATTATTGATCGGTAATATTTTGCTCTTGAGAAAATTGATTTTCCTGAGATAGAAATCTAGCTATGATTGATTTCAAGTAAATTATTGTTTACAGGGAATATACTTGGAAAAATTATTCTTGCAATCAAATCGGTCGTAAAATGATTGCCATAAAAGACGTTATATCTGATCAGAGCGATCAACTGGACTACCCAGACAGGGTCATACAAATAGCTCTGGGGTTCAATCATTTAGTGATAGCTACAGTGAAGCAATGCTTTATTCATAAGCTAACGTCATGGAATACGCCTGTTACATTCGATCTAAAAGAGGGAACTATAAGCATGATATTATTATCTGAGAGGTAAATTCTATTTGAACTTTTTAAGTGCCAATAATTTTATTGTTCTTTTCCAGTACTACCTTTAGATAATAGATATCGGTAACCACTTACTGTCTCATTACTCATCATTATCAAAATTATACTTGAATTTCTCCTTTACACTTTCATACATACACACATATAATCACGTTTTTATCCTTAGAGGGTTAGGCAGAGGTGAATTAACACCCACATTTCACCAATCATTGTATTCGGTCCCACGTAATAGGAGGTGCTCAGGTTCAGATCTGAGTTTGAGCTGTTTATATCTGTCTGATTATTAAACAGCCCTATCCCTTATCCATTGGTCGCCTTGTACGACAATGCATGGGAAGAAATAGGGTGGCCCAAATTCTACTCTGCCGGGAACCATGCGGCATACTTTCATAATAATGGCATATATCCTCAGGTATATCGTTTAATATAACTATGATTATATTGTATTTTTTTTTGTTATTACAGATGTCTTTGTGTAGTAGAAAGAGCAGGTCTCTCAGTATACAGCTACATGGGCCGCCTACTTGCAAGTCCTCGGTGGGGTGCAAGACCAGAGTCCTTAGGTCGAGCTGCCATTTCATTGGGACCTGATGCTTTAGCTGCCATAGATCAGGGTGATCGAAAATGTATGTAATAGAACCTATTAATTATTTGTGTCATCTATATTATCATCGCTTCGTTATATGAATGTACATTTGAATGAATTTTTTTCTAAGCATTTTTTAGTCTGATAACTATTCAAATCGATTAAGATAGGAAAAAGAACCCACTAATAATACTCGTACACCTAGACGGATGTATAGGAAAATTTGGACAGCTTCAGGCATGGCTCGGTGTCTTAGAGGTCAGATTCCCCCCGTAAGGGAAAGATCGTGATTTCCTGAGCAGATTCGGTTTTCCAATCCTTATTTTAATCGATTTGAATGTACAGTCCACAAAAAAGATACGGTTCCCCTTTTTATAAAAAGTTGTATGTTAAGGTGCAACCATATCTCCTTTCTCGACTGTACAACCTAAAGGAAAATATCTGGTGGTACAAAAGTGCACATTGGGCACTGTTTTTAGTGTGTAGATATTGCTTGTTTTTGTGTCTACAAGGTTGTAGGTCTAAATGTTTATGGAGCTATGAAACATTTATGAAAAGTCTAATTGTATGAATTCTTCTAGTGATTCACGTTTTCGATCTCCCTACTGGTCTTATTGTCCGAAGTTCTGCTGATAATACTGTAACGAAATTGACACACAAGATGACAGTTTCGACTATTGCACTCAGTCAAACAGGACTTATTAATGAGAGGCAATTGGCTTTGCTGGACTATAACAGAGATCTGTATGTAGTCACTGTGAAGGATACTAAACCGAAGTTTGTTAAGTTAGGTGAGATTAATTGACTTGTGTGCACAATAATCATATACTTAAGTAGCAATATGTCACATTTGGTTGAATGTCCCACCAGGATCACAAATTTTGAGTATAGCTTGGAGCAATGAAACAGAGCTACTCGTGGGATTACGAGCTAATTCCGTGGTAGCGTGGTGTTGTCCAAGAGCTGCTATGCAACCCGATTGGCTGGCTCTGACTACCGTCAGTAAAGATGTGGCGTGAGTTAATATTTTCAATTTAAACTCCAAATAATCTCAAAATGATACAGGAAGTATAATAAAACATAATGTTTTCGTTTATGCGTTCAGAGACTTGGGCAGAAATCCAACCGTATTGGCAATCGAAGATGGTGTGGCACGGGTCTGCCGAGGTAATGGCTCCATACTACACCTGTCTATCGCTGCCTTTCCTGAGAAATTACTGAAACATGTTGCCGCTAATATGTGGCAAGCTGCTCTTCAGGTATCTTCATACTATGATATTCCATCAATAAAGTAATCATACTAAAATCTTGGCCATTTATTGGTGTGTTGACTGCAGTTAAAAATCAGTAGATACATTCCAACGTGCGTCTATGAATCGTAATTAGATATTTTGAATACTTCAGCTTTGTCGCACGGTGGAAGATGAGACGCTTTGGGCCTGTCTAGCCGTTCTAGCATGGCAACATCATCAATTACCAGTGGCTGAAGAAGCGTTTGCTTTGATTCGGCAATACCACCAAGTATATTACATTCAACATCTCAGGGTGGGTATTGAAAAAGGTATTTCAATGTTACTTTCTATTTGGTATTTGCATTGTTTTTGTTTGATATTTACTTAGTAATGTATAAACATAATAGAATATTTATTCATTTTTTACAGAGTAACATACCAGAAAAACTGGCAACTTGAAAAGTTAGAAGAAGTATTTAAGTATGAATATAATATATTATAAAGATATTAGTCGTATTAGGTACTTACATATGAGTAAGTAAACTATTGTAACATGTAATGTGAAATAACAAATATTATAATTAGATGACTAAACTTTATTAAAGGTGAAATCGCACTATAGCGACATTGCAGCGGAGAGGCGCGACGCGTCAAGAAAAATATTTTTGCCTGTTTCTTATGGAGTTAAATGCACTGTAGCGGTACTGTAGCATAGCGGCGTATTTGAATCCCGGGGAATATTTTTGCCGCGCCGCTCCCCCCGCACCGTTCGTTCCGATAGCTCACGGGCGGCGGCGCGACCTAATGCTTGACGAAAGGATGTATCTCTCTGCTGCAAATATGGTATCAAATTCAAGTTACCCAGTTTCAAATTATCTTTTCTGTCGTTGTTATTACAAAGTACAATAATTAACTACATATTTATGATAAATTGTTACTTTATTTAGGTAATACCTAAGTAATTATTTTGACTAATTTATTAATTTCTAAGTTGGCATTACCTTACTGTACTATACGTATTAAAATTGTGTGAAGGATAAACGCCTTTTGCACTCTTCCCAAATATAAGTTCGGTATATTTCTAAAACTGTGATATGTAAATTCCTGACGTCAACGAAATAAAAAATAAAATGAAAAGTTTAAAAATAAATGGCTACCACAGACTTAACGCAGGGTTTTACCGGAAATGAACTCATTCACACATTATGAAATGGGACAGTATGGGAATATCCGAAACCATAAGTAGTTGATACAAGGAGTCTAGAGATTCCTTGTATCAATTTTGGAATACGTAGTAATTTTTTTGTCAAGTGAGAGCTGTCCATTAAAATAAGAAACTTCGATGAATTTTTGCTTTAATGCAAATTCACTAAGTTTTATTTTAGACCAAATAAAAAAAGCAATAAAACTGCAGACTTTATTCAATTTTAATCAAAATTAATTATAAAACAAAAAGTGCAATTTTATCACTCGTCAGTGAAACCGCACCTTAAGTGACGTTATGTTCATTTCCAATTCAATTCAATCTTCTAACTCTAACTTCGTTCTGTTCGTTCGGTCATTTCATTTATTTTCATTCAGTATTTCTGTTAATGTACGGGTGGATGAACGTGCGTTGCGGTCTTAGTATGTCGTAATTAACTTCGAAGCAAATAAAATTTACACTTAAGTGGCACATTGAAAGTTGCTATAATTACTAAAAGTAAATGAGATTTTCAGTTAGTATCTTATCTTCAGTTACATTCTAATAAAGTGATGCGTACAGGCGCGTGCCCTACATTAAAAACTTAGGTTACAGATTTTCAAAAGAAAGTTCGTTTTGTTGTGATGTGAAATGTGGAAAATGAGTGTCTTGAGATTTAAATTAGTGTTGATTTTAAACTTATGGCTGGTGAGTGGAGATGTGTATAATAACGAAGTTAGTGAACATTCGCTGGAGTTGACCCAGTCCTTGAACTTGGCTAGGCAAGAATTGATCCAAGATACTTGTAGAAGGTTTCCACCAAGGCTTGGGCTGAATCAGATGCCTAGAAGTCGTTTGGAACATATTTTGATAGACGAGGATCGCAAGCTCCTATATTGCTACGTGCCAAAGGTGAGTTTATGTTTTCAAGGTAAACCGGATTATTACCGAAAAGTCTTCATAATGATTACTTAATATCCACTTTAACTAGATACCTTTGTAAGTTATGTCTATAAGTTTTCGTAGTAACCATTTGGTTAAATTAAAATCACAGTCATTTGAACCTAATCTTTATTTTTAAATGTTAATACCAAAAAAGAACATTTGAAATTTAATTCTTATTTTTTACAATGTCGCATTTAACTAATTAAGGTTTGTCTCATTTACTAGTAAAAAAATATTAGACACAAAATACATAAAATTTCAAATATAAATAAAATAGAATACTTAACTAAAAAACCTTAGCTTTAGTAGAAAATTCTATAAATTACCTGCTTGTAAATATTTGTAGTGAAGTAAAAAGAGCTATATTACTTACATTCAACTTTAGCTATATAATAATAGTGTAGTTGACACTATTTTCTTTTTTTCTAATAGGTGGCATGCACAAACTGGAAGAGAGTATTAATGATCCTTGCTGGAAAATGGAATGGCACAGACGTATTATCTATCCCGGGTAATTTAGCTCATGCGCCTGGAGTGTTCCCAAACCTCAGCTCAGTGAGCTCGACACAGAGAGATTATATGTTGGAGAACTATCATAAGATGATCATAGTCAGGAATCCATTTGAGAGACTGCTGTCAGCTTATAGGAATAAGCTGGAGGGAGAAACTCCTAGTGCTAAGTATTTCCAGGTGAGTCAGAATATTATTAAAACTACTATTATTAAACACTTTGACCATCTGAGACAATAATTCACCTCCTACTCAAAGTTAAAGTAATATGAGATTACTTTGATTTTCATAAATATATTATGAACATTTGCTTTTCAATTAATTAATTAAAATGGGTGTATTGAGAATTTGATTTTGTCTGTGTGGATAATATTAAAATAAATATACCAAAGAAAGGATTAAAGTGTTTATTTAATAATTATGTTTATTTTATTGTACTATTTTATGTTATAATACCTAATACTTATTTTTCTATAGGTTCATGAGGTTGTATATAAAATAACTTAAAAGAGGACTCTAATTCTAGAGCTCAAAATATATTCTTAACTAGAATTAATTTCTGCCATTTTATTTTAGTCACATATTATAAAAGTCTTTGTTAATAGCAAATACATTTTAAACTCCAGGTCTAGCAATTTATTCCACGTTGCTGGGATTCATCAATCACTGACAACTGACATGCAGAAATTTCAATAAATTACAAAAATAAATCATGAAAAAACCCACAATACCATACAATACAGTTATAAGAATAAATTCAAGAACTACTGGAGCCATTTCCATATATTTTTACCATTCACGAATAGCAAATTCCTGGATTAAAAAAACCATCTGTCTTTCTGTATGTTTGTTTGAACCAGTCTCAAAAGCCTAATTTTGAAAGTATTATTTTCACTAGTTGATAGCCTTACCTACTTATTCTATAC
Source organism: Eilema griseolum (assembly GCA_963662185.1). Lineage (NCBI taxonomy): Eukaryota > Metazoa > Arthropoda > Insecta > Lepidoptera > Erebidae > Eilema > Eilema griseolum. The sequence goes on along the minus strand of OY759233.1, from coordinate 24,249,390 downwards.
TTTTAATAGCCTAAGTTACGCCTAAACGCTACTTTTTTTTAGAAAATGTACATACTTATTAGGGATCAGTGCAAAAATAACTCACATCTAATCAAAGTCCCCGCGGAAAAAAGTTGCGGTTCATAGTTAGGTAGTGAATAATGGTTTGCACATTTTTTACGACCATTAAGCACTCTGACCGCCGCGTGGTTCCCGGCAGAGTAGAATTTGGGCCACCCTATCTCTTCCCATGCGGTGTCGTACAAGGCGACTAAGGGATGGGGCTGTTTAACATCAGACAGATATATACAGCCCAGACTCAGCCTCAGATGCGGGGCTCGAGTCAACTATAATAGTGTCCGATATACGGCAATAGGCACACGACCTATTACGTGGGACCGAATACAGTATTGGTGAAATGTGGGTGTTAATTCACCTCTGCATACCCTCCGGGGATAAAGTCGTGATTTTATGTATTAAGCACTCTTTAATTTTTAACACATAAATCGTACTAGTTAGTTGACATGCGGAATATCTTAGCAGTAGGTAGGTACTTACTTAGTAACAAGTTTATAACTGTGCTGTGTCCAGACTTTCACTCCTTCACGACTCATGAGCACTGATTATGAAGATTCAAGATCATTATAATAATTATTACTAACACAAGTACCTACATACTTATTAAGCTAAGCTTCTATGCTAATCAAATTTAACAGAAAATTTACCCATGCATCTTCCATTATACTACTACCTTCCTTCAACACCACAGTTTTGTGTGTGCGTTGCATCTGAAGCTTGTAATTTTTTTTATACATATTGGTTGGCAAACAAGCACACGGCCTACCTGATGGAAAGTGGTTACCATGGCCTATGGACGTGTGCAACACCAAGGGAGTCACACTCGCGCTGCCAACCCTGTTAGCAAAAGTTTCTGTGCCGTCAGTGTAAAAGACAAAGCAGGACAAGCTTTTGGTCTTCCTACCACTGACTGTACAAAAACTCTCCAATGAGCTCTGGCTACCCTACTCACCGCCGGGAACACAACACGAGGGTATTATGGCCGCGGTATTCTGTAGGGCTGAGGTCAATTCGACGGAAATACTGTCGTGTCTTACCTCCATGAATTCCATTAATTTGGAGCTCGGGGTCTCTCATACCTACTCTTTCTCTTCATATAGCTTATCTAAGCTTATACGGGAGCGACTACCGTCCAACCCCCCAATCTCGAGAAGGAAGCACGCGCCAAAGCCTCGTTCGTAAATCAGTAGATGTTCTACTGCCAAGTCATCTTGGGCACCGAATCGGTATCCGGGCGAAGCTCTCAGACGCTCGCGTTGTAACCTTCCATCATACTACTCTGACCCGTGAAGTAGAATACGGTCACTCTATCTCTTCTCTTGAAGAAAGGACATGTCAAGAGAACCCGAAACCGGCGAGCGAAAGAGGTATGCCAGGATTGTGGCAAGTGGAAAACAGTAGTCTCTGCCTACCCCACTGGCAAAAAGGCGTGACTGTATGTATTTATGTATCTCTTCTCTTAGGTGTCGTAGAAGGCGACTAAGGGATAGGGCTATTTTCCGTCTGACGATAAATATAAACCCCATGATTGCCTTTTATTACGTGAGTCGGAAAATCATAGTTGACGAAATGTGGTTATTAATACCTACACCTCTGTCTATCCCCTCGGGGATTTACAAGCTGAGTATATGGATGGAAAATCAGAAAGTTCTACTAAAACATCATTAGTGTCGAGACGCAGAATTTTAAGTCCTATTATAATAACATTCAATTTAAACGCCTCACGGATAGGTGAAATCACACTAACTCTCAGAGTTATCTCTTGGCAATTGTGAATGTATGAAAGCGAATGCAATCTTCAGCTATTATTGCAACTGATTGAATCTAATCAGTGTGAAGTTGCAAACTGTTACACCGGTGGAATGTTTAGGGGAACGAGGGGTGGACGGGACATGGCAGAAGCGTGTCGCGCCATTAATAAGTACGACACAAATAAGCTCGCACTTTGCCTGGGGGTCACCGAGAGAAGTTTATTATTGTTATATGTAGTCCCGTCATTTGAATGACATTAGTTGAAATTTCAATGATAATAGTACCGCATTTCCACCTGATTTCTTTTTCTAAAAACAACCATTTTGTATATGGTTATTAATGGGTAATATTTTAACAATAACTACAATTTGGTAAAGTCAAATTTAACCACTAATAGTTGGTACCTAATAGTCCTAATACGTTCGATGTAATAATTCAGTAATTTTCTATAGAACTAACGTTATCTATCACAATCAAAGCCTACGCTAATGCTCAAAGTACATTTGAATTCTTTTGTTGGTATAAAATAACAAACCTTGTTGTTAGATAATATTTTGATGGAGTTAAACGATGCGGTATTGTCTGAACATTACTTTACCTAACGTAATAACAGTTAGGTGTTAGATATTCTGTGGCGATAGCAGATTTGTATTAAGGTTGTACCTAATCGGTGTGAATAATTTAAAAAAATATTTCGTTAAGTGTAAAATTATGTAACTGAGCTATTGAAATAATAAACTGGAAACTGATCTGCTTAGGGGTTCGTTCCTTGAGAGGCCAATGTTTCGAAGAAGGCCATAGTAGTAAAACAAACAAATTACCGCATAACCGCTGGCCGCATTGACAAAATGATGTTTGTTCTAGAAACAGTAGGTAGTGAAGAATACCTGCAATTTTCGAAAGATGACCTCATAAATACACAGCTGTGTCGGGATATACATGGGTCATTCGCCTATTTAAAAATAGCCTCTGTTTGGTAGTTAAGTACTGTGATTATAATAAGAAATCTGATAATGATATTCTAAGAGATGATAATGATATTCTAAGAGATGATAATGATATTCCATACCGTGATACCTTTACCGTATACCTTATTCGCCATGCTGTGTAGTTATGCTTAAATATGGGCCTTTAATAATATTAGTGATATCTTTTATCTATACCTTATTGCAATATCATTGAATTCAAACATCTAGGTGGGATAAAAAATAAGACAAATTACGTGGGTGCAAGATACGTGCAGCGGCCATGAATAAATTAAGTGTGCAATGATACCACTGTTATTATACAAAACCATATATGGCATCATCTCCATCGTAAATATGCCTTTCCTTTTGGCATTACATTTCAGGGATGTCATTTACCACAATCCGCTCGGGATGTCTGTAGAATTGTCGATCTCAAGTTACTGTACAAAGTGCTTGCCTAAGCAGGTAAGAATCAAAAAGTTCATTGCATATCAACCCTGACAAGGAGAATCTTTGTCGAGGCTTGGGACACTCGGGGCTAATATGCAGTAAGCACAGTAATCATGACCCACAGGTCCAAATTACTTAATTACGAATAAAATCAACCAATTCTATTCACCCCAGTAACAAGTAACAAAAATCTTTATAAACTTTCATATTGTGTGAACTCTTCATCTCACGGCTTACCTTAAACTTTAAATTATCTTGGTAACTTTCATACACCTATTTACGAAAATTACGCGGTAGAGTATGAAACTTGACACTGTTAAAGTTTACTATCGAGGAGTGTAGAAAGCTAATATTTTTAGTAATATTATTTTATTTAAACATTTTAGGCAAACTTACAGCTAAAAAGACAAACAATCAATCAATTAGCCCACCGCCGCTGTCCACTGCTGGACATAGGCCTATCCCAATGTGCCGTTCGCCATTTCGTCCGATCTTCCGCCTTCCGGATCCAGTCCGTCCCAGCCACCCATTTCAGGTCGTCAGTCCATCTGGCTAGGGGATGTACTACCTTCAGTTTGCCTTCTCGCGGTCTCCACTCTAGGACTCGTTTGCTCCAATGGCCATCGGTCCTTTGACAGATGTGGCCCACCCACTGCCACTTCAGCTTGCTTATTCTGCGAGCTATGTCAGTAACTTTAGTTCTTTGTCGGATAACATCGTTTCTAACTTTATCCTTCAGAGAAACTCCAAGCATAGCTCGCTCCATAGCCCGCTGTGCGACTTAAAAAAATTACATTAGGTAAATTCAATTAAATCGTCAATTCAAAATATATCTAACAACTACCAAGAGTTAGGCACACACATGCCTACGAATTAATAAAATAACTCATTGATTGTTAACCTTTTGTTAACGTACTCATTGCCAATGTCAAACGTAGTTATAATGTCACTGATGAATTAAAAAAAAAACAAATTTTAACTCCATGACAAAATAACGTCATTATCGTCTTTAGAGGACAATGAGATTTTAGTTTAATATTTAAACAAGCTACAAGTACTCTAGTCGTGGCCGTTCCGTACGAGCTGGGCAAATTGTTTTGCGAAACCACCGTCAGCTTTAAATATAACTCAAGCTTGTTTGTTCCCTTTTAGTATTTTAGTTTCTGATCAGATGAAATCTGCAATAGACATAATTTTAGTACTGTTTTGGCATATTACGGGTCCCAATATGGTGCTTATGATGTTCAGATTTTACATTTACTTATTACTTGGTATGCAATGCAAAAGGAAAAGAGCTATATGATAAATAGCCATAAAATAAAATTGACACCGTTATTTTTCTATAGACAAATTACAAAAGGTTGGTAAAGTTATGTAGTTTAATATTATTTTCATTTCGTTCCTAAATTCCACATGAGTGAGGAGAGTTTTAATCAAGTAATTTTAAACACTCTATTACTGTTATACTTACTACGGTTATACACATAGAATACATAATGCAAGCCTGTGTGTATATAAAAATGTAATAAAATTATAACCAGATAGATATATTTCGGCAAATGTTTTTAAAGGTGCAAAATGCATAAATTATTAGAACTTAAAATTTGTTTGAAGCTAACGAAAACCATTATTTTAACGGAGTTCTTTTTTTTAATCTTTTTTTTTTGAGGCTTTAACACAGTTCTAAAACGAAGAAGGTTCTCATAGCCTTATAATATGTAGGTAAAAAGTAATGTTCGCTCTTTTTTCTTTCACTTCACACCCTTGTTCCTACTATAGATGCAGCACGCTATGATGGCTAGTTTTGACACGACTGGTTTTTTCTCTTTTTTGGTTCGCTTAATATTGGACAAAGAACTGTTGCACGAAAAAGTAAAGAAAAATATGGCGAGACTGAGACACACCAAAAAAGAGAAAACGAGAAAAACCAGTCGTGTCAAAACGGCCATCATAGCGTGATAGGTCCTACTCAGTACTCAGTACTCTTTTTCTAGCCTTAGGCTTGTCTTGTCTTATTCATGCAATTCATTCGTCTTGTTTTGGACCTACCTGAGTCAAAAGCTTTCTTCATTCATACACTATGAACCTTTTTAGTCAAGAGGGCATTAACCTCCACAGGTAATTGTGCAATGGGAACATTTGCCTACTTTCTTAAAGTGGCAAGGGCAGTACGTGACCGAACAGTAATGAACGCGAAGATTAAATCGCGCATAGGGTATAATAAGTATACCAGTTTGGTGTGACGATTAAGCTTACTTCCGCCATTGATCTGCAGGTATAGGATACTGCAAAGTCACTAGTCGCGAGCTAACCTCCCAGTAAATAATGTAAATAGTGCGATTCTGGCTCTGTAAAAATATTTGCGACTTACGTCTGTGAGAAAATAATACCACACGAAAAATCAATTCAAGTATATTTATTGTCTTTCTAGAAGGAACCTAGAGCACGAGCTTTATTTCAGGATTCTTGTCTAGAAAGTACATCTGGCAGCGGTCGCTATGAACAGGAAACAGAGTGAATCATAACTTCTAACAAAGATTCAATCTTAATTAGAAGTCATGGCTTCCGTGATAGTTGACAGTGTGTTGACGCATTGCCCAATATTTGTCGACCATAACTTTGACTTCGTAGTTGATTTTTCTAATTACCATCAATTTATTCGTCGTCATAGCCGATTGACTTTTGACTGTGGCCATTAATAATGATTACTATAAAATATCTGTTATCTGCTTATGCTCGCACTTTCGAGCCACTCGGAATGAGCTCGTGCGAGACGCTTACCAAGTGACCAACTGCTGAGGCGAACAAAGTTCCTTGTCATGCTGGACTTGGTACATAGTAGGGTTGCATAGATAGAACAGAGAGTTTCTGTGCCGTCAGTACAGAAGACAAAACAGGACAAGCCTTTGGTCTTCCCACTGACAGTACAAAACGAGGAGCTACTCACCGCTGGGAACAGTACGAGGCTATTAAGGGCCCAGTATTCTGTAGAGCGGAGGTACTTCTGCAGTCGGACTGCTTATTTGCGATCTGGAATATCGTCGTGTCATACCTCCATGAAAGAAGTTGATTTAAATTATTCATTATCATCATCTTTTCATAGCGATTATCCAGTTGCAAAGTTTATACTTTGGACACAGATTACCACAGTCCGGCTATTATTTTTAATGGATTATCGCTTTTTCCGAGCGTTACTGCCGTCTGATTGCCCAATCCTGACAACAGAACCTGCACTAGCACCTAGTCCGTTATTTAGCACGTGCACCGACTTGCAGGTGAGGTTGGCTTGGGTCACAAGGATGTTTGTAGGGCCCTATGCACCGTAGCACTGTTTTTCATTATAGATGTATCTGTGATATGTATCTCGTAGTAACACTCTGATACTAGTTTCTTATTATCCCTAGAGACCTGGTTGCATGCATTACCTACTGGAATTCCTTACGTTACAAGGGAAAGTTAAAGACAAAATGCAGATGGATTCCACAACATTAATTTGCCGATTCGTTTGTGGAATGCATGGCCCACTACAGCCACTACTACTTTTTGTTTTAAATGAATTACTTATATTTGTCCAGGACTGCGATAGGCTTGTTTTTTTTTTCTGTAGTTGTCACCAGATCATTTACTCCAAAATGACAATATTTCAATAACGATTGGCGTGATAGCGATTATTTTACTGGTGTATCATTTCACTCCACTGGTGTTACACACGTTCATAGGTCACGGTAACCACTTTCCATCAAGTTGGCCGTGTGCTTGTCTGCCACCTGGGTTGTATAAAAAAAAATATTACTGAATCATGTTAAAATGCGAAGTTAGTTCACAGCAACGGCCACTCAAAACCGTTTGCCAAATTCAATAGATAATTACAGCAATTATGGTCATTCATCGTAACGGTCTATAGGAATGGACCATGACTCAATGTATGAGATAAATTATATAGGTACAATATATTAACTCATTTTGATTAGTAGTTGAAAAGCATGTTGTAGGTGGTTGCTCTTGGTATATCATTGAACGAAGCATAGAATTTTAACTGAATAGAATTCAGTGGCCTTTTTTCATCGCGATATAGGTACCAAATTTTCACAGTCAAATCGTTTGAAAATATTTCTATCTTATACGATTATATATAGGTATAATGTTAAAGAAATTTGTACATTGGATAAATAAAAAAAACTTGTTATGTGTTATATGAACATAAAAATATTTACCACAATGGACTCTAAACCAACTGAACGAATTTTGATGCGGTTTTTTGGTTTTGTTGCTTGTCAGAAAAAAATTTACTTAAGTTTGATTTTTTTTTTTTTTTATACCACTTAGTTGGCAGACAAGCACACGGCCCACCTGATGGAAAGTAGTTACCGTGGCCTATGGACGTGTGTAACACCAGAGGAGACACAGTCGCGCTGCCAACCCTGTAAGTACAGAGTTTCTGTGCCGTCAGTAGAAGACAAAACAGGACAAGCCTTTAGTCTTCCCACTGACGGCACAAATTCTCCAGTGAGCTCTGGCTACCCTACTCACCGCTGGGAACACAACACGAAGTTATTATAACCGCGGTATTCTGTAGGGCGGAGGTACTTCCCCAGTCGGACTGCTCAATCGGGCGGATATACCGCCGTGTCCTACCTCCTACTAAAAATCGATCGAATCGCAATTGGTTGAGTAGAACTTGAGATATTATGACTAAAAGATGTGAGAACCAACATCCTTGCAAGCAGAACCGCGAGCTTCAATACGTCCAATTTAAAAGTGTAACCACAGAATAGATAGTAATAACTCTGCCTATGCTTCATCAATATCTCATCGTCATTATAGTACCTAAGTTCTGAGAAAGTGAGGTGTTATTCAAAATTCTACGCACAAATTAGGTTAGTACTTTAATATATTCGTAATGTATATATTTACATACATAGGCACATTACAAATAGGTACAATGAATGTTTCACCTAATTTCACATTCGTGACACGATTAACATTAAGAAGCAAATCAGTGTTGAACATACGCCACTCTCAAAAAGCTCCATTGCTCCCGATCTTCCGTTTTTCGCACCTAGTTCAACTAAGCCACCATTTTCAGTTCGTCTGTCCTATCCATCTGGTTAGGAGATGTGACCTTTATTCGCAAGATATAATGTAATGGAGCAGGAGCAAATGCGAATACTGGTGGTGCCAATAAGTATTCTCATTTACAACTTACATTACAACTTCTAATATATTCATCATCATCATCTTTAGTACTTTATTGTACCTACACATAAATGACATTTATACATAAAGATGAGATGTAATGTACAAAGGCGAGCTTAACTCAAAGTTGAGTTCTCTTCCAGCAAACCCGGGAGTGCACTATCATTATCTGCTTGCCCTTGTCCCAATTACTTAGGATCGACACAAAACTGTCATACTCCTCCATACATTTCTGTCGTATTCATCTCCTCAGTTACTTTCTACTCCTTGCCACGTTCTTTTTCAGCCTTCTCATAAAACCACTTATCCCACATCGCTAGATAATGTTCTGTTCTAGCTGGGTGCTTCCATTTTGCCCCGCTAAGCGTCCCCACTAGTGGGGTAAACCACTCAGCGAACAAAATAACAACATGTTGGTCTGTAATACGATTATTAAATTGTAGATGTTTTTTGCTTCCGTGCTTTTTGCGTGTCTTGTAATGTTCGTGTCTACGGTGAAGTACTGACACAATTTTTAAATAGTTTCACTTGCACAAGTAGTACATACTGAGTTCCTGTTCGATAAAGAAATACGTGTTCGATGTTCATTTAAGCTGGGTCAGTCATCTTCATAATTTTTCAGACATTGGACACCTATTCAAAGCGATTCAGATATGAAAAAAGTAGAATCAGTTCAGGCAGGATTCGAACTCGCAAACTTTCATTCAAATCTCTTTCAGGCAGGCAAGGTTCGGTGGCTCATTGGTCAGAGCATTCCTTCTGTAAGGCAAGATCGTCGGTTCGAATCCCGCCTGAACTGATATCAATTTTTTTCGTATCTAAATCGATTTGAATAGTTAGCATATTAAATGCTTTAAAATTTCATTCAACTGGACACCTACTGTTCAAAATAGGTTGGTCCTAAGAACTTCTATAATTAGTGTTCTTGCAGTACCTACTTCATCCATAGGATTTCTGTAAACCTCTTCAGAATCATCGATCCGACACTCATATATTTAACAATATTTAACAAAATCGTAGAATGTTAACAGCTTAACTATGTGAGTGAGCTCTGACCTGTGTACAGGGTTTTAAAAATATGTAACAGTAAAAAATCGTTATTTAAATACATAACCAAACTAACGTGATCAAAAAATTACTAAATTTGTATGAACTCTTTGTTTTATTGACTCTTATGGAGTCTGGCAGCTAATTAAAATATAAAAGTATATATAGCACTCTACCCTGAGTACTATTCTAATCAGCCTCTCTTTACAGGATCGCGTAGGGAGACGTATAATCAAGGCGTATCGAGAGAAACCCTCTAACGAATCCCTGGAGCACGGCAACGACGTTACATTCAAGGAATTCGCGTTGTTCCTCACAAGAAAGTCTGCGGAGCTGTCAGATGTAGTGAACAATGAGCACTGGCAGCCTATCTCGAACCTGTGTCACCCGTGCCTTATCAAGTACACTTTAGTTGGTAAGTGTTTAAGTATTTATTTTTAAATGACAGATCAATCAATCTGCCGAAAGTCAATATAAACATCCGCATAATATTCGATGATAAAGAGGCTTAATTTTTTTTTTTTTTAAACATTAGCTGTCATTCGGTTAAGTGATGATGTAGTTAAAGATAGAACATGCTTGCATAGTTTTGTCGGAAGTTACTGAAATGAGATTATATTAATTGGTAAACAGATTCAAATTTAGATTTGTTTATTTCAGATTTATTTAATTTGTATAAGACAGATACAAAGGGTTGGTTAGTAGTTTAGTATTTACATAATATGTGCAAGTGCTCTGCTCTGCTTGATAGGTGTGCAAATTTTACGTCAATAAAAATATTACAGTAAAACAAATATGTATGAGGAGAATGAATGATGAAAAATAAAACATGAGGAACATCGGAGTAGTCTTTGATTTATATTGAAGTAGTTTAGATCTTGGTAAACTTTAGGACAACTCGTAGTGTTGAAATTCTTGCGGTATCTCTGGGCTGTTTAACATCAGACAGATATATACAGCTCAGACTCAGCCTCAGATGCATGGTTTAAGTCAAGAATAGTGCCCGGAAGACGGCAATAGGCTCACCCCTATTACGTGGGACAGAATTTTATTATTGGTGAAATGTGGGTGTTAATTCACCTCTGCCTAACCCTTCGGGGATAAAGGCGTGATTATATATATGTATGTATGTATCTGATGCGTGCTCGTCTGAAATCATACAATGTATAATATTTAGCAGAGCGTGATTTTGAATTATATAGTCGAAAGCGACAAAAAGTCAATGGTATGATGTCATGATAGTATGTAGCGCTAACGGTGGAAGCCTGGCTTTATATTTATGTGCTTTTTTGTCGATGATGTCGTTAGATGTACGTGAATTCCAGCAATGACGTCATAGCCAATCCTAGCACCGCTATCAAATACGCCGCTGTTGTCCTTTCCGGCCTCAAGACCGGTGACCGTGAAGGGACTTACAAGTATATAGAATCTGCCTGCGACAATATACATGTTATAATATACTGCTGAGTAGTGTATGGTTGAACGCGCTAAAATTTAAGCTCACTGACGATTTTTTTCTTTGCGTTTATGAGTCCGTTTTTTGACCCCAAAAAAGCGCGTAGAGCTCTTTGGTGTGACTTAACTGGTTGGTATAAACTAGGTATATTAATTAACTAAGATACGTAAACGAAGTAAAAAGATTAATTTATCAAAAATCCAAAATTTAGACAGCTTACATATTTCGGGGTTTGGTGTTACATACAAGTGTTCTTGGACAACGGTAACCGTTCATCATTAGGTAAACCATAGGCTCGTTTGCTACTTTGGCAGTATAATAAGACTACATGGCTACAAATGCTTTGTATTGTATTCAAAGTAGCCCAAGGATGCATGTGATTTGATGTATTACGTATTCGAGGAAGAAAGATCTCGATTATGATAAGACAAAAAATACTCAAATAAATTCAGCTACAATCAGCTACAAAATTTCCATTCATAACATGAATATATAATATCACATTGGCTCTAAAATCTTTTATGTTTATCATGTCTTCACATCATCATCATCGTCATCTTAGCGTTGTTCCCGGTTGTCTCTGAGGTTTTCATGTCGGAACCCCGAGTACGCTTATTCATCCTTTTTTCGGTTTGGCTGCCTACCATCGACCCCGAGGCTAAGACCTGCGCTATAACTTGAGCGCAAAAGTTTTGGTGGGGTCTAAACACCCAACCTAGTCCTAATATGTATATATTACCTTGTCTGCTGAAGACTAAAAACTTAAACATCAATATTATTATAAAAGTAGATATCCCAGTTATTGTTTGCGATAACTTTTGTCACTCATTGTACAGACTTCCAATATTGGATGTTGAAGTGTTCCTAATATTAACAATTCCACCGTCTACGTCAGCATTGTAATTTGATCCAGTTACACTGCAAAGTGCAGTTCAAGTTTGAATCGATAACAATAGGCGCAGCACGTGTTTATTGACCTTAATTCCCTATTTGATTAGGTACTAGCGAAATGCTTGTTCTTACCTTTTTAGAGCGAATCAACAATTTACTGCACGGCATAGCTATTATTGGTGGAAAAGAGTTATTTACTTTTTGTGAAATTACCGTTCGCAATTTCGAAATTTCGCATAATTTGGAAAGTTATTTCTTTGTAATTTTATTGCCGAGAGTTGATGTTGTCTGGCGAAGATAATAATATGATAAACGGCCTATGTCTACCTTAGTTTAGGCTTTATACTTATTACGATATAATCTGGATCCCTGGTAGTTTGCTGCCATGACAGAACATGAAGCTGTGTTGACTCAAGGGTTATAATACATGGCGCTCATATGTGATGTTATTTTAAAGATATAAAAAAACACCACTAAATATTTCAAAATACAACTTCTTTTTTTTCTAGCTAGGTCCTAGAGCAAGTCAAACAGGTTCAGTCAATAACATTTAGCCCTCCAGGTACAGAAAGTTGAATTCCTAAACATAAACATTGAATTTGCAGTTAGCACAGGTAGAGATATTTTTTAACATGGTAACATACCCGTTTGGGGATTTATAGATGTGGGTATTTGCACATTTGACATTATTTTTTGAATATGATGAATGTTGCATTGCAACACAGAATATTTGAAATCTTTAGTCTCGAATGCATTTGAAAGATGATTGATGAAATCAATGTGAATGGAAATGCGGATAATTTTAATGCAATATCTCTTGCAAATTCACCATTTGGAACAGGTTTAGAGATATTAAAATGTCTAGGTAGGTACTTAAAATTCTCTTTGCAACACAAGTTAAAAATGATATCATAATGCAATCAATTTGAAACGAGAGAGATAAAGTGTAGCAGTGTCTGGGTATGTCGTGTCGTAGGCTTATAGAGACTTGGCTTGTACTAACTAACATGTAGTGTGATGTGTGATCCACAGAACAAAGATATATTGTATGGTGCGACTGTTTATGTTTATTATGGTAACCTACGACGTAGTACTATTTATTTACTCGACTGTGCCTGGGACGATAATGTGTTACGAGCGTATGTAGGTTCTAAAAAAAATTCATCCAGTAGGATATCAAAATAAAAGGAATTTGAAGATTTCAAAAATTTATACATTTTTTTTTATACAACTTAGGTGGCAGACAAGCACACGGCCTACCTGATGGAAAGTGGTAACCATGACCTATGAACGTGTGTAACACCAGTGGAGTCATGTCCGTGCTGCCAACCCTGTAAGAACAGAGATTTTGTGCCGTCAGTGTAGAGGACAAAGTAGGACTAGCCTTTGGTCATCCCACTGACAGCACAAAAACTCTCCAGTGAGCTCTGGCTACCCTACTCACCGCCGGGAACACAACACGAAGTTATTATAACCGCGGTATTCTGTAGGGCGGAGGTACTTCCCCAGTCGGACTGCAAAAGATCGAAATAAGTTTGATAGCAGGCGGTACACCTTAATTTTCTTTCGTTTTATGATTGGGTACCGCCTGCTATCAAAAACTTGCTTCGATCTATTGGATAGCAGTTGGGATTTTTATTTTTTAATTAATTTTAGTTTAGCTTTCTATTTTTCAATTTATTGTATTGTAAGAAATGTTATTATTATTGTTAAATTAAATAATGAATGAGTAGGTACACAATATGGGGTTCTTCAAGAGGGGCATTAGAAAGTCTCTACAGGGTCGGCAGCGCCTGTGTAACGCCTCTGGTGTCGCACACATCCATAGGCCACGGTAACCACTACCCATCAGGTGGGCCGTGTGCATGTCTGCCACTTAAGTGGTATATAAAAAAACCAACATTCTCTGAACCTTTACCCCCTTTACCCAACTCAGTAGAGGTCGACTTTCGAGGCTAACTGTGATGCGGATGAACTTCAATATTTTCCATGAAGCGACTGCCACATCTGACTTCCACAACCAATTGGCGATTTCTAAGTTCTTTAGTTGGACTAGTCGAAATTTTTAAAGCTCCAACTATATACCCGTAAAGACTACCTTTGATGTTCGTTTTGCTACTTCTATTATTGGACGTGATTGATGCGGACCTTGACATTCCATCTTCGTCTAATATTTGTAAAAATATTTACAAATATTAGACGAAGATGGAATGTCGTGTTACGTTTGTGTTTCCCCGTATATTTTAAGTGTTATAATCGTTATAAATGACGGAAAACGCGACATAATCTGTACCTAATCATACAACGATTCGGGACTTTCCGCGATTAAATCATGGAACTTACTATTTCTGCCGACATTAATCTATACCTTTAGCTATATATACATACTAGCTGTTAGTCGCCTGCATATAGCGTAGTTGTTATTAAGAACGCGCTCACGAAAACATATATTATACGAGTAGAAAGACAGGATTCACAGTATACTTCGTCCCACAAATTTTCACATTAATGTCCTTTTTTGAAGTCGATTGCAAAATGATCAAGATAAATGCTGTATAATGTGTGGGACAATTCTTATTGTCATCATTATCCTCTAAGTCTTCTTACGAAAATTACCTCTACATCGAAGATTTCCAGTAATATTTAGGATTTCTTGTTAGCTACTTTAGATATATGTAACTACTTAACTGTAAGTAAACGTACTTGTTTTTTTACGGCCATAATAAATCATATTTACGCGTGTTCTAAGATGTTTACGGGTACGATAAATGGACAAAAACTGTGTCAGTAAGTTGTTCATTTCTATTTAATTCCTAGTAGCAAACCAGCTTCTAACACACACCTAAGCTTGCCGTGGAAGAACTTGCATGCGCCTTAATTTTTAAACTTGTACTACACTCGAGAGCAATGAATCCGGGTCACTTAAAGAATCCTAAAAATCTCGGAAACTAAAAATGCTAGGTTAATGCAATAAATTGTATTTAATAGACAATGTAATACTCCTTAAATGAAGGTATTAAAACTTCTTAGTTATTGTAAAGTTATATCATAAAAAAATCAAATTTGAAAAAGGGCCACTTTCGAAGATGGAACTACGAAATTACAGCATTTGGTGTTGCTTTTGTTTGTAATCTGTCATTTATGTGGGTACATAAACCATGTTGATAGTGCTCTATATTCATTAATCAAGCTGAAATTATGTCGCTTACGCCTGAAGAATGCACCAGAATACTTACAATGCTGGAAACCGGCCGGAGTCAGCGCGATACAGCCAGGACTGTCGGTGTGTCGCTGTCAACAGTACAAAGAGTTCTCCGACGTTACGAAGAAACTGGTTCTAACCTACGCAGACCAGGAACGGGCAGAACCAGGTGTACCACAGCACGAGAAGACCAATACTTGGTGAACACCATGCTTCGAAATCGCTTTCTCACAGGAACTGAACTCACCAATCAGTTTCGACGCCTCGGAGGAAGTAACCCAAGTGCATGGACAGTAAGACGTCGGCTTGCTGAATCTAACTTAAAACCCCTTAGACCTGCAAACGGCCCTAAACTGGAGCGTGGGCATCGTATTTCGAGACTAAGTTATGCCCAGAGCCACGTAAATTGGAGTATTGAAGATTGGTCAAAAGTTATGTTCTCCGACGAATCAAAATTTATGCTCTACAAGCACGATGGAAGACACAGAGTGTATCGAAGACCAGGGGAAAGATTCAAGCAAGCATGCATCGAAGAAAAAGTAGCCTACGGTGGTGGGTCTGTACTTGTGTGGGCCGGAATTTCTTCTGAAAGTCGCACAGAGCTGGTGATCATAGAAAACGGCTCTTTAACTAGCGTAAGATATGTGGAAGAAATCCTCAATGATCACGTTGGTCCATTTATGGTCAATTTAGGTGAGGATGCTATATTTATGCATGACAATGCCAGACCTCATACAGGTAGGATTGTGAATGACTACCTTCAAGAGATGAACATTACTCGTATGGAGTGGCCAGCGCGCAGCCCGGATATCAACCCGATCGAGCATGCTTGGGACGAGCTAGGCAGATGCGTAAAACAACGAAACCCTCCCCCAATCACGCTTCGTGAGCTCAAAATTGCTCTCACAGAGGAATGGGAGAATATTCCCCAAAATCGTATAAGGAACTTGGTGTACAGCATGCCAAACCGCGTAAACGCAGTAATGGAAGCACGAGGAGGCAATACGAAGTATTAAAATTTAAGAAAATCGTAATAAAGTTCAAAAATTTCATGTTTCCTATTTTTGTTTTAAGGAGAGATCAGCAGTTTTTTTCTTTATGTAATTTTGTGTTAATAAAATGTATGGTGACTCATATTTTTTTTACTTTCATTTAAGGAGTATTACATTGTCTATTAAATACAATTTATTGCATTAACCTATCATTTTTAGTTTCCGAGATTTTTAACATTCTTTAAGTGACCCGGATTCATTGCTCTCGAGTGTAGAATGTAATGGTTAAAGAAAATTGCGCTAAATTTGAAAAATCAAGAGGTTGCCACTGCCTATACATCGAAATAATGGGAGTTGATACTATGATTTTTTTAAATCTTTATTTGCGAAGCTTAGCCACAAGAGGATTATGATATTTTTTTCTTTTTTTAAAGGATATAAGTAACTACAATTACTAATATTCCCTCTAACACCTCCAACAAAGTTAAATTGGTTGTGCTAGGGCTGCGTTCACGTCGGTAGTGTAGTGGTCAGAATTCGAACCCGGGACCTCTTGATCGGACTCCTTAACAACTAAGCTACCGTCGCTTTATTTTACCGCTACATTATTTTCTTATTAGGTAGGTATGTATAAAATTAGCCTACATGGTACTTATAACATGTTTTTATGCAGTGCAGCGCTATAGTAGACTTATGTGTTTGTACTCATAAATACAAATACCTTAACTTAAGCATAGGGTTAAAATGAATTTCAATTTTTTTGAAATTCGTAAGTAATAATCACGGCACGGCAGTCTTTATTGATAACTAATTATTTATCAGTCACCAGCCTGGACTCTATTAATAAATGCGGACCTTTGTAGTTGAATGAATATCAGGTATTCAATGCTGATTATTAACTAATTAGTATAATGATTGGTAATTGAAAATTAATTAACATTAATTGTGTAAATGGTTAATGTTAATAAAAATAATTAATTCACTTTGAAAGTGATCGGAAAGTTGTTTAGGAGTCTGAGTACGTTCGTCATCAAAACGATTTCGCCAAAAAATATTGCCATAATATAAAAATTTTAAACTGATTTAAATTCATACTGGATTGCAATCCCTATTGACGAATTAAAATTGGTTATTTTTGTCATAGCAGTTTTTTTTAATTTTATAGTCCACGTTTGGTAATAATGGTTTTCTTGTTACCGTAAAATGGTCACTTTATTACTTAGGAATGAATTTAACCGGCCGGTGACTTAGATTGAACTTTATATAGGTAGATATTTACGTCACGTGTTGCCTTAACGTATAAATTTATATCTCTTTGCCTTGTAAATAATCTGGTTGTACTTTTTATTACGCATCATAATATTGTATATACACTTAAAACGTACAAGTATTTCTACTAACTTGACTAATAAGTTAGTAAGAATACCTAACCTATAGCACCTACTAGCTTATCAACGCCGTTTTCTTTTGCGTTTAGGGGTTTTTTTTAACCCCTAAACGCAATTTTTTAATCCCTTGCCCCTTGCCCATGTTGATACGTGGTGAGGTTTCATACTACCCAAAATAGCGTGAATTTTTATGGTACAAGTTATTAGAAAAACAGTATTCACTTTTTTCACGCGCAATTAATAAAAAATAAATAGGTACACATAATTATCACCCCGATCACAATCACTATACCCCTCCCCTGGTGATTTCCTGATTCTTCCCGGATCCCATGCCCTCTGTTGAGTCTCACATGATTATTGAACAGCCCCTTAGGGTCAGCAGCGCGAGTGTAACGCCTCTGGTGTAGCAAATGTTCATAGGCCACGGTAACCATTTCCCATCAGGTGGGCTGTGTGCTTGTCTGCCACCTAAGTGGTATAAAATAGTGGTATTATAATCACTTAAATATGACAGTACAGGCTGGCATGAAAGGTTTATCGATAGTAGGTAGATGAAGTTCGTAAAATGTGTAAAGCAAGTGGCAGTCTGTTGTACACGTACTGCCTACCCTCTATTTATTTTATTTTCCCAATCAATCAACTAGCCTATCGCAGTCCACTGCTGGACCAGGCCTCTCCCAATGTTGGGAGGCTTTGGCCTACTGTTTCCACGCTGGCCAGACGGGTTGGTACAAGGTTTTATTTCGAGTTTTCCTTCTCTCGCAGTGATATGGTTTGCGTATGTTTCCATTTGTCGCCTCTTACGACACCCTTCGGATGAGATGGGGTGATGATACTTGTATTCTTTCTCCGTCACCATTCGGAAAATTTTCCCAACATTACATATTATGATCTATATAGATTGAAGTACAGGTCTAGATCCTAATGTATAAAAAATACATTCTCAGCAGATTTCTCTCATCGAGGTTCTCTTTTCTCATAAGACGTCTTTTATGAAATGCAATATCATATCCACATATGGATGTCACACATGGGTTTAACAGATTAATATAATTGTATGCTATTTCATATTCAAAGTCATGCGTCATTCATTCATTTACATACTATACTGCAATAATTGACGTTAGTAAAACGTGTATTATAAGTATTATAACTATTATAACTATTGACTCGATATCCTAGTAAGATGTTGTTTGGGTCTTTATTTTGTAGATTTCGCATAGCACTACTAAAATAGTGAAAATTAGCTTTTATGCGTACTTAGAGAGATTGCATATTCACGATCAATCAATTAATTTTCCCTATCGCAGTCCATTGCTGAATATAGGCGTCTACTAATGTTGGGAGGTTTTGGCCTACTGTTACCACACTGATCAGACGGGTTGGTACAAGGTTTTATTTTGAGTTTTGCTTCTCTTGCAGTTATATCGTCTGCGTATTTTTCCGTTACGACACATTTCGAATAAGATAGTGTGGTGATACTTGTATTCTCTCGCCGTCATCACGGGTTAGCAGTCTCATGTAATATAATGGTGAAATATGGATATTGCATACCGTACCGCTTCCTTCCATTTCAGGACGTGACGTCGTATATATAAAAAATAATACTTCCATTTTCCTCAGTAAGCATACAATTTATTGACATTATTACACACAGTACAGTACATACACAATATTATTTTTACCAAATTACGATAATCTTGACCTATTCTCAGAAAGGTCAATGCCAAAATTCAAACAGCTTCTTATGTATCAATATTGTTAACACTGAATAATCAGTGGTTTTACCAAACAGTCTTCTAATTCTATAAATAAACAGGATATTATGAACACAAATCAGCTATTATTGAGTTTTGATTAACGTGTGTTTGCAAACCATATTGTCAATATGTGATAACAGTTAGCATTATAAGTTTCTTCTCACATTTTAAGATCCAGGTGTTACTTCTATTGGAAATTTTACTTTCCATTCCCTGGATACTTCCTTATTTACCCTAGATGCCCGGAATGCTGTGTGAGTATAGTTGGTTCTATTCCAAAATATTCAACTCACCGTAAGCTCTTGTTGATTAGTAAATTGTATACCTACATTTAGAATTACTTACCTGTCAAAAGTACATACAAGTACAGAGGCACATACATGTGGATATTGTTCATCACTTTATTCTTCTGTATCATGTCTAGCATTCACTTTATACCAGTCATCACATGTAATCATATTAGTACCCACATAACTTGTGCTTGCTTACAGAAATTGATCCAAACTATGGCCTAAAATCCACATAGAAAATGACGAATCTTTGACTCGAATCTATGGTCAAGCCATGTTTTGAATAAAAAGTTTACCGTGCAAAAACCGAATTCCATTGAATGCCAAAAGCGAATATATAAGCAGGGAAGCGACCAATGAATCTTGACTGTTTAAGCTTTAACTTATAGTTCTGTGTCAAGGTCTTCAATATGTGGTTATGTGTGACTATCTCTAGCCAATACCTAGACATAATTTAAGATTACATCAGTGTTTCGGCCTTTTCTTACACAACTGACAAGTTCTTTGAATTAAGATTTATTTTTATGTCCTTGTGGTCGTTTACGATTTTAGTAGCGATTCTCGGCTATATCACTGATTGTTCTTACACTGAAAATTCTGTCAATTCCAGCAAAGGTATCGGATATCCTATCAAATAAAAATTGCTGGTAATAAAGTAATAAAATTTGGTTTAAAATTTCAGTTACATTGCTTTAATTACATAATTACATTTAATGTAACATTGTTAATTTTATAATTGCATGCCAATAATGGCCTGCAAATGGATGTGAACTTGAAATATTATGAACGGATATCCTCGTGATACCTCAGTAATCAAAGGCTCACAGCTCACATTGAGATGTTCACAATTGCGGTAAAATTTTAATGAATAAAATTACTGTACCGTAGAATAATTATTATGAACTAGGCGCACTGTTAGATAGATTAAAAATGTCTGTGAAATAGATAGGGTGTCAGTACTTGAATCTGTCATATTTATTATAGACTATTGAACTAATTCAAAGCTGTCAGTTTTAATCAGGCCATATCCTGCTCTGGGGTCCCTGTTCTTGTTTTAGAAATTATCTACTATATATAAGTAACTATCATATGTGATACTGATAATAGAGTTGAAGAGTTTGTTTGAACAATCTCTCAAAAACTACCTGCGCAATATTTAATGAAAATGACAATGAATATTTTGAATTTTAATAGCCGCGTGGCTCCCGGCAGAGTAGAATTTGTACCACCACAAAAAATTGATGATAAATACCTCTACACTATTACCTTCATCTCTTCCAATGCGGTGTCGTACATGGTGACTAAGGGAGAGGGCTGTTTAACATCAGACAGATATATACAGCCCAGACTCGGCCTCAGATGCATCAACAATAGTAACCCAGACGACGGCAAAAGACTCACCAGATTACATGGGACCGAATTCAATGATTGGTGAAATATGGGTGTTAATTCACCTCTGCCAAACCCTTTCGGGGAATTTGATAGCCCTATTTTCGAGGAAGGTAATAGTGTAGAGGTATTTATCATCAATTTTTTTAGGACCCGAGAAATATCAAAAAGAAGCTGACCATTTAAATAAAGTGAAACTGGGTTACAATTAGTGTAAACTGTAGTGTGTTAAGGAAACTATATAGATTGAACTATTATTGACCTCAACGGACAAGAAGTATGTATTGTGCACCGTTATTATTATGTTACATCACCCGATTCCATGGGCTCATGTGATTGGTCCAATTACATCACGCGATTCTTTAGACCGCACGTTTTTAAGTCGGCTTCGGTATGTTGTTATTATAAGCAGGTATACATACGCTGAATATGAAATTAATGAGAGGTGGGTAATATTATGAAATTACTAATATTCCTCCTAATCCCTTCAGCTAAGCTTTGGTAGAGTAATGACTGGGGTTCGAACCCGGAAGCTCTTGATTGACTGATATATGCAGACATGGTACGGTCCTTATTAACGAGTAACGATGTTTGATAGCATTTCTTCTCTATTTAGTTTATTACGTTTAACAATTGAAATACGTGTGAATTTTAATTGTTAAACGTAATAAAGTAATAACTCCAAAAACTTGTCCTGCTTTACCTTTTACACTGACGGCACAGAAACTCTTGTGACTCCCTTGGCGTTGCACACGTCCATAGGCCACGGTAACCACTTTCCATTAGGTGGGCCGTGTGCTTGTCTGCCAACCAAGTGGTATAAAAAAAACATACTCGTTTAAATATGAATTGATGACAGTTAAACACAAACAGTATGATTAAATCTAACCTGGCCTCTTATTCTGAATGACAAACCGTTTCGTAACTACATGCGTTCATAAAAGCCGACAATTAAATTGGTCCAGTAATACGCCAGTTTTCACTTCTACGTTAACGAGTTTTAATCCACCGTCTTCTCACCGTACGACTGCGTTTGATACTCGATATCACTCAGAATAATGCCTCTCAAAGATAATTTCTTTAAGTTTCTTGTCTATTAAAATCATTCAAAAGTTTGGATTCTATAAAATCTTTAGAGATATATATAAGTAGGTATTGGTTTTTAAGTACTCATGTTCTATCAATTATTTTACATTACAGATACGACTTTCTTATTTTAACATAATTTTGCATACTTTTACGTATTATTATATTTATATCCTTGTATATTATAGGTACATACATAACATATACTTGTGTAGTTTTGAATTCACTATTTTATGTAATCCAATGAAAACAAGTTTGTTCTATGTTATGTATGTAGTAGAATAATTTCAAGAACCTCGACTGTTGGTTATTTTGTTTGGTTCTTAGTTATAACATAACATAAACTCACGCCTATATCCCCGAAGGGGTAGGCAGAGGTGCTAGCACCCACATTTCACCAGTTTATGTTCAGGTCCCAATATAATAGGTGGCGAGCCTATTGCCATTAACCGCACTTATAAACCTGCGATAAATACGCACATAACTTCGAAAAGCACTTGGTGTGTGCCATGGTAAAACCTGGAATCGAACCCGAGACCTCGTCTCAGCATTCCGTAGCCCATACCACTAGGCTACCGCGGTTTTTTTTCTTCGGTTCGTAGTTCAGACGAGATATGTATTATAATTGCGTCAACCACATGTGGCAGTTTCTTACCCTCGTCTCATAAATTATTTGGGGTCGACGCAACATGTGTGTGCTACGGTTAATTTGTAGAGCTTCAGTTTGGTCTGGAGTTCTGCAATGTTACTTAATAGTAGTTAATATCACAACCGACAAGTTTTTAGAGAAAAGAACGGAACAGTGAAGTGTAAGCAATAGGTAAATGAGTATGTGCGGTCTACGACCACAGCAATTATAGTACTCCTATCAGTAGAAACTACCGTGGTCACCACAATATTTGTGACCACCACATACAGTGAACAGTGAATTTGACCCAAATATGAAGTAGTCATCATGAATCTTGACCACAAATGTGATAACATATCATACTTGGTTGAATGTCTTGAACCAAACTATTATGTAGGTATAATGTGTATTGCGCATAATATAAAACTCACTTGCTCTACCCTACAGAATACCACGGCTATAATAACCTCGTGTTGTGTTACCGGCGGTGAGTAGGGTAGAACCAAAGCGACCCACAGGCGGCGTGCGTTTTAGTCGGTTCGTGTCCGACATAACCTCCTCCACCGGCCCCGGTGGGGAGGTATCCGTGGGGATTTTGCGCACGTAAAAAAAAAAGGGTAGCCGGAGCTCGCTGGAGAGTTGTGCTATCAGTGGGAAGACTATAGGCTTGTCCTGATTGTGTCTTCTGCACTGTCGGCAAAGAAACTCTCTTACAGGGTCTGTAGTACGGGTGTGACTCCCCTGGTGTTGCACACGTTCACAGATCACGGTAACTACTTCCATCAGGTGGGCCGTGTGCTTGTCTGCTAAGTTGTAGAAAAAAAACATATATCACCTGTCCTAGGCTAATACGAGTCCCAAGTAACTTGATCAGCGGAGGATCAGTTTTTTTTTTAATATATAGGACACGTCAATTGGACTTCGCCTTGCCTGATGGTAAGCTGAAGGCAAAGTTCCAGAAAAGAGGGTCACCATTACTTACACATACCGTGTGACAATGGTGACACTCAGCTTGACGGCCTCATCATATGCTTTTTCACGCCCCGCTTAAAGGACCCGGAACTGTAGGAAGATGGAAACACGTGAGCTGGTAATGAATTCCAGGCCTTAATGGTGCGACAGAGGAAAGAGTCTCCGAACCGCTTGGTTCTTGATCGGATGTTTTGCACCGTGTGCGGATGACATCTAAGACCTGCACGTGTTGTCCTGTGTAGGAAAGGGGAGGGTGGGACTAATTGGAAGAGCTCATCAGAACACTCCCCATAGTACAGACGGTAAAATACAGCCATGGACGCAACATCTCTACGCAGCTGTAAAGTTTCTAGGGTGTTCGTGATTCAGTCAATCATTCAGATTCAGTATTGCGACTGTCGTGTGATCCAATCTCAATAACATCGAAAGGTCGAGTATGCGTTTAAATTAGGTGTATGTAATTACTGTTATCGGATATACTGCGAGAACCATTCACGTACAGAAAGAATCTCGAGGCTAGTAGCTTATTATTAAATTGCCATTATAATTTGCATAGACGTCATTATTGGAAACAAAAAATTATTACAACCCGTAACTTGAAATCGGTATCTTATTAAATCAAAATGTTAGTTTTTTACACGAAGTTAAATATTCTAGGAGGATATCGATCTCGGTTTGTGACGAATATTCGGATATTTGCTAGCCTTTGCAAATAACAGCACCTATGAACTCTAGCATCACCATTTGCCAGAGTATTCACGCCCAGTACATCTGTTACTCACCTGTAAAAGCTGTACATGTAACCTACCTATACAGAAAATTGATATTGAGCCTATAACATTATTATTGTTTTTAATAGTTGTAATAATGCTTATAAATTCTAGGACACATTACACAAACTAGCCTACCTACTACGAATTGTAGATTCTAGAACACGAATAAGCACACTTACGTACTTTCTTTTTGTAATACATACATACTATACCTTTTTAGAAACTTTTAGACCAGTGCAAATAGTGCACAATAAAATTTTTTTTAATAAATATTCTACAACATTCTACACAACGCTATATAGGCCCATGGTAAGCATAGCTTAACTAGCTTGTGTTATGTAATATAGGATGCGGATAAATGTACATAGATACTTTTTTTTTATAAATACATACATATTATACGTATCAACACCCAGAACAATGGTAGGTAAACAAGAGGTAAGACACGACGGTATTCCCGTCCCAATTGAGCAGTCTGACTGGGGAAGTAAGTACCTCCACCCTACAGAATACCACGGATAATGTTGTGATCCCGGCGGTGAGTAGGGTAGCCAGAGCTCACTGGAGAGTTTTTCTTACTAGGTTGGCAGCACAGGTGTGACTCCCTTGGTGTTGCAAACATTCATAGCTCACGGTAGGCACTTACCATCAGATGGGCCGTGTACTTGTCTGCCACCTAAGTTGTATAAAAAAATACATATGCATACAAATAGTTGCACTGAGTGGGAATCTAACCCGCGCCCCCTACGTAGCAGTCGAATGTTCTACTACTACGCCACAGAGGGGACACTACACAATACGGGAATTACATGACACTTGAAGAAGCCATTGATTCTACCGCCAAACCATGGAAGTGGCTAATAGCGTAATAACCACCACCACACACCATACCAAGAATATTTGCTGCGTAAATGTAGGGCATCAAAGCAACATTTGCTGTGGGTGCAGAAAATACTGCCGTGGTGTGAGGCTCCCTAAAAGATTTCTATTCTGCACTGTTGGCATATGTGGTTTATATAATGGTCTGTGTTCTGTTTTTATAAATTAAAATTATTGCAAGACGGGAATTGCGATTCTGTTTAAAACTAATACAAACAGAACATGATTTGAGGTTTTTACATTGACCTTCATTTTACTTCAGATGATTATGGAGCCCCGGTTAATACGTGACAATGGGGTTCTTATCTGTATTTCTCAGGTGTGAATACAGAGAGTAATTATTTTAACATTTAGATTTATTATCATCATTTTATAAATTGCGAGTGGTTTAGGTTTGATTTACTCTAGTCAATAGCCAATTATTCTAAGTACCTACGACTAAATAAAATAAAATTTAATTTATTATATGGTCGATGATTATTTATTTGATTTATAAAATCGTGATATCTCTGAAATGTTGATACGTACAAAAGAAGTTTGAGACCAATTTTGTAGGTGATTACACGATCTACAACTTTGTCCAACGTACTTTTGCGATAGCTAACAGATAGATACGTTTGCGATCCGTGTGGTGACAGAGAAAGAATATAAAGTATCACCACCCCATTTCATCCGACAGGTGTCGTGAGAGGCGGCTAACAGAAAAATTGACAGACTATATCACTATATAACCCTGTACCAACCCGTCTGGCCAGCGTGGAAACAGTAGGCCAAAGCATCCCAATATTGGGAGAGACCTATGTCCAGCAGTGGAGTACGATGGGTTAATTGATTGACTTGCTGTTTACGAGAAAAAAGCGAGAATACAATAATTAAACTTTGACCTTGAATAAAAAATGCAGAAGTCCAACCAATGGGACTGTGTATTTAAGACCCCCACCAATTTTCAGCTCTATACGAATTTATACAGGCTCAAATCTTCATTTTGTCTGGATTAGAAGTTTTCGTCTAGGCACAAAAGAAGACAAATACAGTAAGCAATGTGTGTGTGCGTGCGTGCGTATTTAATCTTATGCCCATCTATAGCCCACTTCTAACACAAGCAATTTAGCTGATCTGGAGGGTTTAAAGGGAACTGTACCATGGTAAGTGTTCTGATGAGTTCTTCCAATTAGTCCCACCCTCCCCTTTCCTACACAGGACAACACGTGCAGGTCTTAGATGTCATCCGCACACGGTGCAGAACATCCGATCAAGAACCAAGCGGTTCGGTGACTCTTTCCTCTGTAGCACCATTAAGGCCTGGAATTCATTACCAGCTCACGTTTTTCCTACAGTCCCGGGTCCTTTAAGCGGGGCGTGAAAAAGCATATGATGAGGCCGTCAAGCTGAGTGTCACCATTGTCACACGGTATGTGTAAGTAATGGTGACCCTCTTTTCTGAGACTTTGCCTTCAGCTTACCATCAAGCAAGGCGAAGTCTAATTGACGTATTCTATATAAAAAAAAAGAAAGAATAATAGTAATTTCGGTTCTAATATTCTTTTTAAAAAAAAACAAATGTTGGATTTTTTAAGAACTTTGTAAAGTAACACAGCTTTTTGGCCTTTAATATTGTCTCTTCATTTTTTCAAAAACGTGTACAAGTTATTAATAATAATTGTTTTACCCCTAAGCCTACAGTGTAGTTATAGTGCTTACATCCGTAGCCAACCTTAGCAGAGCAATAAAATTTTGACTGTGTTATTGATAGTAAAATTATACGTTAATGTTTTTTACGCGTGCTGAACATTCGTGAATATGATTTATGTTTTCTTATATTCGCACCGACGACGACCGATGTAACAAAAAAATACGTAGTTCAGGTAAAAAATCAGCACCAAGTATATAGTTCCGTACGAAGGTTTCTTATATATATATTCTTCTTACAATACAATACCGGTTGGTATCCAAAGCAAAAAGAAAACTTTAGGCCGCAGGACCCACCCACTGATTTGATGATGATGACTTCCACGAAAGCGGAGTGCACCTCCAAGAGGAAAGCCTGCATCAGAGCCTAGTCCATGAATTAGCAGGTACACTGGCTTGCATATCACGTTGGCTTAAAGCTTGGATGAAATCTTGTTAGAATTAATACATCACAAGAAACCGTCATGCCGGTAACCAGTACCTCTTACCCTTAAAGGCAGAGAAACAAGAGTTATTACAGAATTCACATAAAAACCAATAATAGTCGTTTTATTTTAAAAAAGATCTATAACATAGTTACGCAACTTCAAGTATCAATCACGACTCATGTCGCATTATGACTACGCATTTAAATCGATAGTTGTGGATAAAGCTAAAATATTGTAAATTCACATCTTGAATCCCAGAAAGGTCATGATTTTAACAACTGTGGTCATTGAACCGAAGAATCCGAAAAGGAATCTGCATCGTTTAAAATGCTCGAATTCATTTACTATTCACGAATATTATGAATACATGACGTAGTCGTCCAAGCAGGTCGATAGGGCAAAAACTTACGAGAAAAACGTGGGAAGACGTGTACGAATCAGACTCGCAATATCGGTATGGGTTGCGTAAGATCAATAAAAATAATACAAGTATTGAATTCACCTCAGCCTTTGATTCGACGTCAGAGTAGTTAGGTTCAGTTACCATATCGTCAAGTCAATCCGTTCCGTCCATCCCATTTCGTCCAATTTCCATTAGTCAAGTGCTGCTGAAAGACCGACGGGGCTCTTTCTCATGTTCTCCTCCCAGAGCTGAATGGTCAGATCTGTGACGTAATTTTATTTCATCGCTGGACCCTGTTTAAAGTTGCAAATGATTCGAGTTTGAAAACATGTGACCCCTATGGTTGAAATAATGTAATAGGTACATTATGACTTATGACAGATTCTCTAATTCATAGAAGGTAACGTTGGAACAACAACGATTGGAACAAAACAAATTATTTATGTTAAATCATTTGTAAGTACAATATAACTTATACGTTTAAAACATTTAGTGTGACAGATTTCACTTTAAGTTACTACAAGTAATTTAAGCTATGACGTTGACATGATGATTTGTTTATATCTGCGAGACCTCGTAAGACAGCTAGGTACGTTTTATCTCTTTTCTTATTTAATTTTAGTTTTGTGGCTGTATTATCTTTGGTTGTTAGGTAAATTTTAATCGTATGGACTCGTTATGTTTGTGGTCGGCGTTGGCAAAATGTAACCAGCGTATTTCTGCGTTACTTCTGGCCCTCTTATATTATTGCTGTTGGCGCGATTGGCCACGTGAGCTAGTGGACTGTATTATGCGGGGATGAAGTTAACTGTTCCATTGACGCTTTACACACAAACAAGACAGGTGATCGGGTTGCCGCGGATGTGATTAGGCATTGAATGCAACCCGAGAAATTAGGAGAGGATGCACTAACCTTTACTACGCCACGTGCTGTTTTGTCATTTGCTGGCTGGGCCGTTGCACCGATCTTCTCTTCCTGGCTCAGGAGCTGCTGTCCACATCACTAAATCACTTGAGGGACACACGAGAGGCACAATCCGATCGGTAAAGGTCTATGAAAGCGGTTAAAATACAACAAATATTATTCATTTCTGAGAGACGCGAGCGCCGCCGCCATTGCGCTGGCTAGTTCAAAGCGGGACTGAATAAGCGTCTATTTTCACAATTGGCGGGCGAAAACTATTGCTATCTTTCACTTAGAGGTAGTGCGGGAGGGGAGATGGGTACAGGAAGCGTGTGTTTCCGCGTCAGAAAATACAGATTCTACCACCGGCGCAACCATTCCCCCCGGCTTGAAGGGTTACCTTCGAAACGAAAAATGCGGGACAAATCTAAAGTCTAATCTAAATCTAGGTTTGGGAAATAACAACTAAAATATAAACCTAGATTTGAACTCGTGCCTACTGCTGGCTAGGCAGAGGGCAGAGGCGAACAACCGGGCGCAGATACGATCCGGTTGCGGTTTTAACCCGTACAACACGAGTTATCCCGCGGGAATCGGGAAAAACTTCCACTACTACTCCTAGAGGCCAATGCAAAGGAGGCGCATTCCCAGTCATAAGGACTACCACCGTACCTACAGTAATTGGGTTAGACGGAGCATTCCATCTTTGACGCGACTGCAGCGTGTGCAAACAATCGGCTCTCCAACGATTCCAAAACGATTGGACTAATCTATCTAAAAGAGCGTGACGAGTTAGAAGGAGCATTCCATCGTCACCAACATCTACTGCGGGCAAATATTTTAGCGTACTTAAATCACCGGTCAACTATATGACCGCGCGTAGATAAAATTCTCAAAAATCGGCCCACATAGACAACACAACGCAATAGTCTCGACCAAGACGAGACGCGATTAGCCAACAACAAATAAGGGACTCTTCACGCGGGACCGATACAACAAGCGAGTGCTTCTTCTCCTCGGGTGGTTCGGAAACCGTAGTGGGATTGAATTGACTAACTGGCCACTTATCTAACGCGGCATGAATCCAGGACGGTCCACTAAACCATAACGGGTGATCTAAAATTTGCGAAGGAAGCAATCCACGAGAGAGACAATCGGCTGGGTTGTCGGTGCCAGCAACGTGAAAGGGATTTTGTGGCGCTAATTCAGATTGAATTTTTGCCACTCTATTAGCGACGAATGTGTCCCAACGATGGGGCGAAGAGTGGGCCCAACACAAAGCGACTGTTGAGCCCTAAAAGCTAAAATTCTACTAATATTAATGCGAAAATTTACAATTATGTCAAATAAATTACCTTAAAGATTTTGACCACAATACAAAATGTCATTAAGCGATACGGAAGTGCTAGTCTTAGCACTGCCATCCAAAACTACGCGGAGTTTAGTAGTAAGCTTATCTTCTCTAATAACTCCGTGGTGCGGGATAATGTACGAAGGCTGGGTCCCGCCAGTGTCCGCAGGCGCAGGTGAGATGCAACCTTTATCTAAATATTCGTTAACAACCTCATCACAGGCCCGCTTCAACTTTGGAGACGCCTGCATCTTTCGTTCCAAACAAAGAAAGCGTTTTTCAGCGGATACACGGGAGTCACCGAGCGAAAAAATATCTCCCTTGAAAGGGAGCGCGACAACATAACGACCCTGCTCATCACGAGTAGTCGTGCGACAACAAATCTCCTCAGCCATCTTGTCATCAGGGCTTAGGATAGGTGGGACATTGACCTCTTCAATTTCCCAAAACTTGCGGATGGTAGACTCCAGGGGCGGCTCGACGGTGCAACAGAACGAAGCAGTCGAGTGACTAAAACTATCTATAGAAGCGGGTGCGGAACCAATTATAACAAAACCAAGAACTGTTTCCAGTGCGTGCGGAGCGGGGTACGTCGGTCCCCCTTGAATCTTACGTGATAACTGGAGGTGCGGGAGAATCGAAGCGCCGATCAATATATCGACGACTCCAGGAACAGCGTAAGTCTCATCTGCTAAAGGCAAGTCTTTAAATTTCGTTAATAAAGACGTGTCAACCGGGACGGTAGGCAACTGTTCAGTTATTTTATCTATAACGAGCGAATCCATGTCAAACCAAATATTATTATTAAAACGAGATCTAAACCTTGTTTTAACGGTGCCCTGAACAGCTGACCGTAAGCCTCCAAAACCCTTCACCACTGAGCGGGCTGAACGCTTATTAACATTGAAACCAAGACGTTGACAACAATCTTGAGTAATAAAATTACTTTGCGAAGCGCCATCTAATAGCGCTCGAACAATGTGCGGTTTACCCAATGCATCAACAATAACAACGCGAGCGGTCGCGAGACACACAGTAGTGAGCGCGGCACTAGCTGAGACCGAACACAAGGTGACGTCACTCGCAGCGGTCACCGGGCGGGCCGGAGCGCGCGCGAGCGCGGGCTGCGGCTGCGGCGCAGGCTGCCGTGTGTCACCGCTCGACGAGCCAACTGTGCTCACATTGGATGCGGCATTACTATTCTCAAAATGAAGTAAAGTGTGGTGTCTCGCTTGACATTTGCGACAACCATTTCTACTATTACATAAAACAACGCGGTGTTTAGTACCGAGACAATTAAAACAAAAATTATTAGCGCGAACAAATTTATAACGATCACTAGGCGACAATTTTAGGAAACCAGGACACTTGTACAATTGCGAATGATGAGTATTACACAAAGAGCAAACAGGTGATTGTACATGTGCTGGTGCGGTATTAACATAAGTATGAGTTGACCTCAGTGACCTCGATGAGGCATCTATTTTGCGTTCAGAAATAACAACTTTCTTCGCGCCTTCATGTTTCGATGAAGAGCGTTGCAATATTTTTATATGCTCGCGAACAAAACTTTCTAAGTCTTCGAACTTAGGAATTTTATTGCCGCGATGATCCGACTCAAATAAACGAATGGTTTCGGAATCTAATTTCTTTAAACCCATATACAAAAATAAGAAGTCGCAGAGGTCATCGATCTTTAGGTTCTTTACGGCGCGAACAGATGATGCGAAAGTATCTAGAAACTTCTCTAAGTTTTGATCGTTACATGCCGTAATAGATTTCAAGTCAAACATCTGATCCAAATATGCGTTAGCTACCGATCTTTTATCCTCATACTTAGCTTTCAAAGTATTTAAAATTAAATTATAATTCTCGGCACTAAACGTAATTCCAGCGCAAACGGTTATAGCTTTACCAGTCAATTTTTCAACGAGATAATGCAATTTTTCGTGATCTGTCAACGAATCATTCTTATCTATTGTATTCTCAAAACTAAACAAACACCAATTGCGAATGTTACCATCAAATTCGGGTATTTGAATTGGTGGCAACTTAGGTCGGTCGCGAGTGGGGTTGGGTCGGTCAGACGGTTTCTCCAAACTCCTAGCGACGCGTTTGATACGACAATACAAATCGTCAAACGACGACAAGGCCTGATAACTCACTGAGTAATCGGGATTTAAATTCAACTCTAAAACGTTGATGTCATGTACTAAAGACTCGAAATCCGCGCGCAGACTATCCAAGTTTTCTATAGAACACAAGAACGAATCTCTAATAGCCAAATCAGATGTTTTAAGTGCATTATCACAAATCGATTGTACGCGAGAGTAAATCATTTCTCTTTTAGCGTATAAAAGTTTCAATTGAACTTTACTATCGGTACTACCAACCTTTGGGGGCATGTTTACAATTAAATATCAAACTAAAGTGCGGTAAACAACAAATGAGATGACTTAATCTTAGCGGTATAGTACAGCGACGCGGCGCGAACGATATCCCGTAGGTAGGTAGGTACCTATAACTGCCAGTGCAAGCTTGAGCTAACGCGCATAGCAACAAGATCGTACCTACGCGATGGTCGCTGTCTAGGTTCAACTATTATTTCAGGGATTAAGTATTGCGTAATATCTATTCAAATTAAAATACTTTCGTATGAATTTGAATGAAATGCGAGCGAGGTACAACTGTGTACCTACCGTATTAGGTAAATACGATGCGAGCTAGCGGTGAACGGACAACTTAGAGATTGAAACAAATAAAAACAAAAGCCAAATGCGTTAGGTATTACACTGTGCCTATGCACTAGGGTGTCTAGGATACCTAAGATCTAAACCTAGCCTGCCTAGATGCGGGGTTTTCTACTAAAATAACTAGGCATTCAGGTGCGGTGCGTTTATTCTCAATAGAATAATAACAAATGCCAAACTACGACCAAGGATTGATACGATAAGAGGAATGCGAGCGAGGTATAGCTGTGTACCTACCGTATTAGGTAAATACGATGCGAGCTAGCGGCGAACGGACAACTTAGAAATTGAAACTAATAAAAACAAAGCCAAATGCGTTAGGTATTACACTGTGCCTATGCACTAGGGTGTCTAGTATACCTAAGATCTAACCTAAACGCCTAGATGCGGGGTTTTCTACTAAAATAACTAGGTATTTAGGCGCGGTGCGTTTATTCCCAATAGAATAATAACAAAATTGCGAAACTACGACTAAGTGTCGATACGATACCTAACCTATGTATGTATTAGGTAGGTACGATGCGAGCCAGCGGCGAACGGACAACTTAGAAATTGAAACAAATAAAAACAAAAGCCAAATGCGTTAGGTATTACACTGTGCCTATGCACTAGGGTGTCTAGTATACCTAAGATCTAACCTAAACGCCTAGATGCGGGGTTTTCTACTAAAATAACTAGGTATTTAGGCGCGGTGCGTTTATTCCCAATAGAATAATAACAAAATTGCGAAACTACGACTAAGTGTCGATACGATACCTAACCTATGTATGTATTAGGTAGGTACGATGCGAGCCAGCGGCGAACGGACAACAAAATTCTAAGCCTAAATGCCTAGATGCGGGGTTTTCTACTAAAATAACCAGGCATCCAGGTGCGGTGCGTTTATTCCCAATAGAATAACAACAAACTACGAACTACGGCCAAGGATCCGGCTCGAAGGACCAAAAAGAATGTTGGCGCGATTGGCCACGTGAGCTAGTGGACTGTATTATGCGGGGATGAAGTTAACTGTTCCATTGACGCTTTACACACAAACAAGACAGGTGATCGGGTTGCCGCGGATGTGATTAGGCATTGAATGCAACCCGAGAAATTAGGAGAGGATGCACTAACCTTTACTACGCCACGTGCTGTTTTGTCATTTGCTGGCTGGGCCGTTGCACCGATCTTCTCTTCCTGGCTCAGGAGCTGCTGTCCACATCACTAAATCACTTGAGGGACACACGAGAGGCACAATCCGATCGGTAAAGGTCTATGAAAGCGGTTAAAATACAACAAATATTATTCATTTCTGAGAGACGCGAGCGCCGCCGCCATTGCGCTGGCTAGTTCAAAGCGGGACTGAATAAGCGTCTATTTTCACAATTGGCGGGCGAAAACTATTGCTATCTTTCACTTAGAGGTAGTGCGGGAGGGGAGATGGGTACAGGAAGCGTGTGTTTCCGCGTCAGAAAATACAGATTCTACCACCGGCGCAACCAATTGCTGTGTAACACAACTCAAAATGTTACTTCCATAGAATTATAACGCGTTACTTCGATGTTACTTTTGACGTATCACAAAGTTACATTCTGTCAATGCTGCGATTAATCTTTTATAAACTAAATAGATTATTCTCACTTTAAAATGAGACAATCTAACCCTAGACTACAACTATCATAATGCACCTATGAAATTATTTCAACTATAGAGTTGTGTTAAAGTTTCTTTACACGATTCTTTTATTTGTAGTAAGTATATTGTGCTTATTAGTTACATAATTATTGTAAGCACCTAGCAATAGATGCTAACTTTATTTATATTGTTAAAGTATCGTCACCAAAATATATTTTTACTGCGAAACTACACATTTGGCGTTGGGAACATAATTGAACAATAAACATCTAAATTCTCAGAACACTTTAAATCCACTGCCGTCGGCGAATTAGCTCTTATCGTTTAATTTTATCTTAAAAATACATAGTTAGCGAGTAGTGTTTGTTGTATGTTTAAGCTAGGAGGGTAGGAGCAAAGATCAGTATCCGCTTACGTCTGTCAAGCCTACAAAAGAAATAGCTAGATAGGTATGACCTTGTATTGTCTTCTTTACAACGCCTAATCTTTAGATCTGCTAGCGTTAAGCACTAAGTTCAATTTTATCAGGATTCAGGTTAACAATCTACTGAAGCAAGAACCGATGTTGCTTTTGTCTACAGACTGCTCTAATTGAACCAACCATCAGGCGACGAATAATGTCTATTCATCCCAATATCAGTAAGGTATACCTAAGCCAGTGCAGGGCACGTTGAAAATATAATTCAATCTACATCATACCCAGTATATTTTTTAGTTTTACTGGAGCTTCTATACAAAATACTTACCTGTTTAAATATACTTTGTACATAATTGGTAATTTTTTACACATAGTACATGCCTAGATGGTACTTTATGTAGGTACTTATTAATGGCATATTCAGTTATCTTGTAATTAGATCAAAGCTAGCACCATATAGTTTAATCCTTGAATAAGTAAATAAATCGATCGGTCTTTGACAATTGATTGCCTTATGCGTGATGATAACGCAATCTCCTGTTCATTACACATTGAAAGGTTTGTTAAGTATTGAAAAGTTTAATCACACTTAGAAAAAATACTAAAGGAGACCGTATACTAAACTAGCAAGCTTACAGCATGCACTGGCGAATATACTTCTCAAGTTATCAAGTTATTATGACTAAATTTAAACAACTACACGAAAATATTTTAGTTTCAATAAGTTAGACAATAATTAAGACTTTAAGCTATAGAAATGAAAATGATCAAAAACCCAAAAATTTTGGATGTTGCTACAAAACTACTGAATACATTGATATGCAAAGAACGTTTTCTTTTGCAGTTATGTCATTTGAACCAACCGAATTCAACGATTCATAGATAGATTATATTATCTATAAGTAACCACTAAACCTTCTAAGGCTTCACCTATATTGTACACTATTTTTAAGATGGCAAACGAGCCGTTGTTAACAATTCTGTCAATGTAACATCATCAGATTATTAATGACCTCTATAGAGGCCAAATGGTTTTCGGGTCATCGAAATTCTGGGCTATTTCAATATTTTGAAGCCCAAGGCCCCAGATTTACTTGACCTACGGTACGTTACGAGTATCTAAAAATGGCACGGTCAATTTGTGAGAAATTAAGTTAAACAATGGTGTGTAAATGGGGCACATTAAGTTCTATGAGTTATTTAATAACATAATTGGTTTATTTATTTATATTTTGTTTATTTATGCGGACATAAGTTTCTAAGATAATTATTTTCGTATAAAAGATTTCGATATAGTATAAAAGGCACTCTCTCTACAAAATACCTTTTTTTGTTAAGAATTAAAGTTTTTGCCATACACGATATACACAAAAAATATTAAGTCATGCCTAGCTTCGTCGGCGGAGAAATTGTTATATGTAGAAACAGAGAGAGAGTAACAGCACAAATGATGTTGTGAACGAAAAGTGAATGCAAGAGAAACAAAAGTGATAGTTTTCGAAAAATTACTGAATGTCAGATCCGTGTTTACCTACGAATTTTATAGAGGGTTTTAGGAAGTATAATGAAGGAGATACATAAGAGAAAGGGAGAGAGAGAGATGCAAAAATCACTATTCTTGTATCTCTCTCTCTCTCTCTCTCTCTCTCTAAAAAATAGCGCAGCACATTATTCAATATAATTGTGATAATAAAATTCTATACTCACCTCTGTGGCGTAGCGGTAGAACGTTCGACAGCTACGCAGGAGGCGCGGGTTCGATCCCTGCTCAGTGCAAATATTTGTATACATGAATATGTATATTTGCAGTGATCTTCGTGTTTCTATGTATGATATGTACGTATTTACAAAAAAAAATGTTGTGGAATATTTGAATTTGTTGTCTTATAATTAATCAAGTTTGGGGTGACTTTATAACAAGTTGCTTATAAATCTAGTGACCACTGTGTCCCACCGACTTACGTGAACTTACGGCACAGTTAGTATATACTTACGACCCTTCGACCCTACATTTTGGCCCCAGGGTAGTGGCTCCTTGTTTTCTTAAATAACTGCCTAAAATTCTTCAGGATCCCAAAATTGTGGCGAAGAGCAAAAGTCATAGCGCTCCTCAAACCTGGCAAGAGCCCCAACTACCCTAAAAACGACCACCCCATTTCTCTACTTTGCCATACCTTCAAGATGTTCGAAAGGATGTTGTTGGCCCGTCTAACTCCGATGCTGGAAACTGATCTCATTGCCGAGCAGGCTGGATTCAGACCCGGGAAATTCGTGCACCAACCAAATCCTCACCCTTACACAGCACATAAGAGATGGCTTTGAAACCCAACAAATAACTGGTGTCGTATTTGTTGACCTATCAGCGGCATATGACACGGTCAACATCAAAAGTCTTCTAGCCAAAGTACTGGGGATGACTAATGACATGGGTTTCACTCAAATATTGACGGAGCTCCTCACAAACCGCAGGTTCGAAGTGCATATGCAGAACAAAAAAAGCCGATGGCTCGTGCAAAAGAATGGACTACCACAGGGAAGTGTTTTGGCCCCAGCACTATTAAGTATCTATACAAATGACCAACCAATAACCTCGAGCACTAAACACTATTTATACGCGGATGACCT
This sequence comes from Eilema griseolum, assembly GCA_963662185.1. NCBI lineage: Eukaryota > Metazoa > Arthropoda > Insecta > Lepidoptera > Erebidae > Eilema > Eilema griseolum. Next base: position 24,212,032 of record OY759233.1, on the reverse strand, counting down.
AGCGCTAGATGCACAGGCAAAAAAAATCGCAGATTAGTCATCGATCGCCAAATTAGTTGCAGCATTAGAGAACTTGGACCAGTACTACAGGGATAATGGACTTTGACCCAACCCCTTGAAAACCCAATCGGGAGACAAACCCTTAACATCTCGTGGCGAGGAGTCGAGATTGAGCATTGCCTAAAGCCACGTTACCTTGGCGTTACCCTCGACCGCGCTCTTACTTATAAATCCCACTGTCTCAACACCAAACAAAAAGTGGGGAGTAGAAATAACTTGGTGCAAAGGCTAACATCCACGTCCTAGGGAGCAGCTCCACATGTTGTCAGAACAACCGCCCTCGCTCTTTCCTTTTCGGTGGGTGAGTTTGCGTGCCCAATATGGCACTGCTCCGCACATGCGAAGGAGGATGATGCCGCCCTAAATGACACTTGCCGCATAATAACCCTGAACAGATTATATCCACTTGCCGGTATCGCTCCTCCAAGCGTACGGCGACACGTTGCATGCGGGTTTGAGAAGTTTGAGGAGACTGATGCACGGCACCCACTCTTTCAACATGTCATGCCCAGCTCCCGGTTTAAGAGCAGAAGGAGCTTCCTTTAATGTACTGTTTGTGGAGGGTCACCCCGAGAGCGTTCGGTACCCGAAGTGGCGCAAATACACCTCATTTGGACAACATTCAGCCTACTGAGAGCCTACCACCCGGACATGATCTTAAATGGTCCACCTGGAAGTCCCTAAATAGGTTAAGGACTCAAGTCGGCTGCTGTAGGGCTAACCGCGTAAAATGGAGTTACCTAGACTCGAGGGGTGGTGGCTGTTATTGTGCTGCACCTCTGCAGTCGATGGACCACCTCCTGTCATGCCCACAGTGCCCCCTACACTTGCACAATTGCTGACCGGAATGAAGCGACGGAAGGTGCGGTCAATGTCGCCGAATTTTGGGCTGGGCGCATTTAGCTTCTATTTTTTTTATTTGTTGCCATTAACACGAAGAAGAAGAAGAAGAAGACCCTTCGGCTGCGACTACATTCAGTGTAAAGGGCATGAACAGTCAGCGACAAAACCAGTTTAATCAAACTCTATTTTATTGATTACCTTAGCTCTAAAACCTTTTATGGAAAAATTAACGAACTTTGGAATACTTTAATTTTGTTTCTCGCGCCATTATATAACTACATAGGTATACATCAAGTTACATACATACATATAATCAAGTATTTATCCCCGGAGGGTTAGGCAGAGATGAATTAACACCCACAGTTCACCAATCATTGTATTCAGTCCCACCTAATAGGGGGTGACTATTTTTGACTCGAGCCATGCATCTGAGGCTGAGTCTGGCCTGTAAATATCTGTCTGATGTTTAACAGCCCTATCCCATAGTCGCCTTGTACGATATCGTGTGGGAAGAGATGGGGTGACCCAAATTCTACTCTGCCGGAAACCACGGAATTTATTGATATATATTCCAATGTAATTTTTTAGTGTTAACTAACTTTTACTGTGACTGTGCATGTTAGAAAAGCCCAGCAGTCACTAAAGTGTGGTGCGTGTATATTATATTTATGACAGCTTTGTCGCAGCTGAACTACTTTCGACGACAGTATCACATGACATTACAAATTCTGTGAACACAATTAGGCAGTCGCTGTTATATCTGGTTATTCCCATCTGTGGCGGCGGCGAGTGCCTTAACTATTTTGAGAACTCGGCAAAGGACAGTCATTAATCTCACATTCTATCACAGTCGTAAAGTTATTCAATACTTACCCACTTCCCAGATCCCAGAAATAAAAACTGTTTGACTTTTCAAATATATCTTAATTTAGATATCATATAAACAGGTAAATTATCATATCGCTAATTAGCTATTTCCTAGAAGGATACGTCAGTGTCAAGGCACATTAACAATTAATTGAAATTAATCTCACAATTCATTTAAGATATGAATTCAAAAAACAAACCATAGAATTATATTCTTATCTTTTAAACGATTCCGCCGACGACTCAGTAAATGCTTAAAGTTTTTCAGAAATTCTACCCTAATTAGTTAGCCACTCCGGTAAATTTGTTTCCGTGTGTCCATCCCCCACGAGATTGGTGGTTGGATTTTAGGGACAAAACATTCAATTTGTTCAAAAATCATTATGAAAATCAATTATCTAATCGTTAATTGGCTATTTCATAGAAGGAAAAACTTAAGTGTCAAGGCAAATTCACAATAAATTTATTAATTAAGATATGAATACAAAAAACAAACCATAAAATTTATATTCCTGTCTTTTCAACTAACTATACCAAGTTTAAATAAATATGAAAACAGTGAATTTACATATCGTTAATTAGCTATTTCCTAGTGGAAAAACTTTAGTGTCAAGATAAATATACAGTAGGAAAATTTAAATATAAAGTGCCTACCTTTTTAGGTTGTGTATCACCATTATTGTCATAACGACTGCCCAGTTTTATCCAAAGCTTTGCACTTTGGGAGTCCAGGGTCCACTTATCTTAGTTTCGATTGGTATGTTCGCTTTTCTAGGAGCCACGACCGTCTGACCACCAAATCGCGAGAGGAAAGCCGGAGTCAAATTTTCGTCTATCAATTAGCAGGTTTATAGTACCTACTGACCTGCAGATGAGGCTTGTTTTGGGCCCCGTTAATTTTGGCTGGGCCCATTACTTACTTCATTATTCTCTGAATCTTTTTCCAACTCAGTTGTAAGCTTCTAGTAGTAGTCCAACTAAGATTTTTCGAGGAGGTAGGACACAACGGTTTTCCCGTCCGAATTTAGCAGTCCGACTGGGAAAGTACCTCCACCCTACAGAATACCACGGCTATAATAACCTCGTATTGTGTTCCCGGTGGTGGCCAGAGCTCACTGGAGTTTTTGTGCTGTCAGTGGGAATACCAAAGTCTTGTCCTGATTTTGTGTTCTGCACTGAGGGCACATAAAATCTCGGTTCTTACAGAGTCGGCCGCACGGATGTGACTCCACTGGTGTTACACACGTTCATAGGTCACGGTTACCACTTTCCATCAGGTGGGCTGTGTGCTTATCTGGCACCCAAGTTATATAAAAAAAAGATGCGGGCTGAGCTTCCCGTAGTTAGCTTAGTTCCCGTAAAGCGACCTCCACGACAAATTGGCGATATCAAAGTTATGACTAGTCGGACTTTTGAGGGCTCCATCTATCCGTAACGACTGCCATAGATGTTCGTATGGCAACCGGGACTGACGGCTTAACGTGCTATTCTACACCGAGGCATGACAAGACCTATGCAAATACGTATATTCATGCATACAAATATTTGCAATGAGCGGGGATCGAATCCGCCGCGCTTCCTGCGTAGCGGCCGCATTCACTACCACCACCCCACAGAGTGTGATGAGGTCCCATTACTTACTTATAAAACGAATAATAGTATTTATGTATATTATTTAGACGGGCACAGACAGAAAAGTGACAAACTAGACATGATTTATCGAAACCATTGACCAATATCATTGACTAACATTTACTATTACCAAATAGTAGATTTTATCAATTAGATATATTCAATTTATGTCATCATATAATAATGAGTCTACGAGCACATATTACTTATCGCCTAACGGTAAAGATAAAATAATAATAACTGACGTAGGATATTAGAATGAATTAAATAAAGTTGAGATGATTATTATATACGGTATTGAAGAGAAAACCTTACCTAAACTTCAGCCTGCGGTTGCATAGACTAGTAAGAGATTATCTGATTGTCTTTTGCGTTAAGACAATGAAATTTCACTAACCGTGGTTCTTATGCGTTCATATGCTTACGTTTGCAATAAGGTTAGCTTTCACCGAGGAATATAGACGTTTTAATCCAATATAAACTGCGTTAGCACATTTTTCTTGTTGAAATAATTCATAGATTATTTTATTTATTTGGTAACCTAGTTATTTTTTCCTCGAAATTTCTGTTATAATAATGTAGTTATTTAATCTGTTGTGTTAAAAAACTATAACGAGAAAGTTTCTGCTGCACTTTCGCATCAGTGTTTGTTTTTATTCTAGGAGATTACATTAATAATTTATATTTTAGGCCATATGTTTCAGAAGCAAAAATGAAAAGTTTTCACTTTCATTCTTTTAAATTCTATATTAAGTAGGTACCTACTACTTATCTTTCTATAAATTTTTGATTTTATTTGAGAATGGAATTAAACTCATCTAGAGACCAGCTAATAGCAAATCGACTCTTAGCCAAAGCCTAAATTCTACCAACATGGATCACAAATACTTTTTAGCAGAAAGCTAGTAAATCTTAGTCATCAAGATTTCTACAGTTTTAATATAATGCAGTATCCTTATAAAAATTAAATGGTGTCAGATTTTGTGCAACCTTTTCAAAAGAGTAGAGGTCTTTAGTTGACCTGACTACGGTTAATCAAAAGTTAGTGTTATTTACTTATGTATAAACATAACATATATAATATATGTCTAACGAAATTGATTTTATTTATTTTCAGGTAAATACGAGACCCTGTTAGATGACGCGCTACTAGCATTACACACCATCAACGCATCTCAAGTTCAGTTCCCGCGGCTGACTCGCACATCGGGCACAGCCGAGAAACTTCACAAGTACTTCTCCCAGCTTGACCTGCCTCTCATCAGGCAACTGTACAAATTATACAAGCATGACTATAGAATATTTAACTACGATTTAGACAATATAGTCGGATTTGATCTTGGTTAGACAATGTTAGGAGATATAGGAACTGTAAAAAGTTATTTTGAAGTCATCAAAAGTGAAACAAAGATGAATTATTTTGAATGTAAGATCAGAACTCTGCACCCAATAATTCGTCCTATTGTAGTAACTCCTTTCGCGTTATAATCGAGAAGTTGCGAGTCGAATCCCAAATTACTAGTAGCATAATAAACCTACCTAGTAGTCTGAATCCTTGGTAGTCTACTATTATATTATTGGGTGCAGAGTTCTGATCTTACATTCAAAATAATTCATCTTTGTTAATCTATATTTAATTTCTTTCTCTTCTTTTATTTATTCTATGGTTTCGAAATATTAGGTACGTAGATAAGGTTTAGTTCCAAAAGATAATATCGTTTTGCTCCTTTTAAACTTTAATCCAAACGATTTGTGTCTCGTCCTTAGTAGGTACAGGATCTATATTCAAAATATTATGGACTTTAAGTGTGGTATATTACATGAATGCAAATATCAAATATCTTTATTAGTTTTGGTCACGGAGTAATACATATGAACGTTAAAAAAAACTACGTATAGAATTATATCCAGATATGCAAGGTAATAGGTAAAGTGATAAACCCTGTGGGAAATCTAGCAATAAAGCTCACGGCCATTTGATTCCAATATAAATGTAAAATTACTATACTAATATAAGTACAAAATACATGAAAAAAAATTACACACAACACAAAATTCCTGAAGCTTTAGTCGCTTTGAACAAATTGTTACATCATCGTATACATTACTTATATGCAAGTTTTATATTTTGAAGTTACCAAAACATAAAAAAAAATATCTTGTGCCTGTTATAAAAATAGTATGCCACCCACCAAGGAAAGTGATGGTGTGGTCCTCGTGACTATATAATTAATGTATCGTAAGGAGGAACAAAGATAGAAATAATGTTAGAAGATTAAACAAGTATTAGTAGTTACTCCATGAATCCATATTGGGATGAAATATTGATAAAACTGGGTGGGCAAAGTGTAATACAAACAAATCGATTAGGCTATATTTTTTCTCCGTAAAATTTTCTCAATAACGTTATTTGCACCCGATAGCAACTGCCATAATATAATCCTCACGATTCAAAATATATGAACGGTATATTTATTTGTGAAACAGTACTGACTACGTAAAATCATACGAATATTATCAACTAATTCATCTAAAGTGAATTATGATTTTGTGAACATTTCAAGTAACTGTATAAGATATATTATATGAAATATTGAAGATAGATTGGGCAGAATATGCATTGAATATGGGATGTGAGGAATTTGTTTTATTATTATACAACAATATACACTCAATTATTTCATTCGACCCACAGCAGTATGTTTAACGGGAAGTGCTGATGGCGATAGCTGAACAGTCCCGGGCAATGTACGCTATAGCATGACACTCGTATATCATCGTGGTTAAATGACTTAAGCGACAAAAAATTGTGATGTGTGTACAAATTATGCCACTGATGATTTAAAGAGTCCTTGTTTGAACGGTGCATGTATTTGAACGATGAAGGACATTTTTTGTATGAGAGGAACTTAACTGTTGCAGAATAAAAAACAATACTTACATAGTTAAAAACATTACTGCAAGAAAAAAATACATTAATGTAGACTTACAGAGAGCTCGAAACAGTGACATGAAAAAAGACTTTTATACTTTTGTCATTTCCTTCCGTGGCATATTTGAATCTAATATAATAATATTTGTTTACTTGGTGTACAATAAAAATGGAATCTATACAAGTTATAATGTTCCTTATTTAGAGATATATAATGTGTTTATTTTATGTGATATTGTGGACAGTGAAACCAAAATATGTTGCTCTGTAAACGAGATATTTATTTTATTTCCATCATTTAATTTTAAGATATTTATATAATTACTCTCTGTATATTAATTAATAATTAATATTGTGTGATATTGTACACAAATGTTAATATAGTTATTTTAAAATTCCGTGGTCACTTCGATGGTTGCAATATTAATGTCAGTTAGGTGTTTTTGCATTGTATTTGAATGGCTAAACTACATTCAATATTGATACTAATTTTTAAGTACGAACTTATTTGTTTGACATGAATATTTAAATAAACACTAGGTCAGTTCTTACGAGTTAATACAGTGTCAACATTTCCACATTTCATGTTTAGTATTACACATACTTTTATGTTTAAGGCGCCAGTTATTGAAAGTTAAATTTCAAAATTACATTGTCTGCTCTTGGCAAATAGATCATAAGCGACATCTATGATTGAAGGAATGATTCTTCTGTTATAAGCGTATTCCTGCTTGAAACGTATATAATGATATTTCTTAAAAGTTAGGACTAGACTAAAAGGCTGGTAAGGACTAAAAGGTTGGTAAGGACTATCACGATAAATTGATCTATTTAATCCAAGTTAAAAAATAATATCTAGGAAATTCAGTTTTGAAAAAAAAGAAGCCACCGGTGAATTTATTCGACACAATGTTCATTACTTCGAAGGTCTATCTTAAAATCAAATCACACGTAATATCAAATCTGTTGATTCAGAAAGACTAAACTAAACCATCAGTTGTAACAAGCGTACTTTGTAACATTCGTATAAGTATTTTCGCTTACGTCTTTATAATAAAATGCATAACTATAAAATTGATAGTAGTTTCGGTAACTGGTTATACTAGAATCAGGTAGCACTTAACAGGTGACTTAGAGGAGCGAGGAGTTCGTCTTTTCAAGTAAGAAAATCAAATCTTATTGCCTACATTAAAATTTCTTGCTTATATGAACATCAGTTATCATATTTTAAGACTAATTTATTATCGGTGTGTTGTAAACATAATTTTGTTGTACCCATTTGATTTTAAACAATTAAATTAGCAGTGGGTATTTAAAAGGTCGTAACTGATACGAAGCTTGCAAAGGAAAATAATTATTGCAAGAATATCATTACTTTACGATACGAAGTTTTTAATATCAACTGTAGATGTCGCTTAAGACATTTTGCTTGTGAAACGTCTGTACATTTTTGTGTAATGTCCGATGACCTAATAATCTTCAGCAATAAAGAATATTGATAAGTTAATCCTTTGTAAGTGTGTACTGATAAGCAGATATCACAAGTGTGCGGTGTTTTGTCACGTTTGATTAATTCTGTAGTTTGTGAATTGTCTAGACCTTCATGTGACAACGGGAGATAATATTTTTCGTGTTAAGGATTTTAGAATAGCCTCAGTTAGCTAACGCTACGGGACCATGAAATTAAGATTCAGTTGCACCAAAGAACCTAATCGTAAAATTAAAAACGTTCCTGATTATCGTTACCCTTTCTTTTAATAAATTATATTGTTATTTAATAACATGGATTATTCATATTAGTATCGTACAGCCCCTCTGAGCTAAAAGCCTATTTTAGATGTGAATTCGCGTCGATAATTGCAAATTAAACAAATAATTTTGTGAAAGATTTTTTTTGTAATACTTTAGGTTCTTATTTATTTCAATTTCTTGAGACGATTTCTTGAACATATATATACAACTAAATACACCTTTCCATCACAAAATCAGGCTACCCATCAACTAGTAACATATCAATTTCATTCTCATACAGTAATGTATTTGACATATTAGAGGGGCCACACACCATTCATTTTCTTAGCAATTTGCTTTGGTGTGTGGGCTTCCCTATGCTGAAGATATTGCCAGTGTGGAGGTGAGATAGATCGTCTCGGCTTTATAGATAGAGTGAGAAGCCAGGAAGCAGAGTTGGGAAAAACCTCGTTAGACGATGTCTTACCTCCCAAGTATTATTTATTTATTCATTTATTTGCATAATACAGTCATAATAAGTTGGTCGCTAGAAAATAAAATAAGTACAATGTATTATCACCAGTAATGGCATGCAAATATTACATTATTTTATTCCTCTTTTACAATTCAAATAAAATATAATAATTTATCGTCTTTATTAGCATCTGAAATTCATCGTCAACAATATAGATATATTCGATATTTAATTATTCCACAAAATTTGTGTAATTAAATTTTCTGTGTACATTTTAAACATACATATTGATTCCTGTACTTGCCAGAAAACATGCCGGGCACTGTACCAACATATTTTGTACAATTGATTTATTTTATGTTTATAAATTTGACTCACTACAGTAATCATTAGTTAATAAAAGAACCTTGCAGTTAATGAACATTCCATAATTAGGCTTCATGTGGTTACGTTACAGTAACTTGATAACGTTTGATAACAGTATATAAATGATATTATGTAGGTTTTTAAACGCTAATTGGGTTTTTTTTATCAAATTTGTGTTATTCCAGCTACCTATAAATATCTACGGTCGAAAGGTCAAAAAGCTTAAGCGACAACGACATTTGACAGGAAAATCAATATGTTGTTTAGCATGTTTGATGTGCTTTAGCGCCTATTATCGATAATAAGTAAATGTCGCTTACTTCATTTTTAACTATCAATGTAAATCAAAATAAACCACAATCATATAGTGATTTTAATTGTAAATATTACTGTTTAAATATATTGTTATCGCCTGTAATGAACTGTTGTATACTGTGTTGTTATAATTAAGTATCCTAATCTCTAAGTAGGTATGTGATATAATAAATAATATGTAAAATATTTAAATCGATAATAATGAAATTATAAGTATCATAGTGCCTTTGATCTGAATTTAAAATATACTATGTGTGATGTGATTTCAAATGTATTTTATTTTTGTGGAGATCCCGCGGAGTGTACTTAGATGTAATTCATACTAATACTGTACGAAAGTAACTCTCTTTTTGTCTGTCTGTTTCGCGCCTAAACAGCTGTACCGATTTTGATGAAATTTGATACAGAGATAAATTAGACTTCATTATTACGTTAGGAAGGCTAATAGAATACATTTTTTACTTGATTGGAAGTAAATTACACGCTTACATTACCCATAAGTAAATTAATAAACCTCGATCAGAATCAGAGTCAGCATCAGATCTTGACGAACATAGTAGAAACTCAAAATGATCTAAATGCCTTTGTTTGCCCTCCCGTTGACTGATTGTTCTAATATTTGGTACACATAAACATAACATAAATTCACGCCTACATCCCCGAACTTGTAGGCAGAGGTGCTAGCACCCACATTTCGCCAGTTTATGTTTAGATCCCAATGCAATAGATAGCGAGCCTATTGCCATTAACCGGGCACTTATAAACCTGCGATAACTACACACATAACTTCGAAAAGTCATTGGTGTGTGCCATGGTAAGACCTGGGATCTAACCTGAGACCTCGTCTCAGCAGTCCATTACCCATACCACTAGGCTACCGCGGTCTTCCTTGTTATTTTGAAACTTTGTAGTCTGACGCTCACTGTACCGTACAAGTAAATTAATAACCTCATACGGAACCAGGGCTGAAACTTTGATTCTCTAAATAGGCCAATACATAGCCAATAATATAATAAATAGCTATTGTATTACGTAATCTAAATTATAACATTATAAAGCGGATGAGTTTGTTTGTTTGTTTGGATGAACGAAAACAGGAACTATTGGTTTGAATTGGAACAGTTATTTATGATACAAGTGTGGTATGTTGGTCATTACATAATGACCAAACCTCACGTGTGTCATACGTTTTCAACACACTTACGAGTATTAAAACAAATGTCACAGTTATTAATATTAAATTATTGAAACAATTAATAAATCAACAGTTATTAAAATGACGGGTTTCGATGGGGTCTTCATTACATAAATACGAAAAGCTCTATTCCGAAAGTCACAATCACGAATGTATCACACAAAATGCCGAATGATACGAAACTCCGAAAGTCAAGAATCCGATGTATTCAATCCAATTCAATAAAAAACTGAATTTCATGATTTCCTAATGTTTATAATGATGAATGTCAGAATGCAGAATTTCACAATACCGAACCATTAGGTACAATCTAACTAATAAATCCACGGATTTTTAATTATTCGTGTACTAATAAAATTCGGAAGAATAATTATTCGTATTTCTGACTTTCAGAAAAATAAAATTCGGAGTTTTGGACAGTCCGAATTAAATATAGTAGTACCGCGGTAGCCTAGTGGTATGGGTAATGGACTGCTGAGACGAGGTCTCGGGTTCGACCATAGGCCATGGCACACCAATGACTTTTCGATGCTTTTTTTTAATACTTTATGCACGATGTAGGTACATTGGCGGACTTAATGCCGTAGGCAATCTCTGCCAGTCTACCATAGTGTGGTGCAGAGCTAGTACGAGGTAGGCGCATATTAACAAGAGATGCGTTTGGTTCTATAAGGACTATATATTAATTATATATAGGTTCTTAAACATAAACAATACATATACCTACTTATCATATTTAAAATAAATCAGAATAGTTATACATATACATAAAATATATACACTTATATAACATAAATATAGATACCCATATCAATATGAGTAGAAATATCATTATCGTTGAGACGATGATTCTGCCAATTCTGTGGTGATCAATTGTACCCTAGACTTAAACACATTGCGGCTCGTGCTCTTCCTGATCTCTAGAGGAAGTGCGTTCCATAGTGGTGTTCTCGTTTCTATGTACCTACGTCATGGGCGAAGCCGACCAGGTCGGCTAGTACTCTAGAAGTTAAGATACTTCTGTTTTGCAAAATTTTGAATTTACACCGAAACTGCTGACTCCAACTCAGTGTTCGCGAGCTCAACATTCACTTATTACAACATCTATTATTAACTTTATGAATGAAACGCAGCATATTATCAGCACTTGTTTGTAACGCCCAATTTCGTAACGTCCAAAGTCTGCAGTTTACTTTATGCTTATGTAGCTATCACTTAGGCGTGATATTTTATTATTTGACACATTCACGATCTATATTAACTGGAACACCTGTCGCTAGAGTCTGTGTGACGTGAACTTTTTTCTACAATCTCTGATTAGCAGTCAAACAAACGAAGCATTAGGATCAATGAAATGAAAAATGTTCGACCAGTTTTAAGTACCTATGTGTTTGGGGACTCCGTGGTCCCCACACCCGAGGACAGGGCCAGATCGTGAGAGATGGCCCTGGGTCGGCCTGGATGCGAGGGATATGCCTGTCAACCTCACCTTTGGCAACCAAAGCTACCCACAGGCGGCGTGCGTTTTAGTCGGTTCGAGTCCGACATAACCTCTTCCACCGGCGGCTTCCGTGGGGATATGCGCACTTAAAAAAAGAATTAAATAGCCAGCAGCTGAACTTCTATATTTGCCGTGGAGCTGATAATTTTGATATCTGCCATCTGACCTTATGTCTCTTCTAATCTGATATTATGACGGAGCCAGATTTTTATTAAACTATTACTCCTAAATACTTAAAGTTAATGACTTGGTGAAAAACGTTAAACATTTACGGGCAACTTGTAGGTAAGTATGCCTTAGACTTAAGCGAAGTGGTTCGTAGCCATAATCCAGCTCTATCTACTCATCGGTAGAAAGGATAAGAAAACAGAAGGTAAGGGGTATTATTATTTTGAAGTAGGTACTGAAATTCACAAAAGTTTACAGCTTTTTGAAATGCTGTTTTGGTACCTACCACGAATATATGTGGTAGGTACCTTTTTTACGTGTAAAAAATCCCCACGGATACCCCCCCGCCGGAGCCGGTGGGAGAGGTATGATGGCCAACCCAGTCCCATCTCTCTCAATCTGGCCCTCAGGTGTGGGAACCAAGGAGTCCCCAATTCGACCCAGGAAATAGGGAGGCGTACAACGCACGCTGCCGCCGCGGCCTGCTTCTGCTAAGGTGACAGACGGTTCTACCCGTCACCCCCAGGCCTCTGCGCTTATGAGGGGCGGAGGTCATTCATTGACCACCGTACGCCTCAGTACGCAGGCAGCTTGGCTTGCGATCCTTCGTCGCCCCCGCTGCCGCTCCCGCATCACCTCACGAGCATTAGGTACTTACCCATAGGAGGCGCCGGCCGTATCTGTGATACCTACTAAACTAACCGGTTGTGATATACTGACCTAACTATAAAATAAAATAATTAATCAGCCGCGATTAATAGCCGCGTGGTTCCCGGCAAAGCAGAATTTGGACCAACCCATCTCTTCCCATGCGGTGTCGTACAAGGCGACTAAGGGATAGGGCTGTTCAACATCAGACATATATAGCCCTGACTCAGCCTCAGATGCATGGCTTGAGTCAACAATAGTGCCCGAAAGACGGCAATAGGCGGATGAAATGTGGGTATTAATTTACCTCTGCCTAACCCTCCGGGAATAAAGGCGTGATTATATGTATGTCAATTATCCTATCGCAGTCTAATACTGGACTTAGGCTTCTCCCAATGTCAGACGGGTTGGTACAGGGTTTTATTTCGTGTTTACCTTCTCACGCAGTGAAATCGCCTACATATTTTTTCGTTAGTCGCCTCTTACGTCACTCTTCGGCTGAGATGAGGTTAAAATACACGTCACCAGACGGATTAAAATAAAATTTATAAAACAAGTAAATAATTTTTGTAAACAATTTATTTCAAATAATTAAGTATTTTTAATTCTTTCTTTATTTCTTACAGCCACATTCTATGACTAAATTGTTAGTCTTTTTTATACTTGGCAGTGGCAAGGGGTTTCTATAACCCGATTCCTACCAGCAACCCAATGGTTTGAAAGGTGCATGAAAATGAATGAAACTAGACCGAGGTAAGTTTTTCTTTTCACCAGCTTCCTTTTCATCCTTCGCAATTAAAATTTAGGAACTAGAAAGTACCTATCTAGAAATTCTTGATGAAATAAGAAAGAGATCTTGTGATGAATAGTTAGATATCTTTAAGTATTACGTTCCAGTAGACCGCAGGTAGTTCTGTCCGATAATGTCAGCTGGCACTTTGCAGTTCTTCCAAGGTTCCGAGGAGATGGTAAATGGAGGGTGTCCTGGTAGGTCAGCTGTTGGAAGGACATAACTCTTGAAATATAGAAATCTTACTGACGAAATTAGTAATTTCTTCAAGGAGACAATAAGAGACTTAAGTTGTACGTAGTAATTAGAGTAGAAAAATATTTTGATCGAAGTTTTCGAAACTACGTCTGATAAAATTTACTGGAAGTAAAAAATAAAGTACAGACATTTTGCATGGTGTTTTGAGTTTATTTTTAACTAAGCTCATTTAATTCTGTAGTTGGTTCACGTGGCTAGTGATCAGGAATCAAACTCGCGACCCCTTGATCATTTGGGACTCCTTAACCACTAAGTTAGGTACTCTCGAATTATAAATCTGAGAGCGCAATATATTGCTTGTATATTTATATCAGGCGCTTCAATTTTCTGAATAATCTTACGGATTCTTACCTGAGACCCCAGGCGCTAACGTAATGTTGTGTATGCCATCATTCAGTACGAGCCTCACATTGTCATCCATTGAGATCACTCTGAGCTCGGTGCTGTTTGCATTAATTTCTAGTGTCAGGTTTGCGCCCAAATATTTAATACCTGAAACAAACACAGAAGGTTAACTCGGTGGTGTATTTTTATATAGGAAACGTCAATTCTAGGTCTAGGAGTAGGCTGAAGGCAAAATGTCAGAAAAGAGGGTCACCATTACTTACGTACACCATGTTACAATGGTGACACTCAGCTTGACAGCCTCATTATATGCTTTTTCACCCCCCGCTTAAAGGACCCGGGACTGTAGGAAGATGGTAACATCTGAGCTGGTAATTAATTCCAGGCCTTAATGGTATGACAAAGGAAAGAGTCTCCAAACCGCTTGGTTCTTGATCGGATATTCTACACCGTATGCGGGTGACATTTAAGCCCTGCACGTGTTGTCCTCTGTAGGAAAGGAGAGGGTGGGACTAATTGGAAGAGCTCATCAGAACATACAGACGGTAAAATATGCGGTGTAGCAATATTAAATTATTTAATATGTATCGGTAGTAAGTTCTACTATTACTGTTTACTTGAAACGCTTATTCCACAAGAGCTTCTATTCTGCTAAAGCAAAACCACCTTCACTTCACGGAGAATACTAAAAAATCAATTTAATTTTCGACTTTAAACCTATGTCATTAAAGTCCAAAATAAAAAGGCTATTAGCAGAGTGAATGATAAAGTGTAATGAAACTCTGTTCAAATAATTTTGCACTTTATGCTATTGTTTGCATTATCTGTGGTATGACAGTGGTTTGCTTAAAGGACCAGTTTCCATCGCAAATACATTAATTGGTGATTTGAACTGTAGTGTTTATACTTTATACCTTTATATTTTCGGTCCAAGGGAGCAGTTTAATGCAGCCTACCAGTCACTCCTATCTACTAAGAATTTCATAGCACAAAAATCTATTATCACTTTCCTTAAAACAGGTATCGAACCGTGGACATGCACTTCTTGTTGCTGTACCTTATACCTATTTTAAATACATAAAACATAAAAATGTACCTAATTCATATGTAAGTATGTGTATTCTCCCTAGTTGCCACCTAGTACAGTAGATTGTACAAACTTAAGTCAGTATTCATAGAATGAAACAATACCTACCTCTTATCTTGAACCTGGAAACGTTTGGCGGCAGTTGAGCTTTCTTGAACTCTAGTTTGTCCAAGTGTATGCTGATACCAGCATACCCGAAGATTAGCGTCTGGAGAAAACCACCCATTCCCGTGAAAAAGTTTGTAGCGCCTGTGTCTGGTCGACGACTTTCTGACCATACCTGGAACGATACTATAACTACTTAGATGCCTCACAGATACTTCAAATTAAATTCCTTATAATAATCCTTATGAAAATATAGGTATATATAAGGAATTTTATACAAAGATGCGAGGAAGCCGCGTGGTTTCCGGCAGAGTGGAATTTGGGTCACTTCATCTCTTCCCATGCGCTGTCGTACAAGGCGACTAAGGCTATCCCTTAGTCGCCTTATACGACAGCGTTGTTTAACGTCAGACATACACAACGTCAGATATACAGCCCAGACTCAGCCTCGGATGTACGGCTCGAGTTAACAATAGTGCCCGGAATACGGCAATAGGCTAACCACCATTACATGGGACCGAATACAATTCTTGGTAAAATTTGGGTGTTGATTCACATCTGCCTAACCCTCCGGGGATAAACGCGTGATTATATGTATGTATAGAAAGATGAACTACAGTCTTTTATATGCCAAGAAATTATAGAATCATTAGTAGGTAATAAAATTCGCGTAAGGCGGTGCTCTACTAATACGCTAGCTATACCAATGAGAATACTGCGTGAGGGTATGTACTAACCTAATGATTGACCTAAAATTACAGTCTCCCTCTTTTTCTCTATCCCATTTTTGTATATATTGTATAGTTAGCATAGTTTTATATAAATTTGTAAGTAATTGTATATTATAATAGCATATTTTATTTAATATGATTGACTGACTGACTTTATTTAAATCGATTAAGAAATAGAATAAATTGAATTGGGATTCGAACCCGCGATCTTTCCCTTACAGAGGGAACGCTCTGACCACTAAGCCATAGAACTCTCACCCGAAACCATCCAAATTCTTCTATACCGTCTTACGGATTTGTTTAATCGGCAAACTTTACCCTTGTTCCTAAAATATGTTTTATAGATAGATAGATAGATAATTCTTTATTGTACACTAATAGATTACAGAAAAACTTGTAGTTAGCATGCATACAGTTTAATGTACAATGGGCGGCCTTATCGCTGGAAGCGATTTCTTCCAGGCAACCTTGGGATGGACAGTAGTGTAATAAAGCAAAAGATTTGGTGTAGTTAGCAAATACTAGAAACAAGGTGTATTAAAAAAAAAAACTAAAAGAAAGAAAGATATGAGAGAAGTTCACTTCGTTTTTTTATTCGTACCTACCACCTAGTTGACCCTATTAAGCTTGTCGTACCATCGTACCCTCTGGTTGACTCTATTACATAATATAAGTATAATAGGGTCCACAAAATATAGTGACACACTTTTAAATATTAAGATTACACATTTCCGTACCTTAAAAGGTTCCCTAACAAATCCTTCGTAGCTCTTATTGAATGTGGTATCAGCTTTTCCATCGCCCACTTGCAGATGTCCGATGGTGTGCATACTCCATGTCATGGCCGGACCGTTGCTGCGAGTTACAGACTCGTAGTAATTCAGATCGTTCTGCCGAGTGGAGCTGGTAAAAGATAGTCACTTTAAGTGTTACATACGTGCTTTTCCTACTACGAATAGGCCGGCAACGATCGGTACTATTTGAAACATTCAGTAAGAATAGTTTAGAAGAATTAGTTCTACCAACTTTGACAATACTGGACTGTTAAGATGCAACTCTTCCATTGGCTACGATCCTGGCAAATAATTTTCATTTCTTCCACTTTCATAATATAATTGATTTCATAAATCCTCGCTATTGTAGATACTCTCGTTCGTGTTATAACGTAAAATAATTAAGTTTGAAAAATACGTACGCATTCATGACGTACTGTAAAGGGAAGCCCAGGAGTACGCTGTCGGCTTGTTTGATCTCTTCCCCACGGCTGTAGCCGCTGTACTGGGGATGGTAGTCGTGTTCGGGGTCATAGGGCAGCGCTAGACTCCAGGCGATGTCTGCCCAGTGTTCTGGATCTTTCGCCATATAGTATGATTTACAGAGGCAGGCAACGTATCTGAAATATGAGTATTATTTTGTTAATGGTTTATGTATTACCTACTATTACCTGAGGTATACATCTTGTATACCTCTTTCTTTCATGTACTCTAAATTTTGCCTCTCGTATTGTGATTCCTCTGTGCACTCCCGGGTTTGCTGGAAGAAAACTCAATATTGAGTTACGCTCGCCTTTGTACATTGGTACGCCTATTATTCTCTATAAGTGTTATGTTATGTTTAACGTAACATAAACTCAAGCATACCTATATCCCCCATGTATTGTAAAAAATCATAAACATTATGTCTGGTAGATGGGAATATGCTACTTCCCTATTAAGGACTGACAAAAGTGGAAAAATGTGAATCTTGATACACTTCTGGCTAATATAATAATCGATCAATTAACCCTATCGCTGTTCAATGTTGGACATAAGTGCCTCTCCCAATATTGAGAGGCTTTGGGCCTACTGTTTCCATACTGGCCCGACGGGTTGCTACAGGGACGGGTTTATTTCAAGTTTCCCTTCTCTCACAATGATATATATCATCTGCGTATTTCTCCATTAGTCGCCTCTTACGACTCCCATCCGATGACATGTGGTGGTGATACTTGTATTCTTTCTCCAATAACTATTATAATAATGTGTAGTGATCATACTTTGCTCAAATATATTCATTATACACATTGTATGTATAAAATATTTGGTACCAAAAGGTTTTATGTAAAATATCTACTTACTGCGCTAAGTATAGCGAGTATCCAGCAACAACATTGGTGAAGGCCGAATTGTTTATGTTCTTGTGATCTTCGTCTGGACCCATCACATCTGTAGGTAGAGTTTAGTGGTGATGAGAACTGGTGCCTTCACAACATACATAAAGAAAAGTAATACTGTTGTTACAGGTACAGATATTTCAATCCACGAAGACGCGCCCCTCCATTTCTCCGATCAGTTTACAGTACATGTGTGCACGCTTAAGTCAATGTCTGAGTGTTATCCGTACACACTAATAATCTATGTGTGCACGCACACACTATAATTAATAGACTAATCAGGAAAGAGCGTCATAGTCAAAAAGAAAGATGCTCTACTTCAATTTTAAATTTTATACCCGACTGCGAGAAAAGGGTTGTTTTATTTTTAGGTGTAGATATTTTATGTGATTCTTTAATATAATGATAATATTACCATTTTTATTATAGGGGTAATTATAGACATACTACGTGAAATTTTTTATAGAACTTTATTAAGAAATAAAGGACTGGATGCGGAAGGCGGAGGATCGGAGAAAATGGCGCACATTGGGAGAGGCCTATGTCCAGCAGTGGACTGCAGTGGGCTGATTGATTTGATTGATATTAAGAAATAAAATAGGTAGTCAATCACTCGTTTCAGAATTATCTAATTCAGAGTCTGATGTATCGCCGACATTTATAATAAAACTAAAATCAAGATCACAGTGTCTCAGGTATTCGTCTTCTATTTTTTCCACGTGCTTACAAGTATTGAACCAGACATCTTTATTTACGCGATCAAATGCTTCATTTAAAATGGGCATAATCGAAGTGTAATTTTGACTGATATTGCGACTAGCAACGTCGTTTTTTATAATACCCGAAATATTTTCGATTGGGTTCAATTCTGGATGATAAGGAGGCAGCCGAAGTACTGTGAATCCATGCTCTTTCAATAAATCGTCCACTTTGTACTTGCGAAAGTTTTCTTTGTTTTTTAATATAAGATTATAAAGTTCAGGTTTTTTGTAGCTTGGTTCAAAATGGATATTTTTTGCATTCAGCCAAGTCTGCATGTCTGATTTGTTGGAGTTGGATGTTGGAATTTTTTCCGAACTCGTATTGTGATAAGCTGCATTGTCCAAGATTACCACGGCATTAATTGGGAGATTTGGTATTAGTTTCTCCTTAAGCCACTTTAAGTAATTTTCTGTGTTCATGTTATCGTGGTAGTCTCCAGATTTGATCTCTGCTCTATATGTCAACAATGCATTTGGAACGAAACCCTCTGCACTTCCACCATGTACTATAATTATGCGCACTCCTTTTGATAAATTTTGTTTTATTGCTGTATTAGAATCTTTTTCGGCCCAAGATTTTTTTTGCACGTGATTGGTATGAATATATGATTCGTCTGTGTAGACTATAGGTCTACCTGCATTACGAAAAGACTTTACTTGTTTTAAATATTTCAATCTTAACATCTGCATATCATGTTTTTCGGTTACCACCATCGGAAACGAAAATTTCCGAACTTCCAAAACAGTAAAGAATGATTCCCTGATAATGAAATTAATGATCAAATATATTATTGATATACTACGTTTAAAGTCAAAAATTAAACGAAAAAAGTTAGGTACTCTACATGATTATATGTGTGTAAAGCAGTAAAGCCTTTAATTAAAGGTAATTTTTTGCAGTCTGTGGTTTTGTCATGACGTAAAATGAGTGAAATCGGGGCCCTGTAAGCAATTTTGTTAGAAAGTTATAAAGGTCCTATTCTGTCGATGATACATTTATCCAAACCTGATGTTCATTTGAAGACTTACTGGATATATCATACAGTCCGGTGTTGTAGTTGATGACAGCGCGGGACGCCCAGAACTTTGCGATGTTCGTCACTATGTCGCAACCACCGTGCTAGAATTTTATTATACAGTAAAAGTTTATGTCCTTAGATACCTGCTTTCAAAACTGAGATTTAAATAAGAGTAGAGATTAGAATTTAGGTTTATAGGACTAAGTTTGGATTAGAGCGGTTGTGGATAGGTGTGTAATTTTCTAGTGATTTGAGAAATATTCATAGCAGAAGATCACATAATGCGATATTCACATCTTCTCCGGCAACCTACGATTCTCAGACGGTGTACGTTTTAGTCGGTTCAAGTCCGACATAACCTCCCCACCGGCTCTGGCGGGGGTTGGGGGTGTTATCCGGGGGATTTTTCGCACGATAAAAAAGGCGTTCCTCACTTAATTTCAATTGTGCGTGAAATTCTGTTTACGTGCCGGTGAACCAACTTTTTTTTAAAAACCTTTCGTGGAAGTTTTGTAACACACGAAACAAAAATTTGCCGAATCGGTCGATGTTTTCTTCAGTTATGCTTTCGTAACATCAATTTTAATTACTATTAAAAGGTTATGCACCTAGTTGATATTAAGTACCTAGTAGGCACAGTCAGCGCCAGAAGGATCTTGACTACAAAGTTTCAAAATGATTATAATATCTAGGTATTTAGAGAAAATAAAATTGATTTTAATTGTACCTATTGTTGTTCGAACTAAAGGCGTGTACCAAAATATTACAATGCTGATTCTTTAATATAGTATGAAAAGATACCTTTAACCATTCTTCGTCTCTGGTCGTAGCAAGATATTGTCTGATTGCGAATGAAATACATCCGCTGATATGCTGCTCAAACATTGCGACATCAGGACAACACGGCTGTGTCACCTCAACTCCAGTGAACGCACTCTCCCAGGGGAATCTGGAAAATCAGCAATACCTATCTGTACTTACAGCATTGAAAATATACTAATATATTTGCTGTATTAGTGTTAGCCAAGCAGTTAATAGTATCAGACTCCATCCAACCGCTGGAGGGGCTACATGGCTTGCAAATTGATACGAGTACTAATATATTTGCTGTATTAGTGATAGGTAAGTAGTCCGAAATGGCAGACTCCATCCAACCGCTAGAGGGGCTACCTGGCTTACGATTTGAGGGGTCGGTCGGCTTCACGTGTATGGCTTAAATTTCCATACAGCCAAGCTACTAGCAGCTGCTACTAGCAGCTGCTCTTCGCAGCCAGC
Organism: Eilema griseolum; assembly: GCA_963662185.1. NCBI lineage: Eukaryota > Metazoa > Arthropoda > Insecta > Lepidoptera > Erebidae > Eilema > Eilema griseolum. Next base: position 24,190,776 of record OY759233.1, on the reverse strand, counting down.
AATCTAACTTGGCTGCGAGTAGAAAAAACAACTTCGAATATCTATAAGCAGTTTGGGCGTGGACATGCTTTCCTCCAAAAATGCAGAATTGCAAGTAATAGTGGCCAAGACCCGCAGGGAGCTAATAGGCATTTTAATAGGTATTGTTCAGTCATACATGTTTATACATAACAGCTTCGTCATGGTAGTACCAGGAAAGAACGACACAAAAAACAAATACAGGTACTACCTATCTCTTACTGTTCCCTATCACATATACTTACATTCACACTAAAATACTTCAGAATGACAGATAAGAATCGACGTGAGAGATAAGTGACAACATTCAACAAGTTCTTGCGTTTTCGATTTTATGTTATACATACGTACATTTAATCACGCCCTTATCCCCGGAGCGTTAGGCAGAGGTAAATTCGGTCCCACATAATAGGGGGTGAGCCTATTTTCGTCTTCTGGGCACCTGTGCCTGAGTCTGAGCTGTATATATCTGTCTGATGTTAAACAGCCCTATCCCTTAGTTGCCTTGTACGACACCGCATGGGAGGAGATGGGGTGGTCCAAATTCTACTCTGTCGGGAACCACGCGGCAATTATGTTATGTACTAACTACCTATATATCTTCTTTTTCAACCTAGTACTGTGTGTTGACGTCATTAACTATTCTCTCTCGTCATTAACTCGGTGAATTTACTGGTATATTACCTGTAGCCTTTATGGCCAGTGTGCTTGGCTAGTTCTGCAGCAATATAGGCCTTGTCAAGCCGATATTGTAATAGCTTATTCGCGTAACCTGGATACAGCAGCAGGATTGAAGGGAACATCCAAATTTCGGTGTCCCAAAAGTTGTGCCCTAGAAAGAGAGAATATCTTTAAGAAATTAAGTAGGTACCTATTACTTATCTGAGACATATCCCTCGTACCCTGGCCGACCCAGGACCGTCTCTTATGAGACTGCCCTCTTCAGATGAAGTCGTGGGTACCTAGTTATTATAATTGCGATTAATTAATTCTATATTTTTTTCAATTTGCTAGTTACTGGAATTCACTCTTTGATTTTTTCCAATTCGAGGTTAGAAAGATGTTTTTAGGATGAAATGTCGATGTATCAATAAACTAGCTGACCCGCTTCGGCTTCGCCCGTGGCATATTTCGCATCCCCATACCAGCCTTTTGAGCCTGTATTTTTTTAATCTTCTGATAATGTATGGAAATCTGACAGATTTGTTGACATTAATGATCACTGCTCCGCTCCCTGTATTAGTAGCGTGATGATTTCTAACCTATAACTTTCGTCAATAAAAGGTCTATTCAACACAAAAAGATTTTTTCAATTCGAACCAGAGCTACCTAAGATTAGCGTCTCACTCTTCAGCTCTTCAACTCTTCAGCTTTATAATATTAAGTATACCTAGATTTAAGCGAACAGAAGGGAACCTTATGCTCCATATCACCAATTTACGCAGCTTCAAAATCGCTATGAGGATAATGATGAACAACCTTACTATGAAACTCATACCCACCTTCATAATCCTCAAAAGTGCCCCCTCTAGCAAGACCGGTAGGACTGAGACCATAGTATCGGTCGAGAGGGTAATGTGACTCCTCAGATGGGAGAGAGCTCAAAAAGTAGTACCAAATGCCGTTCACGATCTTTGCCTGAAACAAAATAATCTTTTGTAAGACTTTAAAATTAGACTTATCCGGGTCTTTATGGAATTCTCCGGGTAAGTATTAGAAATAATTGAAAAGTGTGACTTGGTATATGACTCACCAATTCCACGTTTCCTTCAATATCTATGCCACCTTGATCATAGAGTTTGTTCCATTGTTCCACGTGCTTCTGGAACAGCTCTTCGCCATCTTCCTGCAACACTATATTCCTATCCGTCTAAATTTACTGTATGTCAGCACAACAACAAGCCCTAGTGCATGAGTGGAATAAGCACAATAAGGAGTTGGAATGCTCAACCCGCGCACTTGCTTCTCTCTTCTTACAGTTTCGGGTTCTACAAGCGGGGAGTGAAAAACCATCTATTGAGGCCGTCAAGTCAGGAACCACCATTTTAAGGTCAAGAGCATCTTGAATATTTATTTTTATACCACAAGCACACAGCCCACCTGATGGAAAGTAGTTACCGTGGCCTATGGACGTGTGCAACACCAGAGGAGTCACGCTCGCGCTGCCGACCCTGTAAGAACAGAGATTTTCTGTGCCTTCAGTGCACAAAAAACACAAAATCAGAGCAAGCCTTTGGTCTTCTCACTGACAGCACAAAAACTCTCCAGTGAGCTCTGGCTAACCTATTCACCGCCGGAAACACAACACGAGGTTATTATAGCCGTGGTATTCTGTAGGGTGGAGGTACTTCCCCAGTCGGACTGCTCAATTCGGACGGGAATACAGTCGTGTCCTACCTCCTAACACTGAGTTTTATCTCATACCTACTATTAAGTTCACATTTATGTTTAACGAATGAGTTAACTTTTAAAACCAATTCATTAACACACTCTACAGCCTGCTGAACAATAATAATTAATAACCTTTTACTATTTCCTCTCTAGCGATCGTCTTATTTTTATCTGCGGTCATGGCGAAAGTAAAGACCCTGGATCCATGCTGGGGTACAACCAGGTGATCCGGCACCGACGTCCAGTAAGCACATATTTCCATAGGGAGAGGTTGATAGGTCAAATCTTCGGGTTCCTTGGTTTTGCCGCAAGAACTCCAAATCGTTCGACCATCGATGATTTCTGGTATAGGGTCTTGGAAGTCAATGTCTTTGCTGGCTTCACCGGGTATTAGTTTCACGGCTATCCAGATTTCTTTATTGACGAAGTTGGGATCTGTAAATTATTGCAAGTATTAATTTTCACACACACACACACAAACACACGCCTATATCCCTGAAGGGGTAGGCAGAGGTGCTAGCGCACCCACATTTCGCCAGTTTATGTTTAGGTCCCAATATAATAGGTGGCGAGCCTATTGCCATTAACCGGGCACTTATTAATTTTCAATTTTTGGTATCAATTTATAGGCCTATCTGAAATGGTTGTTGCTTTTTATTTACGTGCGAATATTGCCCACGGATACCCACTAGAGTCGGTGGGAGGGGTAATGTCGGACTCGAACCGACCAAAATGCACGACCCATGAGGGTCGTTTTAGGTTGCTGAAGGTGAGGTTAACAGGCACATCCCTCGCACCATAGCCGAACCAGGGCCATCTCTCTCAATCTGGCCCTCTCCTCGGATCTGGCCTTCTCCTCGTAATGGTTGTGGCTGGTGATTATTTAAAACAAGTAAAAAAAATGTATGGAGCGCCTGTAAAAAGTGTTCAAGCAATGTACTAATGTGATATTTGCTACAAAGCGTAGCAAAAGCATTGTAGATCTTCGACCATGTTTTAACAGTCTTTAAGAAGGCGGAAGGTTCTCAATTATTCGGAATCTTTTATCTTATAATATCTTTTCTAATATTACCGTCTATGTGAATCGATTTTGTATTACTTATATGGTCGAAGTTGTAGATATTTAAAGGTAGCGTGTAGCGCCATCATCATCGGAATAATCCAGGGATGACATGGGGACTCCATGGTCCCCACACCAGAAGAGCGCCGTCTCATAAGAGACGGTCCTATGCCAGCCAGTGTGGGAGGGATTTGTCTCAGATAATCTCACCTCCGGCAACCCGCAGCCCACACAGCAGGCGTGCGTTTTAGTCGGTTCAAGTCCGACATAACCTTCCCTACCGGCTCCGGGTGTATATCCCCACACCCGGAGCCGGTAGGGAAGGTTATGTCGGACCGTGGGGATTTTACGCACATTAAACAAAAGAAGGTATCGGAATAATAATTAATTATATTTATGTTTAATTTCACACGTATCTAGCTGTTACGATAATACATTAATTTGAACTTATAAAGGTGATCTAATCATGGAGTCGGGATGTGCATAGTAAAGCTTTTCATTGGCTGCTAGTAAACTCCGTCTAGCGAGTTTTCATCTACATACTAACTGATATACTAGACTAGAGACGACGTGCGGTTTTAGATATTTTACCCCACATAACCGTCCCACTCACAGGGTAAGTATCCATGGGGATTTCCGCACGAAAGAAGGAACTATGTAAATATTAATGTTAAAAATATTACGTACCGTAATGAGTCTTAGAATCCACTTGAATTTGATTTACAATCGCTCTAGTGTAAAACCTATGAGCGTATATCCTCTGAGTAACCACAGATCTATCTCTGTCTACCCTCACTTTGAACACTCCTTCTCTAGTGTCCAGGCTGTATATAGGGCTATACGGATGATGGGTCAGTGTCGAGTTCAGCCTGATGTTTGCCCAGGCAGGGATTCTTGCCCGGTGGCTGTAGCCCACTTGCCCGTTGTATAGGCCATTGATGTATACCGTGTCACTGAAGATATCGGTCGCTATGTGTCCATTTCCGATAGATGGTGCGAATTTAGGGTTTGAAGGCATACTGGAATATTAAAAGTTATGTTAAATAAATATTTTAAGACATTCTATTCAGTAACCGCGGTAGCCTAGTGGTATGGGTAATGGACTTCGGAACATAAACTGGCGAAATGTGGGTGCTAGGACCTCTGCCTACCCCTTCGGGGATATAGGCGTGAGTTTATGTTATGTTATCTTTTCAGTGCTATCTATCGACTTCGACCCCGCCGGAGCTGGTGGGAGAGGTTATGTCGGGCTCGAACCGACTAAAACGATCACCGCCTGTGGGTCATTGTTGGTTGCCGAAAGTGAGGTTGACAGGCATATCACTCGCACCCCGGCTGACCCAGGATCATCTCTCTCGATCTTGCCCTCCTCGGTTGCGGGGACCACAGGTTCCCCAAACGATTTCGACCGTATAAAAAATATTTAAGTAGTGTAAGATTCTTACACAGACTTAGGTAGTCTATAGGTACTTACCCTGACTGTGGTAATTTGTAAGCGCTTGTTATATATTATGTACATATAATATATATAATCTATTTTGGGGCCGTTCAAGTATTACGTAAGCACCAAAGGGGGGATGGGGGGGGGGGGTCTTTGCATTGTTTTTTTTATACCACTTAGGTGGCAGACAAGCACACGACCCACCTGATGCGATGTGGTTACCGTGGCCTATAGACGTATGCAGGGGGGTCTAGGTAATGATTGCGTAAGCAGTAGTTAAGACAATAACCTAAAAAAACAAACATGACAAGAAATATGCATATAGGTACTTACCAATGCTTACGTCAGCATGGAAGGTGGGGATAAGAGTTTTGCATACTTTTGCTGACAAGGGAGAGGGGAGGATAAATTTGTGGTATTATTTTGCTATCTCTAATAACCCCTATGACTCCGCGATTTAGTACAAGACCGTAGTGTGATCAAAAATTATAGTTGAGGAAACGCGAGTGTACCTCAACCTGCCCCTTCGGGATTTACAGGTGTGAATATATATATATGTACGTATGTTTTTTTTAAATTCTTTATTGCACAAAATCAGTACAGAGGTCATACACAAAAAAATATATATCAGAAATATGTACAAAGGCGAGCTTAACTCAATATGAGTTCTCTCCCAGCAAACCTTCGAGTAGCAGAGGAGCAGTTAAAGTAATAAGGGGATGTTAAGTGTACAATAAATTTCAGATAAAAGATGACATATACACATAAACATACATACATAGCATACATATTACACCTACGCACATACATACCAATATACCTACATGCATACTTATATACATACATACATATATACATACATACTTAGTCTGGCCATAAATACTATTACAATTAAAATAAGAAAGATATTAGGTACATTTGAATTTGGAATCTGTCATTTTTATACGATTGTTCATTGTGTTTTCTAATTTTGGCGCCAATACATTGTACAATATTTTGCTATATTAAAATGGGGTGATAAAGAAAACCGAATCGCTGTGATTGCATTACACAAAGTTGGTATGGAGCCAAATGTAATTTTTAAAACTCTCCATACGCTTGGTATTAGTTAAATGTTTGTGTACCGGGCTATTAATAGGTACAATGCGACCTCCTCTGTTTGTGACAGAAAAAGATCTGGCCGTCCACGTAGTGTTCGTACGAAAAAGGTGGTCAAAGCAGTAAGGGAAAGAATTCGAAGAAATCCTGTCCGAAAGCAAAAGATTTTATCTCGGGAGATGAAGATAGCACCCAGAACCATGTCGCGCATTTTAAAAGATGACTTTGGAATTGCAGCCTATAAGAGACGCACTGGTCATTTTTTAACTGATAATTTAAAAAAGAATAGGGTGGTAAAATCGAAGCAACTACTGAAGCGGTACGCAAAGGGAGGTCACAGAAAAATTTTGTTTACGGATGAAAAATCTTTACAATTGAGCAACATTTTAACAAACAAAATGACTGTATTTATGCTCAAAGCTCTAAGGAAGCTTCCCAATTAGTCGACAGAGTGCAACGTGGGCATTATCCGACTTCAGTGATGGTTTGGTGGGGTGTTAGCTATGAAGGAGTGACAGCCATATTTTTGTGAAAAAGGTATCAAAACATCGGCACAATTGTATCAAGATACCATTCTTGAGAAGGTAGTTAAACCCCTTAACAACACCATGTTCAATAACCAAGTATGGTCCTTCCAACAAGACTCAGCGCCGAGTCATAAAGCTCGGTCCACACAGTCTTGGTTGGAAGTGAACGTTTCGGACTTCATCAGAGCTGAAGACTGGCCGTCGTCTAGTCCCGATCTTAATCCGCTGGATTATGATTTATGGTCAGTTTTAGAGAGTATGGCTTGCTCTAAACGCCATGATAATTTGGAGTCCCTAAAACAATCCATACGATTGGCAGTGAAGAATTTTCCCATGGAAAGAGTGCGTGCTTCTATTGATAACTGGTCTCATTAAAGAACTGTGTTGCAGCCAATGGAGACCACTTCGAATAAGCTTTTTATATTTTAAATTGTTTTATATTTATGTTTTAAACTAACACACTGTAAAAGTAATAAATATTATTTGCAATAAAAAAAAAAGTTTTTCTTCGTAACAATATTTATGGCTAGACTAGGTACATATATACATACATACATATATACATACATACATATATACATACATACATAGGTATATACATACATACATATATACATACATACATATATACATACATAAACATAATGCATACATACAGATACATAAATATATTCAAACTATATATATTCAGACTACAATTGTATTTTTATTTAGATCCATTTTTTGTACTAACGCCTTATGAATAGAACACAGCAATTTAAAAGCATTGTTGTGATTATCTATATCATTTTATGAATAGGCGTTTTGATTTAGTAAAGTAGTTATAAAATAGCTATAATAATTATTGCAGGCGTTTTTACTTCTTGTTAAATGTTTTTATGCCATACAGTTCATAAAAAACTATTTATAGAAAAACATTTGGGTAGATTCACTATTTTAAAATGTGTGCCTTGAGATGAGAATTACAGAAAGAGTTCACAGTTCTCTTGTTTCTTTTATTCAGAATATAGTAGGATACTTTGGCTGTTGTAATTTGCCACTCATATTAAGTGAATGAGATTGTGTAAACAAATATAAAAAACAATAGTTAATTTCGAGACAAAGTTAGTAAGATAGTAAGTTCATATAAAGTATGTGTTTGGATGTGTCTGGAGGAGTTCTCACATAGCAATACACCACACCAACAACACCGCTGATTGTGCTGGCAATTTTTGTGTAAACGTAAATGTGTAATTGTGTAATATATTGTTTATAATAAAGACTCTTCAACTATTATAAATTACTTGTGTTGGAGTGGGTTCACTTCGGTGTTATGATCATCATGATTCGAACCCGAGAACTGTCGATCATAAAGCGTACCTACTCGTTGATTACTGAGCTACCGTTTGAAGTGGACTGTACGTTTGTTTACTACCTTAGTAAAAATCTTACGTGTAAGTTGAAAATATGTGAGCTGCTGGACTTATATCTTCGGTCTCCTCCATTTCGCGATCGGCCATCGAGTTGGAGACGCCCTTTGTGGTGAGGATGATAGTCACCAGCGCCGCTGCAGACAGCAAGCCTAGCATCGCGGCCGCTTGTTTATTATTTGCCAAAAAGGTCCACATCCACACAAAAAAAAATTACTCAGCACAAAAACTACACAATCGATTTTTAAACAGTTACCATAATTTTAAAAAAAGAACACTGTCGTGGTAAAAAAAACTAGATTTGAATTTAGAATTATAGACTATTTTTTTTACAAAATGGCGTCAGTGTCTGATGGCGCGCTCGTGCGTCGCTCTCAACTTCAATTTGGTGATTACGCGACCTGCGACCTACGTGACACATCATTGTTCTATTAACAAAGATAATAGTAGTTAGGGTCATCTCTTTGTTTTAATATTCATCAATTGTTATTTTCAATTGCATATTAAACTTTATTGTTTTATGAAACGACATTGAGTAACAATAATAGTAATATACCAACATAGGCATTGTAACATCTAACAGTTTGAAGTGTTCATTGACTATTTAAACAATATACATATCATTTAAATATGTAGCTCACTTTTTTAATTATTATTTTTATTTAGTGGTTGGACAACCCTATAGGTAAAGTAGCAAACCTACACTAATCCAATTGTCATTTCCTTATTAGTAAACTAGACACTCACTATCCAGAGCATATGTCATCTTAGGATCGGATTAATTACCCTGATGTAGATTATTAAATCAACCTCTGCCTTCCGTGTTCTCTAATGTAGGACTCGACATGCTAAATAGTAGCTAAAGTTCTCTACTACTACTTATCACATATTTAAAAAAATCTCGCTGAGATGAAAGTTACTAAGACTGCTGGTAGATTTAATTAATTTCTCTCTACCGTACTTCGAATATGCAGAAGGTACCTAATTCCAATACCAAATATTTACGTAAGATTGTATTCTCATATATTTTTTCCGATCCCGACTACTGACGTTGTTTGAGGAGAGAAGATATTGGTAACTGATAGATCGGCTAGTTTTCCTACCATTTAAAATTAAAACGAATTAAACTCCCCTTTCCTACACAGGACAACATGTGCAGGGGTAAGATGTCACCCGCACACGGTACAGAATATCCGGAGACTCCTTTATCGCGCCATGAATGCCTGGAATTCATTACCAGTTTACGAGTTATTTATCAGTTTAGGTTTTTTATACCACTTAGATGGTAGACAAGCACACGGCCCACCTGATGGAAAGTGGTTACCGTGGCCTATGGACGTTTGTAACACCAGAGGAGTCACAGTCGCACTGCCAACCCTAAGCTAAGTACAGAGTTTCTGTGCAGTCAGTGTAGAAGACAAAGCAGGACAAGCCAGATGATTCTCCAGTGAGCTCTGGCTACCCTACTCACCGCTGGGAACACAACACGAAGTTATTATAGCCGCGGTATTCTGTAGGGTGGAGGTACTTCCCCAGTCGGATTGCTCAATTGGGCGGAAATATCGCCGTGTCCTACCTCCTAAGATCTGTTTCCGTCTTCTTACAGTCCCGGGTCTCAGAAAATCTGTGCTTAGGACAGAGACGGCAGCGCGAGTGTTACTCCTCTGGTGTTATACACGTCCATAGGCCACGGTAACCACTTTCTATCAGGTGAGCCGTTTGCTTGTGTGGTATAAATAAACTGTAATATTATCCAAACTAAATGTGTGTACAAAATATTAGTTAGAACAATAAGTAGGTACACAGGAAGAGGGGAAACTAGGTATTAAGATCATTTTGAGTACCTACCTACTTTGTGCGTCAAGATCGATCTGATGCTGATTAGGTAGTAGGGACGTAAGTTTAGTTGTATGTATGTATGTATGTAAATACATACATACATACATATAATCACGCCTGACATACATACATTAACACGCATATGCCGCGTGGTTCCCGGTAGAGTAGAATTTGGTCCACCCCATCTTTCCCCATGTGGTGTCGTACAAGGCGACTAAGGGATAAGGCTGTTTAACAACAGACAGCCTAGTCTCAGCCTCAATGCATGGCTTGAGTCAACAATAGTGCCCGAAAGACGGCAATAGGCTCACCCCCTATTACGTGGGACCGAATTCAATGATAGGTAAAATGTGGGTGTTAAATCATCTCTGTCTAACCCTTCGTGGATAAAGGCGTGATTATATGTATGTACCTATGTATGTATAAATTTATTGAACACATGAATTATTGAATTCGGTCCCACGTAATAGGTACTGTAGATTCAGCCAGGCATCTGAGGCTGAGTCTAGGCTATATACATGTCTGATGTTAAACAGTCCTATCCATTAGTCGCCTTGTACGACACCACATGGGAAGACATGGGGTGGTCCAAATTCTACTCTGCCGGGACTTAACATCAATCTTCTTGAATGAATTGCTTAAAGATGCCAACTTGCATAATTTAAATTTCTTTTCTCTCTAATCTTCTTGCTTCACGATAACCAAGCAATAACTAGAAACCTACATTATTTTAATAGAAATAATCATTAAATCTAAATACTAATCATTCATAGAGCGTCGCTCGTTTTGTGCGCAGGCGCATCAGACCGTGTACCCTCTAGTTCCACTCTGTTACGTTTAATAGTCTGTTGTCGGTCACTCTTGGTAACGATTCAATGACTATTTGATGCAGGTGTGATACATTGTAACGGTGATTAGGTCTTTGAGGGCTGCGGTTTTGATGATTGAATACTGTGACACGTGATTTAAATTTGATAATTGAATACTGTGACAGGTGTTTTAAAAATGTCGATTGTAGCCTTTATATACCGTACTCGGCGAGTCGGAACTCGCGCATGAAGTTTTTTTTTTATCTAGGACAAGCCAACTTGACTTCATCTCGCCTGATGGTAAGCTGCGATTACCTGCGTCCGATCCCAAAGGAGCCAATGACAGAGTGCTGGCACGCAGACTCGGGGCTGCACACGCTGATTGAGTGTCCAACGTGGGAAACACTGAAGTGGGACCAGTGGCCCTAGAAGTGGAAGTTCTATTGCTCACCGCCTTGCTAAACGTAATCGCACGATAGGCGAGCTCGTGGACTGCCGTCGTCTCCTGCGAGCAAGTTATGGTCGAGAAGGAGACCGTGGAGTGGCTCTGAAGGAGACTCGGCCCACACAGCCGGCGACAAGTGGAGCCACCTGGGGCCTTGGTGGTCGCAGAACGACCTCCGCAAAACGCGCCTTCCCATACCCGGAAGTTATATGGGGACAACATGGTTTCTACACCTAGGGCCCATCCCTAGGTCGGCCAGGTTGCGAGAGATACGCAACAGTAGATGTTTTAGGGCAGGGGGAAGAATTCTCTTAAGTGATTTTCATACTTCAAAAATAAGTGACCCTCCCAAAAAGTTCAGGCTGCGACCGCACCTGTTTTTCGATGGCATATCATTTATCAGATTTTGTTTACCCAGTGTGTAGCCATCTTGATTGAGTTTAGGTACAGTCATCAAGTTTGATACGTAGTCTAGCAAAACTTGACTCCTGTTAGGGTAGAATTTGACTTAGATTATGGTACACAGTATACACGATACACACATGGTACATAAATATACATAGAGTTGGTAATCATATTTCTATTTCATTAATTTACGTGCGGGAATCCCCCTGATATCAACCTGAGTTTCATCTCAACAACGACTCTCATTTTAATCTCAACCAGCGCCCTCTAGCGGTCATAAAGTGCTGTGTTAAAAAATAAACTTGAGATAAATATGCCGTGTTTGGTATGGTTTGAAAGAGCTTAATTAGCACATTACAAATATGTATAAACAATAGCAGTTGCTTACTCATAAATAATATAAATACTACTTGTTACAAATACTATTTTCCATAAGTACCGCCTTATCCGAAATTTTATCGGCTTACCGTCTGAAAACGTTCACCCATCGCAACTGGTTTAATGTGTAATAAAAATCGTCAAGTAACATTTTTATCATGTTAGACGGCTTAATTATCAAGTGGGCGGTGTCATGCTAGACCATGACACCGCCTAAGTAGGCGTTGATTACTATGAAGGTTGAAGGTTAGTAAAAACTCGATGACCAATCGAGGCGTCTATGAGCTACTGCTCTTTAAAATACCTACACATTAAAACGAGATCTAAAACCACCGTCATGATAATTTATTTTTTATCATCGAACACGTTAGTCATTCTTCGTGGTATTTTAACAAAACATGCTAGGTTCAAGGGCGTTATCGGAAGTTGCGTTTCAAATAAACGAAACATTCTTGTTTGAGGAAAAGGACCGCTATCTATCGGTGAATCTTGTATTGTAAACTTTAAGTTGATATTTTTGAGAGTTCATAACACTCACGCCTATATCCTCGAAGGCGTAGGCAGAGGTGCTAGCACCCACATTTCGTCAGTTTATGTTAAAGTCCCAATTTAATAGGTGGCGTGATGCTATTGCATATTATATTTAAAAAAAAAACAGTTTACTCAAGGTTGATTTAGACCAAACGAACATAGAGCTAAAGCTAGAACAAGAGCATTCTTTTTTTTTTCATACAACTTAGGTGGCAGACAAGCACACGGCCCACCTGATGGAAAGTGGTTACCATGTCCTATGAAAGTGGAGTCACATCCGTGCTGCCGACCCTGTAAGAACAGAGATTTTGTGCCGTCAGTGTAGAGGACAAAGCAGGTCAAGCCTTTGGTCATCCCACTGACAGCACAAAAACTCTCCAGTGAGCTCTGGCTACCCTACTCACCGCCAGGAACACAACACGAAGTTATTATAACCGCGGTATTCTGTAGGGCGGAGGTACTTCCCCAGTCGGACTGCTCAATTGGGCGGAAATACCGCCGTGTCCTACCTTCTTAATACTTTAGTGTAAACGAAATCTTGTTTCCAAAGAAAGAACAACGAACCAATGTTTTGAACTGAAAACTGTTAACACTAAAAGAATTTGACGGATAGGGGACAGAATGAGCATTTGAAGCGTCGGTAGCTTAGTTGTTAAGGGGTCAACTTACGATCGAGTGGTGCCGGGTTCGATTGAGTTGATTCGATCAAGTACCAAGCGGTTCGGTGACTCTTTCCTCTGTAGCACCATTAAGGCCTGGAATTCATTACCAGCTCACGTGTTTCCTTCTTCCTACAGTCCCGGGTCCTTTAAGCGGGGCGTGAAAAAGCATATGTTGAGGCCGTCAAGCTGAGTGTCACCATTGTCACATGGTATATGTAAGTAATGGTGACCCTCTTTTCTGAGACTTTGCTTTCATCTTACCATCAGGCAAGGCGAAGTCTAATTAACGTGTTCCATATAAATAAAAAAAATACAAATATTTACATTAAGCGGGAATCGAACCCGCGCCTCCTGTGTAGCAATCGAACTTTCTACCGCTTAGCTACAGAATGATTAATATATGGGACTGACTCGCATTTTGACGTATATTTATATTTATGTAGGTCAATTCCATATAATAATCATTCTATTCTATTCTACAAATATGTTGCCACTTGTCTAGAGAGGCAGTGAATTTTTTTTTATTTTAGTATTTAAAATTTTTGCACAATCAGACAAAGATTGTACAAAGGCGGACTTTTATTTTTTTTTTTTTTTTTTTACGTGCGCAAAATCCCCACGGATACCTCCCCACCGGAGCCGGTGGAGGAGGTTATGTCGGACTCGAACCGACCAAAACGCACGCCGCCTGTGGGTCGTTTCGGTTGCCGAAGGTGAGGTTGACAGGCATATCCCTCGCACCCCGGCCGACCCAGGGCCATCTCTCACGATCTGGCCCTCTTCTCGGGTGTGGGGACCACAGAGTCCCCAACTCATCCCCGGAAACGGGGAGGCGCGCCACGCGCGCCGCCGCCGCGGCCTGCTTCTGCAAGGGTGACAGGCGGCTTCACCTGTCACCCCCAGGCCGGCGCTCATGGGGGGCGGAGGTCGTTCATCGACCTCCGACGCCCGAGTTGCCTTCGTGCGCGGGCAGCTTGTCTAGCGATCCTTCGTCGCTCCCGCTGCCGCTCCCGCCCCGCCTCCTCCTTCACGAGCATTACTTGCTCGCAGAAGGAGGCGCCGGCCGCCCACGCATCCGCGCAGCGAACCATCGCCGCGAGCAAGGTGGAGAGCGTGAGAACCCTCACTCCCAGGGCCGCCACAAGCTCCCGCCTCGGCGTCTCCCACGCCGGACACTCGGTGAGCGTGTGCGGACCTGAGTCCTCGCTCGCGTCGCAGTGATGGCACTCGGACGTTGGCTCTTTCTGCATCCGACGCAGATACTTTCCGAAGCATCCGTGCTCGGTGATCATCTGCGTCAGACGGTACGAGAGGCTGCCGTGTGGCCTCTCTAGCCACTCCCCCATGATGGGTCTTACCGCCGTTACTACGGCGTGCCCTGCGCTTGGTTGCCCAAGTCGTCTCTCCCATTCTGCCACCATTTCCCTGTGGAGCCGGGATCTCACGGCCCGAATTTCTTCGGGCTCGGGATCGTGACCCCGCTCCCGCGCCGCCCTTCGGAACCTGTATAGCGCCGAAAGGCATCTCGCTTCCAGGATCCATGGTGGCGATCCGGCGAGGAGACTCGCCGCGTTGAATGATATCGTGCGGTACCCCCTTATGATGCGGCACGCCAACTTCCGCTGCGGACGCTGCAGCAGAAGCATGTGCCGATCACTCAGGGTGTCCGCCCACACGGGACACCCGTAAGGCGGACTTAATGCCACAGGCATTTTCTACCAGTCAACCTTAGGGTGATGCAGAGATATTTATATTAAAAGTTAAGGTGCACGAAGTGTTGTGGTGATAGTTTTCTCAGTTTGGTACACAAATAATTTTATATAATAAAAAGTTAATACATTAATTAAAAATAACTAAATAACAATATATACAGATACCTATAAATATTTATTGCCAGGTCGGCCGCGTGGCCGTTAGACTGGTAAAAGTAGACGCTGGACTTCGAGATCCGAGGTACACATACAAGAAGGATGACTGATTTATAGACAAAGGTAGTCTTTATGAAATATTTCGATATACATTGCGCGTTGTAGTTCGATGCAAGTTCACTTTCTTAGGACTAATAACCTGGGACAGAGATGTTTATTAATTGCCGAATAATTTAGTTACTAAGATAATGAGTTAAATGATTACACCTAAACCAATTAAAGTTGTGACCTTCACAGAAAAATAAAAAAAAACGCAAGTCAAAAATGTTAATCCACAGCCAATTCGTATATTAACTCTGAATTCTGCCAGTGAAAATCTTTATGGTGCGGCATGAAAAGAGGTGCCGAATTGCATACATTTTAGTTCTAGATGAAATCGTTTACACCCTAAAGGTGTCCCCTCACCAGCATGTGTTGTTCTGCATAGGAAAGGAAAGAGCCTAATGGGAAAAATCTTATCGAGGCACTAGTCACGGTACAAGTGATAAATTACTGACAAGACGACAACATCTCTACGCAACTGCAAATATTTGCAGGTGCTTTTGACCTGCATCTGAGGCTTTCACTTCCGAGCCCTGGGTCCCTTACGGCTTCTCCTCCTTTTGATTTGGCTTATATAACTGTTATGCGAGGAACTACTGACAGATCTAACGCCGAGAGGAAATCGGTGCTAGATTTGAGTTGCATGTGCTGTTTGCTTGACCTCGTAGATCGTAGCGGGTTCTCACATACTCTCAAATGCGGATATGAAAATAGTATTTAAATGTCTTTAATTGCACCTTGTTGTTTCAATAGGCTTATTGCCAACAATTACTAACTGATTCTTCAATAGGTTTATTAACCTGTGATGTTCTTATGCCGGAACCCCTCTTAAGAGAACCACACCGGCTATAATAACCATTGTTTTAATTACTTACCAGTGAGATATTATTGGCTCAAGATCCAATGTCATTATCCTGGCGAGTTGCGGAGCGGCCAAGCGTGGAGCCCTCCGCCGCGGTTCGCTTACTCGGTCAGCCACCTCGAGCGAAGACGCCGGCAAGCGATACTGGCGTGGTAATGGCTCTTTCATGAATGAGGATTCGGTGATTAAGTTTTCAAGTATATTTTTAAGTAAGCTTACGCGTAATTTTTTATTCTAGTGGTTAAATAATTATATAGATACATATATATAATCACGCTTTTATCTCCGGAGGGTTAGGTAGAGGTAATTAACACTCACATATCACCAATCATTGAATTCGGTAATAGGGGGTGAGCTTATTCCCGTCTCCCGGGCAATATTATTGCCTCAAACCATGCATCCGAGGCTGTGTCTGGGCTGTAGGTAAATATCTGTCTGATGTTGAACAGCCCTATCCCTTAGTCGCCTTCATGCGGTATCATAGAAGGCGACTGGGAAGAGATGGGGTGGTCCAAGGTCTACTCTGCCGGGAACTACGCGGTAATTGAGTAATAAAAATATGTAAAATAATGTTAATTATTTCTTAAGAGATATTTTTGAAGACATTTTCTTCTAGATTTTTGTCTGTCGCTTGTTATGTGTATCTTGTCGTCAATTTTATTTTATAGTTCATAGTGCCTCAAAAATTAGGCACATAACACAGGAGCAATAGAAGAGTAGATTTACATTCATTGTCGACACAGTGACGGATATAAATAGTTATTCTACATGTGTTTCTTCAATAACGACAGTGTTATCTTTAGAAGATTCTATAAGAACCTATTTCTCTTTAAAAATATTTCATGAGAAATTCTTTTTGCCTTTGCAATTAGTTTAAAAAGCGATTATTGTAGGTGTGTTATTTGATAGTGTCTTCTTTTGAAGAAAACTCCCTACATCCGAGCTCCAATTCCGGTTGCATCCAAAACATACCAGCACTCTGGAGCCTGGGCGCCGCTGTCTTACGCTTCCTTTTTTATGAATTGCTTTCTACCATTCTGCTGAGCCACGAGATTGTTTGCTTCCTAGAATTATTATTAAATTAATTCTAATTACGTTAAAACAGTACAGTTAAAGCAATCTAGTGATATAATTAATCAACATGATACCTTCAACATAATCATTTCTTAAACTACAGTTGTAAATAATAATTAAATTTGATTGACGTGCAATAATAAGAACATCTATTATTTTTTTATTGTCAGAATTTAAAAATAACTTTACTTCATTTTACATTGAACTCATTATATTTTTTGGTTTTTCCAAAATTTTAAATACAAGTTACAACATACACATTATGTCTAATTGCAAGTGGTTAAGCAGCTTAGGCCATTACAACACCACTTTTGTGTCATTATGAATCACAATATAGAAAGCAGAGTCAAGTATAAAGAGAAAAATGAGATAAAAAATGAAAATAAGAGAAATGCAAACTCACGAGGTGAAACTTTTTTATATAGCACTCATTATGTGGCAGATAGGCACGCGGTCCACCTGATGGAAAGTGGTTACCGTGGCCTATTGATGTGTGTCACGTCACACTCAAGCTGCTGACTCTGTATGAACAGAGAATTTCTGTGCCGTCAGTGCAGAAGACAAAGTAGGCTAAGTCTGTAGTCTTGTCTACCCGACTCACCGCCTGCTGCAGGGAACACAACATGAGGTTATTGTAGCCGCAGTATTCGATTAGGGCGGAGGTACTTCCCCAGTTGACTGCTCAATTGGGATAGGAATATCGTCGTGTCTTTCGCAATCTCGTCATTTCAATCATATATAACTCTGCTACTTAAAGTCTAAATGAGAGAAATGCAGGTCCCCATTTGAGTTAGTCCTTTTCTATAATTTGACAGTACCTGGATTGAATTTAAGGGCATAAAATAGTTTAAGCGGGCTTCACAGCGCATTATGCATAATTATTTTTGGTTAACCTTCAAGCGCGGAGCCCTCAAACAACCCCAGTTACCTGTAATAAAAAAGGTATTCAATTAATTATGGTTAAATTACAGCAACCGAACCTATCTTGTCCTTCCCTAGAGAATTGAAACTTGAGCTTGATGATTATATTCATTGTCTTGTACAATTGTGCATACAATTAAATATTTTAAGCGCTTCCTTCTAGAACAAGTTCAATGAAATTAACCTCCGTAGGTATAGAGATTTATGACTTATATAAAATATAGGGTATAGTTTATTTCCTTTTAAAAAATGCACAAAAATGACTTCGTCTGCATGAAACTTATTTTATATTAACCATTCAAAAAAATATGTGGGTAGATTTATATTTTTGTCTCATGCATCGTTAATACAAAGGTACACATCACAGTTTCATGCGAATTTCACTCGTGAGAACTCATGGTCTTCTCATCCATGATACGTAGTATAGAAGTGTTAAGATTACTTAATGACAGAATTGCCAGTTCTCGCGATGATTGCGCAATTAGCCTTGTTTTCCACTATAGCGTATAGGTGAGGAGACGAGAGATGTTTTGTACCTTCTACCCTTGTTTCTTTCTTTCTATATCCCGTCTACGATATTTAAAAAGAAAGTACAGTAGCTAAACGTATGTTCAGCGTGGATGTAAGCCCATGTACCGATAGTCTGGGCGAGATATTTGTGCAGCACCGCGATTCCTTCTCATTAAATAGTGTCAGGTCTCGATTAACATAAAAAAAGCAGCAAACGGTAGGATGCGCTATTGTATAAGTGGACTTTTACCCTCTTGCATTACGCCTGCCAACGATACGGAAGAGGCGACCACGAAGCATTCAGCCATGTCTTTTCTGTGTAACTTATGGAGTGTGGTAATCAGTGTGGTGACGAAGAAAGAATACAAGTATCACCACCCCTCATCCGACGGGTGTCGTAAGAGGCGACTAACCGTCTGACCAGCGTGGAAACAGTAGGACAAATCCTCCCAACTTGATTACGAAGTGTAAAATATCCTATCGTACAAATAATATCGTATAAATATAAATATATAAGTATTGTAGAAAGCTGCGGTAGCCTAGTGGTATAGGTACTGGACTGCTGAGACGAGGTTCCGGGTTCGATCCCAGGTTTTACCATGGCACACACCATTGACTTCTCGATGCTTTTCGAAGTTATGTGTGTATTTATCGCAGGTTTATAAGTGCCCGGTTAATGGCAATAGGCTCGCCATCTATTACATTGGGACCTAAACATAAACTGGTGAAATGTAGATGCTAGCACCCCTTCGGGGATATAGGCGTGAGTTTATGTTATGTTATGTACATTTTATTTGACAACTTTTAAAGCGCAGATGTTTGATGCCTTAAGCTCACCTTTCCCCCATATTTTCAGGCCTTCTCAATACACCTTTTTTTATACCACTTAGGTGGCAGACAAGCACACGGCCCACCTGATGGAAAGTGGTTACCGTGGCCTATGGACGTTTGTAACACCAGAGGAGTCACAATCGCGCTGCCAACCCTGTAAGTACAGAGTTTCTGTGCCATCAGTGTAGAAGACAAAGCGGGTCAAGCCTTTAGTCTTCCCACGGGAACACAACACGAAGTTATTATAGACGCGGTATTCTGTAGGGCGGAGGTACTTCCCCAGTCGGACTGCTCAATTGGGCGGAAATACCGCCGTGTCCTACCTCCAGATCTGTTTCCGTCTTCCTACAGTCCCGGGTCTCAGAAAATCTGTGCTTAGGTACAGAGTCGGCAGCGCGAGTGTTACTATTCTGGTGTTACACTCGTCCATAGGCCAAGGTAACAACTTTCTATCAGGAGCCGTGTGCTTAAGGATTTAAATCCTTGCCTACTCCGCTCGTCACATTCACATATCACGTCTCTAATTCGCTAGAAACAGGTCCTCATTATATTTTATTAAATGAGGTATTTATATCTCTATAGACCGTCATATTCCACATATTTTTTAAATCAAAATAGGACGTTTTGGAGTGTGTTTTATACTTATCATCGGTCGTGGCTGGCTGGTCGCCACGCTCGGCGGACCATGCCGGACTCAACAGGTGCAATACTTGGTTAGCTGCTTCATAATTGGTCGTTACTTATTTCTTGGCGTTTGACCTTAAAGCCCTCGGTAGTGTGATGGAAGTAATTGTTTTATGACATGTTTATGAGTTAGACAAGTGGAGTAATAATGTGCAGTCGGTGTGGTTTTAGAAAGTGGATGAATGAAAGTTGTTATGATGAAAAGAAAAATGTGTAACAATGACAAAATTTACTTTTACATCTTCAATCTATATATGGAAAGTTTGTTACTTATGACAATCATTTATATAACATAACAAACTCACGGCTATATCCCCGAAGGGGTAGGCAGAGGTACTAGCACCCATATTTCGCCAGTTTATGGTTAGGTCCCAATGTAATAAGTGGCGAGCCTATTGCCATTAACCGGGCACTTATAAACCTGCGACAAACATTTATTCAACAAGCATTTGTTCTTTAGATTATAGTCGTTTTCTTTAAAAAGAAGTACCTAAGTAGAATCGACCGACAAAGATGCTGAACACTATAAAATACTAAGTGATTTTCAAAACTTCAGAGAAAAAGCAAAGGTATATTTTATTTCCTTCATTATTTTATGAGTAATTATGATGTACAGTACTTATTTCGATCAATCCAACAGTGAACTGTTTCAAAAATAGACTTGACAAACATTTAAATAATTAAGAACACAAGTGCAGTGATATACACGTATCAGCCCGTAGAGCTGCTAGTGTATCAAATAATAATAATAATCAAATTAGATTGATTGAATGAAACATTTAGTAACTATTCAAATCGATTTGAATAGGAAAATTGTTGAATCAGTTCAGGCGAGATTCGAACCCGCGATCTTTCCCTTACAGGGGGAACGCTCTGACTGACACCTGAGCCAGCGAACCTCGCCTAAAGCTATCCAAATTTTCCTATATATATTCGTCTGAGGATGACCCGGCGCGGCGGCGGCGGCGGCTGAATTTGAATTCCGCCTGAACTGATTCAAAATTTTTCCTATCTAAATCGGTTCTAATTGTGTGTATATTTGCATTGGTCTGAGTGTTTCTATGTATAATATGTATGCATTTACAAAAAAAAAGTATCTAAGTATGTTTATCCGTATTCTAGATTCCATAACACAAGCTAGTTAAGCTATGTTTACCATGGGTCTAGATAGCGTTGTGTAGAAAGTCGTGGAATATTTATTTATTTATTTATTTAGCTTTTATAAGAGCGACTGTCAACGATGACCGACCCACCAACCCCAAGATCCATGGGCAGGTGCAGGCTAACTTGCAGGCTAACAAGTCCTAAGAAAATTTCGTCCAGTAGTTCATATGATGTGGTTATTTCACACCTACTTGCATCTATAACGAGAGTATGACGCTGCACCTCTATGGTGGGCGAATATAATCCATTAGTCAGATGAACACCCACTCACGACATCACTCCAATCTCTCATGTGTCATCCAATTTAATCCTGGTGTTACATTACCTTTTTAATGAAAATATATGTATTTATAACGCTTACCGTGTCTAGTCCTAGATATCTTTTTTTTTATACCACTTATCTAGTAGACAAGCGCACGGGGCTCACCTGATGGAAAGTGGTTTCCGTGGCCTAGAGACGTGTGTAACGCCAGAGAAGCCACACTCGCGCTGCCAATCCTGTAAGCACAGAGTTTCTGTGCCGTCAGTGTAGAGGACAAAGCAGCCTTTAGTCATCCCACAAACAGCACTAATTCTCAAGTGAGTATCTCAATCTTGAGTTTCTAATCAGCTCTTTTTTAACCTGCCTCTTGTTTAATTGTTTCTGGGTTCGTATTCCCATTACTACTACTACCAGGTAATGATCCAGTAAACACTCAATAGTAGCACTTAAAAAGTCTCAAATAAAATTGTCGAGAGAAAAGCAATCACAAATGTGGAAAGAATATCCCTCTGCTCTTGCCTATAAGAGCACTGTGAATAACCCGAAATTAATCTGAACTAAATTGGAGGAGTTAAAAAAATTACTCATAGTAAGATGAACTATTCTTTTGAAATCCCGGCAATACTTAAGATTAAATCGAGTCTTGAATGGTCTACTTTATCTCCTGACCACCAACATCAAAAAACTATCACCACAACGATATCAGATATAATGTCTGCGGCACAGCTAGCAACAAGAAATATCACATCATGTCACAAATTATACCAGTATTTCAAAGGGATAAGTAGAGCTCTATCATTGCCCACTTTATGTGTAGAACACATTTCTGTACCAGTTGGCTAAATTTGACTTAATGTGTTAGTTTCTCTCTGTAGCATACGTTTCACAACTACTGAACTTACCTAAGTTTTGAATTAGTAAGTCAGGAATAAAAGTATTAATGTGAAGATGCTTCGGTTTTGAAAAGCTATGTTCCTCTTTCACTGTCGCTAAAGCTGAAATCTGACAGTACACTCGAGTGATTACTCACGCAGGTGAATGCCTCATTTTTCTTTCGTTCCATGTTTAAAAAACATATCCGTCTGATATTACCTTTACTGGATTCCGTGAAGAGCCTATGTAAACCTGGATTACATGGATCGATAGTTTTTGGCGATTAGACTCAAGCGATTTAAAAAATCATATTGGGTGCCGAAATAAATAGGCAATAAAGCAAAATTAAGTATAGACCAATAATTAAGATTATTTCAGACGTATTCACAAGCTACATTTTTATAGACTAGTAACCAAAATTACTGTTATTCCCGCAAACTCAGATAAGCAAAATTGCTAGTATTGGGGGTGGGTTCAGGTCGATAGTGTAATGGCCAGGATTCGAGATCGGGATCATAACCACTAAGCTAACAACCGAAATGTACCTGCACGTTGACAACCTGGAGTCGATCGGTCGATTTTAAAGTTTCTGTGCGTGTATAAGCACCTGTGAGCTAGATGCTAGACTAAACTAATTCAGTAACTGTAGTATTCTCTAAATGCTGTCTTCAAGTGAGACTTCTGTATAAAAAACATCAACAGCTATGGCGAAACCAACAAGATATCAGCATAAGTAGGTAATCAAACATTTCTCCATTAGAATATTTTCTAGAAGAAAATCAATAATTACCACGACGCTGACCACAATTGCAGGTATATCTAGTCAATGTAGTTTGTGCTTAAATAGAATGATTCTTACACCGAAATGTAATAATTATATCGACTTTCTATATTCATGTAAAAAAAGAGTTATTTTCAGTTCGATTAAGATATAGAAAAAAATATTTGGTTCAGGTTATTTTTAGATGTATGGAGCACCATTAAGACCATCGGGGACTAACCAACGTCATCTCTAGGTCGCTGTTGATTAACGAATGAGGTCAGACAGTAGTCGCACCTGAAAAAACCAACATACGAATAAAAACATTATAATTTGTATAGCATTTGTAAGAATTTTGCTGTATGTCCTTTTTCATGATTACGCATCCGGTCTCTTCGCCCCTCCTCTACCCCCTCATCATTGAAATGATTGCATGAAAAAATTTCATGTAACAGTGGCTGAGCCTATTCCCGTCTTCCGGGCACTATTGTTGACTCAAGCCATGTATCTGAGACTGAGTCTGGGCTGTATATATCTGTCTGATGTTAAACATTCCTATTCCTTAGTCACACACAGTGCACGACACCGCATGGGAAGAGATGGGGTGGTCCAAATTCTACTATTACGGAAACTACGCGACTTAAACCCAACTTAAAATTATTAACATTTTTATGTATATTCTTCGAAATTTCCGTCGTTTATGAATCGATTATTTTGTTGTAAAAATAGAGTAGAATTCTAGCAATGGACTAATGTGGTATTGTTAGTCTTCCGCAGGTTACAGGCTATATAAAGTGTCACGGGAATCTAATGTGGCGCCCTCCAGCGGTCTTAAAGTACTGTGTTAAAAATAAATGTCAGATAAGTATATCGTGTTTAATATTAATTGAAAGGGCTTAATTAGCACATTTCAAATATAGATAAATTATACATATTATTCGCCCTAAGATGATATAAACAAAAAACAAAGTTTAAAACTAAAACCCAACTGAAAAATAACGTTATGAAAAGTATTAAACAATGTACTTAGTATGACAAATCAATACAATACTAGGGAAAAGTGGCATACGACCACGGCTATCGTTCATATTTTTTTGTTTAATACTTTTTATAGCGTGATTTTTCAGTAGTCGGGTTTTAGTTATTGACTGATTGATTGATAAATTTATTTTATTCTATAAACGTATTGCCACTTGCTTAACTGAGTTGCCCTTGTAACGCTTCGGTGTGCACCACAGCCATGTTAATACAACGCAGCACGTGGTGCGCGCTCGTTAGGGCCTAGTAATGAGCGCCTATATTTACGATCCCGCCTAATACCACACGTCTTACCCCCCATAATTTACACCGCTACTATCGATTACTTTGCATAATCGATATATCGATTTGAAGAGTTGCCCCAGAGATAATAGATACTTGATAATAACACGATGTAGGTGCAGTACAGTCAATATGTTTAGTTATTGTTCCGCAATGTAGGTACCGGCCACTAGCTTTACCGTCCATCTTTCCTTCACGAGCGTGCGGCCGGGGGCGACAGGTGGGCAAGATATGGACTTCGTGGTTCTTACACTCTTTGTTCTTTTTGTTATATGCCAGGAATCCCACCTCTCTGCCGAAAAACTGTGGAGAAGGTCATGTCAGACTTGAACCAACTAAAACGCGCGCAGTCTGTGGGTTGTTGTTGATTACCTGCAGTGAGGTTGGAAGAACCAAGGGAAACTCTCTCAAAACTAAAGATGGCCCTAGATCAACCGGGTTTTCGGGAAAGATATCTTAGGTTATTCATACATTCATACCCTAATATCTGAAGACCCAAAACGGCGTGTGGTCTTAGACGGTTCGAGTCCGACATAACCACCCACTTCGGCCGTCAGAGGTGCTATCCGAGGTATTTTCCCACTTTAAAAAAAGTACCTACCTACCTAGAGTGTAATATAAAACGAAGGGGTTTTTTGGAGCTCACCAAGATCTTTGAACTGATTGACGTATGAGATTCTACCTACGGCTTTCTTCTCGAAGTTGGACCGCAGACGGCATCTGTCTCTATAATTAGGCTTATTATAGTAACTGATGCTGCTGCTGATATTAATACAATAGGTCTGAGCTGTGCCGGTTCGGATTTACCTGGCTTAAACGCGTTAATTCCTGTAAATATTATTAACGCGAAAGTTTATTAGTTAGATGATTTCATTTTTCGGAAACCCCCCTCCCTTAACTGACATTGTGTGAGATTCGACTCGATATGCTGTGATTATTTCTCGAACTCTGCCCTAAAATAAATGATGAAACCTTCTTTCTATTAATGGTTATTTGATCTGTCAATGATCTAGCGGCCATCGTTTGACTGCAAGTTGCAATCAGGTACGAACTAGGTAATTGATTGTCAAGCCCCCTAAAATCAAACCACACGTCCTGATCGACCACCTGAATCTCGTGCGGGGCGGACACACGGAAACAAATTTACTGGCGTGGCTAACGTGGCTCTGGTAAAATTTCTTGAAAAACTTAACATTGGCGTCTCGCCATCAATCATTTTATAAACTACTACGGGAATTGATGCTAAAAGCACAGAGCCATTAATCAAGAATTGAATTGAACTAGGTAATTTTCAGTACTCTAGTTAAATTTCATAAAGCTTGTTTGTAGCTCATAAAATTCAGATATTAATTCTGTATAAATATCAGTTAATTATTGTTTCAATCAAAGATGATTTGATGACCTCTGAGTATCCAAGTACTCTTGGATTTACTCTCAAGATTATCTAAACAAGAAATGATAGCTGCTTTTATTTTAACCTGCCTCTTTAAATGCACAGATATTGAGATAGAGAACATCCATAAAAGTGTGATTGAAGATTTGAAAGGGTTTTAATCGGGATTTAATTAAATTTTTAAAGAGATTGGAAAAAGTCAACATCTACGCCGGGGCATGAAACATTCAATGGTGTTTCAATCACTTTAATCATAATTTTTAGATTATTGCGCAGTATCAATCGAATGAAATTTTGAATGATAACTTTTTCAAGAGTTCAAGTACCAGCCTGAATTGTTTCCAGCCCAAATTTATTTTTGATTTCCATTTCCAAATTTATTTAAATTTGTCACACAGTAGCTTAACAAATTCTAATTTTGATCTAAAACTTTTTGAATAAAAAAAATAGATTATGAAATACATTAATGTATAGAATACCTACATAAAATAATTTAGTACGTATTATGGAATAGTACTACTTTATTATTTTATTTATTTATTTTATTTTAATTCTTTATTGCACACACACACAGTACAGCGATCATAAATAAAACATTTCAAAGAAAATGTACAAAGGCGAGCTTAACTCAAAATGAGTTCTCTCCCAGCAAACCTTTGAGTAGCAGAGAAGCATATACTAATGAAGGGGGATGTGAAGTATACATTACAAAAAAAAGAACAGATAAACAAAGAAAGAAAATAAAAATAAAGATACAAATTTATAAATATTTATAAAATAATAGTTATAAAACACCAACAAGATCTATTTCTTCTTAACAAATAGCACAAGTAAAACGCTCCTCGTAGAACATTTACTATTAAAACGTCTTGTTTACGTTATCTTTTAGCATATAGGACCACCAAGGTAACATCCCGGGCCCATGAATATTACCTTCAGATTAGTAGTTAATTACACTGTGTACTCTATAAACTGTAATCTGTGAGCAAAAAGCCGCCAGTTATTATAGTGTTAATCGCTTGGGTGTGTACACTAGCAGGTGTGTACTCGAACAGATCAAAGGTCCTGAATCGAAAGGTTATTTTGATCGTTAACTACAAATAATAAATATTCTATAACGTTCTACACAATGCTATCTAGACCTATGGTAAGCACAGCTTAACTAACATGTGTTATGGAATATCTATCTAAAACAAACTTAAATACTTTTTTTTAGTAAATACATACCTACATATTAAACATAAAAACACCTAGATCAAATAAATATGATGCTATGAACTTTTAATAAATTAGTTGGAAAACAATGGGAAAAAGTTGTTTTGAACAAAAGTTCACGTCGATTAATATATAAAAAAAAATTAATCGGTTCAGGCGGTATTCAAACCCGCAATCTTTACCTTATAGTGGGTACACTCTGACCACTATGCCACAGAACCTTCACTGAATCCCAATTCTTTTTTACATTAATCCATCTTACGGCGTCGGAGGGAGCCATCTATAGATGTTCTATGGCTTAGTGATCTGTAAGGAAAAGATCGCGGGTTCGGATCCCACCTGAACCAATTTCTTTTTTCTATATCTTAATCGATTTGAATAGTTAGCATACTAAATGGTTTAAAATTTCATTCATAAGTTCACGACTTCTTGAAGTGAATCGAATATCCTCAAATGATCATGCAAAAATTCTAAATTAATATTTATATTGCAGGTACTATATATTATTAGGAATCATATCACATTATTTTATATCAAACCAGTTATATTTAGGTCATTTTATATATTAATATATTGTATATACTGTAACTATAATAACCGCGGTAGCTTAGTGGTATGGGTAATGGACTGCTGAGACGAGATCTCGGGTTCGATCCCAGGTTTTACCATGGCACACACCAATGACTTTTCGATGCTTTTCGAAGTTGTCTGTGTATTTATCGCAGGTTTATAAGTGCCCGGTTAATGGCAATAGGCTCGCCACCTATTACATTGGGACCTAAACATAAACTGGCGAAATGTGGGTGCTAGCACCTCTGCCTACCCCTTCGGGGATATATTTTTTTTTATTTATTGAAAGGTTTAAATTTTATTAATAAACAAATCAAGAAATAATTTATAAATATGAAATACAATAAAAATAAAATAACTATTATACAACTTATAGCTAAGAATAGGGCACGGCGGTATTTATTTATTTATTATTATTTACAAACAATACAAGCTAACATTTCCGCCCAATTGAGCAGTCCGACCGGAGAAGTACCTCCGCCCTGCAGTATACCGCGGCCATAATAACTTCGTGTTGTGTTCCCAGCGGTGAGTAGGGTAGCCAGAGCTCACTGGATAATTTGTGCTGCCAGTGGGAAGACTAAAGGCTTGTCCTGCACTGACGGCACAGACACTCTGCGCTTACAGGGTCGGCAGCACGAGTGTGGCTACTCTAGTGTCACACACGTCCATAGGCCACGGTAACTACTTTCCATCAGACCTAAGTGGTTTAAAAAGTACATATTACTCTATATTTAAATCATCGGTCATCTCGTTTGTCTTGATTGGTTGGACTGTTGTCACATTTTATAGGCAATTAGACCTAGGTCGTATTGCCAATTAGCCGCCCTTACGCAGATTTTTCCAAGCGATTACAATGTGGGGTTCTTCAAGAGGGCATCAGGGGGTTCGTACAGGGTGGCTAGCATGACTATAATATATTTAATATTTATGATAATGTTTTCAAACTATACATATATAAATAACATTTTCATCGACATTTTCTATATAGGACACGCCAATTTAATTTCACCTCATATATAGGTTCGATGACTCAGTTGTCAGAACATTCCCCCTGTAGGAATGATCGTGGGTTCCTGCCTGAACTGACGCAATTTTTCCTATCTTAATGGAGCCTATTTATTGAATTTTATACTTTATGCACATTCTATTGTACAAAGGCGTACTTAATACCAAAGGCATTATCTGACAGTCTACGTTAGGGTGATGCAGAGATGCATTGAGGTAGGTGCAGGCAGACTAATGAACTACGAGTATTAACCATAATATGTGATAATATGTCTATATGTTATTCCATACTGTTAATTACCCTGTACCTAGTTTTATCCTTATAAACGTGATCGAGTAATAAACATCTAAACATCTTCGCAGATTTTCACATTTACAATATCAATAGGATAGTACACAGTTGATAGGACAGGACTATCTATCAGTCCGTCAAAAGATAACTATCTTACTCAAGGGTCATCTCTAAATTATGTTGGTATGGGTTAATTATCACTGCAAATATATTCAGTCTACAAATATATTGGCTGATAAGTAATTACACTAAGCGTTCGCACCGGTACCTGCCAGAGTATTCCGATAACTTTATACTGCCTAGAGGCGCAAAAATCATTAATCTGAATAATGCGAATATACATCCTTTGTCGGAAGTATATATTTACTGTTTGATTGCGTGTGAAGTTAGCTACGTTTGATTTATACAGTGGCGGGCAATATAACGGGTTTTGTAATTAATTAAGAATATGCAATGATATGAAGTATGGCACGCAGTCCAGCCAGCTGACAAATTAGCTATTGGTATCAAAGGGTGCCGTCTTGAGAATGTTAACATATTGAGACCTTTTGTGTGCCTCGAAAAGCGGTCCATCCTCGTGGCCAAACTTAGTACCAGTCTAATAAAGTGCGTTAAACCTTAGGGCCCCGTTTTCACATCTTTCTCTTCATCTAAGCATTAATCCCAGTCGCATTCGAAGCTGTCACCTCGGAGTCTAGGATCCACTTTATCAGTCTAACTCCGGATTTCACGAAACTTCGATATATTCCGTGAAGCAACTGCTATCTGACCTACAGAATCTAAAGGCTATATTAAAGCATTGTAGCTAGACGAATTGTTTGATTTTTTTAGGTTTCAACTACCTGTAACGACCGCCATAGATGTTGGTATGGCAATCGGAACTGATGGCTTAGCGTGCTCTCCGAGGCACGACCAGACAAATACAAATACCCATATTCATGCATACAAGTATTTGCACTGAGCAGGGATCGAACCCGTGACTCCAGCGTAGTGGCCGCGTTCACTACCGCCACGCCACAGAGGCTGTCAAATGCTGTATATGAACATCTATAATATCTATGTGGCATTCGTTATATCATCTATATGGCTTCGTAAATAGTTAAAGCCCTAAAGAGTACAGATGTATATATTTCCTAGTTAAGTATCCGAATCGGGGTGCGGGTTGGGTAACCTCCACGTTGGCTTACCTGTTTCTTTTCCCTCTGGACCGCGGTCCTGGGGAACGGAAGCGGGGAGGCTGGTGCACCCTGGACGACGGTTAGTAGACTCTGACTCCAAGGAGAAGGAGCTCTGCTAGCCGTCGACAAATAACCCGACAAGCCCTTTTTAGGGCTAGCTGACCCTGAGGGGGTCGTGGTATGGCGGGTCTGCAAGACTCGCGGGAAGGGATTCGTAAAATCCCTTCCATCCCAAACAGCCCTTTTTAGGGCTAGCCGACCCAGGCCTTTTAAAGCCTGCGGTCCTGTCGCTCCCGGTTCCATGGGATCCAGGGACGGGCCGGCCTACTGCTCGCGCAGGGGCTGGCAGGCATTCGTGCCACCGTCGGTGTTGGGAGAGTTGGCTGCTCTCCTGCGTCGCGTAACCTTCAGGATATCGACAACGACCTGAGTGCTAGCCACACTTGGGAAGCCGGTATCCGGAAGGCCGCGGGGCTTGCCTTAATTGGCCGGCCCGCGACAAGGAAAAGTCTGAAAAACCCGACAGCGAAGTCGATTAAAACCTGTGGAAACCTGGGGAAATCCACAGTATTTACCCCGCTTCTCGGAATGAGCGTCACCCGGGAAGTGTATTTTAGTTCGTCTCCACTCGTGGGATTCAAATGGATACTAAAAACTTAACCAAAAAAACCAAACCATCACCAAGCGAAACAGTCTGCGCGGAGGTCACGCAGCACCAAGACGCGGAGGTCGCGTCCCAAGCAGGGACGGTGTCGGAAGACTTCGACACCGCCACTGAGAGGAGCAGGGCGAACAGCCCGGTGGGTCGCCGCTGTCGCCGATCCGTACACTCACCGGCCCCTTGGGCCTGCCTGGGTGGTCGACCTGGACGGGTCGGCGGCACTGGTTTACAACGCCGCTATGGGTGCCCCCCCCCCTGTTGTCGTGGCAAGGGAGCATGGCATCGTAGCGGCGCGTGTGGGGGAGATTGCGGTCGTGGCCGTCTATCTCACGCCGAGCCTACACCGACGCATAGGGGAGTACCGGCAGTCGCTGGAGCGAGGTAGGGCTCTGGAGAGCTGGGCCACTAATCACGGTCTAGTTCTCCAGAATCGCGGGGCCGAAGCCACGTTCGTGGCCGCGGAGCGCAGTTCGATTATCGACCTATCGTTCGCAGGCGCTTCGCTGTCGCACCGTGTGCGGGACTGGCGTGTTGTTGTGGGGGTGGAGACACTGGCGGATCACCGATACGTTCGGTTTGATGTCTCCCCCCCCGCGGGTGATGCGCCGGTCATACCGGCCCCACGCGAGCCACGCTGGGTGCTTGGGAGACTGAATCGGGAGGTCCTCCTGGAGGCCGCCATCGTACAGGCCTGGGCCATTGCGCCGGACAGGCCTGTCGATATCGACGATGAGGCGGAGTGGTTCCGGGAGGCCATGACTCGTGTCTGCGATGCGGGTATGCCTAGGGCACCACCCTATAGTCCGAGGCGTCGGGTCTACTGGTGGTCTGCGGAGATCGCGAGGCTACGGCAAGCCTGCGTGATCGCGCACCGCCGGTGGACCAGACTCCGTAGGAGGCGTAGCCGAACCGCAGATACGGAGCCCCGAGTGACGGAGCTTCATGTGGGATACAGGGAGGCCAGAGATGCCCTCCGAGCGGAGATTAAGCGGGCGAAAGCCGCGGCTTACAAGGAGCTCATGGAGACGCTGGAGCGGGACCCATGGGGGCGGCCTTACCTTATGGTAAGAGGAAAGCTGCGCCCCCGGGCCCCGCCGTTGACCCGGGTTCTCCAGCCAGCTCTGCTCGGTGGAGTGGTCGAGTCCCTGTTCCCGGCGCGAGCGGAACACGTTCCGCCGCAGATGACTCCGCCACCTCGGTCGCCTGTGGCGCCCAGTGTGGTAGTTGACGACGAAGTCCCCGAGGTCACTTGGGTGGAACTGGAGCTGGCGGTGCGAAGGCTTAGAGCCAAGAAGAGCACCGCCCCGGGACCCGACGGCATTCCAGGCCGCGCGTGGGTCCTAGCTCTGGGAGAAGACGGTCTCGAACCCCGACTGAGAGGGTTCCTCAGCGCATGCTTGGAGCGGGGCCAGTTTCCGAAGATGTGGAAGACGGGGAAACTGGTCCTCATCCGAAAGGAGGGTCGCCCGGCGGACGAACCGTCCGGCTACCGGCCCATTGTGTTGCTCGACGAGGTGGGCAAGCTCTTTGAAAGAGTTATTGCGAAGCGCCTCGTCGAGCACCTCTCTGTAGGGGGCCGGACCTGGCGGATGCCCAATATGGCTTCCGCCAGTGGCGGTCCACTGTGGATGCCATCATGCGCGTGAGGACTTTGGCGGAGGAGGCAGTTGCCCGGGGTGAGGTGACGTTGGCGGTGTCCTTGGACATCTCCAACGCGTTCAACACCTTGCCCTGGAGTTGCATCAGGGAGGCACTCGTGTACCACGGTGTGCCTCTCTACCTCCGCCGCATAGTCGGGGCGTACCTGACGGAGAGAGCCGTCATCTACCCAAGTGCGACCGGCGTCGGTCGGCGTGAGATGTCGTGCGGTGTTCCACAGGGATCGTTTCTCAGGCCGCTACTGTGGAACATTGGATACGACTGGGTGCTTCGCGGTGAGCTTGCGGACGGCGCCGCCGTCACGTGCTATGCGGATGACACGCTAGTGACGGCGAGCGGGGCTACACACCGCGAGGCGATCCTGAGGGCCACGACCGCGGTTGCTCAAGTCGTGGAACGGATCCGGCGGCTGGGCCTTGAGGTGGCTTTGCATAAATCCGAGGCCATGTTCTTTCATGGACCTCGGCGCACGCCACCACCTGGTTCCAGTCTCACGGTGGGAGGCACTCTCATCGGCATCAAGCCCCAGATGAAACATCTGGGGCTCGTGCTCGACGGCTGGTGGGACTTCGGGAAGCACTTCCGAAGTCTGGGCCCCAAATTGGCGGGCACAGCCAACGCTCTGGCGCGGCTACTGCCCAACCTGAGGGGCCCGGAGGACTCCTGCAGGAGACTCTACGCGGGTGTCGTGTGGTCCATGGCCCTGTACGGGTGTCCCGTGTGGGCGGACACCCTGAGTGATCGGCACATGCTACTGCTGCAGCGTCCGCAGCGGAAGTTGGCGTGCCGCATCATAAGGGGGTACCGCACGATATCATTCAACGCGGCGAGTCTCCTCGCCGGATCGCCACCATGGATCCTGGAGGCGGGATGCCTTTCGGCGCTATACCGGTTCCGAAGGGCGGCGCGGGAGCGGGGTCACGATCCCGAGCCCGAAGAAATTCGGGCCGTGAGATCCCGGCTCCACAGGGAAATGGTGGCGGAATGGGAGATACGACTTGGGCAACCAGGCGCAGGGCACGCCGTAGTAACGGCGGTAAGACCCATCATGGGGGAGTGGCTAGAGAGGCCACACGGCAGCCTCTCGTAACGTCTGACGCAGATGATCACCGAGCACGGATGCTTCGGAAAGTATCTGCGTCGGATGCACAAAGAGCCAACGTCCGAGTGCCATCACTGCGACGCGAGCGAGGACTCAGGTCCGCACACGCTCACCGAGTGTCCGGCGTGGGAGACGCCGAGGCGGGAGCTTGTGGCGGCCCTGGGAGTGAGGGTTCTCACGCTCTCCACCTTGCTCGCGGCGATGGTTCGCTGCGCGGATGCGTGGGCGGCCGGCGCCTCCTTCTGCGAGCAAGTAATGCTCGTGAAGGAGGAGGCGGGGCGGGAGCGGCAGCGGGAGCGACGAAGGATCGCAAGACAAGCTGCCCGCGTACGAAGGCAACTCGGGCGTCGGAGGTCGATGAACGACCTCCGCCCCCCATGAGCGCCGGCCTGGGGGTGACAGGTGAAGCCGCCTGTCACCCTGGCAGAAGCAGGCCGCGGCGGTGGCGCGCGTGGCGCGCCTCCCCGTTTCCGGGGACGAGTTGGGGACTCTGTGGTCCCCACACCCGAGAAGAGGGCCAGATCATGAGAGATGGCCCTGGGTCGGCCGGGGTGCGAGGGATATGCCTGTCAACCTCACCTTCGGCAACCAAAACGACCCACAGACGGCGTGCGTTTTAGTCGGTTCGAGTCCGACATAACCTCCTCCACCGGCTCCGGTGGGGAGGTATCCGTGGGGATTTTGCGCACGTAAAAAAAAAAAAAAAAGTATCCGAATTAAGTATGTGGGACTTTAATGGTCTATGAATAGTGTAATACCTACTTACGCCCATGCCTACCAGTTCGAGAATTTGCGTACATACATTATGTTCACACCTGTTCATTTCCGAAGAGGTAAGCAGAGCAGTATTAACACCTACATTTCGTCAACACTGATTTCGGTCCCACATAATACGGAGCGAACCTATTACCGGTAAACGGACACTTTGTCATGGACTTCATGCTTATTATCGGATGGAGAACACCCCTATCCCTTATACATATATTTGATCTAGGGATATATACCCGTCAGTATTGTACATAGGGATGTATAATGATTAGAAATGTTCACTTTAAATACAATTTCCTGATATACTTTATTTGTCCCCACTTTTGTTTCCTTTAGATACATTATAGTCTGGTACAGGCAAATACAATTCCATTTATAGGTACGGTAAGCTTCAGAGAAAAGGAACCCCCGCGGCGATATTCTTTAAGTATTGAGGGGGTCTGTTTTCTCTGACGCTGTGTGTACATATTTAAAAATAAATTGATATTTAATAATCAGAAAATTTCCATTTTGCACCTAAACAAATGTTTTCCACATAATATTACCACAATGTTTTAAATCGGTTACGGCAGAACATTATTGAGTCACCAATCACCAGAAATCTGTCGCAATATGGCGCCCGGCAGTCTTGTGCGTCGGCGTCGGCGCCTGCGCATGTTCTGTCACGTGGCTGGCGAAATATCAAGAAATGTATATCTGTAACTCGCTTTGAAATGTAAACACTAGACTCCTATTCTAGAACTTAGGTGATTTTTAAGCTTCACTCAAGTTTAGTTCTAGGATACTTCAGATTGTATTCCAGAAGTTTTGGAATACAGTCTCGACTTTAAAACACTACCTTTGAGTTCTGGTCCAGAACTTAAAGGTAGTTTTTAAGTCGAGATGATGATAGTATCGTTTTAGATTTTGGACCTCAATATTTCAATCATCATTTTTTCCAATCCAGTTGGAGTTAGCTTTTTAGTCTATTTGGGAAGCGGCTGAACTTTGAATGATTTCTCTATCTCTATCTATTAGTGATGTAGAGTGTATTGCATGGTACGAGTATTTACACCTTCTTCAACTGTTGGGGCGTATGGCGTCCTACCAATAGCATTAGGGTCAAGACAACCTGCAAGCCGGTACGCCTGCTGATTGATAGACAGGCTCTGGCACAGGATTTTGTCTCGGAGTTGGAGAGCAAACGGCAGTTGCTATATAAGACAGAGATATAAACTAAATCAAGAGGAGGGGGAAGGAGTAAACGAACTCCATACTCAGGGGATGAATGTGAAAACCTCGGATGCAACTAGGAACAACGTTAATACAGTTCATCATTATTTCCTAACCTTACCTAGGTCCAAATTACTGATTCTGGAATGGAAAAACGATTGCGTATTAAGTAACAAATTCATTTAAATCCCAGAATAACATAACCAGCAATTTATAATTCTCACTAACTCGGCGGTCCAATTCTGGTCCGAACCCGTAACTTCTCGCAGACAACATCAACGTGTGTTGGCTCGTGAAAGCTGCGCGGCCGCAGGACACAAATCATGGCGGGGTACGCCCCACATTACACAACGATGGAGCTAGGAAACAGGATTATTGGAAAAACATGTTATAAAGACCTTATTTTCATGTAGTAAACTTGTCAGTTGTCATGGTATCGTGGAAAATCTATAATAAGAAGACAAAGAATTTAACATCTTCAAGTTCAATTCAACTAAAAACAACAAAAATCAAAAAACAGAAAAAAAATCAACAAGTTCAAGTTCCAAGAAGGCTTCAGTTATAATTTCTTACCATGTGGTGCCTCATATTGCTGTAGACACTGTTTTCGTACTGAATGCTGGAGAGACATTCTTCCGGGCTCAACTAACCACACTTGGAATCCAATACTTCCTGATTGATAGACGAGAATCTAGCTCAGGGTTTCCACCAGGTTAGAGAATCAAACAACAATCACTTCTGTAAAAATTGTAGGAATACGAGCCCAGGGGTCGTACATTAGTTGTTATGACTAATGTTACGAAATCTTTGCTTAAGATTTCGTAACATTAAATAGCGACAAACATCAGTATGAGGAGGTAGGACACGGCGGTATTTCCGCCCAATTGAGCAGTCCGACTGGAGAAGTACCTCCGCCCCACAGAATACCGCGGTTATAATAACTTCACGTTTGTTCCCAGCGGTGAGTAGGGTAGCCAGCGCTCACTGGAGAATTTGTGCTGTCAGTGGGATGACTAAAGGCTTGTTCTGCTTTGTCCTCTACACTGACGGCACAGAAACTCTGTGCTTACAGGGTCGGTAGCGCGAGTGTGGCTTCTCTGGTATTACACACGTCCATAGGCCACGGTAACCACTTTCCATCAGGTGGGCTGTGCGCTTGTCTGCTACCTAAGTGGTATAAAAAAAATGCGTGCGCCAAACTCAAGTCTCTACTTACTCGTGCTGTCGACCCTTCAAGAACCTTCTAATGGTCTCCTTGATAAGCCCCATATTGTAGTACAATCTCGTCATGGTGTTAAAGAGTTTGTGTTCCGTTCAAAAAGGAGGTTTGAAAATATAGGGTACACAGCTCCATCTTTCTTTCTCACGCTTAACATGGAAACTAACATCTCTAAAACCCACCTAGTCTAAATCATTTCAAGAGGAACCTTTTGTTACCAGTTACAATCAAAACTGTAAGAGTACTACATAGAATAGATTATATTCTTTAAATATATTCGTACATCTTAGCTTTGCCCAGAAACCTAATATGGATGTGGAGTGATGTACGGAGAACAATTTGCATGGTGTAACACCGCTCATGGCGAAAGTGAATGGTCTCAATAACTCGTTGTTGAACTGTTTATGTGAGAAATGTAAGGGCTTATTATTTTCTAATATTCATAACTTCATAATATGTTAATTCTTAAATATTTCAGTTTAAAGCCTTGAAAGGGAGGCAGATTAATTTATTCATTCATTGGAGTTCTGTCAGTGTCAGTAAAACTTAAACTAAAAGCTTGTCCTGATTGTGTCTTCTGCACTGACGGCACAGAAACTCTCCGTTCTTACAGGGTCGGTAGCATGAATGTGACTCAACTGGTGTTGCACACGTTCATAGGCCACGGTAACCACTTTCCATCAGGTGGGCCGTGTGCTTGTCTGCCACCAAAGTTGTATAAAAAAAAGTTTATTATTGGAATAAATGCTGCGGCTGAATATCATTCCGGCCGTTAATTAAACGGATCTGTTTAGTAAAGAATCTAGGCTATTGACTGAGCGGCTGATCAAGCTAGCTGGCTGCGACATAATACATCGCACTATTATTATTTTCGTTACAGATATTACTGCCTGTCCAGTATAACAATAGACAATACGAGTTCATTTCCCAAAATAATTTGCAATTAAGTTGTTATCTTTATCGATTTTAATGCGCGCACGATTGTCCATTTCTAATATAAAATTACTAAGCAAATAAGAAATAATACGTCTCGTGACTAATGTAATAATTATATTGACATTTATTTGATTTCGATTTCTTACGAAAGTATTTCTGATTATACTATCAGATATTAATTGAGAAGGAAATGCGACTTCCTATGACTCACGGTTAATCGATTCAAATGTTATTACTTGTCTCTTTTGATTTCTATTCAGTTTCCTCAAGAATGTCAAAGAAAGATTTACAACTAGCTGATGCCCACCACTCCACCTGCGTGACATTTGAATCCCGTTCCCACTATCATGGCATGACCCATTCCTGGGATAAAAGTCTATGAGTTATTCTAGACTATAATATATCCCTGTACCAAATTTCAGCCTGATCTGTTGAGCCGTTAGAGAGTGATTAAATGACAAACATTTAAACTTCTTCCCAAACGTTCACATTATTTTAGTAGGACAGGATAGGATAGGAAGTAGGATAGGACATAGAATAGGAAGTAGGTATTGGAATATGAATAAATAGACAGGTTTAGCTAATCACAGTACTTATAATATGAATTAATACAGAGCACAAACTTATGTAGGACCGAATGATACCGCCATTGCCAGTAGTCGCACCTCACACACACATACATGCATATGTCGGTACACAGCCTGCTCATGAACATCGTTATTTCTAACAGTAGGGTAAGAAGTAGGATAGGACAGGAAGTAGTATAGGAAATAGGATAGGCTGTAGGATAGGAAATAGGATAGGATAGGAAGTAGTATAGGCTGTAGGATAGGAAATAGGATAGGAAGTAGGATAGGATAGGAAGTAGTCTAGGTAATAGGATAGGCTGTAGGATAGGAAATAGGATAGGATAGGAAGTAGTATAGGCTGTAGGATAGGAAATAGGATAGGAAGTAGTATAGGAAATAGGATAGGCTGTAGGATAGGAAATAGGATAGGAAGTAGGATAGGATTTCATCAATAGGTAATTACTTACATGATTTTTTTATTAAGTTTTAAATTCATATTACCTAGATCTAACTGAAATCTGGGCAATTATTCGCCAATTCCATTGGAGATAACATTTTAAAGTGTGTGAGTGATCATTTGAAGTAAATTCTGCGTGAAAACAATAAGGGGCCAAGTTTAGAACGAGGCAATCAAAGCTTCCAAGAGAACGCTAGGAACCGGAACACGACAGTTATGCCGCTCTTCTCTAGGTAACGGTCCCACCATTTGCAGTACTTTTTCTTTGTGCTCGACTACCAGAAGTCCTACTATGGTATCGTTTCTCAATACTCATCTTAAACTCGATCAAGATTAGACCTTTACTATTAAGAATTACACAGGGTATATACAGCTGTTATGTCAAAGTCAAAATTAGTACGGGCCTTAGTGTGTTGTTGGTCATCTCACTGTAGCGTCAAAGTTCAGGTAAAATTAAAAATTCACACCGGTTTGTGGTTCTACAATTGCAACGCATAAGAACCAAAAGAATATTGTACGCAAGAGTCATTGCATACTGACAATAGAATATTAATTTTCTGTGTACATATTTATCGCTATAATGATATTAAGGGAAATATATAATTTTGGTTGCACGTAGACTTACTTCTGCTTATTAATATTTACTTACTTTTATACTCTCGTTCCTGTTTTTTAATACGAAATAAAAATAAAATAACGTAAACAGGAAACATTTTTAACACAGTGGTAAAAGGTAGAACACGAGAGAAGTTCATTAAGAAAATCATTTCTAATTTATGGTGTCCAAGCATGCCTATACCATACAAGTAATGACTATGTAATATCAAAAGAAATACCCTCATAGTCACAGATAGCAATATAGCTAATACTTCTCACATTTTTCTCGTACGCATGAGTTAAAAATCGTAAAGAGCGTGAAAACTCACAGTAACTCAACGAGTGCATTCACCACCGCGCCGCACCGCGCCGTGCTTCTGTAGCAGTTTAGTTATTTTGGATTATGTTCCACTTAAATTGTGTTGAACTCTGATTACATTTATTTTTATATTGTACTTTAGGTTTCACGTGCTTTTTATTGTAAAAAATATGAAATAAATAAAAAACAAGATTGACAAGCAGATAGAAATAATATAGCTTAACGTAATCGTGTCATAGGAATTCGTCATTTACGAGTAATTAGTAGTTACTACCATAATAGAAGATTTTTGTCGATGGCCATTGGAGCAAACGAGTCCTAGAGTGGAGTCCGCGAGAAGGTAAACGAAAGGTAGGACGCCCCCTAGCCAGATGGACGGACGACCTGTAGAAGGTGGCTGGGACAGACTGGATGTGGAAGGCAGAGGATCGGAGATAATGGCGCACATTGGGAGAAGTCTATGTCCAGCAGTGGACTGCATTGGGTTAATTGATTGACCATAATAGAAGATAGAAATAGAACAAGAAATTTTAATTGAACTAATGGAAATGATGAAAAAAAGATACGCCTAAACGCATGGAAATTAAACCCAGTTGATACGAGATCCGATCAGCATAGATCTCCACTTGTTAAGAGTTGATGATGCCTACCTAACCGAGACAAAAGATTATCGTAGAATGTTCATTAATTGCGCTACCAAGCTTTCTACCATCAGACAAAAAACAATATTGAATCTCTCCAAACATAGTATTAAGTTATTACCTAGGTGTTTACTGCGAGTATAGTTAGTCAGGACTCGGGGCGGCCGATACCGAAGCTTATAAATCTGAGGCGTATCGTGTAATCAGCTATAACTACCGGTAGACTACCAACAAACCGTTACTTGCTGATGTCGGATAGTGCTAAAACTGTGTACAAATATTATGATGATTTAGTTGATTGCTTTGCGGGCAATTTCAATCTGAATACACAAAATTAGTTAAAAACGAAAAGGATATAGGGAGGCCACACACTAAAGCAACAAATATTTACGCTACTTGATATAGGCATTTTTCTTGACTGTGTGCGTAAGCAAATGATGCTTTGGTGAGTGGCCTCCCTTATATAAAATGCAGCGTGCTTCCACTAAGCGTCTTTTTTTTCATACCACTTAGGTGGCAGACAAGCACACGACTCACCTGATGGAAAGTGGTTACCGTGGCCCATGGACCTGTGCAACACAAGAGGAGCCAGACTCGCGCTACCGACCCTATAAGCACTAAGTTTCTGTGCCGTCAGTGTAGAGGACAAAGCAGGACTAGCCTTTAATTTTCCCACTTACAGCACAAATTCTCCAGTGAGCTCTGGCTACCCTACTCACCGCCGGGAACACAACAGGAAGTTATTATGGCCGCGGTATTCTGTGGGGCCTTGTCCTACCTACTAGCAAATGTATTAAATTAGATAACTACCTATCAGTTATCTTATCAAATATGATATAAAATGTTAATACTTTTGATTGATTGATTGATGGCGCTTGGTGGAACCTGCTACACATATTAAATAAGGCACTGTACTTTTCCGCTATATTTTATTTTTCACGGTTATAAAGTTATATTTCTAAACTAGCTGTTGCCCGCGGCTCCGCCCGCGTGGATGTCGGTTATCGCTTAGTGATGAGTCAACGCTATTGAGCATAAAAAAATATAAAATAAAAATCCCACGTCACACGTCCCATCAAAATCGGTCCAGTCATTTCAGAGATTAGCCGGACTTTCATCCCCTATTTTATCCTCTTGGGTGTAGAATTAATCAAAATTCTTTCTTAGAGGATGCCTACGTCATAACATCTACCTGCATGCCAAATTTCAGCCCGATCCGTCCAGTGGTATTGGCTGTGCGTTGATAGATCACTATGTCAGTCTGTCAGTCACCTTTGAGTTATATATGTGTATATTTAGATGCTACCATACCAAAGAATTCCGTGAGGAGAAACCGGTCAGGTGAAAAATAAAATACCTATAGTGAAAAAGTACAGTTTCTTATTCAATCTTCTTATATATAAAATTCTCGTGTCACGGTGTTCGAACTTCTCGTGTCACTCCTCCGAAACGGCTTGACCGATTCTCATGAAATTTTACGAGCATAATGAGTAGGTCTGAGAATCGGCCAACATCTATTTTTCAACCCCCTAAATGTTAAGGGTAGTCCACCCCAAAATTTTTATTTTTATTTTTTAGGCAAAATTTTTTGTTTTTATTTTTTATGACACAGCATACAAAAATTCATACAACCCTGAATTTTTAACCCTCTACGATCATCCCCTATTTTTCTATCGCGATTATTATCTTTCGATTATTATTAAATCCCCGCACACTTACATTAGTACATAAGTTATTTTTGTAGAAATAAAAATACATGGCATAACAACGTTTGCTGGGTCAGCTAGTATGATATAAAATATTGGTTTCCAGCAACAGAAGACTGACGTCTTCCATCGCCGGCACTTCATTACCGTATGGTAAATCTGACTATGAAAAGTTTAATTTGCCTATAAAATAAAGTACGACTTAATTTCTTTGATTAGGCGATAAGGGAGCAGTAATTATAGTCGGCCGGTACATTCCGCGCTTAAAATGCGGATAAACATTATTTTTCTAATTACTTTAGTAGTTCAATGTAGGTGTACCAAAATGAAGGGGTTTGTCGTTGGTGGCGGTGACGCAGATATACTCGATTTCCCATATATTGCGCACCTTGGTATTACATGTATAGAAATTGATAGCATCGAAATATATATTTGCGGTTCATCTATTCTAAATCAAGATTTACTATTGACGGCTGCGCACTGTTTTTTTTTCTGCATGGACGAGTCTCCAGTAGCGATATCTGTCGGTCATGTGACAGAAAAAATGGGTATTGTTTCCTCAGCTGAAAGTTTTCATATTCATGAGAAATTTTGTTTTAGCACGGTCAAAAATGATATTGCTTTGGTAGTTGCTTCAACACCTATAACATTCGGTGATAGCATTAGCCGCGTGGCACTGATGCAGAAGCCACCTTATCATGAAGAAGCACAAATAGCCGGATGGGGATGGGAGAACGTGAGTGTTTTTAAGTGATCAGTGCTAAGGTGACAGTTGTTATCTCTTCATACATACATACATATAATCACGTCTTTATCCCCGGAGGTTTAGGCAGAGGTGAATTAACACCCACATTTCAGTCCCACGTAATAGGGGGTGAGCCTATTGCCGTTTTCCGGGCACTATTGTTGACTCAAACTATGCGTTTGAAACTGAGTCTGGGCTGATTATATCCGTCGGATGTTAAACAGCCCTATCCCTTAGTCGTATCTCTTCGTAATACCTACTAAGGTTTAATACCTATAGCTTTTAAATTCTTCAATTTTTTTAATACTACCAAAAATATAAAGGCATGATCAGTCGGGAAGCCTTCATAGACTCGCCTTCTGCACTGTGAACCCTTCAAATTCAAATTCAATTCAATACTCAGATGATTTCATTTCATTTTTTAGGAGCAACAAAAAGTGAATGCAAAAGCACTTCAATTCGCACAGCAGTCAATGATACATCGAAATGAATGTTTACATCAAGTGGCGGACATCCCAAAAGGAACTTTCTGTACCAGCAGCAATACATTACGCGGCTACGCTTCTGTGTAATTCGTTTTTAATAATACCTAATAATATAACTACGGACTGTAGGCGCAACACCCTACGAATACAAGCTTTGGTACGTTTGAAACAAATTGTAAATCAAATCAGATGTAGAAGGCCCTAAGAGCATCCTTGAGCCCCAAATCACCCTCAGCCATTAGACGGTACATCTGCTAAACAACGGACGAGGCAGACCTTCGTCTCAGGACCGAATCAGACCAATAAAACCAATTGAGCTGTCCGACTGGGGAAGGACCTCCGCCCTACAGAATATCACTGCCATAATAACCTAAAATTGTGTGCCGGGCGTGAGTAGGGTAGCCAAAGCTTACTGTGACTGTGAAAGCACAGAGAGTTTTTGTGCTGTCAGTGCGAAGACCAAGGGCTTGTCTTACTTTGTCTTCTACACTGACGGCACAAACTCTGTGCTTTATAGAGTCGGCAGCTGAGTGTGCCTCCTCTGGTGTTGCACACGTCCATATGCCACGGTAACCATTTTCCATCAGATAGGCTGTGTGCTTGTGTGTATGGTATAATTGCTGCAATTGAATCGTTATGGCATCGTGGTAGGCCGGCTAACTATTTGTTTACAATCTTTGGTATTCGTACGCTGGCCTTCCTTCCTTGTCTACCTTCAATCTACACAGTGAATAGAGAGCTACTACTTCTAAATTTATGGATCCTGTTACTGCCCAAACACTCAGTAATAGGAGTAAATAATCTACAAGTAAGTACTTTCACTAAGCTAATATCGAAACGATAGCTAATATCAAAATTTAATACTAGTTCCGGTCAAACTGTCCATTTCTCGTCAAATTTAATTGTTTTATATGGAGCTTCCTGGATATACACACTTATTTATTGCTAGTACTTATAATATTATTTTTGTTCATCTAAATTTAATCATTTTTATTTTATTTTATGTGAGTACCATCTCGCTGAAGATAGGCACAGCGAAGCAGCTGACATGCGAGGGA
The DNA here is from genome assembly GCA_963662185.1 of Eilema griseolum. Classification (NCBI taxonomy): domain Eukaryota; kingdom Metazoa; phylum Arthropoda; class Insecta; order Lepidoptera; family Erebidae; genus Eilema; species Eilema griseolum. The sequence goes on along the minus strand of OY759233.1, from coordinate 24,146,742 downwards.
TCGAGGAATATGTCTTCGGAAATCTTACCCCGATATCTGAACACCGAAAACGGCTTGCGGTTTTAGTCGGGTCGATGGATGTTGGAGTCTATATTATATTTTAAAAAAATATATACCACTTAAACAGCAGACAAGCGCACGGCCCACCTGATGGAAAGTGGTTACCGTGGCCTATGGACGTGTGTAACACCAGAGAAGCCACACTCGCGCTGCTGACCCTGTAAACACAGAGTTTTTGTGCCGTCAGTGTAGAGGACAAAGCAGGACAAGCCTTTAGTCATCCCACTGACAGCACAAATTCTCCAGTGAGCTCTTGCTACCCTACTCACCGCTGGGAACACAACATGAAGTTATTATAACCGCGGTATTCTGTAGGGCGGAGGTACTTCCCCAGTCGGACTGCTCAATTGAGCGGATATACCGCACGTGTCCTACCTCCATTAGAATATATATATATAAATATCATTGCTGACAACCTCTTTATTTATTAAGAAAGCCATAGTTAGAGTATCTACCTTAACTATTGCATCGCGGAAGCATACATAATTATTTGTTTCATTCTCTTACAGAGGTGATTCTGGCAGCCCTCTGGTCGTTCGAAAGTTCATCCAAATAGGCATCGTCTCGTTCAAAAAACCAGATGTCAGCAAGAGCACGGTCATATACACGGACACGGGATATTTCTATGAATGGATTACAGAAAATGCAAACAAATTGATGTGTACCAAAGGAAACGATACAACAATATCATAACCTTTCTTAATTATTACTTATTTAGTCATTCTTTTCCTTCTTCATCTTTGCGTAATCACAGTCGTATCCGAAGTTTCTTCTCCGAGTCTGAGAGCTTTTGTCTATCTGCGGATTTGGCTGAACTTCGATATTCTCCCTGAAGCGACTGCTATTTGACCTCCAATGGTGATATCGAAGCATTGCAGTTAGACCAGTAGACCAGCTGTTGAACTTTTTAGGGCTCCAACTACCCGTTTTTTTTTTTTTTTTACGTGCGCAAAATCCCCACGGATACCTCCCCACCGGACCCGGTGGGAGAGGTTATGTCGGACTTGAACCGACTAAAACGCACGCCGCCTGCGGGTCGCTTTGGTTGCCGAAGGTGAGGTTGACAGGCATATCCCTCGCACCCCGGCCGACCCAGGGCCATCTCTCACGACCTGGCCCTCTTCTCTCGGGTGTGTGGGGACTAAAGAGTCCCCAACTCGTTCCCGGTAAACGGGGAGGCGCGCCAGGCGCGCCGCCGCCGCGGCCTGCTTCTGCTAGGGTGACAGGCGGCTCCACCTGTCACCCCCAGGCGGCTCCAACTACCCGTAATGACTGCCACAGATGTTGGTATAGCAACCGGGACCAACGGTTTAACGTGCTCTCCGAGGCACGACCACTACCAGACCGATGCAAAACACGTACAAATGTTTGCACTAAGCGGGGATCTAATCCACGCCTTTTACGTTGCGATCTACTACTGCCACGCTACAGAGGATGATTTCGTATTATTTTCCTAACATTAATAAATAAATATTATTAATGTTCATAGCCTATAGTTCATGAAACAAATGACTTAAATATACAGACCTTAACTAAGAATTTTTTTTTATACCAATTAGTTGGCAAACAAGCACACGGCCCACCTGATGGAAAGTAGTTACCGTGGCCTATGGACGTCTGTAACACCAGAGGAGTCACAGTCGCGCTGCCAACCCTGTAAGTACAGAGTTTCTGTGCCGTCAGTAGAAGACAAATCAGGACTAGTCTTTAGTCTTCCCACTGACGGCACAAATTCTCCAGTGAGCTCTGGCTACCCTACTCACCGCTGGGAACACAACACGAAGTTATTATAACCGCGGTATTCTGTAGGGCGGAGGTACTTCCCCAGTCGGACTGCTCAATCGGGCGGATATACCGCCGTGTCCTACCTCCTTTGACTTTTAATTTAGTTGAATTAAAGTTCACCCTGAAATGTACCATAGAATTGAAATGCCAGCCCCGGGAGACAACTCCCCATACAAGCAGCATCGTCTTCACATTCAGAGTAGTATATTCGTCCAGGCCCTCAATTCTACTAAAGCAAAAATCACAGTCATACCACAGATACCGCAAAAATGGGATCTACCTATTAAATATTAGACTTTATTTACATACATATTCTTATCATATCATCTTTCATCATTTTTCTTATCATATCATATCATATCTTCCGTGTGGTGACGGAGAAAGAATACAAGTATCACCATCCCATCTCATCCGAAGGGTGTCGTAAGAGGCGACAAATGGAAACATACGCAAACTGGCACAAATCGCTTCTTTCCAAGCTACCTGCCTTTAGTCTGCCTTCTAGGCTGTGCAACTGGGTTGCTAGCTTCCTGCAGGGGCGCCGTATTCGCGTCCTTTGTGACGGACGAGCTTCGGAGTTTCTGCAGGTTAATGCTGGCGTGCCCCAGGGGTCCGTCCTATCACCCACTCTCTTTCTTCTGCATATCAACGACATGCTGTCTACCGGCAATGTTCATTGTTATGCAGACGATAGCACTTTGCATGGGAGTTATCATGGACATCCTGCGGCCAAGCAGTCGGATATCGCAGAGAAAAGGCAGCTTCTTGTCACTGAGCTTGACGGGAATCACATTTCTCAATGGGGCTCTGAGAACCTGGTTGAGTTCAATGCCAAGAAGACGCAGGCATGTGCGTTTACAGCAAAAGTATCTTCTTTCCTTCCCCTCCCCACTCTTCAGAGCACGCCACTGCCACTGCAGGACAATCTCAATATCCTAGGTATGGATGTTCGCTGCAACCTGAATAACAAAAACTACATCGAAAGTATAATCAAAGCAGCCTCACGAAAACTCGGAGTCCTGAACAGAGTGAGACGATTTTTCACGCCGGAGCAGCGGTGTCTTCTATACAAGACACAAATTCGCTCATGTGTGGAGTACTGCTCGCATCTCTGGGATGGTTCAGCAAAGTACTTACTAGATGCTCTCGACAGGTTGCAGCGACGTGCGGTCCGCATCATTGGGAATCCCGAGATCACGAACACCCTAGAACCTTTACAGCTGCGTAGAGATGTTGCGTCCTTGGCTGTATTTTACCGTTTGTACCATGGGGAGTGTTCTGATGAGCTCTTCCAATTAGTCCCACCCTCCCCTTTCCTACACAGGACAACGCGTGCAGGTCTTAGATGTCATCCGCACACGGTGCAAAACATCCGATCAAGAACCAAGCGGTTCGGAGACTCTTTCCTCTGTCGCACCATTAAGGCCTGGAATTCATTACCAGCTCACGTGTTTCCTTCTTCCTACAGTCCCGGGTCCTTTAAGCGGGGCGTGAAAAAGCATATGATGAGGCCGTCAAGCTGAGTGTCACCATTGTCACACGGTATGTGTAAGTAATGGTGACCCTCTTTTCTGGAACCTTGCCTTCTGCTTACCATCAGGCAAGGCGAAGTCCAATTGACGTGTCCTATATAAAAAAAAAAACACTACGAGAGAAGGAAAACTCGAAATAAAACCCTGTACCAACCCGTCTGGCCAGTGTGGAAACAGTAGGCCAAAGCCTCCCATCATTGGGAGAGGCCTAGTCCAGCAGTGGACTGCGATGGGCTAGTTGCTATGACTGTATTCGGTCCCACGTAATAGGTGCCGTATATCGGATACTATAGTTGACTCGAGCCCCCCATCTGTGGATGAGTCTGGGCTGTATATATCTGTCTGATGTTATATAGCCCTATCCCTTAGTTGCCTTGTACGACACCGCGTGGGGAGAAATGGGGTGACCCAAATTCTACTCTGCCGGGAACCTCGCAGCGAAGTAGACATTATTTTTACTATTATAGTCCAAAATTCAATGAAAAGAGTTTTATTATACTTTTTCATTCATTCTGCGAAAAACCTTTTAATTTTGAACTTTAACGGCATTGCTTTAAAGTATAAAATCATATAAACTTTTTAGCCGTATCCGTGGTCTGACAGTGGTTTTTCTTTGGCAGAATCGAGGCGCAGTGAGACTTACATAAATCCGCGTGTATATCTATATATCCTTCGCATCAAAATAAACACAGGGATTTAAAACCTCTACACTATTACGTTAGTTACATATATAATCGTATTATATAGCGGTAGCCTAGTGGTATGGGTAATGGACTGCTGAGACGAGGTCTCGGGTTCAATCCCAGGTTTTACCATGGCACACACCAATGATTTTTCGAAGTTATATGTGTATTTATCGCAGGTTTATAAGTGTCCGGTTAATGGCAATAGGCTCACCACCTATTACATTGGGACTTAAACATAAACTGGCGAAATGTGGGTGCTAGCACCTCTATCTACCCCTTCGGGGATATAGGCGTGGGTTTATGTTATGTTATGTTAAATAAATTCATTCCCAGCGCAAGAATGCCCATGACATTCGCCATGTTTCCACGCTCGATTGCAATATCCAGCCTCTGCACTAGGAACGCTCCGAAATGAGATTAGATAGATAGATAATTCTTTATTGTACACCAATAGATTATAGTAAAACTTGTAGTTAGCATGCATACAGTTTAATGTACAATGGGCGGCAATTAATGAATCTAAAATAATAATGATATGATATAAAGTGTGATAAACTTATATTTATATATAATTAGAATACAAAAGGACATTGTCCAACTTGTATGAGCACTTGGCCTGGTATGGACAGATAATAATAGGGCAAATATGATACGGGTTTGGTAGGTCATACTAGTAAGAAATAAAATAACATCATATGGTTGTATCAGAATTCATCATTTATATTATTTATTGACCAGAGTATTTCGTCAATTTTCGTTAAAAGATTAGTTGTATTCATCATTTCTTTATTATTCAGAGTCATAAGTTATTAAAACATCCTGGAATTGGGCAGGTGGGTTTACCCTAGGGACCTATTTAAGTTTGTATGTACCACACGCCAATAATATTAACTTTAAAAACAGAATTGGCTGAGAATTGGCTTTCGCAAGAAATTGAAAAATGTAGGTATTCACGATTCAAGATGACAAACGAATGACATTTTATAGGATTTCTTTCCAGTTGCCATAAGTATAAAAACACAAGTTCAATCGATTAAACATAAATTCGTTTTTGGATCGAGTTAAAAGTTTTCGTTTCATTATTATAAAAACAATGTTTGATCAAAGACGAGACGACGCCACATTGTTTTGAGTTGTGAATCTTTCTTTCTTTCCTACTTTCTCGTATCTATACAAAAAAAATAAAATATAATACCACTTTATAATTATCTTTTTTTAAGTACCAAGTAGTCAATCTATCAATTCCTTATCAAACTCCGGTGTCCCATACATTACTCTTTATCGATATATTCATATGTCTTAAATAAAAATCGATTTCGATCTTTATTATAACTGACAACATTTTATTATTAAGCGAAAGAGAAAGATTTATACCCATGTTAGGAGAATGTATATTTCAATGCACTAATTGATTAAATACTAATTATTTAAAGATATTTGTTGATACTCCAATAAATCATTATTAGTTCGGTAAAAATTAAACATGATTATTGATCAATAGCTACATTTGCGTACGTCGTGTCCATGGGAGGCCAGTTTTGGACATAGCCCTTTATGTGTTATCCTATTTTCTACTCATCATTCTTCTTTATCTTCATCTTAGTGTTAATTCCAGTCGTATCCAAAGCTATCACCTCGGAGTCTGGGTCCCAGTTGGGGTTTCCCATTCTAACTACGGTTTTAGCTCAATCCTATGGTAACCTAAAATGTTTCATGAATGTATTTTGCAATATATTGTCTTTCAATGTGACCCAAGTCCTTGAAATGTGAAATACCATTCATATCCTGATCTAACTTTTTTTAAACCACTTAGGTGGCAGACAAGCACACGGCCCACCTGATGGAAAGTGGTTATCATAGCATATGGACGCGTGCAAAACCAAGAGTCACACTCGCGCTGCCAACCCTGCAAGCATTGAGAGTTTCTGTGCCGTCAGTATAAAGACAAAGCAGGACAAGCTTTTGGTTTTTCCACTGACAGCACAGAAACCCTCCAGTGAGCTCTGGCTACCCTACTCACCGCCAGGAACACAACACTTATTATGGCTGCGGTATTCTGTAGGGCGGAGGTACTTTCCCAGTCACATTGCTCAATTGGACGGAAATACCGTCGTGTCCTACCTCCTCAGTGTTTCTGTCCCCGCTTTGTCCAAGCCGGCTGCGTTGTTTGTCATATCGCTTTTAATAGTCATCATAAAGAGTTTTTACTGATTCCTAATAAAATATTTACGACAAGGCATTCATTAGTTGATAAGCAAATATCTCAACCATTATACCTCAAATACATGTGGATATTATGAAAATATTTCATACAATTATAATTTTACTTTATATGACGAATTTTGGATACGGCAAAATACAGAAGTTAATAGGTCACGGCACCGTAGCTCATATAGAAAATTTCCCTTACGTCGCATACTTGAGTCTCAAATGTTTGGAACCCGATATTAAGGCCTACTACATGTGTGGTTCGTCTATTTTGAACCAGAATTTAATACTGACGGCTGCACATTGTGTGTATGGTTTCAACAATGGATCTCTCAAAATCTCAATGTTCGTGGGCCATGAAATAAAGCGCCAGGGAGCTGTATCCACTGCTATCGCTGTAGCTATACCAGAAGAACATGATGAGAGTAGACTTAATGCTGACATTGGTCTGGTGATATCTAAAACTCCTTTCCAATTTAGTTCGAAGGTTAATCGTGTAGCAATCATGAAGAGTTCACCATATAATGAAGTAGGATTAACAGCTGGTTGGGGGCTTACAGATGTGAGTTTATTCCATGTTTACATTACGGGCCTGATTAGCCTTGGCCTGGAATACGGGCAGTAGACCCGTCATCCAGAACAACGCTCAGTTGTGAATCGACTTTCACAACAACATCTAGAATACAATCTGTCCACAGATCTAGGTATCTTCCACACGATAAAGAGCTGGAATGCTCTGCCCGCACACGTGTTTCCCTCTTCTTACAGTCCCGGGTTCTTCAAGCGGGGCGTGAAAAAGCATCTATCAAAGGCCATCAAGGTAGGGACCACCATTTTAAGTTCAATAGCATCGGAAGTGGTGGTCCGTATCTTTTGGACTGCACTTCAGCTTTTTACTATCTAGCGAGTTGTAGTTATTAGACGGACCAAATAAAAAAAACAGGATTGAGTATCCTTATAGGATATGGGCCTAAAATAGATTTTGATTTATGTATGTATGTATTTATGCAACAATGCATACAAATTCCTCTCCTCATCCGAGCACCAATCACGGTTGTATCCAGACCTAGAACTTTGGAGGCCTGGGTCCACGCTCTTACTTCTCCTCTATAGTTTATCAAGGATTTTATGGCAGTGCCTACCGTCTGAAACCCGTCACAAGTGTACGACTTTTAATTGTATTATCTGCTTGGTATAATTGTTGTACGGATAATGGAGTCTCCACAATACTTCCTTCTACGTGGGGCGCACTATAAGTTTCCGGAATGAATATGAAAAAATACTATTAAAGGTACAAAATTAATTTATTGTTTTTCAAAATAATCTCCCTTGGCGTCTATGCACTTTTTCATTCGATCAAACCAGTTTTGAAAACTTTTGTGCCACTCCTCTGTGGTGACCTCTGAAACGTGTTTTTCATACTCCTCGACAGCCTCTTCTGGTGATGAAAATCGTTGGCCGCGTAATTGGTTCTTAATTTTTGGGAACAGATAAAAGTCACAAGGTGCCAGGTCGGGACTGTATGCAGGATGACTCATGAGTTCTACATTTTTCGCCTTCAAAAAGTCGTTTGTCTGTCTGGCCGTGTGAGAACTAGCATTGTCGTGGTGCAGGATGATACGGCGTTTACGGTTATTTTTACGGAGTTCGACAATAACTTCCGGCAAACAAATGGTCGTGTACCAGTCACTATTCACAGTACGACGATTTTCTAAAGCAACAGTAGCCACATGTCCAGTTTTATTAAAAAAAGAAGCAATCATCCGCTTAGATGCACTTTTCACGCGCGCCACTTTGGTTGGTTTCGGCTCATCTTGAAAGACCCATACGCTCGATTGCTGCTTTGTTTTGGGATCGTAGCAATAAATCCATGTTTCGTCACCTGTTACTATGTCCCACACCAAATTTGACGCACCTTCGTTGAATCTGGTAAGCATGGCACTGCACCAAGTGACGCGGTCCGTTTTTTGATCCTCGGTCAAGTTATGTGGGATCCACCGCGAGCACAGCTTTCTCACACCCAAATGTTTGTGTAGGATTGATTGTATTTGACTCATGCCTATTTCTAAGGATGCGCGAATTTCATGGTAGGTCACATGCCTGTCTGTTTCAATCATACAGCATCGATGTTTTTGTTGGTCACAGCGGTGGACGGCCGACCATCGCGAGATTCGTCACTGAGATTGATACGACCACGCTTGAATTCTGCAAACCAGCTATAAACAGTCGTCTTGCATGGAGCTTCATCGCCAAAAGCTGTTTCAAGCCGAGCGATGCTCTGTTGAGCCGTCAAATTACACTTAAAATCGTAGAAAATCATACTACGAAAATTTTCTCGAGTTAAATCCATGTTGATGCAGACACACAATTTTTTATATGGCGCCACAAGGTAAAAACAAAAGACAGTCAGATGAAACAAACTGTATTCTACAGCCAAAGAGTTATATTTTCAAATGTTGTAATAAATTTTTAAATATTGTTTATGTAAGTGGCCAGTTCCGGAAACTTTTAGTGTAACCTATGTATATTATCTGCATTATTATATACTCCTATTAAAATTAGGATAGTGAATATCAGTAAGTGTTTGGTAGAAAAGAGACAATGTGTCAAAGATAATACGACAATTTAATGTTTGGATTTAAGTCTGTGAAAATATTTAATATTTTTTGGATTTTAGATGAAAAACAAGACAAGCACAAAACAGCTCTTGTCCACGAAACAGTATACACCAAATCAAATGGAGTGCGAGCGTTTAATTAATCATAGATTGGAAATTGGCTCCTTTTGTGCCAGTAGCAGAGACAGTAGTCACTTAGCACGGTAAGTATCCACACAGTACCATATTACGAAGCACTGTGACTCGGTATACCCAGTAACTGTACGGAGTTCAGAAAAAGCGCCCATTAGACGGGAATTGGCGCGTTATATTAAATATTTCTAGCTGATGACTGTGGCTCCACCCGCACGGATATTAGTTTTACAATTTTTGATCATAACCAAGATGACCACTGAGCAGCTGAGTTATGTTCATAATCTCCAGTTCTACTCAACCAATTGCATTCAAAAGTACGCAAGATTTAATTAAGTCAGAGCGAGACCGGGGTATTTGACAGTCGCGCTCATAATATACGAAAATAAACTGAAAAAATATAAACTATAAAAAATTACGAACTAAAAAATAACATAACATAATATAAACTGACGCCTATATCCCCGGAGAGGTAGGCAGAGGTGCTAGCACCCACATTTCGCCAGTTTATGTTAAGGTCCCAATGTAATAAGTGGCGAGCCTATTGTCACTAACCGGACACTTATAAACCTGCGATAAATACACACATAACTTAGAAAAGTATCGAAAAGTCATTGGTGTGTGCCATGGTAAAACCTGGGATCGAATTCGAGAGCTCGTCTCAGCAGTCCATTACCCATACCACTAGGCTACCGCGGCTACTAAAAAATAGGAAATCATAATTGCTATTATATATCTTTGCAGAGGTGACTCCGGCAGTGCGCTTGTCGTACGATCCTACATCCAAATTGGCATAGTCTCCCATAGGTTGAAGAGCCATAGTGAGGAGAATAACAACATTGGAGTGTACACCGACGTTGGATATTATTATGAATGGATACAAAACACATCTAAAGAATTATGTGCTTTGTAACCGAATGCTTTACATGTCTATATGTGTTAAGGGGAATGTGTATAACGCAGGTAATCTATAAAATGCCTAGGCATTGTATAGAATACATGGTGCGATCGAGCAATTCATTTATTTATTTACTTGTAATGTGGTACAACAAAAGATGGAAATGAAAAATATACACTTATTATACACTTTCGTATTCTCAGTTGTTAATAGCAAGGACATCACCAAAGCGTTTAAATCAATTGATGTTAAACCGCGTTAGACCGTGGATCTATGTGGATTATCAGTCCAAACTGTGTCATGTATCATTTATGTCATTGCTCCCCATCTAGCAACTGTGTTTAATGACTGTGTCAACAGTGGTATATTTCCTGATTTAATGAAACATAGGAAAGTCATACCTTTGTACAAGCCTGGCAGCGCCACGGATCCTTCTAATTTCCGACCCGTTTCTGTTTTGCCTACCTTGAGTAAAGTATTTGAGAAAATAATTCTAGGACAGATGCCGACCCATTTTAGTGGAAATAAATTATTTCACGATAAACAGTTTGGGTTTACTGAAGGACGCTCGACTACTGATGCTGGTGTAGAATTGTTAAATTGTATTTACGAGGCCTGGGAAGATAAGCATGATGCATTAGATGTATTCTGTGATCTATCCAAGGTCTTCGATTGCATGCACCATGACACATTAATCAGGAAATTAGAACATTATGGAATAAGGAAGCTCTTAACCTTCTGACTTCATATTTGAATAATAGAATTCAGAGGGTCGATGTTAACGGTACACGTCCAGTGGGATCTGTGGTTTCAATGGGCGTTCCACAGGGTTCGATACTTGGACCATTTCTATTCTTAATTTACGTTAATGACCTTCCCTACTACGTAAGGGACAAAAATACTATTATCTTATTTACTGACGATACTTCGTTAATTTTTAAAATTAAGAGGATCCAAAATAATTATGACGAAGTGAATGGTGCAATCACAAGAGTGGTACATTGGTTTAGTACAAATAATCTTTGCCTTAATGGGAACAAAACGAAATGTATAAAATTTACTCTACCTAATGTTACACAGGTGGAAACCAATGTACAGCTCATTGGACAGGTGTTGTGTTCTTGGGCTTGAGTATTGACTCTTAAGGCGGATCCCCACTTGAGCAGCCGCGGGGCGAGCTGCCTCAATCTGAGCATGCCGCGCGCCGCGGAAACTTCATGCATCTCCACTTGAGCCACATTAATCAGCAACTCGGCAGCGTGCCTCAAGCCGAGCAACGAATTTATCTAGTTTCTTACTAGCTACCATGGGTGACGCACCCAAAATCGCTGCAGCTTTAGTGATAATTAATCACTACAACAAGAAAAAATGACAGAAAGTCAAACGTCAATGGTGGATCAAGGAATTATATCGGCAGCGAAATGATCATTTCAAAGAAATATTGTCAGATATGACTTTTGAAGGAGTAGAAGATACTATACAAAATTTTATTAGAATGAATTCTGAAACATTTGATAGTCTATGTATGAAACTTCACCCAATAATTGGAAAAAAAGACACGTCGTTCCGCAAAGCCATGACGACTAGAGAAAGACTTGCGATAACATTAAGATATTTGGCAACTGGTGATTCATTTGTTAGTTTACAATACCTTTTTAGAGTATCAAAGCAATCTATTTCTAAAATTGTTCGCGAAACATGTGATGGCTTGGTAGAAGTGCTGAATGAATATGTTCAGGTATGTTTTTCAAATTATCCTTTATTTATAGTAAATAATTATAAGTTACAAATATGTGCAGGAGATTCTTCAAAACTCCCAACAGCATTTTGTGGTGGCGCAGAAGTTTGGTTTTGCCCGTTTTCCTGAGTGTAGTATCCTTGTCGTGTGCCAGGCAACATACCCACATCTGCTTGAAAAATGATGTCCATTATACTCTTTTCTACGTGTGCTGATGTTAGACCGTCATATTTTCTAAGTTTTGCTGCAACATGTTTACCGAAAGTATCGTAGGTATCATCAGTATAATTTAACACCTCTATAGCTTTATCAAGATCAATGTTATTTTCCAAAATATCTGTCTCCTTTCTTTTATTTGCTCTCGGAGTTGTAGACGGCAACTGTCGTTGATCACCGAGGGACTTTGACTTTTAGACGAGCCTGTGGCTTTGATATTCTTTAATTAACTCAATGCATTTATTATTGTCCATTTTGCCGCGAAGTGAGCGTACAACGTCCGTCTCCACTGTTCGCGTGGCTCACACTGAGGCGCCTTTGAGCACCGACGTTTGCCGACACAAAATGGCTCGTCACGAGGCCGCCTCGTTTGGCTCAAGACGCGGCACGCCTCGACCCGCGGCAGCGTCTCCACTGGAGCTGCCGCGAGTTGAGGCGGCCGCTCGCCCCGCGGCTGCTCAAGTGGGGATCCGGCTTTAAACTACAGTGGGGAATCCCATATTGATAAAATAGCCAGTAGATTAAGTTTACGCAGTACGCTGTAAAAAAGAATTAGGACCTTGACAGACGTGGATACGACTAGAATAGTATAATATATTTCAGTTATTTCCATAGTATTTCGAGCTACGGAATTCTCCTTTGGGGTAATTCTGCACATAACATAACAACACAATATTTGTGTTACAAAAGCGGGCTGTGCGAGCCATTTATAATTTAGGCCCAAGAGTCTCCCTCAGAGAAAAGTTTAAAGAGATAGACATTTTAACCGTAGTCTCACAATATATTTTCGAGAACCTCATGTATGTAAGGAAAAATGTTTCAAAATTCTCTAGAGTTTGTGACCGGCATAAAATAAATACCAGACACAAAGACAATCTTGTAGTCTGTGGTAGTCGACTTGAAAAAATTAGTCATTCATTCCAGGGCAACAGTATACGCTTTTTTAACAAGCTCCATAATGAAATTAGGAATTTACCTTCGATAAATTTAAAAATATTGTTAAAAGTAAATTGTGCCAGAAAGGCTAGCAAAAAGTCCAAGAATATCCAAGTAGATGATGAACATGCTTGGAAATGAGCTGTTCGGTCAACTATGCTACTCGAGTAAATTTTTATGTTTAGATTAAGTAGACTAAGTTTATGTTTGTAAATAAACCAAAGAAAAGAAATTCCCGCTGTGTTTCTTGCTGAAGTCTCAGGTCGGGGTTGCGTTTCGAACCGGTGGTCCATTTACTAAACAGATTCATGTTCCTTTTTTGTTGACGTTTTGTAAGTGCCGATATAATGGTCTATACATAATAAATGATTTTTGACTTTGACTTTGACTTTGACTTTGACTTTGACTTTGACTTTGACTTTATAGTAATCAAGCACATTTCGCCATAAAGTTGGCATGCAATCAGATTATTAGGTATACAAAGCAATGTATGGAATATCACTGAATATTATTGTCAATTACATACTTTACATAGGCACTGTAGATAATGCCTAGGGATTGTATATAATGCGGCAGCGGGAGCGACGAAGGATCGCAAGCCAAGCTGCCCGCGTACGAAGGCAACTCGGGCGTCGGAGGTCGATGAAAGACCTCCGCCCCCCATGAGCGCCGGCCTGGGGGCGACAGGTGGAGCCGCCTGTCACCCTCGCAGAAGCAGGCCGCGGCGGTGGCGCGCCTGGCGCGCCTCCCCGTTTCTGGGGTCGAGTTGGGGACTCTGTAGTCTCCACACCCGAGAAGAGGGCCAGAGATGGCCCTGGGTCGGCTCGGGTGCGAAGGATATGCCTGTCAACCTCACCTTCGGCAACCAAAACGACCCACAGGCGGCGTGTGTTTTAGTCGGTTCGAGTCCGACATAACCTCCTCGACAGGCTCCGGTGGGGAGGTATCCGTGGGGATTTTGCGCACGTAAAAAAAAATGGGTTTGTATATAATACCTGCTGTTTCATCGACAATGTGTAAAATTAATATTTGTTTAATAAATATTTAACTTAGGTGGTAGACAAGCACACGGCCCACCTGATGGAAAGTGGTTACCATTGCCTATGAATGTGTGTAACACCAATGGAATCACATCCGTGCTGCCGACCCTGTAAGAACAGAAATTTTAAGTGCCTTCAGTGCAGAACACAAAATCAGGAGAAGCCTTTGATCTTTCTACTGATAGCACAAACTCTCCAATGAGCTCTGGCTACCCTACTTACCGCTGGGAACACAATACGAGGTTATTATAGCTGTGGTATTCTGTAGCGTGGAGATACTTCCCCAGTCGAACTGCTCAATTCGGACGGGAATACCGTCGTGTCCTACCTCCTATACGATAGTAAATAGATTTTGGTCTATATCAGTGTTCATCGGCCTATTTATCAAGAAAGCTTTTCGGAACTGATGTGTGGTTATAAAAATATCACCACGAAGGCCAACCTAATCATTATGATCATTAATCATGTAATCTATCCGAGTAAAATTGGCGAATACTGTGCACTCCGACCTAAACCTCTAGACAATTGGCAATTGGTTGGCCGATACGACGGCCAACCAATTGCCAATAGAATATAATGATAAATGTATTGACACGTTTATGACAAACGTTGACGACTTTCATATCCGTTAAATTCCACACACTTGCCATTATAGAATTTTGAAGTTGGCAATTGCCGAAGAATTGACTTCGACTGATATAGGTTAAAAGTCTGTGGTGGTAGCGTAGCTCCCGCATTAGCCTTCGTGGAGGTTGTGGTTATATTTTTATAACCACCATATATTCATAAAATTACCGAGTAAGGACCCGGTATTGCTTGCCTAGGTTAAATCTAAAATAAATAATATTTCTTTCGTTGCCCACGTTTTACACATTTTATACATTGCCCAGGCATTGTATAGAATATCAGATTATATATATTGCCAGTAGCATATACATTTTAATTTTTAATTTTAATATTTTTGATAACAATCATAAGACCTATGAGCGGGTATTATTAAGACGGCGATAATGAATAAAAGAAGCAGTATAATTGGTTGCGCCGATGGTAGAATTTATATTTTTCGCTATAGTAATAGTTCAAGTCATTGACGCGGAAACACACGCTTCCTGTACCCATCTCCCTCCCGCGCTACCTTTTAGAGTGAGATAGCAATAGTTTCCGCACGGCTTAATTGTCAAAATAGACGCATATTCTCTTCGCACTTTGAACTAGAAACAATGGCCGCGGCGCTCGCGTCTCTTAGAAATTAATAATGTTTGTTGGATTTTAACCGCTTTCATGGACCTTTGCCGATCGGATTGTGCCTCGTGTGTCCCTCAAGTGATTTAGTGATGTGGGCGGCAACTCCTGAGCCAGGAAGAGAAGATCGGTGCACCGGCTGCGATGAAAGCACGTGGCGTCGTGAAGGTTAGTGCATCCTCTCCTAATTTCTCGGGTTGCATTCATTGCCTAGACCACATCCGCGGCAACCCGATCACCTGTCTTGTTTGTTGTGTAAAGCGTCAATGGAACAGTTAACTTCACCCCCGCGAAATACAGTCCACTAGCTCACGTGGCGAGAATTGCGCTACCAATAATGCTGATTAACAACATAAAAATCAACAAAGAAATCCGGACAGAGATTTTACTTACAGCGAGTTAATTCTAAGAATTATGTCTTTCATACTTATAATCACGCCTTTATCCCCGGAGGGTTAGGCGGAGGTTGATTAACACCCACATTTCACCAATAATTGTATTCGGTCCCACGTAATAAGGGGTGAGCCAATTGCCGTATTCCAAGCACTATTGCTGATTAGAGCCAAGCATCTGAAGCTGAATCTGGGCTGTATTTATCTGATGTTAAACAGCCCTATCCTTTAGTCGCCTTGTACGACACCGCATGGGAAGAGATGGGGTAGCTCAAATTCCAAACCACCCGGTTATTAGGTGGATAGCGGCTGTCATATTTCCCAGCCAATAATCTTTTATCTTTACGTTAGTCCCGGTTGCATCCGAGGCTTTCACATCAGAGTCCGGAATAACCAACAGGGTAAGTTGCTTCCAACGGTATATTTTTTGTTTCAAAATTGCTTCGAACCCAGTTTTACCCGTACCTACTGCTCAATTTACATATTATATTTACACACATACATTCATAATAATATACTATCACCTTTTTTTTCTCCGGGATAGACGGAGATATCCACCAGCTTCTTCTACTGTCATTCAACCTTTTATGCAAGTACATCTAAATATTAATAGGTGACGCACGTAGGAAGGTGAAATTTGGCATATTGATAGTTTATACGGAAGAGAAGTGCATTTGCTTAATATTTTTTTAAAGTACAAAATTAAACACATTCTTTTTGTTAAAATAAACGTTACGCACACTAAGGTCACTTTCACACACACGTACACACGCTTGTTACAGTCCCATTCCTATTTGAAATGTTCATAGCTGACGGATAAAAAAAAGAGATAAAAAATATAGATATAGTAAGGAGGTTTTAACTTAATATTATTATGGATAAATTAGTAGGTGAAGCGAAATTTTGTACCTCTTTTTACGAACTTTACCGCACTTATATTGTTAGTCTGTGGTCAATTTGAGAATATATAATATTATTTGTCTATTACATACTGAAATACCGCTTTTTTTTTAAATAAAATCTCTAGATACAAAAATGAAGTAGTTTGCCATGGTGAAATTTTAGACTATATTAGTTTATGACAATGGAGACCTTTAATATGTAATGTTCAAATTAATAATTTTTTAATTAATTTCGACCACATGGTGACCGCTAGTATTTCTAATTGTATATTTGTCAATTGTGTTTTTATTTAGATTTCGTAATCAAAATTGTAGAATATTCTTTTGACCCTTGCTATTTGAATTTAGATCTCTAACTAGTTATTATTTGTATATTTAAGTCTAAATAAACGTCATCGTTTATCAAACCTATAAACGTGCATACTAGTTACCAACAAATATAAAATGAAACCATTTCATTTTCATAGGTAGATAACTAGTAATTAGGAACCCTTTCGGTTCACCATTTTAAAAGCTCAATTGGTAATAAACCACTGTAGATCAAACTTTAATCAGCCGATAAGAATACAATTATGTTTATCAATTATACACCTGCTGAAGGTAGAATTATACAGCTATAATATGCAAGTTACTCAATTTTTTTTGATGGTATCATACATGGTATTGTTTCCTGTCAAATGCGAAATGGAACCGACCATTGTTGGCGATAAAAACACAGATATACTCAACGTTTCTTATTCTGCGTTCCTTGGTATTTTCCAAATGAACAATGCTGGAGAGGTTATATTAGGTTCCTGGATATGTGGCTCGTCTATTATCACCCAGAATATAGTTTTAACAGCGGGACACTGTCTGTACGGTTGTAATAAACACTCTTCAATAACAGTGTCGGTCGGTGATAAGAGCCTGCTTCATGGAGTTGTTACTATCGCCCGAAGTTTCGTTATCCATGATAATTTTAGTAATATTTTATTAAAAAATGACATTGCATTAGTGAGGTTGAAGACTCCATTGGTTTTTAATGCAAACATTCAACGTGTGGCCCTTGTGGAACATCCACCATATGAGGAAGGGTCAAACGTAGCTGGTTGGGGAATTGATAATGTAAGTATTTTGAGTGCATCGGTATTTTATTGAGAATGCAGGATAACCTTTTACAGCATTCGTATGGATAGAATATAACAGTGGGGGATACCATGAAAAGTACATAAGCACCAACATTGGTAAGGAGCAGCATTTAGACACCAAGAAATTACTTCTAAGTTTAGGCCGTACAACGTGTCAAAAGTTGCCTTCGGACCCTATTGTGAGATCATTTTGGTGACCCATAAATTCAAATTTAAGCTTCATATCAGGCGTACTGTTTTCTGCGTAAAGTCTTTGTAAGGTTACCTATTACCTTGTCTTGTGAGCATATTTTCTTTGTTTTTTTTTGTACTTTCATGGCCAATATTCAATCAAACCTTACAATATTTCAGGTAGATCACAACAAATATCATGAAGAACTCCATTCTTTCAAGCAATACGTATGGCAGAAAGAATTTTGTTTGGAATTAGTAAAGGATATGGTAGATGGTACTTTTTGTGCTAGAAGTAGAAGTTCTTACAGCTTTATATCTGAGTAAGAGCCAAATATCGTAATATTAGTGATAAACCAGGTAAACGCAAAGGAAGGCGAAAGATGATTCGAATTACGAACATCAATTCTTCAGTGTGGACATCACCTTGAAAGGAACCGTGTAGGATCCGTCATTACACACATACGCTCGACAGTTCGGAAAATCAAAAGGAATAGCCTATGATACGAACCTTATTCATTTATACAAAACTAGTATCGTCAAACTTACCTATCCATTAAAAACCATGACGCGATTTTTATATATAAAAAGACGAGAGTATTGAGGTCCCCAACCACTGGCTTTTTATGTAGAACAGAATCACCGACAACGGTCAGTGGTATGAGGGCTACAGAGAACAAGGTAAATATGAGTTGGCAAGCACTACGCAATGTGCATCTATATCAAATATAGTACACAAACGATTCGGAACCCAAACCAACTTTACTTGCTAGCTGCACGCATCGACATTTAACTAATAGGTAGCTCTGACGCAAGATTTCTTCTCGAGGTTGGGATAGCTTATGGGCGTTACCATAATAAATAAACAGGTACAGGTAAACTTAACATAAAATGGCAAACAGTTCCCCGATTTCCAGATATAAATCTGCAAATAATAGACTTTGTTTGAGAGCTCGAACTGAGAATCAAAATCGGGACATTATGAATGGTATTAGCACTTACTACCACTGTACGACGATAGCTTACAGCTATCTTTATTTATTTATGATACGAATCTTTTCTTATTCTTCTAATCAAATTTCGTTTTCTTGCAGTGGTAGCCCGCTAGTAGTCAGTGGCTACATTCAGATCGGTCTCGTCTCCTCCGTCACCAATACATCGAGTGAAAGCCTCGTTATCTACACCGACGTTGGATACTTTTACGGATGGATACAAAAAAGTGCAAACCAAATTATGTGTGTTACTTAACCAAATTGTGTAATTTGAAATGGAAACTAACCAATTACATTGGGTATTTGACAATTATTACAAAAAATATATAAAATGTATTGGATATGATGATGATGATGGATAATAACTATAGAAAATGATGTATTTCAAAAAAAAATTACAGTATTTTATTTTTACTAAATAAAATTGAAATTTTTTATCTGTAAGTATTTCACATGAAGCAAAACGCCAAAAATCTGTAGACAGTTCGCGTGACGTAATAATAAAATTTTTACTAAGCATAACGGAAACTTACCTTGGTTGATCTCTTCGTAGATATTATTTATTGACGTCACGCGTAGAATGTCACATGACCGACCGTTTTTCACGCACTTTTTAAGCTAACAAAGTGAAAAGGAGTTTTTTTTTTCTAGTTAGTAAGGGTTTACGAAAAAATGATGAATTGCAACAGGTATTAAATAAATATTCTGCATCATAGGTTTACGAAATTTGTCAAATACCCAATTGTCATGTAGAATAGTCTCTTGCTTGCTCGCACAAAATAAATTGTAAACTAAAGCAAATTTAAAAAAGAAAAATAATCTAGTTCTAATATTATTATAGTTCGCTGAGTTTCTTGCTGGTATCTTCTTAGTAGAACTAACTTACCGAACCAGCGAAAGAATCATTTTCCAATGGTTTATTTTTACATTATATTTTTAATATTTTTATATTATTTCTTGACATACCTAATAGTACAATTTTGACGTTCATATGTGCTCTTTGTGTGTCTAAACTGAATAAATGAAATTGATTCTTTGATTCTTCTTTGATTCTTTTCTAATAAGATTTAAAAAAGAGATAGATAATTATACTCTTCTATGTGATTAGATTGGATCTAAGTGAATGTTCTAGACGGAACTTGAACCAGCGACCAATCCATACAGGGAGGGGGGGGGGATGCTTTGACCAACTGAGCCACATGATCACGTCTTGAGCATTCAAAATTAACTTATATTTGAATAGTATGGTTTAAAGAAAGATATTTTTTACAAGTTTATCCTTGGTATTTTCTTAACTCCCGTCCTGAGATCCTGGAAATTTGAATAGTAAGCATATTAAATGTTTTAAAACTTGTTTTATTTAGAAAATATAATAACAATACTTTTGATTTATGTACACTTCACAAAACATCATTTTGTAATGCCTTATATAAATAGTAATTTGATCCACTAAGTAATAAAATTCAGTAAAATAAATAAACAGTCTCTAATCTATCTCTCTCACACACATTTATGTCTCTCTCTCTCTCATAATAATTTAAAACTATATTTAATTATCCTCATGTTTTTCTCTCTCTGGAGTAGGCAGAGACGACAGTCCCCCCAATTATTTTGGTAATTTGACGTGTCTGTGTGTATCTGTGTGAGTATGCTTGCCCGCTTGACAGCAATGGGCTCGGCTCCTAAAACGTGGGACCGAATATAGTTGGTGAAATGTGGGTACCAATACCACAATCTACCTCTTCGGGGCTTTACAGGCCTGAATATATGTACGTATATATGTAGCACATTACATCACTACCACAGTATTTTTTATTTGTTATTAGACCTGAATGGTTTCGCCTTACGGCATCCTCAAAGGTTTACACTCGAATATCTGGGGTTTTACACTGACATTTAAAAACATCCTTTTATAAACATTGCGACACTCAGCCATATTTCATATGTGGGTAGTTGTAAAATTATGTATAAAATGTTTACCAGTATAAAGATATAGAAAAGTATAAGGTATAAATGTATACCAGTATAAAGGCGAAAGGTTAGGTCTAATAACAAATAAAACGCACACGAACACACTTGTACTTTTCCACAGTATATTTTATTTGTTATTAGACCTACTAATAACAAATAAAATTTACTGTGGAAAAGTACAAGTGTGCTCGTGTATCATGTCTAACAACAAATTCCACCAAGTACCATCAATCAACAGTATAAATAATCTATATAATTTATATGTAGTTTCAGTCGACACAAAATTGGTTAGGCGATTACTATGTCCAATGAATCTGTCGCAATCTCTTAAATAGGAGTATACTTCTGTTACCCCCAGTAACTCCAAAGAAGTGTGTACGTAATGAGAGACAAATGTCTACAGGTAAATTAGCTTGGAGAAATTTTTGCGTTTGTAGTAGTGTATGGTCAGCAAATAAAAAAAAACAACATTTTATTTTTAGTTCTTATTTTTCTAAAGGTTATAAACGTCTGTGGCTGGAGCACACCAAATGCGTACACGTCTACGCATACGCACTACGTACTAATACGGACGTTGAAATGTGTATCCACTGCATTGTAATCTATGGAACTGTATGAAGCAGACAAGCCAGTTCCAAACATTACAAGCTGTGAATGCCGGTTTTCACTTCAGTGAAGACGTGTATGAATTAGGTGTTCTCCGGCCATAAATGTTTTCCTGATGATCATTTTAGCAACAAGATCACTACGCTAATATCTATAGTTACGTATTGTAGAAGTTAGGTGATTTCCTTAATGTTATTAGTTTGGTTATAAACATTATATTATAGGTACGTGATTTTATGCTATTATATTATAATTTTACGATACTTTGTGTTCCATCTGCGTAAATAGTAAAACTAATTACCAACAGAATAAATTATCATTTCAATTTCACACCAATTATCCTAACCTAACACGTCAAAACACGAGACACCATTTTAGAGCCGATTCCATGCTTCTTTTTACGTAATGCATTTCATTGAAAAAGACATGACAAATCACTCGATGAAATCCAGCCTTTGGCCCGTATTCCAGAACAATACAAAGTTCTAAATCTCGATTTAGCCCCACCGCACGCGTTCTAACTCGCAATCCTTGACGTCACTGCGCCAATATCGCTTTTAGTCGACATGCGTGGACACATATTGCTTTCATTGCTTTTATTGCTAATGACCTCGATCTCGATTCCCCAAATCTGAATGAAAAATCCCCAATTTGGGGGTTCATAAAATCAATGTTCCCCACACTAATTTTCACCCGTACTAATAATATAAAGCTGAAGAGTTTGTACTACCGATTTGAATAATCTACCCCCTATATAAACACCTCCTACAAACCTTTGACCATCTTGAATCCTACTACATTTGGGAGGAAGACCCTCAAGTTGGTATCTCTTTTCAAATACTTGCGCGAAAGTCAAAACTTGTCATATACCTCACCTGGAAGCTGCAGACCTGTCTGGTGAGTAAAGGGGCTAAATGAACCACTGAATTTAAAAAAATCTCCAATAAACATTTTTGGAGTAATATTATTTTTTATAATGTTACAGTGTTTAAAAAATATAAGAGCTTTACCATTGCCAGGTGGGTACAAAAGAATTGAAAAAAATAAATAAAAAAAATGTATTTGAGGAAAATTGAAAATTTAATGGGGTATTTATGTTGTAACATGTTTTTTGGATTTTCTTTCAAACCAGTGGTTCATTTAACCTCGTTACTCACCAGCCAGGTCTGCAGCTTCGTATTGGGGTATAATAGGAGAGTTATGTGATAATTTTTCAGCTTGCCTCAAGTATGTACTAAAAATGGTGCCAGCGTGAATAGGCTCACACGCTCATGTACGTGCCTGCGTCGACAAGTGGAAGCAAATGTGGAGTCTGGTACTGTATCAAAGGTTTTAAATACTACAACTCGCACGCGGCTCGTGACGGCCAATGCGAGCGTAGTCAAACGTCACGGTCAATGTATTCTAGATGACAGTACTAATGTCATTGTGAGAGTCAATTCACAAACACATTAACTGAGTGTTGTTCTGGAATACGAGCCTTAGTATCTGGCTGTGAAGTGTTCATGTAGGAATAACATACCTTTATCAACATATGTATATCAGTATATTATGTTAATAGTACTTTGTGTAAAGACGTATATTAATTTTATTTTACTTATACTTCTCTCTCTTTCTTTTGTTTTTAATAATCTATTTATTTTAGTTTAGCCGATAACTACACCATATTTTTAATTTTATAACATTACTGTCCATCCCAAGGTTGCCTGGAAGAAATCGCTTCAGCAATACGGCCGCCCATTGTACATTAAACTCTATACATGCTACTTACTTGTCCTACTGTAAATCTGTTGGTGTACAATTAAGAATTATCTATCTATCTAAAGTATTATAATAACTCGCGATAAAATTACTTATACATCAATGATTTTACATATTGAAAGTTCGATTCAAAGATAAGGCCGGAGAGCAAATATCATTATTACACATCAGCTAAGGTAGCCACGTGAAGTTCATAAAATTTTAACGACCGCATATTATGGCTAGGAAGTATGTGAAATTATTTCCACTTAAACACAGCAATTATGTTATTAGCTCTGTTTGCTTGTGCCACCGTAAGTCAGTTAGTAGACGGATTACAACCTATGCTACCAAAAATTGTTGGTGGCCTACAAGCAAATATAAGTGACTATCCGTACGCTGTAGAGCTCGGTGTGAAATGTGTGCATAACGACAAAGAAGTGCCTTGGGGTTGCGGCTCATCGATTCTGAACCAATATATATTGTTGACAGCGGCGCATTGCATGTCTGGGTGTGCTACCCAAAGCTTTATCACAGCATCTGTGGGCAGTATCCATAAAAAGGGCCCTAACTTGTATAGTGTACATAGCTATATTAGCCATTATAACTTTGTAGAGGAATTGTTATGTAACGATATAGGTTTAATCAGACTGAATAGCCCACTGAAATTTAGTTCGACAGTGGGCCGAGTAGCAGTGATGCAGGATCCTCCATATCACGAGAAGGCGTATATAGCAGGATGGGGTTTGGTGTCTGTAAGTTGCTTAACTTTTCTGTGTTTTTAACCCCCGGCGCAAAAATGAAGGGGTGTTATAAATTTGACGTGTCTGTGTGTGCGCATGCCTGTGCGTGTGCGTGGATATTTGTTACTGTTTCACGTACAATCGGAGGTAGTACACGATTTAATTTCCTACCACCCTGCATACCGTCCCGTATAACCTCGTGTGGTGTTACCGGCAGTGAATAGGGTAGTCAGGTAATAATAGTGGGAAGTCCAAAGGTTTGTCCTGCTTTGTCTTCTACACTGACGGGACAGAAACTCTCTGTTCTTACAAGAACGGCAGCACGAGTGTGACACCTATGGTGTTGCACAAGTATAATAGGCCACGGTGGACACTTTCTATCACGCGGGTCACCTTTGTGGTATAATAAAAATCGACGGTAAGAATCTGGATGAAATTTGGTACAGGCAAAGACTTTAGTTGAAAGCTCATAAGCTGATTAATGGAAGAGGCCCTGGTATCCAAGATTGATACTTAAATGATCATTAATATCAAAGTATATTGATTCATCTTTTTACGACGATCTGGATAATATTTTTTGCGCCATTTAGATTTCCTTCAGTCAACATCAGAACGATCTACGACAGTCTCAAAATGATCTACCAAGGTATTAAGAGCAAATCAAACTGTTTTGTTGATTTAAAATTGTACTATCGTCCGAGATAAAGATTTTTAATTTTTAAATTAAAATCTTTATAGTACTTGTACCTGTATAGTCTTTGTACGTCAAGATCGATCTGGTCGTGATTGTACTTTACGATTTAAGTAAACTACTTCCAGGAGGAACCCAAAAAATCTGGAACCCTGCTTAAATTCATAGAACAACGCGTGTATCAGCAATCCGAGTGCAAACACAAGTATACGGGCAATATACCCGACGGCATGTTTTGCGCGTCTGGCCCATCTGAACTGGAATTTCCTTCTATGTAAGGACCATTTCATTAATTCTTCCTTAGCCCGTTAGGGTTTACCAACCAACAAGATCTTCGGAGCCCAATCCTCATCTGCCAGCCTGCATACCTGTGGATTAAGGAACAAGTCTGTGGTGTCTATAAGCAGCATATTTTTGTATTTTTTAAAACTAGTATTGATTGATGTGTCATAAAAAGTAGGCAGTCCCTATCGTACAGTCAAATAAATGAAATCATGGATAGTATCCGCCTTTGCCCAACAACGTTTGAGTCACCTATCAGCCTAAGTACTATACTAATAAAGCGAAAGATTTTTGACGTTCACAGCCCACTGACAACATCGAAGGTCTTAGGACGCCAACTACCAGTAACGATGGCCACCAGGATCGACGAGTTCACCTGCTCCTAGGCTCGGAGAGATTAAAATGTGTTAAAATCTGTCACCCATCCTAAGACTAGCCTGACTAGTATTGCTTAACCTTGCAAATGTGTTGACCTACTCGGATACCAATTAGCCACGAGTCCTCTATGTAGGTAACTCGAGCCTCTCAAATATTTGAAACATTCATGTACTAATTACTGACAATATTGTTTTTCAGGGGTGATTCTGGCAATGCACTAGTAGTTCGTAGTAGCATTCAGATAGGCATCGTGTCTTTTAAGAGTACCAAGAAGGGCACACGCCATGTAATTTTCTATTCAGACACAGGATATCATTATGACTGGATCCAAGAGGCCACACAAATAATTATTTGCGGCGGTACTGATGCTACCAGTGTTGCTTAAAGACACTTAATTTATATTAAGAACTAACTTACAACCCAGTTTAGACATTATATACCGAGAGCTGCAGAACCCCGTGGTCAGCAGTTAAGATCTATAATCCTTTGAGCACCTAATTCTAATTTAACAAAATAAAATATAGATGACGTTACCTCAGTTAACAAAATTAAAAAGCTCCCATAACAAACAGTTAGAAGAAGGGGGGAAATCAAGAATACAATGCGTTTATTTACAGTAATATATTGGTTACCAGTGTATTACTTATTTACTAGATGGCATTTGTAACAGTAGGGCAAAGCCTCCCAACATTGGGAGAGGCTTATTCCAGCATTTGAGGACTGCGATGTGCTAGTTGAATTGAATTAAAAAAAGATGGCGTGTGGTGTCACTCCATACAAAGTTTCAAATTATTTACGAACTTATGTAGTTCACTGTACAAGGTCCTGCCAAAACCCTAGGAGTCATCCTTACCAGCTAGTCGGTGCATCTGGCCTGGTGCTAATTGCAAGTCGGTACTTGCTGGTGAGGCTACTTGGAGCCTCGAAGATCTTGGTAAGGGCAGGTACACCGTACAATTTTGATGTTTACTATATCTATAAGCTATATGTCTACTCAAACTTGTGATGAAGATTTGTGATGGATTTTTATTGCTATACTAAAAATATATACTGTAAAGTTGTAATACATAATAAAATATGCTGCGTTTAGAAAAGCATTTTGTAAAATTATGTAAGTATGTACAGTCAGCATATATCTATCTTGATTAGCAAAGTATTCAAAATGATCCTAAAGATGTTTCATTACTAGTACAATACGCAACTAAAACATATAAGTAAAAGTTGTAATTCTCACTTATACATATACAACATCGTAGCACCATAACCAAAAATCAGTACTATAGTCTGGCTATCGGTTCTCTGCACTGGACTGTTTTTTTAAATCTATACATGGCAATATTTTTGAACTGTCATGTCACTGTCAAACGGATTGACCCGTTTTTGTGTTTAGTGTTTCTCGATCAATATTCTTTTGAAATTATTGAAAAATAATGCCTAAAGCTATCAAAGGCGTAGTTAGAAAGTTGATATTTACCATGATCGGCAAGTATCAAGACATAAAACTTGATAATGAACGAATCCAGAACGAAAAAATACATCGCTTTGACGAAATCCTTACAGCTGCTGGTAAGTAGTCTTGATAGTTGGCTTGATATTTATGTCCGGGTATCATGTGAATACTATTTACTATTTTTTTTCTTGTATGTGTTTTAGAAGGTGACATGGCGAGAGTCAAGACGTTAGTGAAAGAGTTAAAATGTTTTGAGGAAAAGGAATCGTTGAACTCTGAAACGAAATATTTGGATACAATTTCTACGATGACAGGTAAATTTATGTTTTTGAAAAATGTCTTAAAATCTTTGTACGATTATTTTCAATGTTTGCATACAAGTTTATCTTTCTTCATAGTATAGTGGAACAGTTAAATTATTGTTAGGCTTTTATATTTTTTACATTCAATTACATTTATATATTTTTCCTTTGCAGAAATATCTGTTAGAACTATTAAAACAATCAAGAAGGAAGGTTCTATAAACCAAGGAGAATGGAATACACCCGGCAAGAAACGCCCTCGTCAGGGCACGGTATCAAATCTGGATGATTTTGATTTAACGGCTATTAGGAATAAGATTAATGAATTTTACTGTGTAAAAAAACAGGTTCCTACTCTACGGAATTTACTTGTTGAACTCAGAGAGTCAATTGGCTTCACCGGCTGTCGTGAAACATTACGGCAGATATTGAAAAAAAATGGTTTCGAGTTTAAGAAAAACCAGAATGAAAGGTCTTTGCTCATAGAGAACTTTGAACTAGCTGCTTGGAGACACAGATATCTTCGAACAATTGCTGAGAAACGACAACAAGGGAAACCAATCATTTATCTTGATGAAACCTATGTTCACCAAAATTATAAGGTAAAAAAATCATGGCAAGGTCCTTCCACTAGTGGAGTGATAGACAAAATTTCGTCTGGCAAGAGACATATTATAGTACATGCTGGATCGGAAAATCGGTTTTGTGCCCAATGCACTGCTAGTATTTAGTACCAAATCAAAAACAGCTGACTATCATGATGACATGAATGCAGAAAATTTTATGAAGTGGTTAGGTGAGAAATTGATTCCAAATTTGACAGAGCCTAGTGTGATTGTGATGGACAATGCTAGTTATCACGTTACACAAATAAATAAACCACCAACAATGCAGAACTTAAAAAGCGACATACAGAAATGGCTTAGAGAAAACAACATTCCATTTGAAGAAATTTATACTAAAGATGAATTAATGTGCCTCGTTAACCTCGTTAGCCTGAACCCTTGTATAAAGCAGAAGAACTTCTAAAACAACATGGCCACGAAGTGCTTAAACTACCTCCATACCACTGTGATTTAAATGCTATTGAGCTCATATGGAGTTTAGCTAAACGAAAAGTGGCTAGCAAAAATATAGGAGTACCAGGGGCAGAAATGGAAAACTTAATTAAAGAGTCTTTTCTTAGTGTAACGGCTGATGATTGGAAGAAATGCACAGATCACGTCATTCACGTCGAAAATGAATACAAATTAAGAGATGGAATCACAGAAACAGTACTGGAACGATTTATAATAAATGTACGTGATGATGATGACGATAGTGACAGTTCATTTTCTGGTGTTGAATTTATAGAATCAGACTTTGATTATGAATCATAATAAAATTATAAATATTAATCACTTGTAATTTTTTTTCTTGTATCCTGGACATGATCATTATTTGCATGATGAGCAAGCATGTATGTTAACTTTATGTGTAAGTAGAAAATTTCTTTTTTAATAAAAGCATACTAGCAACTGAAATTACTAGTATAAAACTGCTTGTGTGGGTTCATACCGGTAGTGCAATGACTGGGGATCAAAACTGCAACGTCAACATTGTACGTCCAACGCCATAACCATTAGGCTACAGTCACCGTTAATTCATAAATACCGGAGTGCAAGTTTGGGCCGCAAACGGGACTAAATGCTATGATGATGATATCTAAGCTAATTTTAAAGTTTGTGCAGCTTATCCGACTCAGTTGGTTATATATGTACAGGTATGAATAACACGTAATAAATAAAAATGTATAAAATAACTTTTATTGAATATAAAAAATAATAGTATCAAACGCATTTTTTCAGTCTATAGTCGGTGTTGTCACCCCTTGTTTTTTTTAATTTACCGCTCTTTTCTTGTGCAAAGAACCGATGGCCAGACTCTACCAACTTGAGAGAGCGGTTGCTTGAGTGTTATCTTGCTTAATGCGTAAAAGGATCAACGTTTATACAGCCTTTTATTTACATTAATATTAAATAGAATTTAGCATGATCATTATGAGGCAAATTATGGAACGATTAAATATTCCGTAAACTTTTGTGAACTCAATCACATCACTATTGAGATTAAGCTGTCAACATTATTTTACGGAATGACATTTAGAAACGTCATTTTACTGCAGCTAATAAAAAGTTAGACTTTACAGGTAAATTAGCTTGGAGAAATTTTTGCGTTTGTAGTAGTGTATGGTCAGCAAATAAAAAAAAAACAACATTTTATTTTTAGTTTTTATTTTTTTAAAGGTAATATACGTCTGTGGCTGGAGCACACCAAATGCGTACACGTCTGCGCATACGCACTACGTACTAATACGGACGTTGAAATGTGTATCCACTGCATTGTAATCTATGGAACTGTATGAAGCAGACAAGCCAGTTCCAAACATTACAAGCTGTGAATGCCGGTTTTCACTTCAGTGAAGACGTGTATGAATTAGGTGTTCTCCGGCCATAAATGTTTTCCTGATGATCATTTTAGCAACAAGATCACTACGCTAATATCTATAGTTACGTATTGTAGAAGTTAGGTAATTTCCTTAATGTAATTAGTTTGGTTATAAACATTATATTATAGGTACGTGATTTTATGCTATTATATTATAATTTTACGATACTTTGTGTTCCATCTGCGTAAATAGAAAAACTAATTACCAACAGAATAAATTATCATTTCAATTTCACACCAATTATCCTAACCTGACACGTCAAGACACGAGACACCATTTTAGAGCCGATTCCATGCTTCTTTTTACGTAATGCATTTCATTGAAAAAGACATGACAAATCACTCGATGAAATCCAGCCTTTGGCCCGTATTCCAGAACGATACAAAGTTCTAAATCTCGATTTAGCCCCACCGCACGCGTTCTAACTCGCAATCCTCGACGTCACTGCGCCAATATCGCTTTTAGTCGACATGCGTGGACACATATTGCTTTCATTGCTTTTATTGCTAATGACCTCGATCTCGATTCCCCAAATCTGAATGAAAAATCCCCAATTTGGGGGTTCATAAAATCAATGTTCCCCACACTAATTTTCACCCGTACTAATAATATAAAGCTGAAGAGTTTGTACTACCGATTTGAATAATCTACCCCCTATATAAACACCTCCTACAAACCTTTGACCATCTTGAATCCTACTACATTTGGGAGGAAGACCCTCAAGTTGGTATCTCTTTTCAAATACTTGCGCGAAAGTCAAAACTTGTCATATACCTCACCTGGAAGCTGCAGACCTGTCTGGTGAGTAAAGGGGCTAAATGAACCACTGAATTTAAAAAAATCTCCAATAAACATTTTTGGGGTAATATTATTTTTTAAAATGTTACAGTGTTTAAAAAATATAAGAGCTTTACCATTGCCAGGTGGGTACAAAAGAATTGAAAAAAAAAAATAAAAAAAATGTATTTGAGGAAAATTTAAAATTTAATGGGGTATTTATGTTGTAACATGTTTTTTGGATTTTCTTTCAAACCAGTGGTTCATTTAACCTCGTTACTCACCAGCCAGGTCTGCAGCTTCGTATTGGGGTATAATAGGAGAGGTGTGTGATAATTTTTCAACTTGCCTCAAGTATGTACTAAAAATGGTGCCAGCGTGAACAGGCTCACACGCTCATGTACGTGCCTGCGTCGACAAGTGGGAGCAAATGTGGAGTCTGGTACTGTATCAAAGGTTTTAAATACTACAACTCGCACGCGGCTCGTGACGGCCAATGCGAGCGTAGTCAAACGTCACGGTCAATGTATTCTAGATGACAGTACTAATGTCATTGTGAGAGTCAATTCACAAACACATTAACTGAGTGTTGTTCTGGAATACGAGCCTTAGTATCTGGCTGTGAAGTGTTCATGTAGGAATAACATACCTTTATCAACATATGTATATCAGTATATTATGTTAATAGTACTTTGTGTAAAGACGTATATTAATTTTATTTTACTTATACTTCTCTCTCTTTCTTTTGTTTTTAATAATCTATCTATTTTAGTTTAGCCGATAACTACACCATATTTTAATTTTATAACATTACTGTCCATCCCAAGGTTGCCTGGAAGAAATCGCTTCAGCGATACGGCCGCCCATTGTACATTAAACTCTATACATGCTACTTACTTGTCCTACTGTAAATCTGTTGGTGTACAATAAAGAATTATCTATCTATCTAACGTATTATAATAACTCGCGATAAAATTACTTATACATCAATGATTTTACATATTGAAAGTTCGATTCAAAGATAAGGCCGGAGAGCAAATATCATTATTACACATCAGCTAAGGTAGCCACGTGAAGTTCATAAAATTTTAACGACCGCATATTATGGCTAGGAAGTATGTGAAATTATTTCCACTTAAACACAGCAATTATGTTATTAGCTCTGTTTGCTTGTGCCACCGTAAGTCAGTTAGTAGACGGATTACAACCTATGCTACCAAAAATTGTTGGTGGCCTACAAGCAAATATAAGTGACCCCGGCGCAAAAATGAAGGGGTGTTATAAATTTGACGTGTCTGTGTGTGCGCATGCCTGTGCGTGTGCGTGGATATTTGTTACTGTTTCACGTACAATCGGAGGTAGTACACGATTTAATTTCCTACCACCCTGCATACCGTCCCGTATAACCTCGTGTGGTGTTACCGGCAGTGAATAGGGTAGTCAGGTAATAATAGTGGGAAGTCCAAAGGTTTGTCCTGCTTTGTCTTCTACACTGACGGGACAGAAACTCTCTGTTCTTACAAGAACGGCAGCACGAGTGTGACACCTATGGTGTTGCACAAGTATAATAGGCCACGGTGGACACTTTCTATCACGCGGGTCACCTTTGTGGTATAATAAAAATCGACGGTAAGAATCTGGATGAAATTTGGTACAGGCAAAGACTTTAGTTGAAAGCTCATAAGCTGATTAATGGAAGAGGCCCTGGTATCCAAGATTGATACTTAAATGATCATTAATATCAAAGTATATTGATTCATCTTTTTACGACGATCTGGATAATATTTTTTGCGCCATTTAGATTTCCTTCAGTCAACATCAGAACGATCTACGACAGTCTCAAAATGATCTACCAAGGTATTAAGAGCAAATCAAACTGTTTTGTTGATTTAAAATTGTACTATCGTCCGAGATAAAGATTTTTAATTTTTAAATTAAAATCTTTATAGTACTTGTACCTGTATAGTCTTTGTACGTCAAGAT
Source organism: Eilema griseolum (assembly GCA_963662185.1). Taxonomy (NCBI): domain Eukaryota; kingdom Metazoa; phylum Arthropoda; class Insecta; order Lepidoptera; family Erebidae; genus Eilema; species Eilema griseolum. The sequence continues at coordinate 24,114,657 of OY759233.1, read as the reverse complement.
CGATCTGGTCGTGATTGTACTTTACGATTTAAGTAAACTACTTCCAGGAGGAACCCAAAAAATCTGGAACCCTGCTTAAATTCATAGAACAACGCGTGTATCAGCAATCCGAGTGCAAACACAAGTATACGGGCAATATACCCGACGGCATGTTTTGCGCGTCTGGCCCATCTGAACTGGAATTTCCTTCTATGTAAGGACCATTTCATTAATTCTTCCTTAGCCCGTTAGGGTTTACCAACCAACAAGATCTTCGGAGCCCAATCCTCATCTGCCAGCCTGCATACCTGTGGATTAAGGAACAAGTCTGTGGTGTCTATAAGCAGCATATTTTTGTATTTTTTAAAACTAGTATTGATTGATGTGTCATAAAAAGTAGGCAGTCCCTATCGTACAGTCAAATAAATGAAATCATGGATAGTATCCGCCTTTGCCCAACAAAGTTTGAGTCACCTATCAGCCTAAGTACTATACTAATAAAGCGAAAGATTTTTGACGTTCACAGCCCACTGACAACATCGAAGGTCTTAGGACGCCAACTACCAGTAACGATGGCCACCAGGATCGACGAGTTCACCTGCTCCTAGGCTCGGAGAGATTAAAATGTGTTAAAATCTGTCACCCATCCTAAGACTAGCCTGACTAGTATTGCTTAACCTTGCAAATGTGTTGACCTACTCGGATACCAATTAGCCACGAGTCCTCTATGTAGGTAACTCGAGCCTCTCAAATATTTGAAACATTCATGTACTAATTACTGACAATATTGTTTTTCAGGGGTGATTCTGGCAATGCACTAGTAGTTCGTAGTAGCATTCAGATAGGCATCGTGTCTTTTAAGAGTACCAAGAAGGGCACACGCCATGTAATTTTCTATTCAGACACAGGATATCATTATGACTGGATCCAAGAGGCCACACAAATAATTATTTGCGGCGGTACTGATGCTACCAGTGTTGCTTAAAGACACTTAATTTATATTAAGAACTAACTTACAACCCAGTTTAGACATTATATACCGAGAGCTGCAGAACCCCGTGGTCAGCAGTTAAGATCTATAATCCTTTGAGCACCTAATTCTAATTTAACAAAATAAAATATAGATGACGTTACCTCAGTTAACAAAATTAAAAAGCTCCCATAACAAACAGTTAGAAGAAGGGGGGAAATCAAGAATACAATGCGTTTATTTACAGTAATATATTGGTTACCAGTGTATTACTTATTTACTAGATGGCATTTGTAACAGTAGGGCAAAGCCTCCCAACATTGGGAGAGGCTTATTCCAGCATTTGAGGACTGCGATGTGCTAGTTGAATTGAATTAAAAAAAGATGGCGTGTGGTGTCACTCCATACAAAGTTTCAAATTATTTACGAACTTATGTAGTTCACTGTACAAGGTCCTGCCAAAACCCTAGGAGTCATCCTTACCAGCTAGTCGGTGCATCTGGCCTGGTGCTAATTGCAAGTCGGTACTTGCTGGTGAGGCTACTTGGAGCCTCGAAGATCTTGGTAAGGGCAGGTACACCGTACAATTTTGATGTTTACTATATCTATAAGCTATATGTCTACTCAAACTTGTGATGAAGATTTGTGATGGATTTTTATTGCTATACTAAAAATATATACTGTAAAGTTGTAATACATAATAAAATATGCTGCGTTTAGAAAAGCATTTTGTAAAATTATGTAAGTATGTACAGTCAGCATATATCTATCTTGATTAGCAAAGTATTCAAAATGATCCTAAAGATGTTTCATTACTAGTACAATACGCAACTAAAACATATAAGTAAAAGTTGTAATTCTCACTTATACATATACAACATCGTAGCACCATAACCAAAAATCAGTACTATAGTCTGGCTATCGGTTCTCTGCACTGGACTGTTTTTTTAAATCTATACATGGCAATATTTTTGAACTGTCATGTCACTGTCAAACGGATTGACCCGTTTTTGTGTTTAGTGTTTCTCGATCAATATTCTTTTGAAATTATTGAAAAATAATGCCTAAAGCTATCAAAGGCGTAGTTAGAAAGTTGATATTTACCATGATCGGCAAGTATCAAGACATAAAACTTGATAATGAACGAATCCAGAACGAAAAAATACATCGCTTTGACGAAATCCTTACAGCTGCTGGTAAGTAGTCTTGATAGTTGGCTTGATATTTATGTCCGGGTATCATGTGAATACTATTTACTATTTTTTTTCTTGTATGTGTTTTAGAAGGTGACATGGCGAGAGTCAAGACGTTAGTGAAAGAGTTAAAATGTTTTGAGGAAAAGGAATCGTTGAACTCTGAAACGAAATATTTGGATACAATTTCTACGATGACAGGTAAATTTATGTTTTTGAAAAATGTCTTAAAATCTTTGTACGATTATTTTCAATGTTTGCATACAAGTTTATCTTTCTTCATAGTATAGTGGAACAGTTAAATTATTGTTAGGCTTTTATATTTTTTACATTCAATTACATTTATATATTTTTCCTTTGCAGAAATATCTGTTAGAACTATTAAAACAATCAAGAAGGAAGGTTCTATAAACCAAGGAGAATGGAATACACCCGGCAAGAAACGCCCTCGTCAGGGCACGGTATCAAATCTGGATGATTTTGATTTAACGGCTATTAGGAATAAGATTAATGAATTTTACTGTGTAAAAAAACAGGTTCCTACTCTACGGAATTTACTTGTTGAACTCAGAGAGTCAATTGGCTTCACCGGCTGTCGTGAAACATTACGGCAGATATTGAAAAAAAATGGTTTCGAGTTTAAGAAAAACCAGAATGAAAGGTCTTTGCTCATAGAGAACTTTGAACTAGCTGCTTGGAGACACAGATATCTTCGAACAATTGCTGAGAAACGACAACAAGGGAAACCAATCATTTATCTTGATGAAACCTATGTTCACCAAAATTATAAGGTAAAAAAATCATGGCAAGGTCCTTCCACTAGTGGAGTGATAGACAAAATTTCGTCTGGCAAGAGACATATTATAGTACATGCTGGATCGGAAAATCGGTTTTGTGCCCAATGCACTGCTAGTATTTAGTACCAAATCAAAAACAGCTGACTATCATGATGACATGAATGCAGAAAATTTTATGAAGTGGTTAGGTGAGAAATTGATTCCAAATTTGACAGAGCCTAGTGTGATTGTGATGGACAATGCTAGTTATCACGTTACACAAATAAATAAACCACCAACAATGCAGAACTTAAAAAGCGACATACAGAAATGGCTTAGAGAAAACAACATTCCATTTGAAGAAATTTATACTAAAGATGAATTAATGTGCCTCGTTAACCTCGTTAGCCTGAACCCTTGTATAAAGCAGAAGAACTTCTAAAACAACATGGCCACGAAGTGCTTAAACTACCTCCATACCACTGTGATTTAAATGCTATTGAGCTCATATGGAGTTTAGCTAAACGAAAAGTGGCTAGCAAAAATATAGGAGTACCAGGGGCAGAAATGGAAAACTTAATTAAAGAGTCTTTTCTTAGTGTAACGGCTGATGATTGGAAGAAATGCACAGATCACGTCATTCACGTCGAAAATGAATACAAATTAAGAGATGGAATCACAGAAACAGTACTGGAACGATTTATAATAAATGTACGTGATGATGATGACGATAGTGACAGTTCATTTTCTGGTGTTGAATTTATAGAATCAGACTTTGATTATGAATCATAATAAAATTATAAATATTAATCACTTGTAATTTTTTTTCTTGTATCCTGGACATGATCATTATTTGCATGATGAGCAAGCATGTATGTTAACTTTATGTGTAAGTAGAAAATTTCTTTTTTAATAAAAGCATACTAGCAACTGAAATTACTAGTATAAAACTGCTTGTGTGGGTTCATACCGGTAGTGCAATGACTGGGGATCAAAACTGCAACGTCAACATTGTACGTCCAACGCCATAACCATTAGGCTACAGTCACCGTTAATTCATAAATACCGGAGTGCAAGTTTGGGCCGCAAACGGGACTAAATGCTATGATGATGATATCTAAGCTAATTTTAAAGTTTGTGCAGCTTATCCGACTCAGTTGGTTATATATGTACAGGTATGAATAACACGTAATAAATAAAAATGTATAAAATAACTTTTATTGAATATAAAAAATAATAGTATCAAACGCATTTTTTCAGTCTATAGTCGGTGTTGTCACCCCTTGTTTTTTTTAATTTACCGCTCTTTTCTTGTGCAAAGAACCGATGGCCAGACTCTACCAACTTGAGAGAGCGGTTGCTTGAGTGTTATCTTGCTTAATGCGTAAAAGGATCAACGTTTATACAGCCTTTTATTTACATTAATATTAAATAGAATTTAGCATGATCATTATGAGGCAAATTATGGAACGATTAAATATTCCGTAAACTTTTGTGAACTCAATCACATCACTATTGAGATTAAGCTGTCAACATTATTTTACGGAATGACATTTAGAAACGTCATTTTACTGCAGCTAATAAAAAGTTAGACTTTACAGGTAAATTAGCTTGGAGAAATTTTTGCGTTTGTAGTAGTGTATGGTCAGCAAATAAAAAAAAAACAACATTTTATTTTTAGTTTTTATTTTTTTAAAGGTAATATACGTCTGTGGCTGGAGCACACCAAATGCGTACACGTCTGCGCATACGCACTACGTACTAATACGGACGTTGAAATGTGTATCCACTGCATTGTAATCTATGGAACTGTATGAAGCAGACAAGCCAGTTCCAAACATTACAAGCTGTGAATGCCGGTTTTCACTTCAGTGAAGACGTGTATGAATTAGGTGTTCTCCGGCCATAAATGTTTTCCTGATGATCATTTTAGCAACAAGATCACTACGCTAATATCTATAGTTACGTATTGTAGAAGTTAGGTAATTTCCTTAATGTAATTAGTTTGGTTATAAACATTATATTATAGGTACGTGATTTTATGCTATTATATTATAATTTTACGATACTTTGTGTTCCATCTGCGTAAATAGAAAAACTAATTACCAACAGAATAAATTATCATTTCAATTTCACACCAATTATCCTAACCTGACACGTCAAAACACGAGACACCATTTTAGAGCCGATTCCATGCTTCTTTTTACGTAATGCATTTCATTGAAAAAGACATGACAAATCACTCGATGAAATCCAGCCTTTGGCCCGTATTCCAGAACGATACAAAGTTCTAAATCTCGATTTAGCCCCACCGCACGCGTTCTAACTCGCAATCCTCGACGTCACTGCGCCAATATCGCTTTTAGTCGACATGCGTGGACACATATTGCTTTCATTGCTTTTATTGCTAATGACCTCGATCTCGATTCCCCAAATCTGAATGAAAAATCCCCAATTTGGGGGTTCATAAAATCAATGTTCCCCACACTAATTTTCACCCGTACTAATAATATAAAGCTGAAGAGTTTGTACTACCGATTTGAATAATCTACCCCCTATATAAACACCTCCTACAAACCTTTGACCATCTTGAATCCTACTACATTTGGGAGGAAGACCCTCAAGTTGGTATCTCTTTTCAAATACTTGCGCGAAAGTCAAAACTTGTCATATACCTCACCTGGAAGCTGCAGACCTGTCTGGTGAGTAAAGGGGCTAAATGAACCACTGAATTTAAAAAAATCTCCAATAAACATTTTTGGGGTAATATTATTTTTTAAAATGTTACAGTGTTTAAAAAATATAAGAGCTTTACCATTGCCAGGTGGGTACAAAAGAATTGAAAAAAAAAAATAAAAAAAATGTATTTGAGGAAAATTTAAAATTTAATGGGGTATTTATGTTGTAACATGTTTTTTGGATTTTCTTTCAAACCAGTGGTTCATTTAACCTCGTTACTCACCAGCCAGGTCTGCAGCTTCGTATTGGGGTATAATAGGAGAGGTGTGTGATAATTTTTCAACTTGCCTCAAGTATGTACTAAAAATGGTGCCAGCGTGAACAGGCTCACACGCTCATGTACGTGCCTGCGTCGACAAGTGGGAGCAAATGTGGAGTCTGGTACTGTATCAAAGGTTTTAAATACTACAACTCGCACGCGGCTCGTGACGGCCAATGCGAGCGTAGTCAAACGTCACGGTCAATGTATTCTAGATGACAGTACTAATGTCATTGTGAGAGTCAATTCACAAACACATTAACTGAGTGTTGTTCTGGAATACGAGCCTTAGTATCTGGCTGTGAAGTGTTCATGTAGGAATAACATACCTTTATCAACATATGTATATCAGTATATTATGTTAATAGTACTTTGTGTAAAGACGTATATTAATTTTATTTTACTTATACTTCTCTCTCTTTCTTTTGTTTTTAATAATCTATCTATTTTAGTTTAGCCGATAACTACACCATATTTTAATTTTATAACATTACTGTCCATCCCAAGGTTGCCTGGAAGAAATCGCTTCAGCGATACGGCCGCCCATTGTACATTAAACTCTATACATGCTACTTACTTGTCCTACTGTAAATCTGTTGGTGTACAATAAAGAATTATCTATCTATCTAACGTATTATAATAACTCGCGATAAAATTACTTATACATCAATGATTTTACATATTGAAAGTTCGATTCAAAGATAAGGCCGGAGAGCAAATATCATTATTACACATCAGCTAAGGTAGCCACGTGAAGTTCATAAAATTTTAACGACCGCATATTATGGCTAGGAAGTATGTGAAATTATTTCCACTTAAACACAGCAATTATGTTATTAGCTCTGTTTGCTTGTGCCACCGTAAGTCAGTTAGTAGACGGATTACAACCTATGCTACCAAAAATTGTTGGTGGCCTACAAGCAAATATAAGTGACTATCCGTACGCTGTAGAGCTCAGTGGGAAATGTGTGTATAACGACAAAGAAGTGCCTTGGGGTTGCGGCTCATCGATTCTGAACCAATATATATTGTTGACAGCGGCGCATTGCATATCTGGGTGTGCTACCCAAAGCTTTATCACAGCGTCTGTGGGCAGTATCTATAAAAAGGGCCCTAACTTGTATAGTGTACATAGCTATATTAGCCATTATAACTTTGTAGAGGAATTGTTATGTAACGATATAGGTTTAATCAGACTGAATAGCCCACTGAAATTTAGTTCGACAGTGGGCCGAGTAGCAGTGATGCAGGATCCTCCATATCACGAGAAGGCGTATATAGCAGGATGGGGTTTGGTGTCTGTAAGTTGCTTAACTTTTCTGTGTTTTTAACCCCCGGCGCAAAAATGAAGGGGTGTTATAAATTTGACGTGTCTGTGTGTGCGCATGCCTGTGCGTGTGCGTGGATATTTGTTACTGTTTCACGTACAATCGGAGGTAGTACACGATTTAATTTCCTACCACCCTGCATACCGTCCCGTATAACCTCGTGTGGTGTTACCGGCAGTGAATAGGGTAGTCAGGTAATAATAGTGGGAAGTCCAAAGGTTTGTCCTGCTTTGTCTTCTACACTGACGGGACAGAAACTCTCTGTTCTTACAAGAACGGCAGCACGAGTGTGACACCTATGGTGTTGCACAAGTATAATAGGCCACGGTGGACACTTTCTATCACGCGGGTCACCTTTGTGGTATAATAAAAATCGACGGTAAGAATCTGGATGAAATTTGGTACAGGCAAAGACTTTAGTTGAAAGCTCATAAGCTGATTAATGGAAGAGGCCCTGGTATCCAAGATTGATACTTAAATGATCATTAATATCAAAGTATATTGATTCATCTTTTTACGACGATCTGGATAATATTTTTTGCGCCATTTAGATTTCCTTCAGTCAACATCAGAACAATCTACGACAGTCTCAAAATGATCTACCAAGGTATTAAGAACAAATCAAACTGTTTTGTTGATTTAAAATTGTACTATCGTCCGAGCTAAAGATTTTAAATTATAATCTTTATAGTACTTTGTACGTCAAGATCGATTTGGTCGTGATTGTACTTTACGATTTAAGTAAACTACTTCCAGGAGGAACCCAAAAAATCTGGAAACCTGCTTAAATTCATAGAACAACGCGTGTATCAGCAATCCGAGTGCAAACACAAGTATACAGGCAATATACCCGACGGCATGTTTTGCGCGTCTGGCCCATCTGAACTGGAATTTCCTTCTATGTAAGGACCATTTCATTAATTCTTCCTTAGCCCGTTAGGGTTTACCAACCAACAAGATCTTCGGAGCCCAATCCTCATCTGCCAGCCAGCATACCTGTGGATTAAGGAACAAGTCTATGGTGTCTATAAGCAGCATATTTTTGTATTTTTTTAAACAAGTATTGATTGATGTGTCATAAAAAGTAGGCAGTCCCTACCGTACAGTCAAATAAATGAAATCATGGATAGTATCCGCCTTTGCCCAACAAAGTTTGAGTCACCTATCAGCCTAAGTACTATACTAATAAAGCGAAAGATTTTTGACGTTCACAGCCCACTGACAACATCGAAGGTCTTAGGACGCCAACTACCAGTAACGATGGCAACTAGGATCGACGAGCTCACCTGCTCTTAGGCTCGGAGAGATCAAAATGTGTTTAGATCTGTCACCCATCCTAAGACTAGCCTGACTAGTATTGCTTAACCTTGCAATGTGTTGACCTACTCGGATACCAATTAGCCACGAGTCCTCTATGTAGGTAACTCGAGCCTCTCAAATATTTGAAACATTCACGTACTAATTACTGACAATATTGTTTTTCAGGGGTGATTCTGGCAATGCACTAGTAGTTCGTAGTAGCATTCAGATAGGCATCGTGTCTTTTAAGAGTACCAAGAAGGGCACACGCCATGTAATTTTCTATTCAGACACAGGATATCATTATGATTGGATCCAAGAGGCCACACAAATAATTATTTGCGGCGGTACTGATGATACCAGTGTTGCTTAAAGACACTTATATTAAGAACTAACTTACAACCCAGTTTAGACATTATATACCGGGAGCTGCAGAACCCCGTGGTCAGCAGTTAAGATCTATAATCCTTTGAGCACCTAATTCTAATTTAACAAAATAAAATATAGATGACGTTACCTCAGTTAACAAAATTAAAAAGCTCCCATAACAAACAGTTAGAAGAAGGGGGGAAATCAAGAATACAATGCGTTTATTTACAGTAAGATATTGGATACCAGTGTATTACTTATTTACTAGATGGCGTTTGTAACAGTAGGGCAAAGCCTCCTAACATTGGGAGAGGCTTATTCCAGCATTTGAGGACTGCGATGTGCTAGTTGAATTGAATTAAAAAAAGATGGCGTGTGGTGTCACTCCATACAAAGTTTCAAATTGTGTACGAACTTATGTAGCTCACTGTACAAGGTCCTGCCAAAACCCTAGGAGTCATCCTTACCAGCTAGTCGGTGCATCTGGCCTGGTGCTAATTGCAAGTCGGTACTTGCTGGTGAGGCTACTTGGAGCCTCGAAGATCTTGGTAAGGGCATGTACACCTTACAATTTTGATGTTTACTATATCTATAAGCTATATATCTACTCAAACTTGTGATGAAGATTTGTGATAGATTTTTATTGCTATACTTAAAATAAATACTGTAAAGTTGTAATACATGATAAAATATGCTGCGTTTAGAAAAGTATTTTGTAAAATTATGTAAGTATGTACAGTCAGCATATATCTATCTTGATTAGCAAAGTATTCAAAATGATCCTAAAGATGTTTCATTACTAGTACAATACGCAACTAAAACATATAAGTAAAAGTTGTAATTCTCACTTATACATATACAACGAACTACTAACTAATCTAATTATAATTATGTATATTAAGTAACATAACTTTGGCGCGAACATCCGATCATGCCGACATATTCATTGTATGCTATATTTGTCACTCTCAAGAGACAAGCGACGTGGGGATTGAAAGGAAGCTGGCCTTACTTTGGAGAGAAAACCGCACTCAATACATATGGTTAGTAACCTTACAGGTTTGTACCTCACGGGTGGACAACGTTAGCAAATTCAGTGTGAGGAAAGTGATAAGCGACGTCACCGAACTATACGGTGATTTTACTGAACGTATTTACATGCTTGTTCAAATCAGAGCCTTGATTCTGCTAAAGCATTTTTGATAGTGTCAATAGCTTGAGAGTGGTATGCTATTGATACTAGATTCTGGCCTCAAAAGATAAACAATATTTTTTTCAAAACTTTTATATGGCAATAGTTTTTGCCGTCAGTTTTTTTAATACCACTTAGGTGGCAGACAAGCGCACGGCCCACCTGATGGAAAGTGGTTACCGTGGCCTATGGACATGTGTACCTAACACCAGAGAAGCCACACTCGCGCTGCCGACCCTGTAAGCACAGAGTTTCTGTGCCTTCAGTGTAGAGGACAAAGCAGGACAAGCCATTAGTCTTCCCACTGACAGCACAAATTCTCCGGTGAGCTCTGGCTACCCTACTCACCGCTGGTAACGCAACACGAAGTTATTATGACCGCGGTATTCTGTAATTCTGTAGGGCGGAGGTAATTCCCCAGTCGAACTGCTCAATTCGGACGGGAATACCGTCGTGTCCTACCTCCTATACGATAGTAAATAGATTTTGGTCTATATCAGTGTTCATCGGCCTATTTATCAAGAAAGCTTTTCGGAACTGATGTGTGGTTATAAAAATATTACCACGAAGGCCAACCTAATCCTGACCAAACCTGCTCAATTGGGCGAAAATACCGCCATGTCCTACCTCCTAGAATAAAGTCAGGTATTTTATGGTCTTTGAAAACTTCTTGATACTCATATAACGTTGATAATTTGCAAAGTGAATTGATTATTATTACCCGACTACGGCAAAGCCAAAGGAGGGTTATTATTTTGACAGGCTATGTATGTATGTAGGTTCATCTGTTCCCTCATAGTTCCTGAACTACTTATTAGAACTGGGCAAATGATATATTATTAGAAGCGTCTTGGTTGTCCGCTAGTTATAGGCTACATGACGTATCACTGAATCTAATGTAGCGCCCTCTAGCGATCATACAGTATTGTTTTAAAAAATAAATTTGAGATACCATATACCGTGTTTGGTATCATCTGAAAGGGTTTAATTAGCACATTACAAATATGTATATAAAAAAAACTCCAAAATAATATAAATAAAAAAATAAGTTTGAAACTAAAACCCGACTACTGAATAATCACGCTTTAAAAAGTGTTAAGCAATAAAACATCAAGGATAACTGTAGTCGTATAGCCACTTAGTCTAACAAAATACATCCTAGGAAAAGTGGCATACAAACCACGGCTATCCTTGATATTTTCTTGTTCAATACTTTTTAAAGCGTGTAACTTTAAGCGTTATACTGGTTTTTACATACCTAATAAAAAATAAAAATAAATCATACTATCAACTCCGTTTTGTCGATGTAAATAATCGGAGTTGCAACCTGTTGATTTTTCATACTTGCTGCCGTTTATTGAACCATCTTTCGCTGGCGACTAACGAAAAAATGCGCAGACGATATCACTGCGAGAGAAGAAAAACTGTACCAACCTGTCTGGCTAGAGTGGAAACAGTAGACCAAAGCCTTTTGTTTCACCATCACTGAACGTACACAACCAAAGGAAAGTCTAGATCTTCGAATTCATTCCTGCGGTGAACCTGTAAACTGCACCTGTCCAAAAATAAACAAAGTCGTAGAGACGAAATACCTAGGCGTCATAATAGACCAAAATTTGTCATGGTTCTCACATCTGGAACATGTAACAAAGCGGATAAGAAAATTAGGCTGGATATTCAAATCCCTGAGACACGTGGTACCAATAAATTTAAAACACAGCAAAACACTCTAGGAATATTTTAAATGAAATTTATATTGCCCTTGCACAATCCATCCTTGTATATTGTATCACAGTGTGGGGTGGCGCTATAAAATCAAGGTTTATCGAGGTCGAACGAGCACAACGATCACTGATTAAAATAATGTACTTCAAACCAATTAGATTCGCTACCCAAAACCTCTATTTAATTAGTAGCCTGCTCTCTGTCAGAAAACTTTATATTGCGCACACTATTTAAATAAAACACAAAACCCTACCTTACAATACAAGTGCAAATTTCAAGAGGCGAAAGGATGTTGTGGTGGATGTACCAGTAACAAAATCTTGGTTTGCTGACAGGCAGTATAATATTCTTGCTGCTAAGCTATACAACTGAGTAAATACAAGTATTCGTATATATAATAAACAAACACACGAAGGAAAAAGGGTCCTTACTGAATGGCTAAAAACATTGAGCTATGACGGCACCGAGGCGCTCATAAAGTAACTCATTCTTAAACACGCGCGCACACACACACACACACACACACACACACATACATACACACACACACACACACACACACACACACACACAAACACACACGCACACACATACACTCACACACAGAGAGAGAGAGAGAGAGATAGAGAGAGAGAGAGAGAGAGAGACAAAAATTGGTAACTTCTTGATTAACATGTTTACTTGTAACAATATTCTTGATATGGAAGAGCGGAGTGTCCTACTACAAGCATTTTTTGCTTAAAAGGAGGCTCCAATCACAAACCAATGTTTGTTGTATTTTGATACCGAATAAAGAATTTTGAATTTTTGAAAAAAAAAAAAAGCCTAATAGCAGTGGTCTGCGATGGGCTAATTGATTGAAACGACACATTTCCATTAAATTAAACAATGAACAATACAAAGATCCCACAAAACGATCTCTGACTGCAACTTGAATATCTAATAAACAACATTACCGAAGACTTCACCGGCACTCCATAAATAAGGTTTTATCAAACGCCGTGAGTGCAGGTCTACTTGTTAACACGTGTCCCGTCGATCGATAAAACTCTGATCGATAGGGACGCACGCGAAAGTCGATAGTCAAAGACAGTCAAAGTCTCGAAGTCGAAGGGACTTTCTAGTCGGTCAATACGTCAGTCTCTTGCCGCTGTCACTGATTATACTTAATAAGGGTTAACTAATAGCTTTTGTACACGACTGTTTATCGATCTGTAAGGGTTAGGTGGATATTTACTGCTGGACCTCTGGTTGGAACGAGTGTTTTGTTGAAATGTTGTATAGTTATTTGTTTAATTGCTGTAGTTTGCAAAACTGTTATAGTAACTGTTGTGGTTCCACACGCATTGAATTCCTGCTACCCATGGGAACTTATTCCGGGAATAGTAGCCACGTTTTATCTGTATATCCGTATATCTTATTCCGTATCAAATTTTTGCCAGAAATTCAAACATCATCTACATTAATATTAGTTGTTTAACTTAGGTAATAGCAAGACCATAACCCAATAAGTGCAAGGAAAAGTACAAGGAAAGATCACCCTTACCTGCAATCAGCTGATTAACTGTGAGTAACGGGACGAACGAGATCCTGGTATAAGATCAAACGGCAGTCACTTGTATAAAAGTTAAAACAGTTTCGGATGCAACTGGGATTAGTACTCGGATGACGAAAACACGACTACCAGATAAGCAGTTATCCATGCCTGTAAATGCTAAACAAAAAAGCTGATAAAAGCTGTTATTACTTAATACTTTTCAAGAGCTTCATTATGTTTTGCTCAATCACTAAGTTCGCAACACTGGCTAAATGTATCTTCAAACAAAAATTCATTATTTAATACATTTTATTACTTTGGTATTGACATTCCTATTCCATTTCATAGTTTTTGATATCGAGAATTTAGACCTAACATACGAATATTACTAAAGTAATCCTCTGATAAAGTCAAACTTATTCTACAAATTGCTTCTAAACCATTGCTATCGTGAATCTTATAACGTCAGTGTAAGTATCACCATCCGTCTATTGCATATTTCACCCAATAAGCTTGACCAAGCTAACCCCTGTAGCTCCACCAGAACGAATGTCCGAGAGTGTTATCTCCATACCTTATAGAAACACGACTGTGTAACCGTCACCACGACATATAGCGGGATTTATTTCAATTGCAGCTCGTGGAGACATGTTTAAGTGATATCACATGCATAAAAAGGTATACGCAGGTAGAGGGTTAACGAATGAAAATGTATAGTGGACGTAGATTCATATAACTAAGCTTGTTGAAGCATCCGAATGCACAGAGTTAGTTTTGTTTGAAGAGTTCATAAATACAGTTATAGTATGTTTGTGCGAATGGGAGAGTGTGTCAATAGAATATTGTGGAAATGCGACTTAATCAATAAGATTTTTTACTAATGGGATATTCAGCGTCGGATCTTTAAATCTTTCTTGAAATTCCATGGATAAAGTAGCGCTTCCAAATACAAAGACGAAAAATGTTACACACTCATAGGGCTGGCTTTCCTTGTTCTGTAACGTCAACAATACTTTGTTTCAATTAACACTTGAACCCTAAAATATATGGAGACATGCCCTTATAGTGTATTTACAAGATCACAAAACAAGACCTACGAATATATCAAATTATCAGTTACATGTTTAGTAAAGTTATCTGTTCATGTTATATCGTGTTCATCAATATCAAATATGACTTCACTTTATCTGATGATACAATGTAAGTGAATTCTAAATAATAGAAGTTACTATTGTCTTCAGTTTGATCATTATTGTTCGTGTCATTGGGTGCTTATTTACGCTTTCCTTAAAGGAGCCGGGATTATATGAAGAAGGAAACATGTGTATTGCATCATAACAATTGATGCAATTCTATCGATTAATATGAAATATTTAAACTACGCATTTATAAGCCTGTCTACTGCCTTCACAAACAAACAATACTTGAACCTCCATTTGCAATGTGATTTAGTTTTAATATTGCTACTAGCAACATTTCGCCACAAAAGATATGGAGTACCTACCAATGCAATAAAAGTTTACGAAGCAATTCTTAACAAAGGCAGTTACATCGACTAAAAAACTAAAAATGAACCGCTCCATTGATTCGAGTTGATCATAAGAAAGATCTTTTTCGTATCGATTTCTCTGACACACAAAAAGTAATCGACTCGGCAAAAAAATCGGCTCACTCGAGTGACGACGCGTCGTTAACCTCAGTTAAATGTCAAAAAAGTGTAAAGTGAAACTGTTGCGGTATTGTGTGAGTTTGGTGTTAATGATGTGAAGTGTGAAGTGTCAAAACTGTATTTGTTCATTACTCGAAATTGCACTTTAAGCTTCAAAAAAATTTGTTTATGCCATTTGGTTGGCAGACAAGCACACGGCCCGCCTGATGGAAAGTGATTACTGTGGCCTATGGACGTGTGCAACACCAAGGGAATCTGTGCCGTCAGTGTTAAAGACAAAGCAGAACTAGCTTTTGGTCTTCCCACCGAGAGTACAAAAACTCTCCATTGAGCTCTAGCTACCTTACTCGCCGTTATTATTCTGTAGGGCGGAGGTAATTCCCCAGTCGGACTGCTCAATTGGACGGAGATACTATCGTGACCTACCTCCTAAGTATTTATCATAAGCTACACAAATGGCCGCTGGTCGTCTTTACATCAGTTACAGTTTACTAGCTGATGCAGCGCCTTCGCCCGCGTCATCTAGTAAACTAAATGAAGTAAATTTCGATTACGTTCCCACTACTCATGGGAACCTATTCCCGGGATACAAAATAGCCTATGTTATTCCAGACTATAATCTACTCCTGTACCAGTGAGAACTAACTAATCTTAGCCGAATCCGTTCAGCTTTACCCGCTAAAGCGTGATTGAAAAACAAATGATGTTCCTCATTCGCTATTTGTCATCAATTCATCTATCTGTCGTACATCTACCTGTCCGTTCGTCGATCTAACTATTCATCCATAAATCCAGTTCTAAAGTAGGACTATGATCACGTTAACCATACGAATATGCTCTAAGATTTGATGCCGGGTACGTGGCCACACCAAGTTGTCACAGCAGTGTGACAATCAGGCATTTATTTCTTGTTTATCACACACCGTCAATAACATAACACTTTTATCACATAATAATGAGTGCGGATGTGAACATCATACCTCATAATGGATATTATGAGGTATGGTATATTTAATGATCACATTTAATTAATGCAAAGAGATATCGCGAATTTTAATTAAGGTACGTACCCATAAAACAGCATTAGCTGATAATGACAAGTGATGATAAAAGGTGTTGTATTATTGGCGGTGTGATAAACAATAAAGAAATTCCTGTACCCCTAGCACGAAAAACTATCGTAAACGTTTAGACAGAATGGAGCATTGCGGTTGGCCGGTTTCACACATAAATAGGTTCTCAGTAAGCGGGCGGCGAATCACAATGTTCCGTACTCTCTTTACATTTACGATAGCTTTTCGTGCTGTGGGTACTGATTGTCACACTGGCGTGACAACTTGGTGTGCACAATTAATTTAAAGCTGTATAATCTTTTCGGTCTTACCTTCTGTAGCAAGCAACACGCATAATGACAGCACTGACTGCTTACTATTATGTGGGTTTTATTACCTTGTTGATAAAAAAACATAACCCTTCTTGGCAGCCGGGTAAAAACCTATTCAATGGGAAACCAGTCGTTTACTCGCTACAAAAGATAGTCATATAACATTTTATCACTATGCCTCGTGGGTAATAACATGAAACCAGTAGCTAGCAATATAATTATATATTAGCGGCACAACCTGTTGTAAGCCCACACATAGTTGTATTACACAATTATTCAAGTATATGAAATAAATTGTGATTAAGGAAACATCATATCTGTTAAGTACAACAGTTATAATAAGATTGTCTATCGTATAGCTGGTAACAGTTAGCAACTTTCTATTAGGAAGGGTCCTTTAAGATACTTAAAACAAAACTTAACGAATTCCAAAATGTCAATTCGGCTTCAGAGAAAATTCTTCTAGATTGTACAAAATTAAATAGGTATGTAAAGTACCAGCGTTGTAGAAGAAAATAAAGTTTGTTCTACAGTATTCCTGGCAGTATACATTTGGTAAGATTTGGCATAAAGATCTTTAAAAAAAATAACATCTGGATTTATTTGGTATTACTTTATTTACACTTAGTACGACGTTTTAACTACTTTTTTGGCAGCTATGGTCGCAGGGTGAATCCTATTCTACCTAACAGAGACGACATTTAAAATAAGACACGAAGAAGCGTTTTCATTATAGCTACACGTTATGTGTATAGCTAAATCTCTGAGTTACTTGCATTGTAACTGGTCTGGCAATAAATACTGTTACATTAAAACTTTTATTTTCAACTTTTTAATTATTTTGAATTTGGAACACATTATTTTAAAAACTTCTTTCGATTTCGCGCCATTTCACAAATTTATTCGTGTTCATTAACGAATAGTACCGTCGGTCATATTCCAGACACTTCAAAAACTTGGTAACAGTGGTATGTTCGTATATCGTACTATCAATAGATACAACAACACTTCGTCTGTCGAAGACCAGAAAAGATCAGGGCGGCCGCGTGCTGTTAGAACTACAAAGGCTATTAATGCTGTTAAAGTCAGAATTCGTCGAAACCCCATAAGGAAGCAAAAAATCTTATCGCGAGAAATGAAGATTCCCGCTTGGTCTCTGTCACTTATAACACCAGACCTGAGGCTTGGAGCTTATTGTCGATATACAGGACATGCCCTAAATTAATATTTACGAGTAAAGAGAGTGGAGCCTTCTGTCGCAATACGCAAGTGAAAGGCACAGAAATATGAGAATATATTTATATAAAGAGGCTTTACCGATGAAAAGATTTTCACGACTGAAGAATACTACAATAAGCAAAATGATAAAGTGTACGGTCACAGTTCTAAGGAAGCTGTTCTTGTGGTCGGCAAAGTACGTGGTCATCATCTTGCGTCAGTGCGTGTCTTATCAGGGAGTCACAAAACTAGATTTTTGTGAAAAAGGAGTCAAAACTTCAGCCTGTGTTTCAAGATACTGTCTTGGATCATGTTCCTCTCACCTCTACCCTCCTCTGACCTCTCAGCCATACTCTTTTTAAAAATATACCGTGGACTTTCCAGGAAGACTCTGCTCCTGGTCGTATGGCACGAACTACCCAAGCCTGGCTAGAAACCAACGTTCCGGACTTTATAGGAGTTAAAGCTGGCCCTCATCTAACCCAGACCTCAACTCTTTAGATTACAAATAATGGTCAGTTTTAGAGGACATGGCCTGCTCTAAACGAAACGGTAACATTGCGTCTCTTAAAAAATCTTTGGAGCAAGCAGTGGCTAAATAACATAACATAACAAACTCACGCCTATATCCCCGAAGGGGTAGGCAGAGGTGGTAGCACCCACATTTCGCCAGTTTATGTTTAGGTCCCAATGTAATAGATGGCGAGCCTATTGCCATTACCCGGGCACCTATAAACCTGCGATAAATACACACATAACTTCGAAAAGCATGGAAAGTCATTGGTGTGTGCCATGGTAAAACACGGGATCAAACCCGAGATCTCGTCTCAACAGTCCATTACCCATACCACTAGTAGTGGCAAAATTTCCCTTGGAAACAGTGCGTAAATCCATTGATTCGTGGCCAAACAGATTAAAAGCCTTTTATAAAAGCCAAAAATATTTTTATTTTTTGCTAAGATTTTATTAAATATGTAAGTAGAAATTTTTATATTATTTAAAAAAAACATTTTCATCTGTAACAAAACTTATGGCTGGACTAGGTTAATATTGTAGTTTGTACACTGATACAAAAAAAAAAAACGCCGTGAGAAGCGTAAGAAATGTAATATATGAATCTTCAGTAAATACGAAAGTAACATTAAAATTTATGGAAGATTAGCATATTTTCATTCAATTTATCAAATGTGATAAATCATTCAGTTTTTAACTAAAGAGGTTATTCTACAAGTAAATTCTAGAGGCACCGTAGACGTTGAAATGTATGGTTTAATCAAAATCAAATTGTAAAATCAAGTCGTACAAGGTGACTATGGATAGGGCTGTTTAACATCAGGCAGACATATACAGCACAGATACATGCCTCGAGTCAACAATAGTGCCTGGAAGTCGGCGATAGGCTCACTCCCTGTCCGATTTCCGACCGAGCGAAAAAAAAAATAGTGAAATTTACCCAAATTTCACTATAAATAGGCAGAGGTGAATTAGCACCCGTTAATTCACCACTGCCTAACCCTTCAGGAATAAACTTTTACTTTATTGGCATCGTGGGAGCGGGCAAGGACTAAATGACAAATTAAATAACGGACATCGTGTATTACAAGATAAGAACCGATAAATACTAATCAATTATTATAATGAAGATATAACACTAATCTTCTAGAGTTCCGTCTAATAGTAATTACTCACCGCAAAGGATATAACTACTTTTTATATGGATGTTGATTTTTAATTGCGAGAAATTTCTAACCAGCAACAAATTGAACTGCTATAAAGCGACAAAAATGTTATAATTGTCATTAAACAAACAATGTAATTAATGCCTTACGAATCGAGCCATAAATGTAATTGCAGAAAAAAATATATTTACGTTCTTTCGTTGAATTTGACCAAAGACTAAATGAACAAAGATATTAATTAATAGATATATTTAAACGTCAAATATTTTGTTTTATTGAGTAATCGAGAGATATATTGAATAATAGAGAGACTAATCGATAAATTGTAATTAAATATTTAATATCTATATTGCTAGTAAATCTCGCTGTAAATAAGTAGCAATAAGTAGTAAGTGCTTACACTTACTTTCATTCATAATTGTGAATTATATTTAATTTTGCTATTAAATAGCAATTTTTAATTTTATAAAATAATATAATTATTCCTCCCTTCTATTCGAAAAGTGTTATTTTGTTCGTCTATTAGTGGTAGTAAAATAACTTTTCTTTTCAGATACCGCACTGTTGGGCAGAAATTATTCCCTTAAATTCATTTATTCTATTATGTCCATCCATGCAGAAACACGCACTTTTAGGTTTACTGCATTAGTACTTATTACCCTTTCAAATATATTTTTTACGGAAGATAAATAATTTTTCTAAGATATTCTACACATCGCTATCCAGAGCTATATAGAACTTACTTTGGGTAAGCTTAGCTTATCTTGCCTGTTTTAAATAAACGAAAATAGTAGACAGGTTTCCTTCATCCTTCATCTAACTTTATTTTCTTCTTGCTCTTCAATGTTTTGTAGTTCAATTTGTCACATTACCTCACATTCGCATTTTTGCTTAGAATTAAGTACATATATGTTTTGTCTGTAGTAGCGGTAAAATACATACAAAAAATTTAAATGTTGCCAGAGCTTATTTATTTATTCGGATCCGGCGGGTCAGGCTTATGTAGTTCGCTAAGTTTCTTGGTGGTCTCTTCTCAGTAGAACTAATCTACCGAACCAGCGAAAGAATCATTTTAAAATGGTTTATTTTTACATTATTTAATATTTTTATGTTATTTCTTGATTTCTTTCATATGTGCTCTTTGTGTGCCTAAACTGAATAAATGAAATAGATTCTTTGATTCTTCTTATAAGTCTAAATGCCAAAATGTACATATCAAATTATTGTACTAATCTCGAAAAAAACCTTTACCCAAAATGACTGATTTTTTATGTTTTATTATGTTTGTCCCAATACTACCATGTCAGACAGAATTCGTACAGTCACAGACAGATTCGTTGTTTCCCTATTATTATTTACCTTCTGGAAACACCACCTCATTACATACTATGCTATGTAGGTATAAATTCTCTTTGGTACTCTTTGGTTATCAGGCCACTTATATTTGATGATGACACTTATAAAATAATATGCTTGTCATCATTTGCAAATGTATGATTATTTTATTGTTTGAGCTTGAGTATTTTCGCTGCGCATACTGCTCGTTTTTCAAACGATGGATAAAAATACGCTTTAATTCATACATAATCAAAAGGGAAAACCATCATTGATCTATAACGGACATGGATACAATTTTTCAAATAATAACAAAACTGGTTCTTCTATGTGGAGGTGTGTTAACAGAAATAAATGTTCAGCATCAGTTACATTAAACTCAGAAAAAGATTATATAATTCGACAGAGTTCACACGTATGTTTACCGCATTTTAATCGAAATGAAGAAGACGTATTTATAGATACTTGTAAAAAAAGGTTCAAGAATCAATGAACTCGATAAAAAAAATATTCGAATAATGTATTTTGGAGAAAAAATGTAATAGCCGTACAATTTTACCACCATACGAAGAAAGAAAAATTTCTTTCTACAGACATAGGCACCGATTTTTAGGACAAAATAATACAGAGTTCAACACATTAAACGCTGTCAGGATTCCGAAATTAATATCAAGTGGATTTCTTGTAATCGAAGATGGGGATGATCAAAAAATATTTATCTTCATAACAAAGTTAAGCAGAAAATTAATTTGCGAGAATAAAACAGTATATTTCGGTGACAGCACTTTTAAAAGAACTCCGAAACCATTCTGTCAAATCTTTGCGATCCATGCTGACATTAGCAAAAATAATAATATCGCTAATGCCCTTCTTCCTAATAAGAATGAAGCTACTTATATCAGAATGTTTAGATTACTGAAAGATAATTTTGGATTGGAAATAAACGCCTACAAGTGTGACTTCGAGACCGCACAAATAAATGCTGTGAAAGAAATTTTCCCAGCAGCAAGAGTTAACGGCAGTTTTTATCATTTCAACAATGCTGTCTGGAAGAAGGCAAAACGTTTGAAGGCGACCATCAATAAAAAAAACAGAAAATTGGTAAGGATGTGTGCGATCTTTCCGTTACTGTCTGAAAATAACATTGCTAGGGCGAATAGGGCATGGTCGTCTATGAGAGATCGTTTCGAAGATAACGATGAGATAAATAAATGTAAAAAGTATTTCTACAGACAGTGGATGATGTGGAATTCTTCATTTATAAGCTGTGTAAATGAGAAGCATCGTACAAATAACGTGATTGAGGGTTGGCACAGACGCCTAAACACACGTATGCCGCATAAGCCAACCTTCATTCGTTTTTTGTATAAACTCCGAAAAGAAGCACGTTATCAGGACACCAGAATACGCAATTCTTTATTTAGTGGAGTATCTAGAAATTAGCGCGACATAATATTTGATAATAATAACAGGAAACAGTTGGAAGAGTTAAATACAAGTCATATAACTGAAGTCCAATTTTTAGAAAACATTAGCTATAAAATTAAGGATGAAGTAATGTTAAATATTAAGGAACTACAACTGGCTTATTGTTACTATAAGAATATTTTTTGTTATTATAATAATTTTCGGTTTGACAGATTTATTGCAGTCATTTACAAACAAATACATAAAAGAAATCAGTCATTTTGGGAAAAGTTTTTTTCGAGATTAATACAATACGTTGATATGTACATTTTGGCATTTAGACTTAACCCACCGGACCCATTTATTCGAATAACTAGTTTTCGGATGATCTAGTCAAATGTATTTTATTAATTTATTCCATCACAATGCTATTAAAAATGTAACACAATTTTTGCTCATTTTTACATAAAATCAGCAGATCAACAACTTTTTGCAGTCATAGATCTCATAGCATAAACCGGCAGATATGAGAATAAAAACTAATGTTAAAACTATAGATAAACAAAGATTTTAACAATAATGACTTCTTTATGAAACTGAATGAGGCATCTTAAAAACTCAAGAATACATAAAAAACTCATTTTGAGGCATAAACGGCTTGCTGTAGGTAAAAACCTAAGCTTTCTACACGAAGATGCGAGCAGTGATAGCTCAGGTAATAGTGGATATAATTGAAGAAATCTCCGCGACCGCAACAATTGCGCCTGAGGTTTGCGAGAGCGTCCGTGAGAGTTCCACTGTATCAAAAAGAAGGTAATGAGGTCGATTTTAATATAACTTTTCTATTCTGGACTAAATTGGCACCTTATCATACAAATATTGTAGTGGTTTTCTAAATCTTTGATCAAAAACTATACGATATTTACTTACTACTTACTATATGATAGTTTAATCTATAGACAGACTATTTACGAGAGGGTAAGGTGTCGTTCATGAAAAATATACTCGTATCTTAATTTATATCATTCTTCTATATGAGTACGCTTGTCACATAACTTGAGACTACTATCTCTGGAGTGTCCGATTTGGGACGACTGAACCTAGTCCAATTCAACCCCACTACGACACAAATTTGTGTATTATTAACCGCTAAGAAAACCCCATTTACTGTAGCGCCCCTTTTCCTGTGCTCACCGCTTACGGGCGTGAGAGGTACCCTCAGCCTTAGGAGGGTCTTTGCCTAGCTGTGTATGTACTACCATGTGTGCCCTGTACCGTATGAAAGCAACTTCATCCTACTCACGCTCAAGCTGTGGTTTGAACTCCCTGTCGGTTTTCCACACGACTACAATGGGTTATAATACAAAAAGAGCTGAACCCATTTGCAAAAAAATTTGAGTGTATTTTAATGGGTTATTTAAGTGGTTTAAAAATACAATTGGACCATCAGTCGGTGGTGTATTCGGATTACAGGATTTTATCACGAATTTATTCCCGGGTGAAGCCGAGAATCCTAGCTAGTATAAGACATTAAAAACACAAAATTAAAGTTCTTTTTTAAATGGGCTTCAATACTTTGGTAGGTGATCAAGAAAAATGTTGTTAGTCTACAAAACGCGACACAATAGCACTTGTACTCACTGTAAAACTGTAAAAATAATTTAACTATCGTTGTGCACATTCACTGATACCGTTAACACTAGAAATTATAGCAGTGGTCTTATTTCTAGATGAGCCTTAATTGGTCGTAATTATAACTGTAAGTCTGTTATACTCTATTAAACCACACTCTAACCACACAACCGTTCGTCAACCAAATGAAAAACTGGTTAAAGTAGTACTCTTTAAGTGACGTCTCCTATCGGTTTTTTTATACAATTTACGTGGAAGATAAGCACACGGGCCATCTGATGGAAAGTGGCCTGTGACGTGAGCAATACTATGGACGTTAGTGTCGTTCATCCGTACAACACTAAATCACGTGTAAATATTAGGTGTATTCTAAATCTCCGTCCATCCATACTATTTCTATCGAATACGCGTGTAATGGGAAATGTGTCTAAAACGATTAAATAAATATAAATAATTTAAAATTATTTTTTATTCAGTCCTCGCTTTGTCATTGGCTGTTGGTGTGCGGGGAGTGGTCCATGACGTTTTCAGGAGTTATTTGACTGGGCGATCTCAGTGTGTGAAGATTGGTAACTATATGAGTGATGAGGAAACCATATCTTACGGCGTTCCACAAGGCAGTGTGTTGGGTCCGACTCTTTTCATTGTATATATCAATGACCTGTGTCGGTTAACAATCCCGAACTGCAAAATTATTGCTTATGCAGATGACACAGCATTGGTTGTCCACGGTATAAACTGGAATCTTGTCCATGAACATGCCGAAAAAGCACTTAACTCGGTTATGTCTTGGCTGACAGTCAATCTTCTCACACTGAATATCGATAAAACTGGATATGTGAATTTCTTTCCACCTGGCTCACCATCGCAACTCAATCTTGCTGTGAAAGTTCACACCTGTGTTTATGCTGGTGGGGTCTGTTGCTGCCCCTCCCTTAAACAAACTTCCCAAATAAAGTATCTGGGTGTTCAGATAGATGTATGTTTTCGCTGGACTAAACAAATAGACACCTTGACTTCACGCATTAGAAAACTTATTTTCATTTTCAAAAAACTGAGATCCTCTGCTGATGGAGGTACTCTGAAATTAGTGTACTACACATTATGTCAATCCATAATATCCTACTGCATTCCAGTGTGGGGCGGTGCTGGTTCTACCATTATGCTTAGGATTGAAAGAGCGCAAAGAGCTGTTCTTAAGGTCCTTGCAGGAAAACCTCGAAGATACTCGACAAGTTTGCTATATAACGAGTGCTCTGTACTGACTGTTAGACAGCTTTTTATGTTTCAGTCTACACTACGTAGGCATGCCCTGCTTCCTTATGTACAATCTGCCAAGCGTAGAAAGGATCGTGTCTGTGAAATTCAGCCACACAGAAGTGCGGTGGCGGGTAAAAGCTTTTTTATAAGCAGTTGTCGCCTTTATAATCGCATCAACAAACTCATCTACATTTATCCTCTACCTGCTAAGGAATGTAAATTTTCCCTTAAACGATGACTCCTGACTTTGGACTACCGGGAAACTGAAAATCTTTTGGAAGTCTCAGTTTAATGTACACATTGAGCACTACTCTGCCACACACATACAGACACACACACACACACACACACACACACAAACACACACAAACACACACAAACACACACACACACACACACACACACACACATACACACACACACACACACACACATACACACACACAAACACGTTGTGATTTGGTAATTTGTAATTTTGTAATTTTTATATCAGTTAATTGTATTGTGACTATTGCGAATTTAATTTAATTTAACTTTGTAACCCAATTTACATTAATTCTCACTATTAATTGGAAAATGAACCTATATAATGTTGGCAGGCTGGTACCTGTGATACAATGTTTTAATACATTAGTACAGGCGCCAATGTTTCACTTAACAATATTATCTCTGAACTGTATTATGATAATGTGAAAATGCTGTATGTACTCTTATTTGTTTAAATAAATCATTCATTCATTCATTCATGCCAAGTGGAAATTTCTGATCAGAAATACTACTATTACTGATAATAACATTACAGTCGACAATGAAGATGCGGTTTCTTTATTTTTTTTCATTTAAAGTTATATGTAAAGGTGCAATCGTGTATAAAGAATATACTGTACATTGTTTCGTTTTTTTGCATCGCCGTTATGCACATCGACTGTACATAACGGCGATGTAAAAAACTAAAAAAAATGGCGTAATCATGTTTTTCAAGTGACAAATTTGGCTATTTTTGTTAATAATGAAAACATGATTGATAAAAGGTGCTATATTTTATTCGACTTTAAATAGCACCACCGTCTATGGGACTGGCTTAAAAATCATTGCATCTCGTAACGAATTATTCTCCCCTCATAAAAAAACTATTTCGCAAGGGCCATCCTGTGAGATCTAAAACTTTAATTTGATTTTTTGCAATTACGTCAATATTCTATTGCAAGAGGTATAAAATTAACAAGTTATACTTTTAAAAATAAATTTAAACGGTTTCATTGATTAAAATTGTATTGTCATTCAAACTACAAAATATCAGATCAATACAATCACCAGGAATGGGGTAAAATTTCAATTACTAGATTTGCTCTTCCAACATACAGGTCTGAATAAAACCGTTTAAAATACAATATTTAAAACTTATCAACTTCTTTTTTCATCTCCGCTTGTCTTCTGTCTGGTTCTTCTCGGTTCTTGTTTTTCTTCTAGAGCAACACAGTAGTATCGCCCAGCACTAGTGATGCCACTAAGAGACCACGGGACTGACAATGTAACCCGTGAATTCTTCCAGTGCCATTGCCTGTGCATGGTGCGAGTTTTTCTTTTCTTCTTTCTTCACATATTCAAACACTTCTGTACTTCTTTTTTCAAAATTGTCTTCTTTTATTTCAGATTTTAAGAACAAATTTATGTAAATCAATAACTATTTACTATCTTAATAGTTAATTTTAAAAAATGAAAAGATGATAAGAACAGTTTTACACACATTAAAAAGCTATTGAGATCAAGCGTAAACGTCGCCACGTGTTAATCTTAAATTAAAACATGTCCGTTATTATCTGATAGGTATCTTTGACCATCTTTTTATTTTCCTTTGAGTCCGTATCTTAAAAAGCAAACAAAATAAACATATCATACAACATACGATGACATTATCTCTTTTATACTATCAGAATATTTCGAAACATATTAGTCAGTTATTTTAATAAGATAAAAAGAACAGAATGACAACATAAATATTTAAAAAAAAACCAGTTCGATGTTGTCCTAAAATACGATGTCTTAAATAACTACTTAATTTTTATATTATCTTTATTAATTTCTTAAGTAGATAAGTAAAGCGAATCTTAATTTGAAAACATTCGTAAAATCTCTAAAGGGCAAAATTCACGTAACAAAATTTTTAATTTTTTTCAATGATATGGCTTTTGACGTTTGGAATATTGAAGTTAGATCGGGATTGTATTTTAACATCTTTTCAGAATCAATGGTGACCTTCTTGATTGATTAGAGTTAATAAAATGTTATACTTATTGGTTACTTTTTAAAACATTATTGTTACCATTTTGTTAAGTTTTTGCTATCTTGGGTACGAAAGAAATACCGTTGCATTCGTAGTGACTATGTTCTAAAGCTAAGAATACTTAGTTCATAGTAAGTTATGGTTACCATTTGCTACTAGTTTTGCACGGCCTCCAATAAAAGTCGCGAAGTGCATGAAGCACCTATTATTTATATTTTAATAAATTTCTTTTTCATAATGTTTACATGCTTTGTATAGTAATTTGCCCGATACGTACTATTAACGAGTTTTATTTAGCATTCAATAATCATATTAAATCCAAGTGCATTCCACATATTAAAAGTCGCAACTGCAGAAGGATCTGTGTACTACGCCTAAGAGATAGCCATCCGGCGCGCGCGCAGCCGCAATTAAAATTAATGAATGGTACAAGTGTCGCTGCAAGTTACGTGGTCTGTACCATAGACAAGTGTACAAGTATACAAGACAAGTTCTACTATAGACACCTGTTTTATATGTTTCACGAAGCAATTAAATGCATGTAGATGATGAATTAATCAACTTGAATAGACTTAAATCGTTTTTATCAACAAGTGTTTTATTTTTGGTATGTAAAAATATCAATGCGGACTATCGATAATCGTAATCATCAAAGTAATCGATGGAGTTGTATTTTGTAAGTGAAGTTTAAGAGATTCGAAATCAATAACGTCCGTCGTTTTTTGAGTTTTTATTGATTTAAATTTCTGACCTGTCCAGACTGATTGTTTGACGCAGAGTCTCAGATTCTGCTATTATAGACCACTATGAAAGGATTTCTTGCAATTTCACCAACAAGACCCGGTTGGTGGCGAGTAATATTTAGAGGTCAATCTCTTCAATCTCCATTGCTAGCCGGTAAATCTGCTGACTCACGGACGAGCCTTTGGCGTGGGATTTCCTCTCAGAATTGGGAGAGTAGACAGCAGTCGTATAGGAGAAAGAATGGGTACAGGTTGACAGGGACCGCCGTCAAAGCCTACATATGTAAGAGAGAACAAAGCCAAGATGATGGTGATTGATTAATGTAAATATTTTATCTCTAATATGAAAGAAGGAAGCACATAGATATGAAAATCTCAGCGGATGTTTTCACACAGATCGATGCAAAATGCAATAACTGGCATCGGCTATATTTAAAATACCGACACGCGAGCAGAAAGCTCTAGATCTACGGATTCATGTTAGATCTAAATTGAATCTTGATATCTTAGAGATGTCTATTACTCATTAGATTTATGTCGTCAGTTCTTGCTGGCCTGCACACCGCACATATTCTGATATTGATTAACAGATACTAAATTGAGTTTAGCTTGTCCTATATAGACCACTCGGCGAGCACAGCTTCTATTAATTTTATATTGCTGCTATTTATATTGCTAAGGTAACGGAGGGCTTTTTGCTATCTGCGATTTCTTGGAAATCTTGCGAATTTCTAAAATAGGAAAATGAGAAACAGTAGAATGAGATAATATAAGATGTGAGCTATAAAGGTAAATTCGAATGTTCCCAATGGCCACCACGGGTGGTTGGGAACAAATCGAAACTTTTAGCCCAGCGACCACCAGTGGTAGCCTTTGGGAATAAGCTGGTAGGCGTGAGGATTTAGCACGAAAAATATATTAAAATGGTATGGTGGAATCCAAAGTATAATTGCTATTTGGATGAAAAAGAAGAGAATCTTAAGTAATATTGTAAATGCTTAAGAGAATATGCTGGACGTATCTTGGTTAACATTATACATATAGATATAGTTTTATTAATGGCGTTGAACTATCTAAATCAAACCTATTATCGCTATCCGCTGTAGATAACAAATCTTTGTTAGAAATCTATTGTTATACGATTGACAAGGCGACGTCAGACAATCTAGTTTACAACCTAGCAAAAGATGTATATGAGCTCAGTAGATTGGGGGCTCTTGCTCGGGACTAAATTTTGAATTCAATTATATTTACAAAATATCTTTGATTACTTTTTGACAAATAATAATATTAAATTTATTTATTTTCAACTTCAAAACAAGTACCAAAGAGATTTCACTATGCAACCAACGACTATTGTCACACTATTTTTTTTTGTCACACTATTATTGTACACTGTCTTCTAAGTTGCTTGTAACTATTATGTTAAGAAAAAAGACAAAAACAAACCTTAGTTATATGACTGTAGTAAAGAGACACCTTCTAATAGCAATAAAAAATTGATAATTTTTTTAGCTACTGGTGTTTACAAATCAAAACAAAAACCCCTTTGTAACAAAGTAACACCAAAGTACA
Organism: Eilema griseolum; assembly: GCA_963662185.1. NCBI lineage: Eukaryota > Metazoa > Arthropoda > Insecta > Lepidoptera > Erebidae > Eilema > Eilema griseolum. The sequence continues at coordinate 24,085,105 of OY759233.1, read as the reverse complement.
GTACAACCAGAAGCTACATTTAGTATCGTGTTTGCAATGCTATAAGTTGTGCCTGCAGGCGAAGAACATGGTACTAAAAACTCACAACTGCTTTTTAATAGCCTCGTTACATTGTAAACATAGGGAGAGTGCTAACTGTGGTTTAAGAATGTGAAGACAATCAAAGACAACACGATTGAACTGCTATGGTTATTCAAACATACCAATCTTCTTATAAATAAAAAGGAATATTTCTAAGCGTAAAACACGACAACGGACAATTCGACTTAATTTATTTTATATATATTAAAAAAAATCTATCTGGTTTAAAAAAAACTTACCATAGGTCACGGGAACGTGAATAGAATTCCAGGCAGGCGAAGCCACTGGCATCTGGTAGTTCTTAATAAAACTTTGTTTATTTGTTACTAAATCAAAAATGGTTTCATATTTGGTTCGATTTTTGCACAGGATTAGCGTATGACCGAAATTTTATTCCGACATTAGGTCACCACACAGGACGCGGGATCAAGAATAGTATGGGTTGGGTGGCGCCTAGCTCATCAGCCAGTAATATAAGTTAAGATTTTAGCCTTCAGAACTATTTTTCAATCCGATCTAATACTTTGTAAATACGTTATCTACCGATATTGTATCACACGTAATATAAATCAGGCCAATATACGACTATTCCAAACAAACAAAACTATTTGAGTATCGATAACGAAAACACAATCAATCATATGCAATATTGTATATCGTTCCAATTAAAACAAACGATATCGATTAAAGCAATTCAAATCGATTCCATGGGAATCGTGAATGCATTTCCCAGCGGATTGGCTCCTCTCTAGATCTACACTCAGTATACTGCATGGGTAACAGTCATGCTGAGATTTAATGCTCTGCTTACGATGAGAGACTCACGAACCGCAAACTCTAGTCACAAGCACGCACTGACACGTTTAAGTTACGTTACAACAGACTCCAAGACACCATTCTAACGCAAACGCGAACAGTCGAGATGCAAAATCGTTAAGGGCCTAACGAGCACTGGGAAAAGAAAATTGGCAGTGAATTGAATAGCAATAACTAAGTGCGAATTTGCATTGTCTGTAACAGGTTGTCTCTGATCGTTATAAATAGATCTACGCAATAAATAAACGTTTTATCTTATCGTTAAGCGGATGGCGATAAATCTCAGTATATCTGATAAACTAGTTTTCTTTATCTGTATATTAATCATAGATATCATTCATTTCGTGAACCACTAGTATAGTAGTGCGTAATGTGTGAATGAATTCGAGAATTGAGATCAATAAAATATATGCAATCCTTTTAGCGCTTAACGTGGGCTTATAGCCTAGATTTTAATTATCACAAAACAATAAAAAAGAAAATGTTTAAAGCTAAGTTTTATTGTTATTTCACATGGAGGTTAAACTGTAGGTTAATTTCTTTATATAAATCACGAAGTTAGTTCTTCTTACGACATAGATACTGGCTTTTAAACGTATTATTTCCTAGCGGGTTACGCTAAGAAAAACTTCAGGATCTTTTCTTTTTTTTCTCAGAAGTTATTTACGAGCTTCTGTTTTTTCAATTAAAAAATGGAACCAGTTAATCTTTCCTACCTTGGCGCATATTTGCCTCAAATTTTCAATCCTAATCATTTTATAATAGAATTTCGACCAATGGGCAAACATTCTATTTCATAAAAAGCCTTACGGGCTTAGTCAGATCATGAAAAGTAGCAGACAAAATATACCGGGCACTTAGCTCGTATATTCGCGGCCACTAACACCGCTAATACACAAGTCACCTCCCAACAATAGATTTATCTCATTACGAATTTAACCGTCCCCGACAGCTGTTGTCACGAGGCTAAATTATTTCCATTGTAAGTCCTCCGTTTCCTGATATGTCTTAAATTATACGCACTGTTCGGTTATAAAGTCTACGTGAAATTGCGTACGCGCAGCGGGAGATTTTACCTAAGAACCTATATGCGAACTGTGGAGATCAGTTGGATTTCGAATTAATATACGAAATAGAAATTTTATCAAAGCTAGATGCAGATTATAAAACGGTAAAGTACCGTTTGTACATCTTGATTCTGAGATTGTCAGTTGCGATCGTAGCATTTACAAAAAAACTAGCTATTGCTCGCGGCTCTACTTAGAATTTTGATCAAGTACTCGCAAACCACAAAGAGTAACCCAATTTCAATCAATTTTCTTTTATCGTTTGAGCGTAATTGAATAACATGCATCCAAACACCTTAAATTTAAAAATAATTTTATAAGTAGGAAACAATGTACAGATTTATAAGCAGTAGGTATTGATTTTATATTTCGAAGAAGTTAGGGAATTACCCTACTTTCAAGCCAAATTATATTTTGTATAACTACTTAAAATCTCTTTCATTCGTGTTTCCTAATTAACCTGCTTGTACAAATGAGCTAAAGCTGTATAGCAGTATATTTCAAGCTTTCAGCTCAAACTGTTGGCTTGAGGACAGGACAGTGATAAAAGTGAATTACGACTGACCAGCTTCTGATTCAAGGTGTAACTATTTTCTTCGGACTCCGCTTAAGGGAAAGTACCAAAGCGACTCTCTCATTATTTTTCCGCCGTATAACAATGACGGCCTCTGAGGCGCAGCGGTAGAACGATCGACTGCTACGCAGGAGGCGCGGGTTCGATTTCCGCTCAGTGCATATATTTGTATGCATGAATATGTATATTTGCATTGGTCTGGGCGTTTATATGTATGATGTGTATGTATTTACAAAAAAAATTGTATCTAAGTATGTTTATTCGCATTCTAGATTCCATAACACAAGCTAGTTAAGCAATGCTTACCTTGGGTCTAGATAGCGTTGTGTGGAATGTTGTGGCATATTTCTTTATTTTTAACATAATTTGATGTAGTACTAAGTTTTATAATCTACAGAGACCAAAATGAATAATACCAACTTCATTTCATATAAGATTTAAGCTAAGCTGATCGAGAAATTAGAGTTTTTGGGTAATTTTATCGTTGATTTCAGAGACCTACTTGAAACTCTGAATCACAAAAGGGATTCCAACATGATATACTTCATTTTTTTGTGCTACAAAATCTAGTTTTATTACTCTTGGTTCAACATGTTTGAAATTTTAATAAGCCATAACACAATCAGCCCCAAAAAGGGTAAAACAAAAGTCGTAAACAAGCCCTCGCGGGTGCTGCACAGTGCGCAGGTCGGGAGCTGTCTGCGCCGCGGGGCTTTTGAATTAATTAGCTCTATTGTTTGCGCACGTTTGGTTTTCAACCCAATATCCGTGGTACGAGTTGAGCCTGCTTCGGTAGGAACATTTGAATTTATAGTTTACAAGTATAAAACTACGAATAATAGAATAATTTAATATTTAACAATAATTTTCTTTACGTTAGATAATCACAGTGTTAGCCACACAGTAAAGCATATCTTACAAATTAATAGTCAATAAGATTGTTTTCTTTGTTTTATTATAATATTGATAAGCTCTAGCCGGGAAGGCAGTACAATTTGGGCCACCCTATCTTTTCCCTTGCGGTGTCGTACAAGGCGACTAAGGGATAGGGCTGTTTGACTGCTGTCTAACTTTTGTTCAAAAATATCAGAAGCCAAACGTAGTCAGTGGACGTGATGACGTGATGTTAATTTTAGAAACAAAACAACTGAATTTACTTTACGTTTAGTTGTTTTGTTTTTCAGTATAGTTAATTGAAAATTTACAACAAAATCGACAACGTCGTCTAATACTAAATTTATAATAGAACCACTCTCTAGTGTAATCGTAGTTTGCTAAGTGAACTTACTGACACAAACCTTAATTAGATATCTACTGTACAGTTATAACCGTGGTTATTATAACAATAGCCTGCAGTCTATTTCGTTATCGATACAAAGTTGATCACTAATCTACCGATCAATGGTTTCTGCTTACACCAAATCGAATATTTCACATTCAATTCAGATTACTAAGATAGCAAGTGTCTATTATTTGTGACGATATTAAGGAGTGGATTTTCCATACAATTCGCAAAGATAGCCAAGCAATGTTGTAATAGCTTATTGTGGTATTATTCAGTTATAATATACCTAGTATTCACTTTAAGGTAGTATTTTATACCCTGTTATTATGTAGAATGCCGTTATAATGTACCTATTCATCAACGAAATGGTGTCGTCGGTTGTGAAGCAATATTAAGATTTCTAAATTCAACTAACCAAACCTACCTACGAGTGTTTTGGATTTATATTGCTTTAGGTATTTCTGTAATTACTGTAAATCTGTAGTCTAATATCTCCTTTGTCAAACATGCGTTCAGTCATGGAGCGCATGCAATGTAGGTAGGTTATATAATAAAAAATATCCCGCTAAATTTAAAGCTAAGTTCAAAACTTGAGAACGACTTGACCATTCGGATTTCTTTTTGAATATCCACGGGAATAACCGATATTTACTCAGGTGACACCTGGGGAAACATAACTAGCAGAATAAAAACAAAATAAAAGCAGGTGCAGATATAAACTATGTGTCACACCCAAATATAGAAAAAATAGTATTTTATATATCAACAGTCACTAACAAACAAGACAGATTGTTTATCGAGGAAAAAAACAACTCACAACACTTCTAAAGGTGTGAAACATAATCTATTATTATATACAAATTCATTTATCAAACCACAATGAAATATTGTGACTATACTTGAATGTTAACTTAAGACATGTTACTTACATATTCGATATAGCAGTTGACAATATATATTATTGGTATTCTAAAAACACAATACTCCAAATCTGAGTATTTCTGAGGAACAAATAAAAAACTGACCGAGTATGCGAGTCACACTCCATCACTATGATTCCGTACATTTTTTTTACATATTGTATTGGGTTCATATATTGCCTTACGAATAATAGATATATTTAAATGTAAAAGGATTGATCTTGAGGTCCATAATAAGTGTTATATAACCGAAATGATCAAGATATTATAATATGATTGATTGTCATTTTTACAATTGGATGAAGTTAGTTTGAATTACCGAATTATTTCCGATACTAATTCATGATTTTCTAAGTGGTAGGTACCAAATATTATAATAAAGCAAATACTAATTACTTAGGATGCTCATAAATATCTACCATCCCTACTCATTATTCTTCTTATTAATTAATAATAATAAATTAATTAATTATTCGGAATTCTAAAGAATAATTTTATTGTAAAGTTCGTAAATAATGGTAAAATTATTTTTCAATGTCACTACATATATAATCACATTTCATTAATAGCACACCGTGTCGCATCCACGAAACTTCTTTCTAGCATGCGATGCGCGCGAGCAGGTCGCTGGGACGAGTTCCACAGGTTGTATCAAACTGGTTTGAATATTCATAGAGTACGAGAGCCAACGGCCGGACCACTATGCCGATGACATAATGGACCCGAATAGATTTATTGGACCCATTCTATACAGACTTTGTTATGAATGCTGCGATCAATGTTCAACTCGTTATTAGCAGAACATCATGTTATTTATTGTCTTTTTATTAGTTTTACATTTTATCACATTCGGGAGTTTACTTTTATGTAATTTATACCGCGGGTCAAATAAGTAATTGATTTTGAACATATTTTTATTTATATCCTCTGAATTTGGGAATCACTAATTTTGGTACGCCAGGCAGAAAATGACATGTTACGCAGACCCTAAATAACAGAGTGACGATGAATCATTAAGTAATGGTTTATAAAAACTGTTGAAATTTTAAGCACTACATTTTTCATATTTTTGGGAAAATACAAACTTCAATATTTTGTCCTTTTCTAACAGCGATATTGGCTATGCAAAATTTCAAAGCCGTGTATCTACTAATACACGAAGACAGAATTATTTTCATTTAGTTATTATATAGTTTATTTTCATTATACTGACGAGATTTTTCAAATATACCTCAGTTTTATTTCAAAATCTTTATACATATTTGAACAATTCAAATCAATGCAATATGATCCAGTAACCTGTAAAACGCAGAAACCTGTCTTCTCTAGAAATAGTCCCTTCTAGGTTTTGAAATAACACGCCAGAGTTAATCCGGTGCAACATCAATGTGATAACCTTCACACCGTTGGTAAAAAAATAACATTCGTTTTGAGAATTTACCAAACTAGGTACTCATTTCGACAAAACGATAATGCTCAGTGTACTTATCCGGCTACTCGGTATAATTTTGTACACGATGTTATGTACATTTAAATGGTTTTTATGTTCGCACGCTACTCTCAGCTGTCAGGTGCATACACATTTAGGTGATTTGTAATGTAATTTGACGACAACATTTTTGTTATAATTTTTTTCTGAATCCGGAAAGAGAGGAATTTGAAGAATTTCTGACCTGTATCCTTTTCATATAAACTAATTTTTAAGAACTGTTGTGTACACCTCAAAATATATTGCAAATCAACTTAATAAATTCATAAAGATCATTAAGAGGAACTTATATTATCGTCAGTAAGAATTTTACACGTTAATGAGATTAACATGATTATTACTCAATAATTAATTTAAATGAGCAAGCCCATTTGCGACCTGAATTAACGTCATCCTAATAATCATGTATTTTAATAAAAGCTAACAAGCCAGATTAAGAGGATTTGGTAAACTTTTTTATAAGTACGTCAAATTAATTAAATAATAATTAATTGCCGCATCAGACGGATATGATCTTCGTTGGTCGGCAACGCGTATGACCGGTTTCGCGAAAATACACGAGTGACGATGCGAAGGCGTATGACTCACGCGCACATGGCCGCTACTACGAACGAATTCGGACAGATAATTTATGTTCTTTATCAAGATCAAGGACTGCACTCGTCAACGTCGTCAACATGCGGTAGTTTTAATAGCTCACAATTTAGAAACTCTGCTGTAGTTTTAATAAAATGTATCTTAGTGACAGCCAATTTAACTTTAGTTAATATGTGATTTATGTTCTAGGGTTAACAAAGGTCAAAATAAGGTAAAACTCTAATATTAACATAATTATATAAACAAATATGGCAAGGGTCAAGCCAATATCTTTTCATCACATGACATTTCTGACCGAAACTAAATAATTACTTTTTAATTAATTGTTTAAATATTCGAAATCGGTTTGTGTTGTGTTTTTTGTGCTTGTACTACCTTTAGATAAGTGTTATGATTCACGTGTAGCCAGTTTGCCATCATTAGAAAGCTGGAATGAAATAGGAAAATAAGAAAAAGGACTTTGATAAGCCACCATGCCATTCCAATCAATTGATTGAAATAGCCGTTTCCCCATTGCCCCATTCTTACTTCGAAAATTGATATTGGGTGGCTATATATTTTTTATTTCAGATATTATTCATATAATGACTGAGATATTGGCATGTAATCATGTAATATATCTGTATTTCACTTTAAATTGAGTAAACGAGATTAAACATGACAAAGTAACTACAGCGTTATTACAAAATACGTTCGTGCTTTTCATGTTTGTTCCAAGCCGAGTAATTTATTTAAAATAAAAGAAAAACAAAATAATATTGTCAGATGGCCTCCGTGGGGTTATTACTCAGTGAGCTGTCGCGACAGGTTATGCGAGTTCGTTTCCCTCCCGGACGCGAAACAAGTCGATTTAGGGTTCACCTGACTGTCTCATAAAACGGCAGGTACTATTGCCACCCTATTATCAGTAAAGTTACATAATTTCGATTGTCTCCCTATATTTTGACACGCAAATTGAATTTAATTTAATAAAGTCCGTTCCAATTTGTAAGTAACTTAACTATGGACTGTGGAAGTAATTTCACAATGCAGAAAGTCGCAGCTAAGCAACATTAATTGTCCACGTTACCTGGTGAGGTTTGCCATGCCAAGTAATACCCTGACTAACTTCTCATCCCTTGAACAACTAACATGTTTTAACTTCATCAACCAAAGTGTAAAAAATAATTAATTTCGAATATCGATTAACCGAATACTAACTAACAGTTCCCATCAGTAAACAAATTGCCGTGTCCTAGATAAAAAAACAATAGCGCGATGAATATAATTTTATGATACACATATTAGCATAATCCAATATTATTTATATCACTATTATTACCACTTTTGATGAAGAAAACGATTCATCGTCTATAAGCTAGTAAAATATTACAATCGTCCGAATAGTAGAAGATATAAAATATTTATGATCATCGGCATTTTAAAAAGATACGCTTAGTAATGAGTGAAAGTTATTTTACTGTTAGATTAAATTATTATTTTTAGAGCTGTTCGCCGCAGTGCAAGTAGCTAGTACAAATTGTGGTTGGAATATAAATGTATGCTAGTCGTAGTGCGAAAAACAATGTTCCATTAAGATAAAACACAAAGGTATACGGGCTTGATAACGGCTAGGTACAGGCGTGACACAAACATCACCTTCAAACGACTGAAGGTTTGTTGTTAAGGAAACATTGCAGTTCATATCGAAGGTTAAAAGAAAAATGTTCTAAGAATAAGTCACGAATGACGCTTAGGACTATGTTGAACTAATTACATATGTTGTTATAAGTCATCAGAGTGTCACTTACATGCAATAAATATATTGTACCTACATATAAATGCTAAGGTATTACGTAATAACTACGTTACAGCCGTATGCTGACCTATTTCATAATTTATACTGCATATATAGGTAACTTGCAAATGATATATTGATTAACAACAGATTTTCTTAATAAATACTCAACAGTAAAGTTTTCATTGCTTAACAGATTTAATCGTTTTGTTTTTGTTTGATAATGGAACTTGACGTACGGAACCATTGACAAACAGTGACGAATCGATCCTACCCTCATAAATTTGTCAAGCAGTTTCATAAATTGCGCTTGTGAACGTCATTCTGTAATTAGTAATAAACTTTATTGAATAGATAAGAGTTACCAGATGTATTATGTCACCCGGTTTTATGTCCTGTAGTGATAAATATGGTAGACTTAATTGTATTAGGCTCGTGTCCCCGCCCGCTTGGCTGCCGGTACTCGCAATTTTTATTCACCATCTTCGGTTATTGTTTTTTTGTTCTGTTCATTAGCAAAATATTGTTTTATTAATTTTTTGAGTGTGCCAGAGGTCATACTTTATTTTCCTTTACTTTTTCCTGCAAGAGGTGGAAGGCAAGTCACGACAATTGTTGATCATCAATCAAACTGTGGTGGTTTAGTAGCATGAAATAAATAATCTTCACGCTATCTAGATGATATATTACAAAAAGCAAAAAATATGATTATTGATTTTCCTTGTAAAATTTTAATTAGAATTGTAGTCTCAATCATAACTTTGAGATTTTTAATCCGCACAATTCAAAGGCGTAAAAAAAACCCCTTTCTTAAAGATCGCAACTAGCAGCATTTTATATTCGTTCAGTTCCTTCAGTAGAAACACTGTCAAGTGTTTTAGTTTTTATTTTTGATCATGAAGTGCAATTAAATCATTCTACGCTACTTTTTTGCTATCCATCGTTACAAGAAATTAAATTAAATGGTAACACCACAAAATTAATTTAAGTATCAGCAGGAGGAGGTATCACTAACGGTATTTCCCGTTTGAATTTGGAACTGCCCGACTGGGACAGTGTTGCAATGATTGCAATGCAATATGTAGCGGTGTAACCATATAATATAATTCAATGAGCGCAATACTTGATGGATTAGAAAACTGCTTCAACTAATTTCGTGTTTGATGAGAGAAAGCTTTATTGAATACAATCGTTTTATAAAGTAGATAATTTCCAATTGTATAGGTGATTTGGGGCCAACGGTTTATTGAAAGTATTCTATTATTATTTTAAAAGCTAATTAAAGTTATTAATTGAATATTATATTATTAGTCCGAGATCCGACGGCATGTTTTCTACATCCATCTTTTCAATTAAAATCTATTTTTTACACTTTACTATTAAAATAAGAATAAGTTTCTGCCGTGTTTGCAATCTGCCAAGAATATGGCCGTGAGTAAAAGCTGATTTACCGTGGAAATTAATTATAAATCTAATTTAATATAATATGAATTTTAAGTAGTTAAGTAAATTACTCACGGTCACACTTAAAACGGGACAAGCTATTGATGTATTTGACTTCAGAGCTTAACCATTCAAATTATTTTGGGGTTAGTGAAACCTAATTTCTCTAGGTTTATATTTTGTTATAACATAACATTTCAGATTATTCGTATAAGTATTTATTTGTATTTTCACATAACGCGCTTTTAGACGTTAATGATGAAATACATCTCTATGTATAAACAAAACAAACAAATGAACTCATCTTTACACTTACTTCCTTCTGCATATCTACACAAAGAAAAACTTTCAAGTCTTTTATACACACACAAAGGGTTTATAACATACCTACACTGACATAGTGGCGTCACTACTTTAGAACGACGACGCGAGGTCAGAAGTCACCGCTACGTCAATATTTTTCTGACGCAAACGCATCTAGTTAATTGTTCATAGACAGTAGACAGTTTGACAGCAGGCTTTGCCCTGTAATTTTGATGTCTGCTGCCTATTCAATAGTTTAGTTAAAACTGGACATTTATTTTACAAACAAATACTGTAACGTTTTTGTTTATTGCTATAATATTATCATTTTGTGCGCGTGTAACCACTGTTTGACCAGTCTGGATTTTTTTTCTCTCGAAAATATTAGGTATGTTTGCAATTATACGTAGCTATATATTATGATATATATTATGATTTATTTATTTGCCTTCCAGTGAAATATTGTGAAACAAATGTGCAAGCGCATTTCTTTTACGTGTAAAGATAAGAAAAGGAATAAACTGCAGCCAACCCCATAGTAATAAAACTAACGCACTTCACGTGTAATGTTGACTCTAATGAACTGAAACATTAGCGTTTTTGGGGAACACATTGGCCGAATGCACGTAATGGTAATGGCCCAGCGTGAGGCGTGAGAATAACCGCTAACAGACACATTACTGATTATCTACAGAGCATTAATGTACCGCGTTCACATTTTATTTTTAGTATTTTACCCACAATTAATTTAAAATAAACTTTAAGTGATATCGGTTGTTTTTACGTTTTTACCAATCTTTGTTGAGTTATGTGTAAAATAAAATCTACTAAATAATAAATAATATGGGTAGTGTTAAACATTAAAGAATATGCGTATGAAATACAATCGACATCAGCGAATAAATAAATATAATTTTAAAGCTTATAACAAAATTATAAGTGCTAATAACAACGACGGGTTGTTAAATTGCAATAGGCTCCCCGGCTAGTTTATGAAAGGTCTCGATGAATCAATTACAAAGGTAATATACAATAGTATTTTAATAAGCTACTTTATCACACACTGCATTGTATTAGTCGTAAACTGTAGTAAGTGAATTTGAAAGGAATCAGTAAGTTTATGTTCATGCATTCGGACATTGGAGAGAGTAATCTTTTGTTGGTTTATTCCTTATCAAATAATCGATGCAAAATATGATGCATCAAATCTATGTAAAATGCTACTATATTAAACTGTTAGCGAGTTATTACCCTAGATCAACCTTTGAACATTCAACGAACTTTGAAATATCTGCAAATCGAAAGGGCTATACAAACTTACTGTTAACGAATTAAAATTTAGTGACAATAAAAGCATCATAAAATAACTGTGAATCAAAAAAATAACTCTTAGTCAAATAATAACAAACTCACGCCTATATCCCCGAAGGGGTGCCAGCACCCACATTTCGCCAGTTTATATAATCAAATATGAAATAATAAAATAATAAAAATATTCTATAAAGCAGATCATACACGTACACGATGAATTACATTTTAATTAATCGTTACTAGCATGTCCCTACATCGAATCGACTATAAGCAAGAGGCATGTCTTGAAAGCTCCGGAAACCATGAACTTGAAGACAAGTATGACAAGTATACCGGTGTGGCAGGACGACCCACTAGTTTCAGAACGGAACAAACAATTTCGAACGTCCCGTATCGACATTCATTATACACTAGCTGTATTCAATGTAACTATAATAGTTTGAAATCTTTGTTGCAGATTAGCGATATATACATAGATATGAATTCGGAATTTACATTGTTGTATTTTGGAATTTTTGATTAAGTGCTTTCCCAAATAAAGTGATATATTGCTTTCTGCATTAATTAAGATTACTCTTCTACGTATGGCTAGAAAAAATATATCAATAATTTTAGGGTAGCCTAATTTTTTATGGTAGCCAGAGTTCACTGGAGGATTTTTGTGTTGTCAGTGGAAAGACCACTTGTCCTGCTTTGTCTTTTACACCGACGGTACAGAAATCTCAATGCTTGCAGGGTTGGCAGCGCGAGTGCGACTCTCTTGGCTTTGCACGCGCCCATAGGCCACGGTGACCTCTTTCCATCAGGTGGACCGTGTGCTTGTCTGGCACCTAAGTAGTATAAAAAACGAATGGTTTATAAGTCCGAAAAAGGTGTGATATAGATATATTTTTATCATCCATTAACGAACTACATTGACAGCCTTTTTAGTGTGGCGGTAGTGAACACTGCAGCTGCGCAGAAGGCGCGGGTTTGATTCCCACTCTAAAATGTATCATAATATGAACGACTCTATATAATAAATGTTAGTACCTACCTATTTATTTTCAGAACGTTGACACTCATTTAAGCGTCCATTTCGAGGTGTTAACATGCAAATTGTATTTACATATGTTACAATGACTCAGTGGTTTACCATCTCGTTATATTAATTGATGACAAGTCCAATGATCAATACTTTTGTGATTTTTGACTCATCGAACTTTTAATAATTAATGAATAGAATATCAACTTTGATTACAAATATGGACCTTACCATTTATAATAAACCAAGTGTTCGCCTATTTGTTGAAATTCTATTATTAAAATAGTCCAAATATTTTAGAGCATGCGCATAACGACTTATGTCAATTATTGTTGTTGATAACACCTAAATAGTCACTTTACGCTATGAGTATTAATATACAAATAAATAACTAATATGATTAAACTTTACAGGTTCTAACAGATTATAGAAAAAAAATTAGTTTCATATAATTATTTATAACTTCATAACTAAGCATATATATATTTATAGCTTAACTGTCATTGTAAACCTTTGAGGATGCCGTAAGCCAAAGGGCATGTCTAATAAAAAAACAATGAAAAAAGTACAAGTGAGTTCTCAATATGTGTGTTTTAGTTAAATCAAAAATATAAAATACGACAGTGAAATGTACCGAATATCCAATCAACAATTAAACTCAAATCAATTTTCAATTTTTAAATTTATTCTCATCACCATGACTGATCTCATCATCAAATTTTCACACGGCCATGTCATTATGAGGACAGCGTGGGCTGAATAATTGGTGTGCCTGTGCCCACGACTTTTTTATTTGTATGACCCGACCTTTCTTGCCAGCGATCAAAATTTAATACGCCTTGTTTATTCTGATATGGCGACATTTTGATGAAGGTATTTTAGCACTTGTTATATTTTTTAAAAGGAGTGGTTTGTCCGCTCTGCTTTCTCATGATTATTTTTTTCTTGGTTGGATGCGACTGCTGTATAACGTCCCAAACTCAAAAGGGTCATATACTTTTTCGGAGTAGTTAAAACCGTTTATGCTTATAAAATATTAGAACAGTAGCTTTGGTTTTAACTACTCTACAGATATATCATCATCATCACATATCACACATCACTGCTGATTTATGCGCTGTACGATAGAGAGAAAGCTTTACAAAATCAACTCTCACTCTTCGTACAGACGACATCTCAAGGTATCATTCGTACAATTCCAACGAGCCAGAGTAGAAGAAGCGAAATATGAAACCGCTATCATTTATGTATAATTATGTATTAACTTAACATATGCCTGCTGGCTGCCTGGTTGATTTTATAGCCGTTTCGGAGTGAAAGATTTTGGACACAGTATTTTTTTTCGCCTAATTAATACTTACAATTTTGCTATCGAAACTATGCACACAATCTTTAAGAAGTAACTAAAAAACTTGATCTCTTTTCTAATTAGATATTATCTCTCCCTTCTCACAAAACAAAATTAAAAAAAAAACAAAAGAAATTATAAAATGACTTAGTGCGTGTGAAACAATGTTCTATGAATATAAACCTGATTACAATTATAATTGTTTCCTGGAACAGTGTAACATTAGTGTGTTGGTTGATTCCCACGTGTGCGCGGGCGCATACATAAAAATGCGCGGGTCGTGAACTCGCGCCACTGGCGACACACTTGCGACTGCTAGCGGTATTCTACTTATATGAACCTACTACCTACATAATATAATTTTATGTGTATAGCTATCGATAAACATATTCAAGAAATGCATGTTTTCTTAGAGTTATTGCAGGTTTTACACTTCTATACGTCTACAGCAGGTTTTATGTCGTGCGTTATTCATCAAGTGCACCGGTTAGCAAGTTGACTTGACAATTCACCAAAGGGCCGCTATAGATTTAAAGATATTTTCGATGAAATGTCTTTCTAAATCTAGGTGAAAGTCTTGAGAAACGCAAAAAATAAAAAATATATTCGTCCTAGTGTAAATGAGTTACATCTTAACTATATATTATCTGTGGTAGGCACTCACCTGATACTCTTGGGATATTCCATAGCACTAGTTAACTTGCAAAATCTGAAACAAATAAGGCAAAACTTAAGTAATCTGTATAAATCAATAAAATTAACTGAGTTATTATGAATGCATATACGAAACACGGTAGGTATTTTAATATGTAAAAAACTTAATTTTTTAACTCTAAGAGCCGATTTGGACAACATTATTTACTGGTATATATTTTTTTGATGTTATAATGCGTAACTTAGGCTACTTATATATAAAAAGACTAAGGGCCGTGTATCAATTTAAGTCCTAGTGGATTTATTCGCGGGTAGCAGCTAACAGGTAAGTTAATATTTTATGCTCCGTGTGCAAACGCACTTCCAATATAAATATAACGCCGAGATATAAATTTATATTATTATGAGTAAACACATTATTTACTAGTTATAACGAACAAATTTTTAATCCTGTTTTTATATTCAATTAATAAATGTAATTAACTTTCAAGTAATCATAGTATACTTTCAATAAGCTATTTGATAAGTACTAATAGTGTATTGAAAGTATCACAATCACGTACACAATCGGAAATTTTCCGATTTACAAAACGATTGCATTCAATAAAACTTTCTCTAATCTTAAACGAAATTAGTTGAATCGGTTTTCTATAATCCATCAACTATTTCGCTGTAATAAAAAGAAAGTGTCTAACATGAAAGGTAATTTAAGGCTCATGAGTAGGTATCCGAATAAAATACAAAAAAATATTGCAATAAAAAATAGAGATTCATCCTGTGACTTCGGCCGGTTTAACCTGGTCGAAACGTCAGGCAAATCAAAGCTACCATACCATGATTGCGTGAATTCTCGTAAACATTATTGTATATCATGAACGCAAAAGTTTACAAGTTGGTTAAGAAAATATAATGTTTTCCCTTCCTTATTCAAAGTTAGAATATTGATAACTCAGCAAAAAAGTTTTGAATGTATAAAGCAAAAATTAAAATATTTTTCCATTGAAAACCAAACAAAAAACTAAAAAATATAGGTTAATCATATCGTAATAAAATTAACTCATCCACAAACTACGAGTAGTATCTGTTTGAACACATGTTCTCTACGCCCCAATAAACCTATTACCAGCTTCCTAAAAAAGTAATTGGACTTACATCGGATTATGTTATCGAATTAATTCTAATACATGTTCTGCTCGGTTCATTACACGATCGTACATTAAAACACCTGTCAATATAAGGTCACGGAACGCTGCTTAAACTTTAATAGAAACAAGTCGTGAAAATTTAACGTGTCTTTGTTCGATAGAAAAGACATAAAATAGTGCCATTTTAGCCCTTGTTGTAGTATCCAACTATTTAGGTAATCTGTGGTATAAAGTACTAATCTGTTATCTGTGGTTGTACTAGAAATTGTGAACTATGAAAATGACTATAGTAATAAACTGAAATTTTAGTTTTATATAATTTAAGCAATTTATTAAATGGCAATACAGAAACAAATCTCTAGCAGAGCCTTGATTTTTTTATCTTTAATAGGCATAGGTTTCTTTGATTAACTGGGATTATGCTAGGTGTAAATATGTGGATCAAAACATTGTTTCATCAATTATTAATTGAACTCTAAGCAAGGATTGACAAGGTTATCTTATTGTATGATCTTTAATCTCAATGAATCATCGGTCAAATAACTTACGGTAAATACAAACGCCTATTAATTTTACTAAATAGACACCTCTCAACACGGGACGGAGCGATTCACGATAAATCTAAAAGGACACTAGACTTTCTTAAGGAAGATATACTGTGTTTGTCGATCATCAATCACATTTTGATTGTCGTGGTCTTTGCGAATTTAGCTTGCACTTAACGTCAAAGTACCTATAAAAGGATGAAAATACTAACACAGAAAACTAAACAATATTTATCGATATAAGGTGTCGGTAACCTCTCGTAAAGAGATATTTTCTCAAAGGTCGACGCGATGAGAATATCTGCAGTATTTTCTTACTCGAGCAGAGTGGACAATCGATAGAGAAATTTTAGGTATTACCAGCATTGATTTATCAATTGGTTTCAGATATGAACAATACAGAATATAAGGTTATAAACAAGAGCCCACTTCGTAATACATGGGTAACATTAGGGATTATACAAACGCGTTACCACTGACTGCCAGTACAAAGAATATTAATAATAATGCTTTCATTGGCAAACAATCCTAACTGGACCACTTCACCGATGGGAATATCGGTGATGTCTTCAAATTAGTTCCAATGATTGTATTTAAAAATATTGTTCCTCAATTTTGATCGTTAATCCAACTACATGATCAATATAGTGAATCTCTAAAAACTTTCACAATATTCTTCATTGAAAATATCGTTATGAGACAGCATTATATCGCAGATTTTTTATAAGCCTAGGATTGAATCAGCAACGTGTATCTGTGTTGGATGTAGGTGGCCCGAAAATCAATAATTAATGATTTAGTCGAAGTTTTGGCTCATGGGAAAGTGGATGGTTTTAAGTCGCCGTGGATTCGTGATTCTTTTTTAAATAAAAAGGTACGATTATTGTATACCGCCACCAGTCATATACGTATAAATTAAAGACTTAATGTGTTTTATTACTGGCAAGGAGTCGAAGCAGCAGCCATCCTTACTAATATTATAAATGTGAAAGTAACTCTGTCTGTCTGTCTGTCTGTCTGTCTGTCTGTTACGCTTTCACGCCTAAACTACTGAACCGATTTTGCTGAAATTTGGTACAGGGGTAGATTAGATCTTGGGAAAGGACATAGGCTATGTTTGTCGCGATAACCGACATCTACGCGGGCGGAGCCGCGGGCAAAAGCTAGTTATCAATAATTCTACCACTAGTTACTTAATGAGCTCTTAAACTAATTAAGCCATATCTCTCGGAATAAACTTATCTAAAAAATTTCAGGGTAACAAAATGGTTTTAACTTTGTATACAAACTAGGTACCTACCCCCTGTAGATGTATTGTTTTTTTAGACAGAGCCATACTCTCTAAATTATAAATTTATCTATAAAAAAAGAACAAATTATTAATTGAAAGCCGTAGAAAACATGTTTTGGCATCTAGAACATATAAATACAGCGGAAACTTCCAACAAATTTCAATAAAGGCTGATGACGATGTACTTATGATCAGATTATTTTACAACAATAATTCACATAGGCTGTTATTGATGTTTGCATAATACATTACACACATAATAATCCAAAGTTCATTGCCTTTAATATAATACATACTACGCCTAAACACATGTAATTCTAATAAAACATGTCCTATTGTGATTTTATGTAGGCGTTGAGTAAATATAGTAATGGGTATCCATCATAACTTAAAGCTCAATTAAATCTACTTTATTTTTTAAAATTACAAAATATAATTGCACCATGTGTGCTAAATTTCTGTATGTATGTTAATAAGATAATTAAACAGCAGTACCAGTATTGCCAGGTGCCAGAACAACAAATGATTATACCAATTTTTGAAAAGGGGAACTTGATTAAGATCAATATTGAAAATCGGCAATCAGTTTCAACTCAACTTTCTTACACAGCTGCTGCTAGTAGCAGATGTGTTCCATTGAGAAGAATTAAATAATTTATTTAGTGAGTGTCTAAAGCCCAAATACAGAAAATACAAAAGTATAATCCGTTCATTTCGAGCTCCGTGAGCATTCTGACGATCAATCACTCTGCTTGAAACCACTTGGCGGTAATCTTCCCCATACCGTGTGAATGCGGTCACGATGCTGCTTGGAGGCACTCTATATTTTATGGACGGTGTTGCAACTCTATGGGAAACGTACCAAAACGATGACTGATTAGTACATTTGCTATTTCTAATTTCAAATTTAAATTTATCTGAATGTGCCGTTCGGGGACAATCGAATTAATAATTATATAGTTAAAAAAAACTGGTCAAGGTACATACATAAACCGTGATATATTTTTTAATGGGTTGACTTAGAAAATTGATTTTTGCACAGTTTGAAGACGTTATAAACCTGAGAATGTGATATGAATTTCAACTTAATACTCCACGCATTCCTGAGAATAATTTCTTGACAGACAGACAAACGGACAGACGAACTATGAAGTGATCCTATAAGGGTTCTGTTTTTTTTTCTTTTGAGGTGCGGAACCCTTAAAACCATAAAATCGAACTAGTAGCATAGGTTTCCTTAGCAGGCTTAGATATTATTTTACAGAAGTAAAATGTACTAGGTATCAATTTCTTCAAATGAATACAAAATTAAATTTAGAATTAGGAAAACACAGTTTAGTCTATTTATTTATACATCTACATGTCATGAAGAAGATATAAAATTGTGTAGGGTAAGGAAAAGTCAATATGATTTTGAACTACCTTAGGAATTGAATCAGGGTAGGGTTTTATAAATTTTATGTAATTTATAAACAGGGTTTAAGTTAGTAAAATCACACACATAGAAAAGGCTTACTTCTAAATAAAAGTTATACGGCTATAAACCCATACTTATTTATATGAGGTGCTAAATAGCTGTTAAATAACAAAGCTGACAACAGACGACAGCGGCAACGGCACTGTCAATTCATACAAAATTAATCAGCGCTTACAAATTCAAAAGCTTAAGTCAGCGTGTAGGTATTCAGTTTGATAAATGATTGGGTCATTTATCAAATGAGTGTGGCTCTTAATGGTTTATTCGACGTTCGTGAATGGTGAAGTTTCTCGTAGGGTCTGCGTACGACACTTGCGTCCGTCGAAGCCAGGCTGTCTGATGTACGGGACTGTCCAACACGGATGTACGGCGAGGCGAGAAAATACTACAAGCATCACGCGAGGATTGCATGCGCAGAGACGGATTTGAATTGGTAAGATGTGAATTAGTTACATCTATATCCTATCCGCATAGAATGGTGGTGGCATGACAGTGAATAACTTTTATTGCAAAATGTGCTGCTTCACACATACATTTTATTAGATTAAAATATATAACAGGTTACCTTAACCTAGCCGTTTCTCACTTCTGCAGTATTGAAATCTACATTTCTTATCATACTCTCTCGTGTTTGTTTTATATTCAAAAATAAATATGCTATTCTGGCATCGGGTTTCCTATAATTTTCATATACAATAGACTTTGACAGTGTTTGAGAATTTCAATCCAACGATTCGATCACCTAATTTACCTAAGTAATCGACAAAAATAAGTAAAAAGTGTTTAGCTAACTAATAAATCTTGATTTGTGACTTCTATCACATATCTAAACATATACATATGCAAGAAATATAAGTAAATATAACGTATACCATACTAAATGAACCTGTCCATTCTCCCGCCGAAGGACATCAAGTAGCGTTGCAACGTCATCATTCAGCTTGCATCCGGCATGCACTTCTCGCACGTCCGAGTGCGGCCCTGGCAGTCACGTCCATAGACGAACGAGCGCGCAAACGCGATTGAGAGAGCATTTTGACTCCTAAATGAGGTCGTTCACACGGCACGAGTTCACGGTCGACTGTATCAGCTTAGGATTATAATGTAGGAAGTGCTTTAGCCTTCGTAAATAATATTAGTATATTTTGATGATAATTAAATTATTGTATTTATTAAATATAACTGCTGGGTAGCCCGATGGACGGACGACCTGAAAAAGGCGGCTGGGACAGACTGGATGCGGAAGACAGAGGATCGGAAAAAATGACACATTGAGACCTATGTCCAGCAGTGGACTGCAGTGGGCTAATTTATTGATTGATTGATACTGCTGGGTAAAGACAGTGGAATCCCGCCAAAAAAACTGAGTTTTTTGGTTAAAATGTGGTACATCATACATAGATGTTATCACGATTTTATCCCCAGAGGGTTACGCAGAGGTGAATTAACACCCACATTTCAGGAGATGAGCCTATTGCCGGCTTCCGGATACTATTGTTGACTCACGCCATTCATCTGAGGCAGAATCTATGCTGTATACCTATATCTATTTGATATTAAACAGCTCTATCCCTTAGTCGCCTTGTACAACACCGCATGGGAAGAGATGGAGTGGTACAAATTCTACTCTGCTGGAAACCACCCGGTACGTGGTAACGCAATTTAATTAGTCTTAGTCGAAGTTCCTATCGTTAGAGAACTTCAGTCAAGTCTGCAAACAAATAGGTACATGGCTAAACTTATAGGTACTCATTTGCGGACTGCAATCATAGGTACCAACATCATAGGTCTAATTTGCAGCACAGTTACACTTGTAACACAGATCGTCACTCACGTAGCCTACTGGATTAAGAAATAACAATTTGAGTAATACCTAATTTAGGCATTGTATATTTAAATATGTGTCAATAAAAAAATCTCTTAGAATCGCGGACATACCTCTGATTGCCTCTGAACTGTCTGACGATTAACTCAGGTACACCGGCATTGGTCGTAGCCGTGATCACCGTAGGTCAAATATCGCTTCTGCCATTGCATCAATAAATTTGTTTCTAAACATTTATTCACATTCACATTACTTTCTCTTTTCCTTTTAAAGTATATAATAAAATCTTAATGTGCAACAGCTAGCAGAATTATGTACATCACGCTGAACAACATTCAGAATCCAATCCAATAAATGGATTTTTTTCAAATGATATAGAACTTTGACATTTGAGAATAAGACAAAAACAATTAACAAAACAATATCAATTAAAAAGTTAGGTAGGTACCATAGACAAACTGTCAATCAATGGACGATGGAGGTTGAATATTAACGTACTTGTATGATTTACTATTTTATTGCTAAATACGCGTATCTTCAACGAATTTTGTAGTTAGTATGTTGAGTGCAGTTATTGGTGTGTATAATAAAATTAATTTGTTGATACCAATGTAATGATATTCTGAGTACCTATTTTAGTAATTCCCATCGAATTTCATTCAGCATATCGATAATTCAAGTAGGTTCCTATTTAGGTTAAAAACTTCTTAATTTAAAAATAAGATAGAGATAGATATAAAAATAATTTAAATACAAAAGTATATTCTATATATTTTGAATTAAGATCATTTTTTATATTTCTCTGTAATAGCAACAAATATTAATATATACTTATATGGTGCCAGTTTCCAAGCATCAATTGCAAATGCGTGTTCAGTCCCACGGTTTCTCACTGTAATTATTAAGGCGGATAGAACTCTTTCCATTGTGCGCTTTTCCCATACCTAACCAGCACACATGACAACCAATAAATATCTCAAAACAAATTATTTTATGATTATGATTTCTCATTGTACACTGGAGAGATGTGGTCTGTGTCTACCCTAAAGGGATAAAGGTGTGTAACTACATGCGGACGATATAAAGCAGGCGGATCCTTGAGCTTAGGCTGGTTTTTAATAAAAACATAATCTCTACAACCCCTCCAGCTAAACAAAACAGCATGTTTTAGGAGTAAATTTACTTTGAATCTATAGTTACTGAGTGAAATATAAATCCTCAACATATTAATTACTTACCTAAGTCTAAAATTGCAATAAGTGCAGATATTTGTCACATGGTGGTATTTGTTTCCTTCCTCATTGATCAAGATCTAAACTAGGTTGGTCAATGCCAATTTGTTTAAGTAAATTTATTCAATTCTCTATGGTTTAAATATAAATCACAGTAGTCTTGTTTGTTGTGAAAACAATCTACAGTTTCTGATAAAGTAGAGTACCTGCTTTGAATTTTCCTTCATACATGTAAATACAATTATTGGGGTGGAAATAAACGCGATCATAGTATAGGTACATACATACCTAGATTTGGCTATGACCATGGCCGGTGTAACCTCATCGAGACGTCAGGCAAATCAAAGGTATATACCTATGTACCTATGCTATGATAACGTTAATTCCCGTTAACATTATTGTATAATTTATCATTCTGTCAAGTCTATTAGAAATTACGAGCGGAGACCCACCATCTCGTCTATATTTTGTATAGTATCTTATAGAAGTAGGTATTTGATTTCCGTAGATTTCTGCTTACCTTAGTCATATAAACAAGTGAACGAACGTTACAGACAAATGCGGAAACGTTCGACAATCACTCTTTCTTTAATTATCAGAAGACCGGACCTTCGCTAATTTTGATTGCAAATCCGATGTCGCAACCATTAAAACTCAGCCGTTTAGACGCAAATTTACAAATATAATTAAACATTCTACGCATAAACCTATTAAACACCATTTTTCGTGTCTATTTCCGTTCACCATAAGTGGTGATAGCAAGTTTCGACTATAGTGTGAGTTAGTTTTTAAACTAGAACGTGTCAAGGTATCATATAACTACGATAAGTAAAAGTTGTCATTTAGGAAACTAGTTTGATCATTCGCACGTTACCGCGGAGAAGGAAGAAGGCGAGGGCAGAGAGGAAAGAGGAAACGGGAAGGAAATAGATGTGTAGTCTCCGGAACTCTCACAAATCGTACGAAAGACAGGATACTTGGTCAGGTATGAGGTAATCTGTGATACTGGCACTTCAATTCGATTTCACCAACAAATCCATACATATAGCTAGTTTTTACGTGCGACTTTGTCTATGGTGACTTCAAAATAAAATTGTACCCAGAGCGAAAGCAAAATGTAATTTACCGGTATTACAAGTAGTGACGCACAACTCTGTTTGACATTTTTGCATGATTCTGTAATAAACATTTTCACATTTCTAATATAAGATAATCAGATCTTATATTATAAATATCTAATTCCGATTTCTGATCAGTTAGTTTATCGATTTACACCGTAACAGCACCATCAGCACCAGATCGATCTTGACTAGCAAATACTCAAAATACTGCATGCCTGGGTTAAAAAAAGAAACAACCACCGACCGCAAGTGTCGACCACTGGCCACAAATGGCCGTCGCGCGCTTTAGCTACATCTGTAGTCGCTTCTAGCTTCTCGTGGCGGCGTTTGTGGCTGTCGCGAGTGCCTCGTGTGCGGCGACCCAAAATGATCTAGACCTGCGTCCCCAATGAGCGCGGACCTGGGGGTGACGGGATGAGCCGCCTGCCATCCTAGCAGAAGCAGGTTACGGCGATGGTGCGCGAT
Organism: Eilema griseolum; assembly: GCA_963662185.1. NCBI lineage: Eukaryota > Metazoa > Arthropoda > Insecta > Lepidoptera > Erebidae > Eilema > Eilema griseolum. The sequence continues at coordinate 24,061,315 of OY759233.1, read as the reverse complement.
GCGCGCCGACCCATACCCGGGTATGAGATGGGGACTCCGTGATCCCCACACCCGAAGGAGCTGTCTCTTAAGAAACAGTCCTGGGCCTGCCGGGGTGCGAAGGATGTGTCTCGGATAATCTCACTTCCGACAACCTGTATCCCACACAGTCAGCGTGCGTTTTAGTCGGTTCGAGTCCGACATACCCATGTCCCACCGGCTCAGGTGGTGGGGTATCCGTGGAGATTTTGCGTGCATTTAAGAAAAAGAGTACTCAAAATGGTTGTAATACCAATAATAATGAGTCAACTCAAACAATTTTTTTGAATTAAATTGTGTTCTCGTCCGAACTAAAGATGTGTATCATCTATACTAATATTATAAAGCTGCAGAGTTTGTTTGTTTGTTTGAGCGCGTTAATCTCTGGAACTACTGGTCCGATTTGAATGATTCTTTCGGTGTTGGGTAGTCCATTTATCGAGGAAGGTTTTAGGCTATATATCATCACGCTACTACTTAAGGGAGCGGAGCATTGATAATAAATGTTAACAAATCCGGCAATTTGTCATAAATATTTTGAAGACTAAAACATACGGGCTCAAAGGGATATGAAGCTTCAAAATATACCCCGGGCGAAGCAGGGGTGGGTCAGCTAGTATTAGAATAATTAGTCAACAAGAGAGAGGACAATCAAGGCGTTAAGATCATTTTGAATACTTTGTTCGTCTATTATGGTCTGATGCTGACTGTACCTAACGCAAGTCAAATATCGGTGATCAAAAAGACCCAGCAAATAGAAGCGCTAACTGTTTAGTAAACTCAAAGAGTAACCACAATACAAAGCTATTTACCCACCAATTTCAGTCCTATTTCAAAAGAAATAGATGATTATTTGGTATGAAAACATAACTTTGCATTCCTTAAACCAGTAAACAGCGTTCGAAAGCAAATACGGCATTGTATAGATTCAGTGTTCAAACATTTCCATCCACGGAGAGAATGCACGGTATGTGACCGAAATCTCCTACATAATTGCATAACAATAAAACTATTGCGTTCTCCTTTATGTGGGACATTCCTGGACGAATTCTCAGCCTTTTCGAGTTGGTTCTCACGTTATCAACTTCTTGTTTTTATAACTCTTAGGATTGTGCAGCAAACTCGTATATTTTGTTTTTTTATGCAACTTAGGTGGCAGACAAGCGCACGGTCCACTTGATGGAAAGTGGTTACCGTGGTCTATGGACATGTGTAACACCAGAGAAGCCACACTCGCGCTGCCGACCCTGTAAGCACAGAGTTTCTGTGCCGTCAGTGTAGAGGACAAAGCAGGACAAGCCTTTAGTCTTCCCACTGACAGCACAAATTACCCGGTGAGCTCTGACCACCCTACTCACCGCTGGGAACACAACACGAAGTTATTATAACCGCGGTATTCTGTAGGGCGGAGGTACTTCCCCAGTCGGACTGCTCAATGGAGCGGAAATACCGCCGTGTCCTACCTCCTATAAAAAATGAGACAATACATCATGGTACAGATTCCGATAATTTTAATGCTAATATCCATGTAAGCTTTCCTTTTAAGAAAAATACATTGCCATCTTAGATACCCACTTATGTTTATGTTTCTATCCACATAACATTTGAATATATTCTTCGCATTCGGAAAGTACACATTGTAAAGTATTCGCCAAGGGTAGAATTATAAATATTTATTGATTCTATTGGTAGTAAAGGCATCTAGGACCTAGGCATTCCTATACCGTTTTATTTTAACTTAAGCTATAGGCTATACGAGTAGGTAATATTCGAGTATAATTTCGTTGGACTATTAACGAAACTATAGCATAAGTTGAAATAAAACTAACTTAAAATAATGACGATACCTATTGAAAAGCAACTGAAAATTGGAAACAGTATTATTATTAAATACTTATCTTATTACTATAGCAATTTCTTTGGTATTATTTCACTATTTAAACGTGTTTTTCTTATACAACTTATGTGGCAGACAAGCATACGTCCCACTTGATGGAAAGTGTTACCGTGACCTATGAAGGTATGTTACACTAGGTAAGAACAGAGATTTTCTGTGCCGTCAGTGCAATCAGTGCAGCTATGTATGATAAATGTATAATAAATGGTTTTATCTTTCTTTCATAGCTACTTTTCAGCAGCCATGATCACGGGGTGATTAAAGATCAGAAACAAATAGGTCCATCGCGATAGAGTCCGTTTAAAGAGATTTTATATCAATGAATGATATTTGCGGCAACTTGATGAATTCTTCAAATGCAAAATCGTGCATCGGGTACATGTATTAACGGACCTGCCAATAAGGAAATCTTAACATAAAAAACCTTCAATTTAGTAAAGATATACTCTCACTTCTATTAACGAATAAGTATTTAGGTATGACTACAATCGCAGTTCAGTAAATCCTATTCAATTTACAATTTTAGTGACTTGTTGCATGTAGCATGGGTTTGCCGAGGGCACGCCGTAGTAACGGCGGTAAGACCCATCATGGGGGAGTGGCTAGAGAGGCCACACGGCAACCTCTCGTACCGTCTGACGCAGATGATCACCGAGCACGGATGCTTCGGAAAGTATCTGCTTCGGATGCAGAAAGAGCCAACGTCCGAGTGCCATCACTGCGACGCGAGCGAGGACTCAGGTCCGAACACGCTCACCGAGTGTCCGGCGTGGGAGACGCCGAGGCGGGAGCTTGTGGCGGCCCTGGGAGTGAGGGTTCTCACACTCTCCACCTTGCTCGCGGCGATGGTTCGCTGCGCGGATGCGTGGGCGGCCGGCGCCTCCTTCTGCGAGCAAGTAATGCTCGTGAAGGAGGAGGCGGGGCGGGAGCGGCAGCGGGAGCAACGAAGGATCGCAAGACAAGCTGCCCGCGTACGAAGGCAACTCGGGCGTCGGAGGTCGATGAACGACCTCCGCCCCCCATGAGCGCCGGCCTGGGGGTGACAGGTGAAGCCGCCTGTCACCCTGGCAGAAGCAGGCCGCGGCGGTGGCGTGCGTGGCGCGCCTCCCCGTTTCCGGGGACGAGTTGGGGACTCTGTAGTCTCCCCACACACGAGAAGAGGGCCAGATCGTGAGAGATGGCCCTGGGTCGGCCGGGGTGCGAGGGATATGCCTGTCAACCTCACCTTCGGCAACCTCTCCAACCACATTCGGCGTGCGTTTTAGTCGGTTCAAGTCCGATATATCCTCCCCCACCGACTACGGTGGTGGGAGTATCCGTGGGGATATTGCGCATAATAAAAAAAGTACATAAAAAAAAAATTGGTCATTTAATTAAGTTATCCACAATATATCCAACTATAATCTATCCATCTATATATTTATCCATCTATCTATCTATTTGATTTGCGCTACCGTTACACCACATTTTCTGGTATTTCCAAAGTAAATTCATACTGGCTCTTTGACAATTTTCCCTCCAAGACATGGAAGCCATATTCAGTGCCAACCAAGGGACAAATGAACTGTTCATTATTATGTGAAGTGCCACTTCTAACAGGTTTATGTCGCTAATTGTCAACCATAAGTCGTGTGAAGGTGGTCCGAATCGCCAACCTTGTCACGTAGACGTCCAGTGACTTACTGGAATGTATTATGTCGAAATAAAACAGTTATTACTCTTGTCTCGTGCTCACAAGCGCTGAAAGATGACAGGCCACTATATTTTTTACATGTTAATTGTGTAGGTTTCTTGTATTTTACCGTCAGACTTTCGCAGTCGTATACCATATTATAGCATCGTAGTACAAAGCAATATGGAAGTCTTAAATTATTTTTAATTCGTCGAAAACGATTTTGTCAAGAGTGCCCGAAACCGGCGAGCATATATGAAAACAATTATAAAAGTAGAAAAAGCGAAAAAGGTATGCCAGGATCGTGGCAAGTTGAAAACAGTAGTGTCTGCCTACCCCACTGTGAAAAAGGCGTATGTATGTATGTAGAACGATTTTATGGTGCTAATAAATGTTCAGAACTATAAGTCTTAGGCATATCGATTACATAAATACATTTATGGTCTAACTTCAACAAGTTTATATTCTCATCGGCCAATTATAAGCCCAAGTACACACTATAAGACAGTCAACACTCGTGGTGGAAGGAAATTTACAAATTTTAAACGGAGCCTGGAGCCCGCTCTCCAGCTCCTCCTTTTATTATATGGTTTTCTTTTACTCTTTCTTTATCCTTATCTTTTATGCTATCTGAAAACTTGCACCAGAATCTCGTCCATCAACCAGAAGGTAGACTTATAAGTGAGGTAGGCATTGTCCCCAAAGATCACAGTGAGGACCTGAGTTGTAAGCTTTTGTACGAAGCGTTGGAAGGTTAAGGAGTCGGTCTTACAATCGAGAGGTCCCGGATTCGAATCCTGGCCTTTACACTACCGACGTAAACCACTACTAATACAAGCAATCCAGCTTAGCTGGAGGGGTTAGAGGGAACATTAATAATTTCGGTTGCTAATATTCATATTTAAAAAAGCCTTTGTTGTAACTGGAATCAATGCTAAAGCGAAGAAGAAGAAAAAGTACATTTTGTGCGTTTCACCAGATTCTAAGACTTTTATCTGTTATGTACCAGGCTTTAATAACAACTTAATCTGCTAATTCCCACTAATAAAACCTATAATAAAACGCGCTCTGGTTTGCTGAAGCTTTATAAGCGCATTTAGTATTTTAGTGTTCATTCCGTTTTATCTAATAAAACGTAGTAAGGAAACGTGTCTAATTATTGGTTTACTGTATGGAAAATAAATGAAGCGAAGGAGTACGACTACATAATTTTAAAGTGGTCGATTCTGTAAATTGAACATAACATAAACTCACGCCTATATCCCCGTAGGAGTAGGCAGAGGTGCTAGCACCCACTGTTCGATAGTTTATGTTTAGGACCCAATATAATAGGTGGCGAGCCTATTGCCATTAACCGGGAACTTATAAACCTGCGATAAATACACACATAACTTCGAAAAGCATCGAAAAGTTATTGGTGTGTGCCATGGTAAAACCTGGGATCGAACCCGAGATCTCGTCTCAGCAGTCCATTACCCATACCACTAGGCTACCGCGGTTTTTTTGTCTGTCTGTAAATTGAACATATTACCGATAGGTACTGAACACTATAATATATATATTTTTTAATTCTTGTTAGTCTGTTTGTACGCGAAGGACGTGTAAAGACTACTGAAAGGATATTAAAGTGATTTCTTTTGGTTCAAAAGTTTTTGATCAGACTTAAAATCGTACGCTTTTAACCGCATTTGGTTCACATCCACACACGCTGATCCGCAGGAGGAAGGCTAGTTATAAAATATTTGTGGTTTCAGAACACGTAAGTAGTTATATTCCCTTCAGTGGGCATATAATAGTGTACAACCTTTAAGAATACTCGTACATATACTATCATTAGAAACAGTGTTCCGAGCACGAAAAGTTATCGTAATCTTATTGAGAGAACGCAGCAAAGCGATTGGACGTATACGTACTGTGAACCTGTGTATATATGAAGCCGGCCAATCGCAATGCTCGGTTCTCTCGATAGGATTACGATACTTTTTCGAGCTCGGAGTACTATGCGCTTACCGTGAAGTCTTAAAACATTCAACTATTGAACGGCTGTCACTTACGAAATGCATGTAATCCCATATAAATAAATAGAATTACAAACTTACATTTGCAGTTTGTAGTATGACATCAGTTCAATTATTGACCTGTTTTAAGCGTTCATGGTACGAGCGCTTGTCGCAAAACAACCCGATTAGCGCTAACTTGTCATAAATTACGTGTAAGCCTGTATATTTACCTTTTCCTTTTCAAAATGCAAACTTTAACTGCTTAGTCCTTTCAAATACTGCCGGTATTAAGTCTTATATCTTTATTTTAGTATCAGATTATACTTCACTAACCGTTAGCGCTGGTTCTGCTCTTGTGAAATACTAGAAAAATGTATTCTAGAGGAAGAAATATTAACCCTTAAAATATGGGGTCTTTTTCAAGTTTCAAGCTATTTTCGATTCGTGAAAAGTTTTTAATACCTATTATTGTTTTAATTCCTATCATAACTCAAAGCTATACCGAAAATTTAAGAAAAAGAAATGTTAGCTTTTCAACTACATGGTATTTTTTTTAAATTTAATATATGATTGGTCAAGTATGAAACTTGTTTACTACTTACTCATCAAGCAGTTGTTTAGGTAACACTCTTTATGTTTTATTCTTTTATTGTGTCAATTACGAATTAAAAGTTTTTTTTTATATAGAACACGTCAATTAGACATCGCCTTGTTTGATGGTAAGCTGAAGGCAAAGTCTCAGAAAAGAGGGTCACCATTACTTACACATACCGTGTGGCAATGGTGACGCTCAGCTTGACGGCCTCATCATATGCTTTTTCACGCCCCGCTTAAAGGACCCGGGACTGTAGGAAGAAGGAAACACGTGAGTTGGTAATGCATTCCAGGCCTTAATGGTGCGACAGAGGAAAGTATCACCGAACCGCTTGGTTCTTGATCGGATGTTATGCACCGTGTGCGGGTGACATCTAAGACCTGCACGTGTTGTCCTGTGTAGGAAAGGGGAAAAATTAAAGAGGTTCCTAAAAACGAACTGTATGAAAGCGGTTCAAATTCAATATATTTTAATTAGTCGTTTATTAATTGCCTAACTATTTTAGTTAATATGTACCTAGTATTTATTGTTTGGTGCATACATACGTCTAATTATAATAACCGTTTCGCAGTAATACCTCTAAAGCTTTGTGAAGATTTATTGGTATTTAAACCTTATTTCATTTCAACTATCACATTAACTGTGAAAATATGTTCATTTTAATAGTTTTGCACGAAAATAGCGCTAGAGAATTATAAGTAAAATTATCTTAACAGCAAAACTGTTCATTCAAAAGAAAATCTCATTAGCAAGTGTCTTTCAAAGCAAGCCTAGCGCTTTCTCTGTTCATCCTTGCGATGTAAATGAGATAGCACAAAAGTTTATTTTAGAGATTATGCTTCTAAAACTAGATATGTAATAAGTAGTACCTAATGTCCTCACAAGAACAGAAACCATAAAGGTGCTAAGACACGGAGCATCAATGTTTTGAGATTATAACAATATCTGCCGGAGTTTCACTAATACCGATATTACTTTTAGAGAATTACTAAGGGAGCTCGTTGTCTAGAAAAAAGAAGAATAGTCAAAACCTATTACGTAGAACCAAAATCATAATTACCGACAAATATGGCAGTCCTCGCTTTTTAGAGGTGCATAAAGGACCCAAACTATTTTATCATTACCTGTTTTACTCTTCCCAATATGCTTGCAATGACAACCTTTTACAGCAGCAGTTGGCAAGCCAGTGTGCTCGCGCAGGTGTACAGACACATGGCGTTCCCCGCCAGTTGCGCACACGCGTCCAGCGCATTATCATTCTTTTTTCATTCATAACGGATCTCGCGCATCCTGTATATAGTTCAGACGCAAGATCTGCAGCTGAACTTTAAGGTTATTCCCTTTTTGAAATTATTTTATTTATAAAAAATTACCTTTTGTGTGTCAAAAGTCTTTCTTTGCGTACGGTTAAATTTCGAACAATAGATGGCTTGCACGTGTGGATATCCATATGGTGTTGCCAACATTATACATTCTTTGAGGGGTCTACCAAGGTTGTCTATTCAATATTTACGGTTATATAAGCACGGCAGTAAACCCCATACTATTCAGCATGTCTCGATACATATTTGCTAAAATTCATTGAAAGTAAAAGATACTAGTTATAACGTGATTATTTTCGGCATATTTAGTACGACGAAAACGTACTTCTTTCTTAAACCACGGGTAACTATTCAGAAAATCTAACAGACTATAAAAGTCACAACCAATAGTTGCAACTATTAGCTGATTTTTATTAATGGTTGCTATTCGTAATGCTAATACTGATTGATGCAAGCACTTCACTTAGACATGTTTGCAACCAGAAGGCTGTAATAACGGTACTTGTTGACCTGTTGATTGATTTGGTCGCATGTAAGTGCTCACAGCTAATGCTTCTTGAATGAATAGTTCACGAGTAAACTGGGTACTTATTTTTCATGTTTAAAAATGAATGCTGTTTGACGATGCTGATTGAGATGGTGTTTCATTATAGAACTGCCTGTTTCGTAAGTTTTCAAGTAATTTTACATTGGAAGCTTTGTGCTAGGATCACAGCAACTGACAAAATATGGTTTCCATCTACCCTTTGCCTACCCCAATGGGAGCGTTGGGTAGATATAAGCATTTGCACTATTTAATATCTCAAAGTATCTATAAGAAACCCAGCTAATATATATCAAATGTATATCGTCTTTAGATTTTAATATTCGTTTCCTTTAAGTCATACTATTAATCCCGACAAAAATATTTACCAAACAAGTTTAAAAAATATCTAAAATTTTAATAACGTCTGAAATATCACAATAAAGACTTTCACACAATAAAATATTAATAAACGGTATACTGTTACATGCACCTTATACGTTATAAAATTAGCGAAATTATACATTCAAAGTGCCGTAATCGATGCTTCTTTAATATTCTAATGTGATACTTCAACGCTAGCTCGATACTGGAACGCAGCTGGAGATTGTTCAAGACTAATTAGGTATTTCTCGTATCAAATTTTAAATTGTAATAAATTGAAAAATATGATTATCTACATATTAACTAAAAATGTCTGCCTACTGCAATCTATGGATTCTGTTTCAGTTATTACCTTATATTTACTAATTCTCACGGAGAACTGTTAATAAAAAATACAAATATTAAGTTGTATGGAGAAATATTTGAATACAGAACTATAATTATATACCTGTAGGGTTACCTTTCTAAAATAATAGAGATAACGTGCCTGTACAGTTGAGCCATCGACCTCACGCAAGCCAATCCAAGAACGGGATTCAAATATCGAATGTCAGCCGAGTTCGATCGCCGCCGAAGATATTAATTTACTTATAAACTTTCCTTATTAAATTTGCAGGAGGAGTATTATGTAACCTTATTTTTAAAATGTATAAAAATATTTTTGTACTAAATATTTGAATATCATTGAAACTATTGTGAGACCAAGCGGCAATATCCATTTAGGGCAATTTTTTTTCATAGATTTAATTTTAACTTAGGCAAAACTTCCGAAAGTATTACTTACATCGTGTTAATGTGTACAATATTCTACTACGTGCTCTATGTAGATAATAAGCTAATAACTACTTGAATCAAATTGACCCATTTGTATTGAGAAAAGCACGAATCCGAATATAAATAACCGTAATTTTAAGTCTGTAATACTCTCAAGTACTGCTAACTTAATACGTGTAATTTCAATTTACGATTAAGCAAATATTGCAATAACATTTGCCGAACAACGCAAAATGAGGTAAGCGACATACTTTTGAAAATGATTAATCATCGTATTAAAAAGAAATGGACTTTGAACACTATGATTGACATGTGCACTTATTTTATTGACTTTGCTTATTCATACAAATTTAATATAATTCTCGTATGCTTAGCATGGTAGGCAATATGCGGCTGTGAGGCGTGATTCATAGGTCACACCGAGACTTGACTAAGTAATGTTTCCACTATCATATGAATATCAATTTCTTTCGAATTTCACTAAGACGAAATCCAGCACTAGTAGGCCTCTGAGCCCCAGCGGAGCCCTCCAATAGACGGGGACTAGGCTCTACTCGCGGACAATTATGAAAATCCCGTTATCATAAACGCCCACAGATTTCGGGAGATGGCCATGTTTATTTACCACCTAAATTTTATTAAAAAAAACGATATTCAGCTACTAAGAATATCAAAGAATTAAATTATATCACCTGAAGCTAAGGTTAAGTAGAGTATTTGTTTGGTAGTGAATCAGCGGGATATCACTTAAGTAAGTAGATTAAAACAATAGGACCACGGTTAGTTAAAAACTACCTATCAACTACGTGGTAACTGAAAAAATATTAAAAGTCATTGTCATTGTCAGAGTGATCGAAAATACAATAAACTGCGCCTACGCATCTCGTAGCCATTGCTACGAGGAAAAGAGTACAGAATATGACACTTTAAAAATAACATTTTCATTTCTAAATTTATCAAAATTAAAACTGGCTTACGTTGCTTATTATTAAAAAAAATCGCAAGACAAAGAAGCATTAGGTATATTTTAAAATTGGAACGCTATCACAGTTGATGCTAAAAAGGCAACAATAATTTATATTATACATATTCACAAAAGGGAATGTATAGGGTACTAAAATTATCTTGATTAATAAAAATATTTAAGTCTTCGTAAATTACTTACATAAACCGAAATAAACAGCACTGAGACCTTGGACTTCGATTAGACTGCCATATCAAGCACTGTGTCCACAAAACAATTCAAATGACATTGCAATCCATTGCGGCACGAGTTAACACTATGCACTGGCAAGAACGACTGACTTCGTCGATGTACGTTGAAAAAAGAAACGGAATCGCCTCGGAATGTAACTTGAAAGTGTCGTGGTAGGGGCAAGCATCGTTGCGTGACGGCTAGATACGTTCGGATACACGTCACGGCAATTACCATGTCCCTCGATTATCATTCTTGCCGAAGCGTTATTCGTCTATCGAGCATTTTGGTTATAAAGTCGAACTCATGCTTTGAGCATGGAATTAGTCTTTTAAATTTAGTATTCTAGATAAGCTACGTTTGCATACATGGTGCATTCAATCGGGTAGTACAATTACAAGGCGAGGTTTTTATCACAGACTTATAGTATGTCTGAATTTAAAATAAGACAAGTGCGTACTAACTTACCTAAGAGCTGCAAATATTGTTTTTGTGTTTAGATATTTTTCTGCTACTTTTGATAACACTCCAAACGTTGACATGACAACACTTTTTTAAAATCTAAATTACGTTAAATGGTCGCCGAATTCATGTTCTCATTTTAAAAGTACGATAATATTATGTTTATAGCGGAGCACAAACTAATTGTTTTGATAGCCACTTATACACATAAAATATAATGAGTTTAAATGACTTTCTTTCCTATTATATAAACTAGGATATTTAAGCTATAGGTATCAAACATTACTTGCTTGTAAAAATTTACTACACTTATACAAAGTAACTTACCAAGTGAATAATTTTCTTTCGCTGAATTCTTCTTCAGTGTAGTTCGGATATGCATATCCAGGGTTCTGTAACAAAATAAAAACATGCCGTTAGTCTATGCTTTATTAGGGTATATGCAACTTTTTACGTGTTCAATGCACGTTAAATTTATTTTCTACACGATATTATTTTCTGCTTTCAAATTTTTTTGACAAGAAAATATTAAAAAAATATTTTAAACTCACTGAAATAAAATTATAGTAATGTTAACCTATTGCGCCAGTTTATTGACACGAAATTTGATTTCTAGATACTTAAGTTTTATTAAATCTTATTTTTGGTGAAAGTTCAACGTTTTACTTAATGAGTCTAGTTATACTTATGTTGTAATAATAAACCTATAATTAATTAAATTTATTAACTACTTACAATACTATTACTTACTGCTATTTATTTAGAGAGTGAGGACAGTTTCAAGCAACAATGATAATTTTTTTTTTATCTCGTTATCCAACTTTAGTAGGAACTACTTATGATTTCTTTTTATGGTAGGAACTAAATTCGAGTCAGATTTCAAAAAATTTTTTTTAAATTTACTAGTCGTAAACGAGACATTAATGCTTATCAAAATACCTACAATGAATTTAACGTCGCACGGTAACGACACAGCGCCACGCGTCTCTATGTAAATATTTTACTTTAACGTTCATTGTTTTATAAATGCATTCAAATGGTTATGTAAATTTTAACAGCTATATAGAAACTTTTACAATGTAAGAGAACATCGACGGGTAATATGTGAAAGCAGAATCACGCTTTCCTTATTCTTATTCTAAGCAAGAACTTTAATTTTGAGGTGATGTTCTGACATATTTTACTTTGGCTAGACAGTGAAAACTCTTGGTAAACAAACCCATTCATGCTCTTTTTGATATGAAGATACTCATATATAGAAGTCATATATCATAAATATATATCAAAAAATTACCATGAATACCTATTATGTTCAAATTATTAAATATTTTTACGCTAATAATAAATGTCAGCCATCTAGAATTTATGGGCCGTCTAATATAATTTTAAATACCGAACAAAGGTGCGAAACCGCTAGTTAAACGTCATTTATTCAAAATTAAAATTTATCGCTCCATTATCGTTTCTGGCCTGACGGTAGGCGCTATTGTGATGCAGTCGCCACCTCATACAGCCTATTGTGCACATCTGATATCTGACCGCTAGGGGCTTTATCATAGACTGTCTAGTGTACTGCATTGTCTTACTAGACGTCAAATTTTTAGTATTTTTTTTTGCTAATTTTTACTTTTTCTATTGCTTTAAGTCTATTGGCCTATTAATTCCATTATGATATTTTTTTAAATCCTTGTTATATCAACACTTATGTAGGTGTCATCTTAACCCTAGTTATGATTACTAACCAGATTATGCAGAGACGAAAGTCACAACATAGACATAATGTTTACTAATTGCTGCTTTCGTCTGAATATGTCATGTCATTCTGGTCATTTTGACCAATGATATAGCAATAAAATACAGTTAAAAATGTATACAGAACTAATCGCGAAAATGAAATGAATCATATAAATTTAAATCAGAACCATAATTGTAAATAAATACAAATTAAACCAAATTATTAGCAAAGGCGGTTATATATTCTGATATTAAGGTCAAACAGGTACTTCATTAAGACTGCGTCCATTCAATAAATCTATGGATTGCTCTGCCGTCCGCGGTGGTGCTTTGAAAGGTTAGTCCCGAGGCATAGACTATGATTCTTATAACTGATATCGCGTTGTATTATGACTGTTTTCGAGCCGGTTCGGAAATTTTATAGCTGTTGTTTCAAGTATAAGCAAAATGGCTATTGATAAGCTTATACATTTTCTTGAGTTTATTAGACCTTAAATACTTCACCTATCATAATTAAATTTGACCTACTCATTCATTCTAAGAAAAGTATTCCTTACGCATAGAGCCGCAAACAAAATCTAATAGAAAATAAAAGTTAACATTTTTCAAATTTTTGTCATAAAACACACAAACTACTAAATTAATCGATAAATTGGAAGCATTTAAATTCTGTATACCGAAAACCTTTTACTAAATAACATTGATACAAGCACAAAACACTTAAAATATGGCCTCCTGGAAATAATTTAAAAATGAATCCAATGGGACTAATTTGCTCGATTCCTTTTTTTTTTTCGTTGAAAAAAGTACATGTTCTCGTGTGACCTTTCCATGGCTGCTTCCGAACGGGTAGGGATTTGCACAAAAATGAATGGCGACGGAGGATAGAAATCTTTCTCACGCCATGCCATGGGAAGTGAATCAAAATGACGCGCTTTATTATAGCATAAATATTTTGCATTTCTTGTTGCAGAATGTAAGTACTTAATTAAAATTGAAAATGGCGTCGTATTTTATATATTAATATTTATGAGCTGTTTTACACGCGTACTTATATAATTATATATTCAGTTCAACAATCGAATAATTTCGCTGTTTATCTCATTTAAGAATCATTGTATTATTTGTTTTATTGGATTTAGTATTCATAAATTTTCGAAAAGTTCTATACGTCGGCAAGTTTTTTCATAAAATCGACTAAAACCGCAGTAATCTAGTAAAAGACAGTAGTCATAGTGGGGCTAAGATAATAAAGGACGTGGTGGCCGAGGTTATTGACCGTTTAGTCTTTGCCTATCCGTCAACAGATGGCGTTGCCGCGCGGAAAATTCAATCAGTAAAAACTTATTTCTTAAAGCATCTCATGTTGTCTCCCATGTTGAGTTCCTAAAAATAATTATTATTAATAATAAAATTTTACTGACATTGATACTATTTATATCTAAAATTATGTATTTTATATTTTTAATTTAGATCTATTTAACTTAGAACGAAACTTTGATTGTAGAAGTATACATTACAACATAAAAAGTACAAAAAACTGAAAATAACTGTTAGTGGCAATGGCTTCGCGAAAGCATAGAAAATACGGTTATGTATAACTATTATTATATCACACGTTGCAGTTTTTACTTAGGTACATATCTCGGCAGCTAAACGATGCGCTACCGCATACGCCATCTTTTTCGAAAATAACGAACGATTGTTTCATAAAACAAATTTCACACGAGTTGTTTCTCCAAAACAATTACTGTTCTATTGTACATTCCCAAAAACATTAGCGTCATCTAATCTACAAAACTTGATTGCAATCGAAGATCAAAGCCGTCAATCACCTTACACAATCCATGGATAAAAACTCCCGTTTTCATAGTGGCTGTAACTCTTATGAGTGTAAGACTATACTGTATAGTATTGTGGCAATTATTAGAGGATACGGGTATCATCTATTGTATCGCCAATTAGCATGTGATTACGTCACACTTACTAAAATCAGTAAGACGTGGGAAAGTCGTTAATAAAGCCCTGACAGAAAAATTATTTAGTTAATTTTTTGATTGAGTGGTTGATGATGATATGGCTACGTGGTATTAAAATACAATTTATTGGTAGTTAGTTTGATATGTTTTCTTTAAGTCGCTTATATTGCTGTCTGGATGGTTCAAGTATTTATTTTTTTACAATAGTAAAAGTATTGAATCCTATAAATTGCTTTTTTATGAGGTCCTTTCTTATTTTTTGTTTCAATTAATAGTTACTGCTATCGAAAGAATCGCTGCAATTTCGCCAGTTTCAAGTAAAATCTAATAAAATAAATTTATTAAATTAATGGAGACGCCAATCACCTGTTTACTTTTTTGAAATTCTTGCCTAATAATAAAATTGACAGTCGAGATTGCTTCGAGCTCTGAGTTAAGTCTTAATTTTGTCACAATAAAAACTGGTGGTAGGGGAATTTCCTAAGAGACTATAGCACAAACTATGGCTGTACTCAAACGGGTGTTGCTAATAATGGGTCATCGACTTTCCAATTCGGCACGCTACAGAAAAACATCCTCTGTAACAAACCAATTTCTCTCTTCATCGTCAGGAAAAAGGAAATTATATTACTCTTGGTTAATTTAAAAACTATTTGAAATCAGAAGAAGGTGAACACCCTTCTAGAACTTTTTAAATTTGGAACTTAGAGAAAAGAAAAATAATAACGGTAAATTTAATTAACTCATACCATGGTACTAGTTAGGAGTGGGACTAATTAACTAAGACCAAAAGATCCATGTAAGACTTACAATATGAAACAACCTCCGATGTGAATATGACCTGGACAACATCTTAACCAAATAGCTTGGTTGCAACAATATTTTTAACGGACCCCGATTTGAGGTTAAAGCCTCGAATGCTACCGGGACTAAGTGACTTACAAGGGTTATGATGATGATATTCTTTATCCGTTATCCGATTCCTATTAGAGAAAGACAAAAACTCTAGACGTCGTGTTAACCATCGCCTGCAGGTTTCTTAGATATGTCAGAATACTTCACAACATGCAAATATCTATGTCCTTAATGACCACCGAATTGGTCACCGCGGGCTGTTTATATAATGGTCATTTAATTGCATGGAAATATTTTGTGACCACAGAGCGACTAGCTTTGTTAGCCAAATTGCGGTGATTATCGTGGAGCTACCTACCGCGTGTATGACGATGTGTGTAGATACATGACCAAATACGGAGGGTAAATAATGAATGTTTTGCTACTAACATACTTATAATAATTATGAATCCAAAAGTAATATGTGTATGTTACTGTATTGTGAGTATAGATGTTAGTGGCAAACTTTCTCATTTAGTTAACATCAGTAATCTAAGCGTGAAAATCAGCCCTTTATAGACAAGTGTCAATACTTTTGTAGAACACAATAAATTGGTCAATGTACCTGTAGGATTGACATACGTTGACAACTGTCAAAAAAGTCATAAACGTCAACATATGTGTCAATCTAATATATTCATCAATCTATATCAATACAATAGGCCGGCCAACATCTTTTAACACATAGATTACTGAACCGATGTTCTTAAAATTTTAGCCTAAAGGATAATAGGAAACTTTATGACGGAAAATAGAAATCTTTGCGTTTAAAAAGTTTTCAATAATAATGTCGCGGGCAGCAGCTATATAATATTGGCTTGTAAGTTTTAACGGATCATCGGATAGTAGGTAATTATTGGAATCTTTGAACACTGGTCACTTACAGGCTTTGTAGAACCTAAAGACTCTTACAACAGTAGCCAAGAATTATGAGCCATTATCATAGCCAGAAAGTTAATCGACAAGACTACAATATAATCATCTGCCGTAAGAAATTCCCTTGGAATCGCTTAGCATTTACTTACAGACATGGGTGTGGCGAGCGTAAGATAACTTACTCGCACACTTGGGTGTTGTGATACAATACTATAAGGTACTCTTTTTAAAACTTTAGTTAGGTACGTAATGCATTATGGGCCCAAAAAGGTCCGTTCTAGACCCAGAACACGAACTTGTTGGTGTTTTTAAAGCGATTCATTAAAACAGATATTACGAACAACTTTATCAGTGTTTTTAATTAACATTTATTTTCTAATTTGTGCATAGTTTAAAAAAGGAACAGTATTATATTTTTTAATGAGTCTAAGATCAACGCGCTCCATAATCATCCCTTCATTTATTTTTTGAATGAAGAATTCGACTTTTCGTTTTTTTATACCGCGAAGTAAAAATTCATAGAATATTGAGCTATGAAGCACAGACGCTCTGTCATTGGTCTAACGGTACATCGAATGGATACTATGACTGTGCATGATTCTTTTATAATTGAGATCCACTCAACGAACAATTTTACCGTGTAGTCGTGTACACTTTACTTCTGAACGTCACGAGAGGTATTATCGAGAATTATATATTTTAGTGAATAATCTACAGCTGGTTCAGAATTGGTTAAAAAAGAATCTCTGCAAGAAAATAGTTGAGGTATAGGTAATACCTATAAACAGTTAAAAATTTAATCAAATAATTAATAATAACTTCTTAAATACCATCATAAATTATATGACACAATCACCTCTTAATACAACAGTTTTATTTCTGCCTCCTTTAATGGATGTCTGGTAATTTTGTAATGTCCTATAGGGACTATGGGGAATCTTATAATAGCTTTGGAAAAGTTAGTACAACTAGTAAAACGGAGGACAGGTACTAATAAAATGGCAGGACATGGTAAAGGCCAAGGGTAACATTGTCTTAGCGCCTGTACCTTGTTAGACGAGCCTATTAATAGACTGACGTTAATGCAACATATTTATCATTGTGATAAGGTATTTCCAGGTGAGTCCTGTCCATGTTCAAACATTGTGCTTTCAGTTTGGTTAAAAAGTACCGTTTCCACCAATTTAACCTAGCAAACCTACGATCTAGACTGTCCAATTATTTTCTGTTCTTTAGAAACCCAAAAGTCAAAAAATCAAAAGTATTTTTGTTTTAAAAGAATGCTTCAGCATTCTTTTTTTAAATTTGGGTTTATCAAATTGAAAAAAAATTGATTGATACATAGTACGTATATCTGTCCAATTTAAATACAGAACGTCCAAACAAACTGGCATAAATAATGTTTAAATATGGAAATATTATCTGAGTAGTCTATGAAGATCAGGATACTTTGTCGTACATCAAAAAAATTTCATACGAAAACGATTAGCCTCCACCAACCGTGTTTAATGTAACTGGCGACTAAAAAGAACCTGTTTAGAATCAACTGAAGTATTGTATAACACCGTGAGAGCTGTTCGTTTCCGTCCGGTCACAGTCAAGGTTGGTTAACCCGGCCGTGTGGAACGGCCACTGTTATTTAAATTCATGTTCATAGACAACAACCACCACGATCTAGCCGAGTAATATGCTGAATCACGCTGTAGAAAACTGAATTCAAGCTCATTATTAAGATTGGTAACTCGTTTGTGGCCATCGGCTTACCATTACGAAGAAGTGTGCTCGAATATATATTTTATGACAATTTTCAGTTTAATGACCATAATCTAGGTTTATAAGTATTTTAATGAAAGCGTGTACCGCTAAAAACTCTGCGTTACAATATCAAAATTAAACTGGTTATTTTTGAAGGGTGTCGACTAAGATGCCGATTGAGACCAGCATGACCCTACTTTTTCCACAGTATTTTTATTAGACCTGACTGGTTTCGTCTTACGGCATCCTCAAAGGTTGTCAATGTAAACCTTTGAGGACGCCGTAAGGCGAAACCGGTCAGTTCTAACAAAAAAATACTGTGGAAAAAGTACAAGTGTGAACTCAATATGTGTTCGTAAAGGCACATTATAATTCCATCTAGCTGACCTATTCTGCCGTTCTTACGAAAAGTGCAATAACTCGTGTTTTGGCGCGAAATGAGTTAAATACATATTCGGATTCAGCAGAACAAGATCTATATATTCGCTTTAGACAGTTTTAACGTATCTATGACGGAGCCTGTTTTAATACTAAACATTACCGCAATATCTATATATCTGCTCTCTGGATTACTTAGTAAGACCGACCTAACTATAGATAGGAATAAATTTCGTACGTATTAAGTTAGTTTACTATTAATGAACGCAATTATTATAGTTATTGCATTTATAATTTGCACTATTTAGTTATTTGTATCTTCATTTACTAGTTATTAGCGCAACAAGAGTTGATTTATTGCGGTTATCTTAAGGAATCTTATTCATCATCATAAAGAAATTTATGTAACAAACAGATATATTACAGTTATTTTAGGAAGAGTAGAAGAATGTTGTATATCTACGTGAAACTAATAGCAATAAAATTACTATTTATTGCGGTTATAACTAGTAACAGGGGTCGAGCGGGGTACAAAGGGAGTTAAATATATTTACGAGTGTGAAGAGACGCTTATATACTTTTATGTGCTATGAAACCCTTCCATCATCCGATGAAGAAAAGGACAACATGAACCGATCTATAAATTATTTTGAAGATTCCGATGATAGTGTCAAGGACGAAGATCTGATCTGATTACCCAGATTTTATAGGTAATTATTCAAATTCACCCCTTACTAATTAAATTATATTCAAAATATGCTTGATGAAAAAGGGATACACGTAAAGAGAGAGTATGTGATCTCTTCACATACTCTCTCTTTACGTATATCTGATCGTGTAGAAACTGAATGTGAAGAAACTGATTGTTTAGAATCTGAATATGAAGAGATTTAATATAACGGGATAAAATGTGAAAATAGCGAAGTGGAGGCATCTGTAATTACTGAGAATGAAAAAAGGGATACACGTAAAGAGAGAGTATGTGAAGAGACTGATCGTGTAGAAACTGATTGTGTAGAATCTGAATGTGAAGAGATTTAACATAGCGGGGTTCAATGTGAAAATAGCGAAGTGAAGGCATCTGTAATTACTGAGAACGAAAAAAGGGATACACGTAAAGAGAGAGTACATGAAGAGATTGATCGTGTAGAATCTGAATGTGAAGAGATTTAACATAGCGGGATTCAATGTGAAAATAGCGAAATGGAGGCAACTGTAATTACTGAGAATGAAAAAAGGGATACACGTAAAGAGAGAGTATGTAAAAAGACTGATCGTGTAGACACTGATTGTGTAGAATCTGAATGTGAAGAGATTTAACATAGCGGGATTCAATGTGAAAATAGCGAAGTGGAGGCATCTGTAATTACTGAGAATGTAAAAGGACTTACTAAAGCGGGCTAGCCAAGGAAAGACGTAAATTTGATTAACCCCTTCCTGAACGTAAAATATAAAAAAGAAGATGCCGAAGAAAAGTTTTCATTGAAACCACCATGTAATGATAAATGTCGCAAAAAGTGCACAACTAAGATTGCTGAAGATGCTAGAAGAGAAATACATGATCGGTATGTAAATTTCAATTGGGTGGCTAGAGGTGTATTCATGAAAGGAATGGTTGAACCAAAGAAAATAAAAACAAGAAGTACAAAGGCAGATAAGAATAAGAGAGACGTTGTATATTACTATCATTTTCAAATCAACAACGAAAAAAATAACGTTTGCAAAACTTATTTCTTAACTACACTTGGTTACAACCCACAAAATAATAGTCATGTTCGTTTGGCACTCATTGAAGAAATTGATGACCAAGTGGACAAAAGAGGATCATATCGTCATAAGAATCTTAAAGATAAAGATATAATCAAGGACCATAATATACAAAGCATTCATCCAACATTTTCACATTACCGTCGTGAGCACGCTACTAATAAACTTTATCTGTCTAGTGACATCAGTGTCACGATGATGCATCAGTGCTCTACGGATAAACATCCCAGTATATTGATTTCTTAATAGTTCACAAACAAATCTTACATAAGAAAATACTGAAATTGATCTAGTATGAGTACAAAGAAATAATTTGTACTTGGGTACAAATTGTTCAATGGTACTTTCAAACTTACTTCTTACTAATGAAAACAGCAATAAGTAAGTCACTTATTGCACTACTGGTTGGGAAACAGTTCATAAATAATTAACATTTGTTTATCAACAATGTATTATGTAAGTTTCCTAATTATTAGTGCAACAAGTTTTTTTTTTTTTTTTTTTTTTTTATATAGGACACGTCAATTGGACTTCGCCTTGCCTGATGGTAAGCTGAAGGCAAAATCCCAGAAAAGAGGGTCACCATTACATACACATACCGTGTGACAATGGTGACACTCAGCTTGACGGCCTTATCATATGCTTTTTCACGCCCCGCTTAAAGGACCCGGGACTGTAGGAAGAAGGAAACACGTGAGCTGGTAATGAATTCCAGGCCTTAATGGTGCGACAGAGGAAAGAGTCTCCGAACCGCTTGGTTCTTGATCGGATGTTTTGCACCGTGTGCGGATGACATCTAAGACCTGCACGCGTTGTCCTGTGTAGGAAAGGGGAGGGTGGGACTAATTGGAAGAGCTCATCAGAACACTCCCCATGGTACAGACGGTAAAATACAGCCATGGACGCAACATCTCTACGCAGCTGTAAAGGTTCTAGGGTGTTCGTAATCTCGGGATTCCCAATGATGCGGACCGCACGTCGCTGCAACCTGTCGAGAGCATCTAGTAAGTACTTTGCTGAACCATCCCAGAGATGCGAGCAGTACTCCACACAGGAGCGAATTTGTGTCTTGTATAGAAGACACCGCTGCTCCGGCGTGAAAAATCGTCTCACTCTGTTCAGGACTCCGAGTTTTCGTGAGGCTGTTTTGATGATGCTTTCGATGTAGTTTTTGTTATTCAGGTTGCAGCGAACATCCATACCTAGGATATTGAGATTGTCCTGCAGTGGCAGTGGCGTGCTCTGAAGAGTGGGGAGGGGAAGGAAAGAAGATACTTTTGCTGTAAACGCACATGCCTGCGTCTTCTTGGCATTGAACTCAACCAGGTTCTCAGAGCCCCATTGAGAAATGTGATTCAGGACCCCGTCAAGCTCAGTGACAAGAAGCTGCCTTTTCTCTGCGATATCTGACTGCTTGGCCGCTGGATGTCCATGATAACTCCCATGTAAAGTGCTATCGTCTGCATAACAATGAACATTGCCGGTAGACAGCATGTCGTTGATATGCAGAAGAAAGAGAGTGGGTGATAAGACGGACCCCTGGGGCACGCCAGCATTAACCTGCAGAAACTCCGAAGCTCGTCCGTCACAAAGGACGCGAATACGGCGCCCCTGCAGGAAGCTAGCAACCCAGTTGCACAGCCCAGAAGGCAGACCAAAGGCAGGTAGCTTAGAAAGAAGCGATTTGTGCCAGACTCTATCGAAAGCTTTGGCGATGTCAAGACTAATTGCCAGTGACTCGCCGTGCTTGTCCATAGCCTCACCCCAAAGATGGGTAACGTATGCTAGAAGATCACCCGTTGACCGTTTCGGTCTGAAGCCATATTGCCGGTCATTAATTAAGGAGTGATCCTCTAGGTGCCGCATGAGCTGTTTGTTAATTATGTGCTCGAACACTTTGCACAGCACTGAGGTGACGGCTATGGGTCGATAGTTGGCTGGCTCCGAGCGATCCCCCTTCTTGGGAATCGGCTGAACATTCGCCTCTTTCCAAGGCAAAGGCACTGTACCCGAACTGTAGGATAGCCGGTACAGGCGCGTAAGCATTGGAGACAACTCCGCTGCACATTTTTTCAAAACTACCGCTGGAATTCCATCCGGACCACTGGCTTTCCGGACATCGAGTGATTGCAGCACTGCACGGACATCGCGTTGCCTGATATGGATATCAGGCATCGCGTGGTCACTGTCGGGTAGTGTTGGTGGCTGGGTACCACAATCATCGATTCGGGAGTTGGCCGCAAAGAAATTAGCCAGCAGATTTGCCTTCTCTTGCGGCTCATGGGCCAGGGATCCATCAGGGTTACGCAGCGGAGGCAGCGAAGGCTGACAGAAGTTGGCTTGCACGGCTTTAGCCAGTCGCCAGTAGCCACGGCTTCCCGTGGGATGCATCACTAGCTCTTGACCAAGCCGCGCTATGCGCAGGGCATCCGCTCTGACATAGGCCCTTCTACAGACCTTTGTGGCTCTGTTGTACGCCGCCTTGAAGTGGCCCAGATTGGGATTGCGCGTGGCGCGCGCCCTTACCCAAGCGCGGTACGCAGACTGTTTTTGTTCAACAGCTTCCGCGCACTCGCGCCCGAACCAAGGGCGCACCCCGCGGTCACCGGTGACATCGGTGTATGAGATATAGTATTCCATACCCAGACCGATCTCACCGGCGACAGCAGTAGCACAATCCGATGGGTTCTTACCTTCAAAGCAGCGCTCAACCCACGGGATGGACGCAAAATAGTCACGAAGTCCATCCCAGTCCGCTGACGAGTAGTGCCAGAGACGCCGCTTCCCCCGCACTGGTCGTGGAGGCGCCATAATAGGCACCGTGGAACAGACCAGGCAGTGGTCAGAGTTGCCTAACGCGGCTCGCACCGATACACTGTACCGGTCCGGATCACTCGTCAGCAGAAGGTCTAGCAGAGAAGGTGCTTGGCCCGACCTTCTTGGTATCCTAGTGACCTCGTGCACCAATTGGGTCAGGCCGTGCGCCAGAGCAAATGCGTGGGCGGCTCTTCCCGCATGGTCTGTTTTGGAGGAGCCCAACCAGATCTCGTGGTGGGCGTTAAAATCCCCCAAAAATACCATTTCGGCATTCGGAAATCGCTCCTGCGCATCATCTGCCGCCTGACTCAGATATTCAAAGAGTCGAGTTGTCTCAGCATCTCCTGTATGGGAACGGTAGAGGCACACATAGATCTGACTCGTAGGGCCATGGTCTACGTGTACCCAAAGGACGGAGAAGGATGGGTCCTCTAGGCAGCGCAAACGGCGACAGCAAACATCCGCCCTAACAAACACGCACACCCCGGCTTTTGCACGAAAACTTTCCTCAAGAACATAGCCAGGGTAGAGCAAGTAGGTCGTGTCGTCAGGGCGGTGTATTTGCGTCTCCGTTAGAAAAAACATGGCAGGTTTCGCCGTCTCTAGGTGTTGGTGGACGGCGTTGAGGTTTGCATGGAGCCCACAGATGTTAGTGGACTCCACCTCAAATAGCAAGCTTTTGGGAGTGTGACGAGCCGCTGTGTTGCCTTTTTCTGTGAATTGCGCTGCCATGAGTTTGGGTGGGAGAAGGCGTGAAAAAAGAAGTGATTGCCGCCGCAGCACCGTGTGACAAAGCGCGGGATATTGGTTTCATCTATGAATGTGAGGCATGGCGAGAGCCGACGCGCCGAACGGAAGGGCCCCCGTACCCCCCCGAGTATGGTCGCCGGGCTCCCAAATCCGGTCACCAACCGGCACGACGAACCATATCGGGATTATGCGCGGCCTGGTGAGGCAGCCTCCCAAGGTGGTTAACCCCAGTTGGGCCCCTGTACTATACCGCGGGCGGCCAGCGGCACCACCGTTTCTACAGGTCTCCCTGTTCGGCGCATCGCCCCGCGCCATCCCCACTAGACTACGCCAAGACCCACTGGTCCCACTAGTGCTGCGACAACCACCACCTCTGCCCGGCTATGCACATGCTGACCCCTGAACACAATCCAACCGAGATTGAATTGCTATGGAGGGTTTTTCGCAATAGTGCATGGTGGTACCTACCCGGTCGAAACTTGAGACAAATTTGTGCCACCAAGTTTCTACCACCAGTGCCATAGTTATTGCGGTAATAACTAGTAAACTTTCTTTTTACATACTAATAGTACTAATCATAAGTAGTAGTTTTATTGTTTTTTAATATCGAAAATGAATATATTTACAAATATTAAGTACTACATAATATTCTTTACATTTTTATCTAACAGTGGTAAAAGTTTCAAGTCAATAACATGTTTAGTGATGGAGATACAAACAAATCAAAAAATAAATCTTTAACCGCGTTTTTCTCGAAAACTACTTTTTCCTAGTTATTGCACTTTACGTAAGGACGGCAGTATTGTAGGCCGCCGGTCGGTAGAATTCAATAACCATCAAGAAACATTATGGGAAAACTCAGAGATAAGCAGGTTTCCTCACGATAGTTCATTTTACCGTTAAAACCAGTGATAATTAATTTTTAATACGAATGAACTTCTAATTCGAAAAGTCAGAGGTTCGTGACCGGGTGTCGAACTTGAACCGCGTCGGTTTGGCGGCGAGAGGCGGAAATAGTTAAAGCATCCTTAAATTTAACTTTAACTTACGGTAAAGAATATTTAAATTTAACTGAAGTTAATAATACTTACTTACTAATTTTATTGTAACTGCAATTGTCAAAGAACTAAGTTAAACCCCTGCCGTAAGCGGATCTACGAAAAAGTTCAATTTCCGTACTGCTGACTTTATACCAATGAAAAACTTATGTAATATTTGTTTCGTGAATGAGTTCCACACAATATCTATTCAAAAACGAATTGTGATGTTTTATGGATTTATTTAAAATTATACGCTATAAATTATATCTAGATATTTTGTGTAGGGGAAATTTTCTTTAACTAGTTTCATCAAAAATAATGTTTATAAGTGCATTTAAAGTCAAAGTCGAGTTTTTATTTGCATCATGTGTTGTATATACATATATAGGCGTGGTCCCCGGCAGAGTAGAATTTAGACCACCCCATCTCATCCCATGCGGTGTCGTACAAGGCGACTAAGGGATAGGGTGGTTTACCGTCACTCGAGTCAACAAATGCCCGGAAGACGGCAAATAGGGTCACCCCCGTAGGACCGAAAACAATGATTGATGAAATGTGGGTGTTAATTCATCTCTGCCTAACCCTTTGGGGATAAAAGCGTGATTGTATTATATGTTTGTATGTAGGTACTTAATTCATTGCTTCATAATAAGTAATTCTTAAGAATTCAAGTATATTGCTCCGTCAACTGATATCTCTAAGACAAAATCCAAAGATGAAGTTTGATGACGGATAGGTCTAGATAACTCACTTTCCAATATAAATGTGCAGTAAATGCTTCAAACTTCATTCTAAGAACTAATGTGTGTATATTAATCACTTGCCTATTTAAAATCATTAACTTTCATAAGCTAAGTGGCAACTCAAGCGCCGGGCATCATTTCTGACAAGCTGTCATAATTTTTATAAAGAACTTGTTAAAACATGTTACAAATGGCACGTGTAATTACAATTAGGCCGCGCACATATAACTGCCGCCCGTGCAGTTACCAGCTCCGTTAAAACGGCAACGATAACAGTTCAGATGCACGGTAAAACGATACGCTTGGCAGTTCAACGATGAAAATACTTACGGGAACTAACACTGTAGTTTTATTGCAGTGAAAAATTGCTCGGCATCAGTAATGATTGAAATATATTCCACATGTGATGTTTAGTACTTTGCAATGTTTACTGAAGTTAGTATTAAAATCAATCAATCAACTAGGCCTCTCCCAATGTTGGGAGGCTTTGGCCTACCGTTTCTACGCTAGCCAGACGGGGCGGTACAGGGTTTTATTTCTAGTTTTCCTTCTCTCGCAGTGATATGGTTTGCGTATGTTTCCATTAGTCGCCTCTTACGACACCCTTCGGATGCGATGGGGTGGTGATACTTGTATTCTTTCTCCGTCACCACAATACAATATGTTAAATATCCCGATAACTTAACTTTAGTAGGTACTAATGTCATTGAACATGATAGTTTAAATACCTATATAATTTATTGAAGTGTTTTTTTAAATGTTTTTACTAATGTTTTTGAAGAGTTATTAGAAGTTATTATATATATCTTGCGTTTCGTATAGCGGTTGAATGGCAGCTAGTACCCATAATAGTCATAATATAAATCGACTATGTCAGAAAGTATGACTGTGGGCAGTGTGAACCAACAATAATAAATATTTTTGTTAGGAGAAACCCTTTTTTGAACGAGTGGGAATATTTTGATCTCGTCCTCTTAAACTGTTATAACACCACCAGTGCCTTAATTGAGTTGACTGCCGGAACAACTGTATACGATATCGATGATTGAAAACTTTTAAAACCTGTTTAAATAATTCCAAATAATTTCATCGTTGAATTAAATCATTTCACTAGTTTTGTGTCTATGACAAGAAATGTTTAACACTTTCGTGATGAAAATAAATAATATGAAACTTTATTTTTAAAGAATATCAAAGAATAATTTATTGAATGTGAATATCATCAATTAATTCGATAGATCGATTCAAGTACGACGACCTCCGTGCCGAAGCGGTAGAGCATTCGAATGCTATGCAGGGGGCGCGGGTTCAATTCCCGCTCAGTGCAAATATTTGTATGCATAAATATGTATAATTGCATTGGTCTGGGTGTTTCTATGTATAATATGTATGTATTTACAAAAAAAAAAAGTATCTAAGTGTGTTTATCCGCATTCTAGATCCCATAACACAAGCTAGTTAAGCTATGCTTTCCAGGGGTCTAGATAGCGTTGTGTGGAACGTTGAGAAATATAATTAAAAAAAAATTGAAAGGAAACCTACAATAGTCAGCCTACCAATATAATATAATATATAAAAGAGTTACAGTACTAAAAATCGATTAGCAATCACCTACACCATTGAGCCGCATCGATAAAATCGACTAACGTGCGCGTGCGCTCATAAATCACTATCGGGATCCCGATCGGACGCTTAAACTTTAATACGTTGTCATCGGTGAACGTCAAATGACAGATGTCTGTGTTAGAGTTGGACACGGTGCGATGAGGCGATTGATCTGTATCAAAACGTGAGGTGCCGACTTCGTATGTTTAATACAAGTATACATAATCTATGGTCTTGTGTAGAATGTCAACTAATGCAGAAGTTCACACTATGAGTGTTTCGTATACATTGGGACCTAAACATAAACTGGCGAAATGTGGGTGCTAACACCTCTGCCTACCCCTTCGGGGGTGAGTGAGTGAGTTTATGTTATGTTATGTAGATAGATTAAAAATTATTAGACCAAATACATTATTAAAAATGAATGATTACAATTTTTTTTGAAATTAATCATTAATAATTGTTTTACATACATACATATAATCTCGCATTTATCCCCGGAGGCAGAGGAGAATTAACATTCACATTTCACGAATCATTGTATTCGGTCCTACGTAATAGGGGGTGAATCTATTGCCGTCTTCCAGGCACTATTGTTGACTCGAGCCATGCATCTGAACCTGAGTCTGAGCTGTACGCATGTATCTGTCTCATGTTAAACAGCCCTATCCCTTAGTCGACTGTACGACACCGCATGGGAAGAGATAGGGTGGTCCAAATTCTACCTACTCTGCCGGGAAATGTAAAAAATATCGCGAATAGAAAGTGTCATTTATTTATCTAGGTAGGTATTATTTATTTTCGGAGACCTCCCCCTCCTCACCCCGCGTAACAAAAACGCCAGCCCCTCTTTCCCAAGTGACGATTGTTTTATATTTTTCAAATGTAGCTGATAAAAATGCTTCACTACGTTCAATTTTGTGTATCTGCCATATCGAATACATTTATTTCTATTTTCATTACCTGAGAACAGTTCGCAAATTGCAAGCATCCTTAGAAATAACTAAGTCATTTGAATACAGAACAATGCCGACTAATTACCACTGGCTGGTTGTACTTTATTTATGGTCATAAAAAACTAAAGGTCTATAGTCAGCTTGTTTCCTGATAGAAAGGAGGTTTGCAGACGAATACTTTTTTTTTTCTAAAAAGAGTTTAGAGGCGATGATTATTTTTTCAAGCTGGTATTGACGGTTGTTCCACTTTAGTTCGATACATACAAACTAAGCGATAATGGAACAAGTTGTCGCTGTGCCGCGGCAAATTTTATGACACCATTAAGTAGAATGCCTTTAAAGCGCCGCAAATACTTCGAAAAAACAAACGTTGCACATTGACAGACTATCAAGTACAAAAAACATAACCCTTCCCTGGCAGTCGAGTAAAAATGCAAGTGCGTTCCTAATTTGGCTTAAAATTTAATAGTATTAAGACATATTGATATGTTCTGATGAGCTCTTCCAATTAGTCCCACCCTCCCCTTTCCTACACAGGTCAACACGTGCAGGTCTTAGATGTCACCCGCACACCAACCAACCAAGCGGTTCGGTGGCTCTTTCCTCTATCGCACCATTAAGGCCTGGAATTCATTACCAGCTCACGTGTTTCCTTCTTCCTACAGTACCGGGTCCTTTAAGCGGGGTGTGAAAAAGCATATGATAAGGTCGTCAAGCTGAGTTTCACCATTGTCACACGGTATGTGTAAGTAATGGTGACCCTCTTTTCTGAGACTTTGCCTTCAGCTTACCATCAGGCAAGGCGAAGTCTAATTGACGTGTTCTATATAAAAATAATATATACATGCCTAATACCGCACGAGTCACCAGCGAAGTATCAAAAAGTATTTATTCTCCAAAAACCATTCAAACGGCACTTACATAACGTCAAATTAAAATAAGAATATAAGCTAAAATTTAACGAATTTTGGAAGTACTTGGGCTTTTGAGTCTGTTTCCGTCTCTGATCCGTTGAAGATTTCTAATCCGAGACGTCTATTGACGCGGACAACATCATTTGTCATTTATATAACTGATCATAATAAGATCCTTTAAATTTTAATACAAGTAGGTACGGGAAATCTAATATGTGAACAGGTGTTTCGTTAAAGAACCGGATACCAAGCCCCATAAGTGAATCATGATCGTTTTGCAGGCAATGATACCTAGGTCACACGATATTATACCTATTTTTTATATTTAACGAGTGTACATCACTATTTTAGTGTGCCGGTAAACGTTTAATTGTACGATAATACTTCAGTTGAAGTTTATTGCAAAGGGACTGTCTGTTTATTGTGAAGGGACTGTATCTTTGGTTTTATATCTTTCCTGTAGTCAATTTTCATAGAATAGCATATGATAAAGCCATGGTTTTCTAGCAAAACAATGATGTGATTGGTCATAATTAGAGTCTTGTGCCCAAAGGGTAAAAACGGACCCCCTCTATTCATACTAATACTCCGCTATCTATGTCTGTCTGTCTGTCACCAGACCATATCCTTATGAAGCCCTCGTTGCTTTTAAAATGTATGCTATTTTTATTGTCAGCTGTGTAATATTTTTGCAATAAACGTTATTATTATTATATCCCATAAACCGTGATAGCTAAACAGTTGAAATTGCCACATATGATGTATTTCGGTTACCACTATAATCAAAAGTACTAAAACCGGACCCCTCGTCCTTGACTCGCTTTACTTATTTATTTTAAGGGCACTTCCTCTGATTTTACATTCTATGAGTGTATCTTTACACACAATCACGCCTTTAACCCCTGAGGGTTAGACTGAGGTGAATTAACACACATTTCACCAATCATTGAATTCAGTCCCACGTAATAGGGGTGAGCCTATTGCCGTCTTCCGAGCACTATTGTTCACTCAAGCAAATGAATTACAAAAAAGCCATGGTTCTGAGGTTAATCTGAGCTGTATATATCTGTCTGATAGGTCTGTTTAATAAAACCGCCTTGTAGGTACGACACCGCGTGGATCCCGGCAGAGTAGTATTTGGACCACCCCATCTCTTCCCAAACATAACAACACACAATTTTTGCACAGAACGGGAATCGAACTTTGACTCTGACTTAGCAGTCGAACACTACCGCTACACTAAGGTGGTTGTTATAAGTAGGAAAAGCTTATCGGTTACTTATAAGAGGAATAGAGTAACCATGAACGCTCATTGATCATTACAGTTACCAATAGGTAATTATTTCAATCAATATCTCTTTACACAAGATGAAAGATCATATTATTCACACCACACTACACTGATTAATTGAAATTCATCATTAAAAAATATGATACATAATTATTTTCATTGGTGATTTACTAACGCAATGAATCCATAGAATTATGTTCTATGATTAGCAATAGAAACTTCCTTTCTGATGAGTTGTCAATGTTATTACTACTATAAAATTGTAATGTAATCGTGTCTATACATTGAAAATATTAAAAACAAATACTTGATTTTTTCTTAAATTTTGATACAGGTCTTTATTTAATCATAAACATTTATCTGTCTATTTATGTGTATTCACTATTATACACATTCTTAAAAAAATAAATGAACTAAACAAAAATACTTAAATACTTGGATTTATGTTCTTTTAATGATTTTGAAAACAATATATATTGTGGAATTCATATCTGCTTGTTCGCAATGGTCGCAAAAACCACTGTACAGATTTTGATACGGTTTTTCTATTTAAATGTTCGGGGTCAGACTTAAAATCTTACGTTTGTTTGTTTAATATGATGTCGCAATTATCGACATCCACACAAACGGACCCGTTGGTATCAGCTAGTAAATCTATACAAAGAATAACAATAAGTAGATATCTATCAATTATTTATAATAGTCTATCGCAGTCTTCATTAGCTGGATATAGGTGTCATACTTTGTCATAGTACTATCCAAGACACCCTCTTCAAGTCGTCCGTCCTTCTGACATCTGACCTCCTACCTTCCATTTCCCCGATTCGGAGATTCCACTTTGTCTATAGCATCTATAGTATCTAGTAATTTATCTTGTATATACCTGTCTATAATTATAAAATAGC
This sequence comes from Eilema griseolum, assembly GCA_963662185.1. Taxonomy (NCBI): domain Eukaryota; kingdom Metazoa; phylum Arthropoda; class Insecta; order Lepidoptera; family Erebidae; genus Eilema; species Eilema griseolum. The sequence goes on along the minus strand of OY759233.1, from coordinate 24,030,069 downwards.
TGATTAACGTCAAGAGGCGTTCCACTTTGTTAGTCTGAATCTAACTTAAAATAGTGTGGCGAGGAAAACAGTGTCTTTATTGTTTGCGTGATTAGTCACTGGCAACCCGGATTAGCACTGATTGGTGAACAATACAATCAATTAATTAATTTAATTAGTTTATGATACAGCAAATAATAATTTATATAAATTGCTACCAATTATGGCCTAACGGTCTGTTGTAGGCAGCACTATTTTCTTAGACAAAAACTGATAGACACAACCAAACCGTAATCTCTTTTTTTGTAACTAATACACAGTAAGTGTATCGGCCTATAAGTACCTAGTTTATGAAAAGGTTAATAATGACGATTGACAAAGAGTACTTTACCCAACTTACTTTTTATTATTTCTTCACGAATGATCCGTGTTTATCGACAAACATCTCTAGGGTACTTATATTATAATAAACTGTCTAATAAAATTCTAAAGATAAACTTCAATAGCTGATTGTAAATATTGGCAGTCGTGACTGAACACTGAACAGTTTTCAAACTCATCATAAATATAAAACGATACGATCAGTGACATTGTTACTGAACAAGAAACTGATCAAATTTTCACTATAGGTATTGATACGAACTCTTTCAAATGTGCCTCCGTTTCTAACACTTTAGTTTACACTAGGTACACTTATTTTAAGTACAACCCGTCACTCCAAACCACAAAATAAAAATGGTAAACCGGTGACCATTTCACGAAGCACTCTCACAATCGAGAACAATTGCCGTCATTATAGATGATGAGATATAGCATATTGACCAAATTTCAAACACATATGCACAATATAACAATACTTAAAATTGAATACACCTCTGTCAAAAGTATAATTGCTACCCAAAGTACGTAACATAACTCAATATCCGCTTAGGGAAATATCTGACATCGCTCGAACAATCATCGACCAGACAAAAGGGCCGAAACAGTTACACTATGTGTTGCAACAGACCGAACAACGAGCATGTCATTATGAGCAACAATTTAATTCTGACCTTCCACGCCTCTCCGAGATGCTCTGATTAGGTCCCGGAGATGCAGATAGATGAGTTTACAAAGGTCTCCGTCGGCTGGACGAGAACGAATCTCAAGCATTTGTGGTGGCCGAGTAGTTTCTCCCAATTACACCGTCTCTAGCCGGCGATTGGCCGCTCCACGAGGAATCCGGCCTGTCGTGACTGTGATAAAAAAAACTGACGCAAATTGCCGATACGCCTCGTGCACACAATTTCATGCTCGGACTTCTCAACGAACAGTCTAGATTCGTCATATTTACAGCAACAATACGAGCACACGAAATTTGATTTTTGGTACGAATCTTCACTAGATCCAATTAATTGATTGTTCAAAATCTTAAGATAATGACTGTTTAATGCGCGTCGGTAAAAAAGTTTAGATCGGTCGCTACAGCAACGAGGTTTTATTCAATTGTATTGTTCTAATTGATGTTTTTGTCGACATTTATCATTGACGTAGCTGGAGGCATTATGGCACTGACAGTGATCTTAGCAACGCATTATCCTCTCGTAAGGTTATGAGAACTAAGCGCAGCAGCGTATAAGAGGCTTAGTTTGTTATTACTTCATTTCCCGCCGCCTAATGACCCTCTTCACTTTGTAGGTTCCTGTTTTTTGATCTTGCTAAGATTAAAAGATTTCTGTTTTTAAATTGACACGTAATTTCTTTTATAGAGTAAACAGGATTTGTATGATCATGGATGCTAGCCGCATTTGGCCTCGAAAATCTTGTCTCTACTCGCTGAGCGCTGAGGTATGAAACACATCAGGCAGAGCCTCCATCAAATGAACAATGCACGAGGTTGTCAAGTCATCATTCCACGACTCGCGTCATCAGTCGATTCGATTTGTCGCAAAGCCTCAGTTGTTACATGAATAGCATTCTTTTAACACGAGAACACGCGACTTATGTGTTTGTGTATGCGATTAAAATACCTACAGTTTATGTACCAACGGTAGAAGAATGTTTTTCTGCTAGAAGGCAAATCGCAATGGGGACAAATATATTTTATATGTTGAATTGTTTGTTAAACCACGCGTATTCAAATGCATCGACCTAATTTGCCGTTAAGCTGAGTGTCACCATTGTCACATGGTGTATGTGAGTAATGGTGACCCTCTTTTCTGAGACTTTGTTCAGCTTACCATGGGGCAAGGCGATGTATAATTGACGTCTCCTATATTTAAAAAAAAAAAAAAATAATTGTCCAATTAGTTGGCAGACAAGCACACAGCCCACCTGATGGGAAGCGGTTACCGTGGCCTATGGACGTATGCAACACCGTCAGCTCTCCACACTCCATATTTATGTCTTACTTTGATATTAAATATAATTTCATCGCTAAGATTCAATACATTTTCTAGTTTTTTATTATATATATCAACCCTGAGGCTATACCTAAAAAAAATGGATACCGCATACCGCTTCTGTATTATGCAGGTATATTTAAATCAATTGTTCTATTTTTCTCGGACATGAATGATGCAACGATAACTGTCATCAAGTATATGTGCTACTATTGTAAAATAATTGTATTACAATAAGATTAGAATATTCATTTGTCATTCAAGATTTTTTGTACGTTTCAATAAAAATTGACGTAATCTTGTATGTATGTCAAACATTCAAGTGTTGTTAGCGGTATCTGTTTCTATACATTTAGCTGCATGTTTAGTTCTGACATTCAGCAAATATTTTGATCTGTCTAGCATATTTTCAGCAATATCACAGAACATGAAGTTAAAGTGACTTGTAGATCTGATTTCGGCTATTTTCTTCCAATTAGTTGTGGCAACAGCTCCACGATGCTTATCTGTACAATTCGTTCCGGCCGGGGAGCCACGCGTGACGCCGACGATTAGAAATCTGGTCTCGGACAGCGACTTGCTGCCGATCGGTCTCTATTAACTGTTCGTGTTCCCATTGGGTGGCTTGATTCAGTTTTTTTTTGATAGACCTGGCTACGCTTCGCCTTTGTGCTCGAGTTGAGCAATCTAGAGAATTCAATTGTTAACATTTTTGAACTTGAAGTTGTTCATTACTACTTTCAATAAAAAACTTCAACACCTGCATTACAAATGTGATTTTACAATTGACTTATATGAAATTAAAATGATAATTAATTTAAAGGTAAAAAACTTTACACCTTTTTTCATTTTGAAACTATCTCTTCGAGATCACGATGCCGAAGCAGTTTTACCATAGTCGAACTGATTAAAACCAAACAGTATCACAGACATCAAGCTTATTGGTAGGAACAGCGGTAGGGTCTAAAGATTGCGAGCCCTACGAACGTGTTACTTTATCTAACCTGTAAATCAGCTGAAAGATTCCCAACCGGGTACCAAACTATCCGAGCGATTGTATGTACCTATAGAGGATTTCTTCCGCCGCCAACACTTCTGTCTAATGTATGGTACGGTTATGGGTTGATAACATATGCAACTAAAAATAACAATTTAACATATTAAACCCACACGAGAAAAAATAAGGTTAGTTAATTAAGTAGTAATTTGTTAAACGATGTTTATTTAATGTACAGAATATTTGTGTGATTGAAAATGAAATAGGGGTAACCTTGGCATTGAAGTCGTGGGTTCAAAGTTTTAATACATGTGCAAGGTCGAAATGTTTCGAGAAAACTAATAGTCCAGCAAAAATAAGAATTGGTGAATATTGTTTTTACATATTTACACCTTTACATGCTCAATGAACGACGGTGCGGTGGGTTTATATCTAAGCTTTTAGTCTCATCTCACATAATGTAGGCGAACTCGCTTTTGCAAGACTTCAAAATTGCCCGAGCTAAATTGCCTACTCTATTACTGTATTTCTGAATTGATGTTAAGTGTTAAAATGACCGTTACTATCCTTAACATCTAATACCATGTGACTGAAGAGTTATTTAAAAACTTTTACTCTGTCCAGTCTTATCTACTCTCAAAATTAATTTTTAATAAGTTGCCGTATAAATATTAATGCAGAAAAAGACAGTGAAATTTAACTGTTCACACGATCTGGAAAACATGACCGACACATAAGTGCTGTACCTACATTAAAATAGTATCTATTTTTCCATGAGGATAACAATTGTGTACCAAATTGTGACAAATTTCGTTGTCACTGGTTCCGTGGGCGACAGACCGAAACGACAGGAAAAACCTATTCGGCTCAAAATAATCACTCTACGAATAATAAGATAATAAACGCACCGGTGTGCACCTGGATGCGACATTTTTAAAGCTAAGTTGAAATTGGACTTGTGGTTTTGGATAACAAGCTTTTTACATCAGAACTGGAATTCAGCAGTACAAATTCACAAATAAGTATTATCTACTCAATGAAATTAGGTTCGTTTACAGTTAATCTGAGTTGAGCAAATGTAACCAGAGTCACCCATTTCTACTCGATGAAATTCGTTCAGCCTGTGTTCTATAATGTCTTAAATAACAGACAAATCAAATTTTATGCCATGAGGAACATTGAAATTACAATTTTCTTGTATTGAACACATTCTCACGTGTTCGTATCAAGTTATTATATTCTACTTACGTTTTTCACTAGCTGCAATATGTTCTTAGACCTCATGACTCATAATATTTGTAATCGATTCTGAGACTTCATTATTGTCCTAAGCTCCCATATCGCCATGAAAGTTAAATGCCGCCCACTCTCTCGTTGCCATGGTTACTTCCCATTTACCTCGGGTTATTTTGGAGATTCGTTCCCATACACGATGTATAATCGATTAGATACGATTCAGAACCATCTTTTAACACCTGTAGGTATCGATTCTTAGTAATATTGCTCACATACGATACCATGAATGTTTTTTATTACTTACTTTATGAGTGTCGACAAGAATAAATTTCATTGCACGATAGGTAAGTATAGTTGACTTGTATGTTCTGTACTTACATAAATATTTTACTGAATCGTACAGGTGTGTTAGGTACAACTTGACAAATACGTTTTTGCTCACACATTCAAGTATCCGAGTTTTTGTCATTTTTTGCCACACTGGTTTTAGTTGGTAACGACAGTGACGTAACAATTCAAAACTTAGTAGGTATAAACGATTATAAAGACAAGTAGTTTTGCTTAGCAACCAAGATCAGTCGACAGTTTCAATAATTTTACCATTCTAGAATGTTGCAGATGAAGAAAAGGCATTCAGGGCAACATTATGAAACAACAGTACACGAAATACAAAAGAACAATGACCCAGATCCGCCAAAGATAACCATCGAAGTGACGCATGTGTGGAATCGATAACAGTAGTGTACACGCACGCACTCGCGGACGTTATCGAACCAATATTTACTCAGGTAACAGAAACACGCGAAATGCTGAGACCGTGTGAACGCGCCCGACTTTAACACTCCACTAATTGTATTGGAGAGCCCTTAGACGGTGCTGAAAGGGCGAGCTCATTCAACTGAACGTTACGGCACAATTGAATAAAAAATATCATACCTACCTATTCACCGGCCAACAGCTGCACCGAAACGGAACGACAGATGCGCGTGAGCAACTGACGCTGTTATTATAGAATCGACAAAAAGTGTCCGTCAGTTTCAGAGTACGTATTGGATTTTTCACCAAGATAATGTGGAAAACTTACCGTTGCCATCACGGAGGTAGTGCTGTGGCAGCGCCGCCGGCGCACTCACAAACAGCACACGTGCACGAACGCCGCGGGCGCGCACCTGTCGCGGAATGACTGGCCATTTCCATATTAGATAGTATTTATGAACGTGCGAGGCGCTCGCGCAGCGCGACGCGCCGAGGTGGACTGACTACCGCCGCGCGCGCTACCTGCGCCCACCTGTCCCCCGCTGCCCCACCACCAGGAACCGGATGGTACTCCAAAACAAAACGGCCAACAAAGGACGTGCCGCGAATGTTCGCGCCACTGGTTCGCTCCATATATTGACGAGGGACGGGGGCTCGCCGGACGAAGACCAGCCCTGCGTCTGTTTACTTGCGACACCTGACTCACGCGCCGAAAACCTAGCCACCGTTACAGAGAACAAAGATTTAATTTCTAGGTACCTAATTATTTCGTAGCAAGTCTGATTGAAAAAGGATGACGTTAAAAATGCAACTAAACTAAATTCTGCAGTGAAACACAAAGAAATTGTTGAAACATGAGGCGATGCACAATCGCCTGCTGAATTTGCACAATCGGAAAGAACGATTGCTCAACTAATTAAAGTACTCGTAAACACTAACAATTGTTTAACATCGAGGGCAGTGTGTATGGTTTCGTTATTATTTAATATTGATTTGATTACTATAAATTTCTTTTCGAAATGAACTGTGCTTATCGGTGTCGATAATCGCTGATAGTATAGCATTTTTATCAATTTTATCTTATGCGTTTGTGAGTGAAGTATCCAAACAAATTGTAAATGTAACAATATTTTCTTTTGCCGTATTTTGCCGCCTCGACAACGGCCAGCGTTCCCATGCGCAGTTTAATCTCACGTACTATCCATAACACCACGAAATAGAAGAGCACAGTCATATGTATACCAAAATTAATAAATTGCTAGTTTTATTTACAACCAAACGGTTCGGTACTTCTTTTTTTTCCTACAAAAATATAAAGATTAAGAATTCTGTGTTTACGTCTTACGTCTTACGAGCTGTACTCCAAATCCTTTAAATGGGAGATGTAAGGGCATCTACCCTCGCCGTCAAACTAAAAATCATCGTGACCTCGATCGCCATCTATAAATATAATAGTGGCTCTCATTTAGTGCTCTATATCCTACTAATATTATCAATATGCAAGTCTGCGAAGATGTTTGAATGTTTTTTTCTCAATCACTCTTAAACTGCTGAATGCATCTGGCTGTAATTTAATAAAGAAATATATAATAGTCTGGAATAACACATTCCTGAGTTCTCTTTATCTGAAACCTTTGAAAGTTCCGTTAGTTACTTCTCAGTGATCCAAATTCTACTACACAACCATTAAATTCTCATCATCTCTCTTTATTTCGTTGTCACGTAGCGACTGTTGGTATGTGTGTGACCTCAACAATTTTGTCCCATAATTACGACACGTGTCCTACTTGCCACTAATCGAGGCATTTTTTCTTTTTATTATTATTTAAATGTATGTCACTTTAAGGTAAACTATATTACAGTAATATTACATTCTTATAAACTTTTTCACTCTCCTATAAGTTTAATACAATATAAGAAGAATCTTCATTAATTTTACTTAGTTAAATAAATTTTAAAGGTCGCCGGGAAGCACTGGATGCGGGCTGCTTTAGATCGTTCATTCGGGAGAGGCCTATATTCAGCAGTGGACTATGTGTGACTGACATGATGATGATGATGAAATAAATTTTGCAAATGGGGAATAACAGCTCTTACTTATCTCTGGCAATAGCACCTTCGCCGAAACCCTGTAGTAGGGGTAGGCCGAAGAAGTCTTGGCTTGACCTAGTGAAGGATGACATGTGTGCTGATGGTCTCACCATTATGGACGCCCAAGACCGTTCAAGGGCAGAATGGAAAGTTTGGAGGAAGAAAAGCCGGAAGGCTGGCTCTACTAAGAGTTCACCACGGTCTCGGCTGTACTCAAGAAAATACGACTTCATAAAGATGATGATGATGATGATTAACAAACAGCTCTTATTTGATACGAGTACCAAAAAACACCGGTAGCCTAGTGATATGGGTAATGGACTGCTGAGACGATGTCTCGGGTTCGATCCCAGGTTTTGCCATGGCACACATCAATGACTTTTCGATGCTTTTCAAAGTTATGTGTGTATTTATCGCAGGTTTATAAGTGCCCGGTTAATGGCAATAAGCTCGCCACCTTACATTGGGACCTAAACATAAACTGGCGAAATGTGGGAGCTAGCACCTCAGCCTACCCCTTCGGGGATATAGACGTGAGTTTATGTTATGTTATGCTTAATACGAGTCTTATGTAGCAGAAGACGAACAGCAAGTTCTGGTTTGACATTATTTCCTTTCTCTTTGTAAGTTTCTTGTATTCCTCTACGACGCCTCTGTTTGCAACTCTAGTATTACAGCATTCTCAGGCTACTGTACCCACTTCGATGAAACGCGCTGTGTGTGTGTGCTTATTTGCTACGTATGTACCTAACCATGTCAATACACAGCAAGTCATACTACTTTAAACTCCATACACATACTGTATAAACAATACATCGGTTTAAGGCTTTACAAGTAATTCACTTAACATGCAGTTCCGGCGATAACCGGCGCAGGCGCACGATAGCGCACCACGTCACCGCACCTGCTGATAACACGAACTGAAACTGAATTTTAAACACTTTGGTTAAGAAAACACTATTAACATATTATATTAATATATTGGCTTAAAAAACAATCCATAAATTTTAATTCAAAATTTCTAGACTTCAAATGACGCTGAAGGGCCCAGATTAAAGTTTTAGTGTACACACCTTATAAGGGGATAATATGACGGAGTGCATTGCCAGTTACAGTCCCCCGACATGACAACACTTGAATCAAAATTTGACTATGTATATCAAAGTTAAAAGGCTAATCAACACAATTTATTTTCACCTTTTTGGAGGTTGTTTTTTGTGACGGGGGTTATTTAAATTTTTTGTTTAGTTAAGACATTTTCTAGTATTTTGTATTTTCACAGTCGCGTGGTTCCCAGCAGAGTAGAATTCGAACCACACCATCTCTTCCCATGCGGTGTCGTACAAGGCGATTAAGGTACACTGTTTAACATCGGATAGATATATACAATCCAGACTCAGTTGCAGATGCATGGCTTGAGTCAACAGTAGCGCCCGGAATACGGCAATATACTCACCCTCTATTATGTGGGACCAAATTTTATGATTGGTGAAATGTGGGTGTTAATTCACCTCTACCTTACCCTCCGGGGATAAAGGCGTGATTATATGTATGTATTTTTACTGACAATGATGTATTTTTACAGAATTTGAAATCTATGCAGCTTTATACCTTTAGGGATTGTAACCGTAGGGATTTTGCTACAATTATCCCCACCGCCGGAGCCAGTGTGGCAGGTTACGTCGGACTTGAACCGACTAAAACGCACGCCAAATGTGTGGGTCACAGGTTGCCGGAGGTGAGATTATCTGAGACATCTTTGTACCTCAAATTGACCAGATATTTTTTTAATGACATTATTAACTGATATCACTAATATTCCCGCCAACCCCTTCGAACTAAAATGCTTGTATTAGGAGTGGGCTCACGTCTGTAGTGACATAAACTTTATTAGTATTTGACATTACAATTTATATATTATTGTAAAATTAAATATTTATACACATATTATGGTACAATATATATGACTACATCAATGTCGTAAAGACATTGATGTAGGTACCATATTCTTAAAAATAAATTTATTCACTGATTAATTCATTTGATCTGTATCGAATCCTCATAGATAAATACCTATTTTAAATTATAGTTATAAGCCCGAGTCGAATGTCGGTTACGTTTGTCTAGACAAACCCGTAAGGGTATTTTGTCAACCATGTACATCAAATACCTTGTTGGCCTTGTTTGTGAATACTAATAAATAATAAAATTCCTCTATCAGATCATAATTCCATCTAACATCGTTAACTTACTCCAAACTGATGTCCTATCCCTTACATATCCAACTAGTTTTTTAATCATCCCACAATGCTCATCATGCTATCTCAATGAACCGGAGACAGGAAGGGACCGTCCGGTCCAGCACAAAAACTTCATGCAGCCTCCGGGACACTTACTCACAGGAAATTATGGATTTTCGATCTTCCTAGATACATAATAAGCTTATCTATAGGTTCTATTATAAAATTGTAGTATTCGTGTCTATTAAAAAAACTTAGGTTATGTTATATTAACGATACGTAACACATTTTTTGGAATTCTTGTCTGTTTGTTCGCGATAAACGCAAAAACTACTGAATGAATTATTATGCAGTTTTTTAAGTTTCAAAGGTTTAGATCACACTTAAAATCGTACGTTTGTGTGTTCGCAATTGGTTGACCAGAATTAGAGATATTACTATTATTGGGTACTTTTCTCTGCCAAATAGATGCGTTACAGAAAACTAAGCAAATAAATCAATCAAATTTCAACCTCGTTATCAATTTTGCGATATCTCTTTTATCGCAATTATACAAACATCATATACGGTATCAGTATTGGGAATTAAAGCGCTATACTTTAATAAAGCTTTGCAATGATGCTAAAGTATTGGTTTGTGTTGCTGCCTTACGGTAGGTACTCCTACTTCAAAAAAAGATTCAGTTCACAAAGCCTAATTAATTGATTGATAACATTTTTATATTCAGGTAAAGTACAATTTAAGTAGATAAACTTTGCCAAAATGAAATAATTTACCTAAATAAACTCTATTTAATACAGATAACAGTACCCGAAATAGCATCTATCAAATTGGTTCTAACCTGTAAGGGGAAGATGTCAGTGCTTGTAACATAGTTTAATACTACCACAGACAATGACGTTCACTCTGTCTCTTATGTGATTACATTATATATGTGATAATAAAATGGTATTATAATTTTGTTCAGACACGGACACATTGCATTACGCTTTTATGAAATAAAGTATTTATTTTTTACATGAATGAACTAAAGTGTCCCAAGGTAATTTGGACTGGGTCGGCCGGGGTGCGAGGGATATGCCTGTCAACCTCACCTTCGGCAACCAAAACGACCCACAGGCGGCGTGTGTTTTAATCGGTTCCGGTGGGGAGGTATACGTGGGGATTTTGCGCACGTAAAAAAAAAGGGTAATTGGACTTATAGGATAGTAGCAGATAGGGAAATAAATTAAGCTTACAAATATCCATTTAAACGTAATATTGGTGACTCTTCACCCTCGTGAAATTTTGATCCCGTTCCCGCTATCTCCAATTAATCAAATTAATCAATTTACCTATCGCAGTTCACTATTGGGACAAGTCCCAACATTGAGAGAGGCGTATATTCATATACGTCTCTCACAATGCTGGCAGACTTTGGCTTACTGTTTCCACCCTAGCCAGACGGATTGGTACTATTTCGAGATTTCCCTCTCTCGCAGTGATATCGTCTGCATATTTTTCCGTTAGTCGCCTCATACAGCACCCAGCGGATGAAATGGGGTGCTGATATTTGTATTTTTTTTTCCGTTATCATACGGATAACAATTATCTGCTATTCCCAGATTAAAAAGCCTGTACAAAATTTCAGATAGATCCATTTAGGCGTCAGAGTGTGATTGAATAACTAACATTCAAACATACAAAATGACAACCATTCAAACATCATCACTAACTTTCACATTCATAACCCGCCCCGGCTACGCCCATGATATATTTTGAAACCTCATATCAATCCTTTGAGCCCGTATTTATTAGCCTTTAAATAATGTACTTACCTATGGACATCTGCCAGAATTGTTGACATTTGTGATCACTACTCCGCTCCCTTAAGTAGTAGCGTGACAATATATTGCCTAAAACCTTCATCAATAAGCGGACTATTGAACTTGATTTTTCAATTCGAACCAGTAGTTCTTGAGATTAGTGCGTTTAAACAGAAAAAACAAGCTCTTCAGCTTTATAATATTTAAGTATAGATTAGTAGGATTCTTCGGCCGCTTCCAATATTTGATCGTCAATCTAAGATTATTTTCAATCCCAATTTTTGATAATCGATCGATCGACACAGAATCGGTATTTCAATATGTCTATCCCTTCACCAATACCCTAACAAAATCTGTCACTTTGGTACAAACTGCGATTTAAAATACATAATGCACCTACTGAGCCTTTCTCTGCACCACCTTTGGTTGACTGGTAGAGAATGCCTGTGGCACTAAGTCCGCCTATGTACTTGTGCATAAGGTTTAAAATAAATAAATAAAAAGTGTCGATCCGTCCTCCCAAATTTCGATTAGAAAAAAAATATCGGCATATCGATCTAAAGATAGTTTATTGAAATTGTAAAATCAAGAAACGGTTTAAATTATATCAATCTTAGATTTCGAAATACTGTTTGAAATTGCATATAGAAAGCGACCGTAAGTCAGCATAATTGGGTGTCCCAACGTAATATTTTAATACCCTTGCATATGCAGATACGTACAAATGTTGCTGTATCTTTGTGCATCTGGTGAATCGGTTTATACTATGGTTGTTAAGTTAGTTACATCGTTAGTTAGTTTACATCGTTTTCATTTCATGTTAAACAAATAACTTGTATATATCCGGCAGAGAATTTCTTCGTACGTCGAGTTGAGGACGGACGGACTACAAGATTACGTTTACTTTACATATGTAGAGGTACGTAAACAATTGTAATATTAAATGTGACTTCGTCGCGTGGGAACATATGTAACAATCACGTGTAATTTGAAAATAGAATTATACGTCACCTGCAAGAATTGTGAAAATTTTTTAACTACGTATTTAAAGCAAGGAAACACATGACCTACCAGATGAATTGTGGTAAGTACCTATGAAAACTTAAACACTATACATGTTCAATGATCTAACTTTAAAAGTGTTTAAAAGTGCAGAATATACGAGCAAGAACCAAGCGGTTCGGAGACTCTTTTCTTTGCCGCACCACCAAGACCTGGAATTCATTACCAGCACACGTGTTTCTTTCTTCCTACAGTCCCGGGGCCTTTAAGCGGGGCGTGAAAAAACATCTGATGAGGCCGCCAAGCTGAGTGCCACCATTGTAGCACTTAGTGTCTGTAATGGTGACCCTCTTTCCTGAGACTTTGCCTTTAGCTTACCATCAGGCGAAGTGAGGTCAAGTTGGAGTGTCCTATATAAAAAAAAAAAGTAGTAGCTGTGTGGTTTCCGGCAGATTGCCGCGTGGTTTCCGGCAGAGTAGAATTAGGGTTACCCCATCTCTTCCCATGCGGTGTTGTATAAGGCGACTACGGGATAAGGCTGTTTAACATCAGACAGATATATACAGCCCAGACTCAGCCTCAGATGCATGGCTCAAGTCAACAATAGTGCCCGGAATACGACAATAGGCTCACCCCCTATTACGTGGGACCGAATACAATTATTGGTGAAATGTGGATGTTAATTCAGCTCTGTCTAACCCTCCGAGGACAAATGTAAAGATTGAATGAGAAGAAGATAAGAATGTAAAGACTTAAGAAAGGAAGGATAGATATATTGATTACGAATGCTAAGTTCAGATTCACCAATAAAAGTACTTAATACAATTATAGGTGAAATGTGGATGTTAATTCACCTCTGCCTAACCCTCCAGGGATAAAAGCGTGATTATATGTATGTATGTAAAAGTAGATATGTGAGTTATCTAAATACTGTCGCAAATTCAAAAGTTTTCCGCGTTATTTGACAGAAGTTATATGTTGAATGGAATTTTAAAGCATTTAGTATGCTAACTATTCAAGTCGATAAGATATAGAAATAAATTGAATCGTTTCAACCGGGATTCGAACCCACGATTTTTCCCTTACAGGGGAAACGCTCTAACCACTAAGCCACAGAACCTTCACCCAAAACTATCCAAACTCTTCTATTCTCCGTTTTTTCATATCTTAATCAATTTGAAAAGTTACATGTACTTTTTTTTTTGCGTAAATCATGGAAGCCCCACGCCGGAGCTGACGGGACTGGTTATGTTGTAATCGAACCGACCAAAATCCCACGTCCGTTTCGGGCCATCAGTTGCCGAGGGTGTATATGCTGGCATATCCCTCACGTCCCAGCTGACCCAGGGCCCTCGAAGGCACTATCGGTTTGAAGTCATAGGTACTTGGTTCTCGTTCGCTACAGTATATCCTGTTCCATTTGGGCGTGCTTTGAGGCAGGTGAGTTAGATAGGAACTGAAACAGTGGAAACCTAGTACGAATTAAAGGTATCTGAATTTTGCAATTACATATTAGGTACCACGTAAATCAAATATACCACTTAACACAATTACAATTTGAATCCTATCCTATTTTATATTCTTGTTAATATTCGTTTTTTACATTTATAATGAGTAAAATTGAACGATATATTTTTCATTAAAGAAATAATGTTAATAAAATTTATTTATTTGTTATTTAAACATACATACTCTTTTTTCCCAGTGGGGTGGGCGGAGCCCGCAGTTTACCACTTGTCACGATTCATCTGGTTTTTTTTACGTACACTAAGTTCAAACTATTGTCTGTATAAAGAATGTATCTGCTTCACTACTTGAGTCTAGTCTCGTTGACCAGTTTACTATATTACTAGATTTTTTTCTTTTTACATTTTTCTCCCTTTTTTTGTTGTAACTGGTCAACTAGGGCAGTGAACCGATACAGAATACTTAATTGGTCACTGAACCACATCTATAATTTACATCTTAAATAAGCCTTGCAAAACACTATTACGGCCAACACCTTACGTCCAAGATCATCCACAATACACAAGTATACCTCGGCACATATATCTTGGACCTAAAATGTGCTCTATACTCAGTACACGTTAATTGTGTAATTTTTGAGGATAGAGCGGATTGCAACGAGCTCAAATTCATTAGATTATTATAAAATAATAAGCACGCGCCAGCGTCTCCTTTCTCTCGCGACTTAGGTCCAAGCTATGCGTCCCTAGATATATCTGAGGAACACTGCAAACCGCTCTGACAAATGTTTATGTGCAATGCCCCTACAATTCTCTGAGTACATCTGCTACCTGCATAGTTTAACTGTCCTACATCTAATTAAAATTAAAATATACATTTACATGCTATAAGATCGTTTGAATTATCGTTAATGATGAAGGTTAAGGCTGGAAAGGTGAGGTTACCATAAAAGGTTAAACACCCACGTTAATTAACATCGGCGACCAATGATTGTAGCGATAAGCCTGTATCGTATTCTGGCGTCGTTCTGTCTTCGATAGCTAAATTGCACATATAGCATCTGTATGGATGGAACTATTTGGACCCATCAAGATCATTGGAGACCATGCTAACCTAACCTGCAAACCGATACACCTGCTCACCTGCAGAGTGGTACTTTGCCGCAGACTTTTCATTCGAAGTTGAGGAATCCAGCGCCATATGTGGCGACTCACAAAATGCCGAGTGACGAACGTGAATCTGTTTTGGGAACCTGTACCCAAATTAATCAGAAGTAGGAAAGTAAACTCCATGACACCAAACTTCATGGTTTGGATACAAACAAGGTTTTGCGCTCGAATGATGTTTATGAGAATCTGTAATGTTTATCGTTCATATGTCGATGTACTTATATATCGGTGGTGTTTGAGCACCTATCTGTTTTGCATAATGTAGTTATCAATAGCTATTAGTTATTCAGAAAGTTGCAAATGACTTTGAGTGAAATGTACAAGTTATTCGCTATATCGAGCGTCAAAAAGGTGAGTAAACATTTATAGATATCATTATTATTTGATCATTCTACCGGTTGCACCTGAAGCCTTCACCTCAGAGCCCAGTATTCGCTTTTACTCCTTCACTTCCCATTAGCAAAAGGTACACGCATATACCTCGTGACAAGTATATTGAACCTAAATGAGGCCCTGGTAGGTACGAGCAGATTGTTCTATAATAATATATGATTGATGAATTTCAGCTCGTTCACTGCCGAAGCACCCCGTGCTCTCCTCAAATGACACTCAAGAAACGTGTACTACGCGTACAGAGCACATTTTAAGTTCAACATATATGTCCCGAGCAATACCCTTACGAAGACGTCTAGCCAGTACATCGTGACGTGTCACTCCAGCTGCGAGCACGCTTCACAAGCCTCTTGATGGTTTTATAGACCTGCCTCTTCAAGCTAACTGGCATTTTGGGGTCATATGTGACACCTCTTGCAATTTGACCCATGCGGAGAGAGTCCACTGCAAAGGTTATAAATAAATCTAGATGTTTAGGACTTAGACATGTACAGTCGTTATCGCTATTAGCTTAATACTTTCAAAGTAACCTCAGCTTGAAAACTTTACATATCTAAATCAATAAATAAAATTGAAAAATGTAACTTTCATCTCTTTAATTTGTTTATATTAGTTTTACACAGCTATTTCATTTATCAATTCTGTCTCGACAAAGCATATCATACTTAGGTACACACAATATCCTCTGAGTTTAACTTTTAAGTATTTATTTATTATATACATTACACCAATTACAATATTCAGGTAATAGAAACTGTGAAGACAACAGCAGTACAAAGGGCGGCCTTATCGCTTTACGCAATTTCTTCCAGACAACCTTTTATTTTCCAGTCAACAATTTATTCAAAAGTTACAAAATCTACAAACATATTGATAAATATACCTGAATGATTTAGATAAAAACACAATGAAAAACGCAAACCGAACTCCAAACGCTCGTATGATATTGAACCCATTGCGTGAAGTCTGAACACCTCATGTCATGGCAAAAAAAACTTAACAATCATAATATATTGTCACGATACAATGGCTACATCATAAATTACTCTTAACTCGTAGAACTAAGGCTTTATTATGCCAATAATAATCCACGTTCCCATTCACATAGGCACAGTACAGATGGGACTGTCCGACCGACTGTACAGCAGTCATTCGCGCCTGCGCGTGGGCACATCTGCGCGAGCAGCTGCTCTGCGCACGCGCCGGACGCAACGTGGATCCTTCGAAACGGTTAAAAGGACAACTTTTTTTATGACTACAGAAACGGGATTAAGAAAGATGGCTTGATGGCGAAAACTGATAAAAAAGAAAAAATATTATTTCTTTCTTTAATTTTTTTTATCATGCGGGGACACTGTCGAAAGGGACGGTAAAGGTCTATTGAAACCATCATTTCTAGTCTACTATGGAATAGTCCTATTGTGATTCGACGGTCTTTTTCTATTTTTGAACTACTACTAAGAATTCCTTAACCAAAACTCAATTTTTAAAACCAAAGTCATATTTCTTGCACGATTTTTTGTTCGAAGTTGAATCATCTCAGATTTACACTGGCCTCGAACCCGCTACCTCTCTATCTTAAATCCGTGAACGCGGCCGCTACGCAGTAGGCGCGGGTTCAATCCCCGCTCTGTGTAAATATTTGTATGCATGAATATGGGTATTTGCATCGGACTGCTCGTGCCTCGGAGAGCACATTAAGCCGTCGGTCTGAGTCGCCATACCAAGATCTATGACAATCTTTACGGGTAGTTGGAGCCCTAAGAAGTCTAACAACTGGTCTAACTGCAATACTTCGATATCGCCTTTGACTTTTGGCAGTCGCTTTACGAAAAATATCGAAGTACAGCCAAATCCGCAGCACTGAGACTGGTATAGCGGACCCCAGACCCCGAGGTGAAAGCTTCGGATGCGACTGGGATTAACGCTAAGATGAAGAAGTCGAAAATGTAATTAATTTTACACAGGTCACTATATCATTATATTCTATATCATTACCAGCTCACGTGTTTCCTTCTTCCTACAGTCCCGGGTCCTTTAAGCGGGACGTGAAAAAGCATATGATGAGGCCGTCAAGCTGAGTGTCACCATTGTCACACGGTATGTGTAAGTAATGGTGACCCTCTTTTCTGGGACTTTGCTTTCAGCTTACCATCAGGCAAGGCGAAGTCCAATTGACGTGTCCTATAAAAAAGAAAAAAAATAACTTTACTATCTAATATAACTTAGCAGATCGATTCGAAGTAAGATCAATAATTTTTATAATTGATGTTGCAGTAGTTACTTTAAGTAATGGATTTCTGATTTGCAATTAAATATTTCCTACTCTATTTTAACTGTTCAATTTACTGCTTTAGATAGATAGATAATACTTTATTGTACACCAATACATTTACAGCAGTAAACAAGTAGCTAGCGCGTATATACAGTTTAATATACTTTTACTACTTTATGCTATGATTGCATAGATTTCAAATCTAAAAATCTGTATGACTGCTGCTAGTACATTTACCAAACAACCACGAGACTCGGGCGCAGACTTTCCTTAGGGGCTCTGAAGATCAAATTATAGAAAAGAAAAAAAAGTAAGAATAAGTCGATCACTTAATCGTGGACAACCGGATTCATAGCCAACACGATGATGATGTTTAAAAGTAACAAAGCTTACTTAAGTTAATTAATTTAAACAAACAAACACAACATGTATTAATAAATAATATCTTGAAAAGATCGCAGCGGAAACGTAAAACCACTGGCAAAAGAAAATCAATACAATTAACTTTCTAATGGTGGATAAATTATTTTATAGATAGATACTTTCGAAGCCAACTTAGGTAATAGCTGAAGCCTGCAATCAAAATTATAAATCCTAGCTACAGACCCATATTTCTCTCATCCGCTGGATGCACTAATAGCACTAATAGCCCTAGTAATTACCTTATTAGCGTAATTACGTTTGTGGTGCTTTTACAATGGAAAAGTAGGGAGGTATGGTTGAAAAAAAAAATTGAGTGATTAGACTTTACATAAAACAGAGAACGAATATTGTACCTAATGCTACTTAGGCAACTAGCTTTTGTCCGCGTAGATATCGGTTATTGTGACCAAACGAAGCTTAACGAAGTTTACAAATATAAACTAAAGCAAATTTAAAAGTAAATAAAAATATGGTTTTTATATAGTTTTCTGAGTTTCTTGCTGGTGTCTTCTCAGTAGAACTAACCTACCGAACCAGCGAATGAATCTTCTTCAATGGTTTATTTTTACATTATTTATTATTATTTCTTGACATAATTGTAAAATTTTGACGTTAAAGCACATATGAACGTCAAAATTCACTTTGTGTGACTAAATGGAATAGATGAAATTGATTCTTTGATTCTTTGTTCTTCCCCATGGTCTAAACAATGCCTTTCTCATTTATAATAAAGAGTATAGATAATCAGCAGATCTTTGTCTCGGCTTCGGCCGGAAATACCTATATTCGAAAACAAATCATAATATTAGATTACAGCGAAATCTACCGACGTGATTTTGGGCACAGTTTCTATAGAAAAATGGTCTGGAATTAGATATTACATACATACATACATACAGTCACGCCTTTTTCCCAATGAAGTAGGCAGAGACTACAGTTTTCATACAAGATCGCCGGTATCGGATACTCTTGATATATCCTTTCTTTAAAATGCCTTCAATCTGATTGACATACGTATGTCTACGTCGACCCCTACTGGGTAATTCAAGTATGGGAATAATGTAGGTACATGTGAACGGAATAATGTATGGGGTTATAAAAAATCGACAAATTAATCAAATCAAATCAAACTTTATTTCACGGAATATGGTCACAATATCAAGTTTTATAATAATAATAATGTTTATTTCTCACCAAACCGTTTACATAAGAAATCTCAAATAAAATACAGTAGAACGTAATTATTAAATTAGTACAAGGATCATCATATTTATAAGTCCAGCACATTCTGCCGTGTGGCGTTGAAATAATAATATTGCGGGATACAAACCAATCACAATGTAATTACACTGTCATTAGAACTCCAGCCAGTGTTAATAGAACGAAATATAATTATCACCATAATAAGTGTCAGTGGGATGACCAAAGGCTTGTCCTGCTTTGTCCTCTACACTGACGGCACAAAATCTCTGTTCTTACAGGGTCGGCAGCACGGATGTGACTCCACTGGTGTTACACACGTTCATAGGTCATGGTAACCACTTTCCATCAGGTGGGCCGTGTGCTTGTCTGCCACCTAAGTTGTATAAAATAATAATAATAATAATAATAATAATAAAACGAGTTAATTAGTGAAACGTCAGTAATGTTATGGGATAAATCAGCTAATGTCGAGTAATTAATTGGAAAGAATTCAATCAAAAATTAATTTAAACCAATAAATCAATTCAAATTAAAATAAAATACCCAATATCGAAATTCCAGATGTTTTTGCTATCGAAACTGGCCAAAATTTTTCGCTCTGGATTACTACAAATTCTTCCGGTAAATAGATAGATTGATATATTTCCATCAATCAAAAGGTGGCTGGGACAGATTGGATGCGGAGGGCAGAGGATCGGATAAAATGGCGCACATTGGGAGAGGCCTATGTCCAGCAATGGACTGCGGTGGGCTCACTGGAGAATTTGTGCTGTCAGTGGGAAGACTAAAGGCGTCCTGCTTTGTCTTCTACACTGACGGTACAGAAACTCTGTACTTACAGGGTTGGCAGCGCGATTGTGACTCCTCTGGTGTTACAAATGTCCATAGGCCACGGTAACCACTTTCCATCAGGTGGGCCGTGTGCTTGTCTGCCACCTAAGTGGTTTAAAAAAAAAGAGTGAATCAAGCAATTAAGCCTATCGCAGTCCATTGCTGTACATAGCGCTCTTCCAATGTTGGGAGGCATTGGCCTACTATTTCCACACTGGCCAGACGGGTTGCTACAGGATTTCTTTTTCAAATTTTCCTTCTTGAGCTGTAATATCGTCTGCGTATTTTTCCGTTAGTCACATCTTACGATACCCTTCGGATAATTGTATTCTATATCCGTCATCACACAGATGATTATTTTTTTATATAGGACACGTCAATTAGACTTCATCTCACCTGGTAAGATAGATAGATAGATAATTCTTTATTGTACACCAACAGATTTACAGTAGGACAAGTAGGTAGCATCTATACAGTTCAATGTACAATGGGCGGCCTTATCGCTGAAGCGATTTCTTCCAGGCAACCTTGGGATGGACAGTAATGTTATGAAAACAAAAGATATGGTGTAGTTACCGACTAAACTTAAATAGATAGTGTATTAAAACAAAAGAAAGAGAGAAAAGTAAAAGCTGAAGGCCAAGTCTCAGAAAAGACGATCACCATTACATACATATACCATGTTACAATGGCGACACTCAGCTTATACAGGTGATATATTTGTAGCAATAAATTATCTAGTACTGTTACTTTTTCCAACAAGCCTGCATCCTCCTTAGGAATCGAAGCAGCCGGACGCACGGACAAACGGACGTATAAACTATAATAGCAATGATTCAATCGTTATTGTTTGCGCGCACGCAGGAAAGTGTACTCCATATTATTTATTTACAAATGATTATTAATCACACAAATATTTACTACTTACTTTAATGGAATATGCGTACGGTGTATGGAGCTGCACAAACATCTTCGGGACCCAGCCAGCCCCATCTGCAAGCCGATAAATCTGTTGATGTACGAACTAGCCTCTGATACATGCTTTACTCTAAGGAGAGTCTAGGGGTCCAACGACATGCAGGTAAAAGCTAAGATAAACCAATTCATATGGATAGACTGGGTAGAATCAAAGAATCAATTTCATTTATTCAGTTTAGGCACACAAAGAGCACATATGAACGTCAAAATTTTACAATTATGTATGTCAAGAAATAATATAAAAATATTAAATAATGTAAAAATAAACCATTGGAAAATGATTCTTTCGCTGGTTCGGTAGATTAGTTCTACTGAGAAGATACCAGCAAGAAACTCAGCGAACTACATTAGAACTAGAGTATTTTCTTTTTTAAATTTGCTTTAGTTTACAATTTATTTTGTGCGAGCAAGCAAGAGACTTATGTTGACCACGCATTAACATCATTAAGGTACTCATCCACTTTATAGTAACCTTTACTCATTAAATTTTTTTTCACTTCTATTTTGAATTTATTTATTGGCATATTAATCAAGTTCTGAGGAATTTTATTAAATATTTTTATGCAGCTGCCTACAAATGAATCACCAACCTTGTGAAGCCTAAGTTTTGGTACAACTAGTTTATCTTTATTTCTCGTATTAAAATTGTGTACATCTGATAGTTTTTCGAAAATATTTAGGTATTTTCATACATATAAGATATTTTCATAAATGTATTGAGAAGCAACTGTTAAAATATTAATTTCTTTGAAAACTTCTTTCAGCGAGTCACGGGGTTTGAGGCTATATATCGCTCGTATCGCTCGTTTCTGTAGTACAAATATAGTTTCAATATCGGCAGCTGAGCCCCACAGCTACAGACCGTATGACATAACGCTATGAAAGTAGCTAAAATAAACTAATCGTGCAGTTTCCTCATCAGTCAGTGACATTATCTTTCTAACCGCATAGGCAGCTGAGCTAAGTCTTCCTGCCAAGGCCGTGATATGAGAACCCCATTGCAGTTTACTATCTAGAGTTATTCCAAGAAAAACTGTGGTATTGACTATTTGGACAGATTCGTTATTCATTTTAATATTAATATCTGCCTGTTTTACATTTGACATAGTAAACTTTACACATTTAGTTTTCTTCGCACTGAGCAGCAAGTTGTTACTTGTAAACCAATGCAATATATCAGAAAGAGTATTATTCACTTCGTCAAGTACTAGTTTATGTCTATCAGTCTTAAAAATTAATGATGTGTCATCAGCAAATAATACAATTTCATAAAGATTTGTCGCGAAGTAAGGAAGATCATTAACATATATCAAGAATAGAAGGGGTCCTAATATCGAGCCCTGGGGTACTCCCATAACTAATGGGGCACCAGAAGAGTCAGTGCCATTAACATTAACTTTTTGAATTCTGTCAGTGAGGTAAGACGTAAGTAATCTAAGTGAGCCGCTTGAAACACCATAATATTCTAATTTTAGTAACAACGTCTCATGATCAACACAATCAAAGCTTTTGATAGATCACAAAAAATACCAATGGCATCCTGCTTCTTCTCCCATGCATCAAATATATGTTTGACAAGTGCAACTCCTGCATCTGTCGTGTTTCTACCTTTAGTGAAACCAAACTGTTTATCATGAAGTAAATTATTTTCTGTAAAATGTGAAAGCAGTTGATTAAATATTATTTTTTCAAATTTTACTTAGAGCTGGAAGTATGGAGATGGGTCTAAAATTTGAAGGATCACTTTTGTCCCCTGCTTTGAATAACGGTATGATTTTACTGTACTTCATAAGGTTAGGAAATTGGTTTTCATCTATACATTTATTGAAAATGAATGCCAGGTAAGGCGCGATAGCGGGCATTATTGATTGTATTATATTGATTGAAATGTCCCAAAAATCCTCAGTCTTTTTTACATTTAGTTGCTTAAAAGTTTTAAGTATAGTTATAGAATCAATATACTGAAAATCAAAGTTACTACTACATTTATCAACACTAGATTTAAGAAGAGAAGCAGCTATATTTTTTGAAGAATTTAATGAATTTGTAGTGGTAATTGGAATATTTGTGAAAAAAGATTCAAATGCATTGGCCACTGCAGCATCAGTATTAATGTGTTTACCATCTATTTCTAACTCGAAAGAACGATAACGTGACCTTGTCTTACAGGTTTCTTTGTTAATAACATTCCATGTTGCCTTAATTTTATTATCAGATTTTTCTATTTTAGCCCGAGATTTGGCTATTGAACAGACTTTCTTAAACAGTTTCGAGTATTTTTTAACATGTTCGATTACTTGTGGCTCATTTGTACATGCCTTTTTCTCATATAATTCATACAATTTTTTTCTACTTTTATAGATTCCAGGTGTAGCCCAATCACTAAATTTAGAGATTTATTTAGTAATTATTTTATTATTATTTAGTAATTTAGAGATTAATTTAGTAGAAGAACGGACCCAAGGCACAGATTACCTAAATAGTTATATAGTTAAATCTGTATTTACTGAAATAGATTTACGAAGAACCCCATATTTTAGTTTCTTGGAAAAACCACAGCAGGGCGTTCATTCAACAGTTTAAGCATGCGTGGGATGAAGTTTCTTTCATAACTTGTTCAATAAAGAAAACAATATACCGACTTTTTTTCGACATCAAAATATATCTAAACCACTAGCAGCTGCGTATTAATTATAATAGGTCGTTACATATAAATTTGCCGGTTTTTTTTAAGAAATTGGAGGAAACCCAATTTTCAGTACGGTTCAGTATTCATTTTTTTTAGGAATGACAAATCCAAATTTTATGGTTTTTTTTGTGTATGAATGGGACAACATTAAGCTAAGATACACTTTTATTACATATTTGAAAAGAGACAGCTGTAAAAAGTAGTATATAGTACAATCCGGGTTCAGACCGGGACACAGCACTACAACCGCACTCCTTAAAGTAACGGGAGATGTCAGGGACGGAATAGAGAAAGGTTGTATCACAGTGCTAGTGTTAGTGGATTTCTCAAATGCGTTCAATTGCGTGAATCACGACATCCTTTTAGCCATACTAGCCCATCTTCGGATCTCAGCCGACGAGCTGGAGTGGTTCTCTTCATATCTTCGTGGACGCCAACAGTCGGTTTGCGCAGACGAAATTTCATCTAGCTGGCGCAACCTCGACTCTGGTGTTCCGCAAGGCGGTATTCTTTCACCTCTTTTATTCTCTATATTCATTAACCTCATTACCTCTGAACTTCAGTGTGCGTATCATTTGTATGCCGATGACCTACAGATATACAGCCAAGCCCGCGTGGAGAACCTTTCAGAGGCTATTGACAGAGTTAATTCCGATTTGCGCTCAATAGGCGTTTGGTGTGACAGGTTTGGTCTTTCTGTTAACCCCGATAAATGCCAGAGTATCTTAATTGGAAGTAGCCATAGGATGAATAAGGTAGACAGTGCAACTCTGCCAACAATAAAGTTCAACGGAAGAATTATTCCTGTCACGCATAGTGTCAAAAATCTGGGATTGAATGTTGACTCCACCTTGAACTGGCAAGTTCAAGTTACAAAGGTCTGTCAGAGGGTTACAGGAATGCTGCGTAGTCTTTATCGCCTCAAAAATTTTCTACCAACCAAAACCAAGGCAATGCTAATGCAAACGCTAATCTTTCCAATCGTGGACTATGGTGATGTATGCTATCTCGACCTGAATGCAGATCTGCTCAATAAACTCGACCGCCTTCTCAACAATTGCATTCGATTCACCTTTAACCTTAGGAAATATGATCACGTCTCAGCTCATCGTTCGGAGTTAGGATGGTTGCCGATACGTCAGCGACGCAGCTTGAGGGCGGTGATGATGATACATAAAATTTTAGCCACTCCTAATGTCCCCTCTTATTTATCATCTCATATTCAGCTACTTGGTTCTCATCACAACAGAAATCTGCGGTCAGCTGACAACCGTCTTCTCCACTGTCCTACTCATAGTTCCAGCCTAACTCATTCTTCTTTCCTCGTGCAAGCAATTCTCCTCTGGAATGCGCTTCCTCTCGAAATCCGGATGACTACTAACCGTGCAACATTCAAGTACAAAGTACGTCAGCTCTACTACAGTAGCCCCTAGTCATAGTAATATGTAAAACCTTAATGTTAGAAATACTTTGTCATTATGTATAATTATGTAAGTATAGGTAAGTTTATATTATATAAGTATATATTATACGAATATATATAAGTATATATATAAGTATATATATAAGTAGTAAGTATAAGTAAGTAATATGTAAGTAAATATATTTAAAAGTATGTGTATGAATTTCTTATGTATTATAGTGTGTATGTATAATGTATGTATTATTATTGTGGTCATAGTGCACTGCACCTACCTCAATGTATCTCTGCATCACCCTAAGGTTGACTGTTAGATAATGCCTTTGGCATTAAGTCCGCCTTTGTACAAAATTACTGTGCATAAAGTTGAATAAATAAATAAATAAATAAATAAAAAAGTAATACGAAATTTATCATCAAAATGGATAGCATTTAGGAAGTACTGTTTTTGATAGAAACAAAATTTAATACTGTGTCGTAAAATCTTGAAATCAACTTTCAAACAAAATATAAATAATGGAAATTGCTATTAAATTACAGGAATAACGAACTCATGAATCTGTAAGAAAATTTCGTCAATTTCAAATGTAAAGACCTAATATTAAATCTAGTCAAAGCTGTAAAGGAAAACTAATAACACTTAATAAGTAGGTATGAAATCAAAATGTAGAAAATACCTAAGTACAAGTTTGAGAAAAATTATGTTGCGACAATTTGATATGAGACTTGTAGTACCTATATTTGGTATATTTATTAATTAATCTACATATATATACACATACAACCACGCCTTTATCCCCAGAGGGTTAGGCAGAGGTGAATTAACACTCACATTTCACCAATAATTGTATTCGGTCCCACGTAACAGGAGATGAGCCTCAATTCCGGGTACTATTGTTGACTCGAGTCATGCATCTGAGGCTGAGTCTAGGCTGTATATCTGTCTGATGTTAAACAACACTATCCTTTACTCGTACTTGTACGACATCGCATGGGAAGAAATGGGGTGGCCCAAATTCTACTCTGCCGGGAACCACCACGCGGCATCAAATAATCTAAACGAGAAGTTTATAGTGAGAATCTCGTGTATGTATAAAACGTAAAACGAGGATGGTACTAGTGTTCTTATAACAGGGTCAAAACTTTGAAGTCGAATGGATTGGATATGAGGATGTGAGCGCCACCATTATGCTATTCTCAAGACACCCGAAAAACGCATAATGCGCATATGGCGGACCTACATTTTGTGATGTGATTGGAGTCAATATATAGCTTTTAAATCGTTGTACTAGCTAAAACAATTTGTTTAAAACATGTTTTCGACCAAGTCTATAGCAAACAAAACAACGATTCACATATAAAATTAGAGGTAACTCTTTCTTGTACACTATAAACTGTAATTGCTGTACATCGCGGTGAATGATCTCAACTATTCACGGAGCTTGAGCATACTTAATTACATATAAAACCGAGTGCTCTATGGCAGGCATTAGCATTATTTATAGCTACCTATGTATATGGTATTTTAATAAACGAATTCTGGACGAAAAACTTCAAGTAGCTACAGATAAGAATCTTAATTATTGTTTTATTTCTTGTCACGGTTCAGGGATCCTTGTTTTAGAATGCCAGAATATCCTGTGAGTTTTGAATTGTCTTATTACATACATCGGCCAGATTAGTGAAATACTTTCGTCGTGAATTAGAAGTATTTCTTTCTTTTTTTTTCTATATTTCATTATTCATAAGGTCTTTGTTATTTATTTAGTTCTTAGTAGCATAATTATCACAATATGCTTTGAACTACACTGACTACAGTCTCGACGTTTCACACAAGACTATTTCAGTCATTAACGGATGATTCTTTACAATGTCCGTATACTTCATTGCATGTAACAAAAAAGGTACAGGACAAAATGTCTACAATATGTAAGTGCTATGTTTAGTTTAGACGAACACCCGCGGAACTAATTTGGGAAAAGCCTTACATAGACGCTTGGCACCTACGCACTGAGGACCTTAACACTAAAATTCTAGAAAAGATAGCAAAATTAGAAAAAGAAGATCTCGAATCCCCTGGAGATGCCTACCAAGCGTTTGGCGAATTTAACCCGCTTAGGGTTAATGATAGAATAGGCGAAACACACACAAACACACATACACACACACGCTTTCTAACAAAATATATTGCGAATAAGTAAAACACAGCAAACACAGATCCAAAATAAGTTAGCTGGCTGATCTCTGCAAGGCCCACCATCCTCGGAGACATTTTGGTAATACAAAGTGGGCAAATAAATGTTATTCTGATTCTGTTTAGTATGTAGATGTGTATGGATGTTAGATGTTACCTTGTATTCGTAATGTTCAATAACCACTTATATGATGACTGTATTGTTATTGTCGATGGATTTAGCCACAGAGTGCCACTCAGATTGCGCACGCGAAGCTGTCGTACAACCCCACTGTTTTTCACCCGAACGCCTTGTACTAATGCAGGCTTGCACCGCTTCGCCGCTTAAGTTTAACCAATTTGATATAATATATGCAAATAATGCCAGTAGGTAGGTGCTTATAGAAAGTTGGTCTCTCAATCACTAAATGTAATGTAATCCTATACAATTGCCGTAATTTATTCATTAATAAGTGAAACAGCTAATATTACTCTTAACCTTTGAGATTATTATATGTTTATGACATCTGTGGTATAAGCCGTGGATGTCACAATTATTATTATGTTATAACTCAACTATTTTAAGCATTGTCGTTTGTTTGTCCAATAAAGATTTAAAAAAAATGATGGACGATTTCTCAATCGCCTCAACAACCCTGAACATCAACTAAAGGTAGAGTTACCGATGACCCCAAGTCGTAAGAAAAACGAGACATTTGCGCGCGCGGGTTAATTTGATATCATCTATGATTGGGTGGCTCTTCCACCGCCATAAATCGTGCTATTCTCAAAAATATGTACTGCGCATTTTAAGATGCAATTGGGGTCAAAATATATACCTGTAAGTATAATTCATATTAAACGGCAGCGTTGAGCAGTGAAACATGGACTCTAATAAACTTATCAATGGCTGTCATCAGTTCCGGCCTCGACTACGGTTTTATCTTTATCACTAGAATAGAGCAGTATGGCTTCAGGTGCTAGTAAGTCAGACCAGTGAGGCCAGCGAGGCATGAAAATATCTGCCCATTAGTATACAGTAATTTTCCACAAGTGTGCAGTATAAGCTGTACATTACATTTGTCTAAAGAAATGAGATCACTGCGCAGTATTTTTACACGGCGAAGCAAAAGGAGAGTTGTGATTTTGACATGCTATGTATGTATTTATGTAGGTTAATCTGAACCCTCATAGCTCTTCAACCAATGATAAAAACTGGATAAATGAGGTATCGTTACAAACGTATTAGTCGTCCGCTGGTTATAGGTTAAATAATAGGTGACTAAATCTATTGTGGCGACCTCTAGCGGTCATAAAGTAGTGTTAAAAAATAATTTGAAATAAATATATTGTCTTTGGTTTTAACTGAAATGGCCTAATTATCACATTTCAAATATGTATAAGAAAATATCAAGAATAATCATGGTCGTATGCCACTTAGTCTGGTAGGGTTGGTAGCGCCATTGTGACTGCCCTTGGTGTTGCATACATCCATAGGCCACAGTAACCACTTCCTATCAGGTGGGCCGTGTGCTTGTCTGCCAACCAAGTAGTAGATAAAAAATACATTCTAGGGATACGGCTATCCTTGATATTTCTTGTTTAATACTTTTTAGAGCGTGATTCAGTAGTCGGGTTTTAGTTTTAAACTTATTGGAATAAGACGAGATTTGATAAGAAAAAGACATATGAGAGTAACGTGGACTGAATAAGAATATGGTGTCGAGAATTTAAGGAGGTATGCTGAGGTTGAGATTTGTGTACCGTTTCAAGACTACTTCTGGACTTAGGCCTCTTACAGTGCACGCCATAGCACCTGATCCTCCGCCGCACGCATTCTATCTGTCACAGCTTTTCAGGTCATCCCTTCGACTGATTACTTATTATTATTGCATTACTTAGTAAAGTAGAGAGATATAGTTTAAGATTACAAAGGAAAGTTGTAATTCAAACAAAAGTTTCACTTCGAGACAAGACCTTTCGCCCCATTATAAGCTTTTTACCAGTCTGAGATAAGACAAAATAAAGCTTTCGACATGCTTAGTCTCTGAATAGCGTTTTTACAGGCAACAGGTGGTTCCAAAAAATAGTAAAATTTAAATATTTTGAGCATAATATTACACAGAACATTAAATAGCAGATTTATAAGTACTTACTTATCTATTATTATTTATTATATAGACCACTAAACATTATGCTCTGTCTGCGGTTATGTATTTTCATATATGTATTTAAAATACATCGAGAAAAAATGATATCCATTCATATACGACTCTGCTGTGGAGGTCAGAAAGAAGTCACCTCCTGATAAATACCTAAATTCAATCAAACATGAAGTTAGAAAAAGCAGTTGGGAACGAGTAAAGCAGTTCCATGGCAAGAGCTTAACGCCGGATGTTATGCGACCGGGGTTAATACTAGAATATTGAAGAAGAAGGATACAACTTCTGTGGCAATACTAGACCACTATGTCGAAGTTTGCTGTTTGATTCCCGTTCTATGTAATATTTGTATACACGAAAAGTTCATTTGCACTGGTCTGCATGTTTCTTTTTACAACATTTATGTATAAAACGTAGAAATACCCAGACCATATCGTAGGATTCGTCTAATTTATCAGTATTCTGGAGGTGTTAGTTCCTTTTTTTTTAATTCTGTCTTCATTTTAATTATGTAAATATTGTGTTTTGCAATAACTGTATTTTCTTTCTTTCTTTCTTTCTTTCTTTCTTCTTTCTTTCTTTCTTTCTTTCTTCTTTCTTTCTTTCTCCTTTCTTTCTTTCTTCTTTCTTTCTTTCTTTATTACCTTTACCAGACACGCGCCTTTCCCCAATTCAGCTTTTCAGTTTTATGATTAAACAAGTCCTTACTAATAAATCATGATTTAGACCAGCTTGTGATTGAAGTGAGCGTTCTTATTGCTTTAAATATAATTGCATGGTTATAGAATTTCTCTAATCGAAAGCATAACTTTATTAGCGATAAACATAGTTCTAACTTAATACTCCAGTTTACCACAAATAGAGGTTATAATCTCAGTCTGAATTAAATTTCTGATATGTACAGGGGGAGTTTGACATAACCTCTTCCACCGGCTCCGGTGGGGGGGGGGGGGTATACGTGGGGATTTTACGCACGTAAAAAAAGGGGAAGTTTGAAGTGGGCGCAATTCTGATAACAGTACGTATGTCTACATGAATTTCATGTAGACCAGAGGGCTAGTACTACCATCTCTTATTTTAATATTACTTTGTGATTTGCAAAATATGTATCGGACTGTCAGCTTCCATCAGGATACTCAGGATACTAGTGTTATATAGTCAAACAGTATCTCTTATTATTATAGTGGATAATTTATTCGTATTTTTTACACTTGTTTCACAAGATGCAGTACACAAATATAGAATCCGAATCCGATTGACACTATGAAGGTAAAATAAGATTGACATAATATTATCGACTTTTAAGAGATGATCGACAGTTAGTTGATTCTAGCTCTGCCTTACCAGGATCTTAAAGAGCTTATTGAGACTAATACTAAAACCCAATAACGCTAATTCCCCAACTTAGAAATTGAACTTATAAATAGGATGATCTCGACAGCTGAGCCCACGTATTCGAAATTTAAACTCATCCTGTATTATTATAAATACGGCCAACATCTGGAGTTGTTGCCATAACAGAAAAATTATTAAAACAATGAAATGGTAAAATAACATTTTGCGAACTTGAAACTCTTTATAATATATTTTCTGTGCTTATTTCCTTTTACACACCTTAGTTAGCAGACAAGCTATGAACGTGTGCAACACCAGGGGAGTCTCACCTGTGCTTCCAACCCTATAAGAAAAGAGCATTTCTGTACCGTCAGTGTAGAAGACAATTAGAACAAGCCTTTTCTCTTCCCACTGACAGCAAAAAAACTCTCAATTGAGCTCTGGCTATCCTACTCACCGCCGGAAACACAACACGAGGTTATTATAGCCGTGGTATTCTGTAGGATGGAGGTACTTCCCCAGTCAGACTGCTCAATTAGGACGGGAATACTCCTTTCCTTTCCTTTCGCAAAATCAATTGTATTGATTGTTAATTGTTAAACGGGCCTACAAACTCTGGGCCCCGAGATGAAAACGTCGAATGCGACCGAGAACAGAACTAAGAAGAGGACGCTTCACTAAAGTAATTAAATTCACCATCATCTACAATTATCATTCCAAAGTCAACTTCTTTATTTCCCATAACTGGATTAATTAGCCCCTCGGGATACTTTCAAAATCTACGAAGTACGATTTAAATCATCATTAAAAGTACGAAGACACACGAACTAAAGCCGACTGTTGTCAAATCCAGGCACCAATTGCCTGAATACCGCTCGAAGCTGTCGTGACACATCGCGTTTCGTGAAACAATCCGGCGCGACGTCGTTGTGCCGAATCAACGCGAAATGAACAATTTCTAACAAGCCCGTGTGAATGAACTCAGCGGTGAGTCGGTGATGCAACCTGCAGACAATTAGCCGCACGATATTGTAACGATATTGTTCAGGTTTTGACTTATAGTTCCTGTGCAATTGTTGCTGGTATTGATGTTTTATAACACTGATGTTACTAAATACATTTGTAGTCAAGTACTGTTCCAAAATAATTATCCCTTCGGGGCTGCATAATATTTAGGTAAAATTTTTGTTAATAAACTGATATGGTTTTAATAATCTACTCTACTGTATAAAGCATATGATATTGTTATTTGGGCATAGCAACATTTTTTATTTTCTTTTTAAAAAAAGAATATTAGAACCGAAATTACTAATATTCCCTCTAACCCCTCTAACTAAGCTAAATTGCCTGTGCTAGAAGCGGGTTCACGTCGGTGGTGTAATGGCCAGAATTCGAACCCGGGACCTCTCGATCGCTAGGCCGACACAGTTAGGTAACACAGCTAAATTATGGAAGCGGCTACACACGTATTAAAGAAAGCATAATTTTAATTGTAAATAAAATGAGTATGAGTATAAACTCACGCCTATATCCCCGAAGGGGTAGGCAGAGGTGCTAGCACCCACGTTTCGCCAGTTTATGTAGGTCCCAATGTAATAGGTGGCGAGTCTATTGCCATTAACCGGGTACTTTAATAAATAAAATGAAGTGCCAACTAAAATGGTCGAAGTTTAAGTCGAGGGTTTTCTTACCCTTGGACGAAGGGGTTATTCTGCATCTGAAAATGTATTTTCGGATACAGAATAACTGCCACTTACACTTACATAGGTACTCTCATTAAAACAAAGATATCCAATCTCTCCTTTATAACATGGAGAATTCTCATTGCAGAATAGCTTACGATATAAATTATACTAAGTATCGGGACTTCTCGCGAATTATATTTTGGAACTTACTATTTCTGCCGACGTTTCGGATGCGTTGCAGCACCCGTGGTCACGACTTGACTAGTCTTCGAGCGTCGATATGTATGCGGGGAACATTTTTTGAGCGCCTACCCACCATTACACTTATTATAAATGGTTAGGCTGGCAGACGTCGGCAGAAATAGTAAGTTCCAAAATATAATTCGCGAGAAGTCCCGATACTTAGTATAATTATGAATTCACACCGCGAAAGTTTAAAAATAACATTACGATATAAAGTCTCCAAAAGTTACCAACATTGTCTACTTTGCTCGATAACCAGTGAAACTGCCATTACCTCACCAAGAAATGTTCAAGGAATCTGTCAGTGAATCGAAACAGTTCGACACAGTTTCTTTTATTTTTACCCGACTACGGCAAAGCAAAAGGAGGGTTATGATTTAAACAGGCTATGTGTATATGTATGTATGTAGGTAAGTATGTAGGTCCATCTGTTCCCTCATAGCTCCTCAACCACTTATTAGAACTGGACAAATAAGGTATCTGAGGAGATAAAATGTCGTGTTTGATATTAACTGAAAGGGCTTAATAAGCACATTTCAAATATGTATCAATTATACCTATTGCTTGCCCCAATATTATATAAATAAAAAAATAAATTTAAAAATAAAACCCGACACTGAATTGTCACCCAAAAATGTATTAAACAAGAAAATATCAAGGATAGCCGTGGACGTATGCCAGTCAAAATTGTCGGCTATCCTTGATATTTTCTTGTTTAATACTATTTCAGTAGTATTTTAAAATTACAGTCTCCCTCTTTTTCTCTATTCCATTTTTGTATATATTGTATAGATAGCATAGTTTTATATTAATTTGTAAGTAATTGTATATTATAATAGAATATTTTATGTACCTAAACTGATTAAAAATTTCAGTAGTCGTGTTTTAGTTTGAAACCTATTTTTTATAAAAGAATATTAGCAACCGCAATAACTAATATTCCCTCTGATATACAAAAAAATATCAATGCTCTAACACCTCCAACTAAGCTTGCAACCATACAACTCGAGACAATTATTATTATTTAGAATTCTATAGTCTCGAGTAATTCTCAATGTGTGTCATGACCTTAATGCACACGTTGATAATTTTATTGTGTTGAGTAGAATGATTGATAGATATAAATAGAAATGGCCAACAATTTCTAACGTACCGCGATGTAATATCTTTAGTATTGTATCTGTAATCATTTTGTCTGTATTGTAACCATTTTCAACAGGCTTTCTATAATTCTCACACGGTTTGAACAGTTTGAAGGTGAACGAACTCATTTTTGTCATTACATTTTTATGAATTTTGAGCAATGCTGGTTCAAAGACCGTATAGGAGTTTTATTAAACTCGGTTCTAGAACAGTTTAATTGTGCTACTTAGGAGTGTTTTACGCAATAGATCTCTAGATTATTCCGACAAAACTTAAATATAATAAGGGTGAAGTTACTCCGGCCGGGGTGCGAGGTATATGTCTCAGATAATCTCACCTCCGGCAACATGCAGTCCTCACAGTCCTCACAGGTTTAGTCGGTTCAAGTCCAACATAATCTCTCCCACCGGCCCCGGTGGTGGGGGTATCCGTGGGAATTCTGAGCACATTAAAAAAAAAGGGTAAATTAGCTTACTTTTTATTTTATTTTTTTAACTCTTAAGACTTAAGGAGGCTAACAGACTTATTACAAATTTTAGTTACAATAATGTATATCAATATTGCTAACAATGGGATCCTATTTTTTCCCATAATGGTTTTTGTCCTAATTTAAATTGTCATAATAAGTTAGGCATAATTTTCTTTGTCATAATAATAACACTATTATTATGACAAACACACACACAAACAAAAACCAATAATGGCACACGCCATAATTGGTTTTTAGCATTATTAAGCATAAATATTGTATATCCTAATGATTTTATTCATAACTTTGATATGCATTAATTTGTAAAGCATATTGTTTATTTGTTTAATAGTTCAGTGATAGATTTATTGAGAAAGCCCCTGATTCCGGTTATTTTTTTTATAACCATGTGGAACTTTATTTAGTCAAATGAACATTCTGAATTAAAAAAATATAATTTCAAACTGTTCTTGGTGGTAACAGTATTTTATAATAGTTATGGTTACGCGTCGTTATGCTTAAGTAAACTTATGCTTTGGGATAGTATGCTTATAAAATATTATGCTTATAGTAAATAGGATATAAAAAATATGAATAAAAAGTTATGGCAAATGGGTATTATGCGTAAATAATGTTAGGACAAGTAACATTATGCAATGTTAAATTATGACATAAAATCGTAGGAATAAAAATAGAGAACCGCTAACAACAAACCTCCATAGCTAAATAACAATATAGGATAACAAACGTACTTAATTTGGTGAACTTACAACTTCTATAGATTATACGGGATCTACTGGCTGGAATGGCTCAGCAAAGTAGGTACTTACTAGATGCTCTCGACAGGTTGCAGCGACAACGTGCGGTCCGCGAGGTCACGAACACCCTAGAACCTTCACAGACGCGTAGAGATGTTGCGTCCTTGGCAGTATTTTACCGTCTGTACCATGGTGAGTGTTCTGAAGAGCTCTTCCAATTAGTCCCACCCTCCCCTTTCCTACATAAGACAACACGTGCAGGACTTAGATGTTACCCACACTCGGTGCAGAACATCCGATCAAGAATCATTCGGTTTGGTGACTCTTTCCTTTGTCGCACCTTTTTGTAGGAGGTAGGACACGACGGTGTTCCCGTCCGAATTGAGTAGTCCGACTGGGGAAGTACCTCCACCCTACAGAATACCACGGCTATAATAACCTCGTGTTGTGTTCCCGGCGGTGAGTAGGGTAACCAGAGCTCACTGGATAGTTTTTGTGCTGTCAGTGGGGAGACCAAAGGTTGTCCTGATTTTGTGTTCTGCACTGAAGGCACTTAAAATCTCTGTTCTTACAGGGTCGGCAGCACGGATGTGACTCCATTGGTGTTACACAGGTTCATAGGCCACGGTAACTACTTTCCATCAGGTGGGCCGTGTGCTTGTCTGCCACCTAAGCTGTATAAAAAAAAACCATTAAGGCCTGGTTTTCTTTACCAGCTCATGTGTTTGCTTCTTCCTACAGTCCCGGGTCCTATAAGCGGGGCGTGAAAAAGCATATAATGAGACCGCCAAGCTGAGTGTCACCATTGTCACATGGTATGTGTAAGTAATGATGACCCTCTTTTCTGAGACTTTGCCTTCAGCTTACCATAAACATACTTACTATATTAAAAAAAATACTAATATTGGCTTAATGTCACTTTGACTTTAAAATTGTCTATAAGTCACAAGACTGGATTTCATAGTCTCAGAGACCGCTCTTGCCTCCTTTAATTCATGATAATCTCCTCTTGATACTTTCCTCTAAGGAACACGAGCCCCGCTAGACGAGTGGTAATTCGTTGGCCAACGTATTGCCAGCGTCTAGCGGGGCTGTAGTGTTAGAAACTTTTTTCGTTTGATAATGTTTTCATTAAAAAATTGCGAATTGCGCCGATGTGCGTGACGTCATTAAGGGAGGTGCCATCAGAAAACTAGGGCTGCACACACTGTGGAGCATTTCATGCTCAGATGATGACCTGATGGAAAGTGATTACCGAGGCCTATGGACGTGTGCAACACCAGGGAACTCACACTCGCGCTGTCGACCCAGTAAGCACAGAAAGTTTCTGTGCCGTCAGTGTAGAAGACAAAGCCTTTGGTCTTCCCACTAACAGCACAAAATCTCTCCGGTAAGCTCTGACTATCCTACTCACAGCCGGAAACACAACACGAGGTTATTATGGCCGCAGTATTCTGTATTTGGGCTCGTATAGTTATTATTTTAATGTAATTTAGTATTTATGATATTGAAGTGTTAAGGTAATATTCTTAAATAAAATATATTTCTTTTTTCTTTATTTCATCTTTCTAGAAGCGTAACCGCTTACCGCTAACCGCCAAGAGAACCGTGAGCAAAGAAATTCATGAGTCGCATAGTCGTTTGAAGCCTTTAGGGCTCAAACGACGTCATGCTGTATAACTCTGGTATTATAACAGTTTTGCAATTTTTTTTTACAAAGAAGCGCTTTTAAATATTATTCCTTAAAACCTCATCCAAAAATCTGGTACGTCTGGATTCCATTTCGAAAACATTCGACGGTTCCCATAGTCATTAAAAATTGGACATGAAATTTAAAACAAGAATCTTACGCTTCTAAGTAAATATATGAGATGTTGCTAAAGGGGACCTTGATCCCATGACCCCGCCACCGGCAAGTAAACAACAGCTAAACTAAACGAGGCAAAACAATTAGTTTCATATAAAACTCAGTAAGTTGATTATCATGTGGTCGAAGACTACGATCTTTATACACTTTTTTTGTGCACAAAATCCCCACGGAGCCGGTGGGGGAGGTTATGTCGGACTTGAACCGACTAAAACACACGCCGACAGTGTGGGCCACAGGTAATCGGAGTTCCGATCGGAGGACAGGGAAAAACCCAGATTATCTGAGACATATCCCTCGCACCCCGGCTGGCCCAGGGTTTAATCTCAAATTATTGAATGGACTGCTAAATAGGCTATTGGGAGGAGACCAAATTGCGCCAGCCGTGACAATAAGTCTCAAAATTGTAAAAATGCGGCAGGTGGTGATCTGCCTACTCATTGCATGGGCCCCGTTAAAATAGCCACGTATAGTACGACCATGGAGCAACATCCATTGAGCGACCAAGGTTGTCGAGAGGTGAGTCTGCGGGGCGCAGGTTCGCGGTATACAGGTCAGCATGCATGACGGTTTTGACATTTTACACTTCAACTTGAAGCATAGGTTCTGTTCTTGCAACTCCACTCATGGCAGGCCAATAAAGGCAAGCACACAAGGTGAGGAGGAATAAATCCGAATCATTGGGAGAATCGGTGTACGTGGTGACGCCACTCACCAACAGCTCGCCACTAGCTGCTCCTGCGGGTAGTATTGTTATTATGAATTTATTATTCAGCACTGTCGTCAATTGGTGCATAAATGACCGTCCTCATTTTACTGTCTTCATTTTCGAGTACGGGCAACGTATCTATACTTTATAATATAACATTGACTATACGTCATTTTCGCACTGAATACTTTTCAGCAACCAAGAAGCTCACCAACTACATAGCACAGTAAAGAACTGCATTAATTGACGAACTTTGCCGTAAGGTTCGTCATATTCGGAGCTAGAAAGAGGGATACAAGGTTCTCCGATCCTCTTTCTTGCTCAAAACACGAACGTCCGCATTATTGGGAATCCTGAGGTCACGAACACCCTCGAGCCTTTGCAGATGCGTAGAGGTATTGCTTCCTTGGCTGTATTTTACCATCTACACCATGGTGAGTGTTCTAATGAGCTTTTCCAACTAATCCCACCCTCTCCTTTCCTACACAGGACAACGCGTGCAGGGCTTAGATGTCACCCTCACACTGTGTTTGGAGACTTTTTCCTTTCCCGCACCACCAAGACCTGGAATTCATTACCAGCTCACGTGTTTCCTTCTTCCTACAGTCCCGGGTCCTTTAAGCGGGGCGTGAAAAAGCACCTGATGAGGCCGCAAAACTGAGTGCCACCATTGTAACATTACTTAGCGTCTGTAATGGTGACCCTCTTTCCTGTGACTTTGACTTTTAGCTTACCATCAATTGAAGTCAAATTGGCGTGTCCTAGATAAAAAAAAGTCATGATGAGCTAACAGTGGGATTTGACATTCGTGCGTCCACCAGGGGACGGTACGACGATCATGCGCATCGAAACAAAGATCGTGCAACACCTAGCCATAGTGTAGTCCACTATGGCCCGTTATTCCTCAGCCTGAGAAGAGACACGTACACAGGTCTTTTATCTCTTTTAATGAAAATAAGTCTTAGAAATAACTGTTAACTTAAATTGTCCAACATCCAATTAGACGTTCAATTATAACTATAACCTTGTCACGAGGAATAACAAACAAACACCTCTCCCGCCAGAACGGATTAATTTTTTTTTTTATCTTAATCAATCGATTTCATTCAAAAACCGCTTATACTCGGAAAACTAGATAGTACACGGAAGGTAAGTAGGACGCCTTCAGCATGATTGACTGACGACCTTAAAAGTGCTGGTATTAGACTGAAAGCCTTTGTAAGCACCTCGTACCAGTAGTAAGGCGCCTCTCGCTTCATAAATCTATTTCTATGTGTGCAAATCGTCTAAACATCTCTTTCACTATTTTGTTCACTACATCTTCCTACAGTCCCAAGTCCTTTAAGCGAGGCGTGAAAAAGCATTTGATGAGGCCGCCAAGTTGAGTGCCACCATTGTAACATTGCCTTTAGCTTACCATCAGGCGAGGTGAAGTCAAGTTGACGAATCCTAGATTTTTTAAAAAAATCTTCTATCACACCACGACAATCCCTTATCATATTGTTCCTTACTTATACAATACACCTTTGATACAAACATGAGTAGATATAGTATTGTATCTATGTAAGATTAAGAATACCCGCTGAACACATTCACATTGTTATGCTCAACTTAAACTCAATCGAGAGCCAAATGACCCGAATACTTAACCGCTACTTTCAACAATTAGTACCGAGTAAAAAGTTCACAAGTATTGAGAACAAAAACAGCGTCACGAGTTCAGAAACTGATCAAATTTTCGATCCGTGCCCAAAGTCTTTAGACGTCAAAATGTGGCGTAAAAGATAAAATCGTGCGGTCGATGCACCGCGCCTGAAGCTTGGACCGCTGGAACACAGTTACGATGGAAAGATTTGAATATGCTAGTAGTTTAAGTACTTCTTAATGGTATTATAATCCCATTACTTAAAATATTATATGCAAAATATGATATGTGTTTTCTTCTTTAATTTTATCTCAAGCATAATTCGCACATTTTGTTTAAAAACAAATTTGTTATTTCTTGTTTTGTTTTTATAATTTTAATTTTACTTGGTAATTACATATTTGAGCCGTTTGGGGTCGAGACGCTGGGATCATGGGGTCCAAGTACCCGTCTTTTGTTTAGAGACATTTCTAAACGGCTGGTTTATTCTTTGCACAAAGGATTAGTATTACCATTCAACGTGGCAATGCCGCCAGCCTTTTCGCCACCCTCCCGGTTGATATCAATAGGGAGGAATTCTTTGACGCCTGTACATGCAGGATTGTTTAGGTATATTTTGTATTGTTTTTATATTTTAATTTAGATAACTTCCATTTTACAGTGAATTTTTTTATTGCTGTTCTAACAACTTTCAACTTTAGTAATTAGCTAACTTTAGTAGTAACACCAGTAAGGGCAATTCAATTACTGGTGTTACTACTATACTAGTAAGATTACTAGTAACATGGGCAACTAGTCGTATATGTTTTTTTTTACGTGCGCAAAATCCCCACGGATACACCCCAAGAGAGCCGGTGGAAGAGGTTATGTCGGACTCGAACCGACGTTTTTGGTTGGTCGGACGTTTTTGGTTGCCGAAGGTGAGGTTGAAAGGCATATCCCTCGCACCCCGGCCGACTCAGGGCCATCTTTCACGATATGGCCCGCAGAGTCCCCAACTCGTCCAAGAAAAGGGGAGGAGCGCCAGTCGCGCCGCCCGTATATGTATTTTGAGTTATTATGATAATTATCTCTTCACACAACTTAAACAAAAGGACGAATGGTTTTTACCTAATTTTGTATGAAGATAGTTCTCACCCTGAATAAAATACTTCGGGACTTACTTTTAAATTGAAAGCACAAACCGATGGCAAAACTATTAATTTAAAAAAATACTTTGGTTTTGTTATTAAGCTAGGCCTACATCGTAGACGTAGACAAAGTACTAGTATCTGCGGGTCTAAAAAGGTCACATTGAGCGATTCTGCTTAAGACTAGTAACTATGAATTTTCAGTAGATAAAAAATATTCCTATGATTCCTAATACGATTCTGATAAAGTGGCCTTTTTAGACCTGCTGGTAATCTGGTTCCTTGTAAAGCCCCCTAAAAACAACTAGCAACTGTCATTATAATTTCAAATCTTTCTAGATCCTTCTGCTTTAATTATACTGTGACGCCATTTCGACGACACGAGTTTCTTAGTAACATTTTATCTAGTGACGCTGGTTTCAACTTCGTTAATTAATAGATATCCATCATCCACACCACTGTGAAATTAAAAAATCAAGCAAAGTTAATTAACAAACTATATTGTTGATTGATGGCACTTGGTGGAATTTGTTGTTGCACATATAGAATTACACTTCTACTTTTTCCACAGTATTTTTTATTATTACACCTAACTGGTGTTTGAGAAGTATGTTCTTGACTGCAATTGTAAACCTTTGAAGATGATCTGAGGCGAAACCGGTCAGATATAATAATAAAAAATTCTGTGGAAAAAGTACAAGTATAATTCTAAAAGTGTAAAACAAATTCCACCAAGTGCCATCAATCAACAGTATAGTTTGTTAATTAACTTTGCTTGATTTTTTAATTTCACAGTGGTGTGGATGCGATATGCTTCTTCAAATTTACTTTTATAACATCACTTTTCGAGTAAATTTAATTTTTATACTTAATTTATGCGTATTTTATGGATGTTCGTCAATGAACGTGGTCATTCACAAGAGCTAAGCAAGCCCGGGCCTTATAAGGATTTTTAATTATCTGTACTTTTAAGAATTATAAACATTTTTGAAATTATCTTCGCTGAATTTGAAATAATAAAATGTTTTAGGTGCCAGCATCATGGGCACCTTTGCGCCGGGAACGATGCGGAGTGGGTTGTTTGACGCGACATAATGGCGAATTTCCTTTGTGTATTTATGTTTTAATTATTTTGTATAATTATATTAAATAAATACTGTTATATAATAAAAAAAAGGTGCTAAAATATAAATATTAACATAATTTAGTAATTTTCATCAACGCTCACTAACAATGATTTCTTAATAAATTTACACTGGGAACTTTCCGATATACCTTAACCTTGGAATACTGATACTAACCAATACCACTTGCCTAATATTCTGATTCCCTTTCCTATTTCTATTCAATAAGGGTTGCCTTGCCTGCTCCGTCTGCCCGTGAGGTCCACAACACTCGTGGCACCTCACTTGTTTTTTAATGTGCGCAAAATCCCCACGGATACCGTCACCAAAGACGCCGGTGTGGGAGGTTATTTCGGAACTGAACCGACTAAAACGCACGCCGTCTGTGTGGGCCGGAGGTAAGATTATCTGAGACATATCCCTTACGGACGTCGTACGGACAATTTGCCCATTCAGCAATTATCTTTGGGACGGAGTTAAACATACCAGTGTATTAATTAACAAAAGCTGATAGGTACTATAACCGCGGTAGCCTAGTGGTATGTGTAATGGACTGCTGTGACGAGGTCTCGGCTTCGATCCCAGGTTTACCATGGCACACACCAATGACTTTTCGATGCTTTTCGAAGTTATGTGTGTATTTATCGCAGGTTAATAAGCGCCCGGTTAATGGCAATAGGCTCGCCACCTATTAAACATACACTGACGAAATGTGGGTGCTAGCACCTCTGCCTACCCCTTCGGGGATATAGGCGTGAGTTTATGTTATGTTAACAAAAAGTTATAGTATAAAAATAATAACATCATCATCATAGCAGACTCACTCACCTTCTCCTAATTTGCACCCTATCACAAAAACGCCCGCACGATCTTATTTTGTTCCGTGTGCATTTAAAACCCCTTTATAAGTGAGGTCCAAACTTTGAGGTCGTACGACCTCAGGATATCAAGATAAAAGTGATATCGCACAATAATAATTATACTTGTTCCGAGTGTTCCGAGTACGTAGTAAGTAAAATCCTCGTTTTGCGCCATTCAACTCCGTCAGGTGTTTTAATGGAGCAACTTGCGCAATTTGGACGTAGGGCTGTTAGGAAAAATGATTTTATATTGTACCATTTTGTCTGGTACTACTATAATGACTCCAATATAATGTTATTGACTATTAGATATACACATACTTAGGAACTTACTATTCGGAAGAGATGTCCCTGGTTTAGCCGGGGTGCGAGGGTTAAGCCTCCGGCAACGTTACCTTCGACGACCTGCGATCCTCAGATGGCGTAGATTTTAGTCGGTTCAACTCCGACATTACCTCTTTCACCGGCTCTGGCGGGGGTGGGGTCGGGTGAAATATCCATGGTGATATTTCACACGATAAGAAAAGGAAGATTGAATACTTAGTGGGATGTTTGTTAATCAATATCGTTGCTGTAGAAGGTGACTAAGAGATAGGGTTCTCCATCCGCCAGTAAACATACAGCTCATTACAAAGTGCTGCGGTTTTCCCAAGCGCCTACAATATAGGGTTCTTCAAGAGGGGCATCAGAAGGTTTCTTCATGGTCGGCAGCGCGAGTGTGACACCCCTGGTGTTGCATACGTCCATAGGCCACGGTAACCGCTTCCCATCAGGTGGGTCGTGTGCTTGCCTGCCAACTAAGTGGTATAAAAAAAAAACAAAAAGTGCTCGCTTGACAGCAAGAGGCTCGATCCCAATCATAGTTGGC
Source organism: Eilema griseolum (assembly GCA_963662185.1). NCBI lineage: Eukaryota > Metazoa > Arthropoda > Insecta > Lepidoptera > Erebidae > Eilema > Eilema griseolum. Next base: position 23,986,563 of record OY759233.1, on the reverse strand, counting down.
TTAATCATATTTTCAAAAATGAATGCATGTGTGTATGTAAGCAATAAGATCAGAACAGTTGAATGCATTTGGATAAAATTGGACACAGAGATAGATAATAGTTTGTAATAACACACTCCAGATGCTCCAGACAATACGTTTGCTAGGAGGCACACGATCCTGGCAAACCAATCCTCTTGATTTGGCTATTATTGGCTTTTGTGAGGGCGACTGCCATGGCAATCCTTAGAAGAACAAGCATCGTCCCTCAAACATAATATTATCAATTAAAAAGGTTTATCATAAACCCAATTTCTTTTTTTTTTATTATTATAGAAATTAAAAACCCAACTGATGCTGAATAATTCGAAACAAGTTACCATTAGTTTTCTTTTGATTTATGATTGCCAAATGGATACCGCTTACTAACAAACTTGTTTCGAACTTTTCAGCATTAGTCAGGTTATATATTTAAAAAAAAAATCTTACAAACAAATCTGCTGTCAACCCTACGTGTGCATCAACGTCGAAATAAAAGTAAACAGGTTGAACAGTGGGATTAATTGCCAGAAAGGCGACGTCGTCGGTTCCCACGGACTGCAGTGGTTCCGAGGTGAACGGGAGACATTTCGCTTGGATCTCACGGAGGGAGCTCAATCTTAGATGGGATTAGAATTTTATTTGATGTCAGGTAAAAATGTGCCGGTGAATTTCCTTTTGTGAAGTCGTATTATTTAGTGTTAGGTTAGCAAGTGTTTTCTTTTCGAATTAGTGATTTTAATAATTCGATCAAAAAGAAGATGCCACGTTCCCTTCTGGTCTGATTGTTCACAAGTACTTATAAAATTATTTATTCTGCATAGACCATTAAATCGTCACTTAGAAAACGTCATTACAAAAATAAATATGAAAGACTGGTTTAGGAAATGGACCACCGCGCCAAGAAACTCAACAGGCATTTTTTTGGGCTTTTTCAATTATTCCCTTAGTCTACTAAGTCTAAATACAAAAGTTTCCTTGATTAGCATAGTTGAGCGAAACTAATTTCCAAACTTGTTTATCATCTAAGTATTCTTGAATTTTAGAACAGCCTTTCTGACACAATTTACTATTAACTAGGTACATTTTTAAATGCATCGAGTAATGTTTACAGGTAAATCCCTAATTTCATTAGGGAGCTTGTCAAAAATGCGTGTATAGTTGGAAAGAATGACAAATTTTTTGAAGTCTACACAAATAGACTACAAGATGGTTTTTGTATCTGGTATTTATATTATCCCTGTCACAAACTCTTGAAAATTTTGATATACTTATTAGGTTCTCGAAAATATATTGTGACCCTACGGTTAGAATGTCCATTTCTTTAAACTTTTCTCGGAGGGAGATTCTTGTGACCAAATTATAAATTAGTTCGCACAGCCCGCTTTTGTGCTTTGCGGATGCGTGGGCGGCCGGCGCCTCCTTCTGCGAGCAAGTAATGCTCGTGAAGGAGGAGGCGGGGCGGGAGCGGCAGTGGGAGCAACGAAGGATCGCAAGCCAAGCTGCCCGCGTACGAAGGCAACTCGGGCGTCGGAGGTCGATGGAACGACCTCCAACCCCCATGAGCGCAGGCCTGGGGGTGACTGGTGGAGCCACCTGTCACCCTGGCAAAAGCAGGCCGCGGCGGCAGCGCGCCTGGCGTCCTCCCCGTCTCCGGGGACGAGTTGGGGACTCTGCAGTCCCCACACACCCGAGGAGAGGGCCAGATCGTGAGAGATGGCCCTGGGTCGGCCGGGGTGCGAGGGATATGCCTGTCAAACTCACCTTCGGCAACCAAAACGACACACAGGCGGCGTGCATTTTGGTCGGTTCGAGTCCGACATAACCTCCTTCACTGGCTTTAATATATTTAGTTTTGCTCCCATTAAGGCAAGGATTATTTGGACTAAACCAATGGACCACTCTTATGATTGCACTTCGTCATAATTATTTTGGCGCCGCTTAGTTATAAATATACACGAAGTTCCCTTTTCAGATTCTTAAAAAAGAGATTTTCTTTCGATTTACATTTTCGCATTCAATATTTTTACATATAACTACCTAACGAACTTATATTAATAATTCAGAGATGATCAATTGTACTAACCTATTATCACACATAACCTTTTTCCCGTTCTAATCTACCCCTATACTCAATTGCATCAAAATCGGTTCAGTGGTTTAGGCGTGAAAGCGAACATACAGACAGACAGATAAACAGACTTACTTTCGCATTTATAACATAAAAAATTTATACTGATGGATTTGATTAATTGAAGTCGGTTTCTCCTTTCTAAAGATGTTATACAGTACTTGTCACAAAAACAAAATTGCAATAAGAACGTTTTTACTAATAATTATTATTACTTATTTTTGCTTATATTAGGTAGGTACACGACGGTATTTACGTCCCTTTTGAGCTGTCCGACTGGGGAAGTACCTCCACCCTACTCTACTCGTGTTCTGTTTTTGTGCTGCCAGTGGGAAGACCAAAGGCTTGCAGATTATGTGTTCTGCACTGACGGCACAGAAAATTGCTTCTCGTGGACTTGTGTCTCATGGACTCCCCTGGTGTTACACATGTTTATAGATCACGGTAACCACTTACCATCAGATGGGCCATGTGCTTGCCACCTAAGTTATATAAAAAAAATATTGAGGGTTAGTTTGTTCCTCTGTAGAAAACTTTATGCTAAAAAACTTTATCCGGAGGGTTCCGTAAGCTACCTGTGTACCTACCAAACGGGCTGAATCACGGGTATTATATTTAACACTTTTTCCTAACATGACCATTGCAATAAAAACTACTTCTAACGCTTGTATTGAGGTTTATTACTTATAAGTTTCGATTTACTGTTTACTATTTCTCGGTTTTAATTACTCAATCTAAGTTAACACGGGTGCGTTTAAAGTGTACTTACAATAATAAATTAATACTAGCATATAACGGTGTCGGTAGTCGACATCATAATATTAGTATTTTATTCCATGTAAAACTGTATACAACAATGCGCGGTCAACAGCTAGTGTTTTAATAAACCATGTAACGCCACGCAGTACACACCATAACGCTAAGTCCAAAACAAGTCGCGTAACCACCGAAAGATCCCTCAGATTCCTACAAAATAGTTCATTAGTTTCTTCACAGCGCTGCTCCAGATGGGAATACCAGTGATCCGTTCCGCTCACCGGCGTCTCCAAAAAACACCTTCACAGATACGTCGGAATGTCATTTACGCAATGCCGAGCCCATTCTGTAGTGGTAGGGGTGTCAGTAGATTCATGGAATATGTGAAATAATAGAAGCTTATTCGAATATATTTGAATTTGGAAATAGTAATATCTGATTCTAACCGAACTATGGAAATTAATTTCAAGCAGGAGGTAGGACACGGCGGTATTTCCGCCCAATTGAGCAGTCCGACTGGGGAAGTACCTCCGCCCTACAGAATACCGCGGTTATAATAACTTCGTGTTGTCTTCCCGGCGGTGAGTAGGGTAGCCAGAGCTCACTGGAGAGTTTTTGTGCTGTCAGTGGGATGACCAAAGGCTTGTCTGCCACCTAAGTTGTATAAAAAAATAAAAAAAGTAATCTTAAGCCCGTATTCCAGAACAACGTTCAGTTGTGAATCCTCTCTTACAAAGACATTAGAACTGTCATCGGGAACACAATGTTTACTTGTATCGAGTAGATAAGCCTCAATATAATATACATATTTGTAACATCTACCTACTCGAAGCATTCACTCAATATAAATACTCTTTGACATTACCTATCGCATCTGTTATCTATGGTTTATTTTTGGCGCCCGAAAAAAAAATTATAACCACTGACTATTTTGTTTTATTCGCGTTGATTAAAAGGTATAATATTATTAATATGTATATAATTGAATTTAATATTAAGAAGAGGAGAGGAGTAATATTTCTAATAATAGGAGTGAATATAATATACTTATAAGAATTTATTGTCATGAGCATGTAAGTACCGAATGTTATTCGTAATATGTACTGGATACGCTATGAGAGGGAAAGGAATAAATGCATTAATTTGTTAATTAAAAAAGGATTCTTATTGATTAAACTCTGTCATGAGATGTAGATAATAACACTGTGTCCTCATATCTAGTTATAAATTGAGATTCCTTAATTTTATTTATATTTTGCCAGCTATAATTTTAGGTCTTTGTCAATCGTAGTCAATTGTTTTTCTCAGGTCAGACATGGAGTGACATTTAGCAGACCATGTCCACTGCTGCAGATAAATCCAGTGTCGTTTACCCCTGCACACAATTTCCAGTACACTTAATCCAGGCGAGTTCGATAGAAGTTCAGTATCTCACTTTTGATGTAGAATTAGTTGGTTTTTTCGTTTGTACTACGTCAATATTCAACAAATCTCCAAAACTCAATTTCTATAATATATTTGCGCTTGTAAATCCCCGGGTAGGCATAGGTTTAGTTTATTCCCACTTAATGTTGCCATATAAAACTATTTACAAGAACAATGCTATCTATGGGCAACCCTATCATGAAAAGCTTAGCCAATTGCTGATGGAATATCTATGTCTAATCCATATTGTGGCTCACGGCATCGAACAAAATAACACAAGCAGAGGCGTCAACCTATCATACTTCTATACTAATATTATAAAGCTGAAGAGTTTGTTTGTTTGTTTGAACTTGCTAATCTCAGGAGCTACAGGTTCAAATAGAAAAAAAATTGAATTTTTTTTATAAGAATATTAACCGAAATTACTAATATTCTTTCTAACCCCTCCAGCAAAGCTAAATTGCTTGTGGTAGGAGTTCACATTGGTACTTGAATTGTGATTCGAACCCGAGACCTTTCGATCATAAGGCCGACTCCTTTACCACTAAGCTATCGACATATTGAATAGACCGTTTATCGATGAAGGTTTAAGGCTATATAACATCACGCAACTACTTCAGGGAGCGGAGCAGTGATCATAAATGTCAACAAATCCGGCAGATTTCCATACGTTATTTGCAGACTAAAATACTACGGCCTTAATGAGGTTTCAAAATATCATAAGAGAAGTGGGGCGGGTCAGCTAGTTTTATATAAACCCGTCGGTACAGGCGTCAGTTCAAACGCTACTTACAGCATAAATACTAAATTACTCTCTTCCTTCAATTACCTACTACTGTGTTCTAATATATGTAATTATAATATGAATGTAAAAAAGATATCATTATGATTAAAGAATAGGTGAAGTAACATTGGTACATAACGGTCAGGTTTAAGTAGAATTTAGAAGTAATATGCTGTGTTAACATCGTAAGACGAGATCCCACGAGGCAATTTAATTGAAATGCATTTTTAATAGATAATTATCGACAGAAGAATACGATTCCGTGAGTCGCCTATCAAAATATGACCGCGTTTTACGTTTATTCCATTGCGTTGAGAAATAAATAGATTCGATTTAAATTATAATTTAATAAGATATGTGATGGACGTATAAATTAGTTGTGGGTGACAGAGCCATATTTTGCTCACCAAGATAGTGTGACTCGACTCGGGAGGGAGCGGCAGCGGGAGCGAAGGAGGATCGCAAGCCAAACTGCCCGCATTCTGAGGCAACTCGAGCGTCGGAGGTTGATGAATGACTTCCAACCCCATGAGCGCCAGGCCTGGGGGTGACGGGTGAAGCTGCCTGTCACTCTGGCAGAAGTAGGCCGCGGTGACTGTGACCCATGCGTGCCTCCCCGTTTCTGGGGACAAGTTAGGGACGCTGTGGTCATACCCGAGGAGAGGGCCAGATCGAAAAAGAGGGCTCTGGGTCGGCCGGGGTGCGAGGGATATGCCTGTTAACCTCACTTTCGGCAGCCAAACGATCCACTGACGTCGTGCATTTTAGTCGGTTCGAGTCCGACATAACCTCTCTCTAAACTTTAAAATTATATAAATCTAGCTGTTCCACCCGCGTAGAATTCCGTTATCGCAGTGAAACATAGCCTAGCCTTTCTCCAGGTCTAATCCACCCCTATACCAAATTTTGTCAAAATGAGTTCAGCGATTTAGGCGTAAAAGCTAACATACAAACAGACAGATAGACAGACTGACAGAGTTACTTCCACATTTATAATCTCTTTAGTCAATTATTATTCTTGAACTTCGAAATCTTCAGGACCCAAGTCAGTTTCACCTGCAAACCGGGTCACACCGACCGATTGCGGAACGAGGCTCTGACGGAGGCTTTCCTGTCAGGCCAGGATTACACTGCAGACGAGTCAGGCAGACGAGATATCCTTAGTAATATTATAGGTAGGACACGACGGTATTTCCGTCAAATTGAGCAGTCCGACTGGGGAGGTACCTCCGCCCTACAGAATACTGAGGCCATAATAACTTCGCATTGTGTTCCCGGCGATGAGTAGGGTAGCCAGAGCTCACTGGAGAGTATTTGTACTTGTCAGTGGGAAGACCAAAAGCTCGTCCTGCTTTGTCTTTTATGCTGACGGCGCAAAAACTTTTGTGCTTACAGGGTTGGCAGCGCGATTGTGACTCCCTTGGTGTTACACACGCCCATATGCCACGGTAATCACTTTCCATCAGGTGGGCCGTGTGCATGTCTGCCAACCAAGTGGTATAAAAAAATATGAATACGAAAGTGGCGAGCCTATTGCCATTAACCGGGCACTTATGAACCTGCGATAAATACAGACATAACTTCGAAAAGCATCAAAAAGTCATTGGTGTGTGCCATGGTACCTAAAACCTGGGATCGAGAACTCGAGACCTCGTCTCAGCAGTCCATTACTCACACCACTAGGCTACCGTGGTATCTTTTTGGTATATGTAATCAATATACTTTACAAAGCTGAAAAGTTAGTTTGTTTGTTTATTTGAACGCACTAATCTCAGGAAGTACCAGTTGGATATGAAATTTTTTTGTGTGTTGAGTAGTCCGTTTCTCGACGAAGGTTTTGTGTTATATATCATCACGCTTACTTAATCTACGTTTGGTTACGATAACCGAGATACACGCGAGCGGAGCCGTGGGCAACAGCTAGTAATCAATAAATATACCATCCAACATCAATCAGAAATGCACTTTCTTATTTCAAGTGTATTACAGGATGCTCTAGTTAGTTCTCACAAACTTTCAAACGTATGAGACTAAATTACGCGCGAGCGCAGTGTCCCACGCCACGGTGCGCGTGAGTCAATTTCGAACTCATTTCGACGCCTCTATAACGATATTATCGCGATATTGACACGTTCCGCTGTATTAGCGACCGTACGCTTTCTCAGGCATAGCCAATTTTTATGTGGATTTTATTTATTAACTATATTTTGTTATAAGGCTCTCAGTGGTCAGAATCTTTGGAGCTCTATGTGGCCACCTTTTTCAGGTCGTTAGTCCATCTGGCTGTCCTACTATGGACACCTATACAATTTATTTTGACGCTAGTAGGTTTGATGCTGCCTTAGTGTAGCGTTAGCGAATTTGACTTCCTACTTGAAACTCCGTGTTCAATGCCCAGGGTGGGCAAATCACTATTATATAAATTAATAAGTGGAGGGGGGCTGCCCTGGGCAACGGCAGCTCCCCTCCATTGCCCAGGATTTAGTTGGTTTGAGTTCTACCTGATAGGCTGAGATATCATACGCCTGTCGCTTCTTATACTTTCATAATGATTTTCGCACAAAAGGGACATGTAGGAGTCGACACTTGAAATATTTTTCACTGCATCCTGTTTCATGTACCTAAATCGTATATTAATAAGTTAGGTTAGTTAGTCTCAGTAGTAACAAGGCAAAAGAGTCCGGTCGACGTAGTACTAAAAATACAGTGAATTAAATCTCCACTCTAACGCAATATTTAGGTACTACAAAGACTCTCTCTCTCTCTCTCTCTCTTGAATTTCTAATTTGAAAAATTGCAACAGACACTCAGACACTTAAAAATTTACAGTTGAAAAAAGAACACACCAAAATGGCTACCGGTGCACCTACCGTTACGGAGAGAGACCGTTAAACCCCTGAAGAGATAACATATCAAAACTGAAACGTATTCTGTTAATCAAAACTCATCAAGATTTGTACAAAATTTACAAATAACCTTACAATTAATCGAATTTAAACATTTCCACCCAAAAGTTTATTGGCAAAAAGAAAAAAGCTCAACCGTCTAAGACATCCTGCAGTTGGGCAGCTTAAATGCCTTTGTCCAAAGCAAAACCCCTTTAAAAAAATGATTTTACATACGTACAATAACGCCTTTTTCCTATTAGGGTAGGCAGAGAAAGGGGTGCTTGATCCGGAACCTGCGTGGAGGTTTTCTGGGCAATGGAGGGGGGCTGCCCTGGGCAACAGCAGCCCCCCTCCATTGCCCAGGATTTAGTCGGTTTGAGTTCTACCTGATAGGCTGGGATATCATACGGCAGTCGCTTCTTATACTTTCATAATGATTTTCACACAAAAGGGACATGTAGGAATCGACACTTGAAATATTTTTCACTGCATCCTGTTTCTCATGTATTTTTTGCACGAAATTTGAATCATATTAATAATATGCTTCATGTGCTACTAGCAACGGATGTCCTAAATGTACAAACAGTACCCCTAGCACGAACAACTATTGTAATCGTATCATAATTGTAACGAGAAGACTGAGCATTGGTCGCCTGCCTACTGTGAACCTATTTGTGTGTGAAACCGGCCAATCGCAAAGCTCCGTTCTCTCGATACGATTTCGTTAGTTTCGTGCTAGGGGTACTGTTTGTACCTTTAGGACATCCGTTGCTTCATGTGTGCACGTTTCTTACAAATAATATGGTTCGAAATTTGTGTAAATAATACACATAGAGTACAGTCGGCAAATCAGTGAAGTTCCTCAAGTAGCACAAACGGTGTGGGCTATCTTGCATTAATATTTGATTACTACAGACATTAGCCAAAGTTATGTAGAACTAACTGATAGTATTCATTATCAGTCAAGTTCTACTTAACTTTTTTACGCTTTCTACGTTTAATATTAGGTATATGGTTTAATAGAACTGTACAGTATTCTTCATACGTTATGATATGTTTCATGTAACTTCTTAAGTGTTTTGCGACCCCAACTTTTTAGCAATCATGGTTGCGGGGGGTGGACTCCGCGATCATGGCTGTTGTAGAGCTACCGAAACAGCTAATGACAAGCTCACGAGATATATCAGGATGTTAACTATTATATTGGTCAAGGCAACTCATAAATAGGGGATAAACTCATCAACCCACTTGCTTCATCCACTGGTAGGGGCAGAGAAAATAGCTATACGCCAACCGTGTTACAACTGGTATAAAATGACAAGTACTATCGATGAATAAAAATCAAAACAACAACATTATATTACCGCAAACAAACGTTTAGAAGACCGAAATATTACAATTTGCAATGTTATTACTCCATTATCCTCATATCATATAAAAATATTTACTTGTTCGGTGGCCACAAAATTTGTTAGCAGCAAAAAAGTCTAGGCATTAGGTATTCATTCGGTGGGGTCAGTGAACTGGAGATGATGCGTCGACTCAACTCCTCGACGAATCGATTCAGAATCGAATAGTCGGATAGATCGATTCGACGCGAATCGAGATGATACGATGTTAATTTCGAAGTATTTAGAATAACTTTTTATACAATTGTTTCGACATCTATTAAATTTAACTGAAATCTGTCACGTTTCGTGTTTTATGTTAAAAACTAGCTTATGCCGGTAGCTCTGCTCATGTGAATGTTCGTTATAATTTTTTGCCAGATCTCCGGTACTCTGCCACTTTCTGAAACTCTGTTGTAACACATTAATTTAAATTTATTGTTAATAAGTAAAGTCTACTTCATATCAACGACATGCTGTCCACCGGCAATGTTCATTGTTATGCAGACGATAGCACCTTACATGGGAGTTATCATGGACATCCTGCGGCCAAGCAGTCAGATATCGCAGAGAAAAGGCAGCTTCTTGTCGCTGAGCTTGACGGGATCCTGAATCACATTTCTCAATGGGGCTCTGAGAACCTGGTTGAGTTCAATGCCAAGAAGACGCAGGCATGTGCGTTTACAGCAAAAGTATCATCTTTCCTTCTAAAAGCAAAAGTATCTAATAATCTAGTTCTAATGTAGTTCGCTGAGTTTCTTGCTGGTATCTTCTCAGTAGAACTAATCTACCGAACCAGCGAAAGAATCATTGTCCAATGGTTTATTTTTACATTATTTAATATTTTTATATTATTTCTTGACATACATAATTGTAAAATTTTGACGTTCATATGTGCTCTTTATGTGCCTAAACTGAATAAATGAAATTGATTCTTTGATTCTTTGATTCTTCCCCTCCCCACTCTTCAGAGCACGTCACTGCCTCTGCAGGACAATCTCAATATCCTAGGTATGGATGTTCGCTGCAACCTGAATAACAAAAATTACATCGAAAGTATCATCTAAACAGCCTCACGAAAACTCGGAGTCCTGAACAGAGTGAGACGATTTTTCACGCCGGAGCAGCGGTGTCTTCTTTAAACGACACAAATTCGCTCCTGTGTGTCAGCAAAGTACTTACTAGATGCTCTCGACAGGTTGCGACGACGTGCGGTCCGCATCATTGGGAATCCCGAGATCACGAACACCCTAGAACCTTTACAGATGCGTAGAGATGTTGCGTCCATGGCTGTCTTTTACCGTCTGTACCATGGTGAGTGTTCTGATGAGCTCTTCCAATTAGTCGCACCCTCCCCTTTCCTACACAGGACAACACGTGCAGGTCTTAGATGTCATCCGCACACGGTGCAGAACATCCGATCAAGAACCAAGCGGTTCGGTGACTCTTTCCTCTGTCGCACCAATAAGGCCTGAAATTCATTACCAGCTCACGTGTTTCCTTCTTCCTACAGTCCCGGGTCCTTTAAGCGGGGCGTGAAAAAGCATATGATGTGGCCGTCAAGCTGAGTGTCACCATTGTCAGACGGTATGTGTAAGTAATGGTACCTAACCCTCTTTTCTGAGACTTTGCCTTCAGTTTACCATCAGGCAAGGCGAAGTCTAATTGACGTGTTCTATATAAAAAATAAAAAATAAAAAGAAAATACGCCCCCTATTTCTCAACATGTTTGGTCAGAAGTATATGCTCTCTAAAAGAGATAGAGAAGAAAACTCCGGTCTTTGACAGGAAACATGAATTACTGATCTCATACAAATTCCGTCTTTTTTAAATGAAATGTAATAATAAACTAGGGTGAACCTCACAGAACATTCACTGATGAAATTGATGATGTAATGAAAAAAATATAGCTCTTAAATCTGAAACACTTAAAACCCGCTGCGGGGTTGCGTGAAACGTTTTAATACTACCAGGTCTCTGCCTACACCGCAGTGAACAAAATATGAATATGTCTGTAAAATACGACAATTCTAAATTTTATATCTTACCAGTTAGAAAATAATTCCTAAAGAAGACATTATAGTATAAGGACATGAGACATTCTGCTCCAGGAAAAAAAGATGGATGTCATCTTTCTTTGCGAGTTCCGCAACAATGCAGGCAATAAACGAACTATATCAGTCGTGATGACAGTTTCACCACTTCCTGTAAGCGTATCATACATGAAGCTATAATATTATATAAATAATATCCCGAGATATACATTGACGGAAAATATCCAAGTACAGTCAAACTCGCAGTTAGATTGGAAAAAACGGACCCCAGACTCCGAGGTGGAAGCTTTGGATGAGTCTGAGATTATCACGAGGATGAAGAAGATACCTATAATATTGCTATTTTATAAACGCAGTAGCCTAGTGGTATGTGTAGTGGACTGAGGAGACGAGGTCTTGGGTTCGATCCCAGGTTTTACCATGGCACACACCAATGACTTTTTGATGCTTTTCGAAGTTATGTGTGTATTTATCGCAGATTTATAAGTGGCCGGTTAATGGCAATAGGCTCGCCACCAATTACATTAATTACTACAAACATAAACTGGCGAAATGTGGGTGCTAGCACCTCTGCCTACGTGTCTAGGAAGCTTCGGATGAGTCTGGGATTATCGCTAGGATGAAGAAGATACCTATAATATTGCTATTTTATAAACGCAGTAGCCTAGTGGTATGGGTAGTGGACTGAGGAGACGAGGTCTTGGGTTCGATCCCAGGTTTTACCATGGCACACACCAATGACTTTTTGATGCTTTTCGAAGTTATGTGTGTATTTATCGCAGGTTTATAAGTGGCCGGTTAATGGCAATAGGCTCGCCACCTATTACATTGGGACCTAAACATAAACTTGCGAAATGTGGGTGCTAGCACCTCTGCCTACCCCTTCGGGAATATAGGCGTGAGGTTATGTTATTCTATAAATTCTGCGGGTAATATTACTCTGTCTACATAATGCGATGCGGAGAAATTCCACGACGCATTTTAACATTTACCCACATGGAGTTTAAGTGTTATACAGTGGAAGAAGATATATCTAAGGGTTTAAGGAAGGACATACTACCGTAAATTGTAGCGTTAGCATACTATATTTAAATTATTTTATAATTTAAATTTGTCGGTCTCATCCATCGGCAGTCAGCCTGAGCCTTAGAGAGTAGAGTACATAAGAAACTATAGAGCGCGCGTAAGAGTATTTGTCTACTATGCAAAGTGTAAGCAGATGTTCTATACAGTTATGTCGATGTATAGTTGAATAGTGATGAGTATTGAATAGTTTCTTATGTATACTTTAAGGTCTGAGCACTTTTGTTTCGATAATTATATTAGCCCGAAATCAGGACTCGTTAAAGCGTACCAAGTGTGGGTAGGTATATTATGCTAGAAAAGGTATTTATTAGTTTACTTCAACTCAAATTATTTTATTTATTGAACTGTATGTATAAGTACACAGGCGGACTTGATACTGTAGGCATTTTCTAGCAGTCAACAGTGGTGTTAATAGGTGCAATATTGAAAGGAATATTTAGCAGACATTTAGTAGATGAATGTTAGAATTTGAGACTTTGCTTTTCATGTCTATATAACAGACATATAAAGTATAGCTACACCGTGTGGCGCGGCCATGCTCTGAGTGGAATGCGCGGTGTCCGCCCGCGCTTATGTGATCTTCGGATATCGCCGGGCGGCGGTCGCCATCGCCATTACTTAAGGTATGTGGCGGGAAATGCGATCGGTAATGTGTTGAAAGCTTAAAATGTGATGATGGATGATTTTAGATGTGCCGAAGTAAGCTTGCATTCCGCGAGGCAAGTTATAAAGTAGGCTTTGAAATGTTACATTACAGTTTTTGTTTTGAATCTGAGTTTTATGTAATTATTGTCAGGCACAACAGACATGAATGTGTGGCCATTCGCCAAAATTTTCAGCGCCATATTCTTATGTAGGCTTTCTTTTCAGAATGACAGCAATTAGAACCAAATCATGAAAAAGAGGAATAGGATATAGGATAGGATGTAAACTTTGGATGAAACTAGGATTGGTGGTCGGATAAAGAAGACATAGTAAGCACCTAGTACAACGGAGAGTACCATTCGATTCTGGAAACTCCCGACTGGTGGTGTTCAGGGAATATGCTGTTAGGAGGTAGGACACGGCGGTATTTCCGCCCAATTAAGCAGTCCGACTGCGGAAGTACCTCCGCCCTACAGAATACCGCGGTTTTAATAACTTCGTGTTGTGTTCCCGGCGGTGGTAGCCAGAGCTCACTGGAGAGTTTTTGTGCTGTCAGTAGGATGACCAAAGGCTTGTCCTGCTTTGTCCTCTACACTGACGGCACAAAAACTCTGTTCTTACATGGTCGGCAGCACGGATGTGACTCCACCGGTGTTACATACGTTCATAGGTCATGGTAACCACTTTCCATCAGGTGGGCCGTGTGCTTGTCTGCCACCTAAGTTGTATAAAAAAAAGTGCTATTAACATACTTTTTCCCAATCACGAATATCCGATCGGCATATAAACTCGTAATGGGTACTAGCTAAATACCCATATACATAGTTTGTGGTGGTGAATCGAGCTAGAGCCTCAAACATTTGTTTATGTGGATTGTGGATATCGTTCAAGAAACAATGTCACAAAATGTCCACAACAGAATTCAAAATCATATAATTTGCGTTATCTTTTCCATTTTAATAACAGGTTATTCTAGAACAGTGTTCATTTCATTTTCTGCATGATTGAATCAGCTTAGAGGCTTAGAATAAAAATAATAATAATAAATATTCTACAACATTCTACACAACGCTATCTAGACCCATGGTAAGCATAGTTTAACCAGCTTGTGTTATGGAATCTAGAATACGGATAAACATACTTAAATACTTTTTTTTTGTAAATACATACATATTATACATAGAAACACCCACACCAATGCAAATACCCATATTCATGCGTACAAATATTTGCACTGAGCGGGGATCGAACCCGCGCCTCCTGCGTAGCAGTCGCGTTCACTACCGCTACGCCACAGAGGCTATCGAATAATACCAATAATACCAATCTCTTAGTTAACAACGAAGTTATGACACAAACATTATATCCTGTACTTAAAGGTTTACAGTAAGTTATGCTCACTTGTTTCCAAAAATATATAAGTAAGGTACACCGGAAATGCCTAAAGGCACGGAAACTTACCCTAGTTGATAGACTACATTAAGTTATGCTTTCCAGTAATGTAATAAGTCTAATAACATGCGCATCTGGAGCGTAAATCTTCATTAGTAGTAATTTCTCTGCCACGGACACTGAGTGATGCTATCTCTTAAGTGTAACAAGCGATGTACTCTCCGCAATTACATTTTATATAATGTTCCATTTGCAACTAATTGTATTCAAAGTAATATGTTTTGTGCACAGAGAGATATTCAGGATAAGATTTTTTTCTTCAAACTATAGATGGCTACTTTCTTACCTTTCGATTTGTACTCGGTTACACATATTGGTGTTAGTACTAGTGAGAAATAATTATAGAGATGAACTGGCCTGTGGTTGGTTCTTTCATCTGATATGCTTTGTGTGTGCTTACTATCTACTCGAGATCAACTGAGATTGAATTCTAATGCGACTTAACAAAAATATGTGATAGTATATAGCGGAGAATAGATACCTACACAGAAAACACACATATTACGTATGCACGTAATCTAGTCAAAACTATTAAAAAAGAAAATTAAAAATATTAGTGTTGTAGAAAACCAAGAATTCTCCATCCGACAGTCCATGACAAAATCCTCATGGGACTGTAAATCATAGTTGGCGAAATGGGGGTGTTTATGAACCTCTGCCTACCCATTCATACATGTAATTACGCCTTTATCCCAGGAGGGTTAGGCAGAGGTGAATTAACACCCACACTTCACCAATCATTAAATTCGCCTATTTCCGTATTCCGGACACTATTGTTGACTCTAGCGATGCATCTGAGGCTGAGTCTGGGCTGTATAATCTGTCTGATCTTAAACAGCCCTATCCCTTAGTAACCTTGTACTACACCGCATGGGAAGAGATGGAGTGATCCAAATTCTACTCTGCGCGGAACCACGCGGCATTTACAGTCCAGAATATACATCTACAATATGGAACCAAAAACCGAGAGTAGCAACCCTTGAGTTAAACTAAGTTTAACTGCAGACTATGATTGCAGATTTTATACTTGTGACATTTTAATGCATTTTTATATTAGGATTGTAAGTGCTCAAGGATTTTGACGTTGCTTTAATACAGTTACTAAAGTGCAATAATATATAACCAACCGGATATTAAATGAAAGAAATAATAATAACTTACGGTACAGACAGACATACATACCTACTCAAAATTAACGATAAAGAACTCCTAAAATAATGAACCTCTAGGGTGTACTACCCTAATAAGAATACAATATGAGTATAGATCTTGACATTGTTTAATCTGTGATTTTGACACTTACACAGGCACCATATCTCTCCCATGTAGGGGAAACACTGGTGGAGACTTATGAGGGAGCCTGTCACTTATGTCGATGTAGCAGAGTGACGCACCATTTTCGGGATTTGGTAGGGACGCCGTAATCACATCTTAAAATCGTAGATGGACCTTTGTAGGTCAGCCGGGATGCGAACGAAATAGGTACCTTATTGGGTAACTGAGACCCCAGCCGGTGCCGACATAACTACCCCAGATACCCGACCGCTATGGTATCCGTGAGTAGAATAAAAATAATCGCATACACTGGAGAATTTCTGCTGTCAGTGGGAAGACTAAAGGCTTGTCCTGCTTTGTCTTCTACACTGACGGCACAGAAACTCTGTATTTACAGGGTTGGCAGCGCGACTGTGACTCTTCTAGTGTTACAAACGTCCATAGGCCACGGTAACCACTTTCCATCAGCTGAGTCGTGTGCTTATCTGCCACCTAAATGGTATAAAAAATATAAAAAAATACCTACTCGTAGATTTTAGGTAGCTTAATGCTTCAAAATTCTCCATTATTCTGAGAAATCTCTTTATAAATACCTCTGTTTGAAACTGGTTGTTTTACCTAATAAATACAGACGTTGAAGTAAACCTGAATATCAGCATAATTTCCCTCGGATTGTTACGCGTCGACGACGTCAGCACCACACAATGGTCCCACAATTTATTTCAGAATAAGTAGCGTTATAATTAGACAGGTTTAGTAATTAATATAATTTTACAAACACTAATCCAATTAAGTATTTGTCTATAGGTATTTTAAATAAATTGCTACATTTGGACCCAGTAAGCATTGTCAGACTTTAAATTTGACATTATTATAAAGATATACCAATTCATCTTTATTTTTAATGTGTCGGTGGAAGAGATTATGTTGGACTAAAACGTACGCCACCTGTGGGTCGTTTTGGTTGCCGAAGGTGAGGTTGACAGGCATATCCCTCGCACCCAGGCCGACCCAGGGCCATCTCTCACGATCTGGCCCTCTCCTCGGATGTGTGGGGACTACAGAGTCCCCAACTCGTCCCCGGAAAACGGGGAGGCGCGCCAGGCGCCAGGCGTTAATATCCCATTCGTATAAAATGTAACCTATAGCACCCAGGGCATTATAATGAATGTACAGTTTATTGGGGGCCTTAGGAGCAATTCGGCCGGGGTGTGAGAGATTTAGTCGGTTCAAGTCCGATATAACCATACCGCTGGCTTCGACGAGGGCGTATTTGTGGACATTTACGCACTTAAAAAAAGTGTACAGCCGCTTGGCTTCCGGCAGAGTAGAATTTGGGCCACCCCATCTTTTTCTATACGGTGTCGTACAAGGCGACTAAAGGATAGGGCTGTTTAACATCAGATATATACAGTCCAGACTCAGCCTATGGCACGGCAATAGGTTCACCCCCTATAACGTGGGACTAAATACAATTATTGGTGAAATGTGGATGTTAATTCGCCTCTGCCTGACCCTCCCGGGATAAGGCGTGATTATATGTATGTATGTAAAAAAAGTATCTTGGGAGCTACAGCGTAACATACGTAAATACACATCATTATCATCACTTTCTGAACTTTTTCCCCTAATCGGTTGGGGTCGGCTTTCTAGTCTAAGATGCGTCCCAACTTCTTATAATACACAGATAGGACTGTGAACTACATTGCTATACTACGTACATTACCTAAAATGCTAGATACCGTAGTAAGTTACAAGTAATGGTGGCCGTATCTACACCATGTTAAGTTACCTTAGGTACAAGCAAATTCTGTGGATACTAATAACACTACTGTACAGTTATCCTCACATATTAAACCTAACATGTATGGCAATCATTATGAAGGTAGGTACGCTGACGCACGTAATAAGTTATACTTTTTTGGCGCAAATATTTTTTTTTTTTTACATTCGAACGAATTTGGACACTGAAAGTAACAGGTTTACCTAAACAAACTCTCCAAAAACGGAATCACACTACCCAAAAATATGACTAACTGATAAAAGTTATTTTCTGGTGTTACAAAGTTTTTTCTTTGGTAAGAAAGAAACTGCAAGAATAGATGACCAAGTTTTCAGTATACGATTATTATAGTCCTACCATGTAGATGTGTGTAATAAACATAATAAATGGTCCTACAAAATTATTGTGAACTAAAACATGTCGTCACTTAACCCATCGTTGTTTCAGAGATGCTAATTATTTTAAAATAGGTACGTACTTATCCTAAATTTGAGCAAGTTTAGTAATTCAAAGAATAATAAGTTAGTATATACCTATATTAATAATAGACAGTTACGCATGGTGTTACCATTATTTTTTGTGATAAAAAAAACCACTTTGAAAGCAAATAAATATCAATACTTGTTATAATTTCAGAAATGAAGGTCCGGTGACCATAATATTCAAAATATTTGGCCTGACATCCAAACTTTCTATACATGTAAACGCTTATTACCATACTTATATTGCAATAAGTCTTTAACATTTATTTGTCTATTTATTCAATAATTAAATCTTTTAAACATACTAGTTGGCCAAAATGCGTGGTTCATAATTTTTAGGCTAGCAATCTTACACGTAAGAAGGAGTAGGTACTTATAATTTCATAAATAATGATAATAGCCACAAAAGTCATGCACAGTAGCTCAGATCAACACATTTTATTGCATTTTTTACCATTATTTCGTCCATCGCAAGCGCACATAAGCATGCCCCAGTGATTGCGTTCGTAAGTGGTCCTAGTTTATACAGGTCGGTTGGTTATTATTTGCCACGCGGCGTCTCACGTCAGTGGTTAGCAACAATTATTGACACCTGCGGACTTAATCGGCCTTCCGACCTTTCTTTCTATGTGCAGTTATGAGCTTTTACGTTAAAACTGTTTTATCAAGAGCAAACCAAGTATTTACATTAAATAAGCTATGTATACTATGACTTTCTGTCTAAATTCTAGACAGATACCGCTGTGTAAAATGTCATAGAACGTGTTATTATTAATAGTCTGCAATTGAAATAATAATAAAAACAGTCAAGTGCGAGTCGGAATCTCGCATAAAGGTTCTGAACACACCTATGTCATCACCATAGATTGGTGAACTTACTTAGTTCCTTTTGGAAAACTGGGTTACCAATATAACTTGTTGAAAAAGCAAACTGAAATGTCAATGACCTGGCTACAGACGCGAAGATTCCTCCCCTCTTGCTGGTAAGCATGCGTTACCAACCTTAGCCCGTCTACTGGGTCGACTGGCGATCCCACCAATTTGCAAGAATATCTACAAAGTAAATGCAAACGATGCGACAACTATTTTCTTTTTTATACCAGTTAGGTAAGCAGAGGTAAGTACACGACGCACCTGATGGAAAGTGGTTACCGTGGCCTATGGCCGTGTGTAACATCAGAGGAGCTACACTCGCGCGGCCGACCCTATATGCACAGAGTTTCTGTGCCTTCAGTGTAGAAAACAAAGCAGAGAAAGTCTTTAGTCTTCCCACTGATAGCACAGACTCTCCAGTGAGCTCTGGCTACCCTACTCACCGCTGGGAACACAACACGAAGTTATTATGGCCGCGGTATTCCTGTAGGGCGGAGGTACTTCCCCAGTCGGATTGCTCAATTGGACGGATATATCGCCGTGTCCTCCTGGAATGTAGTAGACAAAGCTGTACTAATTGGTACTCCTTAATTAACACCCAACTGTTGCACAACTGCGCTTTCCTTTAGGTAGTCAAAAGGAAAAGGAAGTCCCAATTTCAAATGTGTAATTTCGTTATGGCCTACCTCCTCCGAAAAGACACTTCTTTCGCTACGGTCTTAGCAGGAAAATTGCTTGCGTCGTTTTACCCGTCCATAGACACGCTTTTTGACTTGATAACAAACAATTAAAGGAAAGAAACCGTCACTATCGGTGCATGTCAGTAACCGCAGCTTTCCGGCTCTATGGTCTATGGTTTATGGGCTTGAATGTCAACGACATTCGAATTATCTCTGCCCACAAAATTACCTACATTCGAAACCATCTAGGAAGTAATGGTTATTCTTTTTCAATTTATTTTTAAATTGTTTCTTCTATTTAGATTATGAATAGAAATGTGTATGATTGGGTACTGGATATATCAGTAACGGTATTTTTATATTGTGATCTGGTTTATTGTGATAAGATATTAACGGTATTATAATAATCTTAACTAAGATTTATACAGAAACGATATCATATCATATATTGCATGCATAAGTTGCGGATGCGATTAATTAATGGCCCACCATATATACCATATATATATATATATATATATATATATATATATATACCATAACCGAGCGGAATCATTTTTGTAAATTAAAACTAGAGCAGCAATAAAGTGAGAAGGGGACCACCGTTCGTGCACAGAAATATATCGTATGTATCAAATTCTATGAGTTGAACCGTCTCTCTAAATCAAACAAGCAAGTCAGTTTATATGATTATTATTTTTCTAATTTTCTGTACAATCTCTCTCAGATGCTTTAGGTTCTATACACAGGGTCCGTGACGCACCACGGACCGGGCGAAGACCTCTGCGACAGTTTTTTCGACGCTCAAGAAAAAATCAAAACGAATAAAAGCCACCGCTTACGAAATCACGAAAACTCGTGTCGGCAAAATTGCTTCTAAAACTCATTTTATTTAACATTCCACAAATAAGAATCATTCAAATCTGAGCTTTGAATTGTGGGCATTAAGTGTCATGGTTCGTTTAAGTAAAGGACAATTATGTTTTGTCGTGTGTACTTCAGCGGCCACAAATAAATTGCCTCCATCAAGCGACAGCTAAACGCATAGAAATCTGTCCGTAATCCCAATGGTTAGTAACACTTCTTTCCACAAAGGGCTTTGATGTTGGCGCAATCTCGACAAAAATTGGTTTGTAATGTGCTCCTGTTTCGAAAAAGCTCTTTACTTACATTCTATTGAACAACAAATGTAACTATCACGATATTTTGTATAACGTTATATCGTGGGCTGGTTCCAAATAGTCATAAACATCAACTACTATCGATTATTCAAATATTACTTACGTGTTTAGTTTAGTGTACTATGTTTAGCGGTTTTTATTGCGTTTCATTAACCTATAACAATGCCTTACGTCTTACGATTCATTCAATTGGTATCCAAGTGCTTTTTCATTCATATATAATATGTTGAATCAACCCAGTGTTCATTAAATACTTAAAACAAGTATCTGGTTTGGTTTATAAGGCATGTTAGGATACCCTTTTGCATTTGGAATGGTTTTTCCAAAAGACAAAGTCCAATATGGTCTTCAAGAACGGCATTAGAAGGTTCTTACAGCGTCAACAACACAGGTATAAAAAAAGGCTACAAATTTTGACAAAACCTGCACTTATAATGGATTCCATAAAGTTATCAACCGGTTCTAGTTTACTGAAAATCAAGAATTTTTCCGTTTTTATGTAGCTCTTCTTTAGTCGAATACCAACTGAAGATATTCTTAACAAAAATTTCGTTCGACGAGTGTCTTCGCGGTCATCAACCGCGTCTCCGTCATGGGCGAGTGCCCAGCACTCTTGCGCAGGTCTGCCATGATACGCCACGTTTATGATACTTACATTATTATTCATTTTCGTGGATTAAGGATATGTACAAACCGGATTGTTTTAATTAAAACAAAATAATGTGAAGTTGCTTGAACAATGTTTCCTGCCAATGATTTTAACAGCTTTAAAGTTTAAATCAGACATCTCAGATAAATGCTTCTTGCCATTTGGAACATGTTTTTTTAATAAAGTAATACCCTCGGATTGTTTCTTTTTATGTTAGCTACAGGAACTGCTAGGAATTAAGAGCAGAAAAATCATTTCCTTTAATTTAAAAAAAACACTGTCCGTCCCTGTGTCAAAATGGTATCCGTAAAGCAACTCATATTTCATATTCATCCTCTTCTCGACTTAAGTACAGGTAGGTGGTGGTGCTGAGCCAAGCGCTTAGACCTCAAGGATCTTAGTGCAGAACCTGCAGAAAAAAAAAGTGCAGGCCTATTGAACTTGTGATATTTGATAAGACACCGATGCCTTCTAGCGATTTGGTATTTAGATACTCAGAGAGTGTCCAACCCAACATGAATAGTAAACCATAAACCGAGTATCACACTAATAATAGTGTGGTTCCAGGTTGCATCCGAGACTTTCACCTCCGGCCCCGGGATTCGTTTAGGTACTCCTCCGCCTTATCATTTGGCATAGAAATATCAATAGTATTAGAACTGTGGTATTGGATTGGTATAAATACTTTTACGGGAGTCACTGCTGACCTCCCAGTCCGATAGCAGGTGTACCGCTTGCAAATAAGGTTAGCTTAGTAGCCCCATACAACTTAAACAATGTTTCTCATAAATGTCAAACTCAGCTGTCATTTTTTTCGCCAACTAAGGAAAATAAACTTGATAATTTTGTTAAAAAGTGTACAGTGCTATTTGTGTATGTGTGTAAATGCCAATAACCTGGTAGATGGCGCTCGAGCAGGCACCGAGCTGGAACACATTATGCACCCTCGCGGAACTGTAATTAGCAACAACCTTTATGGAGTGGCTGTGGAGACGGCAACTCGTTTTCTACTACTTCTTTGAATATATTCAACTGTGTCAGTTGGAATGTTTCAAGGAATTTTCAGTTACGTGCTCTTTACCTGGCGTTTCTGTAGTTAAAAATGATACTTTTATTGATCAACAGGATCGTTGGGTAGGTACTTTTATTACTTTATGAGTTCATTTCGACGGATGTGAGGGAAGATCGCCCTTTTATTTATTTCTTTCTTGTTTTTATGCGTGTACCTTCAGGGCTTGCAACCAACTAAAAACACGTGATATATACGGTATTCCGTTCACGTGAGTCTTTTACCTGGAACAGATTTGGACTCCCTCAGTGAAGAGAGGCGTGCGGACCAAAAATTAGCATGAAAAGTGAAAGACCTAGTCCTTTCCGTTTGTGAAAAAAAAGATTAAACATTGATGTTATCTTAAAGCAATCTCTACATTAGTTATTTGTGAGCTATTTAAAATTTTCTTTTCACAAACAACAGTTTAATTTGCTCGATACGCTTTGTATTATTATTTTCTGAAGGTAATAATACAATATAGTACAATCATTATATGGAATTTAATTCTGAAAATAAATGATATTATTATTATTATTATAAGTATATGTATTATTCCAATAATACATATAGGTAATTATGTATTGTATAACTTAATGTTTCTACGCTGAGCTTAACAGACTGTGACATATGAAATCAAGATGCCTATTTTCCTACGCATAACATTCATTTATTTTTATTTATAAACTAATTAGAACAATGAATGGCTGCTTCTAGAATTTTAGATAGCATTCGAGTTTAATGTACCTACTATGAATTAAGCACCTACTTAAGTATGGATTTATTATGAAGATAGAGTTGAGGTCCTTACGAACATCAATGAGGCCTAAGCCAATCTCAGTCAGTATGGTAAACAAAGGACGGAGCTTTGGCTCTGGCTTTCTTCTCAAGATTTTCTCAGGGAAATCAGACGGCAGTACGAATCCCGAAGCCAAATCGGCATACCAATCAAATATAAAATGACTGTACCCAGTGATAAACTGTAGATGCATTGTCCGCAATATAAAATAGCGACAAAAAATGATGACGTTACATTCGTCATAATTTTATGTACCAATCAGAGACGCGGCAGTGATATTAAATTTGATAATAAATAAAATCCAGCCTGCCCGAATGGACATCAATTAACACGAATGTGTATTATCTAACTAACGTAAAAATACGCAGACGATACACTGCGAGTGATGGAAAACTCGAAATAAAACACTGTACCAACCCTGGCTGGCCAGCGTGGAAACAGTAGGCCAAGGCCTCCCAACATTGGGAGAGACCTATGTTTGCACAGACCTCTCCCAATGTTAGTGTACACGTCATAACATATCAATCAATCTAGTTTATCAGCAGTGGACTGTGATAAGCTTCATTGATTGATGTGTTATCACGTTTAGGATATTCATTGAATTGCATTGAGTGAAACGCAAGATCCCAGTTAAGTTGACGAAATATTTCACATATAAATGCCTTTTCTAGAACAAAAAATACTTACGTTTTCATAAAAACTCGTAAGACTATTAAAAAGTTAATTTAATATTCAATGCATCAATTGCATCCCGTTTAGGTGGTAAGAAACCAGGGCTGTCTTAAAAATACTGGTATCAATTCCAGACGGCAAATGCTTTTCACTTTCCGCTTGAAGAACCCGCCAGCTGAATATTCCAGATCTTTAAAAACAGCCGAGGTTCCACGAGGCCTATATACGCTAAGATTTAATACAAACACCGTGATAAACGAACCCCATAACATCTTGTTCAACGATAAACCCCAACAATAGGCCTATGGCAGTCGTTAGGGATAGTTGAAGCCCTCAAAAGTCCAACTAGTCTAACTATAGAACTTCGATATCGCCTATTACTTTTGGAGGTCATGTGGCTCAAGTGGCTCAAGTCGCTCTACAGAAAATATCAAAGTTCCACCATCACAGTGAAAAAGGCTCAGAGAATAATTAGTATTAACTAAATAGACACAAATCAAATTTGAAAAGGATTTCATAATTATAAAAATGTGTAACAATGGCTGCAAGGATGAGCCGGCGCGCTCAGGAGCGTCGACCTGCCACGCGCGAGCGCGCATGCGCGGGCGGCGCGCGCGCATCCGAGCGAGCAGCGAGGTGCATGACACCGCGCAGGTGGACCAACACCTGCCTGGGAAGACGCTCTGCTGACCTTTATGACGTCCCAATCTTACGTAAGGGTAAGTAACCGTTGTGGCCAGCTGTTTTTAAATAGGTTGATTTTTTTATGTGGTATGTAGTTGGCAGAGACAGTCATTTTTTACCCCTCCAAATAAGTTAAATTGTATTTTTAACCTTAGTTTGCTACCCCTCAAATTAAACAAATGGCTTGTAGTAAGAGTTCGGTGTATGGGTGTGCGAAAATCTTTGGTCTGAAATAAACTTCACCTGCAAACCGCACCTGCTGATTAACGGACTAGGTTCTGATGCAGGTTTTCCTTTCGAGGTTGGGGAGTTAAACGGATGTCACTTTACAGAAGAAACTTTGCCCTTACAGAATAATATAATCAAAATAGTGGTGTTTTTAGGCAGACAAGCACAGGGCCCCCCTTATGTAAAGTTATGCAACACCAGAAGTGTCACATTAGGGGAGTGGCTAGAGAGGCCACACTGCAGCCTCTCGTACCGTCTGACGCAGATGCTTTCCGCAGCACAGGTGCTGCGGAAAGTATCTGCGTCGGATGGAGAAAGAGCCAACGTCCGAGTGCCATCACTGCGACGCGAGCGAGGACTCGGGGCCGCACACGCTCACCGAGTGTCCGGCGTGGGAGACGCCGAGGCGGGAGCTTGTGGTGGCCCTGGGAGTGAAGGTTCTCACGCTCTCCACCTTGCTCGCGGCGATGGCCCGCTGCGCACATGCGTGGGCGGCCGGCGCCTCCTTCTGCGAGCAAGTTATGCTCGTGAAGGAGGAAGCGGGACGGGAGCGGCAGCGAGAGCGAAGGATCGCAAGCCAAGCTGCCCGCGTACGAAGGCAACTCGGGCGTCGGAGGTCAATGAACGACCTCCGCCCCCCATGAGCGCAGGCCTGGGGGTGACTGATGGAGACGCCTGTCACACTGGCAGAAGCAGGCAGCGGCAGCGGCGCGCCTGGCGCGCCTCCCCGTTATCCGGGGACGAGTTGGGGACTCTGTAGTTCCCACACCCCCGAGGAGAGGGCCAGATCGTGTGAGATGGCCCTGGGTCGGCCGGGGTGCGAGGGATATGCCTGTCAACCTCACCTTCGGCAACCAAAACGACCCACAGGCGGCGTGCGTTTTAGTCGGTTCGAGTCCGACATAACCTTTATTTTCTTTTTTTTATTAGGGATAACAACAATTTATAAAAATGTACAATATTAACTAAGCAATATTGTGACCCTATGTGATGCTATCCACAATAGCGGAGTGGGTTTGATATGCTTAGTATAGCAGAGGGAGCCATTAGAGGTTACCATTTGTAAACCAGTACCTAGTGATACAATAAATGCATTTCGGTAAACTATTAATAGATTGCAAAGGAGCATCTATTACAATTAATTATCTTCTATTCACTGATTTATTGCAGGATACGACATAGATACCTATTCCCATGATCGTAGTTAGTAATATCCTTCCATTCCCGATAGATCCCAGGTTCCATTTCCATATAAGGATTCTATTATAAGCAAACTTCGGATGTCCTGATGATTGACGGCCTCTGTGGCGTAACGGTAGAACGTTTGACTGCTACACTGGACGTGCGGTTTCGATTCCTGCTCAGTGCAAATATTTGTATGCACGAATATATACATTTGCATTGTCTGTGTATTTCTATGTATAATATGTATTTATTTATAAAAAATAAAGTATCTAAGTATGTTTATCTGCATTCTAGATTTCATAACACAAGTTAGTAAAGCTATGCTTACCATGGGTCTAGATAGCGTTGTGTAGAATGTTGTGGAATATTTATTTATTATTACTTATAGTAAACAAAAAATAACAGGACAGTTGACCATGAATCCACATGAATCCATTCCTAACAAGAAATTCAGGTTAGCTGGAAGGGTTCAGAGGAACACTAGTAAGGTTACTAGCAATGTTTAAAAAAATACTACTGTTTCCGAAAGTAAATAAAGTATCAATAGAACAAAACAATGTTAAGATTCCAAGCAGTATTACACAAATGAATTCAGTCCCTTCTGATTATTTAGCATAATGGCCTAAAGGTCAACTCCGGCCCTATGCTAATAGCACAACTTACATAACTAAATAGAAAAATGGTTAATACTAGCGGTTATTTCGTCTACACTTGTATGGTACTCACTTGGTTTTAAGCACCATAAAGACTTGAAGTTCTTTACCAGTGTTTCCTTCTTCATACAATTCCGAAGTGTGAATAAGAGTTGAGTTGACAGCACATCGTTGTGGCATTTTTCCTTTAAACTGAAAAATATGAATGTGAATAATGAAGGACAACACAACAACATCTACTAAGATGTGTCCATGTAGCATATTCAAGCATTCCTCTTGCGGGTTCAACTACTGTCTTGGATGTTCACCTTTTTAACCCCCGACGCAAAAACGACTGGGTCTTATAAGTTTGACGTGTGTGTGTCTGTCTGTGGCATCGTAGCTCCTGAACGTATGAACCGATTTGAATTTAGTTCTTTTTTTTGGAAAGATTATGAGTCGAGAGTGTTTTTAGCCATGTGTGTCCGCCACCACAAAATGGTGGAGTACATATTTTTTCGACATAGGTAGATATATCAAAGTTAAAGGGCACATAATTAGTTTAAAAATTTTTAGAGGTGGTTTTTTTTGACAGGGAGTTTTTTGTTAGCATACTAATTGCTTCAAAAAAACCCTTAATTTATTAGGAGCGTTTTCAGTGTGTAGACAAATTCAAACACTCGCTTCCTGTGAATTACCTGGAATTATTACTGTTTACGCTATCCTTGAAAACATGCAAAGCATTCCGTAGATAAGGCGGGTGCCGCACCTACACATTCACGCTTATTATTTGGGCACTGGCAACAGTTTGCTGAAAGATAAGTTATAATGGAATAAAATTATGATTAGGTATAGTTTACTTACTACTTACTAAAACTTTACGATTAATATTAGGCCGGCTTCAAACAGGGCTTGCATAACAGGTTTACTGAAGTAGAGGAAACTCGTGAAGCGTGTAAGGACAAAAGCTAATGACGGCCTGTTTTCTTTATCTACTTTATGAGATAAAGGCACGATTATGTAAAGGTAGGTATGCCTTTTTGAACTATATTGAAACTTGCATAAAATAAGGGTAGGAATTCTGGGGACTCTATAGTCTCCACACCCGAGGAGAGGGCCAGATCAAGAGAGATGGCTCTGAGTCGGCCGGGGTGTGAGGGATATGTCTGTTAACCTCACCTTCGGCAACCAAAAACTACCTACCTAGACTTTTAGTCGGTTCGAGTCCGACATAATCTCTCCCATCGGCTTCGGTGGTGGGGGATAAGTGGGGAATTTCCGCACGTAAAAAAAGGCTAGGAACTCTGAATTGCATTATTGAGAACACTCTTGTATATTTTCCACAAAACCGGTCAGGTTCAATTATGCCTAAATACTGTGGAAAAGTAAAGTAGTAGTAAGTGTGTTCTCAATATGTGTAACAAATAGTAAAAATAAATTCTACCAAGTGTCATTAATCAACAGTATAAATACCTAGTTAGTTAGGCAACCTGTCAAATCTGTCGATACAATCAGTCCTCAGATAAATCGAGATTCAGGATTGAGCGTCTTTCTAGAATACGGAACTCAAGCTTAAAAAGTCCGAGCCATTATATCTTGTGACACAATGTTAAAATACATTAGTACAGGTGCCAATATCCCACAATATATATCTGACAATATGAACATTCAATATCTCAGCCTGAAAAAGTTAAGATGAGATATTTCATAATTGTATTGATTGATATATTATATTGTATTACATTAAAAGACCATTCTTCGTTAGCATACGTTCTGACTGTAAGTACTCCCCAGCAGATCGTGTGTTGTTTGCCACCAAAGTAGTATAATTAAAATAGTCAGTCCGAGGTGGAGAAGAGTCGCGAACAACTTGTGTCTGAAATCGAGACTACTCTCTCTGGAGTGTCCGATTGGGGACGACTAAACCTAGTCCAATTCAACCCCACTAAGACACAAGTATGTGTATTCACCGCTAAGAAAACCCCATTCATTGTAGCGCCGCAATTCCTGGGCACACCGCTTACGTGACGTGACGATGGTTTTAATAAATCATTTTATGTGCTTAATAGTAATCTTTCCGTGTTAAATCTAACTTAAAAGTCTCACTAAACTACAAGAAAAGTAAACATAAATTTATTTCTGAGCAAAACATAGGAATTGGTGAGAAATAAGGAAATATAAAGTTGAGTGTAGTGACTTGTGATTGTTCCGAAGTTTTCTTTTGCTGAACTACCTGCCACAACAACAACAAGAAGCTTTAATTACTGCACAAACCGTACTTTGTTTATTGTCAGACACTGCAACAAGAGAACGATAATTTCTACTCAGATCTTAAGTGTCGTCATAGCTTAATGGATAAGGTCGTCGCCGGACTCTAAAGCTTGTTCACGCATGGTTGTGGTTTCAAATCTGACATTTATAAAATTGACTTTTTGTGAAGATTATTATTTCACTTGTCTAAAAAACTAAGATAAGTCCAATTATCTACTATCGACGACGAGCTACGTACATTTGGGAGACCTAATTATATCAGGATTATATGCGGCATAATGCCGCGTGTAGCTCGCTCACCAAAGGACCGTACATCAGCGCCAACCAAGGAACAAAAACGTGTAATGTCTACTCCAGATAACACAGTTAATGTTGATAATGAACACGTACTACCCAGCAAATCACCGAGATCTAAACGGTCTAGACCTGATTTTTCACCTGAACACACAAACGATTTTAAAGCGTTTGAATATAAGGTTATGAGTCTGCTAACAGCCTGGAAAGAGGATCAAGACATTGCACTCCTCAAATTGACAAAGGATATTAATGAGGTTAAATTGCAAAATACGGAGATACAGAGGATTCATGCTGATTTAGAAAAATCAATTGAGTTCGTAAGCGTGGCATATGAGGACCTAAAAAAGATGGTGGAGACATTGGAGAGAGAGCGGCGGGAGCAGCGCACCTGTATCCTGGAATTGGAGAGAAAGATTTTAGATCTACAACAAAACATACGGTCTAGCTCATTGGAAATTAGGAATATCCCTTACAGAGACAATGAAACCATCACTGATCTTACAGCCCTAATGATGAACACCTGTAAGGTACTCAATGTCCCATTGTCACAGTCGGATCTACGTGACATTTATCGGATGCCGGGTAAAAAAGGATCGAATAGGCCAATTGTCGCCGAGCTTCTGACAGTGCCCTTAAAAGGAACTGTGCTTAGTGCCTCCCGAGTCTTTAATAGGGGACGTTCATTGGCAGATAAATTACACACTGGGCACATTGGTTTTCCGGGAGAGCAACGGTCAGTCTATATAGCTGAGCACTTGCCTACCAGCCAAAGACAACTTTACTACGAGGCCCGCAGGTTCGCTAAATCTCAAGATTACAAGTTTTGCTGGACTCAAAACAGTAAGATTTTTCTTCGTAAACTTGAAGGTATGCAGGCTATCACTGTTTCATCGGTCGCATGTCTTGAAAGGTTATCAAAGTTGCAATAGATATGGCAGTTTCCTAAAGAATTTATATCTGAGGAGTTTATTGTCACATACATACGAAGCTTTTATTTTGTCTTTTTTTCTGTACCTCTATTGTCTGCTTATATTTAAAGGACATATTATGCTGTATTGTAGTTGTATGTACCTCTATGATATGGTAAAATGTAATCAATGCATGCCTATCACTCACACACAGTGCATATGTACGTTTTCTACTAGATGGCACCTACTATGTTTCTGTGGACAATTGGTGGTGAGGAGGTATGATACATTGTATTTAGTTATTATGTTTGCGTCACCTCATCTTGTGATTCCTATGCAAATATTTTTGAATCGAGATACTCAGCAAATTTTTGTACATAACATAATTCTTACAACACATTCTTACACACAACACAATCTTAGTACTCACAAATACAACATATCGACACTACCCACTGAGATAAAATCTATGACACTGCCTCTTTATTTTCTTTATTTTACTACACTATATATTAAATATATTTTTTACACTAAACAAATAAATATACAACAAAATAATATGAAGTATATTGTTGTTCGTAGTATCCTGTATTTAACGGCCATTGCTTCATGTTTCCGTATTGTTCACTTACTTCGTGTAAATATAGTGCCATCTAAAAGTGTGATATTGATTTGCAACAAATGATTGACATAAATTATATCTCAAATGAGCTTGATGCAACTGGCTCATCCCAAGCATTTGTTTGCAAACAAGATCAGTGTAGGAACATGATACCCAACATTAATAATTCGATAAAAATACTTCACATCAATATTCGCAGTGTAAATTGCAATTTTGACGCTCTGATTGTATTTCTGAACGAAATAGACATTTTACCAGAAATTATAGTTCTGTCTGAATGCTGGCTGAATACAATGTCAAATACACAATTGCCATCCATAGAGACTCATATAAACTACCGCACAGAAGGTAACATGAACCAGAATGATGGAGTTGTTATTTATGTGAAAAAATCATTACTGCACACTGTCACCGAAGCGCGCATTTTGGATGCTAGTGGTTTAATCTGCAGAATAGATGACCTTAACCTTGCGATGGTTGCACTGTATCGTCCTCCTTGTAGGCGTGTTACAGACACCTTTTTAAAGGAATTGGATGAAACACTTGCAATGGTGTCCAGCTGTAAACATGTTGTCTTCATAGGTGATATTAATATTAATATTACACCAAATAAATTAGACCCAAAGGCAGACGAATACCTTAATATGGCGGCTACTCAGGGTCTGCTACCAACTCATACCTTGCCCACTCGTAGACATAGGTGCCTGGATCATGTATTCTTTAAGTCTGACCTACAAACCACAACTTTGTTAATTGAATGTTCTGTTACCGACCACACACCTTGTCTTCTAAATATTGATACGGGAATGAAGCTACCGATCAAATCTACTATCACAACCAAAATTGATTATCCCTCTGTATTCAGGGACGTGTCGAATACTGACTTTAGTTCTGTAATTAGCATGACCGACCCTGACACGGCCGCTGAGAAGTTGGTCTTAATTATTGAATCGATAGTAAAATCGCACTCTAGAACAATTCGTGTCCCTTCTAAACGTAGGATCATTAAACCATGGATTACTAGTGGCTTACTACGATGTATACGTAATAGAGATGATATGTACCGTCGATTGAAGATAGATCCTGACAACTATACTCTTAGAATAACTTATACCAGGTACCGTAATTTTTGCAATAAGTTACTTAAGAACCTGAAACACGCATATGAGAGGCATGAACTACAAAAAGCGAAAAATAATCCAAAGGCCACCTGGAGAGTTATTAAAAATATTATTCATACAGGATCGAAAAATTCATCTACTGATCTTCTAAAGATAGGATCTGATGAAACACAATCTGTAAACATGGTCAATGAATACTTCTCAAATATAGGTCGGGAGTTGGCTGAGAGTATTGGTCTCCACTCACGTATACGCGATGGACTGCAGCTACCGCAGGACAGCTTTGTTGAGAACTCTCTTGTACTAATGCCAACGGATGACTGGGAGGTTGAAAAACTAATCGATGGTTTACGCAGTGACGCTGCAGTTGGTTGGGACAATATATCAGCTCTTCTATTGCAGAAGTGCTCAAACACCCTCACTCCAATTATCACACACATCTGTAATGTCTCAATGTCCAGCGGTGTCTTCCCTAAGTGTCTAAAAAAAGCCATTGTCCACCCGGTATATAAGTGCGGGGACAGAGACAGTATCAGTAATTATAGGCCAATATCCGTACTACCCACTCTGTCGAAAATACTCGAGAGGCTGCTGAATAACCGCCTTATAAAGTTTTTAACTAAAAATAATGTCCTAGCCCCAAACCAATTTGGATTTCGATCGGGGAAGTCAACATGTGATGCGGTAGCCTCTCTTGTTGACGAGATAGTGGAGTGCCTAGATGGCAAAGAAAAATGCTTAGGCATTTTCTTAGACCTCAAAAAGGCTTTTGATACCGTCTCTGTCCCACATTTATTACAGAAAATGGAAAGACTAGGTATACGTGGATATGCCCATCGGATATTTAAAGATTATCTCTTGGACAGAGTGCAATGTGTGAGGGTGGACTCTTATGTGAGTAATAACGTACCCATATACTTTGGTGTTCCTCAGGGTTCGGTGCTGGGGCCAACCCTCTTCCTCCTCTATATAAACTCTCTATGCAAGCTCTCGCTTCCCAAATGCTCAATTTTAGCTTATGCGGATGATACCGCATTACTAATCCGTGGTAAGAATTGGCCTGAAGTTTTTGATGGGGCTGAGGAGGCTTTAAAGTTGGTGATGCAATGGCTATCAGCTAACCTCCTAACACTGAACCTTAGTAAAACTACCTACATGACGTTTTCTCTTTCGAATTGTACACAGCCTGCATCAGACACATTCAAGCTAAGAGCACATTCCTGCACACTAAATTCTCCATCTACACCATGTCACTGTCCTGAAGTGAACAGATCTACACACATCAAGTACCTGGGTGTATATATTGACAACCATATCACTTGGAAATATCACTTGCAATGTCTTGTAGGTCGAGTACGAAAAATGATGTGTATATTTAAAAAGATACGCCACTCTGCCGACGATAGCACTAAAAAAATGATATACACTGCGCTATGCCAGTCTATTCTAACCTATTGTATTTCGGTTTGGGGTGGAGCAGGGAAAACGCACTTATTACCCCTGGAACGGGCACAAAGAGCTGTGCTTAAGGTAATGACTTCCAAGTCCTTTACGCATCCCACAGACAAACTGTATAAAGAATGTCAGATTCTTACTGTGAGACAGCTCTTTGTCCTCAATACCATCGTTAGGAAACATAGGTCTATATGTTACAACCCCCAAAATGAGAGAAAGCGTCGATCATATATGATATGCCCAACGCAGAAATTTAGAACTACACAAGCTGAAAGGCATTTTAATGTTCTGGGTGGTCACCTCTATAATGCAGCAAATAAAGATTGCAACATTTATCCATTACACAGGTCACACTGTAGAAGGGTGGTCACAGAATGGCTTTTGAACAAGTCCTATTTAGAAACTGAAGACATTTTAAAACTGTCAGTACTATGATACAATTAAAGAAAACTACGTACACACACACACACACACACACACACACACACACACACACTTTTTAATTTATGATATGTTTACTTAATTGAAATGCTTCTTTGACGAGGTACTTGCTGGCATGTACAAAGACTCATGAACACCGAACTAATGTGTATTAATTAATTGTATAATGTTTGTTGATTAAGATAGGTTTCAGTAACCCTGGTACCCTAAACACAAGTTTAATCTTAATTTGGGTACCAGATTTCATCATACTATGCTGTTAAACTATCATCAAATCGTATTGTAAAGTGTTCACTAGTTTGTAACTAAGGATTAAATGAATTTTGAATTTTGAATTTGAATTTGAACTAAATGGTATAAAAAAAAAACAATTGATCTGATGTTTGATTTAAATGTAAAATGGTAAAATCATCAAAACCCAGGTCGTCCTCATCCTCCAATGTATTAGGTACGCTTACTTTTCAGAAATAATTTGTAAAACATTGAAAATTAAAAAACTGTCATGGCCGACAGCTTTTTATTGCACTTTCTATTACATTGTGAACACGCCACTAAAGTACCATCGGACTTCCGACGATGAAGAAGCGTGACTTCGTAATCGCCCCTCATCTACATATCAAGTACCCACCTACTAAGTACGATGCATCAACATCATATTTTACAATTGCTTGTAATTTTAAATAAACTAAGTTATTGTTAAAGACTAGCTTGTGCCCATGACTTTGTCTGTGAGGAAGTCGGGTTTCGCGACTTGAGATCATAACCCGTTCAGTTCAACCAATTGCGATCAATCATGTTATGGCAAATTTTAAGTCTGTCCAAGACAAGGACTAGGCGTTTTATTGGAGGATAATATGAGGTGCTACGGCGGCTGAGGAGCTCAAATCTACTAATCACATTAAAAAGTGTATTACTGAGAGGTTTCACAACACTATTCAAGACTGTCTCTTGAAACACTTAAAAACAAGAAAAGATGTGGTAAAATAAAAAGACGATACTGGCAACATTACATGTTGCGACTGCCACGCTGCGGCCAAGGGACTTTTTTCCTTACCTATAAAGGTATATACAGATAGATCTATTTATAGATAAGTTTAACGGAAGTCGTATTGTAGTCCTTTTGAAAAACTCTGCTGGGCAAAGTAGTATGAGCTTCTTTTTCATATTTCTTACCTGTACTATTGGACTACTTTGTAATTTGTACTTTGTAACGTAACTTTGCAATGGAATACTTACTGTTTTATATAGGTATTTAAACAATCATTGTCACTTACATTAGTATATGTTACATTAGTATTTACCACGTTGTATTGTTCTGAATTGTCAATATTTCGGCGCTGTTGCAAGCACCATGATCATGGAGGAACTGGAGTATTGGCGTTCATCATTCTCCTGCCCTTATTACTATTATTTGGGATCGGCGCAACATGTGTTCTTTTTCCATTCATCTCTAGTTGCAGTCATCTCAACAATCACTCCCTTCTTAACCATATCATGATTCACACAGTCCATCCACCTCATTTTAGGTCTCCCTCTCCCCTTGTAGCCATCCACTTTCATAGTTAGTGCCTTCTTTACGACATTACTTTCATCCCTACGAATTACATGCGAAAACAAACCATGTAAATAGTGAAAAAGTTTTCAGGAATATATATATCCATCTACCATCTTTCGAGTTCTTTTTACCCGAATACGACGAAGTAAAAGGAGAGTTATGATTTTGACAGGCTATGTATGTTGTAGATTCATCTGTTCCCTCATAGCTCCTCAACCACTTATTAGAATTGGACAAATGAAGTCGCGCTGGAAGCATCTTCGTCGTCCGCTGGTTATAGGCTATATAACGTGTCACTGAGTCTAATGCGGCGCCCTCTAGCGGTCATAAAGTTAATTTTAAGTTAATTAGCACATTTCAAATATATATAAATTATACGTACCTATTGCTTGCCCCAAAATAATATAAATACAAAAATAAGTTTAAAACTAAAACCCGACTACTGAAAAGTATTAAATAAGAAAATATCGAGGATAGCCGTGGTCGTACAAAACAATACATTCTAAGGAAAAATGGCATACGACCACGGCTATCCTTGATATTTTTTTGTTCAATACTTCTTCAGTAGTCGTGTTTTATACTAGGTACGCGTATCTGAAATAATGGAAACTCATAATAATACAACATGGTAAATATCCCGATAGCTTTATTACTTACTCACTGTGTTATTCTATAATGAAATTGAGCTTTTATAAAACCAATCTTCATGAGTCCCTAAGACCTCATGCACGGCCAGTGGACCGAGCCGTACGAACGACTGAGGGTAATCCGTTACGGTTATGGATACGTTTATAATCATTCTTCATCGCTAATGGTGAAATACATAGGTACATATTAAACATATACTTGACTAGCTGACCCACCCCAGCTTCGCCCGGGGTATATTTTGACGCTTCATATCCCTTTGAGCCCGTATGTTTTAGTCTTCAAAATATGTATGAAAAATTGCCGGATTTGTTAACATTTATTATCAATGCTCCGCTCCCTTAAGTAGTAGCGTGATGATATATGTATATATATACCTACTACCTTCCTCGATAAATGGACTACCCAACACTGAAAGAATCATTCAAAGCGGACCAGTAGTTACAGAGATTAGCGCGTTAAAACAAACAAACAAACAAACAAACTCTGCAGCTTTATAATATTAGTATAGATTATTCCGTCGACTGTACTTGTTTTTTGTGTAGGTATAGGCATATATTTTGACCCCAAAATTTGCTCAAAATATGCTTCATAGGTTAGGTTTAAAGAATTTTATTTTCGCAAAGACATAGACATCACTTACATGAGAACATAAAATACAGTTATAGAATATAATGTTCGTTGTCACACTTAAACAGATAAATCAGGTAGGTACACCAATACGATCAGTACACCGAGATAATGTGTCTGGCTAATTGTTTTTTAAAAACATCCAATGAGTCAATACATTTGAAGTCCGAGGGTAACTTTTTTTTTTTTTATACCACTTAGTTGGCAGACAAGCACACGGCCCACCTGATGGAAAGTAGTTACCGTGGCCTATGGACGCGCTGCCAACCCTGTAAGTACAGAGTTTCTGTGCCGTCAGTAGAAGACAAAGCAGGACAAGCCTTTAGTCTTCCCACTGACAGCACAAATTCTCCAGTGAGCTCTGGCTACCCTACTCACCGCTGGGAACACAACACGAAGTTATTATAACCGCGGTATTCTGTAGGGCGGAGGTACTTCCCCAGTCAGACTGCTCAATCGGGCGGAAATACCGCCGTGTCCTACCTCCTTACAAACTACTACTAGTAACTTGTTAAAAAGGCGCGCACCCTCGTATGTTATCATACGTGCATAAAAAAGGGTTTGGACATGAAAAGGTAGCGAAATTATCACGAGGTAAGTATATGCTTGTTTCCCAGTATACTACTCTGTCAAGAAAGTACCAGGAAAAATCAATAATACACAAAAATATAGTTTTTCATCCAAATTTATTGTATCACCTTCAAAGTATGCTCCTTCAGAAACGATACACTTACACCAACGAATAATCCAATCATCAAAACAAATGTTTTGATGATTGGATTATTCGCTGGCGTTTAAACGCTGTTTCCGGAATTGAGTTCAGTTCTCGCCGCGAATTCTCCTTTATGTCTAAGAACATGAAATTCCATTGGCGATGCAAAATTTAAGACAAACTCTTTGTTCGATGTTTTTGTCCATTATGAAATTCGCAATACACACTAGATATTATAAAACTAAAAACAACACTGTTTTTAACATAAATGACAGATGCAACTCAAACTCCGCGCCAAAATGGAAAGCAGTTGTGCCAATCAAACAACAACAAAAAAACTAAAATTTGAATTTGGAACCATAAACAAAACATTCATTCCCGATACTTCGTTGACTGAATGTATAGTAATGTATAATAAAAGCCTTAACCATAATAATCAATGCAGTTTCTTCTGATGAAACCCGTAGATCCTACAATAAAATTTATCTAACTTTGCGATGACCAGTGTCGAAACAAATTGATATTCATGTTTTCAAAGCCATTTGCGTGTTGATAGCGCATGCTAACGGGGAGTACTTCACAGTCTCGGCCATTACACGAATGATATCACATTAAAATTACAAAGTTGAATGCTCCTAGCTGAATGAAGACCGCTTAGGCAATAATCTAAGAAGTGCTGGTGGTCAAACTAACGGATTTGTGTAAATCACCGTATTTGTACTAAAAGACCGTCAAGTTATTATTATCCGACTACGGCGAAACAAAAGGAGGGTTATGATTTTGACAGGCTATGTATACATATGTATGTAGGCTCATCTATTCCCTCATTGCTCTTCGACCACTAATTAGAACTGGACCAATGAAGTATCGTTAGAAGCATCTTAGTCGTCCGCTGGTTATGGGCTATAAATATAATGTGTCACTGAATCTAACCTGGCGCCCTCTAGCGGTCATAAAGTACTGCGATAAAAAATAAATTTGAGATAAATATGTCGTGTTTGATATGAATTGAAAGGGCTTAATTAACACATTTCAAATATGTATAAATTATACCTATTACTTGCCCCAATATAATATAAATAAAAAAATAAGTTTAAAACTAAAACCCAGTTACTGGAAAAGTATTAAGTAAACAAGAAAATATCTAGGATAGCCTGCCGTGGTCGTAATGCCACTTAGTCTAACATAACAATACATTGTTGTAGTGAAAAGTGGCATACGACCACGGCTATCCTAGATAAATTATTGTTTATGTAATATAGGTTTCATTGCTTCTAATCAACAAGTTAGTACAGACGAGAAAGTTTGAATAGAATAAGTAGGTACATATAAAATGAACAGATAGTTAAACAGTAGGTACTATTGTTTACTTATTATGGTGTTAGCGTAATAATCATTCAATAAGCTATCGGTATTTACACATATTGATAACTCACTTGTACTTTTCCACATTACTTTATTGCTTAAGCCAAGCAATAAAGTAATGTGGAAAAGTACAAGTGAGTTATCAATATGTGTAACAACAAATTCCACCAAGTGCCATCAATCTACAGTATAAAATAGTATCGGTATTTATGTACGTACCTATCCACCTATTATGGAAGCATTATGTATCAGGTTCTAAGTGTTGGGTAATAAATCAAACAAAGTTTTCACTTTAATGTCTCTGCATGCTATCTCCATGTTTATACGAGAAGACATTATCTATTAGAATAAAAGAAATTTCCAATCATAGGGAATATAAGATGAACTCCCTGCTGCAGTTTTCCCATGCGCCTACAATATGGGGTTCTTCAAAAGAGGCATTAGGAGGTCTCTTTAGGGTCGGCAGTGCTAGTGTGACGCCCTTGGTGTTGCACACATCCATAGTCCGCGGTGATCACTTCCCATCGGGTGGGCCGTGAGCTTATCTGTCTCCTTTCCTACATAGGACAACACCCAAGGCTTAGATGTCACCCTCACACTGTGCAGAATATACGAGCAAGAACCAAACTTGGAGACTGTTTTCTTTGCCGCACCACCAAGACCTGGAATTCGTTACCAGCACACGTGTTTCCTTCTTCCTACAGTCCAGGGTCCTTTAAGCGGGGCGTGAAAAAGCATCTGATGAGACCGCCAAGCTGAGTGCCACCATTGTAACATTACTTAGTGTTTGTAATGGCGACCCTCTTTCCTGAGGCTTTGCGTTAAGCTTAGGTACCATCAGGCGAGGTGAAGTCAAGTTGGTGTTTCCTATATTAGTGGAATGTATCTCCACACCATACAGACACATAGTGTTATCCTCTGTTCAGTCCATTCTCCAAAGTTTTCTCCGGGGTTCTTTTACTAATAAGCAGTACTGCTCTTGTCTTCTCAATTTCTGTGACATGAATTTACAATTGGCGTACAATAAAGAATATAATAAATAAATAAATACTTCTTCTTTCTTTGATAATTTCATACATAGTGGACAATCCTAATAATGGTACCCGCCTAAGAGGACCAGTCGCAATTATTGCATTTATTATATTTCGCTCAACCACTCAAAAACAGAAGGTTGGCTTTAACTGAATTTTGGTAAACTGTTTCCTGTATAAAACATGTTTTTTTTTTATATACCACTTTGGTGGCAGATAAGCACACGGCCCACCTGATGGAAAGTGGTTACCGTGGCGTATGGACGTCACACAGTCGCGCTGTCAACCCTGTAAGTACAGAGTTTCTATGCCGTCAGTGTAGAAGACAAAGCAGGATAAGCCTTTAGTCTTCCCACTGACAGCACAAATTCTCCAGTGAGCTCTAGCTACCCTACTCACCGCTGGGAACACAAAACGAAGTTATTATAGCCACGGTATTCTGTAGGGTGGTGGTACTTCCCCAGTCGGACTGCTCAATTGGGCGGAAATACCGCCGTGTCCTACCTCCTTCCGCCTTCCTTCAAAAGGAATAAAATAGAACCCTTATAGGACCACTTCGTAGTTCGTCTGTCTGTCTATCTGTTAAGACTTTTTTCTCAAGAATGCGTGGCGGTATTAAATTAAAACTCGTACCAAATACACATGTCTGCAACACCTTGAAGCTATGAAAAATTCATACTTCTACGCCAATGTAATCACAAAATGCAGACGTTTTAGAATATAGCATTCCAATCCGTGGTCGCCTTTTCAGCGGCCGTCAATTCATCATGAACTACATGGAGATGTATTTTCCTGATTGCATTCGAGGCGTCTATCAATTCAACGGCCGTCAATTTCTTAAATGATCTGCTAAGAAAACAATTTATATCGTCAAGGTTCTTAAGTTCTTTTACGAATAAGTTATTTCTTATCATAGACCACCAAAGTAAATTATGTATGTGATATTGCACTATCGCCTAAGACCAGAATTAGCATACAATTACTAATAATAGTAGATACAGTAGGTATTCGCTAACAATGCAACAGCTAACAAGCGGCCGGTTAACCAGTATGTCCGCTGAGCATAAAACGATTGGAACTATGCATAATATCCGAGCAAATTGTGCATAACTAGTCAGTGACTTATGACGAACTCCAGCGTGAACAATAATAACATTTATACAGCAACGCACCGCGCTCTAGCCTCCGTAATTAGTCAGCTAGATATAATTAAAAATTATCGCATCTTTTATTAAGAGCTTGGGCATACGGCGTGGCGAGCCAGCGGAGCGAGTAGCTTTGTCTTGCTTTCTTGCACCGTGGCTTTTCCATTCACTATCAACTGTAAATCTTGCCACCATACTGTTAAATTTATCTAAAACCATCTTTCCACGTTGCTGTAATGATATAAAAACAAACCATAACAAAACTACATCAAGGTATAAATTATATCTATCTTAGAGGCTTTAAACTTGAAGTCATGAAGGTAGTCTACGCAATAATATGGATCTCACACTTGATCTCATCCAGTAATCGACCAATATATGCGAGTACCTACTCCATTTGGTTAAGTGCTTAACTAAAGTTAAACAATGTTGATGTGTCTTTTTAAAATGTTTTATTTAAAAACTCAGTCTATTAATATTTTTCTGTGTAGAAACACATTTTAAAGATTAAATACCGAAATTGAACCACTAGTTAGTCCGTTAGTTACCCTAGTTTATTTGTTTAATAATGTGTTTTCGCCTTTAGTTAAATACCTAACCGAATAGAGTATAAAGACACCTATTGTGTTGTAACATACGTCCAAGAGCGGATGCAGAAGCTAATTGGACTCATCTTTCACGAATTTTATAGAATTAATGTTATCCAAAGTTTCATAAAATTTACAAATCTAAATTTTCACGTTCCATGATAAAAATTAAGTTAACGGGAATTTATTTAATTTTGCAGTTACTCTCATTAACCTACCTATGTTATCTGAAGATTTGGTCTATATACCTAATGTCCACTTCATAAAGCTTAGTTAAACAGTATTGTACTTAATGGAAGGATATAGCGACACTTTTAAATCCAAGTTTCTCCTTCAGGGGGATATGAAGGCACACCAAAGTTCTCTAATTTGAGACGTTTAAGCATGGTTTAAATAAGTACCTACCTATTTAATGACCTAATCAAATTATTTTAGAGTCCGCACTTTGATCAGTTCGCATGTTTTATTTATTTATTTTAGCTTCATTCTCATATAAGTACACAGGTGGACTAAATTCTCTACCAATCAACCTTATAGGAGGTGCAGAGAATAACATTCTTGTGGAATAGGTACTTATGTGTGAATAGGGTTGTACCTATCTACTGTATAGGTATATTTTAGGAGTAGGTACACTGCCTACACTGCTCTACTACCAGACTTAATTCCCGATTCTTCGCGAACAGATTGAGAAGTCCCACCGTCTTACAGAAAACCGCGGTCATATGACCTCGTGTTGTGTAGCCAGAGCTTACTGGAGAGTTTTTGTGATGTCAGTGGGAAAAGGCTTGTCATTCTTTGTCTTCTGTACTGACGGCACAGAAACTCTCTGTTCTTACAGGGTCAACAGCGCGAGTCCCTCGTGTTGTACACGCCTATAGATCAGAAAGAGTATTTTCACTTTCCTTCAGGTGGGCTGTGTGCTTGACTGCCACCTATGTTGTTTAAAAAAAATATTATCATAAAAATAATGAAATTTAAAGTATTATAAACTCTGTGAACAGTGGCCAGCAACACGATTTCATGGACCTAGTAATGGCAGCCATTAGATGCGTAGCGACATGGAAAATGGCGGCCAACGACCTAACCTAACCGACGAAATTTGTCATACTAAAATGCAATTCATATTTTGAACGAGTTGGGTTTTCAGCGGATGTTCGGGAAATAAACGGTCAATTAAGGTCAGTGACATCCTGAGATCCATTATATATGAAGCTTGCTGACTTACTTGATTATCGTAGGTAGGTACAGTCAGCATCAGGCCGACCTTGACGAACAAAGTAGGTACTAAAAATGAATTTAATTCCTTGATTTTTCGCCCCTTCTGCTGACTGATTGTTCTGATATTTGATAGGACACCTTTATTTCGGACAATAATACTATTCAATTCAATAAAACAATTTGAGTTGCTCTTAATACTTTGGTAAGTATTTAGACCATTGTGAAAATTGTTGTACCTACTTATGACAAACTTGAACATGATGGCGCTCTAAAAAGTAAAAAAGCCCATTGTTGTCCATTGTATACCTATTCGTTTTGCTCTCCACCGGTACTATGGCAAATGCATTTTAACAGCTCTTTAATAGTGTCAAAATTCCTGGTTAGCAATCGTTTCTGAAAGTATATTCCAGAATTTCCACCTACTAGGTACTCAATCGCGTATATTTGCTACATTTCTTCCAATAATTTCATAATACACGTTACATTCATAGATTATTTTTTATCCAGTAACTGTTGAAAAAGAAAGAGGGGCATCAGAAGGTTTCTTCATGGTCGGCAGCGCGAGTGTGACACCCCTGGTGTTGCATACGTCCATACGCCACGATAACCGCTTCCCATCACGTGAGACGTGTGCTTGTCTGCCAACTAAGTGGTATAAAAAAATTAAAAAAAAAGTTCAGGACTTACTTTAAAATAAATAAGTTTATAACTATAACCCGACTACTGGAAAATCACGCTTTAAAAAGTAGGTATTAAACAAGGAAATATCAAGGATAGTGGGCGTATGCTACTTTTTCCTAGAATGTATTGTTTTGTTAGACTAAGTGTCATACGATACGACCACGGCTATCCTTGATATTTTCTTGAAATAATGCTCGAGAAGGAGGCGAGGGATCGGGGCCGGAGGAAACTTAGGTCTCTTCCGTCCCGCATAGCCCGCAATGCGCGTAGGCGACACTTGCATCGTAGGTCATTAAATGACCTCCGTCCTCCATGAGTGCAGGCCTAGAGGTGACAGGTGGAACCGCCTGTCAGTCTAGCAGAAGCAGGCCGACACGGAGGCGTGATTAGTGCCCCTTGGATTTTTCTGGGGAAAGATAGGGACGCCGTAATCCCACACCAGACGGGGCCTTCTATAGCCCTGGGTCAGTCGGGGTGAGCGAGGGATATCCCAGAGGCTACCTCACCTTCGGCAACAGATGGCCCAAGATGGCCGTGCAGTTCTAGTCGGTTCGAGCCCGACATAATCACTCCGCTGGCCTGATGCGGGTATCCGAGTGGATTTACGCACGTTAAAAAAAAAGGTCCTCGTGGCGACCATAGGGGAGGGAGTCCTCTCCCTCAGCGTATTGGTCAGAGCGAGCAAGTAATACTCAAGAAGGAGGCGGGAGAGCGGGTCCTGAGGAGATTCAGATCTCATCCATCCCGCGAAGCTTGCAATGTGTGGAGGCGAATCGGGCATTGGAGGTCGTACATACAACCTTCATCCTCCATGAGCTCGAGCCTGTGTAAAAGGATTAAAAAACGTGACCCCTCAACTTTTAGGCAGCGAGCATGCCTCGGAGATTTCTCGGACACCCGGGGGCTACGTGAGAATACCCTTGTGTTGTTGTTGATAGCCCTGGGTTATCTGGAGTTTCGATTGAGGTCTCGGCCAGTCTGGTGTGATTACAGACACTTTTAAGGTCTTAAGGAGGTGTCCTCAAGAGTAGGCTGTACGATCGAGGGTTCGAATCCTGGCCATTACACTATCAACGCGAACCCACTCCTAGCACAATTAGTTTACTTGGAGGGGTTAGAGAGAATATGAGTACTGCGCAGGCGGAGGTAAAATAGGTGACAGGTGTCCTCACGTGAAACTCTCACGCTGGCACTCAGTGACCAACCCGCCCGTTGCCTGTTATCCACTGTGCCTTCGGCTAGTCAGAGAGACACTCGGAAAGAGGTAGGACACGGCGGTATTTCCGCCCGATTGAGCAGTCCGACTGGGGTAGTACCTCCGCCCTACAGAATACC
Organism: Eilema griseolum; assembly: GCA_963662185.1. Taxonomy (NCBI): domain Eukaryota; kingdom Metazoa; phylum Arthropoda; class Insecta; order Lepidoptera; family Erebidae; genus Eilema; species Eilema griseolum. Next base: position 23,941,746 of record OY759233.1, on the reverse strand, counting down.
GCGACTATAATAACTTCGTGTTGTGTTCCCAGCGGTGAGTAGGGTAGCCAGAGCTCACTGGAGAATTTGTGCTGTCAGTGGGAAGACTAAAGGCTTGTCCTGCTTTGTCTTCTACTGACGGCACAGAAACTCTGTACTTACAGGGTTGGCAGCGCGACTGTGACTCCTCTGGTGTTACAGACGTCCATAGGTCACGGTAACCACTTTCCATCAGGTGGGCCGTGTGCTTGTCTGCCAACTAAGTGGTATAAAAAAAAGCCTCCGAGCTGCCTTCTACACTCATCGCAGTCGGTGTTTGCCGTGGACAGCAGCGTCTCCCTGGGTTGAGAATACTGCCGCCGTCACCGTTATCCAAGGTGCACTGCATGGAGCTTCGGAACCACGCACAATTCTCGATCCCTTAAAATTAGTTATTTGCTTAGCTATTTTGGAAATAAATAGCCTATTACACCTATTACATTGGGACCTAAACATTAACTGGCGAAATGTGAGTGCTAGCACCTCTACCTAACCCTTCGGGGATATAGGAATGAGTTAATTAAAGAATAGCCTATTTATTCACACGTTTAAAGTCATGTTGAGAGAATGAATGAAAGAAGACTAACAAAACAGGTGTATGAGGCGAGTATGGATGGTAACGTCGGAAGGGGAAGACCTAGGCGCACATACCTGGACCAAATCGGGGAAGTTTTAGAAAAGGGGCAGGTCAGGAGTACTCTAAACCGACGAGCATGCATGAAGAATGTAATGAGAGTGAATGAAGCGAGAGTAGTATGTCAGGATCGTAGCAAATGGAGATCCGTGATATCTGCCTACCCCTATGGGAGACAGGCGTGATTTTATGTATGTATGTATGTATGTATGTTTAAAGTGAGCAACTGAACTAAGTAGTCGCTAACCGGCGCACTGACCCTACTATACTTCCATTATAAACTATTGTCATTAATGGCTGCTCAATTTCAAAACGACGCCAACTTTACCCAAACCTCTGTACCAAGAAGTGCCTGATAATTTAAAAAAGCAATACAACAGCGCGCGTATTATTCTAAACTTGCAGGCCCACCTTCAGACACATCGATTTATTCTTCCTATGTAACAGAACATGTTTTTGCAGGAGGTAGGACACAAAGGTATTTTCGTCAGTCTGACTGGGGAAGTAGAAGTGAGCCCTAGAGCGACGGCCATAATAAACTCGTGATGTTTTACCGGAGACGATTAGGCACCAGAACATACTAGTGAGTTTTTGTGTTGTCAGTGGGAAGACCAAAGGCTTATCCTGCTTTCTTATACGCTGACGGCACAGAAACACTGCGCTTACAGGGTCAGCAGCGCGATTGTGACTCCTCCAGTGTGAGCACACGTCCATAGGCCACGGTAACCACTTTCCATCAGGTGGGCCGTGTGCTTGTCTGCCACTTAAGTGGTATAAAAAAACATCATGACAACCCTCAACAATAATACAATATTTTTTTTACAAAAATATTTTATTGAACCGATTCAACAATGAACTATTCACAAACTTACAAGGTGCAACATAAGACAGTTATAACTTATTTGAAATCTATTTACAGTAAAATTTTATGAGAAGCGATGACATTTGGACCCAGCTTATTTCGATGACAAACTGTACTAACTCAGTAGGTATTGATCTACGGTTTCAATGATACAAATAAAGAATATAAACACGGTAACTTCCGAAATGAGTATTATTTTTAAAGATATAAAGATGTTACTTGGGAAGATTTGAAGAGATATTTATGTGGAGTTTTCAATGCCTTTTTGTGCACGGGGAGCAGTTGAAATTTTGAATAAGTAAGAGTTGACTATACCTTAACTACCCAATTAAGAAACCACTTCCCATCAGGTGGGTCGTGTGCTTGTCTGCCACCTAGGTGTTATTAAAAAACCGACTAACTCCAAAAAATAATAATAGTAAAATCTCAAGCTTTTTCAATGTTCTTAAAAATACGGTTGTTTATTTAATTGGTTATTAAGTGCAAAGGGTACTTACTAATACTGATTTTTTTTATTCCTAGCATAGAAAATAATATTATTTCACAATGACGGATGAGTATACGTTTTCAACTATAAATTCACATATTATAGATAATATAAATATATAGAGCACGCACGCATAAAACAGGATCACAACTATTTAAGATGAGACTACAAACGTGAATAATACAGAAAAGGCATAAGGCGTAATCAACGCGAAATTTCGAAGCGCCAATTTTTGTTTAGGTACTTAAGACTTTATGCCATATCTGTGCAATTCACGTGTCTGAAACCAACCCTATTAAAAATCTAACATCTACAAGCTACAGCGAATTTTAAAAACATGAGACAATTATGTGAATTATTATATATTTATTATTGTGTTTACCAGTAATGTCAGGAGCGTTAGCTTCCCCCTTCAGAGCCCATATTTTGATGTGCAAAAGTAACTTTGTAACACTATATATTTATATGGAATTACAAAATTATTTCTGTAGCTGGTGTCCGTTCAATTATTGATCTGTTGTTAGAGTTAACGGTAGGCTTGCAGAACCACACTTGAAGTCCTATTCCTGGACCATAACAGCCCATGAACGAATACATCAATTTGATGACTAATACATATGCAGCCTAAAGTAGTTCCAATCTAAGATATACCTTTTGTGAGTTGTCATACTTTGGATTAAATAAACGTCAGGTACCTCCTACTAAGTTTGAAATAAAGTGAAATGAATTCTAAAGTCACTGAATTAGTAATAAAATCCTTTGCCATGCCATCCTGGCAGTGGGCGCCGGCCCTTAGCCTCATTTCTACCACGGTTTAGTCGAAATGGTCATGACCAAATCACAAAATAAGACAAATAACAAGTGTACATAGAGACAACTTTTGTACAGATTTTACAATTGTTATGAGATTTTTGGTTGATCAAACCCTAAATAAACATTTGAATTTGAATAGAACTGAACCCCGACTCTACTAAAGCAAAACCACTGACATTGCAAAAAATGGTTAAATTTTAGACTTTATTTCTATACACTTAAAGTCCATCCAATAAAATGAAAAGAGTTCGTTACATTTTTTTTTAATCTCTCTGCGAAAAGTGTTTTATGTTTAGACTTTAGCCGCAATGGTTCCTAAAATTAAATGGTTTTTTTAGCAGTGTTTGTGGTCTGGCAGTGGTTTTACTTAAGCAGAACCGAGGCCCAGAATTATTATAATTATTTGCTTGGTGTGAAAACAAGACTTGAAATTTCAGGTTTCATAATTCCTACGATAGGTTTGTTTCAAAGCCTTGCGAGTACGCTTGTATAAAGTTTATATGGTTTGAAAAATGTAAAACATCAAAAGATATTTCTTATATTGGGCGAACTTTACTGTATATGAAATCAATGGACAGTGATGGGCCTGTAATGGGCACACCACATGTAAAAACTTCACAATTTTATCTACACAGGCCAGTTTGTACATGGAACACAGTGCATGTAGTTGGTAAAACTGGTAGAGTTACAGACGATGTTCCGTGTATAAACCGGCCTTCTTAAACTGTGGTGAAGCTTTTTCGTGTGGTAGGCCTATAACTATGCTACTAGAGCTTATCAAGAACATATAGCGAAAATATATACTACTAATTAACTTTATCAGATTTTGAGGGTTGGGAAAAATCGTTCATCTAATAAGTGAGTTTAATAATAGAGTAAGCTTATTGGTATACTAAAAGTGAAAACACATTTTATTCATGAAACCATTTAAAATATATACAGACATATTTGGAATGACAAACACTACAATATGACAAATACATTGCAGAGTATATATACAATAATATGTAACAAAGTACATAACATGTAATAACATTGTTATACATGTTGTTATTATATAACAAAAAATACAATCAAAATGATAGCTTACGTCTAAATAACAAATGTACAGAGAATTTTGATCACAGACCGATTTTAATAATATTTTTGAAATACGACACGATTTATTTTTGAATTTAAAACATAATTAGCTTATATGCTACAACACCGTTTGCAAAAAAAATACTAAATAACAATTAACAATAACCGGTCATATCCATGAAAAATACAAAACAATAATATGCTTAATATGTTGAATTTAAATTCAAAACAAATCTAAATACAAATATGATTACTTTGTGATCTCATTTCATATCATAACTATATATAGTGTATAAAAACCGGAATAAGTTAGAACATGATTCATACTTTGCAAGTAATCGATGATGGGATTGTTTGATCTCGAACATTACCAGCTTATTTTCCATATTCTAAACACCTCAACAAAGTCTAGGGAACAAGATGACCCCAATTTTTTTTTTCGTGTAAATCTTGTTTTGCAAATAACTGGCAGCAAATAAATAAAAATAGAATAAAGTAGATTACAGAGTTGTTCGAAATTTAAAAATAAATTTAAATAAGTGATGATTTTCGAATATGGAGGTAAAACTTTTAAAAGTGTTTGATTGTGCAGTTTCTCTGATGCAAAATAAAAATTATTTTCTTTGATTGTAAATAACGTTTATTATCAATAATACGTCTTTTACGTATGGTTTGTGCATTTTTGTGACTGTAGTCATCATGTCACGTCGTCATTTAAGTCGCGAAGAGATGTTAAGGGCTGTTGGTATGCTGCAAGCTGGACGAACTCAACGCGACGTAGCGGATGCTGTCAACACCCAACCAAGCGTAATTCGCAGATTATGGGCACGCTACAGGTCTACAGGGGATGTTGCCGAACGTCACAGGGGACGAAATAGGGTTACTACCCCGCGACAAGATCGTTTCTTGCAAAATTCCGCAAGGCGGCAACCCACGATTACTGCTCGTCAGTTGGTCGCAGGCCTCCAGTCTCAGCATCAAGTGGTTATTAGCGATCAAACTGTCAGGAGAAGACTACACGAAGCCAATCTTCATGCTCGCAAACCGCTTAGGGTTCCAGCTCTTCGACGTGGAAATCGAGGTCGTCGCTTATTGTGGGCTAACGCATATTTACAGTAGGCAGACCATCAATGGGCACGGGTTCTGTTTTCCGACGAATCTCGCTTCGGTTTTCATACGGATTCAAGAAGAGTGCGTATATGGCGAGTTCCTGGACGTCGGAGGCGTCTCCAGAATCTGCAAGAAGTTCATCCTTACCAAGGTGGAACAATCATGGTATGGGCTGGAATTCGCCTTGGTGGAAGGACCGACCTCGTTTGGATACGGGGCAATTTGAATGCAAACCAATACATTCAGGAGGTTATACACCCCATGGTAATCCCTCATCGACAGCAGTTCGGTCAAGATTTTATGTTCATGCAAGATAATGCACGGTCACACGCCGCGAGGGTAGTGGTCAATGCGTTAAGCGAGCACAATATTACGATGTTGGAATGGCCTGCTCAGTCTGCCGACCTCAATCCCATAGAGCATGCCTGGGATTTGCTTGGGAGAAGAGCTTTCAGTGATTCTTTGGAAAATCTGAACACTGAAGAACAACTTTTTTTACACCTTCGCAGTGTATGGAGCCATATTCCACAGATGATGATTGACAATCTCATACTAAGTATGCCACGCCGTTGTCGAGCTGTTGCTAATGCTTTAGGAGGTCCTACAGATTATTAAAAACGTTTAAAGTACAGTTAATTACTGGATTTCTTACTACCTCGTTATTATTGTGCCTAATCATAGAAGGTTGTAATACTCAAAATTGGCATTGTTCAATTCCTTCTTAAAAAAAAAAAATTTTGATATGAGAATGTTTTTATTAAAATTAAAATTAAAAGCGGTGTAAAAATACCCTTCTATTGATATAAAACACTCACTATTACAAGAAAGGGTTTTTAAATAAAAACTAGAAATGTCCTTGTTCCCTAGACTTTGTTGATGTGTGTATTTATTATTATTGTTTTAGTAAAATAATGAGTTAGTAAAGTAGATATTATATGTGGCGTGGTTCCCGGCAGAGTAGAATATGGATCACCCCATCTCTTCCAATGCAGTGTCGTACAAGATGACTGAGGAATAGGGCTGTTTAACATCAGACAGATATATACATATATACAGCACAGACTCCGCCTCAGATGCATGGCTCGAGTTAACAATAGTGCCCGGAATACGGCAATAGCCTCGTCCCCGATTACATGGGACAAAAAACAATGATTAGTGATATGTGGGTGTTAATTCACCTCTGCCTAACCCTCCGGAGATAAAGGCGTGATTATATGTATGTATGTGTATGTATGTATGTATGTATGTATGTATGTATAGGATTACAGGTTACGGGTTCACATTCATATCCTCACAAACAAATGTTGCACTAATAAATAATATATTTACACTATAAAGTTCACTATTCACACAAATATATACACATAGGCGGTTAATAACATAAAGCCCTATAAATAATATAAAATACCAATCCCCTAAAATTAAATTAATTAAGAATTAATTATTACCTTATATGCTAAAATTAAATATAATCTCGTAAGTATAATCATTATTACATCTGGACACTTACATTTAAAACAACCTTATTTTCTTTTAAGTATCAAAATATTGTTAATTTCTTTTATATCAGACCTACCATATTGTTTAGAATTTATATATTACAGTATAAAATAGAAAAATGAACGAATGTGAATGTACGTACAGTCGACAAAAGAGATACGGTTGCACCTTCACATACAAATTTATATGAGAAAGTGCGACCGCATCTTCTATGTCGTATGTACACACAACAAAAGAGATAAGTAACCAGACACACACGCTAAGAAACTACACGAAATACCGCTTAAAGACGTGTAAATATACACGGTTTAAATATACACAGAAAATCAGATATGATTTTAAAAAGTGGTTGACAATGAATTCCGAGGATGTAATAGGGTTGGGGCCAGCTTACAACCACCACCTTCACTGTAAGATCAGCTTAACCCTGCAAATGCCTATGGGAAATTTCATGTAGTTTTTTAATCTAGATGCATGGTTAGATTTGGAACACTTTTGTTCTGTGTATGTGTACAACTTTTTTCGATATCTGTCTTTTTCTTAACCAGTTTTCCAGTCTGCTTTCCATTTAGGCAACACAACACAAGTATTTTTAACTATTTAATATAAATAGTTACAAAAGTCTAGCTAGGAAATGCTTTATGCTAATAGAAATAAATAATTATTTTATTTCTCTCTTTGAATAACCTTGGGTTTTTTTTAGTTATTCAAATCTAAAAATATGTCTTGGAACCAACAAGTTAGTTCTATGACATCAGGTCTATGTAGTATATTGTACAATACAGTAACTTGATATTGTACAATAAACATTTAATAACATGGGGCCCATAACCTCCAATAGCAGCATTATAAAGAGACAAGACTATACAATCTGTATTATGTCATCAACACTATCTGACATATATCTATGACATATATATCTGACAATGACAACTGAACAAATTTTGTTTGTTCAGTTGTCATTGTCATTGGAATAGATATCTATAGAGGTAATGCTAGAGTATTTACCCGACTACTGATGATGGTCCTTCTCTGATTAAATGTTAGACTATAGTCTCCGCTGATCTAGTGGATACTTGTCTAACCATTGAGAACATTATGGGAACCTCTCCGGTATACACTTGGATTTTCTTTTGGCGTTGAAGCAAATCGGCTATCACTGTTTTTAATTCAGCACTTACACCGATTTAAGAGGTAAGAGATTGCCTTATGCGTACCGGTATTTCGGTTACCTGTCGCGTTCTAGTGCTTCAATATAAGAATGCCTGACATACCGGACGCCAGCATTTCGGCAGTTGTGGCACTCAAATTTCGACAATATATGGAATAACTTATTTTGATATGGTGAAACTGTTGCATACTCAAAGATACTGATATACAATATTACTATTTATATTTGAACTTCATAAAACTGGTCACTGTTCTTTTATTGGATTATTCAGCACCACACAGCCTTGCAATCCAGGGACAATGTCTTTTACCCTATCTGAAAAACATAAGCATCACAAAAGCAGCTGAAGCGACGTATTTAATCGTCGCTGTCCTCTTCCTAGCTGTCAATGTGCTCAGGTTCCATCTTAGGACTAGGCCTCATGCCTTTATCTTCATTGTCACCCTCCGGGTGAACAGTCTCGATGGTAAGCATCATTTTATCGTCGCAGCTGTCGTCACCAGAGTCTGAGTACATTGATTGGGTTGATGTTGCTACCTCCTGTAAGGATACAATCTGAAAATAATTATTTTTTCTAACATCTTATATGAGTGATGTTTTAATTCTACAAACATTGTTAACTAACATACGCATGTAGAATTAAAACAGGAAGACATTGGTGTTTGTCAATTAATTATTTTTGAACTGAATGTAACCGCGGTAGCCTAATGGTATGGGTAATGAACTGCTGAGATGAGGTCCCAGGTTTTACCATGGCACACACCAATGACTTTTCGATGCTCTTCGAAGTTGTGTGTATTTATCGCAGGTTAATAAGTGCCCGGTTAATGGCAATAGGCTCGCCACCTATTACATTGGGACCTAAACAAACTGGCGAAATGTGGGTGCTAGCACCTATGCCTACCCCTTCGGGGATATAGGCGTGAGTTTATGTTATGTTATGAACTGAATGTCAACCAATAGAACCTTAAATCAATCCTCCTTTTTTGAAGTCGATAAACAGGAACCTACTACGTGCAATAGAACACTAAGAAATGACGTCACTTACCGTGATTCTATTCTTGGTATGTATGCGCACATGTTTAGCGAGATGGTCTGAGCGCATAAATCGCTTCCTGCACTCAGGACACTCGAATCGCTTCTCACCAGTGTGCGTGCGGCGATGCCGTTGTAGCTCATCTGATCGAGTGAACCTGGTGAAATGAGAATATTAAAAAAACATTAATATTAAAGCCATATAGGCCACAAATAGTCATAACTACTTTCCTGCGGCGTAGAAAGAAACGACAACCCGCCATCTGTTTCTGTCCTTACATACTTTTCGAGCTTCAGCTCTACTAATGTCTTAAACGCCATTTACAAGCTAAAAATGGCAGATAGACTACAATTTTTTCAATTCGTCATCAATTTGATCAGTGTATGTTCTGCAAGGTTAACCTGATCTGCATCCTTCCATATTTTATTTTTTATTGGCATTTCACTATTGGAAATATGTAAAGCAGCGAGGATATTGTTATAGGTTATAGTACATTATTCCGTCAAGTGCAGACCCCGCAAATCGGAGCGTCACACATTTTTCGAGTCTATCATATATTCAAAGGCAATAGGTTAGGTACAACACCTGAACTATTGCATACAGAGACTCAGAAAATGTGAGAGACACAAAAACGGGAATTAAAAAAAAAAACAAATATTTTCATTCTCTAACATTGCTCTAGAAATATTGTTAGCATGAACAGTGTCCTTGTAAATATAAGAATGTTTACCTCTTTCCACAGAACAGCCAGTTACACAGAAATGGTCTTTCACCCGAGTGCCATCTCAGATGTGCTCGGAGATGAGAGGTCTTGCCGTACACCTTGTTGCAGCCTGCGATATGACAAAGATGCTGCTTCTTACGATCCATCAACCTACTGGAGCAATAATATATTATAATATATGTGTGTACAAAAAAAAACTTCTTTACAATTTGCCATATTGAAAACACTAAGTTTTCTCACTATAAATCCATCAAAGATTAAAGAAATCTTAAGTTTGCTTCCACTAATGTAGATAATATAACATAATGCCTTCCTAAGAAACGGGAAACTCACTTTTCTCCTTGATCACAGTTCGGACAGGTACAAGCGACCCTCTTCATGAGTCTCTTGCCATTTGGACTTGTTGATCCAAGCTTAGCCGCCTCGCACTCCTGCGGCACCGGTGTAGTAGATGGGGAGTTGTTGCCATTTGATGTGCTTACACTCACAACTTGCCATTTTCCAGGCTCGTTGGGGTCTTGCTGGATTTGCTGGCCTGTAGGTTTAAGATATATTATGGTAAACACATAATCCATGTGATATGCTGTAAATATGAAACCAACAGAATTGTCTTTTGGCATTTCTTTTTCATCATAGAATAATAATTTATTGTCTTAAAATATAATTGATTACCCTTTTACAAACTTAGTTTTTGACAGTAGCAATCTAAATTAAAAGAAAATTTAGATCTCAGATTTCTCTATAACTTAGTACCATGCAAAGACATTAGCCGAGGATCAAGATGTTGTTAAAAACAACCACAGTGGTTCAAGTTGTGTTCAAATGTGGCTTCAATGACTACAGTGCCTACCATATACCCCTATTTCAGAAATGACACAATCATGTGCACTTGGCTTATCATTATTCAAGTAAGTACACAAGTAAAAGTATTTATGAACGTTACGTACGCACAATATCTAGCACTAGCACCGCGCCGCGGTTTTACCCGCGTAAATCCTGATCCCATGGGAATATCCGGATAAAAAGTAGCCTATGTTACTCACGAACAATGTAGCTTTCTAATGAAAAAGAATTATTAAAATCGGTCCAGTACTTTTTGAGTTTATTCGTTACATACAAAAATACAAATCTTTCCTCTTTATTATATTATTAGTATAGATTACATAAGTGTAAGTGTAAACTGTTGAGGAAAATTATAACAGAACTGTTTAATCAAGCAATCAATCAATTAAGCTATCACAGTGCACAGAGAACTGTTTAAATCTAAACAAAATATGAGTTCAATAATGTTTACTTGGACCCTCAGTTATTAGACAAACAGAAGTACTTTTCATAAAGATTTAAAAAACCATTGCTATTCTCTTTTTTTGTATGTTGATAGTAAGTTGCAAATAATAGAGAATGTTAAATTAATGTTCAGCGACTACAACTCTGGTCATACACAGAATGAGTTTAAAGAGAATCTGTTTGCTTGCTTTTTCTAATCAAGGGTAAGTAATGAACCACAATAGGTATAATCCCATGAAAGTAGTGTAAATGCCTGTAATATTAGCAAAATCATCCTGAAGTAATAAATAAAAGGTGTACATATACATATTAAAAGGTGTACATATACATATTTATATGCTGCATTACATTTTAGTCATTGCACCAAAGCACAGTTAGAAACTAGTTTGTACAGATAGAAAACCAAGCTAGATTTAGCTTCAAGGCCACATCTTCACTTAGGCGACACAATTAGTAAATACAGCAATATGTATTTATAATTCTTTAAATCCAAGAAATTAAGTTCGTACACTCGCAAACGAAATATCTTCATGGTTGAGACACACCTATACAAAAAGTTCACGCAATTACGAGACTTAGTGTGTAAACACCCAAATTAACTTACAAATTATTTTGAAAAACTAGCTTCAATACCTCAAAATACTGACTTCAAATGTATGTTAATTATACATCCATACATTTGCATTAACAGATAACTGTAAAAACTATTTCAATTTTTAACCAATAAATAATCACAAATAACTAGCAATTTTTAGGTTATGTTTCAAAATTTAACACGACTGCCTATATAAACAATTCACTGAGTGCTATGAACACTAAATAATATAATAAATAACATAAATGCAGTTTTTATGTACCTTCAGTTTTAATTCCTACGGAAACAAACTGAACCTCTTCTGACATGATTGTGACAAGTTTCACAAGTTGACAACAATGAACTTGAGCAAGGCAAGCTAAACGCCAAACGCCAAACTATAGATTATTATGGCTTTTTTTTAGATTTTTTGTTTATGGATATGGACAAACAGGGTTGCAAGCAGGCAGGGGACACTTACCAACATTGACTCGAGGCTTGGCGTCCCAAAAATTTTAACCAATCAGAGAACAGTTATATTTTTCTCTGATTGGTTACGGTGTTTGTGTCATATTGTATTGCTTACAGACGCTATATTAGCATAGGTATTTGTTTTGTATTTTCATGTTGGTGAAAATATTCTTAAAATTGATGATTTCTGCCGTAAATATCCATTTCTTACATTGAGTCTAGTTCTTACTTGTTGTTTATTTGTATAGTCAATATTTCAGTTTATTATTAACTGAAATATTGACTCTATTTTGTTTTGTTGTATTTCGTTTTGTGCGAGTTTGACCTACGTGTACCTAGCTATATCAGATCTGATGAGTTTGTATTGCAAACCGATTATTACATTATTATATCATCAGCTAATTGTGAACAATGTATATTAGCCATCACTTTACCATCACCGATCATGTTTAAGAGCAAATAAATAATAGTTTGAACATTAAACTCCTTGTAACCATATTTTTTATTCTTAGAAATGAATAATTTACATTGAAAATATAATTTATATGCTCTGAAAATTGTCGGGCATAGTATTAATATAGATATTGTTGGGTGATGGTTAGGTTATGATATCATAAAAGTTGTCGCTACGCAAAACTCAATATACACTGTCCACAATAACTGATGATTTAATAATAATGTGTAATAATCGGTATATATACACATTAGTGTTTACTATTTTACGTCAAATAAAAAAATTATGAATATTGGTTCAGAAATTTTATTTCGCTTTCCTATATATAACTTTAAACAAATAATCAATTTTAATGGTGTGTGCCGATTTAATCGTTTTGGTTTAATCAGAATTAGTCGATTATTAAAGAACTATGGAATTATTTTTCTATATCATCTAGAGATGGCTAAAAAAGACGTATTGCTACTCGTTTGCACCGTTTCAACGCCGGCTCGCCGATACCGGCAACCTTATGTTAGCACCCTTGCCTTGGTATAATATAAATACAATAATTTGTGATTTTTTTTATCTGAAGTAACATTACTATAACGAAAGCTATTATTAAAAATTACCGATACTGCCGTATCCGTTCAAATGTATCACCTAAAGTAGGGACAAGATAATAGGTCACTTTTGACATTTCATCAAAATTCAACAACGTAACCTTGTAACGGCGGGCATAAAATAAGAACTGCACAATTGCTTAACTTTTTTCAATTACGTTTACATATTTATTGAAATAATGACCGATACGAGTAATTTTACGATTTGCTTTCACTAATAAACCATTCTAAACATAATAAACAATTTCTGATCTAAAGAACTGAACGTCGTTACAATGTTGCGTCAGTCAACCCTTTTTCTTTTTAAACACTAGGGATGTTACTCTAAAAATCGAAAGCTGATAGGATTGTAAGTTGAATCGAATGCAATGATTACTTGTGAAGAAAAATCACCATAAATTTATAACCACGTTGTGATTATAATAAAACCTAATTATACATATTTATTATTCTTTTAACTAACTATAAAAATACAAAAAAATAACTAAATAGAAAGGTCATTGATGTTGGGTGCAATTTAGGTGGATGTTGCTGGCAACACTAGTGCCTGTCGATGACGCATGTCATGTCGCCATAACATGATGATGACGCAGTCTTTTGTTGTTGTGCGAAGTGACTGTGCGTTTTTGGTGTGCTCTCTGTTATTTTCTTCTGATCCGGCTTTTTCATTGAACTGATCTTACTGACTACGTTTACCTGGCTATAAATTGGACTCCGATTGCTTAACGATTATTAAACAAGAAAAACATTACAGTCTTACTATGTCGAAACGGGGGAAAACTCTAAACAGTCAATCTCGCGAACTAGTGCTGAAATTGTACAATTATTTTGGACGTGAATCAGTTAACGATGGGCCTCTTTTACCATTGAAACCACCGAGAGAACGCGTTGCCGAAGCATTGGGAATAGGGAAGAAGACAATAACTCAAATTCTGAAAGAGAAATACGGACCATCAGGCTCAGAAGATAATACTTTACGTACACCGAAAAAACGAAAGAGGGACAAGAAAATTGTTGACGTTGATAATTTTGATGCTGCTGCAATTCGCAACCACATTTATGGATATTACTCGAGAAAAGAATATCCTACACGGGAAAAGCTATTGAGTTCGTTAAAAGGCGCAGGCTTATTTTTTGGAGGCAAATCGTCTCTATCAGAGGTTTTGAAATCGATTGGCTTTAGATTTAAAAAATCCGACAAGCGGAAAATCCTGCTAGAACGCTACGATATTATTTTGAAGAGAATAACATTCTTACGTCAGGTAAATAAAATTACGGATTGGGACAATGTCGTGTTTATTGACGAAACATGGTTGAATGCGAACCATACGGTTGCGCGGACATGGACCGATGATACAGCGGCCTCCACCTCAAAAGTTCCATCGGGAAAAGGAGCCCGACTTAATATATGTCACGCGGGATCAGCTTCTCAAGGTTTTATTCCAGACTGCCTCCTCGCATTCGCCTCTAAAACTACAACAGATTACCATGAGGAAATGAACTTTGATGTTTTTAAAAAGTGGTTTGAGAAGCTGCTAGTCAGCTTAGAAAACCCATCGAAAATTTTAATGGACAATGCTCCGTATCATTCTGTACAAGTTGATAAACCACCAACTCAAGCAAATAAAAAGCAAGAAATTGTCTCGTGGCTGGTAAGAAATGGTGTGGAGGCAAGTCCAACTTTATTAAAAGTTGAGTTGTTAAATCTGGTAAAAGCAACTAAGCCGTCCAAGCTCCGCTATGTAATCGATGAACTAGCCCTAGAGCATGGACACGAAGTTATTCGATTGCCTCCCTACCATTGCCAGTATAACGCCATCGAGCTTATTTGGGCACAAATAAAGGGTCATGCAGCGCGGAACAATACTGAACCACCCTTCAGTACTGCTAAAATGATGACTCTGCTACAAACTGCATGTGCAGAAGTCACTACAGAAGACTGGCGAAAAGTCGTGGAGAAGACAAAGAAAATAATTTTACAAGATTTTGAACGAGATGTGAGAATAGACAATATTATTGAAAATGAATTAATAATATCTCTAAGTGCTGACAGCAGTGATGAAGATAGCAGTTCCGATAGTTCAAGTGAATAAAAGCAATTTTTTTGTTAAATTACGTAGGTACTTGTCTTATTTTGCTCCTTTAATTTATGAAAGAAAAAATAATAATGGGACAGGGATTCGCATGATCATTTTTAAAATTCACATATGTTTCAAGTCTGTTTCGATTCATTCGATTCATTCATTTAATCGATGTTTTTAAGCAGGTCACCTCACTATGAATATAAATAAATAATAAATAAATATTCCACGACATACTACACAATGCTATCTAGACCCATGGTAAGCATAGCTTAACTAGCTTGTGTTATGGCATCTAGAATGCGAATAAACATACTTAGATACTTTTTTTTTGTAAATACATACATATTATATATAGATACACCCAGACCAATGCAAATATACATATTCATGCATACAAATATTTGCACTGAGCGGGAATCGAACCCGCGCCCCCTGCATAGCAGTCGAATGCTCTACCGCTACGCCACAGAGGTCGTCATCTGTCATAAAACTGACATCTGTCAAAAGTGACCTATTATCTTGTCCCTACTTTAAATGTTAACGTAACTATATTTTTGCAACAGTTTATTGGTGGTTTATGCACCATTCAATCGGTTTTCGAAATATTTTACCTATTTTACCTTAAGGTAAAAGCACCAATGGCGTACACTTTAAGGACAAATTATATTTATTTATTTATTTAACTTCATGCACAGTAATTTTGTACAAAGGCGGACTTAATGCTAAAGGCATTATCTAACAGTCTACCTTAGGATGATGCAGAGATACATTGATGACACTACAAAGTTATACAGTATATTTTTAAAGAATGGTCGTAACATCTTTTTTTAACTATTACAGCAATATTTTAGACATTAACTTTTGTAAACTAACATATTATTGCTTTTAGGTCCTTACATATGAAATTAGCGTTTTTTCGTACTGACCACTTTGATCTGAAATATCTCCTCTTTGGTTAAGAATTCATTGAAATAAAACCACTTTTTTACGGATTCTATCGCAATTTATTTGGTATTATTTACATTTCGTTATGGCTACTTTTCAGGAGCCATGGCCGCCGGGTGGATAAGCAGTCGAAACGTCGGGCTAAAGTAGACAATACCAACGCGATAGAATTCGTTTAAAAGGGGTTTTATTTCAATATATTGGCGTATTTTTTATATGTGTAATGAATAAAATAAAATTGTATTCTATACTGCATTAAAAACTTTTTATCATGTATTTCACTTACCTATAAGTGGTTGAGCCGTCTGTTGCTGTTGCTGTTGTAGCTGCGCTAATTGTACTCCTGGCAACCCTAAGGCTGGGACGAGTTGTACGGCGCCGCCTAATCCACCTACACCGAGTGTTGGCACCTGTGACAACAAGCTGCTATATTAATTTTATTTTACATTTTACATGGTCAGACATGAAACTATCCACGTCGGATTTGACCAATATAAATAATTGTGTTTAAGTGTTTTAGAGTCAACAGGATAAAAATTACACTCAGGGATATGTTCACAATACCTAACAAACAGTATCTCCAAAAACCGTGAGAGTGAGCTCCAACGCTTGGTGAGATTACGTGGCCAAGTGTAACATTACAGAAATCAATACAAAAATATATTTAATCTTTAATCTATATACATTCGATAGAAATAAAAACGACGGGTTGCACTCCGGGAGTGCCGGCAGAAGTGAAAACTTGAATATTAACGTTGTGCATTTTGATATTTTGGAATGGTTAGAGAATAATTTTGTACGAATTGCTTTCATTATCAGTATAAAAGTACTATTATTTATGTGGTGGAATACAATATTCATTTATTGCGCTATCGTACACAAACATGACAATTTATATTACACTAAAAATTTAACACTTCAGAACTATTACAATTATTTTACATTAAAAAGTTTATCACCGCCATCACACATGTGACATTCGCGCAAGCGCCCTGCGCCACCTGTCCTCTCTCCATCCGTCTTACGAATTTTCGATCAGGTCACGTGTCCTGACGCGAGTTTAGAAATTTTTACCCATTCCAAAAAAAGTACACAGCGTGATAAAGAAGTTTTCACTTCAAAAAAAAAATGAATAAAAATGTAGTAGTACAATCGGCGGGCTGCTTAACCACGCCATCTCCCAAGACTTGTGACTAGTTGTGACTATTAAAAATAATATCTAAACACATGACGAACAACAACGAACGTTACGTTTCGAGAATATTCCGTACTGTACCGAAGATTCCCGAACGCAATACCTGTTCACAGTGCGTACATTGCTTGTAGCGGGTATGACAGTAACTTGCTGTCCGGTGGGAGTGCTTGTTATGATTGCCTGCGACTGTTGCTGCTGTTGGATATTACCTGAGTCCGCTTGCATGGGACTCGATACCGCCTTTCCGAGCAGCGTGATAGACATAAACATGTTTTATTAGGGTCTGTGCAGAATTGAATGATCGCATCGAACTGTTTCTTAAGCTCAGACATCACGTTCGATAACAAAAACGCGAGACACCAACAAGAAAAAGTAAAATTTCCAATTGATAGCGTATCATAAACACACAAAGCACACGACGCAATTTTTTCTTAAGTTCTAGCAAAAGCTAGGTATAAAAAGAGTTGGGAGTAGTTGATTCCTTTCCAATTTTCTCTTTATTTGTATTAGACTAAGTTAAAAAAAAATACAGACTATTGACATAGTTTTAAATCATGTATATTTATAGCTTAAATTCACATTCATCAACACAATTTCAAAATCGATTACATTGAAATTGTACACACATAATAAATAGGCAAATAAGGAAAATACATGGCAAATAAATATAACCAGTTTTATAATAGATATACTCTTACTAACAGCTACGTGTAAAAATAATACCTATTGATATTATAAAAAGTAATAATAATAATAATAATATAAGGTTTATTTTAGAAATTCTTCCATATTTGTTAGTTAATCATTTAAAAGTGAAGGTTTAAGAATGAAACCACAAAAAACATGTCTAAAATGTCTTTATAATTAACAGTCTGTCTCTGTCTTAATTTTGACGCATTCCAATTTTAAATTTAATATAGAACCGCAGTAATTGCAATCTACCTAGGAGTATGTTGCCACTAGAGAAAAAACGGTTGTATTTCTGCCGCTACATTAGCCCACAGTACAGTGGTCAACTACCCGGACTAAACTGACTAATTTTGTTTTTGTTCAATATTTTACCTAACCTCCGTTTACTTTTGTTGCAAGTATTTACAGCTAAACTATCTCACCTAGAGCGTAATGGTGGTCGGTGTACACGCCACGCTGGCTGCGGTCTGCGCGCCACCGCCCTGTTACCAAACCAAGCCCCACTTATATTTACGCTCTATAGCTAGCAATCATTGGAAATGCCCGTGATATCCCTAGCATGGAATGTGATTTACTGATTGACAGTTATGACAAAAAAAAAATACAGCCTCGATCTGATAACAATCACGATACAACTTTTTTGAAACATACCTAATTGTCCATTACTGATACTAGCAAACTAGATTGTTTATGGGATCATAATTGTAGTGTCTGAATATGTTAACGAAAATTCGACATTTACTCTCTATAGACATAAATACGATTGGCAACTGTTTTAATTACTCGACTACGGCGAAGCAAAAGGAGGGTTATAATTTTAATAGGCTATGTATGTAGGTTTAATCTGTTCCTCATAGCTCCTTAACAACTTACTAGAACTGGACAAATGAGGTATCGTTAGAAGCATCTTAGTCGTCCGCTGGCTATATAAAGTATCATTGAATCGAATGTGGCTCCCTCTAGCGGACATATAGAAGAGTGTTAAAAAATAAATTTAAAATAAAAATAGGTCATGTTTGGTAGCTTAGTCTAATAAAACAATACATTCTAGAGAAAAGTGGCATACGACCGCGGCTATCCTTCATATTTTTTTGTTTAATACATTTTAGAGCGTGATTTTTCAGTAGTCGGGTTCGGGTATAAACTTATTTTTTATGATATACCTAATTATAAACATGTTAATTTATAAATAAAACCAAGCCCCCTCCTATGAAATTGTAATGTATTATTTAATAATGAATGAAATGGATTAAATGCCATTCACTAAATACGAGTATGTTATTAAACGTGTGATATTCTTGGAGATCCCAATGACAAGGGGATTTCAATATTCTAGAAACGAACCACAAACATACAAAAACAGGATAGTTATAGAATACACCTCCACATAAAAACATTACCTACTATTGTTATTTGAATAGCTTCTTAAGCTAAATAACAGACTGGCTGGTACGAGGTTCATTTAAAAATACCATGTGCACTACTCTCCAAAAGTTAGGAAACTAAAGGTGATATTCCATAATCATAACATAAAATGAAATTTGAGTGAAACCTGTATAATATGACTGTGTGGGGCCATAGTTAGGAAATGCATCTATAAATAATTACTTAAGCTCGGTTTGTATCAGGGATCGAACATTCTCGCCTATCCGTACGAATTTGGTTCATAAAATTCAGTAAACCGTATAGGTATATGCATCTTTAAATATATCTTTAAACTTTTACCTATAAATAAAAATCAATTTATACTAATATTTTGCTAAATACTAATATTATACATAATAGACAAACTCACGTATCTACAAACACAATGCCCACGTGGTATTATTGAGTTCATTCTCAGTAAGCCCTTATTCATAGCACCATAGATGTAAAATTCTAGTTGTAATATTCATCAATGTCTATAATGAAAATTTACAAAAAATCTATGCCTTTAAGTATTAAAAAAAAATTGGTGGCTGTTGGTCATAGTGTTGCTATTCCAAATACATAAACAAAAACATAAAGCGCATATATTTAAATTTCGTTAAAATAATCACATTTCAATATCCGACGTAGTCAGTGTAATCAATCAAAATAAAAAATACATCATAAAAAAAAAATAACAAAATACCATGCACTTCTTAGAATATATATTTGATCCGACCAAAGTGGGTGTAAAACGCTAATGCGACCGAATTGGCCAAATGAGTGTCAGTAAAGGTATGATTGCGAACTCTGCAGCATGCAGCAGTGCTGCACAGCAAACAAAAAAGCAGCAAGCTCGTGGTGATGTGTGTTGTTTATTCATTTATTTGCATGCAGTAGTGCTGCAGTTACATTGCTACATATGTAGCTCGGAATGTAACCACATAACTCATAGATATTATATAGTGACCAGTAGTGCTGTGCAGCACTGCAGAGTTCGGAGTCCTACCTTAATGTACGTCGCACAATACTCTTAATACCTACATATATGTATAATACTATTATACTATAGGTATATTTTAGCATGGTTTTAAACTAAATACAAAATGACTCCATCAATAAACAATAGAGTGGGATTTTAAGCCGCTTGAAGCAAACCCATCCCACCATCGCCACTAAATCTGTTTAATGGAATATTATATGGGTATGGGTAATGGACTGCTGAGACGAGGTCTCGGGTTCGATCCCAGGTTTTACCACGGCATACACCAATGATGTTTCGATGCTTTTCGAAGTTAAGTGTGTATTTATCGCAGGTTTATAAGTGCCCGTTTAATGGCAATAGGCTCGCCACCTATCACATTGGGACCTAAACAAACTGGCGAAATGTGGGTGCTAGGACCTCTGCCTACCCCTTTGGGGATATAGGCATGAGTTTATGTTATGGAATATTGTATGCTATGAAAACAGTATCTTACCTGCATATTCGCCAAAGAAGCTATTTGTATCTGTTGTATTTGTCCAGATGGTGTAAGGACATTCGCTACTTGAGGTTGTGCTTGCATCTAGAACAAACATCATCGATGTCAACCAAGTTTTTGGAAATAGCGTACAGCAGCCTCAGATTGGAAGCAGATATATCTCTTCGCTTCTCATCATGATATTTTGGTCACATGACACCTTGCTTTCAGCGATTTCATTGATCGAAGAGAAACAAAGAGATACGTCTATATCCCCATGCTAAGACTGCAGTAGTACAGAATGTACAAAGGAGGGAAATATTTATCGATTTTGGTACTACTAAGTGGGTAGGTAAGTGCTGTTGACATAAATCTAATCGGTCAGAATTAGTAAGAGGTAAACATCTTGGTCTGGTGTCTGGAGGTAGTGCAGAGAGAGACGGTCGAGGCGCGCTAATTAATCAAGCATAGCTTTTGTTAAACCAATCACAGACTCAAAGGGCTCGTGTTATTGGTTGATAAGTTCTCTTATTAAATTTTTGAATGCTCCTTATAGTGAACATACGGAGTGTTGATGGACCAAATATAAGAAAAACTTTACCCCACTACGCCAACTTTTTAAAAACTGAATTAAACCCATTCATGGCATTTGGGGCTCAGGGGCCAATTTGTTAGTAATTTTGCTGAGTTTTTTATAAATTTTTTCAAGCGGTTTTTTTTTCAATATCTGTACTAAGTTGATTTAATGTCTCACCTGCTGCAACTGTGGTATAATCTGCAGGTGCTGAGGCGCGTGCACGGGCAGGTGCACGGTCTGGTACACCGTGTGCCCGTTGGCCACGCTCACGGGCACCTGGACCGGCACCATGCCCATGCCTCCCACGTTGCCTCGAACGGCCACTCCACCGCCTACACATGACAATAGCACGTTTTAATAATTACATAGTTATATGATGTCAATGTTATCATCAAGAAAAAATTCATAGGATTAAATTGTAAACTAATGGATCTGAATTCACATTTTAAAAACACCAAATCTTTTAAAACTATTTTAACGTCTCCTCCTATGGTCCAGTAGTCTAGATACCATATGTTAAATTTAGAATTTAGGTGCCGAATTACAGGATGAAACAAGGCTGAAAAGGGCCCAAGAGGGTCACTTTGTGGACACCCAACTGATGATTCCAAAACGTAGTCCTTGTCAGCCAAATTTGACAATATTTATAAAGATATTAAATGTTAGTGATTAATAACGAGCAATTGATTATTCCAGGAAGAAATTTTCCCCACATGCAGTCGAACTCCCGTTCTTTTTCTCGTTCTAGTAAATAACGGTTCTAAGTGATGAAAAAGATTAGTACAGGAAAGTTCGATTCGGTGCTGCCCAACCCTAAGGGCGCATTCTCACTATATCGTGGCCGGTAATTTATTGTTTAAATTAATATTTACGACTCTTGTGCTGGAAACGCGCCCTTATGGTGTCTACTATCAATTCTAATAAATATTTGAACTAGCTATAAAAACACAAAATGATTAAATCATAGGTGCTGTGCATAGTGTACCTATAACAGATGCAAAATAATGGCTATTCACTACACTGTGCAGTTGCACAAACCCATGTAAATTCCTTGAAATCCCACACTCTTATTAAGTTAAATTTGTAAGTATTGTCAGGTGTTTTCCAAAAGTGGTAAATCCTTCTAATGCTAATGGATTGAACGAAACCGAGATAAAGTTCACAAAATGATTGATTTGAGAACATCTTGTCTACATTGGTACAAAACACGGCCAAGAAAATAAGTATACACCTTGTCAAGGTGTATATTTATTTCTTTGTTTTTGGCGCTGTAGGAGTTAATCACCAAAACTATTATCCTGTGTGAGCGAAGAGTACTTAAAAAGGTATTTGTTTTTTCTAAAGATATTCACCAGTATTTTTGTAACTGTAATTAAAAGAACTACCGATGATGATCATAAAGGACAGACACCTGGCAATACTGCTCTTATCTTTAAAAAAATATCTAAATCTATGGTGAATATGACAGCGACAGTGCATTAAAAATAAACGCAAAAAGCAACATAAATCAACTGCAATATAATGACAAAAGCAAAGGACATGAAACACAAGGAATTATTTGTGCAGGTACAACTTTCTTAATACTGTTTGACAGCCAATCTTTCGTTCGAAAACGGATACGCATCTTTAAAAAAATATAATAATCTTGATGTAGGTAATAACTGTAGAGCTTGACCGTAACCAACCTTGTCCCGACGGGCTGCCGGGATCCTTGGCGTCTTTGGCGTCTTCGGGCTTGGGTTCAGTTCCCACGAGAGGCACGGCTGCTGCCACACCGGACGAACTACACGGGATGGTTATTGTCTGGCTCGTCGGGACTTGAATCCCGGCAGGGAGGGTAATGTTTGTCCCAGGGATGGTGAGCATTTGGTTCCCGGTCAAAGCGCTCAAGGGGAAGGATATGTTAGTGCCGGGGATTGTCACGCTGGCTTGCTGTTCTGTTAGCGGAAGTCAGTGAGGGGGGGAGAGGCGGAAAAACACAGATTAGTATGAGAATAGTAATAGTTAGAAGCAAAGTAACACATGCGATGGTAAATGAATGATTGCGACGCCTTCCACTCCGATGTGAAGGGTACATTACAAGTACTGTTCTTTATTTAATACTCATAGAATAGCAATCTAAATCTATATTGTATCCTAAATCTCTAAGTTATCTAGTTCCTAAAGTATCTTCTCTAATTTATAAACTTTGTTTAACCCAGAATAGCTGTATTTTGTAATTATTCTCTTAATTTTATATGGAATAGTTGACTGCCAACTCTGTGAAGTCTTATATGAAACTAGCTGACCCGCCCCGCTTCATACCCGTAATTATTTAGTTTTCAAATAAAATATGGAAATCTGTCGGATTTGTTGACATTTATGATCACCGCCCCGCTCCATTAAGCAGTTGCGTGATCATATATATGCTAATACCTTCGTCAACAAACAGACTATGCAATACAAAAAGAATTTTTAAATTAGAACCAGTAGTTATTGAGATTAGCGCATTCAAACAATCAAACAAACTCTTCAGCTAATATATATTAGTGTATGACGTCATTACGTTCGTACAATTACTGGTTGGTGATCATTAAAAAATATTACAATGCAGCAAAAAGAATGGAATAATTTTATCTATATTTGGTACTGTTTGAAGTTTGCGCGAATCACTCATTGGAATAAAAGTTCGTTAAAAAGTGGTTATATTTCAATTATTAATATTTACCTATTCTTTATTCAAAAAGCTCAGATAAAAGAAAACTATGAAAAACTAGAACTACCCTCTTTTTCGAGACAGGCATCATTTACTTATTTATTCTTCGATAAAAACACTTTTCAAAAACACATTATACCATGCGAATTGAAATAGTGCATAAGTATGATGTAAGGGCGCTTAAAGTGTCAAGTAGCTATTATCTATTACTTAATTCATTGAAATCGAAAATACGCATTGAAGTAATAAATATAATTAGAAATTAATTAATATAGAACCACTGCCAGCTAATCCCGAGTTAAACAAAGTCTAATGAAAAAGGAAAATGAACAAGTACTGCAGTCATGCATTACGTAATTTAGTAAGTATTGTATTTACTCTCTATGATCAAATGAGATTTTTTTTTTAAATATATTGTAAGATTTAAAGAACAGAAGTCTTATAGAATTTTAAATATAGAATTCAAAGTGTTTTTTAGTTCGTAAAGCAAGCTGTTGAATGGAAAATTAATCCCAAAGCAATCCCGAAGCTTATGTGAGTTGAGTGAAACCAAATTTCTAATAGTCTTGCCTACTTAGAGAATTCATACATATTTACTGCAGAAGAAAAACTAATTTGCAATATAGATATAAGTTAGGGTACAATGATCAACTGGTCTTTATAGCTGTGAGCTAGAGAAGAGTGGAGATGTGTGTATGACATATACAATTAATACAATACAAATTATGCCAATGTTTTTTGATTAGATAAAGTAATCAAGCTCTAAAATTACCTAAATTAATTCAATTAATATTATGAATACTGAAGGAGTCGGTCTTACGATCAAAAGGTTTCGTATTCGAATCCTGGCCTTTACACTACCGATTAGCTGGAGGGATTAGAGGTAATATTAGTAATTTCGGTTCTAATATTCTTCAAAAAATAAGTTTTATTCATCTTTTATAACACAAAAGCTACCTATTCCGTTAGTAAAAGTACTGTCGGAAATAAAACTATGAAGTAGTGAAATATTACAATCGGGTTCTGAAAAAAAGCTGAAATGTTTAACGAAGCCCTCAGGCCGCTCACTGTTTCTATTAATATTGAGCTTTAGTAGAGAAATTAAGTTACCACAGTATATCTAACGAGAACAACCTCGCTAATACTACATTTTAATTATACAACTTCAATAATATTTCCACAAAATATTAATTCATTACTACATAATTAAGTAACCGCGGTAAAACCGCGGTAGCCTAGTGGTATGGGTAAAGTCTCGGGTTCAATCCCAGTTTTACCATGGCACACACCAATGATTTTTCGATGCTTTTCGAAGTTATGTGTGTATTTATCGCAGGTTTATAAGTGCTCGGTTAATGGCAATAGGCTCGCCACCTATTACATTGGGACCTAAACATAAACTAGCGAAATGTGGGTGCTAGCACCTCTGCCTACCACTTCGGGGATATAGGCGTGAGTTTATGTTATGTTAAGTAATGACTACCCTCAACTTTCAAACATAATAATTAACATCTATTTTCATTAGTTTTTCTTCTGTAGTAAATAATAAATAATATGAAGATAAGAAACTATTACAAGTACGTACCAGTGGGTAAATGCATCACGTTTTGTAGGAAGCCGGCCGGGAGTACCGGCGTCCTCACTAGCTGTCCGTTGACTAGGCTCACTTGACCCATGCCTGAAAAATTCTAGAAAACAAAGAAGGGACCAGTTATTGCGAGGATAAAGGTAAAAGTGATAGAGATATGTGTTACCTAAAGTACAACCTGCATTTCATCGATTATAGTTTACTCGTATTACCGTATGTGTGAAACCTACCTACTGCATAGAGGTAGCAGCTAGAGGTATATATAATATAGTACTGGACAGATCGTTTTCAAATCGGGGGAAGGTATTTTTTTTTTAATACTTGTCCTCGACACGAGGACACGGAGTCTATTTTTGGCACATCTGTATCAAGTCAACTACTTTTTTTTTACTATAACCTCGCAGGGTTCAAAATTCTTTTTTTTCTTCTTATTCTATATTATCCCCTCTCATACCGGCCTCTTTGTCATACCAGTTCTCGCATTTATACTTCTCGCACTACCATTCCATTCCTTTCACATTTTAGGGTGTTCACTAATTTCCCAATGGTATCAGGGGAAGGTTTGTATAGTTTTTATTCCTGTTGATTTATTGTATGTTGAACTCTTGTAAGCATACACTCCAATTTACTACGACCAGCCTATGGGGAATAAACAACCATGCCTCTGAGGGATGAACGATCAGCCTAATAAACAATCAGCTTATAGGACCATTGATCTGCCATTATAGTTACATCACGCTATGATGGCCGTTTAAACACGACTGGTTTTGCTCGTTTTCTCTTTTTTGGTGTGTGGAGTTTATTTTCTTCTATGCCAGTCTCACCATATTTTTCTTTAGTTATTCGTCTAACAGTTCATTGTCCAATATTAAGCGCACCAAAAAATAAAAAACGAGCAAAGTCACTTGTGTCAAAACAGCCATCATAGCATGGCCGCAACTATAATTAAGATGTAGTAATAATAGTTCATAAATACCTGTGCATGTTGCGCGGGTATGAACAGTGCGTCCTGCCCGTCCACGGTGACGGCCTGCATGGGCGCCACGCCACCCACGCTGCCCACGCCACCCACGCCGCCCACGCCGCCAACGAGGCAGCTGCCGTATACTCCGCCCGCTTGTTGCTGCAACCACACATATTTATTAAGGGTTTGTGTTCATACAGCTCGATTAAAAAGTAGTCTTTGGGAAAATGCTATGTCGAACAGGGAACCTTTTTACACTGTATTTTATTTTTCACCAAATCGGTTTCACATTCTCATTATTATATTAACAATTAAATTCATACAGCTTTAAGTGTAGCTTAATTAGGTATCTTATGTTTTGGATTTAAGAATAAAGATACAGTCACGCCTTTTTCTTAGTGGAGTAGGCTGGCCCTGTAGTTTTCCACTTGCCACGATCCTGGCATACATTTTTCGCTTCTTCTAAAACCGTTGAACATGTAGGAAAATAATTACAAGAATATAACTGTTTTCATACATGTTCACCGGTTTCAGATACTTTTAGAAACTCATAAGTTTATATATTCGGAAATGCATGCACAAATATTTGCACATTTTTTTTAAAGCATTTATTAGGGTTCCAAAGAGTTCCTATTAAAATAATTTTAAATAAATGTAGCCAATAATCATCATAATTATTTTAAAATATCAAATGCTGAAACATACTGCTTGCAATAACTGAGGGTGTATCTGCAACAGTTGCTGCGGCGTGTTCTGGTAGGTGGCACCCTCCCCCGACACGACGCCGCCGCCCAGCAGCGACTGCAGCTGTTGCATCGATATCATCTGTAACAAATTTTCTTGCGAATAAATTTTCATTTCATTTCATTTCATTTCATTTCATTTCAAAAAAAATTTGACTGTTAATAGACAAGTAGACAGAATTCACAAAAATAAAGAAAGAAAGAATGTAAGCATGAAGTTACTGCTGGAAATATGGATTACCGTTGAGTGCCGTAGAGTATAAATTCAACGTATGAAGTAGCTTCTCTAGCTTAGAGAACTAATTTTTTGGATAAATCACTCACTATCCATGCATATTCTTACATCGCCTACCGATATTATCAATGGAAAAGTTTGATAGTATGCATGGATGATTTTTTTTTGATGAAAAAATTTAGTACAGAGAGATGGACGTTTTTTTATTATTCAGCATTTCAAACAAGTGGAGCCGCAGGCAACAGCTAGTTTTAATATAAGGGAGAAATATAGAACACTAAGCTAACCCGCCCCAGCTTCTTCCGTGGCATATTTGAAGCTTCATATTACCTATTTGAGGCCGTATTATTTAATTTTCAAATAATATATTTGGAGGAATTTGTTGACGTTTATGATCACTGCTCCGCTCCCTTAACTTGTGGCGTAAGGATCTATCGATTAAAACTTTCGTCGATAAATGGACTATTCAACACAAGAACAATTTGTTTGTTTGAACGTGCTTATCTCAGGTACTACTGAAAAATTTAACGCAATTAAACGATTATCTATATTAGTAATAACTCTGACTATTTATCGAAAAACAGAACGTATTTCTTTTTTCCTAATAGTGGTATAAAAAAGTTGCAACAGATTACTTTGAACCATGCTTTAGAAATTGCTGGTTATTCAATAAGTTTATTGCAACTAGTTTAAACAGTGACTTCAATCGGCTAATTACTATTATTTCCACGAAACCACTGCTACCTGACCTAGATCAATGACTCAATGGCGACTGAATCATAAAACGATTCTTTACACACATTGAATAATGTTTTATAATTATTATTGTACGCAGGACTGAGTGACTGCAGTGATTTACATAAATGTTTTTTAATCGAAGCAACACAACTACAAGATATGTATTTTTTTAATTGTGTCCAGCAGTGGACACGAAAAGCCCACTCTGATCGATACAAGGCTATACTAAGCACTTGACATTTTATCAGATGATTATTGTAGTAAACTGGAGTACAGTTTACTCAAGACGCAAGGCAAAGTCACCAATTTATGATGTTAAATGTAATAAAATAGTTTAAAATTATACATCAGGATGTATAAAATTATACATCCTGAATATGAAATCAAGTTAGCCAGTCAGGTGGCAGACAAGCACACGGCCCACCTGATGGAAAGTGGCTACCGCGACCTATGGACGTGTGCAACACTAGAGGAGTCACGCTCGCGCTGCCGACTCACAGAGTTTCTGTGCCGTCAGTGTATAAACTAGAAAACGCCAATCGGTCCTGACCACGGGCTTATTTAGTTTTTTTTTAAGTATTAGATTTACTTTGCTTCAACTGTAGGACCCACCCCAATATGTAGTTTTTTTTTTTAAGAATATAAGCAACCACAATTACTAATATTCCCCTAACCCCTCCAACTAAGCTAAATTGCTTGTGTTAGGAGTGGGTTCACGTCGGTAATGTAATGGCCAGGATTCGAACCCGGGTGGGATCTCTCGATCGTAAGGCCGACTCCTTAACCAATTAATCTTTTCTCAATAACTCAATCAATCAATCAATCAGCCCACTGCAGTCCACTGCTGGACATAGGCCTCTCCCAATGTGCGCCATTTTCTCCGATCCTCCGCCTTCCGCATTCAGTCTGTCCCAGCCACATTTTTTAGGTTGTCCGTCCATCTGGCAAGGGGGCGTTCTACCTTTCGTTTACCTTCTCGCGGTCTCCACTCTAGGACTCGTTTGCTCCAACGGCCATCGTCTTTCGGCAAACGTGCCAACCCACTGCCACTTCAACTTGCTTATTCTGTGGCCTATGTCGGTAACTTTGGTTCTCTGTCGGATAACCTCGTTCCGAATTCTCAATTATCCAAAATAAAAACTTGGCATAGTTGCTTAATGGTTCCAAATTTAATTCGGAAACAAACAGGTTTGTTGGATTCTTACATAATTACAAGCATCAGTAACTCGATAATCGATACAGTAAGCCAATGTGAAACTTTTCAATAATTAATTACCTGTGGCTGTTGCACTTGAATTCCATTTGGAACAGAATTCGCCGCATTGACGATTGCTGCCGACAGCTCATTGCCCTGAAACATTTATTCATTTACATGTTAAAACTCTAGAAGTATTGTAAAAATAACCATAGAGACGCTATACTCTAGAGTCAAATGGCGGGCTGTTGTCTCAGTCAAACCCTCGGAGGGAAATAGGCGTGAGCGTATGTATGATGTAAACGCTATACTCTCTAAAGACCAACTTTGCTTAGCGAAAAACAACAGGAAGTCCGCCTGTCACCCTGGCAGAAGCAGGCCACGGGGCGAGGACATTTCCGGGGACGAGTTGGGGACTCTGTGGTCCCCACAACAGAGGAGAGGGCCAGAACGAGAGAGATGGCCCTGGGTCGGCCGGGGTGCGAGGGATATGCCTGTCAATCTAACCTTCGGCAACCAAAAACGACCCACAGGCGGTGTGCGTTTTGGTCGGTTCGAGTCCGACATAACCTCTTCCACCAGCTTCAGGGGGGGTATCAGTGGGGATTTTGCGCACGTAAAAAAAAAAAAAGGAAGAGCTGTTGTCTCAATAGAAAATTGTAAGGACGGTCTCGAAGTACATACACACCAATGTAATGTCCAATGCCTCATGGTTGATGACTTAATATAATATAGTTACACTTACTGATAGTCCCTGAGCTCTCAACTGCTGTACTACAGCAGCACTTATAACTCTGAGTTGCGGCTGCTGCTGCTGCTGTTGCATATACTGTTGCTGGATCGCAGCAATAGTTGCTGCGTCTGCCCCTTGGACTTGTTGCTGTATTAGCTGTGCCTGCTGCTGTTGAGCTTGTTGTTGAGCTTGCTGCTGTTGAGCTTGTTGCTGTGCCTGTTGCTGTTGGGCTTGTTGTTGCTGTTGTTGAGCCTGTTGCTGTTGCTGTGGACCTGGAAATAAGTTGATTTACATAAGGCTTGTTTATTTAATCACTTGTGAAAAGTAGAATTAGACAATGACAAAAGTCTAGACCCTTTTTGTTAGTTTTATGTTCAGATATCTTCATTACTCAACAAATATTAAATAAATAAACAATGAAATTCCAAGGTTGTTGTAATTATACTAACTGAAATCCTTGCTGTCCTGCTGCTGGTCAGGACCCATGGTGGCGGCGCCGAGTCGGCTGCACGTCGCCGCCAAAAGAGCTAAGGGCGACTGCGTGCCGCTGCCTTCCTAAAATGCAAACAAACAAATCAATAAGAACCTATAAATATTACATCAATTTTATCATCATTAAACATCACATCATTTAAAACATGAAAGTATATTTATTATGTTACCAGGTATATTTATTATACCAGATACCTTCACAATAATCTGCATAACAATAGGTTTCATTGCAGTTGAATGCATGCTATGGAAATGAATTTAGGAGAATCAAAGAAACTTTTGTGTTTATAATGTAAA
The DNA here is from genome assembly GCA_963662185.1 of Eilema griseolum. Taxonomy (NCBI): domain Eukaryota; kingdom Metazoa; phylum Arthropoda; class Insecta; order Lepidoptera; family Erebidae; genus Eilema; species Eilema griseolum. The sequence continues at coordinate 23,910,885 of OY759233.1, read as the reverse complement.
GATACTTAGTTCAAATACTGATGTAAAGTTAAAATAGAAACTTTTCCATTTTAAATTTAATTTTCTTTAGTTTTGTACTTCATTTTAGGTAAGTATGTACAATCTGAGCCCTTGAGCCCAAATCTTATATTTTCATTTATTAGTTTAAGGTCGCTTTTTAACATCTCAGGTCATTAAAGACCACCATTGATAATATGATATATCTATATTAGGTATAGTAATAGTACAGTGTAGGTACCTTACACTAGTTTATAAACATTAATCATTTTGAGAAAACTTAAAGCATGCATAGGTACATCCTTTCTGATTTAAAGTCTTGTAAATTATTTGGAATGTTACAGTTTTTTTTCGTTACAATATGCTGTACATTCCTCTAATAGATGTTTAACAGTCAGATCTAGTCCACACTTGCATTTATTTCTGTCAATTTTAGTAATTATATAAATATGAGTTATATTTGTGTGTCCGATATGCAAATTTTATATAATTTCTTTCACATGCTTTAATCTTATAACACCTCATGTTTCACTAAAGATCTTCATCATCAGCTGACCCATTTAGAATGATAGACCTAGAGGAGCGGGCCCTTTTATGCTGGGTATATCTAGATTATTTCTAAATCGCTTAACTTTACTGGACGTTTGGGCTTTCTTTTCTTTTCAGGTATTGGCATTGATTTTGATTGAAGCTGTCATAAGCTTAGCACTAGACAAAGCTTAGTCTGTTAAATTTTGATAATGAACAGAGAACTTATCAAGTTGGTGTAGTGGTTGTGAATCTCTCAGAAACAGGTTAAATTCAGAAAAAATGGTCTAAGTAGGTGATGGCAATAAGCCAAAACATTATGTGGGGAGCAATGAATTTGTATATTCGGTTGCCATATAAACATCGATGGCAGTTGTTACGGGTAGTTAGAGCCCCAAAATACAAAAGACAAACATATCATAGTGCAATCAAATAGATCAAACTAAAAAGTAGTAGCAAGTAGTCAAATCAACAAAGTGAAGAGCAAGCCAGAAATAGTGTTTATGTTATTATGGCAGTAATAACTTGGAGAGTATTTGCTCATTTGAAAAATAAATAATATTTTTTTATACATGATTATTTTTTAATAGTTTTATATTATGAGTATGAGAATCATTGCACTAAAAATGATAATTTTGTTTGTATTTTACTACTGTTCGCTATATTATACTTAGATTTTCCTATCCTTGTGTTCTTTAAATACAAAACGAAAAGATGGAAAATGTTGTCATGGTGTCAAATGTCTGGTAAAATGCAGAAATAATATTGAAAAGAATCATATCTCAGATTTGACATGGCCAATATTGTAATAACCCACCGGATATCTCAGAATACAGAACCACTGTTTGTTCTGTATTCTGAGCCAGAAATGTACTATGTTCATTAGTTCTCTTGAGTATCGGTTTATTTACATACATACATGGAAAGTGCATTGGCAACGGCATTAGTCACTATACTAGTCCTAAGTTAGAAACGCATTTCATATTGAGAAGCAGACAGATATTGAAGACTATAATCAGTTCTAGATCTTGTTTACTTAAATTAATCTTACTTTATATATAAAGAAATAATTACTTGATTAAAGTGTTCATAAGGCATTTACACTTATTATAAGATGATAAATATTTTTAAAAAAGTTTTGCTGAAATGTCACACATTACCACAACATAATTTAGGTACCTATAGTGAAAGTCTTCTTCAGTACCTTACAGACTGTAGTTAGTAGACAATAAAAAATATCTGGGATAATGACTTAATCGAGTATTATTACACATTCCTTATAAAGTTTGAATAAAAACATTTTGCTTAAATTCTGAAGTTTATGATTTCTGACAAAAATTAAGGCCCACACTGATCTGCAAACTTAGAATCGATATTTTTGTGGGTTTTGGACCAGGTAAAATGATTTTAGAAATTAACAATTAATTAATTTGCAAAACTTATCCTACAAAATCATTAGTGATTAGGTTTCTAAATATCCAAACTTAAATTATTTAATTTTAGTTAGAGATAGAAAATAGGAGCATTATTTACCTTTGAAAAAGAACAAACATCTTGTTTCCTATTCCTATTATGGTCTGAATATTTTCCTGTTATAACTTGGGAAAAAATTAAAATTTTTTTTCTTAAATTAGCAAAATATCATTCATATAATTACATCATATCCTCAATTACCGTACCTATGTGTGTCTATTATTCAATCTTACATACAAATATTTTCATAAGATTAGATCGAAGTCGGAGAACAAAACAAACTTTTGAATTTACCGCGCATAGAGTTGCAGTATTGGCGCGCCATTGATAAAGAATTTAGTTTTAGTTTTCGTTCTTGTTCCATTACCATTTTATGATTTTTATGCGTGTAGAGCAACGAATTTATAGGGAGAAATGTTACTTATATTACTGTATTAATCTGAAAATAAGTTCGATACATTGTTGTATGTATGTAACAATCCATAAATAATTAGAATTATTAATTTTCTTGGATTTTATTGTTCAGTTATCAAACCGGAAATTGAATTATAATTAGTGATCTGTGCTGAATTTACTGATAGGCATAGACAAATCGATAAAAAAATAAATTGACCAATTTGAACAAAAGTGAAATGATTGCCCTCTTATTTGTATAATCTGTTTTACTGTGTGGTGTTTTGCTTCTGTTTTTCTTATTATGTAAAGTTTTCATGTTACAAAAGTTAGCGAAGTTTTATACATCGTAATAGTTGTGAGTCGACACGCCTTTTCCTAACAAGTGCCGGGAGTCGTCGCACCAAGGCCGCCGCGCTGCCGCCCTTTGATCCACCCACCTCAAATCGCGTGACTGATTTTTATGCAGTTGCTAAATAGGCTATCACAACAACATATCGAACACGCTAATTTTAGGTATGTGAACAGGTTTACTTTATAAACACGTTTTTATTACGATTCTCATGTATCATTTTTGATTTCGTGTTACTTAAAATGGCCACCAGTAGATCCTTGACGTTATAAACTTGCTTTCCATGTTAATTGCTATTTTCAGGTTTATGACTCGTACCGCCAATTCAGTATGTCATTGTAAAGAGAAGTGTTTGTGATAAATTGGAAAGCGAAACCAGAGGAGGACGCTGATGCTGTTTCGGTAAGGGAGTTGCTTGCAACACGGTCACAACCTCCTGCGTGGGGCCTGGCGGGCCCCACACGGCCGGGGCCGCGCTCGCCCCGCCCTCCCCCTGCGCCGACCGACACGAGACCGCTGCCCGCTGGCGTCCGGTCTGTTACACAATAACACTGCATCCTTTCACTTTGCACTCATTACCTTGCTAGTTTTGTCCTCGCTTATGTATTCCACCTTCACTTTTGTAGGCTCAGACGACATTATCTACTTTACACTTGCAAACAGTTATTTTTCTTTGTTCACGAACAGAAAACACCATCCTCACGACCGACCGCCAAGCCGCGGCGAGCAAACTGACGATCTGAGTCGGCGTTGCTCGGTAATGTTCGGAGATCCGCCTCCCTATCGCTTTCGGTTTAACTTCGTTTATTCGCTATGTTGAACGATATTTTAATGTCTCAAGGATTTTAAACCTCTGATAATGGTCTGTTAATTTGTCTAGTTCGTTTTAGCTGTTTGGATTCAGTATAGCACAGTTTAAACTCAACAAAACTTGATATTTCCCGTTAGCTGCAACTATTTCTGTCTCGCTCTATTGGAGACAGGTCTTGATTATTGGTAGGCAGCAGCTGCGCCTCTCTCCTCCTCCCCGTCGCGGGAGCGGCGCCGCGTGCCGCCGCCCGATAATAATAATTGAAAGTAGGAAGGACGTAATAATGGGTGTATAACCTCGCGCCCGCGGCCTCCTTGGGCGGGCAAAAAATGCACACATGTCGTGCCGGTCGACGTGCCAGCCGCGTCGTCTAACAAGACGTGGCCTGTAAACAAACGATAAGCATACCCCGCACTGTTGCACTTTACGATTCTTTGTTCACTTGACTCCCTGTCGCATGTTAGATTACAACACTTATGTCTGAGAAATTCTTATCAGTTTTGGATCAGGTTTACCGATTGTAAAGTCAGGTATTGCAAGAATCTTATTCCTTACGTGGTAAGTAGGTTACCTAGTTACCTAATTTAGAAAGCGACTTGGACTACTTTATGACGATTGCAAATTAAATTTTTATGATTAGATATTTAGTGTTGGTGATGGCACTTGGTGGAATTAATTTTTACACACAGAGAGAACACATTTATACTTTTTCCACAGTATTTATTATGGAACCTGACCGGTTTCGCCTTCCTCAAAGGTTAAAAATAATTTAAAAAATGAAATAATTACTGTAGAAAAAGTACAAGTGTGTTCGTAACATGTCTACATTTTTATGCATGGTATAATTTATTTTTCTCCTAGGTATCCTAGGTAGGTAGGTAGGTACTTCATGTCCGCCATTTGTTAAGTTGGTGGGCAATGCATATCCCACTCCACATAAGGATAAAGTCCTAGTGCGTGAGCAATCCATACAAATTAATATATTTTTGGCTTTGTTTTGACTCGCTCTCAAATATTTTTTAGCCATTGTACCTATTTATCTGTCTTTGGGAAATAACAATTGGATATTAATAACATTTTATTACTTTCTTTTGGTTCCCTGGTAATACTAACGCAACATTTTGAGCCACCTAATTCCTACGATAGTTATTGCAACACGCATAGCATATTATTATTATATTGATTGAGAATTCAGAGTATCTAAGTAGTTAGGTGGTCATTATCATTTTCATTAGGTGCTGACTAATGACTTTACAAAATTGACGCATGTTATGACGACCCCATTATTTATAGGTTTTAGACTGGTTTGGATCGAGAGTGAAAGTCGAACCGCGTTTTGTCAAGCGTCAGCCGCGTTGCGTAGCCCCGAGCCCATTATGCACGAATGAACAACCGCCCCGAGAGAGCGTGTGTCTCCTGCTTAATTATCTCACCTATGCATCGGACCATTACCAACTTAATCTTTTGTGGCTTAAAGCTGAATGTCGGACATATAGAATCACAGACTCGCATGTCAAAGTACGCAGTTTTCCATTCTAAGGATATTTTATTTTAAACTCTTTCTACGAGCAGTAAAGTTGAAATTCATTTATTCACAATAAAAGACTTGCGTCATTTTTAAATTTTTCAATTCTATTATGGGTGTACCTTGCCGGCGCGGCGTGGCGCGGCATGCGGTAGCCGAGTGACGTTATTGCTGTTTGCGTATAACCATTTAATTAGTCGATGAATAACATTGATGAAATCATTGGCATTCATTGTTTTCGGTCGATTTATTCGTTTTGACAACTTTGTAGCAAACTAACAACTAACTTGTATATTTAGAGTACTTACTTAGGTAGGTATGCGTAAAGTTTAATTGCAAATTGCATCCTTTTACGTTCAGAACCAAAGAGTCGTCATGGAATTATGTTGTTAGATGAGATATTAAGATGGGCATTGTTTTTGTTATTATGCTAAATATATTTCTATAGAAGGCTTCATCTTAAAATTTGACCTGAGCAAATATATCGTAAATATGTTAAAAACACTTTTTTGACATTTTGTAAAAACGAGTTTGCTGTAAGTATATGTAACTTCAATCTAAAGATTGTAATCAAGATTAATAGTTTCCTCTCCAATACCAAGCCCCTATACTTCATAGGCAATCTACATAATACCGATATACTTAGGTACCTACGTACCTATATTATCACCATCCAACTTAGTAAAGGCATGTTAGGTACGTGGAAAAACACATTTTTTTTTAGTCAAGGAAAATATTACGTGATACTTATAAGTAATATCCAAATAAAATTGCATTAGGACTAAGTACTATATAAAGAACATGGCACGATTAGAAAACCTAATGCTATCCACTCAGACTTTGGGCTCTGGTGGTATTAAGGCACCGTTAAACTTTAACTTTGAGTGATACTGGTCAGCAACGTTTATTCTTTGCTGTGAGAGATGGAAAATTTTCACAGAAAATTATCGTTTTTGCAATTTCATTCAAAGAATCTTCAAGACCACAGCCACGGTTTGATCAATCCATAGATAATCTTGACCGGTAAACGACGTGAAAAGTGAATATGAAAAATCACCAAGTAAATCACCGTTCAAAAATGGCGATACCTTCAAACTCTAAAAGGAAAGTTTATTTTGCTTCAACAGAATGTACCTAGGTAGGTATAAGCCTGCATACGCAAATCGCAACCAAGTCCTGTTAAGGTCTGCCGGATACTTTATTCAGCATTAAAATCGAAGCTATCGTGGTGTTCAATAGCCAAGCCATTTATTACTCAATTAAACACTGTTTTCCATTAAAGAAACTCTAAATAGAGGTCGAAATTCAAAATACAACTTCGTTTCGAAAAATCTTAAGTGACACAAAATACGCTGAGAGCTTACAAAATCGATTAAAAGACGGTTCTGTGTGTGAGTGTACTAGATTAAATTCTGTCTAGCCCTCGATCAAAGGGAGGGTAAGTAGTCCCCCAAACGCTCGCTATGGCAATGTGCGTGCCGCAATCTTTTTGAAATCACAGCGTGTAGGGCACGTGATTAAGTGTATTTTATGGACTGGTATTAATAGATATTAATGAGTATGTTTCCAATACTTAAAAACGAATAAATTTTGTCAAAAATTTTGTAAAACTTCGTTTTAATTAACGAAATTAACAATTCGATCGATCGATGAACAAAATTCATTAATAATTTTATGATTAAACGTGAAAATGTAAACCTGCATGGTTATTAATTTATTTCAAAAAATTACCAAAAGAATCTTTTCATGGAATAAATCGCGGAGGGTTGTTCCGTAGCGAATTGAACCTGTCACCCCATAGCATGAAAGGCGGCGCGGGTGTTGCGTTCCGCCTATAAACTATGCGGCTTCGTTGGTTTATTGGCAGATCTAGTCTAGGTTTTTAGTTGGAACGTCTGGTGCACCCGAAGAGGGTACACTTTCACATCGCAAACTTAAAAGTAAGATAGTACTTCTTCCTACAGTCCCGGGTCCTTTAAGCAGGGCGTGAAAAAGCCTAATGAGGCCGTCAAGCAGAGTGTCACCATTGTCACATGGTGTGTGTAAGTAATGGTGACCCTCTTTTTTGAGACTTTGCCTTCAGCTTACCATCCGGTCCTACCTAGGGTCGGCAGCGCGAATAGGGTCGGCAGCGCGAGTGTGACGCCTGGTGTTGCACAAGTCCATAGGCCACGGTAACCACTTCCCATCAGGTGGGGCGTGTGCTTGTCTGCCACCTAAGTGGTATAAAAAAAAAGGCGAGGCGAAATCTAATTGACGTTTCCTATACCTATATATAAAAAAAGTACAGTACAATGAAAATACTTGCTCGAGATAAGATGAGACTCCACCTCCCACCTCTATCACTTACACCCAAGTCTAATGACAAAACACATTATGAACGTTATTAATTGATCATAAATTTTCCTTAATGCGTGTGGAAACCAGGGTTGCACTGAAACTATGGCGAAGCACCTATTTCAAAAAAAATCTCCTGAACTTCTGAAGTTCTGAGGAACCTAGTATAAATCATAATATATTGACTTCAAACAATAAATTTCCAGTCCGTCAAAGGTAATATCCAATACATTTCGAGACTCCTCTTCTTCTTAGAAAAGCGTGAACTAGACATGAGCGTGCCACCTACTGACCTTAACTGTAAATTGTATCACCAGCGGCCCTTGACACTTCGATCAGGCGCCTATTGATCGTTGTCGATGAGGGTTAGATTCATGTTAGCCGGACGTCGATGACTAAGCTACAGGGTCGAACCGTATCTATTGGCATTTGCTGAAATTTTACCTGTCGATCTATCTATATGGTAGTTTCTTCTCTGTGCATCTGATTCTTTGCATAGATGTATAGGTACCCTTCTTCAGACTAGTTAGAATATTCAGAAAGAAGCAACGTCATCAATCCTTCTTTCATATTGCCGCTATCCAGGGTTTTTATCAGTTTGCTGTAAATGATTTTTTTATTGATCGCTTTTAGCTCCTCGTACCAATAAAATACAGTTTAAACATCTACGTAACTTCAACAGCGAAAAAGATTTTTTTACATGAAATTTACAATTGGAATCCCTACAACGCAAGCTTAATTGTCGAAGAGTGAAAATTATTAAAAGACAAATTCATACAAAAAATATTTAGGTATTCTTCCTATGGCTGGCAAAATTTGTGCCAAAAATCATCATGTTTCTAAGTTTAAGCATATTTATTACTGGGATTTCGTAATATTAGTAAATCCTTACAAAGTAGGTACGTACTAGATTTTTTTTACCCCTGGGCGAACCAATAAACGAAAGTACGCTTTTCTGTGTATGCAATACGATGTATTGAAAGATGCAGCGGACACGAATGGCATCGATCTAAAAACAATTATGTTATCCCTCGCCCTCGCCATTGGTAGGCTTATTAGGCATATTAAATGAGGGTAATTGACTCTTTTACTATGTCAGGGTCGGAACTTAGAACCAAGAAAATAACCAATTAGGTAAATCTGTGGAAGTCATACAGCGGTATGGGTCACATTGAACCTGATTTTGGAATTACTAAGTACACATTTTAGAGTGTTGGCTTATCCGGCTCTATAGGTTTTATGCAAACCTGGTCTGTCATATGGAAAGAAAATATTGTAGTGAGTTGACACTAAGCTTCAAAGTGCAAGCTTTGGGTGTGCCTAAGTGGAAGGTACGCTCTGCTGGGACTGCTGGGAGAAAACACTCCTTCAAGATGTCGATTTTTTGAATTGTATTGATCACTACATACATGAATGCATATATTCACATCTGTAAATCTTCGAGGATAGATGTAGGCAGTATTGACCCCCAACAAGTCCCATGTAATAGGGGTCGAGCCTAGTGCCGTCAAGCGGGCACTTTGTCATGGGCTGTATGTTTACTGTCGGATGGAGAACAGCCCTATCTCCTAGTCGCCTTCTATGACGCCCACGGATCAGTATCACTAAATATACTTAATGATCGTTCATAAAATTCCGACAAAGTGGTAGCTAGTTAGGCTAATTAGTAGAACCAATCAAATTCAGATTTTGTACTCGTAACAAACAACATCAATATTATTTGGAAACTACGAATATGCAGCTTATAGCATGTTTCAAAAAAGGTAAAAATAATGCAATAACTTGTATAGAACCTGTTTCTTGTTTCCTGGGCAGTGAAAATATTCTCACGGTACCAAATCACTACTGCATTGCAATTCTTAGCTTTGATTCACACAGTCCTCTCAAGTTCACTACTAAAATCTCGGTTAATAAGATGTCAGTCGTGTATTTTCTTTTACCTGGGTTAAATTACGTACCTTTACGATTTTAGTACGATCTGACATAGATCGATATTTTAGAGAAGACTCACTGAACTCATGCCCCTTGAATGAATCGAGTGAAAAGTGGCTGAAGTAGCAGTTGAATATCCGATTGCTAAAGCCTATGGACCTTTTCACTCTCTTGTAATTTATTCCTATCATCGATATAGTGGACCGTTTCGTCCGCAAATTGTTCTGTTAAGAATTATATTTTCTGAAAGAGCTGAGGTTTTAAATGTTTGAAGGTGGTGCCTAGAGGTTGTCTAGGATAGATTTTCAAGGACCGTAGGGTTTATGGGCATACGGAAGCGGAAATGACGGTGGGCGGTCCGTTCCGCCCGCGCCACCCGCCCCCGCGCCCAGACACGCCCTAGCTCTCATGAGTCAGCTGCATCTCGGTTAATTAACACTTCAATAACATATAATATAGTATTCGATTCGAAACAGTATCGCTATACATTATAGGTGTATCCGTAAAAAAGCACGTGGGCGCGTAACTCTCCACCCACACAACCAAGGTTCAACGTACGATGACATCGTCCCATTAATCAAAGTGTGTGTGTGTGTATTTGAACACTGGGAAGTACTTACGTGTTCTAATATAATAAATCTATAGAAAAAAGTCATGTTAGAGGATTTTTTATTACACCTGGAAAATCAAGTGCAAAACCATGAAAGGTTTTTTATACCACTAAGGTAGATAATAAGCAACTGCCTACTGGTAGTATGAAATTATCTACCGTGAGCTATAAAAGTTTGCAACATTTTAAGTGTTAGATACTCGAAAGTTACCTAGCTATTCCTTACTTGGAAAGATGACCCAAATGCATAAAATGCTATTTAACTGCGGGTTTCGTAGAATGAAAGTAGGCCTTACCTCGCCAATTTCAAAATTAGGAATAATAATATTAGGTAAATGCCTAACTTTGCTCAAAAATCCGAAAGAATATATTTTACGTTTTTTTTATCTAGGTACTACGGTATCTACGTAGTTGGTGGGTGAGTTTATTACAAAACAACTTGACATTTCTCGAAACCCGTCAGGACACTAGGTATGCCCCAGAACCCAGAAATGGAAAAATTGGCGCTAAGTTTACAGACTCTTAAATGCAGGATTGCGTTCTATACATCGTTTTGCTGTTGCTGGAAGTCGTCGATTTCTTTAACATGAATAATACCCGCGTAACGGAAGAAGAATTTATCAATTATTATCTAGGAAGCTACCAAAATCTTTGGATTGGGTAGTTCTACCTAATAGAAGAGGTCTAACTGAGACTGCTTTTATGAATACCAACAACAAACAACAACTAGCCCATCGCAGTCCACTGCTGGACTAGGCCTCTCCCAATATTGAGAGGCTTTGGCCTACTATTCCTACGCTGGCCAGACGGGTTGGTACAGGGTTTTATTTCAAGTTTTCTTCTCTTGCAGTGATATCGTCTGCGTATTTTTCCGGTCGCCTCTTACGACACCCTTCGGACGAGATGGGGTGGTGATACTTGTAGTACCATGTTGATCTAATGGTACGATTCTGTATTATATTATTTATACATACAACGTTTTGTCTTTTATTGTTGTAAGTCGATATTCCAAATGAGTCAAGGCATACCAAATGGCGAATTAAATTTAATCGTAGTTCAGTTTTCACGGCCACTTGGTATACCTAGGTTGATACTTGAACCATTGCGGCTTCTTATTGAATGTTTTTTCTGTTCGCCATCATTATTAAAAAGAGTCTCTGAAATTATTTTTTGGGTCAAGACTATCGTTCTACAGGTAAAGAATGGGAACTAAATCGCACCTCCTTGAAGCATTCCATCTTATGTTTTCCTAATATAGGCGTCTTCAACTCAAGGGATCTAGGGCATCGAGGTAGGTACTGAAAATCCTAAAAAATACCGTATTCTGCTGCTGCTGCGAAAAGGCAAAGGATAATATTGATTCCTATTACATGTACTGCTATATCTAATAATGTTAACTAAGATAGTTGAATGCATACCTATATTTATTTAAGTTACATCAATGTGTTAACTTTCCGCCTCCTTTAGGTGAAATCAACTTTATAGGAGATAGAGTTTAGAATTTTGAATTTTTATCTGTCAATATGTACTTGTCATTTCTATAGGTAGGTACTCCTACCTACTTAGGTATAATAGAGTTTAATGTGCGTTATACGTACAAACATAATTTTCCTCATACAACCGAACAACTACTTTGTATAACTAATTTGAAAGAAAATATGGACCCAGTGCGATGTAAATTCCCGCTACCCTGATACAAATAGTAATAAACATCTTTGACCACGTTCCCCTTCAATTTAATCAAATGAACTTAGCAACCCTTCATTGAGTAACCTTGGGATAAATTCGTAAGAACGCGGAAGAGACGCGCCCACCCACCGCCCGCCCGCGAAAGCGACGGCCGCGGGGGCGTAACCGCCGCCCTACGCCGCGCCCGAGGACATACAACTTTTTCCCGCCAATTAATATTTAAACTCTGACACGAGACAGTTCTGTTATTTTAGATTTTTGAGTATTTAGAATTTTATCATCTGACTTCTATAAAAGAGGAGGTTCTCAATTTGGATGTTTATTTTTTTTTCTTCATGTCGGTCACAGCTCACGAAGCTAGGGATTGTTATGTTTATTTTTTGTTGAGTTGTGTTTGTTTTATACTTTTAGATGGCAAACATTTTTTAAGCTTGGTCTGTCAATTTTTCTTCTAATCGCCTGGGCTACCATTCCATATGGTAGGATTTTTTTATACCACTTAGGTGGCAAACAAGCGCACGGCCCACCTGATGGAAAGTGGTTACCGTGGCCTATGCAATACTAAAATGGTGGTACTCTGGACTTCGCAGATACTTCTTCACGCCCAGCTTAAAGAACCCAGGGTAATTTGAATACCTATGTGGGTAAAGAATTCGAGTTTTTTTTAAAATAAATAATGTGTAGTTTTGAGAGCCTCTACATTTTTTTTTGTCGTTTCCCCTATCTGTTTTTTCCTTTGTGTAAGATGCTTTTAGTATAATCGATCGTAAATCGCTTAGGTACCATTAGATGGACTTGTTTGCTATATTATTACCCCACTGTGTAATTATTTAAATCCGTGCTCCGTATAACTAGGGTAGCACTGGGTAATACCTAGGTGATACTAATTGTTTTGCTATAAGACTCAGTCGAAATAAGTAGGTACACGTGATAGCCTCCAGCTGAACTAAAATCTGTGGTTTCTTCGATCTGGGGCTAATTCGATCCTTAGCCATCCCTCGAAGTCTAGTCTCTTGTTGATCTTGTGTTATTTACTGATATACTTAGGTACTTAATAGTTTTTGGTAATTTATATACTTTGTACGACAGTGTAATTGTCGCACTCTTCAAATATATCATCATCCAGATAATTGGATTTTTTCCCAATGTGATTACTTTGATACCTAATTAACTACGTAGGCACAGCATAAATATATTTATTCTGTGACGTAGGGTAGTAGCGTATTCTACGTATACAGTGTTTACAGGTAAGTTTACTTTACACTCGCACTATATTATGTTTTCATAGGACCCGTTCACTGTACCTACCTATCCACTTGCTGTACTTTCGATGCGAATATATTATGGAACTCCCACGAACTCATTACAAATTTCCCACGAACTGTCGTAAAATTTTACGATGCGACGTCGCACTGCAAGTATTGTGAAAGGGCCTATAAGCAGGGAGCCAGTGAACGCGCTTATATCTACTTGCATAAAGTTCGTTTACGTGTGACCTTATTTCTGAATCTGTATGTAGTACTGCTGAGTGGCCACAGTGGCCACTGGTTCGAGAAATAAAGAATAAGCGACATGCGCTAGCTTCTCGATAATTGAGTAAATAACATCTGTAAGCGTAAAAGTAGGTTAGTGCTACCTACTGTTTTTATTAAATATAGGTATTACGAAAGGAGGATTAAAACAAATTATTGATTCAAAATCAATTTATTGGACAGTAAAAACATCAAGAATTTCAAATGCTCTCTGACATGTGTAATAAAAAAATTATCTTATCCACATTTTAGACATAGGTATAATAGACATCCCTGAAAGTCGCATCTTTAGATGCTACGAGTAGTAAGTGCAAAAATCTCCTCAATGTAGGTAAGATAAGAAAAATCTCTGCGTTCTGTGCGTTGTGTTATACAACTGTTGGTTATTTTAGTCCTTAAATAGGTCTTTTTTATTTTCTTGAAACAGCAACATATGAATTGTAAACAATTAACAATTACACAAACTTTAATAAATAATATTTCAACAAAATATTTTACAGTTAATAAATAATTCATCGTAAAACTAAAACATCTTACCTACCTATATCAAAATCATTGTACTTAAAATTATAGTATTTTAACAAATTTCAGTGTAGCCCAAAAAAACACCGTTCTTCGATTTACTTACATATAATCACGCCTTTATCCCCGAAGGGTTAGGCAGAAGCGATTTAAACTTCGCAATTTTATATTACCTGATATAAATTACCTACATATTAGAAAATGATAAATATTTTGGACGTATTAATTAGGTATGCATCGACAGATTGAATTCTAAGGTACCTAGCATTGTCATGTATCTTCACTGATATAGAATAGCATTTTGTCCCTGGTACCTAATAATTTGTATCTTATTACTTTTTAATAAGGCAACCAATTAGGTACACCGGGTGAACATATTCTTGGATCGGCAACTACCAGTAATATACTATGCCTTAACAAAATTACATAACTCAACCTGTAGAAGCTGCAATTCATGAACGCGTGTAAATTCATTATTAGAAAACTGTTTAAGATGCAAGCTTTTCGACATTTAAAACAAATCTGTAGTTAAATAATAGCTGCAAGTAGGCTAATTTACCTACATTAGAATGAGTTACTACTCGAAGACATCGAGTAGATAAGCTGGTATGAACTGCTTTTTTAATGACATACCTATTCAAAATTGAATGTCATATTCACAATAAACATTGAAGAAATGTAACTCAAATGTGACAAACACTGCGTTCATGAACTGCAAAGCATATAAAAAAATGTAGGTAGTACGCAAAATGTTGTACGCAGTTATAGCAATTGCATAAAACCTAGAATCGAGAAATAATACTTGTGTCTGCTTAACGCTTCCTTCGCTGCGATGAATCTGTAACAGAAATGGAACTATTTTCATGTCTGTAATGACATTAGGAGCGATGAAATTAGATTGGCATAGCTGTAACGGCTTTCAAGACTTTGAAGTCGTGTCGTGCACGACTTTGAATTTTTTTGAATTTGAATATAATACTCGTAAAGAGTCGTATTATGATTTATGAATTAAAAGTGTATGCTGGCTTATTCTTTCACATGGTAAGAAAAATTACATAGGTACCTATTTTATGTCTAAAATCCCAATTTTTATAGTCTTACACATTCTGTCCTATAAAAAGGGTCCTAAAGCCCACTAAGCTTGGATCCATTTTCATAAATGACAACATTCTTATAATGTAAAGTTTCGTCTACCCTCATTATCCTCCGAAGCCTTTTCTCAACTCAGTTCGAAACGACTGAACTTCCTACGTCTTCACTTACTAAAATATAAAATAGGCTTTACTTATATTTACCGTATCATATCCTCTCTACAAGCCACCGCCACTCCTCTCGACGGAGATTTTCTTGCCCAGTTTCTCTTTCTCGTGGTGTTCTTCTTCCATCTCCGCCATGCGGGCAAACCGCGAGTACGCCACGTGGCCTGATTTAATTGCGGACATCATCTGTATGCATATAGGTTGATGTCAGTACAAAATATTAATTAATACAAGTGCTAAAATAATATCAACAAATATGTATAAGTGCAAAGTTTTAGTATTTTATCATCACAGAATATTAGTATAGGTACTTTTATAATTTATGGTTAGAGCTTGGTTAATGAACAGTTAGGTACCTACTTACGACCAGGTACAAAATTTAACATTCCATGTAAATCGAATAAAGTATTAAGTACGGAAATGATTAGGGGAGATGCGCTCAAAGCGGGCACCTTAACGGAAAGTTGAAAAAAATATGGTTTATAACATAGCCACATTATTTTTTGTTTTTCCCAAAGATGCATTACTAATCGCTTTCGAATGCAGTATGGTTTGATTTATCGGAAATAGAAATTTGGATGACTTATAAGCAAATTACGAAACCTCTACTTATGTCCGCTTTGCCCAATAGGGGGGCCTAAAGGGGGCACTCGTTCAGGGCAAAACGGGCATAGGTTGAGGTAAAGAGGGCATGGCACAAAATCATTGAAAAAAGACACTGTATCAGGTTTAGGTGCAATATAATGATATATAATATAATAATCTTGATAAAGTTTTATATTTCAACAAAATCAGCAACAATAATATCACAACTTTAATTATGAAACTAAACTCCGCCACTACGGTACCAATTTTTTGAAATGAGCTGAGATTTACCACTTCAATAAAATCTTTATATCGTCTAATAAATTGAGCACAGAATAAACTGTTGTTTCTAACAACAATATTATATTCATTTATTCACTTTAAGTAATAATCCATCCATTATCAGAACAGGTGCCTTGAGTGCTAGGTGGTGCCCCATCAAGAAGACGGGACACCATTCTTTTTCTGGCGAATACCATAAAAGGGGGAATAAATGCTCCTGCGGCATTACAGCAATATACGACCGTAGTTGTTTTACACCTTTCAGTGCTAGCTATCAAACCAACTTGCCGCTTGCAAGGGCAATAGATGCCGGCTCTGGTTTTCTTAAAGATAGGTCTGGATGACGTTTGACAAAACCTCTCTACCAATCTGTCCCAGTAACACCATTTTTAAAAGGGTGTGGTATTTTATTCATTTCGCCATAATTATAAACAAGTTCCAAGAACTCTTGTTTTGATAATCCATAGAACAAACTATCCATATGAAACCCATATTCCAGAAGCTCAATTTCTTGATTTGCAGTAAATACAGTTGTAAATCTTCCTAGTTTCACTTCATACGACCCAGATTTAAGATGCCTTTGCAGCGTCGTTCTAGGTTTCCCAAATTTTGCTGCTACGCTTTTGATAGATCTTCCTAATTCCTGCACTTCTAGGAGTGCTTGTCGCATAGATAAGGGAGTCCATGCTTGCGAAGTTCTTCGTTTGTAATTATTTACCATCTAAAAAGAATAATAAATAGCTATTTAAGCAACTTCACGTTATGGAGGGTCTTTTGATCCGAGTGCCATTTTTCGGTATGAGCGAAGCCACACACTGCCAAGCACTGACAAAATCTTTACATTGTCTTTATATCGCAATGGTATTCGAGCAGAAATTTTTAAATAGGATAAATGTTTAAAAAGTTCTATTATTAAAAAGTTTATTGAAATTGACCTGATTTCGAAGTGAAAATGTCTTTGCTCATATTATTTTCGAATTTATGACGATTCGTATATTGCAACTCTGTTTCAATATGGATTCATATTGATACAGTATTGCAGTAAGGATTTCTATTGAAACAAGATAGCAATATGCATACTAAGTATATTCAAACCGCTGCTGTCAAGTTGAAAATCCCAATATAACGAAATCGAAGTAGATAAAATACTTTATGTAACGGGTGGGTAAAGCGGGCACGTGTCCGCTTTACCATGCCCGCTTTGCCTTTTTCGAAACCTCAAATATCCAAACAAAATTCAACCTCAAAATGTTCAAATACGCGGTATTCAGATCTACTACTTTACAGCCAGACAACCATTTAATAACTAAAACGGATTGATTATAGCATTGTAAACACCAAAAATGTTAAAACATATGATACATACCTTGCAATATTTTTCAAAAACCCACTTAAAACATTTTTTTATCGCAACTCGTAATAACGTGGTCGCAGGTGAACTGAACGAATGATGCGAGATGTGCGGGCCGCAGGGATCCCTGTGACGTGTTGAAAGCGCCCGCTTTTTTAATATGATTATATTTAAAGAGAGTGCCTGCTTTGGGCCCAGTGCACGCTTTAGGCTCATCTCCCCTACCTACATCAAAAGCCACGCAATATATTTTTTGCTTCACATACATTTTCACAGCTCTCCAAAGAGTTTCATTGTTTGAAAGCTTAATATAGTAGGATACCCTTCGGGTGCCATCAGCAATACAGGCATTATCATATTTATGTATGGAGTTAAGATTTTTTTTAAATATAATATGCTGTTCTGGCCGAATGTAGACAGGTTAGTACTAGGTACTTGTACCTACTGCTAATTACCCACTTACTAAATACCTAACATACCATTTCAAATTAGCAGCATTAGTATTTACTTACGTAGGTAACAGTTCCCAAAATATAATTAACCCATTTATTTACTTATACTTATTAAGAAGCAGTTAAAAACTAATTGAGCGGAATGTATATATATAATTAGGGGTAGATTTATATGGATGAATGGATATTGGATATGTACCTACTGGGTACCGGTTATAATAGAATTAGCCACGCTCATTATCAGAATGCTGGCGAATAAGTTACGCACTTATTGTAACATAGCTTACATAAATTAGGTGTTCTACACATAAGTAAGTACACATTATTTCCGAGGGTAGATTCACAATAGACTCGTGTCTTGTTCATGAAGAGCTAAGATACATAAAGTCTAATATTCAATAATACTATACCATAAAAACATACACTGATAAGAAAAGCCAACATAAATAATGAGATGTATGATGTGAGTGTGCAAAATAAATGCATAATATGCAGGAAAATAATGAAAGACTTCTGGAAATTCAAACCATGCAAAGTATACCTACAGTAATGCATGCAAAATAACAGTAAAAATATGTTTGGCTTTAGTAAATGTCTTTGCCGTTAACGCTTTATTGGAAATTTAAATGGTATGATACCTATTTACATCAATTGAATAAGTAAACTGATTTACTGATATCACAACAGCAGGTACTGTTAATTATCTATTAAATTCATTAGAATTAATGGTTCTCCAAAAATATTGTCTGTAGGTTAGTCGATCATTTCAATACTAAAATATAGCTACAGTAGAAAACCAAAACAATTGCTCATAGAGATATCTAAATTGAAATGTTGGCGGTAGACTAGTTGACGTGTTGCCAAAAGTCAAACCAGACAGATTTTTTAACCCATTTGGCGCCAGAATAATGAGTGACTTTGCTTTGATGACATCTTTACGATACCTAGTACTTATTTTACGTTAAATTACCGATTAGACTTCTAGAAAAGAAGGCTTCCAATTACGGTTTAATTCTTTTTTTTTGTTTGGTATTGACTTTTTATGCGATATCTTCGCTCATTGTTAACTTTTTTATTTGTAAAAAGAAACTACATCTGATTGTTGAACTACAGGTTCATTTTTTGACTATGGTAACAACGATAATTAATTATCTATTAGTTGAATACATAGATTAACTACTTCTTAAAAAGTAATTCAATTCTCCTACCTACTAGCGAATTTTTTTTTAATAACCAAGTATTCTCAATCATATAAACTTCGATCATAATGGATCGCATTTACCAAGAGACATAAACTAAAGCCACACATGACAAAGTATAGACCTGAAGATACTCGTCGAGTTCGACTTGGCCGTTCATGTTAGTGTCGATCTCTTTCAATATTTCGTGCAATTGTTCCCCGGTCACCTCCTCGCCGTAGTTCTGTGGAAAACTATGACGTCAACAAGCATTCACAATGGACATGACATGAATGGAGCTGTACTGTATTGTTTGTCATTAACAATGCAATTTTTTTTCGAAAAATGTTATTGTATTTTGCAGGGTACGCCAAAACTTTAAATGTTCCGGCCATTTTTGTGGTTAATGCTAGTTATGAAAAAAATACAAACAACTTTTTTTGAGCATTATGCACATAAAACCAATCAGCTACATTTTTAGTGTACAAAGTAACTCTTGATCGAAGTTTTCTATTAAATTGTTGGTTGCCCTGGCGTTTTAGTGCATAAAGTCAAAAACAATTGCCCTTTTCCTAGCGAAACGTGGACCACGACAGCATGACATTTACCCCAACTAATCCAAATGTCGACATAGTTCTACCTGTAGGTAGTCTTGAAGTTCCATCTGGCCGTGGTACGTGACATCAATTTCAGATAATAAGGAGCGTATTTCGTCTTCCGTAGGTCTCACACCCATACTCTAGAATCGGCAGTGTCAGTTAAGAATACATTTAAAGTTAGATCTTTGGGCACTTTACTGATCTGATGGCATATTATTTAGTTAAAATACTTTTGTTGGCATAAAAGTGCTGAATTTTTAAAGATGGCAATTTTATTTTCGACTTGACGTACTCGTAGAATATTACAAACCTTTTTGGTAATAATTTAAGAAAAAAACTTCATGTGTTGGCAACATTATTAAGTTTAGACCTATAGGCAGATCTTTTACCAAACCTTGGTAAAAGATCAACTCGAAATATCTCTAATACCTTTAGACTTCTTCGAATATCGTTGATAGACACGAAGCCCTTCCTATCCTTATCGATGATCTGGAACCGTTTGATGTAGGTCTGAATCTCATCCTTGCTGAGGTTAATCGGGATCTTGTCGCGGCTGGCACGGTTCACCATCTGGCCCATCTCGTTGGCCAAGAACTCACCAGCTTCTTTTATTTGTTTCTGTAATATTGATATACGAAGCGTTAGTAAGTATTCTGCAGAGAGTCAGTTTTTTATACCACGTAGGTGGCAGACATGCACATGGCCTACTTGATAGAAAGTGGTTACCGTGGCCTATGGACGTTTGCAACACCAGGGTGGTTAAAATCGTGCTGCCATCCATGCTACTATTCAGCTACTAAACTGTTTACGTTATTCAATTCTATTTAATGTGCTGCTACGTACCTTCTTCTCGGCTTCACTCCATTTGAGCTCTTCAGCCATAATGTCAACGATAGCGGGCAGAGCCTCAGCTGCCGCCTGCACGTTGAGGAAAGCGAGTCGGAGGCGTCGTGCGATCATATCCACCGCTGTGCATGCGTACTCGCGAACGCCATATCTGTTCAATGACGCATTCCACTTTTAAGTTTTCATCTTCAGTAGGTAGCAATAGATTAAAAGCAGAAATTTAGTAAAAATTCAGAGAACTTCTGAAGTGCTGTTAATCTATTGATGTATTCAAGTTATCTAAGCAACTATTGTATAACGACGAATTTGCAACATGTGAAGTACTATGTATTTCTCAAGCGTTGCCGCCTCGACAGGAAAAGAAAGAACGAGAGGAAAGGGAATAAGAACAGGAAGAAAGGTAACTGTATAAAATGCAACATATC
Organism: Eilema griseolum; assembly: GCA_963662185.1. Taxonomy (NCBI): domain Eukaryota; kingdom Metazoa; phylum Arthropoda; class Insecta; order Lepidoptera; family Erebidae; genus Eilema; species Eilema griseolum. Next base: position 23,890,207 of record OY759233.1, on the reverse strand, counting down.
TACTACAGTGAGGGTAGTAGGTGATAAAATCAATATACCTTATTTCAGCATCGATATACGGGAACTCCGGGTGCATTTTCTTGCCGATGATGGGCCACCGTTTACCAGTCATAGCCGCCATTTTAGCGACTGCGAAGGCTCGGTCACCGTATGACTTTGCCAAATGTTGAGCTACCTGGAATGGTTAGATGTCTAGTTATTGATTTGCACACAATCCCACAATCGATCTTTTTTAGTGAGATTGTTATCGAAGAGGACCTCGGGCAACAGATCGATGACAAATTTCATCCTATTAATATGGTTAGGTACATATCAAAATAACGAATTTTAAAATCCCGAAGTTCGAAATCAAGAAAATTTGATTTTGATACGTTGCTTTTTGTCATAGGTAGTTATTTTTTACAATAGCTTTAACATGACTTCTTCCTTTCTCTTAGTCTACATTATATCGGTCATTTGTTGCGTCGATCGTCAGTGCATCCGAGTAGGTAATTTATAATATTGTAACAGGTAGTACTATATGTACAAACTCCATGTCAAGGCGCACAAAATCCACCCCGCGCAGTCCGACTTGGATAGATTAGGTTAGCCTTCGTGCTTATTATTTTTTATAACCACCTATTCAAACAACCGAAACATCTAATTATTGGGCTTTTAAACGTTGGTATTTAGTATTTCGGTACTTCGTAGGTACTTTCTGTATTTTGAACATACGGTAAAATCAACGAACGTTCAGGATTTTGATATGTACTGAAATTACTAAAGACTGATTAGTAATTACCCAAACGCCCGACATGAAACTCATCGAATATTTAAAAGTAGAGTGGGCAGTAACTGGCAAGATATTAGACAATAGGTAAATTAAATATAATACTATAAATAAATAAAATATACTATAACTTTAATTTTACTTACCTCCATCTCCAGACCAAAATCTTGCACTAATCTAATATACATTGTGGGGGTCCAGCCGTGGGCGCCCTCTATTAAGAACCCGTCTGTCTGGCATTCGCGATACAGTGGTTTTAGGTTGGCACCTTGATAATAAAAACAACGTAATTAAGATATGCTACAGTTATATGTAGTATTCGAACTAGATTCTGAGATTAATACACCCATTCTTTGTGGTATTACCAGGCCAATCATTAAATGACATGGTGAAATAAGTCAAAGTGAATGGGTTTCATTCACACCATACAGCTGTGCAATTGTCTAAGCATACAGCGTTGAGCTCAGTGCTGCGACAACCTTGATATGGATTCTTAATGGTCGGATTGGATGACGTCACTAGAGATCGACCAATCAAGGCTGCCGCAGCGCTGTGCTCGACGCTGTGTGCTTAGAAAATTGCACAGCCAAGTGACAATTCACTAATTGGTTCTTTAGCCCATATACCTCAGAGCGGCAAAAAAAAATTCTAAAGTATAGCGTATAAGAAGAATTCTATGTCCATATCTATACCTACCTACCCATAAATACTTTAATAACCAATAAAATAAGAAGTGTTTGTTGTCTTACTATCAATAGCAGCGTCAATGGTTTCCGCAGACATGGACCTGTACGTAGTCCACTTGCCACCAGCGATGGTGACGAGGCCAGACGGGGAGACGTGTACGATATGGTTACGGGCGAGAGACTGGGTGTCTGGTTTGTTTGGGTCCGAGACTAGAGGTCTGATGCCAGACCAAGCTGAGAGGACATCACCACGGCGTACTGGAAGAATAATAATTAAAGTTTTAGTTGAAGATCGATATTCGCTATAAATCAAAGTCAGAGATAAATAATAACCACAAAACTGTACCTACGATTGGAATGTAAAGATTTGTTATGCTTAAGAACGACATGGAAACTTGTAAATGTATCATAGCCTAAAAACTACAGTAGGTACATATATTATCACACCACTTTCCCATTGGGGTAGACGGAGACCACATGGTACTTTTGGCAGTTACCTTCTACGATTTTGGTACAGGTACACTATTTTGTTTTAGTGTGGTTTACTCTTTAAACATCCTCCAATTCTAATAACAAACAAAAGTAAAAAATAATTTCTGAGTGCGAAGACTTTACTCCATCATTTAAAAGGAATAGCCCTAATAAACGAATCTAATTCTCAAAAAAAAAACCTTTCAAGTACCTAATGGTACGGTGTACGCATCTATCCTTAGGTTAGCATGTAGCTTACCTTCGACATCCGGGTTCAAATAATTTTTAACCTCTGTAAGGATAAAGAGAATCTCGTCCTCGGTGGGTTTGGGGTTGTGGGTGACTTTGCAGGGCATATCAGTTGTGCCTGCGATGGTTCCTTTCAGCCACGGCAGGAAGAAAATGACGCGACCGTCCGAAGTAGCCGGGTCGAGTAGACCCATATGTTCTGGACTGAAAGTAGAATTTTGCAAATTTAATTTTTTAATTTTTTTCTTTTATAGTAAGAGAGGGAGCGGCCCTAGTGGGGAACACAAAAGTGTTTTAATAATCGGACGAATTCAAATTCATTTATTGCTTGTAATGTGGTACAACAAAAGAACGAAATAAAAAATATAGTAATCCAACACATTTTGCCATAAGGTTGGCAACCAAACAAATAATTAGGTATACAAAGCAATATCTACTTAACAAACCAAAAATATTTCAGTCACAATAATTGCGCAGCGGCTGTAACACATTTCTACAGTGGTACGAATGACATGCATATTTCTTTAAAAAATCTGCCACTGTTTAAAAAGTCTCGTCCACCAACCATTTATGTAATGCAACACCATTCTTTTAAGAGGTAGGTCTATAATGAACATCACGGGCATTGAGTTGTAAGTATGTGGAGCCATATAAACACAACTAGGTATATACGTCTAAATATTTCTAACCAAGGTACCGACCGGCAATGACGTTAGAAAGATGAAAAGTTAAGAAACATTCATATTTAACGTTATTTACGTTAAGTATATTAGATTTCAAGTTTGAAATTGGAAATTGAATTAGAAATATATTTTTTATTTGTTTACATTGCTAATAATAACTATCCTTTTGGTCGGGTCAGAGATGAGTCCTGCTTTAGGGATGGACGACCCGGGCGGTCTGTTTGGGCGCCAAGGCAAAAAGAGGGTGGCGACCTAGTGGGGTTCCACCCTTGTCATATGAAATTGCATAAATTTGCTACACAATAAGCTGGGTTCAAAGTATCTTTACAATTCATCCTGCCCAGATTTGTCTATAGATGGATTTAAGTATATACATACAACATACCTACCAAACAATACAGGTACATAATAAGGATTGCTCATCACCTGTAATATCCGGGTAAGACAATATGCACACCCGACGAGGGACAGCAAATCTCCTTAATGGACGGGTCATCCATTTTTCTGATACTGTCCGTGAAGGGACCGGTCGCGTTGATGATGCACTTCGCCTTTATGTCCCATTCCTTGCCTGATAGTTCATCCTGGAACCATGGAAATTGTTTCTAGTACTGATAACTTCATTGTTATCTTTTTGAATATAGAAAAATGAAAAAATACGGCGGCTTCTTATTAAAGGTAGTTTGAAATTAAAGCTGCGGAAGCATTATTAACAAGTATCGTTATTTCGTGTGATCAAATTTGGATACCCTATCCAAAACAACACAAGCAGAGATAAGGTATTTCTCCCCCTCTTTTTTTGCTTTGCAGCACCATATATGGGTGTAGCATTCTTTAATTATACCACAGATAATATAATAAGTATAATTCTTGTTATACGAACATATGAATGTTGAATATCGGCTCAGACATGAGAATTTGAGAAAATTTACATAATGTAATACATTACGCACGTAGGTAATACGTATTATGTAAGTAGGTGCCTATCGTAGTTAAGTAGGTATGTACCTTGAGCCTTGCTCCATTCAGCTTGCCAGCGGTCTTATGGAGCTTGGTAACTTTGACGTGATTAGCAATAGTTGCACCATGTCGAGCAGCTGTTAGTGCTATCGCTAAGTTCATGCGAGCGTCATCTTGTTGACCTGTGTGGCAAAGTCTCATAGTTTACTTTATCTGTATTCTTAGGTTTTAATCGCGATCCCAAGAGATGTTTTTATATGTTCAGGATTTACTGTGTACTGCAGTGTCGGGTCGGAATGCTTGTTATCCGACCCCACAACCCTATCTGGTTAAAGACCTTCATGTACAATGGTTAAAAATAATCCGAGAGAAATGTAAGGGAACATTTTGACTTGATTGTTCGTAGGAATATATATCGACATGATAATAATATGCAGTTGCATGCGACTAAGTTGCAATTACAAGGTTAATTGCAGTAATAGAAAAGAATTTCAGTCTCGTCTTGGCACTGTACCGAAAATACCAGGCGTAACTTATAGCGACGCAGACCTAGTAACAGTAGGTCAACAATACTGCAAATATCTACGTATTTAGAACAAGCATTCTCATTACGCTTAAATACTTTTTCGTTTCCATTGTAATAGAATTTCTGCTCGGAAAAAGTGGTCCCCATGTTTATCCAAATACCAAGTAGGTATAGCATGTTAACGTTCCATAAACTCAAAGCTGGTTGTTATTTGTTCATTTTCTGTAATGGCTTTGAATTTAACTGTGTTTGAATAATGAATAAAGTACTAACTACAAGTATAATATTGTGGACAACTTGAACAACAATAAATGTTTACCTAGCTGTACTCGACTCGGACTCTTGTTATGATAGCAATTAGCGAATCCATTCTTCGTAGTTTTACTTCATGAATACAGATTTGAACATAATTATGCAAAGCCCCAATGACACTAGAATAGGGAGTTAATAGCGATAGAACTTCCTCTACTGTAATATACCTACAACTCACCGTCGTAATACACGATGCCTCCGCATAGATTGTCTGATTTCAGCATAGGAAACAATTCGAGGGTATTCTTTTTAGACAAGTAATATGAACTCTTCACGTTCCTGTCGCCTGCGACTAAGTCGTACATCTTAATACCGAACCAGTAGTAAGGGACTTGCCACCATCTGCAATTAGGGTTAAATTTAGTCTCTATATCAGTAGTCTTCACATATCGCAGCGTGTTATCATGAAGTATTTCCATCGAGCTATCTACATAAAGGTAGGTAGGTACCTAATCGAGTACCGTAACGGGTTTTTAAACTCATAAAAACAACCTTCAGCTTGATTCGGGACGGTTCTTGTGTCACGCAAGTCCTACATACGATTCAGATTTACGATGTCAGATGGTTTTATGATAGCAATAAATACTTACAAATAATTGATTTGCTTTAACCACTTTTCTACCGTAGCCCTCATTTTCTTTTAAGAAATATTAATTGTATTAAAAAGAACAGAACCACCTACTTAATTATGTATGACGTAGCTTAACTAACATTTTCGCTAAGCTAAGCTAAATGCTAGTGTTAAGAGTGGCCTCACGTGGCACCGGGTGAGGTGCCAACCTGACGATTGCAAGTCCGAGCCGCTATTTTCATAGATTGCTGACTCGAAAATAGAACACAAATTTTATATAACAATCACACTCACTTATATACTGGTAATAAAATCGGCAGCGGTCTTGTCAAATGCGGCGCCACTTCCAACATATTGGCTCTTTCATGTAGCGCTTCTTTAACCATTTTATACTGATCATAGTCTAGTTGCATTATCGCTTTTTGAAGGTAGCGGACCCCGCCATGAATTAATTTTGTGCTGCGACTTGAAGTGCCGCTGGCGAAGTCGTCAGCTTCCACCAGGGCGGTGCGAAGACCTGAAAAGAAGGTTTTATGACATAATGACTTATTTTTTAGAATATGAAACTACAGCCCTTCAAGAATCAGAATCTTACTCGATTCGGCGTTTTGACCAAATTGCATTGATACTAGGTATCCTACCTAGCACGCAGCTATAGATACTGACAGAGATATAGCGATACCCTCGTGAAACGCGAACTAGATCTCGTTATTATATATTAGTAGGTACAGTGACATAATTAGGTTGTAGATACTCACTGATCATCTTATGAATTGTTTATAAAATGTCAGATTGTGAAATTTTGTTTTCAATCGAGCAAGAAAACAAAAAGCTACCCGCATGCAGTATTGAAGCGGATTTATGATAGATAATTACTACGCAATATGTTTTCTCTACATGACATTGTTAGTCACATCTTCCAATCGATACCTGACGACTTCGTGCAAATTTTCCCCGAGTCTCCTCCCCCCTCCTCGGAGAAAATTTGCATGTGCCTCTTTGCCTTTTGAAACCACGTCCGCCCTACACATAACGCTACTCGTTTACATATGACCGCGCTCGGTCTATAGGGAAAGTAATTATTTTGAAAGCTTTCACGATAAATATTTTTATAGCTAGGTATCAGCCCACATTTTTATTATGAATTGTTTGAACATGCTTTGTCCACGCCCAATGTTTCATTCTCGCATTTTCATCAAATTGTTATAAAATGCACCCCAATAGATAATAATTTAGTAGATATTTATCTAATCACTGCTTAGAGCAACACGGATACCGGCGCACGTAAAATCACTGTTATCATGTTTGGATAACAATATCACAGATAACCTACCTATAAATATTGCATGTCCCCTGAGCTTTTTCCCAGAAACAACCGAATTTTAATATTTTCCGTGAAGCGACTGACACTGACCTTCACAACCTACGGTGCTCGTATTCGAATTTCCAACGGTAAGGCTTCAACTACCCGTAACGAGTAAAAGTTCGTATGACGACAGAAACGACGGTTTAACGTAGGTACTCTCCGAGGCTCAAAAGGGTCTTATGATTGACGTGTCTATTGGTGACCCTTGCAGTGTCTGCTCGGTTACCACTTGGCCATGGGCCCCTCCTCACAACATATTTTGTAACATACCCGGAACATAATATTATAAGGACACATTTTTAAGAAACATTCATTTTTAAAACACGTTTTTAAGAATTCGCTTATTTGGCATGTGATTGGGTGAAGTTAGATAGAGAATGATCAACCAAAGATCAAACATATTTTTGTTGAAAACCTGGTATGAAATATTTTGTAAATATTCACAAACCTCTTGTGCAAGCATCCAGGGCACATCCAGCTCCGGTGGCGCCACCTCCAATAATAAGAATATCATAAGTGTGTCCAGCTTGCAGGTTCGCTATCTGATCGGCTCTTGAGGGTAAAGGACGCTTTTTCCGCTCCGTTTTGGCTGATACTGTTACTGGTTTATACCATTGCTAGAAAAAAAAAGAAAATGTACCAGGAGGCGAATCCAGTGCCATCAAACGTGATCTTTCAGGAGCTACATATATGCTAATATTCATTTTTTAAAGGAACTTCATTCCACACGCGCTCAAGCTGTGAAATGAACTCATTGCTGCGGTTATCCCAAGCGCCTACAATATGGGGTACTTCAAGAAAGGCATTAGAAGGTATCACCAGGGTCGGCAGCACAAGTGTAACAGCCCTGGTTAAGGGCCACGGCAACCACTTCCCATCAGGTGGGCCGTGTGCTTGTCTGCCACCTAAGCGGTATAAACGATTTCACCTTGTAAACTATTTCGCCTGAAACGAAGCAGCTGTTTTCACGCGGTATATTTTGATTGATCCGATGATAAAATTATATAACAGTACAGACATATGCCATGGGACCAATATCGTGTAATTCAATAGATATAAGTATATTGACACAAATATAGATATGTTCCAATAATACTTATTATTCAATTGTATAACACAAATCGAGCGGTATCTACAAAAGAAATATTTATCACACGGTGGGTATTAAGGGAAATCGTTATGAGCGTATCGCAGTGTCCCCTAACAGATAAATGAAGGGTTTCCTCGTCTGGTAACACGTACCACGGGTGAGTCATCTGCCGCTAATGCCCACGCGCTGACTGCTGCTCCTGCGACGCCCGCCGCACCGCCGATTAATAATCTTCTACGTGACATGGTTTCTGTAAAAGATAACGCCAGATTAGAAACACATCAAGACCCTTCAGGTTCATAAGGTCTAAAGTACTAAAATGCCGATAACATAATGACTTGTCTGGGTAACTAATAGTAATAAAATAACTAAAAAAAGGCCGATCTAGTGCGAGTCGGAGCGCCACTCTGAGAGTTCCGTACAAAAATGTATGCAAGGATGAACGTATGCTACATAAATGGCAATATATTTTGATTGCGATGATTTCAAGACGTTACAGCTGAACCTTGCAGTGGTATGAATTTCAACTTGATACCTCCACGCATTCCTCAGAAAAAGGTCTTGACAGACAGACGAACAACGAAATGAGCCTATAAAGGTTTCGAGTTTTTCCTCTTGAGGTGCGAAATCCTAAAAACAAAACTTTCTAACCCGCAGGTAATTCATCGAAAATGGTTACCTACATTATGAATTGACATGACGGCTAGTCGGCTGCACCCCCAAGCCGCACCCACCACAGAGAGCCACCACTCGAGCACTTCCTACCCAGACGTTGCCTAAAAGCTTATTAAGTAGGTACCTACTTAATAGAATAGGTAGGTAGGTGCCTAAATTCTTAATTTTATTTTATTTATTTATTCTCTCGGTACCGTTTGTTGCACACAAATGGTACCGAGATCTTACACAAAAAAAAGAAACATATATACAAAGGTGAGCTTAACTCAATATGAGTTCTTTCCCAGTAAGCCTTTGAGTAGCAGTCTATACTTTTGTTTAATTCGCAAGTGTAATTAAACTGATGCTGATAAGTAGCCGGGGGCTAAGAATTATATTATCTGTGGTAGCGCAAAATGTATGTGTGTTTGATATTATTTAATACCAAATAAATCGCGATAAATATATATATTCACGCCTTTATTCCCGGAGGGTTAGGCAAACATATTTCACCAATCATTCCCACATAATAGGAGGTGAGCCTATTGCCGTTTTCCGGGTACTATTGTTGCCTCAAGCCATGCATCTGAGGCTGAGTAGGTATGGGCTGTATATATCTGTCTGATGTTAAACAGGTATATCCCTCCGTCCAAATTCTACTCTGCCAGAAGCCATCGCGATAGAGTCCGTTAAAAAGTGGTTATATTTCTTACTTATTGATTCTATATAAAGGCTGCTGAAAACCAACTGAAACGTGTTTAGAAATTATTATTTTGTGTACAAAAAAAATAATCTAAAAATTGTCCATCATGCGCGTTAACTTCCGCCTATAAATACATGAAAGACAAATAAATCAGAATCAGAATTTACCTTTTCGTATGAATGAATATTAGATCGTTCTTCTACTGTAGATACAGACCTACGTTCACACATAATCACATCGAATACGTTTAGGAGGTAATTGTAAGGTATGCGAAGCACTAGGTGATCATGATCCAAACACGCTTGTGAGTAATGTGATTGTCTTACTCCAATAGTGACGCGAGCATTCGTAATGTTATCAGTTATATATAAGTAGAAATATCAAGGTTACTACCGCAAACATTTGATAACTATTATTTTATCAATGGGCTGACGTAGCCCAAGAACATAATCAAATCAGCCAGTTTATACTGTAAGTTATCTTAAAGGCGACTAAACTTGAGATTTTGGGATCAGTGCAGGGATGCCACTACACTGATCAGAAAATCTTAACCGTTCCATGTACCTACGTAAGTACTTACATTAGACATTGCATTCAATGATAAGCCATTATAGGTACACAACAACGAGGCAACGAGTATAATAGTATACTAATGAAATGACATATAAAAAATACATGATCATTCTAATAGAAGACATGACCCTACAAGAAACTAGGTTTAAACTGCCCCATAGCAATGGAATAAAGGAGGATAAAAATACGAACAGTTATACGTATAGGTACCGAGTACCAACGCGCTACAACTTCATTTTAGATAAAAGCCGGCAAAATTAATGCGATCTAGTAAGCTCGGGGACTGGACATTATTCGAGGAGTCATAGGATAGTATTTGGGTGCCCAACCCTCCCGGGTTGGGAACCCAAATATGACGGCTATAGCTCCTGCTGTGTTAGTATAAATAAGTACCACTTGTCTGGAATATTTAAAAGACCTTCCATTAGGACTCGATTTGATCGACTGGAACGACCGACTGTTAAGACCGGGCATAAATTTGATCCAAACCAACAGTTCATATTTCTAAAATAGGTAGGTAGGTAGGTACACTACCTAGGTTTTGTCAAATTCAACTCTGTTCATAATAATCTTAGGTAGGTAAGTACCTATATTTTCTCCAAATAGTAGGTTTATTCCGATAATGTTACGAAAATTCCAAAAAAGTAGCTCTTAAGTTATCTACTTATTATGCAGTAGCAATAGAATTTAATTAGCAGATTGCATGATTTGTGACTGCGACTGAGGTGTACCTAGTAGGTAGATACTATTATCTATTCTGTGGCGGAGGTGTCCATTCCCGTCCTCAGAATACCGAACAAACTAAACACCTCAACAAAGTCTAGGGAACAAGATGACCCCAATTATTTTTTTTCGTGTAAATCTTGTTTTGCAAATAACTGGCAGCAAATAAATAAAAATAGAATAAAGTAGATTACAGAGTTGTTCGAAATTTAAAAATAAATTTAAATAAGTAATGATTTTCGAATATGGAGGGAAAACTTTTAAAAGTGTTTGATTGTGCAGTTTCTCCGAGGCAAAATAAAAATTTTTTTTTTTGATTGTAAATAACGTTTATTATCAATAATACGTCTTTTACGTATGGTTTGTGCATTTTTGTGACTGTAGTCATCATGTCACGTTGTCATTTAAGTCGCGAAGAGATGTTAAGGGCTGTTGGTATGCTGCAAGCTGGACGAACTCAACGCGACGTAGCGGATGCTGTCAACACCCAACCAAGCGTAATTTGCAGATTATGGGCACGCTACAGGTCTACAGGCGATGTTGCCGAACGTCACAGGGGACGAAATAGGGTTACTACCCCGCGACAAGATCGTTTCTTGCAAAATTCCGCAAGGCGGCAACCCACGATTACTGCTCGTCAGTTGGTCGCAGGCCTCCAGTCTCAGCATCAAGTGGTTATTAGCGATCAAACTGTCAGAAGAAGACTACACGAAGCCAATCTTTATGCTCGCAGACCGCTTAGGGTTCCAGCTCTTCGACGTGGAAATCGAGGTCGTCGCTTATTGTGGGCTAACGCACATTTACAGTGGACCGACCATCAATGGGCACGGGTTCTGTTTTCCGACGAATCTTGCTTCGGTTTTCATCCTGATTCGAGAAGAGTGCGTATATGGCGAGTTCCTGGACGTCGGAGTTGTCTCCAGAATCCGCAAGAAGTTCATCCTTACCAAGGTGGAACAATCATGGTATGGGCTGGAATTCGCCTTGGTGGAAGGACCGACCTCGTTTGGATACGGGGCAATTTGAATGCAAACCAATACATTCAGGAGGTTATACACCCCATGGTAATCCCTCATCGACAGCAGTTCGGTCAAGATTTTATGTTCATGCAAGATAATGCACGGTCACACACCGCCAGGGTAGTGGTCAATGCGTTAAGCGAGCACAATATGACGACGTTGGAATGGCCTGCTCAGTCTGCCGACCTCAATCCCATAGAGCATGCCTGGGATTTGCTTGGGAGAAGAGCTTTCAGTGATTCTTTGGAAAATCTGAACACTGAAGAACAACTTTTTTTACACCTTCGCAGTATATGGAGCCATATTCCACAGACGATGATTGACAATCTCATACTAAGTATGCCACGCCGTTGTCGAGCTGTTGCTAATGCTTTAGGAGGTCCTACAGATTATTAAAAACGTTTAAAGTACGGTTAATTACTGTATTTCTTACTACCTCGTTATTTTTGTGCCTAATCATAGAAGGTTGTAATACTCAATATTGGCACTATTCAATTCTTTCTTAAAAAAAAAAAAATTTGGTATGAAAATGTTTTTATTAAAATTAAAATTAAAAACGGTATAAAAATACCCTTCTATTGATATAAAACACTCACTATTACAAGAAAGGGTTTTTAAATAAAAACTAGAAATGTCCTTGTTCCCTAGACTTTGTTGATGTGTGTATATTCTGAGCTCATGTCCTATCCTTTTTGGCCCCCTTTTCCTTCCCCTTTCTTCCTGCAATTAACAGGTCTAGTATTGAAAACGTATGTAAGTCACTCTTGCTTGCGATTTTATTAAAAACAAAAAATAATTATGAGTTTTTATTGTCAATGTAATTTCACGGAAGTTATTATACTAGTATTATGGTTTGCGTCACCCGCGGTTCAATAGTCCAAAATACCAGTTTTATCAGCTCTCGAGCGATACAAGATGAGTAAAAATAAGTAATATCTACCTACACAATCATTGCGTACATTCATTATGTTCGTGTAACATAAATGTCTGATTATTATTAGTTGCATGCAGATAAGCAGGTAGATAAAGAAAACGTCCTAGTAAGTGGTAACTATTAAGTAAGCCGTTGCTACCAAGGCTTTCGCCTTGGAACATAGGTCCATTTATTCTTTCTTTCCTCCAAACTTTATAGGTACCTAACCCTGCACCAGAGACCAGCTGTGCAATTCTGTAAGGACATAGCGTCGAGCACAGCGCTGCGACATAACATAACATAAACTCACGCCTATATTCCCGAAGGGCTAGGCAGAGCTGCTAGCACCCACATTTCGCCAGGTTATGTTTAGATCCCAATATAATAGGTGGCGAGCCCATTGCCATTAACCGGGCACTTATAAATCATTGGTGTGCCATGGTAAATCCTGGGATCGAACCCGAGAGCTCGTCTTAGCAGTCCATTACCCATACCACTAGGCTACATCCTTGATAGAAATTGTCATTATTCGATCTCCAGTGTCGTCGGCGTCGCCCAGTCCGACCAATGACAATCTCTATCAAGGATGTGGCTGCGCTGTGCTCGACGCTGTATTTTTTTTTATATAGAACACGTCAATTAGACTTCGCCTTGCTCGATGGTAAGCTGAAGGCAAAGTCTCAGAAAAGAGGGTCACCATTACTTACACATAGCGTGTGACAATGGTGACACTCAGCTTGACGGCCTCATCATATGCTTTTTCACGCCCCGCTAAAAGTGTTTAAGGAATTGCACAGCAGAGTCTTATTCGGCAACCAGCATGTGTACTGGCTTGCAGGTAAGACCAGGGACCGGACAACCCCGCTTACGAGTTAAGCCTTTCAAAGGGTAATCCGAACGATAGGGTAACTCATATCGCAGTGTTACCTCTTCATCGAGTATTCCTTCTAAACCCAGCGAAATGGCTAACCCGTTTATTACGGTATCTACGTGAAGGGGTAACCCCTTCAATTGAGTTAAGCCTTTGAAGGGGTTACCTTTACGAAAGGGTTTTTTCGGGTAACCTAGGCTAACCCAATAATTGCATGAAGGTGGGGACATTCATACTTGTACCCAAGCGGGGCATTATTGTGCGAACTAAAGGTGTGTATCAACAGGAAGGGGGGAAACGAAATTAAGATCATTTTGAGTATTTCGTTCATAAACATCTTTTGATGCTGACTGTACCTACCTACTGCGGGATTCCCTTATATTATGATTTAGTAGTTCGGATCTGTGATATTGGTCCAACCCACAAATATTAAAATTTTGCTAGTACTAATAGTAGGAGTATAAATCTTCTAAATGGAGGTATTCCTTACCACCTATAAGCAGGGTTGGGCAGTATTTCAATTACTTGTATTTAAAATACAAATACGTATTTTTATTTGAAATACTTCCTTAAAATGTAATTTGTGATTAGTATTTTAAATACCTGAGGTCGAGGTATTTTGTAATTAATATTTCAAATACTTGAGGCTTCAAAATACATTTTAACAAAATAAACACCTCAACAAAGTCTAGGGAACAAGATGACCCCAATTATTTTTTTTCGTGTAAATCTTGTTTTGCAAATAACTGGCAGCAAATAAATAAAAATAGAATAAAGTAGATTACAGAGTTGTTCGAAATTTAAAAATAAATTTAAATAAGTAATGATTTTCGAATATGGAGGGAAAACTTTTAAAAGTGTTTGATTGTGCAGTTTCTCTGAGGCAAAATAAATTTTTTTTTTTTGATTGTAAATAACGTTTATTATCAATAATACGTCTTTTACGTATGGTTTGTGCATTTTTGTGACTGTAGTCATCATGTCACGTCTTCATTTAAATCGCGAAGAGATGTTAAGGGCTGTTGGTATTCTGCAAGCTGGACGAACTCAACGCGACGTAGCGGATGCTGGCTGAACACCCAACCAAGCGTAATTTGCAGATTATGGGCACGCTACAGGTCTACAGGGGATGTTGCCGAACGTCACAGGGGACGAAATAGGGTTACTACCCCGCGACAAGATTGTTTCTTGCAAAATTCCGCAAGGTGGCAACCCACGATTACTGCTCGTCAGTTGGTCGCAGGCCTCCAGTCTCAGCATCAAGTGGTTATTAGCGATCAAACTGTCAGAAGAAGACTACACGAAGCCAATCTTTATGCTCGCAGACCGCTTAGGGTTCCAGCTCTTCGACGTGGAAATCGAGGTCGTCGCTTATTGTGGGCTAACGCACATTTACAGTGGACCGACCATCAATGGGCACGGGTTCTGTTTTCCGACGAATCTTGCTTCGGTTTTCATCCTGATTCGAGAAGAGTGCGTATATGGCGAGTTCCTGGACGTCGGAGTCGTCTCCAGAATCCGCAAGAAGTTCATCCTTACCAAGGTGGAACAATCATGGTATGGGCTGGAATTCGCCTTGGTGGAAGGACCGACCTCGTTTGGATACGGGGCAATTTGAATGCAAACCAATACATTCAGGAGGTTATACACCCCATGGTAATCCCTCATCGACAGCAGTTCGGTCAAGATTTTATGTTCATGCAAGATAATGCACGGTCACACACCGCTAGGGTAGTGGTCAATGCGTTAAGTGAGCACAATATGACAACGTTGGAATGGCCTGCTCAGTCTGCCGACCTCAATCCCATAGAGCATGCCTGGGATTTGCTTGGGAGAAGAGCTTTCAGTGATTCTTTGGAAAATCTGAACACTGAAGAACAACTTTTTTTACACCTTCGCAGTGTATGAAGCCATATTCCACAGACGATGATTGACAATCTCATACTAAGTATGCCACGCCGTTGTCGAGCTGTTGCTAATGCTTTAGGAGGTCCTACAGATTATTAAAAACGTTTAAAGTACGGTTAATTACTGTATTTCTTACTACCTCGTTATTTTTGTGCCTAATCATAGAAGGTTGTAATACTCAATATTGGCACTATACAATTCTTTCTTAAAAAAAAACATTTGGTATGAAAATGTTTTTATTAAAATTAAAATTAAAAACGGTATAAAAATACCCTTTTATTGATATAAAACACTCACTATTACAAGAAAGGGTTTTTAAATAAAAACTAGAAATGTCCTTGTTCCCTAGACTTTGTTGATGTGTGTACATTTAATGTTCATTTAGAAAGTAGCACTAGTGAAGAAGATGACGCACGACTGCCTCTTGTACCGTTGCATCTAGTCGCGTCTTTTAACGTAGCTTCAGATACTCTTAAAGATACGACACGAGGGACGTTTTGCTACAAAAACGAGAATGAACTTGTCGAGGCACATTCGAGGCCTTATAGCGCCCAGCATAAATCAAATCGACGTGCCCGAGGAAATTTGAGTGAAACTAGAGCGGTCGGTTTAGTAGACTAAAGGCCAAGAAAACCGCCCCGGGACCCGACATCATTCCAGTCCAAGCGTGGGTCCTAGCTTTAGGCAACGAAACCGCTCTCGAGCCCCGACTAAAAGGGTTTCTCAGCGAATGTCTGGAAAGGGGATAGTCAGAAATTATGGAAGATGGGGGAAGCGAGTCCTCATCTGAAAGGCGGGGCGCCCGGCCAATCGCCGTCTGCCTAATGGTGTGTAATGTAGCGATGAGACCCATCATAGAGGACGGGCTAAAGAGACCACACGGGGGCCTCTCGCACGCAGGTGATCTGAAATGGAAAAGAGTGTTACGGGAATTATCTGCTCCTTCTACTTCCGACGATCTCTAGAAGGAGCCAACGCCTGAGTGCCATCATTGTGATGCAAACGAGGACTCAGGACTGCACTCGCTGATCGAGTGCCCGATGTGAAAAACGCCGAGGCGGGTCCTCGTGGCGACTGTGGGGGAGGGAGTCCTCTCGCTCAGCGCAATGCTCTGGTGCAATGATGGTGCGCAGCGCAAGCATGTGGGCTGCCGCCGCCTTCTTTTGCGAGCAAGTAAAACTCAAGAATGAGGCGGGGGAGCGGGTCCTGAGAAGGCTCAGGTATCTACCGTCCCGCGAAGCTTGCAATGCGCGGAGGTGAATCGGGCATCGGAGGTCGCATATCGCTCTATGACCTTCTTTCTCCATGAGCCCGAGCCTGGGTACAAGTTGAACCATCTGCAGAATCAGGTTAAGACGGTTGCACGGTATGTCCGTCCCTTTATCCGGGGCAAGATAGAAGACGAAGACGAAGACAGCCATAGAAGTCCGCATGGTAACCGATTTTCTAAAAGAAAAAACGTGACCCCCCCTTACTCAATTTTTAGACTACGAGCGTGCCTCGGAGATTTACGGATACCTGGGGGCTACGTGGGGACACCGTGGTACCTACACCCGAAGAGGGCCAGCTCGAAAGAGATAGCCCTGAGTCGTCTGGGGTTTCGAGAGATATTTCTTGCCCAATCTGACCTCCTTAAGACCTTAAAAGTGTCTGCAGCTAAGTGATTAAAGAGTCGGGTGTACGATCAAGGGTTCCAATCCTGGCCATTACACTATCGACGACAATCCACTCCACTCCTAGCACAAACAATTTAGTTTAGTTGAGGGGTTATCTTTAAATAGAAAAAGACAAGAAGACCCACAGACAAAGTATACAGAAGAAGTATTTTGTAATTTGTATTTTGTATTTCAATTTCAAATAGGTAAAATACTGTATTTTGTATTTTATATTTCAAATACCTTACTTAAAACTATTTTGTATTTTGTATTTCAATTACTTGCGGTTACAGTATTTTGTAATTTGTATTTCAATTACAGTAAAGTAAGTATTTTGCCCAGCCCTGCCTATAAGGAAAAATATAGTACTTTCCAAAAACAATATAGTAAGCCATAAAGGTAAGTTTTTATAATTAATATAAACTTACTTTTATGGCGTTTCCACACAAATTACATGTACTGGTATTATTTGATGCTTCATATGTATAATAGCGATGCACAGCATCTCGCCTAGGCTGTGGCATTTTCTCAGAATAAACTAAAACACTAGGTAATCTTAACTATCTCGTAAGTCAATTACTGTCATCTAATTGCATTCGTCCCGTATTGAAAATTCAAACCAAATTAAATCCGCCGATCGAAGCAATGAGAATGATATTAACAAGTATAGACACGAAAAATAATGTGCATTATGTGAAATTGAACTGTATTTTTGCATACAAGAAATATTATTCCATGTTTACAATTTAGCGCCAACTTCGCTACTGTAGCTAGTAGACGTTACAATGTTGCGCCAAGCCGGCCGAGCGTCTTGTGCAATCATAGTTATGCAATTTCCAAACTTAACTCTATTTCGATAAAATCTATATTTTAATGTCTCAGGTTGGAACGGCTTACCCAAGTTACAGTGTTACTGGGTTTTGAAAGTGTAACCCTTTCGGAATGGGTTTTTGACACCCGTTCGAAAGGGTAACTCATTTCTTAGGGTTTCTTGATAAAGCGCTTAAAAAAACCCCTTCAAAAACCCTTTCAACGAGTACCCGTCCGGTCCCTGGGTAAGACAGAGTAAACACCTGTATTTAATGGTCTCGATGCATTCCCCAATAAGCCCAGAAGTATTGAAAAAAAAACAACTATTAGCTCTAACACAATCTATGTATAGAGTTGGTAGAGCCCCCTTCAAAAATCATTTTAAGAATCTCGCCCATGTTCATAATGTACGAGTACGATAAGAATTATGTTATATTATCAGTGGTACTAGGCAATCTAGCCTAGTCTGTGTCCAAAAAACAGACATCGAGAGAAGATTACAAAATCGAAGCAAACTGATCTTAGCCGTACATGGCCTTACTCTCAATTTTCTTTTTGATGAAGACAGGAGATATCAAAAGCCGAAGCATAGTAGGTACCTAGCTATGGGTAGCTGTACCTACCTAGGTACTCATATTTTGATAGGTACTTTAGGCTGCGTTACCACCCGAGAATTGCTAGGCTTTATCCAAAATTAGTAGTTTCCTAGTTGCGCTGAGCGCAGCTCTGATGCTTATAAACTATTCCAACTGCGATCCCGACAGCAGCCAGACGGATGATCAGACCGCAGATCTCGTTTCGAGGTTAACGTAGAAAAAGTGAGTGCTAAGTTTATTATAACTTATAACCATGTCTTATTAGATTTGTAAGGATGGAACAACGACCTTACAACGGTCCTTAGGATAGAGTTATGGGTCTATAGAAATGTTGTCAGTTCTGAAATTTAATAGTTGTCGTATATAGTGAACTTTATCGGCCACGGTAGATGCTTTTCCGTATTCTGCTTGAATAACCCGGGATTGTAGCAATTGTAGGCAGAAGGAAACGCAGGTGTAGGTAGAGGATTAGGTTCTTTATCGTGGATTGGTGAACACTGAATTTAATACATGCAAGTTGCGTTTGAAATGGAGAATGTACCTAGATATCATCGTAGCAATTGTAGATAGGTAACCAAGCAGTGAATGAATGCAGTTTCTATGCCTAGTTGTTGATAACAGATCGCAGATCGCTATAGGTAATACCTAAATACCATTGTGCTACTATAACCTACTGCACCATCGTGCCATACTGTGCACAAGCACAACACATTGGTTCATAGTAGGTACCCAATTGATGTAGGTGTAGGTACCTGCCTACATGAATTATTTTCAATTTATTAAATAACTTAATACGGTTTATTGATGGCTACTACACATATTGAATAAGACACTCTACTTTTTCACTATATTTTATTTATTTATATTGGAAAACTACAAAGTGTCTTATTCAATATGTTTCCCTGCTTTCATTAGAATTCTTAATCTAGTATCTTTAAAAGCTAGCGACATTTATTCCTCCTACTTACACTAGATTGCGTGACAAAAACTAAGTTAAACCACGTCACGAAGGTCAGACGTTAACATAGATAGATAAATTAATTAATCAATAAACGTAGGTATGTGTTTTCAACGACATCGAAATCTGTCTGTAGCCTTCAAGAACTTTTCACTTTGTAGCCATTTAAAAAAGAACGAGTTTGGTCCATTTTGTAGGTTTTGGCGTAGTCGGGCGAAATATAATTTTAAAAGTAAGTTTTGATGTCCTCCCAGAATAGGGTAAACGAAAGACGGAAAAAATTGTTATGTCTCCCTCAAGAGGGCCTTCAGGGGAGACAGTACACCGAAGCCGTTCCTTCATTCCATATGTAGGACTTTCAAGCTCTAACAGGGTCGGCATTCGGCAGCACGTCCACAGTAACCACTTTCTATCAGATGGGCCGTGTGCTTGTCTGCCACCTAAGTGGAAAATATGTACCTACGAAGAAAGCGTGTCTACGCAAAATAAACCTATTTACGTGATAGTTAGTCTCACGTTGTGTGATATATTAGAGTTAAATGACTTCTGCCTAATTTTTTACAGATGTAACAGTCGTGAGTGTCTATAAATCTATATGGCGGCGTTTAATTATCTACCAGAAGTGAACCAGTATTCATTAAATAGATTAATTATCACTATTTCTTCCTGTTGTAACTAGTGATAAGTGGATAACGCAGTGATAAGAAAGACAGTCACACACGTGTTTACGTTAAGCAGATAACACAGACTGTAATTTTGTTTAGTACGATCTGGGTACATTGCGTTACATCATCTCATTTGCATACTTATACATTTTATAGTTAAACAGCTGTTATTATAGTTAGCGAACCTATGCCTCGGGATTATTCAGGATAAGCATATTCCAAATACTAGATACAAATAATGCCATACCTGAATATAATGTATCTCAGTGCCTTTTTTAACGTTCGGAAATCCACTCGGTTACCCCCCACCTTAAATGACCTCTGACGCCAGAACCGCCTACGCGTATTGCGGGCTATGCGGGACGGAAAGGACCTAAGTCTCCCCCAGTCCCGTTGCCCAGTCTCCTCGAGCATTATTTGCTCACAGGAGTCGGCGGCAGCCCATCACTGCGAGCAACGTAATAATAATTATTGAGCGAAAGAACTCCTAGTTCCAGGGCCGCCAAAAGGACACGCCTCGGCGTCTCCCACGCCGGACATTCGGTCAGTGTGTGCAGCCCCGTATTCTCGCTTGCGTCACAGTGATGACAGTCAGCCATTGGCTCCTTCCTGATCCCCAGGTGAACAAAGTGGAATAATCCATCCTAGGTAGGTAACTCCCTAAACATCCGTGTCCAGTGATCACCTGCGTCAGTATCTCAGTGCATCTGACATGACTGGGTAACAATTACCATCAATTCATCATTAGGCATGTGCTTATTTACTAACTTAGTAGTGCAAAAATGTAAACGTATTATGATATCCTATTGGCTTATTGTACCTCCAACAAAAGTGACAAAACTAAAATGTATGTTTTTGTAGGTCAATTTCAAATTAGTAAACTCGTTAGCTAGCCCTGACTCATGAGCATGAGACATGACTATGCAATAGAGTATCAGGGGATATCTAAATAATAATAATAGTTATTTAATAAACTTTATCATTATATAATTTATATTTCTTTATGATAGAATAGATAGGTACCAATTTAAGTAGGTTCTTTGTTTCCTTTAAACACTGCAGTCGAATGCTCATCGTATTTTTTTTATCACTTAGGTGACCGATAAGTACACGGCCCACATGATAGAAAGTGGTTACCGTGGACTATAGAAGTGTGCAACACCAGGAGAGTCATACTCGTAATGACTCTATAGGAACCTTCTAATGTTTGTCTTGAAGAACCCAACCGCTTGGCAAATCACTGTGGGAGATCATTTCGTTTGCAACGTGTGCAAATAAATTCTCTGCCTGTGGCGAGAGGTGCAATAATAGAATGTAATTTCTGTGTTGTACCTAATTATGTTCGGCGGATGTCTCTTCTATCTAATCATAAGCTCATGGTGGCTCCCGATACCCGATGCTCGGCGTGGCGTGTGGCCATGACATTGCTTGATTAACCTTTGCCGCGTCGTGTTGTCTAATGTCCATCTTTTATTCGGCGTAATTATTTAACTTTATACCTTTGAACTAAAACTTACGCAAAATGATTTGTGCGCATTCTGTCAGAAACACATACCTATGTAATAGCACGGAATATTAATGTATCTGTATTTAAAAAACCACGGACAGAGCTTTACCAACTGAATCTGAATTATCACATGTCATTAGGATATCTCAGCTTGTTTAGGTCAGAAATTCAGTTCAGTGTAGGTATTAGATACAATATTCAAAGTAAGTTTTGGGAGTAAATACGATTGTCCATCTGATCCACAGTAAGTATACGAATTTTGAAAACTATACTGACGGAGTCTGGATAAAATCCAACTGATTATATTATTAACAGACAAACAAACTTATTAACAGACGATGAACACACAAGAAAATGTAGGTCCAAGACGTCTGTTTCTGACTAAGTCTTTCACTGGGTAGGTATTGCTTTTACAGTAGGTACCTACCTACGCTTTGAAATATATACAAGCTCTACAAGTTACGCAACGTGATTGTCTATAATAGAACATAATGTTAGAAGTACGAAAACATTAGAATGGGTGGCTAAGAAAGTGATCAAAATAGGGAAAGGGATTCTTCGGACGGACACATAACGTAGGAGATTGGATGAAATAAGATTGACGAACCAGATTTATGAAGCGAGAGTGAATGGACAACCCGCTGTGTAAGTAAAGACAAAAAAAGGAGAACAATAAAACAATAAAATGTAAACGTACTAAAAGAAAAAAATAAAGGAATAAAAAGCTAGATATATACGTGCTGGCCATAAAGCCATGTGCCATACGCGTGTATTTATGTTTTTTATACCAATTAATTAGGTGCCGTATAATTTCACGGCCCACAAAGTGGATAGTGTTTACGGTGCCCTATAGCACAGATAATATAATGTGAGTTAATATACCTAATGTAATGTGCACAACTAGGTGCGTCATACTCCTACTGCCGACTCTGTAGGAACTTTCTCATGCTTATTAAAGAACCTCATATTGTGATGATGTACCTACTGATCTGGTACAAATTGGAGAAATAGTAAAAAAGCAATTTTCAAACCATACGCGACTACTTTCACATCTTTACAGAATACGCTCTACCGCCCCCTGTAGGTAGGAGAGTAGACCCAGGAAGTACTGGCTTGGGGTAGTGGTCTGAATATAATGGATGCTTAAGACCGTGCGATGGGGAGAAGCAGAAGTCAAAAATCGAACCCTGAACTTCGAACTCCGACCGAGGTGAAAACTACGGATGCCACTAACGCGTAACGCTATGATGATGACAAATGAACGTAAATGTAAGCATCTTATAAAGATGAATAAATAGATAGTTAGTGCTGACTAGTGCATTGTAAATGTTGGCAAGAGCTTTATTGCATGTTGAATTCCTGCCTACTGATCCAATTTTGTATTCACTTTCAATTCGTTCTAGGTAGGTACCTACGGTAGGTAGCATCAAAAAAAGTAAACTGTATTTATTACGATTAATAAACTAGGCATGTTGTATTGTACTGAGCCGAAATATTGGAAACTCGGCACAACACAATATGGTAAATATCCCGATTACTTTAATACGAATGTGACTGAGCATGATAATTTAAATACCTATATTAGGCATCTCTGACTCTCCTTTCCTCATTCAAAGGAATAATCACCGTACTCTACTGTATCGAAAAAGTGAGATGAAATTAGTGTTAGGTACTTAGGTACATGTTTACAAAAGATTTTCCTAAAATTTAAATAGCTCTGCAAAAATATCAAATAAATTTTTCAGTTACAAGTTTACAAGGAATTTTTCAAAACGCATTCGCTTCTCATGAATTTTTGCAAATAATGGTTTCATTCGCAGGGTAGACGCATGCATCGAGACCGCAAACTAGGGGCGAAATGCACAGCTGTGAGAGTTCAATGACCGATCCCACGCCATATTTTGCAATATTCGGCCGGCATTTCAAGGGCAGTCACGTCTTTGCTCTACTGCTATTTTGCACGATAAATACATTGTAGGTATAGATTAGTCGTGGCATGTATGCCACGCGTTGATACTCAAGCCAGAACTAAAATAGCAACAGGCTTGTGAAATAATCGTTGTCGTATAGTTTAATAGTTTAACACGTGAAGTCACGTGAAATCAGACTAGGTAACACTCGGCTAGAGCATGCAGTTCTATATTTAGATATAATATTATGTTCAACGGCAATCTATTCAATTAGTCGTATAAATGAAAAACTCTGGTACCTCTACCGCTAACAAAGCGTAATTTAATCTAATTTATTGAAATCGATTCTATAATTTACTATTTAGACAACTTGTTGGCACATGGGAATCT
Source organism: Eilema griseolum (assembly GCA_963662185.1). Taxonomy (NCBI): domain Eukaryota; kingdom Metazoa; phylum Arthropoda; class Insecta; order Lepidoptera; family Erebidae; genus Eilema; species Eilema griseolum. Next base: position 23,866,669 of record OY759233.1, on the reverse strand, counting down.
TTTTATTACGTGATAACTTTTTGTTACAAAAATCCAAAAGGATTAATTAAAGAACCTATCTAGAGAGGTGAACACCACATAAATTATGATTCCTTTTAAGAAGGTATGAAATAAAAAATACAACTTTGTTGAATTTGTACTAACAACTTAATGTTGCGTTACAACTAAGTTAATTTAAAAACCTAACATTTGTAAACAATAACACTAGTTCCCACTTGATTGTTAAGATGATGTCATATTGCCTAACCTTGCCGTTGCCTAAACAGCTTTAAAACTCGTATCTTTGATGCAACTCGATTATTGATTTACTCTTTATGAATACCCTGTGTAACATCACCCGAAAAGTTAATTAACGCGCAATCTCTTCCATCCACGAAAAATGTTCAGATATTTTGATGACTATATTTCCTTAGAACTTTACCTACCATATTTTCCTCTACTTTATCTTACAGGAAACTAAAATAAATGAAGTATTCATGTTCATTAACTACACAAATTAAAAAATTATTGAAAATGGGTAAATTATGTTATACCTACTTATAAATAGGATATTTACAAATAGGAACTATGTTTAGTGATATGATATGCGATATAATATATTTACTGTTAAATAATAGATAATATTTAAGGTCACAAATCATTCAACTTACCTTAAATATATTAGAGGGTCAAGGATAACTGCGTTGAATGCATGTAATCTATTTTAAGTAATTTTAATGTGAGAAGCTCGTGTATAATATTTGTTACTTTTAAAAATTGAGCGAAGTTCACTTAATATATCAGGTTCACATCACTTTTAAATACAACTTTTATACAGAACTGCGCACAGAGATGTTACTTAACTCTAGAACATATTAACTAATCGTGAGTGTACATCCACGCCTTACTGGCGGCCCGCGACCTACCGACTGACCGTAGCACATTCGATTTTGTCCGTGAGTCGCGATCGTGAGCTATGACTCATTGTTCTTCCTCTGACATTGAAACAAGGCAACTTCACGTCTAATGCGAGGAAAACCCTACTAAAATGACAATCATGAACATGCCATGAGGACGCCACTCATGGGATTGGCAGCTCTATAATGTTACTGCTACGCTGCTGTTGTAAAAAGTTCGAAAACATTATTGAACTTTCACTAACACTTAACTAAAGTCATATTATTTATTGTTAGCTATTGTTAAATGATTATAAATTGGAACTCTTTCTAACAGCAGTTTAGCGCTACCTTAACGAAACACAGAATTAGTTCGTGGAAATGCCGCAATATGGCGGTGACTATTTTCTTTGGTTGCATTACATTACTTAAAAGCCATCTATTGATGTTTTACGAAACTTGCGTTTCTAGCCGAATCCATATAATATTGATTTTGAAATATAATAAAAAATACATTTTTATATAAAAAGTATACATTTATCAGACAAAAATAAATTATCATTGAATTTTTTTACAGCTTTCTGCCTAATAGTGACATCTATCGAAATGCTGAAAAACTAAGACAATTTTCTATATAGTCTCAGCGAGGACGCCGAGGACGCCTAGCAATTACTGTAGATGAAGCTACTCTATGGGATGACGTCCCAGGGTACATTTAAATCAACGAATGTATAAATCACAGAAAGATGTCTTACTAAATTCAAAGCTGAGTTTCATAGATAGATAGATAGATAATTCTTTATTGTACACCAACAGATTTACAGTAGGACAAGTAGGTAGCATCTATACAGTTCAATGTACAATGGGCGGCCTTATCGCTGAAGCGATTTCTTCCAGGCAACCTTGATACATACATTACATACATTGTTCTATACCTGGGCCTGGGTACTGCTGTTTTCGTCACGTATAATACTGGCAAAACCAGTGATGTCACTTTCTTGCACTCCTCCTGCAGAGAAGAGGCTTAAAAAAACGAGAAAAGGAAAGGAATTGGTAAAAGTACTCTAGCATGAGGCAAACCTTGTACAGTATGAATTTCGACATATGACTGAATTTTCTCGGTTGAGCTTGAGTGAGCCTGAGGTGTGGAAGGGGTTGAGTTCGAAATAAATAAAATATTCTGCAACATTTTTTACAACACTATCTAGGCCCACAGTAAGCGTAGCTTAACGAGCTTGTATTATGGAATCTAGAATGCTAATAAACATACTTAGATACGATGTTTTTATAAATACATGTACTAACATTGAAATACCCAGACCAATGCAAATATACATATGCATACAAATATTTGCACCGAACGGGAATCAAACCCGCACCCTCTGCGTAGCAGTCGAAGATTCTACCGCTACGCCACAGAGGCCGTTAAGAGACCCCTAACACAGAGTTTTAACCTCCAAATTATACAAAGGAGTTCTTACTGCAAACTTTCGATGCGGTCTAGCGGCCAACATTGGTCCTGAGAGGAAGATGATGATATTTGGTGGTGAGAAATGTTATTGGACAGCCTCGACAGATGCTTTACGCTAATAAGGTAATTATAGATAAGTACTGTGTAGGTACTGAGTAATTCGGTAAAAATTTCACGAACTTACACAATAATTTTAGTGGTTACAGTGACAGAATGATATTGTAGGTATGTGCATACTTGTTACGAATTAGGTACAACAGCAGCTGATTCAATACCTATAGTTAATGTAAAGGACTAACCTAAGAGTTACATCAAATACAAACATGTTATGTACAGTATACAGTATACTACTTGTGTTATTAAATTAATGGTAAACACGAACTGCATTTTTCTACATGTCTGGCCAAGCCGCTTTCACCGAGTATCAGTATGGCTAGACGTCACTAATAGAAGATGACTTACTTGCAGGCATGGTTTCATTATCAGGAATGCTGAAGACCGTGCGAAGAAGAGTAGGAGAGTGCAATTTTCCTGGTCTAACTATCTTCAACCGTAATTAACACTTGAATTAAAAATGTGAAAAAGTAATATTCGGAGGTTAGAATAACTAAGTCCCCAACAGATCGGTGGAAACGTACTATTGTACTGTTTGAATCTTTTTTTTTTACCACTTAGGTGGCAGACAAGCACACGGCCCACCTGATGGAAAGTGGTATCGCCCGCTATTACGTGATATCAAATTTCATAGTTGGCGAGCGAAACGTGGGTGTTAACACATTTCTAGCTTCGGTGATTAGAGACGTGAAAACGTGTACATACACAAATACATCAGTATGTTACATTATTCTTCACCAACAATTGACAAGTGCCAAAGCTCGCAACTAAACGAATAGACTTCTTAGTTGGTTTAGGTCACCACCTTAAACAATTTCCCTGCGACAAGGAAACATGTAGCGCGTATTCACTTGTCAGGTAGGTTATGGATCCATCGATAAGTCTCCCCACGACCACAACGTAAGACTTGCACCTGTAGCGATGCCCACTTATGCCAGTTGCTGCCGAGTTTCACCTCTATTCCATATTTTAGAGGTTCCTCTGGGAGTTCCACGGAACGGTTTTTCTATTCTCCCCACCAAATACATCTACCAATATCATTATGTAGTCACTTCTAATGGACCAGGATATACTGCCTTACCATCACATCTCCTCAGGAACGCCACGGACATCCTCCACCTAGCCGAGAACACGCGGCCGGTCTAAGGGACCGGACAGGGTTTCACGTATTAAGCTTAGCCTAAATTGAGTCCCTACACTCGTACACATATGTGTAAAATAAAGGTAAGATATACCAAAAACATACAACTCATAATGACATAGTTTATTAAGAAAATTATATTATAACAATGTCAGACCTTAATATATTTGTGCCAGAAACAGTAGAATTACTGCGACTTTTTCTCAGAGGAGAGAGAGTTGTAGAGCTTGCTGACGTCGTTAAGAACGAGGCTCTGGACGATGTTGCCGTTGGTGTCGATGAAGTTAGCAAAAGATTTGGTGACGGAGGCCTCGCGGGACTTGCCTGTCGAGTCTCTCATCACTAGAACCAGGTTGTATTTGTCGTCGTGCCTGTTGAATAAATACTTATTTAAAATCTCAGATTATGGAATTTGAATCTATAGACTAAATCTAAAAATATAATATTGAACAATATCGAAATGAGTCTCATATCTGATGCACTGTTACACATATGGTTATGTAATTACATTTTTGATATTTGAAGTCTGCTTCATACAGAAAATAAAGCTTAACCTTTTGATAATTGTCCTGTCCAATCAAATGTTAATAATTTCTAATTAACGGCCGCTTTCTATATGCAATCTCAATCTGTGTTTAGTTACTACTACTTTAGAAAAAGGAATGAGGAGTTTAGGCGCATCACAGTTAAAACGAAAAGCCGAACCCAACTGAGTTGGGAAAAGGTTCATAAAATGATGATGACACTATTTATTTATTTAATTTATTACAAAACATATACCCAAATAAATTCTTCATAAAAATGCGTGTATAAAAAACAGTTATTTGGACCGATCGGATCCGACCGAATTATTCAAATCGCGATAATTTTCAGTTTTCGGTTCAAAATTAACTGTTAACGTCTTGTGTATAAAAAACTGTTATTATTGTAATCTGTTTAAATATTGATGGCACTAATGCACGGATAAACTCTAATGAGTTTATGTGGCATTTTTATGACGAATTTATTTGTGTATTGTTGGGAATTCGGTCAAATCCAGTCAGACTGATAATTACGCCGGATTGCAATCCCTACATATAATACATATCCTAGATGCTAACCGCGGTTCCTTTCGCGTGGTCGTTGGTTAAGGCGACTTTTGGTTATATAACTCTGGTTCCGCTCAACCTATTGCTCAAACAAAAATAAGAGTTTTCAGTTTGACCAAGACCTTTCTAACAAAAGAAGTGCATTGAAATCCGTACAGTAGTTTTTACGTCCATCACAAACAAACAGACAATATTTTTTGTAAATATATTTGTTATATTTATGTAAAAATATATGACATAACCCACATTTCTTTTAAATATCTCCAATATACAGACACAGCTACTTTACTATTAAATAATAGTAAGGAAGTGGTGATACTTACTTCTTAACATACGAGCTGGCTTCCCATACCCTGTTATTATTTCCAACCTTTTCCTTGGCAACAACAAATACTCCCTTTTCCTTGAAAGTTGTGTAGAGTGTGAGGATGCCCATTAGTACGAAATATGATGAGACGCAGATAATGAGAACTAATCTGTAAAGGATAATAGCATCTATAATATTATTAACTTAAGGGTGTTTATGCAGGGACACCAAATTCAGAAGACCAAGAAGAATTGAAGTTCTCCTTGGTCTCATCTGTAATTGGGTACACTGGAATGAGGCTTTGACCCCTAGTTAGTGCTCATGGAGTTGGGTAATTGGGAGGTTACATAGCATTTGTTACTGCAAAATATTACTACCTGTATATAAAGTCTGGCTGACACTAAGATGTTGTAAAATTCTTTTTTCACTAAGATGTTGTAAAATTCTAAAATTCAAAATCTTTGAGGAGGTATCACTGCCTAAACTAATTCACTATCTCTCATGAAATATGTCACCCTTTTATTAAACTAACTAGATGTGGCCTGCAGTTCATTACGGCATGATGTTGGTTATCGCGACAAAGCATAACCGGTCTATTGTCAAGGTCTAATCTATCCCTATACCAAGTGGGATTGGGTAACTGTGTATGGTATGGGATAGTGGCGTCATTTTTTTTTTTTAGCGGCCATCAATAATTTTTATACTATTTTATTGTACTGTGTGTGTGTACACATATAAGTATCATTATTTTCATTGTAAGTCATATCTGAGCTGAGATATACAGGGAGGAAGATTTCAACCTTACCTGAAGGGAAAGTACTATTACTACTAAACAAAACTACATTTAAATATTCTGAAAAAAATGCTTGCCACACCCGGTAGTTGAACCCACTAAAATTCGAAAAAATAACATCCTATATTTTTATTGCATCAATTTTACTCAGTTAATCATAAGGATCAAATCTTTTTTAACAAACCTGGTAAATCAATGAAGTGAAATCAATGAAAGAGAAGATTTAGGTTTAGGTATGTCATTTCTACTACAGGATGGAGCATTTTCAGAAATCATTGAATGCAGTTTTATTTCTTTTTAAAAATAAGGGATTTTTTCCTTTTACACAATTCACTATCTCCCATATTTAGGGTACTTCCCCTCCAAAGACAGTAAAAAAATTCCACCCTGTATAGCTACCTCCCTATATGGTTTAGAGAAGTTTGTCCATAATAACTTTAGGTCATTTTATACTGTGCTTTCATATTATACTGTTTTCATTAATGGGTGCTAAATTTCTAAATGACTCCAACTTTAACCAAACCCCTTTGAAAGTATAACATACAGTCAGACAGTTCCTTTCTCATTTATATTAGTATGGAGTCTGGATATTAAGTAGCAGGTGATACAGTATTTTTGTACCATTAATAAGACTACTTAGAATTTTTATTCTTGCAATCAGTAAATGCTTAAGTCATCTTTTTGATGTTGCCAGTAATCATAAGCCATGATATCTGCTTCCTATTGCTAAGCCATGTGTAAGTGGACTTGATGTTATTAGAATAAATTATTAAGAATTATCCTATCTACCTTTCACTTGGCAGTAGGTCCATCACTGTGAAATTTAAACTTCAATAAAGAGCAAACAGGAAATTGTGCTATGAGTATGTTACTAAGGTGAATAGTTTAGGTGGTGAGATCAAATGACAGCATGTTATTTTAATATCTGAATACCAAAATAAAATATTGTTTTTTTTTTATAAAAACTATATGATCTATAAAAATTCTTACCTTGACTGTGGGAAGGGATACAGATAATCCCAAAGTAGAGCATAGAGAGCAACACCTACAGCCAATGCACATAAGAACAGTCTTCCATCAATAAGGGCAAAGCTTTCTTTGCATTTCAAGTCGCCTGTTAATACCTGAAATGTTAAGGTCAGATGATTTGGGTATTTGGAGTCCTAACAAGTCAACTATTTTTAAATTATTTTCTCTAATTAATTGCTTGGGAATCATTAATGTACCTCTTTGAACTATTTTATCTTTCAGTGGATGTATATACATATCAAGGTTCTGTTATTTGATGTAAGTACCAAACATGGATTAAAATTAAAAATTAAAAGCGATGTAACACCCAGGTCTTACAATGGCTATGGTTATGTTTGCCCATTAGTGGCATCAAATCCGGTTCAATTTTATACCAGTTTAATTTCATGTACTTTTTTGCTTATGTATATAAGCACAGTGATTCAGTGAGATATAAGAGAAGTTCAATACAGTAAAATACAAATAAAATATTTGACAATAAATTTATAGAATATGTTTACCTCTCTAATAGCATCATCAATTGCATTTTTAGCTGCAGCACCGTCCCATTTATTGATTTTCACGTTCTGAAAACCATATTTACGAGGATATCAGACAGATTTAGTTAACTGGCATCACAACAAGATATTGTCATACTGCCCAGACTAACGCGTCGCAAAAATGTATCAATAGTACAGAAAAAATAGACAATATTGTGATAATAGTGTATTGTATGAAAATTGACGAAAACATTTGCTAAAACGTGACGTGTCTTTATATATTTCTAGCGGCGACTAGCTTAGACTACCTAGAGTTATATCAACAGCTTACCTCTGGTGTTTCAGTCATTTTTAGAAAGTACTGCTTATATTAAATAATTATAACAATAAAATTAAGTAATTTAACGAATTGTTCGGACTTTTTTAGACCGCTAAACTAGTTTACTCAAGCAAGTTAATTTGACATTTAAAATGAAATGAAATGTCGACGTTATCTGACATAAGCCTAAACTGAAACGTCACAACGTTGCATTCCAAAATAGTAGCGGTTTTATTTTATTGGCTAATAAAGTTTGAGTTTATTTAAATGTATTTATAGTGTGTCAAGAAAGTCATGAAAACAATGTTTAAGGAACTAATATTTTTCCATAAATCAACACTCAACAACTGCCAAGTCATATCAATATGAATTCCGGTTTTGATGTAGGAGTAGAGCCTCGTTCATCATTTACGTTTAATGAATTTCTTTTCATCCAATTACAGTTATATTTAAAAATGTACCTAATTTATGTTTAAGTGACTGAATAAATATATTGAATGAAATTTTAAGCATTTAGTACGTTAACTATTCAAAATCGACTAAGATAGAAAAAACTGAAACCGCACGCTGCAGCGCTGGCGCAGACGCTGCCTCGTGGTCATGCATGGGTAGAATTAAGATAGATCGGTTACTTGTAACCAGAAGCACTGGATAAATATCTACAGTATTGTAACTTCATATAAACGGACGAAACGCGTCCCATACCTACGCTCCTCGATCTCGACATGCGCTCGGCACGCAACCAGTCTGAACCAATCAGGACAGGAATGGACATGGATTAGTATGGATGTGGATGGATATGGACGTGAATTAGCGACTGTCCTCGATAAAAAAGTAATAAAAGTGACCTCAGTAGGTTATCACAAGGAACCTAACACGAAGGAGAAGAACGAGTTGGAGGATGAGTCTGAGGATGATGATGATGATAACGACGACGATGATGGTGATGACGATAGCGATCATAATGACGATCATGATGATGGTGACCACGATGATGACGATGATGTTGATGATAATTAAGTTGAAGATTTTACTTATCTCTGCTTAGCTCAGTCTGTATGAAATGTTATTTGTCTAATTAATTCTGTGTGCTAATATAGGTTTCTTTCTACTTTTTTTTCTTCAATGTTATATTATTACGCATGCTAGTTATCCGTAATTGACAAATGTATCAGCCACATTACTCGCTAAACATGTCTTAAATATCAATTTGTAATGCCTTTGCTGTGGATAAACCTCTTAAATAAATAAATAGATGACGATGATGATGATTATGATGTTAATCATGATAATGATAATTATACACGCCGCGGGACCGAGTGAAGTGATCTCGTGGATACCGTGTGCCCTGCTATATTAGGTTAGAAGAGAAGGTCTCCGCCGTATATTACCGTGTTATAGAATTATGTATTATATGAATTATGCATTATAAAATGCTCGTCACCATTTAGCGGTCATTCTATAATAAAATTATAATTATGTTTTAAAGAAGGACCGTTAATTATTTTATCGAATTTATAAATGATGTAATATGAATTATGTATCATAGAATGACCGTTAAACGGTAACGGTCATTCTATAATTATGTATTAAAGATTAAATATTTTTAAACGCCCGACGCAATATTGTATGTATTCCCATCCAAGCACCTAAACGAAGAACACTGTTACCTGGTTAGGAAATAAATTCGCAACCTAACACAGGTGTTATTGTCACTGGATGCAATAATTTTTGTCCCAACGAGTAACACCGCACTGTGTATGTGTATGTATGTGTTGTGTGTATGAAGTGGTTACCGTAGCTTATGGACGTATGCAACACCAGGTGAAGAAACCTTCTAATGCCCCTCTTGAAGAACCCATATTGTAGTTGCTTGGGAAAACCATAGCAAAGAGTTCATTCCACAGCTTGACTGTGCGTGGGATGAAATTTATTTCCTTTAATGAGTGAGGATAGCCTAATGTATCGGTACCTAGGCGCACGGTGTCCATGAGAGCACTTCGCTCGCTCCCGCGGAGTGTATAATTATCATCATCATGATCATCAACATCATAATCATTATCATCGTCATCGTCAACATTATTATCATTAACATCATCGTTATCATCGTGCTCACCATCATCATGAACATCATTATGATCGATATCGTCATCACCAATATCATCATCATCATCATCGTCGTCGTCATCATTACCATCATCATCAACTCGTTATATCATCTACTCATCGTCGCGTAATATTATACACTCGAGAGCAATGAATCCGGGTCGCTTAAAGAATGTTAAAAATCTCGGAAACTAAAAATGATAGGTTAATGCAATAAATTGTATTTAATAGACAATGTAATACTCCTTAAATGAAAGTAAAAAAAATATGAGTCACCATACATTTTATTAACACAAAATTACATAAAGAAAAAAACTGCTGATCTCTCCTTAAAACAAAAATAGGAAACATGAAATTTTTGAACTTTATTACGATTTTCTTGAATTTTAATACTTCGTATTGCCTCCTCGTGCTTCCATTACTGCGTTTACGCGGTTTGGCATGCTGTACACCAAGTTCCTTATACGATTTTGGGGAATATTCTCCCATTCCTCTGTGAGAGCAATTTTGAGCTCACGAAGCGTGATTGGGGGAGGGTTTCGTTGTTTTACGCATCTGCCTAGCTCGTCCCAAGCATGCTCGATCGGGTTGATATCCGGGCTGCGCGCTGGCCACTCCATACGAGTAATGTTCATCTCTTGAAGGTAGTCATTCACAATCCTACCTGTATGAGGTCTGGCATTGTCATGCATAAATATAGCATCCTCACCTAAATTGACCATAAATGGACCAACGTGATCATTGAGGATTTCTTCCACATATCTTACGCTAGTTAAAGAGCCGTTTTCTATGATCACCAGCTCTGTGCGACTTTCAGAAGAAATTCCGGCCCACACAAGTACAGACCCACCACCGTAGGCTACTTTTTCTTCGATGCATGCTTGCTTGAATCTTTCCCCTGGTCTTCGATACACTCTGTGTCTTCCATCGTGCTTGTAGAGCATAAATTTTGATTCGTCGGAGAACATAACTTTTGACCAATCTTCAATACTCCAATTTACGTGGCTCTGGGCATAACTTAGTCTCGAAATACGATGCCCACGCTCCAGTTTAGGGCCGTTTGCAGGTCTAAGGGGTTTTAAGTTAGATTCAGCAAGCCGACGTCTTACTGTCCATGCACTTGGGTTACTTCCTCCGAGGCGTCGAAACTGATTGGTGAGTTCAGTTCCTGTGAGAAAGCGATTTCGAAGCATGGTGTTCACCAAGTATCGGTCTTCTCGTGCTGTGGTACACCTGGTTCTGCCCGTTCCTGGTCTGCGTAGGTTAGAACCAGTTTCTTCGTAACGTCGGAGAACTCTTTGTACTGTTGACAGCGACACACCGACAGTCCTGGCTGTATCGCGCTGACTCCGGCCGGTTTCCAGCATTGTAAGTATTCTGGTGCATTCTTCAGGCGTAAGCGACATAATTTCAGCTTGATTAATGAATATAGAGCACTATCAACATGGTTTATGTACCCACATAAATGACAGATTACAAACAAAAGCAACACCAAATGCTGTAATTTCGTAGTTCCATCTTCGAAAGTGGCCCTTTTTCAAATTTGATTTTTTTATGATATAACTTTACAATAACTAAGAAGTTTTAATACCTTCATTTAAGGAGTATTACATTGTCTATTAAATACAATTTATTGCATTAACCTAGCATTTTTAGTTTCCGAGATTTTTAGGATTCTTTAAGTGACCCGGATTCATTGCTCTCGAGTGTAAATGCGAAAGTAATTCTATCAGTCTGTTACGCTTTCGCGTCTTAATTACTGAACCGATATTGATGAAATTTGGTCCAGAGATAGATTAGTAATATAGTTCGGGAGATAATAATAATATAGAGTTTGGGAACGGACTACCTTTTATAGGATTAGGCTACTTTTTACCTTATAAAATGGGTTAAAGAGGGGGCAATAGGGAATGATTAAATTGTATAAAAGTATGTCTTGATGAAATACATACTTATAGATCGATTAGGGCTTGAGGAAGGATGATGAAGTCAAAGTCAAAAATCATTTATTCTGTATATACCATTATATCGGCACTTAAAAAACGTCAACAAAAAAGGAACATGAATATCAGTTTAGTAAATGGACCTATGACTAATTTTGCAAGTCGACTACCACAGACTTCAAGATTGTTTTTGTGTATTTATGTTATGCCGTTCACAAACTCTACATAATTTTGAAACATTTATCCGTACATACATGAGGTTCTCAAAAATATATTGTGACACTACGGTTAAAATGTTTATCTCTTTAACCTTTTCTCTGAGGGAGACTCATGGGCTTAAATTATAAATGGCTCGCACAATCCGCTTTTGTAACACAAATATTGTATTTAAATACGCAGAATTACCCCAATGGAGTATTCCGCTCAAAATATTATGGAAATAACTGAAATATACTATTCTAGCCGTATCCACGTCTGTCAAGGTCCTAATCTTTTTACAGCGTAGGAGGCTGAACTTAATCTACTGACTATTTTATGAATATTTGATCCCCACTGTAGTTTGGATTCAATATTCAAGCCCACGAACACTGTCTATTCCACAAGAGTTAGGTATAGAAGCTAGTCAACGGGGATGAGGAATAGGTAGTAGTGGGGGAAAGGGTAGAGGAAGGAAAACGAGTGGGGACTGCGAAAGGGTAATTTGAAGGGGTGCGGAAAGTGTGGAGGAAGGTTGAGAGTAGAAGTGGTTGAATAAGTGGGGGAATGGTCGGGAAAGGCGTGGGGAAGAAGTTCTTGGGAAGGTGTAGAGATAGATGGTGTGGAGAAAAGGATGCTTGGAGAATGGGGGAATCGGGGTGACGGGTAGGTGAAGATACAACACAACCGTGTTAGGCCTACATTATTTGCTTTCAACTGCCGTCGACTCAAAATTTGCTCAGGACAGTGTTGCTAACTGAACTCGTTTTTGAACATGTCCTATAAATGACATTAGGCGTCTTTTAAGTCAATATTCTTGTAAACCAAATGGTTACTTTTCTAAAAATTACGGGTTTTTTTCGAAAGTGTCCATCCACTATTGGTGCTTTTCCTTATTTTTTCGTCAAATACCCAATTTCCATGCAAAATCCAGTGACCAACCAAAGAGTATAGACGCACTGAACCCTAAAAATAAATAAATGGTAGAAAATAACTAGGAAAAATCTGGTAACCCTTTTTAATTGGTTGTCTATGGTATATATGGCAACAAAAAGCAATGAAATTATGAGAAAAATGAAATTAAGCTTGTTATATATTTCGTTTAATTTGTGAAAGAGTTCAATGGATTTGTATATAATGCTACGTTTGAATAAATGTCAGGATCCGTAATTAAATATGACAAGTAATGGTATGTCGTCAGTTTGAGTCGTGCGGTGCACCACCAGTACCAACCGGTGGCTTTATTGATATTTTTGCCGCGACAGTGCCTTTGCACTGCTAAACGCTCTGATACATCTTTGCTAATTATAATCTTTTACATTGTATGCTGTTTTTACCTTATAAGAACCATGTGGCATTCACAGAAATGAGAAACAAGAACGATGGAAAGAGGTCACTGCGTGCTCAACCATGTTCTGAACGTGTGATATTAAGCTGTTTCCTTTTTTAGGTTGTATGCCACTGCAGTTACTACTCTGACATAGTGCAATGGCGAAGAGAAAGAAAGCAGCAGCTACTCCAGCAGCAGCACGTCGGACGACTCGACGCACCAAGCAGCAGGCGGATGCTGAAACTTCGGCGTCTGTGGACGGCGAGTGTTCTACCGCTACCCAGTCTACAGTATCTAACAGTAACCAAAGTGACCCTGAAAATGGTCCAATTGAAGAAACAAGTACTCCCGCTCCACAGACGTTAGAAACAAGTGAAGTTGCGAAACCCTCTCAGGTCCCTGTCGTAGCACTCCATAAAAAGTTCGGCAAATATCGTTGCTTATTCAACAATGACGAGACTTTTACTCGAAAATACGATTTGGGCAGTGACAGTGAAACAAATAGTAGTGTAGAAATAAGAGTTGTTGATCCTTGTGCGAGTTCTGAATCAGATTCTAATGCAGCTTTAGAAACACCATCTGACACTAATAGTGGAGCTCACCTAAATCTCATAAATAGTAAAATAAGTACTGAGATCCATTCAGGAGATGTATCTCCTGTACCAATAGTGAGCAATGTACCATCATGTTGTGATATTCCTTTGCCTACTACAGAGAGATCACAAAACTATAACTCAATACCTCTAGACATTGTTGATTTGACTGAGACTGATTCAAAAGCAAGTGAATCTAACACAGAAACAATGGCATCAACACATCAAGATGTGCCTTCATTTATTGTTGAGGATTCTCCAACCAATAGTGGAACAGATGAAGTTGCTATTCCTGAAATTCCATTTGACACTGAACACATGAATTTTGGTGGTGATGATGATGATGAAGTCATTACTGTTGTCCAGATTGTTGAGGATGATAATCCAGAGCAATATTATAATATTCAGATCAATAGTCCAAAAGACAATCTGTCTGAACAAAACGGACCAGAGGAAAGTGAGAATAATTCTGAAAACCATGATTTCCAGTCTCATTTTGAAAGATTAAATCTTTCACCAGGAGCAGTGGATTCTCACTCTCTTATGGATTGTTCAGAGTCCAATGATTTGGAAACACAGCCTTGTGGCAATATTGATCTACAATTTACTAAAGAAAATATGAATAATACTTTAACAAGGCCAGATCCAAGTATCACACCTAGTTCAACACTCTCAGATGACAGCAACTCATCAAGAGTGACAGAACAGAATCAAAACAATTCTAATGATTCCGCTGAGTCCTCTCCAAGTGGTGTTCGGCGTTCAAGTAGAATTAAGACAATAAGCAACTTGAAACAAAAGACTAAGGGATATGGTTTAGTGAAGACACCATTGAAGAAGGCTCTAATCACACAAACTAAATTGAAATTAGAAGAAATTGGATCTGATAGTCAAGATAAATCAATAGAATCATTACCAAGTACAATGCCAAATTCCCCATCATTTCCAGTGCCCTTAGAAATGCCAGTGAAAGTTAAATCCCGTTGGCGACGATCTTCAGAGTTGGAGATGGGAGCACACTCACCGGCTAATTCCCCATTGGCCAGTCCTAGTCTTCCACAGCAGCGTTTACCTACTGTAGCAGAAAGTTTTAGTGTACCTGGAGATGAACCAACTCCATTAAGCAAAGAGGCATATGATAGAATTATTGAAGAGAGAATGAATCAATACCAACATTTGGATGAAAATGAATATTTGTGTGAGAGGATGATTAGTAAGGAGACTAAGAAAATGACTTGTGACTGTTTTATGACCAAAGAAGAGTTAGAGAGAGGAGAGCTGGCTTGTGGAGAAGACTGTCTTAATAGACTGCTTATGATTGAATGGTAACATTTTTAAACTTACAATATTTTGCATACAATACAAGTTCTATTTAGAATCATTGCACATATTATATCAATATTTTTACCTAGGATTTTGTCTAAATACAATGGTATATGTTCCAGTAATTCCCGGTGCCCAGTAGGGGATCGCTGCACCAACAGAAGGTTCCAGAAAAGGGAGAATGGTCCCCTCAAAGTGTTCTATGCTGAAAAAAAAGGCTGTGGAGTAGAAGCTAGTGAGGACATTCCACCGTAAGTGCTAAAATAACTGTGAAGATGACCTACCTAATATATTTATGTACTTCATGAGCTATGCGATTGTTGTATATTAATAAAATGTAAGTAGTGACTTCCTACTGTATGCAGAGGAGTGATTGGATGTTTGTCTTATTATAGAACAATAGGCAGTGGTTTATTTTATATATTCCAATTTTATTGTTTTTATAGTCTAAGACTCCTATAATCCAATTCAAGTTACTAGGGTTATGTCTAAGTGGAATCTTGAGCCCTTTAATCACAATATAAACTAATTAATATTAACCAGCCCTGCAAAATTGTTCCATTTGTATGCCTTATACATATTAACCACCCTACTCTATAGGTAGTGTTGTATGGTCTGTGAAACCATCATACTCCCATTATATTAACTATCCTTATTGCAAGGCGATGTAAAAATTGATACACTTCCTAACACTAAAAGAGTTGTGTATTTCTTACTATCTACCTGACTAGCTGTTGCTCGCGGCTTCGCCCACTTGTATGTCGGCTGTCGCGACCAAAAATTTCCTTTATCCTTTTCTAAAGTCTTATTCTAGTCTATCTCTGTACCAAATTTAATCAAACTCAGTTCAGTAGTTTTGGCGTGAAAGCGTAACAGACAGAAACAGTTATTTTCGCATTTCTATTGTTAGAATGAATATTACTTGCAACTTCACGATGACGTACTCATCTTATGGTATAGTATGATATCGCGGGCTAGTATCCACAAGTCCAGGTCATGGCGCGGATTTTTGTGATGAAACACTCACCTTAGGTTTAACGGTAGTATAGGAAGTTTGTAAACTGTAAGGACAGAAGCATAAGACAGGCTGCGTTGTCTCTGCCAACCCCAGAGGGAAAAAGGTGCGAGGATATGTACAATGAGTTAATAAATGTAAACGTACCTATGGCAAGTCATTTTCGTGATTATTATTTAATATTAGGTATTTAATATGTTAGGTAAATGAACAGAGCCTGCAAAATTTCGCGGGTATCGTGTGGTCCATGACCTTGTACGGGTGCCCCGTGTGGGACCCGTGTGACGCCATGAGGGATAGGCACATGCCCCTGCTGCGTGGTTCGCAGCAGGTGATGGACTGCCGGATCATCAGGGGGTACCGCACGATGTCGTTTGACGCGGCGAGTCTCCTCACCGGATCGCTACCATGAATCCTGGAAGCGAGATCATTTTCGCCGCTATATCTGTGCCGAAAGGCTGTGCGGGAGCGGGGTTACGATCCTAAGCCTGAAGAAATTCGGGCCGTGAGATCCTGACTTCACGGGGACATGGTGGCGGAATGGGAGCTACGACTTGAGTGACGAAGCGCAGGACACGTCGTAGTTGCGGCGCAGACCCATTATGGGGGAGTGGCTAGAGAGGCCACACGGCGGAAGGAGGATTGCAAGCCACGCTGCCCGCGTACTAAGGCAACTCGAGCAAAATCTATTTTAATATTTGCAACAATCTACAGTAACAATACACTAGAAAGTATATTCAATAAAAAAAATGGTTCACAGTAACATTGATATTAATAATAAATAATTTAATTATTATTTACCAACTTGAACTCCTCTGTGTCCAGTGTGTTCGAGCCCAGAAGGCCTCAGTCAGTGGAGACTGGTCTACTCACACTCCATGCACTCTAAGCAAATGGGGTCGGTCTTCACTCTTATCATAGTTAGATGTCTGTTTTTGCTGTGTCCTGTTACATATTATCTCTATAACGAGCCTCATAATCTCTTCTCGAGAGTTTGGTCATGGAACAATACTAGATGCAAATATTAAATAATTATCATTTAGTGTACATCACAAAGTACCCTGGTTCTGGCAATGTAGTCCATAAACTGATTGTTTGGAAGAGATCGCAAACCGCGATAAGACCGCCCATTGTATAACTAACCACTGTATGCATCCTATGTTTAGTGTGCAAAAACGAGTTAGCAACTTATCTTGAGAAAGTCCATATTTAAAGCATAGTTATGGATCAGAATGAAATTAGGTAGGTACAGGGATAGATTATAGCCTAAAATAACAAATATACTACTTTTTATCCCTAGAATAGTTTCTATCAGGGATCAGAATTCCACGCGGGGAGAGCCGCAGTCAACAGCTAGTTTATAAGGCCGTTAGAATTTTACCAAAGTCAAATTCATTTATTTTCATTTAAAAAAAAATGTTTCATATTGACATCATTAATATAATTCTACATAAGCCAAGTGTACCAAACACATGCTTACCAAACACTAATTCCTTATCGTTAATTTCCAGGGGCGAATTCCTAATGGAGTACGTAGGGGAAGTACTAGACTACGAACAATTTTACAAACGCGCTCAAGCATACTCTGACGAAAACAACTTACATCATTACTTCATGTCGCTGAAAGGGGACACAGTCATCGACGCGACGCTCAAGGGAAACATTTCAAGATTTATCAACCACTCCTGTGATCCGATTGCTGAAACACAAAAATGGACCGTAAATGGAGAACTAAGGATTGGGTTCTTCAGTAAAAGGGATATTAAGGCAGGAGAGGAAATCACATTTGATTACCAGTTCCAAAGATTTGGGTAAGTCGTAGCTTTATAGATAAATTTTAGAGGCCATTTAGAATAGATATGTAAAAGCGAAAATGAAAATCTTTTTATATTAACATGTATAAGGTATAAATTGTTCAATAGCTTACTTTCTTTTTAAGAGAAAAAATATCAAATCTTCCTGTGACGGCTGTTCCGCAGGCCTGTAGGTCTAAATATTATCTAGTACGTTATCAAGCTGACATTTCCAAGGGCAGCTCTCCACGATCCCGAATTTACGGGCGAATTTACGCGTGTGCGATTTCGCGAAGCACGCTCCATGGAAAGAAGCTCGTCCGTAATACTGTAGAAACGTTTTCATAGTAATTGCGTCCGTGTCAGCGTTCATGTCGTCCGTCAAACCTCGCACCGTAGAAACTCGGCGTAACGCAAGCAAGTAATCTTAATTAAAGGTTAATGAGATTACTAATAAAGTTCAATACAGCAAGACCGTCACATTTTCATAGGTAAGCAGAGTCTGCTCTGGAATCATTATAACATAAATCCTGAGTCTCATTTGGATGTTGATGTACGAGTGTCGGCGAATGATTATTTTAAAAGTCAAATGATATTCGTGTTTCAGACTTATACATATTTAGTGTTATATTTTAAGAGACCACGTATTCAATGCAAGGTTGCGAGAGAAGATTTACATATTATTTGTGAAGAATGGTTTCAAAACCAATGCGAAATCAGTTAGATCAGTGTCTCACTCACCATTACTTGTTTAAAAATGTTTAAAGTTTATTCTATAAAATAAGTAATTCCTGTATTACTACTGATTACTTATGTAGTACAACAATGGAAATGTTCCACGATTCTGATACCGTATTTCGGACCACTTTTGGTGACAATAGGGTAGGGTTTCGTCAAGTGTCATCAAAAATGCTGCGAACTAAGTCTGGAAACTCGTATACTAATATATGAACATAATGTTAAAAACGAATCAAAGGATGTTAAGGGTGATCGCAATAAGTTTTAATCCGCCTGGTTTTGTAATTAAGTATTCAAATTTTCGTCGTTCGTCCAGTTTTAGAAGGTTATTTTAATTATTATTATTCCAAAATCGTTGCTGGTATTACTACCCACCCTTGTGCCGAAACAGACCAACCAAAAATTCAATAAAAAAAAGATTAATCAACTAATGATACGAGTGCACGTGCCCGTGATTGGTTTAATATAATCTGTGATTAGTTGATTGGCGCACCTCGGCCGTCTCGTCCCGCGCTTACCATCAAAGAGACCTAAAAACGCATTATAAGAAGTTAGAGTACATTGTCAAGTAATTTGCCGGTCATAACATCGATGTGTTGTGTTCTGCAGGAAGGTGGCTCAGCGGTGTTACTGCGGCGCCAGCAATTGTCGCGGCTGGATCGGCGGCGAGCCTGACAGCGAGGATGAAGACGACGAAGAGGTATTTTATAAGCTACTAACGTTTGTGTCTTCTATAGTCCCAGGTAGTTACAGTCCCGTTCGTGCGCATCTTTTCGACGGTGTCGGGCAAGGCTGCCGTATGTCATGGTGACGTAACCTGCTGAATAGCAAATAGCCAATACCCGCTAGGGTTCCTAGGTATTTCCTACCTAGGGCATACATTTATACAGTTTGATTCCGACATAGGCACAGTTAGCATGCTTTGAGGTGGTATCCTAGGGGGAATGCACCAGAAAAGAATAATAGTTTAGTTTGTAAAGCAGGACAGTAGGGGATATTAATGCTTTATTTTTTTAGTTTTCAAATAAAATTCAAATTTATATACTGTGCGAGCAAGCAAGAGACTTAGGTTGACCATCGATTTACATCATCAAGATACTCATCTACTTTATAATAACCTTTATTCATTAAAATTAAATTCTTTAAAAAGTAATTAGATATTCCTTTATCGTCTGGGTCGTGTTCACACACATGTTTGGTGTGTCAGTACTTAGATTACCGCGAGTTTTAGCCTTGTCGTTTAGGTTTTCTAATTTTAAATATCAACACGAAAAATAGCATAGTATAGGCTTGAAAAAAGTCAATCAAGATAATATCGTGTGCCACCGTATAGGATATATGTATTTCAGGAGGAGGAAGATGTCTCCACATCCAAGACTGGTGCTACAGAATCTACAGAAGAGTCTCTAACGACACCTACAGTTCCAGCACGCGTACGTCGCCCCAAGAAGGAGCGCGCATATAAGCCTAAAGCACCTGACTTGGTGCAAGATGCCGATGTAAGTATTTTTTTTTCTTTAAGGCCTTTGATTTGAGACAAATAATGTTAATAAACGCCACGGAGAAAGTATCAAGTCTTGTCGGACTTACTACTGAAGTGGGGTTGGCCTTGTGAGCTGGACTCCCATTCAGTAAAATGTGTTAGTATTTGATAATCTAGTTAAAAACGTAATCAACCTCTCAAAAGTATTATGTAGTTTTTATTATGACGGATCATACAGAACTTGATATTTTTTAATGTTCGGTTTATCGAATTGAAATCTCGCATTGTGAATACGTGGCGTTACTGCATTCTCCTCTGAGCACTTCCTGATCGACGGAAACTAGAAGTTTTAAACCTGTAACGTTGAGACTTAATAGTATGAAAAATACCTACATTTTTTCAATTATTCTTAGATTGAGGAGGATCTCGAGGCATTGGGTCGCACGGGGGTCAAGAACCAGAGCCACACTCTCCGCCTGTCCCGGACGGTGGTCCGAGCCAAGACCCGCCGCGCACAGTGCTCATTGTTGCGTCTCCTGCGGGACGCGGACCTGCCCTGCCGCCGGCTGTTCCTTGACTACCGGGGGCTGCGGCTCCTGGCGCCTTGGTGTACGGATGCTCCGCTGGATTTCAAGTACGTATCGAGAGAACAAGTAAATGACATCGAGTATTTTTCAAATTCTTAAATCTGTGAAAGAACATTGGAATAACTAATTATGTTAACATAATACAAACCCTCAAAATAATCATTTTAAGAAATTCACTTCACGTAATACTTGTGCACAGATAACATATAAGCTACTATTTCATGCAAACAGTATTATGAATATTTCGTGCGAAAAATATATACGATTTGCATGAAATAGTATGAAGTGCGGGCGCCCGTAGGCCTTGCGGACGTATAAAGCAGCATGAGGTTTTTTTTGCTAAGATGAATTCGGTAGAATAACACCATACTCTTTGAAATGATAAAATCTACCTAATAATAATCTAAAAAAACTACAAAACACTAATTTTGATCTCAAAAAACGTGATCTGATCTGGAAGGGTCGAAAGGTAAATCTATACTTACACTGAAAGCTCTATAAGATTCCTTCATTTGCAGGCTAGAAATGCTGTTGACCGTGGACCGGCTGCCGATCACGAACAAGACAATGGTACAAGAGAGTCGTTTCTTCACAATAGTGGAGCGTTGGCTCAGCGCCGCCGAGCTGCCGCAGGATAACGTGTTCATTTATGAGGCAACCGGTAAGAATGATTCTATGAATATACTATAGTCAGCGACAAAAGATAATGATTTTCAGTTTTGAAGGTAAATTTCGAAGCAAAACAAATTTTTATTAGTCTTTATTTGAATTTTTAATTGAATTAATATAATTAGTCAAATTTTCTTAATTAGGTAAAAAAAAAAAGAAAAAAAAACTAATATAGGTCGTTATAGTGTCATAATCATATTAATTTTCTAATAATCATAATATTACAGGCCAAAAAGCAAATACATTTTCAAAACAAAATAAAAACTTGAAATTACAAAAATATAGTTGCGACCTTGCCAGGATTCGAACCTGGAATCTTCTGATCCGTAGTCAGACGCGTTATCCGTTGCGCCACAAGGCCTCGTGCTAAATAAAGCGAAATCAGCAAGCAAGTGACGCCTTGTCTGTGGGATGTGCTTTTTTTTTAAAGACTTAGAAGGAGAAAGTTTCTCATTTTGTTTCTTTATATCGTAATCTTTTGTTTAAATTTGTTAGGTACTAGTTTTTACTAGCAATGTTTACTATGTGAGTCAACTTTTGTACTCAACCCGGCTAATTTCGAGTGCGTTGACCTGCTTTTTTCAACACAAACAAATAATGAACTCGAAAAGAAATAGACACAAGTACTCTTCTGAAAATAAAATATATTTTCGGTTAACAGGTTTGCCAGTAGACCTACCTAACAGTAATCAGGACGACGTGCCGAGTCCCGAGAAGGCTAAAGAAAATGCTTCCATGGTAGAAAAAATTAAAGATCTCTCTAGCCAGCTATTAGAACGGTGGTCCAGTTTGAAGGTACGTACTGATTTATATTTCTATTTAAATTCTGAAACTAGTAATGATGTTTTTACTATTGTTACATTTTATGTTACTCTCCTGAGGCGTTAACTATAGTGGATAATGAACATGTGTTGTGTTCTCTCACATACTTCCATTTATATTTCTGTGGACTTAGGTGTTCAATTCCTAGATCGAATAGTATTAAGCAGATTTTTTTCTTCTGGAGTATTCTCAGAAGTCTAGAAAAGTGACCAATAGTACAAGTCAGTATAAAGACGCTTCTGTCTGCTAGTGTGAGTATATAATATGCATGTTTATATGTGCTTTTATAGGAAGTATTCAAAATCCCAAAGAAAGAACGGATACAGCAGATGAAGGAGCATGAAAGACAGGCTAATGTTGAACGTAGAGCAGCCGACTCGAGCGGATCGCGCGACCGCGACCGCGAGCGTCGGGAGGAGCGAGAGAGACGGGACGAGCGCGAGCGGGAGCGTGAGCGTGACAAGGACAGAGATAGAGAACGGGATCGCGACCGTGAGCGAGACCGCGATCGTGAGCGCGAGAGGGACCGCGATAGAAGCGAACGAGACAGGGACAGATATAGAGAGCGGGACAGGGACAGAGATCGGGATAGAGACCGGGATGACAGAGATAGGAGAAAAAGAAGGAGTAGTCCCGAAGGCAGGAGAAGTATCAAGTAAGATTCAATGTTATTTAGTACAAATTAAACGTAGATTTGTCTTTTTTTATATAGGACACGTCAATTAGACTTCGCCTTGCCTGATAGTAAGCTGAAGGCAATGTATCAGAAAAGAGGGTCAACATTACTTACACAAACCATGTGACAATGGTGACACTCAGCTTAACGGCATCATCATATGCCTTTTCACGCCCCGCTTAAATGCCCCGGGACTGTAGGAAGAAGGAAACACGTGAGCTGGTAATGAATTCCAGGCCTTAATGGTGCGACAAAGAAGAGAGTTTTTTTACTGGTTTAATTTTTTGTTTGCAATTATTATGTTCATAATATATTTCACACGATTAGATACCGAACCGATAGTTTATACTGGTATGAAAAGTTAATAATGATATAACGTATGGGTCTCTTGTTTGGCGGGTTAGTGTACATTCTGACGTGGGTTCCTGATTTTAGCCGATAACTATAAATGTATGTTATGAGTGTGTCACTAACACCTCCGCGCCCCCCGCGCAGGCTGAGCGAGCGCGTGCTGGCCGCGGTCCCTCCGCTGAGCAAGGAGGAGCGGAGGCGCGCGTTTGCTGAGGCCGCGGCGGCCGCCGACGAGTCGCGGAGGCAGCGCGCCCGGGACACGCCGCCCTGGCCCTACTGGGCACAGCACGACGCCTTCCCGCAGGTACTAGCCCCCCCCCCCCCCCTCCCCAGGGCCCAGTAGTATACACTCGTACATACGACGGAGGTCAAAGATAAGATACCCTATACGATGTCATTGGCACCCGTTGAGATGATGTAAGATGTATTTTTAATGATTGTTATTGTTGATAACATTAGTTTCAATAGTGACAAAAAAACTGTCATTATTTCTATTTACATAGGCAATCTTTATCTTTAATACTATACTTCGTTTGATTAGGCACTTAACTAAAGTTAAACAATTTTGAATTGTCTCAAACTCAATTTATCAGTCTTCTTTTTGTTTCAAAACTAAGTTTATAAATAAAACGCTATTAAAATCCGCCATCGAATCATTAGTTTATGTAATAGTTTATCTGTTTAATACGTGTTTGTGTAAAAAGACACATCAACATTATTAAGTAGGTACCTTATCAAACGGGGTATAGTAGCGTGTACATTTCTTCATTGTGCTTTTCTCTCTCTTTCATTTTGTTATAATACACCTTTTATCTAGTTTTATATGATAACTTCACCATGTATCTTTTGTTTTGCTACATTACTGTCCATCCCAAGGTTGCCTTGAAGAAATCGCTTCCAGCGATAAGGCCGCCCATTGTACATTCAGCAGAGACAAGTAGGTAGAATGTATATACAGATATACATCCTACTTACTTGTCTCTGCTGTAAATCTATTGGTGTACAACAAAATATTATCTATCTATCTATTTATCTATCAACACTAGCATCTTGAGCAATACTAGTAACAAGGGCATTATCAATGCCATGTGCAATACTAGTAATGATGATAATACTAGCATTGTGGTCTATACTCAAATCTAAGACAAACCCTTCATCCCCCTCGAACAGCAAATGTTCCCGGGCAGTATGATGGGCGGCATGGTGTGCGGCGTGCCGGGTCTGGTGCCCGACATGCCCCCGGACTGGATGCCGCCGCACGCCGGGCATCCCGGACATCCCGGGCACCCGGACTTCCAACCGCCGCCATTTTGTCCGCCTTTCCCCGGACCACAACCGTTCTGTATGCCGCAGCCTAAGTAAGTATCACTGGTTTTACATAGATTGATGAGAAAAAAAGTTTAGGTTAATCACTATGGAAAATAACAAAAATTAGAGATTGATTACCGCGGTAGCCTAGTGGTATGGGTAATGGACTGCTGAGACGAGGTCTCGGGTTCGATCCCAGGTTTTACCATGGCATACACCAATGACTTTTCGATGCTTTTCGAAGTTATGTGTGTATTTATCGCAGGTTTATAAGTGCCCGGTTAATGGCAATAGGCTCGCCACCTATTACATTGGGACCTAAACATAAACTGGCGAAATGTGGGTGCTAGCACCTCTGCCTACCCCTTCGGGGATATAGGCGTGAGTTTATGTTATGTAGAGATTGATTTTGTTTCATATTAAATTTTATTGACAACTTAACTTTCTAGAAGAACTCACACAAAAGAGTTCCAAGACTATCAGATACTTTTGACGGAGTTTTAGATTATCAACTTTTGACAACAGTACAATCACCCAATTCATTGGCCAATTATTCAATCACCTACGTTTGGAACATTTTACTTTGTAGCATTAGCGACATTTGCTACAAATATCATTCGCGACTTTTAACATTCTGTTCAGTCTGCTACTTTTGCCTCTGACTATATATGTATGTGTACCATGTTCCCCTTCTATCGATCTCATCACCACGACTGTATTGTTCGTTCCCAGTTTGCTGGGTATGGGCGGGTTCGGCATGGGCGGGTTCATGTTCGGACAGCAAGTGCCGGGCGGGCCTCCCTTCCCGCCGCACGTTCAGGCGCCCACCGACGGAGGGCAACCGGTTCGTATTCCCTATGTATTTATTTATGTTGATTTTGTTATTCCAGGTAAGTCAATATTGATAAATCGAATGAACGTATACGCTATTGTAAAAGTACCCGCAGTGTGAGCATGTACAGTCAGCGACAGAACGATCTTGACTACAGTCTAAAATGATCTTAATGCCAAGGACACCCCATCTCTTCCCTTGCGGTGTCGTACAAGGCGAGTAAGGCTGTTTAACATCAGACAGATATACTTAGTCTGGCCATAAATACTGTTACAATTAAAATAAGAAAGATAATACATACATTTGAATTTGGAATCTGTCATTTTTATACGATTGTTCATTGTGTTTTCTAATTTTGGCGCCACGCCAATACATTGTACAATATTTTGCTATATTAAAATGGAGTGGGGTGATAAAGAAAACCGAATCGCTGTGATTGCATTACACAAAGTTGGTATGGAGCCGAATGTAATTTTTAAAACTCTCCATACGCTTGGTATTAGTCAAATGTTTGTGTACCGGGCTATTAATAGGTACAATGAGACCTCCTCTGTTTGTGACAGAAAAAGATCTGGCCGTCCACGTAGTGTTCGGTACGAAAAAGGTGGTCAAAGCAGTAAGGGCAAGAATTCGCAGAAATCCTGTCTGAAAGCAAAAGATTTTATCTCGGGAGATGAAGATAGCACCCAGAACCATGTCGCGCATTTTAAAAGATGACTTAGGACTTGCAGCCTATAAGAGACGCACTGGTCATTTTTTAACTGATAATTTAAAAAAGAATAGGGTGGTAAAATCGAAGCAACTACTGAAGCGGTACGCAAAAGGAGGTCACAGAAAAATTTTGTTTACGGATGAGAAAATCTTTACAATTGAGCAACATTTTAACAAACAAAATGACCGTATTTATGCTCAAAGCTCTAAGGAAGCTTCCCAATTAGTCGACAGAGTGCAACGTGGGCATTATCCGACTTCAGTGATGGTTTGGTGGGGTGTTAGCTATGAAGGAGTGACTGAGCCATATTTTTGTGAAAAAGGTATCAAAACATCGGCACAAGTGTATCAAGATACCGTTCTTGAGAATGTAGTTAAACCCCTTAACAACACCATGTTCAATAACCAAGTATGGTCCTTCCAACTAGACTCAGCGCCGGGTCATAAAGCTCGGTCCACGCAGTCTTGGTTGGAAGTGGACGTTTCGGACTTCATCAGAGCTGAAGACTGGCCGTTGTAACGGGAACTACCGGGGTAATCCCACGATACTTATAGCTGTGATCGTCTATTTACCTAATCTTTAAAACCCGACCCAATATCTATCATTCATTACTTTAATAATCCTGACACTACAGCTTAAATCGTTATTCTAACTTAGATTTTATCTGTTCGGAATAGTGTGATGATAAGACTGTGGATTTATATTTTATTCAAATGAGATATATATTAGATTCAATATAGGTCTTTGATAGTTTGAACTTTGTGGCATCTTTTTCAGCTGTAAATTTTATATAGGCCTTTAATGTCGAAGATATCATATATGATTTGTGATATGTGATCCGGATCAATTAAATATCTCAAGCCCCGAAGAGCGAGAATATGAATCTCAAGCCCCGAAGAGCGAGATTATGATCAATTCCGAAGAACTGATAGCGTTGATCAAAAGATCAAGGCTCTCCTCCACTTCGTCACAATTAATTTAATTCAGTTTGTAAAACCTCCACTAAACTCCACTGTATACTGTAATCCTTCAGTTTTCGGCTTCTGGTTCTAGTATAAAATGTAGTAGCCCTTTAACGCCTCACGAATCTCATGAACGATGCCAAAACAATTAGAATAATGATTGAATGTGATATAATATTATTTCAATAATGAAAAGAGATATTATGCCTTCACGGCTGTAATGACTGTCATTTACTAATGAATATATAATTAATTTGATAAGTTTTGGCAGGTTTATGGACCGCTACACTTTACAAACTGCTCTGATTGGAATTTTATTGATATCTTCAATCAGAGTTGCTCTAATACTGTATCAAAATGATCCAGGAGCCACAAAATTGAATCCTAACAGTTGGAAATAAATGTATGACTTTACTATTTTAGGCCTCAGTATGGCATAAATGATGAGATCTAGTATAATATATGAATTACTAATGTAATTCTAATGGGACATAAATAGTTCACTTTAGCACGTATGCTGTTAAATAAGATCTCATTAAATAAAGCCTTTCGCATTAATAATTCAACTGCAGTCTTTCCAGCTACAGTCAAATGTTGAAATAACAAACCCCAACTCAATCTCTATACAAGTTGTGTATTATACCTAACCAAGATATAATTTACGAATACCATGTATAATGTCCCCAACAGTTATTATATCAACACAAAGATAACGTAACAGATTCACTTCAAACTTAATGTACAGTGCACACCTATAATTCTTATAGAATTCCTACAATCTATGTCTGTAGCAACAGAAAAACTAACTAGACCTAGCTAGGAGCCCTAGTGTTTACCTTAGGTCTATTAAGACTTACCAACTTAATGGGTGAGTTTGCAGCTATATGTGTGTGTGTGTTGTGAATTGTGTAAAGCAACAATGTGAACTAGCTAAGGTAATGGGAAGTGATTTCGTTTAGACTCTCCTACAACGAAACCACTGAAACCTAGGTGACCAGGATAAGGTATTGAGACGCTTTCGAAGGCCAGTCTCAGCCCCGAAATTTAAAGCAATCTTTACCTACAAGAACTTATCAACACTACGTCTCAAGGATGTTTGGTATTTGTGTGTTGGAATAGGTATATAAATAATTAGGAACCTTCCGAAATAATTCAGAAAGCGCGTTGTTCCGACACAGTTTCCGCACACCGAACTTTTGCCACTTTCTCACAAATTACACTGGCGTAATACGGCTAGAATAATTTAATGAAACCGTTACATGGTCTGTGTGCTTCTACTAATCGAACCAAACTCCGTGAGTGTGAACTCCGCGCGGGAGCGGGGACGCTTGGGTCCTTTTTTATCATGGGATTTTTTACAATGTCAACAAAGGAATTCAGTGCAAGTTAATTTTAAGCTCATGTTTACATTCAGATATAACATGCCTTCATGCAATATAATCGATTATGATTATATTCTACAGAATATCAATCATGCAAAACAATAGCATATAAAATACAGTAAACCAAATATACAGTAACTAAATAGTAAACCAATAATAAACCAATAGTAAACCAGCTGGTCATGCACGTATGTATCAACATGCTGTGTTTGCGCTTTCGTCGTGAAGATGAGCTCTTGTTTATTTTTTTATAGAATTCTATTGTGATGTAATTTTGTAATGCTTTGTGCCAATTATTAGATTAATCCGAAGATTAATCATTCCATGGAGTCAAACTCGCATGAACCTACAAATATGTGTGGCGTAGTATGACGCCTTAATTATAATCAAAATCCACCATCTTTATCATGATACTATTCCATATCAATTATGATTATATTCTCAATATATTTTATATGTAATATTGCACTCGTTCACGTAAATAATGTTAGCATCATAACAGTCTTTTGCATACATGTTTTTAAAAATAGAATATCCCAAGAATTCGATTTAGCCATCGTTCCCATAGCGTTCAAGTGGACGCTCTAACAAAAAAATATAGTTTATGACTGACCTCTCTTTAGAATAATACGCATTTTAGTTAAGAGAAAAAAAAATATGCCATGATTTCGTGTTGTGTATTTAGTTTTAAAATGATAAAATAATCTATATTCTAAATATACGATTATGTTCCATTTCACCGTCGTCTAGTCCCGATCTTAATCCGCTGGATTATGATTTATGGTCAGTTTTAAAGAGTATGGCTTGCTCTAAACGCCATGATAATTTGGAGTCCCTAAAACAATCCATACGATTGGCAGTGAAGAATTTTCCCATGGAAAGAGTGCGTGCTTCTATTGATAACTGGCCTCAACGTTTAAAGGACTGTGTTGCAGCCAATGGAGACCACTTCGAATAAGCTTTTTATATTTTAAATTGTTTTATATTTATGTATTAAACTAACACACTGTAAAAGTAATAAATATTATTTGCAATAAAAAAAATGTTTTTTCTTCGTAACAATATTTATGGCTAGACTAGGTATACATTCCAGACTCAGCCTCAGTTACATGGCTTGAGTAAACAATAGTGCCCGGAAGACAGCAATAGGCTAACCCCCTATTACGTGGGACCGAATTCAATGATTGGTGAAATGTGGGTGTTAATTCACCTCTGCCTAACCCTCCGGGGATAAAGGCGTGATTGTATTATATATGTATGTATGTATCAAGAGCAAATGAAACTGTTTTATCGATTTAAATTGTTTTATTGTTCGAACTAATTAAGGTGTATACCAAATATCGGAACTATCAGTTAACAGGAAGGGGGAGGGAGATCTAGGCATTAAGATCATTTTGAGTACTTTGTTCCTCAAGCTCGATCTGATGCTGACTATATGAACATACATATAATTGTGAAAGTAGAAGAAGCGATAGTTGTATGTCAGGAAACTTCAAGTACAAGAACTTTTCTACTACTTATAGAAAAATACTGAAAACTCAGACTAAAAGATTAACATAGACAACGCATAGTACTAGCGTATGAAAAAAATAACATAATGCCATACTAAAGTAGTACCATTCCGCTCGCACTTGTTCATGTCTTGAACAGTGTGAGCGAGATGGATTATTTACAGTCAGACTACTAGAATAACATGATGGAGCGCGGTTTAACATGTTAGTTCTCTGCGTCCCGTCTAATGTTATTCTAGTCAGTTTGATGATGTGCTTTTTCTTGTATTTACGTCATATGTCAATGATTTTGCTTTAAAAAGTACATATATATACAGGATGGAGCGGATATGAAACAAGAAGCCAAAGAAGTAGTGTTGCCCTCGCTGTGGAGGAGCGCGACGGACGGGCGCGGCCGCACCTACTACTACCACGTCAAGCTGCGCCAGCCGCAGTGGCTTCCTCCCGCCGCGCCGCCTGCGTTAAGTACGTACCGACCCTCACCCGACACTCATACATTTCATAGCTCGGTTCCCGGTTACATCAACCCAAGAGGAAACCTCGTCAGGCCCTCATCCATACACCCACTGAACATAACTACTCTTGAATGAAATTTTTAAGCATTTAGTATGCTTACTATTCAAATCGATTAAGATAGGAAAAGACTTGAATCAGTTCAGGCAAGATTCGAAAGGTTCGGAGGCTCAGTGGTCAAAGCATTTCCTCTGTAAGGGAAAAATCGCGGGTTCAAATCCCGCCTGAATTGAATTAAATTTTCTCCTATCTTAATCGGTTTAAATAATTAGTATATTAAATTTAAAATTTCATTCATTTTTTTGGGCGGATTTATCAAAAAATGTATGTTAAAAATGATTATAATATCATTCATTGGTGCCGATAGTTCATACAAGTATCGGTAGATGGCTCCCACTATCGTCATAAGACGGATATATATAATAAGAACTACTCTTGTTGCTAAAACTTTGTAAAAAAGTGACTAAAATGTGATTAACAGTTTATTGCTCTCTGTCGGTAGAAAATGAGAGAAATGTTTAAATTCTGGGAGACAGATTTTTGTAAAAACCTAATCGATCGTTGTTGATGTTACGTATTTGTGAAACTTTACGGACTTGTCAAAAATGCATCAAAATAAAAAAATAAACATTTTAGTACATTGTCTACACCCCATTCTGTTAGGTATTTAACTAAAGATAAACAATCTTGTTGCTACTTTTTATTAAAACACATATAATTAAATATACTAAGCTAACTGACTAACTAGTGATTCATTTTCAGTTTTTAAAACGAGTTTCTAACCAGAAAAAATATTAATACACTGAGCTTTTAAATAAAACATATTAAAAAGACACATCAAGATTGTTTACGTTTAGTTAACCATACAGTTGTCTACAATTCCATGTATATTTCTATAAGTACCTAACTTAAAAGTAATCAAATATATTTTGTCAAGATAAATCTTTTTTAAATAGAGTTTCATTTTCATTCCATCGAGCCTGTGAAAAAAAAAATAGCATAACGAAAATATATTTACTTTATTCATAAAATAATTTAATTTTTATTCCTTCTATTCGAAAAGTGTCTCTTTCATCTTCCTGTTGCTTCGATAGCTCTATTCTGGTGGGCGTTAGTGTTAAATACAAAACACAGGAGCTGGTTTACAATTATGTACTTGATGATTTAGAAATATGTCCGTTGTACAGTTTTTGAGAAAAAAAAACAGTTTTTGTGTTGCCATTACACAAGATAAAAACTAAAGATTTAAAAAGTAAATTTAGTGTTGCTATCCGCAACAGTTCCTTTATAAGTGGGAGCAAAATAGGTCATTTTTGTTAAGAACTTATTAGTTCGCTTCGCTAGTGATTCAAAGTACTCGACGTAATAGTACTATTTTGCTACCTTGTCAATATAATCTACTTTTATATGTTTTGTAGAAGATAGCTCATCAGAGGAGGAAGAGGAGCAGGAGAACACAGGCTTGGACAGTCCTCTAATCAGGCGACAGACGAAAGGAAAACTTGTTGAAGGCGTCAATGGTATTTATGAAGGTGAGAACTCCATATTCCTCTTTAGTTTTTGCTCGTTTCATTTACGTGTTTTTCAATTTAAATCGAATTATCTGGCTGCCAATATAATATCTGTGTCATTTAACAAATGAGGTTTTTAGAAAATAGGTAGGTCGGCCAGTATGCAAGATATATGTCTCAGCCAATCTCACCTTCGGTAAACTACGACCTATAGACGGCGTGCGTTTTTGTCGGTTCAAGTATCCGACATAACCACCCCCGTGCTAGGTTGGGGGGGGGGGGGGGGGGATGCTTGATTCCGTGAGGATTGTGCACGCGATAAGATAGGTCGATAATTGACTTACATGTTCCATATTGCATATACGTCAAACTTCTCTCTTTGAATTTGTAGAATTATACACACATTAATCGTTCGTTTATTTTGTAAATGAATAAATGAGAAGTATTTATTGTATTTATTGCCTCATGTAAATTAACAAAATAAACACCTCAACAAAGTCTAGGGAACAAGATGACCCCAATTTTTTTTTTCGTGTAAATCTTGTTTTGCAAATAACTGGCAGCAAATAAATAAAAATAGAATAAAGTAGATTACAGAGTTGTTCGAAATTTAAAATAAATTTAAATAAGTAATGATTTTCGAATATGGAGGGAAAACTTTTAAAAGTGTTTGATTGTGCAGTTTCTCTGAGGCAAAATAAAAATTATTTTCTTTGATTGTAAATAACGTTTATTATCAATAATACGTCTTTTACGTATGGTTTGTGCATTTTTGTGACTGTAGTCATCATGTCACGTCGTCATTTAAGTCGCGAAGAGATGTTAAGGGCTGTTGGTATGCTGCAAGCTGGACGAACTCAACGCGACGTAGCGGATGCTGTCAACACCCAACCAAGCGTAATTTGCAGATTATGGGCACGATACAGGTCTACAGGGGATGTTGCCGAACGTCACAGGGGACGAAATAGGGTTACTACCCCGCGACAAGATTGTTTCTTGCAAAATTCCGCAAGGCGGCAACCCACGATTACTGCTCGTCAGTTGGTCGCAGGCCTCCAGTCTCAGCATCAAGTGGTTATTAGCGATCAAACTGTCAGGAGAAGACTACACGAAGCCAATCTTCATGCTCGCAGACCGCTTAGGGTTCCAGCTATTCGACGTAGAAATCGAGGTCGTCGCTTATTGTGGGCTAACGCACATTTACAGTGGACCGACCATCAATGAGCACGTGTTCTGTTTTCCGACGAATCTCGCTTCGGTTTTCATCCTGATTCGAAAAGAGTGCGTATATGGCGAGTTCCTGGACGTCGGAGTCGTCTCCAGAATCCGCAAGAATTTCATCCTTACCAAGGTGGAACAATCATGGTATGGGCTGGAATTCGCCTTGGTCTAAGGACCGACCTCGTTTGGATACGGGGCAATTTGAATGCAAACCAATACATTCAGGAGGTTATACACCCCATGGTAATCCCTCATCGACAGCAGTTCGGTCAAGATTTTATGTTCATGCAAGATAATGCACGGTCACACACCGCGAAGGTAGTGGTCAATGCGTTAAGCGGGCACAATATTACGACGTTGGAATGGCCTGCTCAGTCTGCCGACCTCAATCCCATAGAGCATGCCTGGGATTTGCTTGGGATGGCTTTCAGTGATTCTTTGGAAAATCTGAACACTGAAGAACAACTTTTTTTACACCTTCGCAGTGTATGGAGCCATATTCCACAGACGATGATTGACAATATCATACTAAGTATGCCACGCCGTTGTCGAGCTGTTGCTAATGCTTTAGGAGGTCCTACAGATTATTAAAAACGTTTAAAGTACGGTTAATTACTGTATTTCTTACTACCTCGTTATTTTTGCGCCTAATCATAGAAGGTTGTAATACTCAATATTGGCACGATTCAATTCTTTCTTTAAAAAAAAAAAAATTTGATATGAGAATGTTTTTATTAAAATTAAAATTAAAAACGGTATAAAAATACCCTTCTATTGATATAAAACACTCACTATTACAAGAAAGGGTTTTTAAATAAAAACTAGAAATGTCCTTGTTCCCTAGACTTTGTTGATGTGTGTATATTAAACTTACAAGCGAAAGAACAGATATTTTTTATTATTATCGTATTCTGACTTTCTTTCTAACGTATTCTCATTCATCCCAATTTATTTTTGCAGTAATAAAAGAAGACACACATAACGGGCTAATTCCCGACCACGCGTTAGTGAACGTGAGGCCACGGAAACGGCGACCGGGATTAGTTTCTGAACGACCAATTAGTGTAAGTTGCTTTCAAAATCAGTTTCACAAACAGCTCCCTATTGAGGGTGAGCCTATTGTAATTGTGGGAGCGAATTCAATGATTGTATGATTAATGGGTATTAATTCACCTCTGCCTAACCCTCCCATGGATAAAGCCGTGATTATATGTATGTATGTATCTTTCGTTAGTATTATACTCATAACTATTCTGTTTACGTTGTAGCCTCGAACCGAGGAGGACAAACTGGCGGGTAGACTGGAGGTGAAGCGGTACAAGCAGACCAAAGAGAAGCTGCGCCGACGCAGAGAGAAGTTGATACAGAAGGTGCGCCTGCTCGCCACCAGCAAGCAGCGCAAGATCAAGGGGAGCGTGCTTGACCTTAAGGTATGTTGTACATTATAATTTATATTAAACTAGCTGACACGCCTCGGCTTCGAACGTGGCATATTTTAAAACCTCTTATCACTCCTTTGAGCTCTTAATTCATAATCTTCAAATAATGTATAGAAATCTGCTGGATTTGTTGACATTATGATCACTGCTTCGCTCCATTAGGTAATAGCGTGATGATACATAGCCTAAAACCTTCGTCCATAAACGGACTGTTCAACACAATATTTCATTCGAACCAGTCGTTCCTGAGATTAGCGCGTTCAAACAAACAAACATACAAACTTTTCAGCTTTATAATATTAGTATAAATTTCACCATAAGTGTCATGCTTTCCCTTTAGATTCAGGCACTTTTCATCAAAATAGGCTTGTACTAAACATATCACAGTTGGTCCTCCAAAAAGAGCGTAATTTCCTTATACTGAGAAGGAAAATGCTGACTTTATTTTCTTTATCCCGATTGGTAAATGTGTATTGTTCTAATCTTTAATATCATTCTACCATGCTTACCACAAAAGGAAAAGAAACCAGAAGAAAAGAAAGTTAAGAAAGAGGAAGTATGTATACAACAGTTATTCTTAGATGTGAAAGCTTTATTTTTTGCGTTTTCCTGTAATTAGTATGTTGTTGCATGTTGTGAGACAGAATGTACGTAGGAGCGGGAATCTTCTGTGATATTTTTTTTATTTATCAAAAAAAATACAGATTCCCAGTAGTACTACTGGCAGGACTCTAAAAGGTAGTACATCTGGGATTAGGCCATACAATAGGCTTATAGAAGGCAATTAGAGATTAATTAGAAAAATATGTCTAGGCTAGATTGTATCCTAACCCCTCGTTTACACCTAAGTATAAAACATGTATTTGACAAGTTGCCATATGTCACAGGCTACAGTGTGGACGCAAATGTGTTTTATACTTTTTTACAACTTGCTGGCTATACATCCTATATGAACGAAAAAGTATCTGAGATACATGTTTTATACATGTATTGTGTTTTGATTAGTCTTCTACAAGTTTTTTATAAACAAGTTTACAATTTGTTTTACAACTTGTTACATGGTGTAAACGAGGAGTAAGAGAGAAATCTACCTTATCTAAGTGTGTGCATGAACATATTTACGTTTATGTAGCTACATTTAGATATATCCGTCGTATTTACGGTTTTTGAACTTTCTGCCATATTTACTGTGCAGGTGCTGTGCTATTCGTGTTTCTAGCTCAACCGGAAGTACCCTAAAATAATTATTTTAATTCAACGCCATCAAAATAGTGCCGTTTATGTAGCCCATGTTCGTGCCTCAATTCAGTACTTTCGTACGACAGATTAGATGATGATTAGAATAATAATAATAGTAGTAATAATAGTATGTGAGCCCGACTCGCACTTGACCGATATTTGATAGATAGAATTGACATAATTTGTCTCAGACAGTTTTATGGTAAAAGTTATCGTTTTGCTGAAAATCGAGAAAAATCCACTTTTGTAACCTTGAATAAAAATTTTTTGGTGTTAGCGTTAAGTTTTTAGTGTTGCATTTATAATAGTGTTTTGAACAATCCTACCAATTTTGAGCTGAGCACGATTTATGGTAACCTATGATTTGGTATAATTTTACCGTGCTATGCAGTCAAGAAAGAGTTTCATTATTCAATCATTATTTATTCATTTGACATACCGTCCAAGTTGTACACGTATGTTCTAAACTTGAGTATTTTTCAAAACAATGCTTACCGTAAAAGGAAAAGAAGATTGAAGAAAAGAAAGTTGCAAAAGTTGAAGTATGTATTACGACTTTATTAAATAAAATGTAACCGAAATATCGTTCGTAAATTAAATTTTATAATGTTCTAATCAAATATATATTTATATAACCATGCTTACCACAAAAGGAAAAGAAAATAGAAGAAAAAGAAGATAAAAAAGAGATAGTACGTATTGTAATTGTTATTAATGGGTACGCAAGGTTTTCGGGCCAACCTGCAACCAGTAACACCCAGACCAATGCCACAGATGCTATTGCACACTTATATTTGCACGGAGCGGGCATTGAACCCGTATCGTATATCAGTCAAACTTCCACGCTTAATAAAATAAGAAACATTGAAAATGCTAATTTAGTTTGTGTAAGCTTCAAAAACTCCACATCGTCACACTTATGGGGACGCGCCGACTTTTTTGTTACTAAATAGAATTAGATTTTTTTTAT
Source organism: Eilema griseolum (assembly GCA_963662185.1). Classification (NCBI taxonomy): domain Eukaryota; kingdom Metazoa; phylum Arthropoda; class Insecta; order Lepidoptera; family Erebidae; genus Eilema; species Eilema griseolum. The sequence continues at coordinate 23,829,829 of OY759233.1, read as the reverse complement.
TGTGTTGATATTAAACTATTGGTATGTTATAATTATAATATAAAATAATCAACTTTTATAACAAAATAGTCAAAAAAATAGTACTTTTCAGTCTTCATTGACATGAGATCCTTCTTTAAGTAAACAACATTTTATTTTAATAAAAAATAATAGGTAATTCTAATAACACAAAATAAAAAAAATTTACACTAGTTCAATAGGGCGTATATCACAGGCAATTTTTACATAAGGGGCGCTATCCGATTGGTCTGACGCCAACATCGAGGAATTGGAGTCTTCTAAAAGACAGAGTGTAGACGTGGATTACTTGATTTCTTGTAGAATTTAATATCGATCCTTGTTTTATTTTATTTTCGGCAATTTTGCACTAAAAATATAACAAAAGAAAAAATAGTTTAACAAAATACTTTATATGGTAACTGGGGACGCGTAGTCTCATTGTCTACCTCCAATCTTTAAATGAGGTTTACTCACGTTTTATGGTATCAACGTCACTTCTGCCTCCTTCCATGGTCTTTTGTCATAAAACAGAAGGAACTAAGATGCATGGTCGTGGCAAACAGGAGGAAGGAGTTTATTCGAAGAATTTGCGAAATGCACGTCGACTGTGAGGTTACGCGTCCCCAATTAAAGGTTAAAGATGGAACGGAAAAATAAAACAAGAAATATAGGTAAAAGCCTGAATAAAGATTCAGGCTTTTGCTTATAATTCTCCTTGGCGCTACAAAATACAAAATATGCTATAAATTCTATAACCCGCTCGGTTATACACGATTTTATTCCCGGGCGAAACCAAAACCCAGATAGCTAGTATTTTATTGTATTTTATTGTGTTTTATTGTATCTTTATTGTATTTTATTGTATCTTTATTGTATTTTATTGTATCTTTATTATATTTTATTGTATTGTATTTATCGCAGGTTTATAAGTGCCCGGTTAATGGCAATAGGCTCGCCACCTATTACATTGCGACCTAAACCTCTGCCTACCCCTTCGGGGATATAAGCGTGAGTTTATGTTATGTTATGTATTTTATAATAAGCTAAACAAAACCTAATTTACTCACAGCAAATGGTGGAGCTCGTGGACTCTGAAGAATCTTCTTCAGAAGAATCAATTGAAGAAATTGCACCTGAGAAAATAGTAAGGCCGCCGTCACCCGTTGAACCGGAACCGGAGCCCGAGCCGGAGCCGGAACCAGAACCGGAACCGGAGAACACCATGAGCATTGACGAGCGGGAGAGGAAGATCAAGGAGCTGTTCCGGTGCAGCATGGCGAGGGTTATGGTGCAACACCTCAATCCGTACAGAAGTTCCAGTGCGACAGCGGGCAGGATTACTTCTACCGCAGATTTCAAGCACTTAGCCAGAAAGGTACGGTGTTATGTAACTTTTTTAAACACCAAACTAGTGTCAACATATCGTCATGCCCGCGGTACCCTCGTTTGCATCTAAAGCTTGAACCCGCAGTCCACTCTCTACGCTTCCTTCTTCCAATTAGTCCCACCGTCTCCTTTTCTTCACAAGACAACACGTGCAGGGTTTAGATGTCACCCGCATACGGTGCAGAATATCCAATCGAGAACCAAGCGCTTCGGAGACTCTTTGCTTTGTCGCACCATTAAGGCCTGGAATTTATTACCAGCTCACGTGTTTCCTTCTTCCTACAGTTCCAGATCCTTTAAGCGCAACGTGAAAAAGCATCTGATGAGGCCGTCAAACGGTGTGCCACCATTGTAATATTCTACGTGTCTGTAATGGCGACCCTCTTCCGGAGACTTCGCCTTTAGATTACCATAAGGATTCAGGCGAGGTGTAGTCAAATTGGCGTGACCTTTATATAAATAAATAAACTAATCTGGGGGTTTCGGCCATCTGACCTCCCAACTTTGAAAGGCAAACCTGCCCTCCCAACTTTGAAAGGCAAACCTTCCCTAGAGCGCCGTCCGACCGCTTACATGTGTATGTACGAACTTTATTTAGAGTAACAGCTCATCATCACGTAGGCCGTGTTTTGAACCGTGTGTATGGTTGAGTAGTTCCATTAAAAACCAGCATTGTTATATTCTTGTTTATATTTCAGCTAACTCACTTCGTGATGCTAAAAGAGCTGAAACATTGCCGTTCTGTCGAAGAGCTGGTCGTCACTGACTCTGTACGATCCAAGGCGAAGATGTTTGTGAAAAAATACATGGCGAAGTTTGGACCTGTGTACAAGAGGCCGCCGGAGGAGGCCGACTAGCGAACGGCGGCCGCCCGGCGGCCTAAACCCTAGCAGAAGCCTGCAGTCGTACGAGTGCGGTACTAACGCATGTCGGAACAGACTGCTCGGTATATGTGTATCAAAAAGTACCAGTATAGTTCATAAAGTGATTCAGTTTAAGTGTTGATTCTAAGTATAAAGATGTGTTCCTAACAATCGTGAGATAGCAGTGAGAACGTTCGTGATGTACAAATGGCAAAGGAGATAAGTGTACACCTTTTTATACAACTTTATATGAAAAAGGTGTGTATTCATAACTTTTGCCATGTGTATTACACCTAATAACTTAGTGTTTTGAACACGAGTATCAGAAATCTCGAGACAATACTAAAAGAATTGTAAGTGATAAGTGCAACATTCTTAGAAGCCGCATTGAAATATTTCCTGAACAATTGATTATTGAACTTTGATTAATACGAATGTAGAGAGAAGGAGTGTTTCGTACGACGAATATCAAAATGGGCGCTGAATTATAGAAGGAAACAGTTATGCGCTTGTGAAAGTAGCACGCATGACATATGACAAACATGTTTAAAAAACATGTGTTTCATTAGTACAGTAGCTTGTCTTTACTTGTCTTAATTCACGATCAAACTCTACCGTTTTATTGAATACGTTGACTAAGTTGCACTGGTACACTTATGGGTGCCCTCAGTCGTAGAGTACGCGAAACTCTTGATCTACCGGCACATTCTCGATTTTTCTATTTTACAAAACTAACGCAGAAAGGGATATCTTTCTGCAAAGCAATAGCAAGCTAAGGGCAATTGGGTAGACCATAGCGCCGAAGGGAGGAAATTTTAAAGAGGGAAGGGAAAAAGCTTACCTCACTCTATAACTTACTATGACTCGACTCGACATATTGGGAAACCGACAGAAATCGAGTTATGAGATCCCTCGCCACAGGGGGGATCCGGGATACCCATAGCATGTACCTATTTCTACTGTTCGTATATCTAAACTGGCTCATAGAATAATAGTGAAAAGAAGTACTGTTTTTATGAAGTAAACTTCTGCTTTCAGAGTTTATTTAAACTGAACTAAATTGTATATATAGGTATAAGATAGCGCTATATCGTTTATCTCTACTTAGAATATAATGTACTATATAGTAGACGATCCAATGTTTTTAGGCATTTAGAATGAATGTTCGGGTAAATGCAGAAATAAATATTTATTAATATGATATGATCTCTAGGCAGAGTTTCATTATATGATCGTGACTCGAATATGAACTGCATGTTTAAGTACACAGTATTAGATGTTTATCGTAAGCGCAGTTTTTACCTCTTTGAGTGATGACGGAGGACGTTGTTCAAACTAATCGATTTCTTAGGTGTTTTAGTATACTGAGCTTGTATGATTATGAAATTAATTTTCTATGATATATATAGTAAGGTTGAAATCTGTATTGTATAAGGATCTTGATGTTTATATATAATTAGTCAAATGTGTGTGTGTAGTTCAATTTTTCCTTGAGTATTTGAAAGACTTTTAGATTTAGATTAAATAAGAACGATCGGTTGAAAATAAGAAAAATTAACGTAGCTTAAATTATGACTGCCGATACATTGAGTGTGTTTTGCATTCCGTTTAAACTACTCAAGTCCCTCTTCAAGGTTAGTATATAATAAATTAGTTGCCTGTTCACAGATTTCAGCCTGAATAGCATCTTTTCTCATTTGCACGATTTTTAAATTATATTGGCAATGATAGAGCCAGCAAATGTCCCGCGGTCAAACCCGGAACTAAGAATTATATCGCCACTTGACTACACTGTGTGTTGGTTGGTTCTGGCCAAGACGGGAAGGTTTAGAGTTGCTAGCACATTTTTTTATGATGTACTAGTGGGAATTATATGAATTTTTGAAAAGGGCCAAATCCGAAACCATAAGGAATATCGAACAATGATCAAAGGAATCACGAGCCCGATTTTGATTTAATTTATTCAAAATGACATTTTGAATTTAAAACCTAATCATTAGATTTTTGAAAAACCAATAATCCTAGCTGGGAATCGAACCCGTTGATTTTGAATAAAGAAACACCCTTTATTATTACACCATACGATGGTGTCGCTGTTAAGGATCAAATTCTGCAAAGTAATGATATATGGCAAATTTAAGAAAAATTTGGAATTTTAATAAAATTCATATTTCATGTACCTACCTAAATCTTGTATCATAAATTGTTTCGTTCGAAATCCCAGAAAAGATCGTAACTATTCCGTGTTTTAAATAATGCTCAGAATGATTCTGGTTGGCTGGTACAATTTGAAAGTAGAACATAACCTCGCTTTTAATTTCGTTCTAATTTCAATTTTATTGAAACGCCTTGTGCCCATAAAATGTGTTTTGTTAAAGATAAGCTTTTTCCTTTAGTTTGCCGTATGTCATTACTTCCCAGAATAAGATCCTTAATAGCAACACTATAGTATGTTGTACTGATGTGTTTTTCTTTTCAAAATAAATGGGTTCGATTCCCAGCTAGGATTATTGGTTTTTTCAAAAATCTAATGATGAGGTTTTAAGTTTCATAAAAATCGGGCTCGTGACTCCTTTGAGCATTTTTCGCTATTCCTTATAGTTTCGGATTTGGCCATCCAATTCCTTTTGACAAATTCGTCCTGTATATTGCTCCCAATTTCGTCACAATATGTACACTATAATATGCACAGTACGCATTTTTTTTTGAGGATAGCATAAGGAGGTACGGCGATGGAGGACTTTTACTAATCACTGATCTATGACTGTCTCTTGTAACACTTTGGCTGAAGTTTTCACTCCTTTAACTTCTAAGTTCTGCATTTCAACTAAGTACAATTACATTCATATCTGAACAATAGAAGATCTGGTAAACGATACTTGCAATATTACATGTTGCGACTGCCACGTCGCGGCCAAAGGACTTATTTTGTGCTGCGTACTCTAACAAGCCTTCGTTGTATGTTATTCGAAAGAGATGTAGATACGATTTGAAACTGACTTTATGCCTGATCATGTGGCATAATCGACAGACACTGAAGTTATTGATTATATTTTCAACAAAGAGCAAGCTTCAAAGTAATTGCCAGTTAGTTGTCAACCATTGTTTCGCAAATTATATTGAACATATTCGCAGCGATAACTGCAGGGTACAGTCACCTTCATAAGTTGTTGATCATAAATTTACTAAACATGTTTACATTATAATAAGTCAACAAATAATAGGTGTTATTTACTTCCAAAAACCCCCACGGATTCCACCCCTGCCGGAGCCGGTAGGAGATGTTATGTCGGACTTGAACTGACAAATAATAGCTTGTCTAAACGGAAATGAAGCCTCCCATACATTCACAGCATCTCTGTGAAAATGCCGATTGATTCATGAAGTTGGTCGTCAATAATTTGCTTGTGTGCGTAAGAACGTGATGTGGCTTGTCAATTGGGCTTAGACAAAGCTATATACTTATTTTTGTAATCTTAATATTTATGAATATTTGTTTATTATCTAACGTTTTTGGGCCACAGTCGCGAATTCAGCGGCATGTCAAAGATAATTTATTCTCTCTCCTTCTGTCATGTTTGTTGCGCCGCCGCTGCTGCGCCGCCGTCCGTCGCTGAGTTCGCGACCTATGTCTTAGAGCAGAGCTAAGGTGGTCAGGAATGGTGTTAGACTGATTCCAATGGCGACTGTACCTCTTGTAGATCTTTTATATTCCGTGACTTGCACCAACAAAAACCATTTTAAATAAAAGACGCTTCCGCTTGCTGTATTTTTGCAAAAAATATTTTTTTCGTGAATAATAAACTATATTATAAGATTAGTTTTAATCTCGCATCGATATTGCGACTCCAAACTGTTTGATCCTTTAGTAGCTGATATGAAATTATGTTTTGTATAAATCTCCGATTTTGAGATGTTTTTTATGTGATGAATGTAAATATTTGTACATAATTATGTAAGTGACGTAGCATTGGCTGTTCAAGTTGATAAAGTGAGCGATATTATTTTTGTGGGGTGGTCGAGTGGCTTTGGCCACGCGTCGTGTGATGTGTGATTTCCTAGCTGGGCGATCAGATCGAAGCCGTTGGAACAAATAAAATGTTAATTCTTTTATATCATAGTTTTATTTGTTTATCCATGACACTGTTCTCTATTCAGCGGTGTATTCGAATCTAGGGTTTTTGAGATAATATGGTAGCTAAAGAAGCAAAATGAGCTAACATCGATTTTTATGCCATCAAGCGAGATTATAAAAAACGAATGTTAGGCTGTAAATTCATCTAAATAATCTTCTATTAAATGTTGACTAACGCCCGCTTCCAATATTCGATCGTCTATCTAAGATTATTTTTAATCCCGATTTTTGACAATGGATTGATCGACACAGAATCGGTACTTCAATGTGTCTATCCCGCGGCGGTAAAAGCTGTCACTTTGGTTCAAACGGCGATGTAAAGGTGTCGATATGTCCTCCCAAAGATAAATTAGAAAAAAAATCGGCATATCAATCTAAAGATTGTTTATCGAAATAATAAAATCTACAAACGGTTTTAATTATCAATCTTGGATTACGAAATACGGATTGAGATTGCATATTAGAAAGCAGTCGATCTTCTATACGAAGGCTCGCGGCTTCTATTGAGGTGGCTATACTTGATTGAGCTCTCATTTTAGTACGCTTACTGGTATGTCTCTGGTTTCTAATGGTGGTCGATTAAAGATAGTTACACGCACTTCCATTAAGTGGAGGTATAACATCTTTCCTGAAGACTACGGACATCCACCAAGATTAGTATTAAAGTAATTTACCATGTAGTATTTTTCTGAGTTTCCGATATTTCCGGTATGTTCACGGAGGAACCTGGTGTATTTGCGGTGAACAGTGAAAAAGTTTTTTAGGATTAAATATATCGATTTTTTTTTTTTTTTTTTTTTTTATACCACTTAGTTGGCAGACAAGCACACGGCCCACCTGATGGGAAGCGGTTACCGTGGCCTATGGACGTATGCAACACCAGGGGTGTCACACTCGCGCTGCCGACCATGAAGAAACCTTCTGATGCCCCTCTTGAAGAACCCCATATTGTAGGCGCTTGGGAAAACCGCAGCAGGGAGGTCATTCCACAGCTTGAGTGTGCGTGGGATGAAGTTTCTTTCATACCGCACAGTGCGTACCGTCTCAGGTCGCAATGTGTGGGGATGAATTCCCTGCCTATGGCGAGAGGTGCGATGATAGAATGTAGCTACGGGCATCATGTCAAACAATTCATCTGAGCACAAACCATTGTATAGGCGGTAGAACACACACAGTGAGGCAAAATCCCTCCTAAGGCTAAGAGGTTCCACTCTACCTGTGAGTATGGGATTGTCAACCAGCCTCAATGCCCGTCTTTGCAACGAGTCGAAGGGGTCAAGCTGGTATGCAGGCGCTCCAGCAAAAAGGTGACAGCAGTACTCCATGTGAGGCCGGACCTGTGCTTTATAAAGAAGGAGTTGCTGCCCCGCAGTGAAATACCGCTTTGCCCTGTTGAGCACTCCGAGCTTTCTTGATGCCAACTTAACCTTGTCCTGCAAATGACTTCGGTATTGGACGTCACTGGAGATATCGACACCAAGGATCCCGATACTCGGGGAGATGGTAAGCGGTGTGCCCAGGAATTGCGGCGCTACAATGAATGGGGTTTTCTTAGCGGTGAATACACATACTTGTGTCTTAGTGGGGTTGAATTGGACCAGGTTTAGTCGACCCCAATCGGACACTCCAGAGAGAGTAGTCTCGATTTCAGACACAAGTTGTTCGCGACTCTTCTCCACCTCGGACTGAGGGATGTTTGCACGGCCCGTGTAACACGTGTCCCCGGTACTGTCGTCCGCATAACAATGAATGGAGCCATCAGACAGCATGTCATTGATATGCAGCAGAAACAGCGTCGGAGACAACACGGAGCCTTGTGGGACACCAGCGTTTATGTTCATGCGGTCCGAGCAGCTGCCGTCGACGACGGCTTGGATGCTTCTGTTGGACAAAAAGCTGGAGATCCATTCGCACAATCCCTCGGGGAGTCCATAATATGGCAACTTCGTAAGAAGACCTTTGTGCCAGACCCGATCGAAGGCCTTCGCTACATCGAGGCTGACCGCTAGTGCCTCACCTCGACTCTCGATGGCTTGCGCCCACCGGTTTGTGAGATACACAAGAAGGTCACCGGTAGAGCGACGGTGGCGAAAACCGTACTGTCGGTCGCTCAGTAGATCGTTTCCTTCAAGGTACCTCAGGAGCTGTGTATTAATAACACGCTCCATAACCTTCGAGAGAAGGGAGGTTATAGCGATAGGCCTGTAATTGGTCGGATCTGTCCTGTCACCTTTCTTAGGTACAGGGTGCACGAACGCAGTCTTCCACGAGGCCGGGACCTGCCTCGCGGAGTATGAGAGTGCGAAAAGGCGTGTAAGTACAGGGCACAGCTCGGGGGCACAGTGCTTAAGCACCATCGCCGGTATACCGTCCGGCCCACTCGACTTCCGAACATCTAGGGACTTAAGCTCGCGCCGGACCACCCGTTGTGTGATTTTAATTTCGGTCATCGAAGCACCACAGCTGGGGATGATGGGTGGTTCGGCGTTCCCGTCGTTCATAGTCGAGTTTGACGCAAAGAGATTACCCAAAAGATTGGCCTTCTCCTTAGCGCCATGGGCCAGACTACCGTCGGATTTTTGCAGCGGCGGAAGGCAAGACTGGCAGAAGTTTCCCTCAGCAGCTTTAGCAAGCGACCAAAATGCACGACTGCCAGATGGGTAGCGCGCAAGCCGCTCGCCAATTCTGCCGATGAACTCAAACTTCGCACTAGACGTTGCCTTTTTACTGGACCTTGAGGCAGCATTCAACTTCCGCTTCACTTCAGCGATGTTCGGATCCTTATTGGCAAGAGCCGTGGTCCAAGCCCTGTATGCAGATTGCTTGCGGTCTCTAGCTTCCCTGCAGGGCCTATTAAACCACGGGCGTTTGCTCGCTCCTGTCGCGACCCAGCGGTTGGGGATGTAACATTCCATACCCACTAGAATCGCGTCAGCGACTGCTGTTGCACAGGAGCTTGGATCATCAGAAGAGAAGCAAAGCTGCCTCCACGGGTACGACGCGAAGAATTCTCGCAGTCCATCCCAGTCTGCCGACTTGTAGTGCCACACATGCCGCCACTGAGGTGGCCGCGGTGGTTCAGGCCGCGCGAGTGTCACTTGCGCCCGGACGAGGCTGTGGTCCGAATTACCGAGAGAAACGATCTACCCTCTTTCGAGATCTTTTACTATGAGTATTTGCACTACCACTGGTTTCACTTTCACTACAAACTCGAAACCGATTACGATCACGTTCACGACATACGATGTTTACTGTATTCACTCTCGATTTTGTTTTCACTTACTCCCGGTTGTTTTTGCAAAGATAAGACAAGAAAGAAAAATGTCAGAAACTCGGAACAATATAACATGGTAAATATCGCGATAACTTTAATGCTAATATGAGTGACCATTATAGTTTAAATACCCACCAAGAAGGGCCCGAGTCAACCTCACCTGGCCCTGATTTTGCTAATTTTATGTTTATTAAACCACTGACACTGCAAAAGTGACTTTACTGCAGTGCTCTCAGAGTCTAAAATTTAATAGCATCTTGTAGAAGGAATGAACAGGTTTAGTAAAATCTTTTAATTTAATTTTGGACTTCAAACCTATGCGAATAAAGTCTAAAATGCAATGGCATTTTTGCAGTGTCCGTGATATGACTAACTTTGCTATGACAAAACTAGTAGAAATGAGTCCCTGGAATCATGTACACGGACACGTGCTGACTGACGGACGAGGCTCTTGGGCTAGCTTTTCCCCGTGGTTAGGGAGTCGGAAGGCAGTCGCTATCTTAAACATCAATATAAATAAATCCATAAGGAAAGGAGGTGAGAATAACCCCAAGCTTTGTACTCTGACAAAAAGAATAGGTATATTAAATTAGCTTTATAGATTTGTTAAATTTGTAATAATAATAATAATATATATCTTTATTGCATGTGCACAAAGAAGAGATACAGAAATACAATAGGTACATTATTGTGGCATTACAAGTGGCGGCCTTATTGCACAAGGCAATCTCTACCAGGCAACCATGGGCTGGAGTGAGATAGATAAATAGATAGACATAGTGGGCAGTTTCCGGTTTACATAATATATATGATTTACTTTATTTCATTATTTACATTCAAATATATTATACAGTTAATGCATACTACTATATATATACATATACACAAATTTATTGCGCTATGTAATAAAGTGGGTATTATTTAATTACAATCTGTAGATGATTTTTCTTGCAAGTATTGATCACTGTTCGGATCACAGGTGCGTACGTCTTGCGTCAGCTGCTGACACATTTCTGGCGAACAATTAAACTCTGGACATTTCTGTGAAAAAAGAGATTAATTTAAGCAACTGGATTCAATTAAAATCATGATTAGCCTTAGATTAATTAGATTTTACTGTCATACCACAGTTATGGCAGAAATACCATTTAATTTTAGACCTAACTGTAATACCATTACTCCTCGTTTTCACCTAAGTATAAACCATGTATTTGACAAATTGCAATATGTCACAGACTTCAGTGTGAACGCAAATGTGTTTTATACTTGTTTACAACTTGTTGGCTGTACATCCTATGTGAACGAAAAAGTATTGTGTTTTGGTTAGTCTTCTACAAATCTTCAACAAGTTTTGTATCAAACAAGTTTGCAACTTGTTTTACAACTTATTTAGTGGTGAAAACGACGGGTTAAACCCAGCTCATCTTACAGTGCAGTCAAATTATTTAATAGTCTTCCCTTAGACATAAGAAACGCTGTTTATACGAAGGAGTTCGAAACCATACTTAAGGCATTTCTTGTTGAAAGGTGTTTCTACTCAGTTGATGAATTTATGAAGTGACAGGGTCTAGGTGTACATGCATGGACATTTATTAAATAAATATTGTAATTTATCATTATTTTTGACCTTATGTATTGATCTGAGTGCTTGCATGGACATTTTATATTTTATTATTCAATTTAATCTGTATCTTGACATTTTGTAATTTGGAATTTTTCTTGACTTGACATACTTACTTAATAATTCACGTTTTCATTTTTGTCAGTCTCATTGTTCATAGATTTAAGGAATACTAATCTTAGACTAAGATTTCTATATTCAATACAATGTAACATTGTTCAGAAAAAAAAAAGTTAGTTTGAAATTTAATGACATTTAGCGAATGAAAAAATGTAAAATCATTTAATTTTGAACTTGATGTCTATATCGGTATAGTTAAAAAAAAGAATGGCATTTTGGCAGTGTCAGTAGTATTAAGTGGTTGACAATAAACAAAATCAGGGATTAGGTACGTACTTAACTCGTGTCTTTCTATTTTAGTCACTGGCTAGTGGCTACTCACTTGTAAATAACTGACGTAAGCGCACGTCATGTAGATCATAACCTCGCAGTCAGGGTCGTATGTCACGTATCGTCTGAATCCCTCATTGTTGACGCACTCTTCTCTTATCTTCTGGTTCTCTTGTCTTGTCGCTGGCTGTTCAGCATCCAGTCTATCCAGCAGGGCAAGCACACTGGTGATGTTGATTACACCATCACTAGATATGTGGTACTTTTCGCCAGTCACGCATTTTGCTACATCACACTGTAATGTTATATTAGATTATTATTAGGTCAACGACACGAGTGTGATGCCTTCGTATTGCACGTCCATAAGCCAAGGTAACCGCTTTCCATCGGACCGTGTGCATGTCTACCACCTATATGACGGCCTCTGTGGCGTAGCGGTAGAACGTTCGACTGCTACTCAATAGGTGCGGGTTCGATTCCTGCTCAGTGCCAATATTTGTATGCACGAATATGTATATTTGCATTGGTCTGGGTTTCTAAGTATAATCTGTACGTATTTACAAAAAGAAAATTCTATATTCCATAACACAAGCTAATTAAGCTATGCTTACCGTGGGTCTAGATAGCGTTGTGTAGAATGTTGTAGAATATTTATATTTAAGTGCTATAAAAATGTTGGCACGGTAGGTACTTATTTTTTTTATTAATTTTATTTATGCGAATGTACGCAGCGTGTAAAGTTATCAATAACAACGACAGAATCAGGTAGTATCTTGTTGGCTAGATACTAAATAAATAAAAATGCTAGGACTTTCTTTTTTTTATCTAGGACACGCCAACTTGACTTCACCTCGCCTGATGGTAAGGTAAAGGCAAAGTCTCAGGAAGAGGAAAGAAATCCTATCAGTGCTGTTTAGGCCCAAAGTTAGCTTGTGTTATGGGTTTTAGATCTAGAATATGGATAAGCACTAAAGGTATATTTTATTATTATTATATGGTTCTTACCGTTAGTTCAGTTGTGCCGATCTCCTGATGACATGCCTGAATGTTGGTAACGAACTCATTCATGGCATCGCAGCATGAGTATTGCATTGCCTATAAATGTTATCTATAGTTAGGTACACCTAGGGACCTATATATCTTCAAAAATGTGCTCTAAACGCGCAGTACACATTTCTTGGATGTTTTGAGGATAGCACGGATGCTATGGCGGTGGATGAGCTTTCATCAAGCATAGATTTTATTAGTAAATTCACCAAGCATAGATTATTAGTATTATATATTTAAGAATTACACCATACCTATTATCTATGGTATTATAAAACAAACCGCGCCTCTCAACCACAGATTAATAAATATGCCTCAACCTCGTTTGTCTCGCAACTTAGATCCATTAAAATGTTTTCTGCGGTTTACATCTATTTATTTAGAAAATATTAAATTGATTAATGTAGGTATGTGTGTTTCAAAAACTCGTTGAACAAAACAAAAATTTTGTTACTCACGTCGTTGCTAAATACATTATCACATGCTCTTTTTATTGACGCGTCTAAACAAGCTGATGATTCCTGTAATTAAATATAAGATTTAGGTACAGTCACGAGCAATAATATATATACATTGTCACATTTTCTAAAATATGTAAACTTGTAAAGATCTAAAAAGAAGTAAACGACAATTTGTTCAAAATTAACAAACCGTTGGCCCCACATGGAGTACTGCTGTTACCTTATTGCTGGAGCGCCTGCATACCAGCTTGCCCCTTCGACTCGGTGCAAAGACGGGCTTTGAGGCTGGTTGACAATCCCATACTCGCAGAAACTCTCAGCCTTAGGAGAGACTTTGCCTCGCTGTGTGTGTTCTACCGCATATACCATGGTTTGTGCTCAGATGAATTGTTTGACATGATGCCCGTAGCTACATTCTATCATCGCACCGCTCGCCATAGGCAGGGAATTGATTCTCACACATTACGACCTGAGTCCGATGCGCACTGTGCAGTACGAAAGAAACTTCATCCCACGCACACTTAAGCTGTGCAATGAACTCCCTGCAGCGATTTTCCCAAGCGCCTACAAAATGGGGTTCTTCAAGAGGGGCATTAGAAGGTTTCTTCAAGGTCGGCAGTTTTGGAGTTGCTGATTACAAATATATCATCCAGTGGCGAAGGGTCCCTATAACTCTATTCCTGCCAGCTTGCTCTTCAAGGAGTACCGTGGTAGAATTCGATACAAAATTGAAGTAAGAAGTAAGATATTTTCCACCGTCTTTCCGTTTTAAAAATTTTCAGCCTTAACCATTAATATCATCCATTTAGGGATCAAAGATGTGGACTCGAAATTTTCATTAAAATCGATAAGGGTATCGTTTTCAGGGTTTTTGGGGTTGCTGAATAATGAAATATATTTTTGATTAATACTAATTGGTATATTTTTGAAAATGTACTATGTACATATTTTTGATTTGCTTTGTTAGGACATAATCAAAAAAAATCAAAAATTAAATTACCTTAGACTCGAGTAAAGTGACAATAACGGCAAAATTAAGTATACACTTCCAATATTATTTTAATGTATCTATGATAATGTCTATTACATGTGTACATTTGTATACATATTATAGAAATTGTCACGGATAGGTAGTTAAAAATAATTTTGTTACGTTTATATTAATGTGGAATAAACGTATATCTTGTTTTGACATCATGTAGGTACCTAATGGTTAGTTAATTTTGAACAAATTGTCGTTCACTTCTTTTTAGATCTCTACAAGTTTATATATTTTAGAAAATGTGACAATGTATATATATTATTGGCCGTGACTGTACTTATCTAGTAAAATATGAATCTACTAACATTCGATATGAAATATTTTACATAGGTAGGTTTTTAATTCAAAGAAAAATTTGAACCAAATATATTATGTAGACTTCGAGATAAAAACAGTCTACATTCAGGGACGGAATTGATCCCGCGCCTCCGGAATGGATCTGGTCATCAGGCTTTCAAATACTATTGAACTTTTTCAATTTATTATAATATATCGTTATATTATGTGTAAAATGTCGTTAAAACTCACCGATATTAACGAATTAATTATAATAAAACCTGCTATAATCTTCATAACGTTCCACATTTTTGTAAATCTATTTAAGTTAAGTACCTTCCACACCTTTTAAATACTTGTTAAATGTGGCTTAGTAGGTATTGTTTCTATTTATTAGACAATGATTTTATACTTTAAGTATTTCTTCGAATCACGATTGTCATGAAAACAGATTAATAAAAAGGAACCTAGTACTTAAGTACACAAGTAAGTACTTACCTATTAAATTTACGTTTTTATTACGGTCACGATTACCTTTACTTTGGACGCTTCTGTTTTTGATTAGCATTCCGGCTTGAGCAGACGTGAAAAGCCTACGCCAGAGCATTGGGGGCTGTCCATTATCACGTGATGTTTTTTGAGCAATTTTTAACCCCCACTCCCCCATGGTGATTCGTGGTGAGGTTTTACTCTACCCCTCCTCCCCTACCCAAAATCTAGTGTATTTTTGGCACAAGTCATATAAAAATAACATAATATTTTCATTTTTTGTTTATTTTTCAATTCTATCAAATTAAGCACCGTGATATAAATAGCGCTATGTAAGATATCTCACAATACCCCTACCTCCTCCTGGTGATATTTCGCGATTTCTTTCGTACACCCCCCCCCCCCCCCCTCCTCTTCCTTTTGAGCATCATGTGAGTAATGGACAGCCCCTTGTCTGCTGTTTAGCAGGTAAAACTAGTTGTTGAAGTTGGCTGATTGAAGTATACCCACAAAAAATCTTAATGTGCTGACGACGCCCGACTTCACTTACTCGAGATCACATACAAAGCTTCATAGAACCGCGCGATTCGGTTGCACTAATACAAGCACGCGGGGCATGGTGTGCGTGTCCACTGGCCGCTTGTTGCGTACGCGGTGAGACTGGAAAAAACCGGTTTGCGCTGGCACAGCCAGTTGACACTCTTTGCAGTTGACATTCATAGGGATGGTGCGACACACGTTGTTGGTTTTGTCAGTTTTGTAGTTTTATTTTTTGTTAGTTGCAAGTTTAAATATTTAATAATGGTTGTTTATTGTACTGTGTGTATGAATAATACTAGAAAAAATAAAAATATATCATACTTTAACTATCCCAAAGTGTACAAATAGGTAAGTAAATATTTCATTATTACTTTTTCAATGACCACTTGAACGTCCGGGCTTGACAGCCGTCTGACGCATGAACGTAGCGCTAACGACATTCCGTGACGCCAAGCACAAATTCCCTTTTTGACAAAAAAAAGGTTATTATCTTACAAACTACTACTAGATACACCAAGATATAAATAGTATAAATACCTAAAAAAAACAGCCAAAAATCTACAGATGCTATGTACCTACCTACATTTATACAAATAAATAAAATAGAAGTGTCCGTTTGTAATATTAAAATATTATGATATTTATGATACTTATCATCATCATCAAGTCACGATCACGTAAGGAAATACCGAGCATAGCCCTCTCCATAGCTCGTTGAGCGACTTTGGCTTTTTCAGGAGACCTAAGTCTAGTGAGGGACCACGTTTCATGATGATCCTTATACTTATTACCATTTCCTCGAGTATTGGGATCCTTGGTATCAATATCTCCAGTGACGTCCAATACCGTAGTCATTTAGAAGACAAGGTGAAGCTGTTCTTGGTGGAAGTGTTAGTACACGAGTTTTATCTCGAATGTTATAAGCATGGGCGTAACGTATAGGGGGGGGGGGGGGAGGGGGTGTTGTTAGTAAGGCCGAGTATTCATAGCCTATCATACTGAATAATAAAACAATTTAACAAATGTTTTGTTTTTTTTTAACTTAACCTATTGTGACAACCCTACCAAAATAGGTATCAATTTTGCACGTTCTTAAGAAGCTTTGTCTCTGTATGGCTTTCTACTCATGTGCTTTCGAGATACAGAATACAGGTTAGTAGTTAGTGGTTAAGGAATTGGTCTTACGATCGAGGGGTCGCGGTTTGAATCCTGTCGATTACACTACCGATGTTAACCCACTCCTAACACAAGCGATAGCTAGGTGATTTCGGTTACTAATACCTATTATTTTTTGAAAAGAAAACAGCGTATTATGTTGCTAGTTATCTAGGTAGATACCGACATGATACAGGCTAGGTACATAATGTAAGAAAAACAAAGTAGTACCTAATTACACAATAAATGTAATAGACTGCTTGGAATGATTCTAACAATAGGTAATTTTTTTATACAACTTAGGTGGCAGACAAGCACACGGCCCACCTGATGGAAAGTGGTTACCATGACCTATGAAATTTGATTAGAAATTACAATACTGAATTTGAATAAGATTCATTTTAGTTTCAGTTTCTTGTCTAATTCATCAAACATTTTCATCATAGACTACTTATGTACTTAAACTATTTCGGCTGCTATTGTAGGCGTCTTTTCCTATTGCTGCTGTCTCCAAAACTCTTCCCGATTCTCCAAGAACCTGATAGCTTCTTCTGCCTGTCTCAGAACAACATCGTTCTTCTTATCAGCTATGGCTAGATCTGGGTTCTTCAATAGGTTTTCCAAGTAGATCTTGTCAGAGTTGAGTTGACCTAAAACTGGTCTGGCTGATTTAGATCTTTGTTTCCCCTTCTTCTTTACGACTTTGACAGCGCCGATTGTATTTTCAATAGCTTCCTGTAAAAAGAAATGTATATAATAATTTTATATACCACTTAGGTGGCAGACAAGCACACAGCCCACCTGATGGAAAATGGTTACCGTGGCCTATGGACGTGTGTAACACCAGAGAAGCCACACTGGCACTGCCGACCATGTAAGCACAAAGTCTCTGTGCCGTCAGTGTAGAGGACAAAGCAGGACAAGCATTTAGTCATCCCACTGACAGCACAAATTCTCCAGTGAGCTCTGGCTACCCTACTCACCGCTGGGAACACAACACGAAGTTATTATAACCGCGGCGGTATTGTGTAGGGCGGAGGTACTTCCCCAGTCGGACTGCTAAATTGGGCGGAAATACCGCCGTGTCCTACCTCCTATAGAATATATAAGCTTTGATTGATAGACTTCGCTTTCAAGTGGCAAAAGATTGGACCTATAGTCACGGGAACATAAATTGGAAAGTACCTACACGTGCTAACACGTGTTTGGCTAGTAATAGCGGCCGGTAATACAATACAACACTCCACAATTCTAAAATTCTGTGGCAAGAAAGGGAGTGAAGAGATGACGCATGTCAGGAATGTCTAGAGGAGAATGACATGTAGCACCGGCCCCATTGGACCAGGGTCAGGTAATAATTTCATTTATTTCAAAAGAACCCATTACCTGCGCTTTCTGCACTCCAAGTCTGAAGTCATTTAGATCAGGTCTTGCTCGCAATCCCCGATGATAGTGGACTAGACTCATCTCGAATTCGCCGCAATAGTACAATGCTTCGGCCTTCCTTAGCAAAGCTTTGGCATCCTTGGGGTCCAGTTTCAACGCTGCTTCTGCGTCTACCAGAGCTGAGCGTGGCTCTCCCAGAAGCAGGTAACATTTGCTTCTGGCGACATAAGCTTGCTTCTCATCAGGAGCTAATTCGATGGCCTGAAATCAAAATACGAACAGTTTCAAAACTGGTTATATGAAAAGACATCTAGAAACATGGGGCACAATTATAACTTGCAGTCAGTTCAGCTTAGGCGTTCACGCTTATAGCTAAGAAACATTTTTTGTAGGATTTAAAAGTGGGTTTATATCGGTGATATAGACGTTAATGGATGTGGCTTTTACCCAAAACCTCTTTAAGTCCCAAGTCTCCGCAATAACTATTAGACATACTATAGTTTATTAAAGAAATGAAATGAATACAAATAAGCAGTTTTTAAATAGGAATTTAACAGAATTACTCCTTAAAGTATTGTTCAAGTAATTATACCTTATTAACAAATAAAACAGCAGTCCGGTATCTTTCTCTCATCATTTCAGCTCTCGCCAACGCCAGAAGTGTACCAGCATCAGCTTCCACCGGCAACTGTAGGGCGCTACTCCTTTCAGCTTTATCCTTGAGATTGAGCGACTGTTTAATATCCTTGGAACCCATCACTACAGCAGCGGCCCGGTCCTTGTCCGTATACAATTCTTCCTCTCGCCTCCTTCGTTCTCGTTTTGGCTTACGTTTCCATTTTCTCTTCGGTTTCGCCGACTCCTTCCTCTCTTTAGCCGAGAGTTTATCTTCCTCAACATCACCTTCGCGTTCTTTACCAGCTGACGTTGGAGCTCTTTTACTTATCGAGGCTTTTTGCACTGGAGCTTCTTCTTCCTCATCTCCTACACCAACACGGACAAAACTGGCTAAGAATTCCGCATCTTTAGTCGGTCCGAGGATAGACCGAGCTTGTGCTTGGATGTCCATCGTAGTTCCAAAAGTACTGTACGGTTACGTAATAAGGAGGTGTATGAAAGTGGCAGTATCGACGCCTCGGACTGTTGTCGTCATGGTGACACGATATGTTTTCGCACCCTCTTCACGACACACTCTAGTGGCGCGTTCCGCATAACGCCATAAGCGCGTGTCGCCACAATCACGAGTTTCAGGACGTCTTATTGAAAATTAGTAGTTCTGTGTACGCTAGACCTCGCGAGCACATATTTCTAATTAAAATAAGAATAAAAAATCTAAACGATACGTATTTCCTATTTTTGTATATGACACGTCAATTAGACTTCGCCTCGCCTGTTGGTAAGATGAAGTCAAAGTTTTAGAAAAGAGGGTCACCATTAAAAAAAAAATTACAATGGTGACACTCAGCTTGACGGCCTCATCATATACTTTTTCACGTCCTGCTTACCTTTCCTCCTTACCCGGGACTGTAGGAAGAAGGAAACACGGCCTTAAAGGTACGACAAAGGAACTGTAGGAATATGTATACTTTAATACGTAGGTGTAGGAAGGACTGTAGGAATGATATTGTTATTTCACAAAAAAATAATGATGATCCGTTCTTAAAAAAACGCTACAGCAAACTTCCCCCCTTTTTCTCATCCGTTTTTTTATAGCGAAGTTCACCTTTACGCAACATTTTTTGTTTTCACAACCTGTGAGGAATCATTTCCTTGATGTTTCAGCCAAAAATCACTGAAATTCGTTCATAAAAACGCGACGCCAAATTTCCCCCCTTTTCGTCCCCATTTTCCCTCCTATCAACGACTCTCGACAAAAGTTAAGTTTTAAATCAGAGAACTTGTGTGCCAAGTTTGGTGAATCGGTTAAGAAATGCCTATGTTTCACAAATAATAAATAAATGAAATTAAATGCCCTCTAGACCGGAATTGTCAAATTTGTTGACATAGATAAGGACGAAAGCAAAATCGACCACCTTTAGGGTATTTCTTCGAAATTTCATTCTTCAACTGATTCATCTGGCCAAAATTAAATTACACTATAAGCTTTGTAACACATATCCATATGAAAATATGGATTCCAAAGATCATATATTTGAATGAGGGACTCATTTTTATACAGTAGTTTTCAAGATATCGACATTTAAATATTTTGTGCCCAGAGGAATCAGAATTGGTAACAGATAAATCAGAAACAAAAAATTAAATTAAAAAACTTTAATACTTAATCAATTAGACCCATATACCTGGCACGGTTGGCTGTGCTGGTGCTGCTGCAGCTTCTGCAGAGACTCTTAAGCGGCGCAAGTATTCTAATCTCATTGGTGATTATGAGTTTGTGCCGTTTGGAGTAGAAACGTTTGGGCCGTAGGGTCCGAGCGCCCGCAATCTCTTCAGGGAGATTGCGAAGCATATGGTCGACGCTTCTCGTGACCAGAGGGCTGGCCTCTTCTTAGGTCAGAGATATAAGCATTGCCATACAACGTGGCAATGCTGCCAGACTTCTGGGAACGCTACCACAAGAGGCATGCGATGCGGAGGAATTCCACGACGCATTTATTTTTGTTTTTTTATTAATGTAAATATTAACATAGATATAATATACATTAAATGTATATAGATAAATAAATAGCTGTTATCAATTAGATAAATATTTTACAATTAAAAAATCACAGTATAAACTAATTCTAGTAATGGCACTTGACATCAGTCTTAGTAATGTATCGTGTGTCCAACTATCAAAACAAACATACACAAGTAAGAAAGTTAATAACATTACTAAAAGAAATATTTTCTTGACTTTTTGCAAGGGAGCGAGCTGCTTTCAATTTCATCCTCAAAAAAAATTCTTGGTGACAAGATCCTGAATTTTTCGATGAAGATGGAGTGATCGTATTTTCCCCAATGGTGTCAGACACTTTTGTCCGTTTAAATATAAGAAAAACCCCGATCGTCTGAATCTGAGTGGTCCAAGGTTGCTGATGATCAACCCTTCATTAGCTAGCTATTTTTTCTTGTTTAGGTGTTAAATTCTGCAAGAACCTTTTCTCTTTCTTTTCAAATATGTTTCTTTAATTTAAATTTGCACAGAGTATACTTGTCTGGATCTTTTCTCATGTTTTCCATAACGCGTTCTCCCAGACTTTTTTTCTCCTTTTTTACCTCCAGGTCGTAGCATTGTACAACAACAACTACAATATTAAAAGAAAAAAATAATACAGATATTTAAAGATAAATAACTTTTCACGTTTTTATTAGGGAAAATTAATCTTAAAATTGCCATTTTATTAATAGCGTAATAGTTATAGTACAATGTAACAAAAATGCAAATTAAAATATTTAAACTATGTACCAATGAAAATATAAGGTTTAACAGAATCCTGCTCGAAGGACCATAAAATGTAGAGTTTCTGTAAGCGGCTATACACTTGTAGCAGCTATACTTTAATACATATGTATGTATAAAAGCAAATTGACGCTATAAAACCGCTCCTTTCTAATCCATATGGTGTTTTGACCATATGAAGCAGGCACAGAGGAATCAGGATTTTGCCTTTAATTATGCATAACTCCATATTCATACAGGCTTCAGTATTAAAAAAAATCCACATTAAAATATTACCTAAAAGCATCACGGCAAACGCAAATTGAGGTTTTAAAACAATAAAATAAATCTGATAAAGTAGGCATTGTAATCAGAATGTCACCTGAACCAAGCACAGATGAATCATATATTTACCTTCGTATCACCAGGTTCTCTGGCTGCCAGCCGCATGTCCACCTCCTAGCTTGTTCGTTGCACGATTGGTTCCTCCCGCGCGCAAAATCACTCTCCTAGCAGTATTACCCGGTCAACTATGGTCAAGCGCAGCTTGCACCATATTAGTCAGTATTATACGCCGGACACTTATGTTTTACTTATTTATAAAAAAAGTATAAGTATTTTTAACTACAACGCATTATTTTATAAAAGGACAATTCATTTCCTTTCCTTAAAAAATATTATTTATGTGAATTTGTCAAATGAAAAACGCCAGATCAAACATTTTCTTCCGGAAAATGGCAAACGGACGCGTCATATGAATCAGAAGAACATAGTTCAAATGTTTTTATTTTGTACCTAGACAACAACTATTTCTAAAATATCATTTGACCAAGTTAGAGACAAAGCTAAAGTATCCAAAACAAAAATTCACAGGCAATTATGTTAGTTGGTTACAGAAATACACCCACAGAAATAGAAAATTTTGTCTTCGAAGAACTACCCCTTATCGAAACGGCGATTTTTGTTTTGCTCGCTTCTTTCGCTCGATCACAAATAATAATTATAACAAGAACAAAACAATTACATAAGTACATATGATTATTTTCATGATTATTTTATTTATATTTATTTTAGACGTAAGGGCAGGTTATCTTAACCTTTATGATTATAGTCACAGCCAAACGTTCCTAGGAGGCTATCCATAACTTTAAAATATTCTGAACTACATTAACAGATTTTGAAAAAATAGTCTGCAAAAAAAATTGGAAAACATTTAAAAAAATTGTTGGTAGGCATTTTTTTCCTGACTATACCACGTACTAGTACTATCATTTTTTTTTATCTGTGACTAAACGACGATTGTTATAATATACCTACCTACAATTTATTAGTCACACCATACCACTCTATTTATTTCCATATTCCATTTATATTAATGGTTTATTCTACTAATGCATACTTTTACAAATTTCCTGGAGTCATAAAACATCGTAGGCTATAATTATGTTAATTTCGTAAGGTTTTACTTCCTTTTCCTTGACGAAACCATTCATTGTGGAACAGATACACACACACAAATCTGAATTTAGTTATAAGTACATTATACATCTATAGTAACGATTAAAAGTAGGTCAGCCTTAAATCCACGTTCCTGAAGCGTGTTAGATTGGATATTATCTATCAGATCTAACACACTTCAGGAACAAGGAATAAAAGCAAATAAGTAGGGTACGTAACTTACGTAAGGTACGGCAAATATTGGTGTTTGGTATTCCTGCGGGGAGACATATGTAGGCACAACCAGCGATTGAGAACGCTGGCAATAGATAGGTATCATGTAGCCGTAATATAGATATCTACTTAGATAATAGGTAGTAGATTCAGATTATGTGTTACACTATATTATCCCCAGCTGTGGTGCATCCATGTTAGAGGTAAAAGTCACGCAACGGGTGGTCCAGTGCGAAGTCCTTGTGGAAGACTGCCTTTGTACATCCTATGCCTAAAAAAGGCGACTAGACAGATCCGTCCAATTACAGGCTTATCGCTATCACCTCACTTCTCTCGAAGGTGATGGAGCGTGTTACTAATACACAGCTCCTGAAATACCTTGAGGGAAACGATCTACTGAGCGACCGACAGTACGTACTGCTGCATATCAATGATATGCTGTCTGATGGCTCCATTCTTTGTTATGCGGATGATATTACCGGGGATATGTGCTAGAGTAGCGAACAACTTGTTTCCGAGATCGAAATTACTCTGTTTGACGTATCCGATTGAGGACGACTAAACCTAGTCCAATTCAACCCCACTAAGACACAAGTATGTGTATTCACCGCTAAGAAAACCCCCATTTAGTTATTGTTGCGCTGCAATTCCTGGGGACACCGCTTACCATTTTCTCGAGTATCGGGATTAATTTGAAGGACAAGGTTAAGTTGCTATCAAAGAAAGTTGAAGTGCTCAACACGGCGAAGCAGTACCTACTGCACTGCGAGGCAGCGACTCCTAATTTATAAGGCACATGTCCGGTCCCAAATGGAGTCTGCTGTCACCTTTTTGCTGGATCACCTGTACACCAGCGTGACCCCTTCGACTCGGTGCAAAGACGGGTATTACGGCTGGTCGACAATCCCATACTCGCAGGTGATGTGGAACCTCTCAGCCTTTTGGAGGGACTTTTCCTCGTTGTGTGTACCGCCTATACAATGGTTTGTGCTCAGATGAATTGTTTGACATGATGCCCACAGCTACCTTCTATCATCGCACCGCTCGCCATAGGTGGGGCATTCATCCTCACACATTACGACCAGAGACGGTGTGCACACTCAGGCTTCTTCAGGGTTGGCAGCACGAGTGTAACGCCCCTGGTGTAGCACACGTCAATAGACCATAGTAATATATGTGGACTGCGTAGAGCAGTCCACTGCTGATGACTGCGAATTGTTTTATTGATTGACCGAAACAGATTTTGCAGCCGAACTGGAACAGAAAAAATGAATATAAAAGAGCTTACCTTTGTAAGTGAGGCAAGAGCGCGGTCGTAGTTGCCATTCTTCAGATGTCCCGCCGCCTCGTCGCGATATTTTTTCGCCTCAACAGGGTTTGTGATCGGCAGCTCCGGTTCTTTGTTACGTCCCATCACGCACAGTGGTCAGGTTTACAGCTGGAATCTGAAATAACCATAGGTCAGTCTACTGGACGATGATCTCTAGGATATATTTACTAATCTATTTAGATTTTATTTATTTTTATTTCATTCTTTATTGCACACACACAGTACAGAGATCATAAACAAAACACATCAAAGAAGATGTACAAAGGCGAGCTTAACTCAAAATGAGTTCTCTCCCAGCAAACCTTTGAATAGCAGAGAAGCATATAATAATGAAGGGGGATGTGAAGTGCACATTACAAAAAAAAAACAAAAAGAAAAAATAAACGAAGAAAGAAAAGAAAAAATAAATAAAAAGATAATAAGCGTACCTACCTGAACAGGTAGGTACATGTATTTACACAAACATAGCATACATAATATACCTACATAAATATATATATATATATATATATATATATATATATATATATATATATAAATCTTGAAGGACATGTTGCGTCCTACATGGCGTTATTTACCGATGATGCCGCGTCCGACTGACTTTGTGCGTCCGAAATACGGACGCAAGATTAACCGACCCTCATTTTCAGCCCAAATGTTCCTTATGATCAATAGAATGCTAGGGCGAAAAATTGGCATGGACGTAATTCCATCACTACAACGCCTTTTAGCGTATAATATAGTTCGGCCGTCGCCCGACTGAAATTTGGAGGGCACTAGTGTTCAGCGTATACTTTACCACGTATACTTTGAGTTCAGTTCACCGATCTTATTGTGTCCATTGAATATCGTACTTAATTTGTAAAGTTTTTATCATGTTTTCGTGACAACTATCTTGCGTCTCTTAAATATCCTTAAACGGGCACTAGGTACGGTGTCTGAGGGGTCTATTCGGGGTTCACGAGGGACGGCGGGGCGGGCGGCGGGCTTCAGCGCGCTCGCGTGCCGAAGTTTTTAAACAAACAGACATGTGCGGGCCGTGATGTAAGTTTGTCACCAAAGTGAAAGCATTAAAAGTGGTTATATATTTGATCTATTATTACCTATAGATAGTTTTTTTTAAATCTTCAGTTGTTATTGAGGATTGAGGTCTTAGTCATAGCGTGACTATGTCGCCCTCATTGGAATTGTTGAATACATGGTGTTCAATCAATGATCTATACAGCAAATCTTAGCTAAGGAATACAATTTTTTCGGCTCCTCAGAAGTTGGACTAGCGAGGATACTGTTACATAGGCCCATATTGTTATTACCGTTACCATATTGTTACGACAGACGTCGATATCTCGAAAACTAATAACCGGATCTTCAAGAAATAAAAACGCATTGTTAGTGACGAGGTACTCTACCGATTGGTATAGAAAAATCTAGAATTGTCAACACAAAGTCACAACCTACCTACGAGTACCTACTCTTTTGAATAAATGAAAACAATAGGTAAATATCGAGAATGAACTCGAAAGTTCAGTGACGGCGGCAAACTTCAAAAGAGAGTGGATAGTTATCGCTCGCGTATTTTGTAGATGATTCGACCCTCCTAATTGAGAGGTATATGAACACGCTCGCATAGCGACACCATTCATTCTGTCTTTGAGATCGCTAACAAACACAGCGAGCTTAAGCAACCGAAGAAGATTATACCTGTGACCTGAGCAACGACTGTGGACTACTGTGAACTACTGAGCGACTGGAACTGTTGAAGAGTACTGTGTGCACTAGTGATTTAATTGTCTAGTTTGTGGTGAGCTAATAAATTCCTTCGTTGAGTACACGGCATTTATTTGTACCCTGTGCACGTAACAATATAATTGCTTTCTTTGAGCCTCATTCCGGACACACTTCATCAAAATGTAATTGATTGACGTTACATAAGCTATAGTTAGGCGAGCCCAACTTACCCTTTAAAGATAGACTGTAGGCACTTGAGGTGGAAACGATCCAGAGTACGTTTGTGGTGCCGATACACACACCACATCTCAGAGGAATATAAGAGGTTTGACAGCACAACTGCCATGTAAACAGATATTTTGGTGGCCAGCTTAAGGTCATTTGAGCAGAAAACCTTGGAATGCAGCTT
This sequence comes from Eilema griseolum, assembly GCA_963662185.1. NCBI lineage: Eukaryota > Metazoa > Arthropoda > Insecta > Lepidoptera > Erebidae > Eilema > Eilema griseolum. The sequence continues at coordinate 23,803,244 of OY759233.1, read as the reverse complement.
CCCAAATATCGCAGCTGCGGCATAGATCCTGCTGCCGATCTCATCATCAAGGTCACACTTGGATGTTATAGTACTCCCCAGGTAGATATAAAACTGGTCAACCTGCTTGAGCATGTCCTGACCTAGCTGTATAGACAGTGTCTCGTGACCATGTGTGTCCAGAGACATCACCTACGGAGGTGATGTCTCTGGACACACATGGTCACGAGAAGACGGCTTCTTGACGCTGATTTTAAGGTCGAACTTGCAGCAAGCTTGGTGACAACTGGACATTAGCTGTTGCAGGCCATCAGGGGATTCTGCCACAAAGCATAAGCATACATGATTTTTGTAATCATTGTATGGGGAGACCTTAGTGCGCGCCTTAAGTCTGGCCAAATCGATAAGACAATCCTCCGCCATCTGTGCGGAAGCGGATGCGTACTCCCTCAGAAAGAGTTCGTAAAACATCACTGACTACTACTGCAAAGTACTTGGCGAACAGTGTGGGCGCTAGAACACACCCTTGTTTCACCCCACATCGCCATCGACACCGACGCAGCATTGCATATCGTTATGCAGGAGTCTAAGAAGTCTCACAAACTTCTCCGTGCACCCTAGCTTCCCAAGCATCATCCAGAGAGCTTCCCGAGGCACACTGTCGAATGCCTTCTCCAGGTCAACAAAGCGGAGATAAAGCGGACGACCCTGTTCTCTGCTATTTTCTTGCAGTTGACGCACAGAAAAGATTGCTTCAGAGGTGGTTCGTTCAGGTCGGAAGCCAAACTGGGTTTCTGGCAGTATCTTTTCAGACAGAGCTTTTAAGCGGTTTAAAAGGACGAAATACCGCGGTAAGAGTTGCAGTCGGAACGGTCACCCTTGTTTTTGTAGAGAGTTTTTTTTTTTATACCACTTAGTTGGCAGACAAGCACACGGCCCACCTGATGGGAAGCGGTTACCGTGGCCTATGGACGTATGCAACACCAGGGGTGTCACACTCGCGCTGCCGATCATAGGGAAATCTTCTGATGCCCCTCTTGAAGAACCCCATATTGTAGGCGCTTGGGAAAACCGCAGCAGGGAGGTCATTCCACAGCTTGAGTGTGCGTGGGATGAAGTTTCTTTCATACCGCACAGTGCGCACCGTCTCAGGTCGCAATGTGTGGGGATGAATTCCCTGCCTATGGCTAGAGGTGCGATGATAGAATGTAGCTACGGGCATCATGTCTAACAATTCATCTGAGCACAAACCATTGTATAGGCGGTAGAACACACACAATGAGGCAAAATCCCTCCTAAGGCTAAGAGGTTCCACTCTACCTGTGAGTATGGGATTGTCAACCAGCCTCAATGCCTGTCTTTGCAACGAGTCGAAGGGGTCAAGTTGGTATGCAGGTGCTCCAGCAAAAAGGTGACAGCAGTACTCCATGTGAGGCCGGACCTGTGCTTTATAAAGAAGGAGTTGCTGCCCCGCAGTGAAATACTGCTTCGCCCTGTTGAGCACTCCGAGCTTTCTTGATGCCAAGTTAACCTTGTCCTGCAAATGACTTCGGGACGTCACTGGAGATATCGACACCAATTATCCCTATACTCAGGGAGATGGTAAGCGGTGTGCCCAGGAATTGTGGCGCTACAATGAATGGGGTTTTCTTAGCGGTGAATACACATACTTGTGTCTTAATGGGGTTGACTTGGACTAGGTTTAGTCGTCCCCAATCGGATATTCCAGAGAGAGTAGTCTCGATTTCAGACACAAGTTGTTCGCGACTCTTCTCCACCTTGGACTGAGGGATATTTGCACGGCCCGTGTAACACGTGTCCCCGGTACTGTCGCCCGCATAACAATGAATGGAGCCATCAGACAGCATGTCATTGATATGCAGCAGAAACAGCGTCGGAGACAACACGGAGCCTTGTGGGATACCAGCGTTTATGTTCATGCGGTCCGAGCAGCTGCCGTCGACGACGGCTTGGATGCTTCTGTTGGACAAAAAGCTGGAGATCCATTCGCACAATCCTTCGGGGAGTCCATAATATGGCAACTTCGTAAGAAGACCTTTGTGCCAGACCCGATCGAAGGCCTTCGCTACATCGAGGCTGACCGCTAGTGCCTCACCTCGACTTTCGATGGCTTGCGCCCACCGGTTTGTGAGATACACAAGAAGGTCACCGGTAGAGCGACGGTGGCGAAAACCGTACTATCGGTCGCTCAGTAGATCGTTTCCTTCAAGGTACCTCAGGAGTTGTGTATTAAAAACACGCTCCATAACCTTCGAGAGAAGGGAGGTTATAGCGATAGGCCTGTAATTGGTCGGATCTGTCCTGTCGACCTTTCCTAAGAAAGGTGACAGGACAGATCCGTACCTAAGTACAGGGTGCACGAATGCAGTCTTCCACGAGGCCGGGACCTGCCTTCCGGAGTATGAGAGTGCGAAAAGGCGTGTAAGTACAGGGCACAGCTCGGGGGCACAGTGCTTAAGCACCATCGCCGGTATGCCGTCCGGCCTACTCGACTTCCGAACATCTAGGGACTTAAGCTCGTGCCGGACCACCCGTTGTGTGATTTTAATTTAGGTCATCGAAGCACCACAGCTGGGGATGATGGGTGGTTCGGCGTTCCCGTCGTTCATAGTCGAGTTTGACGCAAAGAGATTACCCAAAAGATCGGCCTTCTCCTTAGCGCCATGGGCCAGACTACCCTCGGATTTTTGCAGCGGCGGAAGGCAAGCCTGGCAGAAGTTTCCCTCAGCAGCTTTAGCGAGCGACCAAAATGCACGACTGCCAGATGGGTAGCGCGCAAGCCGCTCGCCAATTCTGCCGATGAACTCAAACTTTGCTCTAGACGTTGCCTTTTTACTGGACCTTGAAGCAGCATTCAACTTCCGCTTCACCTCAGCGATGTTCGGATCCTTATTGGCAAGAGCCGTGGTCCAAGCCTTGTATGTCCAAGCCTTGTTGCAGATTGCTTGCGGTCTCTAGCTTCCCTGCAAGGCCTATTAAACCACGGGCGTTTGCTCACTCCTGTCGCGACCCAGCGGTTGGGGACGTAACATTCCATACCCACTAGAATCGCTTCAGCGACTGCTGTTGCACAGGAGCTTGGATCATCAGAAGAGAAGTAAAGCTGCCTCCACGGGTACGACGCGAAGAATTCTCACAGTTCGTCCCAGTCTGCCGACTTGTAGTGCCACACATGCCGCCACTGAGGTGGCTGCGGTGGTTCAGGCCGCGCGAGTGACACTGGCGCCCGGACGAGGCTGTGGTCCGAATTACCGAGAGGTGCTTCCACCCTTAAGGGTATTCATCCGGGCGCGTAGTCAGCAGAAGGTCCAGTATAGAGCTTCTGTGGGTCTCAATTTCTGGTGTTCTAGTGATAGAATGCACCAGTTGAGAGAGCCCATAAGTTAGAGCAAAGTCGTGAGCAGCCCTTCCCGCAAAATCAGTCCTAGGAGACCCCAGCCACTCAACGTGGTGGGCGTTGAAGTCCCCCAATAAAGTTGACAGGTCCCTATCCTCAAGACCATGGAGACGGCAGCAGCAAATATCATCCCGGACGTACAAGCATACCCCGGCGCGACTCATAAAGCTATGCTCGAGTTTGTACTCTGGGTACATTAGGTAGGCTGTATCGGCCGGGCATGATATTTGCGTGTCCGTCAGAAAAAACAAGGTAGCCTGCGCGGTCTCTAAGTGGAGATGGACCGCGTTAAGGTTGGAGTGTAGGCCCCTGATGTTACAGAAATCCACATTCACTGTGGATGATGGTGCCGCTGTGGTGACGTTTCTCTTGCCTTTTTTTGTTTTCATGTTTGAGATGGGGGGAGGGGGGGGGGAGAAGGTAAAAAGAGATTCTGTGCCTCCAGTGTTGAAGACAAAGCAAGGCGTCCTACCCCCACAGACAAGTTGGGGTTGTGTGACTGGCTGGTGCGATGGGCGGAAGGGCCCCCGGTCCCCTCTCAGATACTGAAGCCAGGTCCACTCCGGTCTCCTCCTCCGGCATGGCTACAGCACCGGGAGCTTTACACAGGCTGCTGGTTCAGCCTCCTGAGGCGGAGATTAAGTAATCCCCAGGTTCGGAAACCGTACAGCCTGCGGGCGGCCAGCGGATAACCGTTTCACCGAGTCTCCCTGACCACCGCGCCAACATATCACGCCCCCACCAGTCAGTGGGGTCAATTTAAGCCTTTGGTCTTCCTACTGACAGCACAGAACCTCTCCAGTGGGCTCTGGCTACCCTACTCACCGCCGGGAACACAACACAAGGTTATTATAACCGGGGTATTCTGTAGGGCGGAGGTACTTACCCAGACGGACTGCTCAATTTTGGACGGGAGATACCGTCATGTCCTTCCTCCAAATAAAAATACAAATAAAGGTACAAATGCGAGACACTTTAAAGTCATCCGGGACTCGCTCTTCCTCCCACATACGAGCAAAAAGTTTCCAAACCAACATTTACAACTCCCCGCCGCCGTATTATAACAGCTCTCCCGGTATAAGGTCAATACCAACCGCTCGCTTCTGTTGCTGCCTGATAGCAGAGACAACCTCATCATATGACAGGGGCTCATCCAGCCCGGCCTGGGGGTGACAGGTGAAGCCGCCTGTCACCCTGGCAGAAGCAGGCCGCGGCGGTGGCGCGCGTGGCGCGCCTCCCCGTTTCCGGGGACGAGTTGGGGACTCTACAGTCCCCACACCCGAGGAGAGGGCCAGATCGTGAGAGATGGCCCTGGGTCGGCCGGGGTGCGAGGGATATGCCTGTCAACCTCATCTTCGGCAACCAAAACGACCCACAGGCGGCGTGCGTTTTAGTCGGTTCGAGTCCGACATAACCTCCTCCACCGACTCCGGTGGGGAGGTATCCGTGGGGATTTTGCGCACGTAAAAAAAAGGGGCTCATCCAGCTCAATGGAAAGAGGGAGTTGAGGTATTAGACTCACATTTTGTAAATCAGATGATCGATCTACGTTGGACTTGGACTTGACCAGTATCTCTCTGCCTGACAAGTATAATCAATCAAGTGCCAGTGTTTCGGATCAAGGATGCATCCACGTTGTCTTGTGCTTAGCGGCAAGTCTGAACATAGTGTTCGATATTGCAAGCTCAAAATGAGCACAAAGACTGAGTAGCAACTGACCATTGCTGTTCATGTTGCCGACTCCGTGTCTACCCAAGACTCCAGGCCAAGCCTCATTGTCCCGTCCAACTCTGGCATTGAAATTGCCTAGCAATATAACCTGCTCTCTGGCGTTTATGCTGTCAAGGCATTGAGATAGTTCCTCGTAGAATTTATCTTTGATGTCATCAGCCTTGTCTAGCGTAGGGGCATAGACACTGATGACATTAAGGTAATTGTCTTTGTCCGTGAAGGCGCAGTGTGGTAACGCGGTCTGAAGAATGCATAGGGTGCTCCTCAAGTCGCTTAGCTATGTGATTCTTGATGGCAAACCCTACGCCTGAACGTCGCGGTTCGGAGGCTGTGGTACCTTTCCAAAAGAAAGTAAAGCCGCCGCCTTCTTCTACCAGCTCTCCTTCATCGGCAAGGCAATCCACGTTATATCGATGAAGTTCTCGAGCTACTATGACAGTTTTGCGTTCAGGGCAGGCGTTGCCATCGCGATCAACAAGCGTTCTCACGTTCCACGCGCCGAATGTCATTATAGGTATTGTCATTTTTGTATGCTAACTATTAATTATTTAATATCTGTGCCTGGAGTCATTATAAGCTCTTATATAGATGGAAGCCTCTTGGCTGATAAGCTGGATACAATAATTCAAAAACAGTATTCGGAACCAATCTGAATTCAATAGTAGATAGATGTCATTTAGTTATTATAATCATTATGATATATGCAGAGCATTATACGGAATTGATTTCAACATGCAGTTGGATGGAGGCGGGAATGTGCATGCAGTGTTTTGAACGTATACGGAGATATTCAGTGTGCAAGAAAGATTTAAGAGTGAACGGACGAACTAATTCAGTTATACGGAACCAATCTCAATTCAATAGTAGATGGATGTAATTTAGTTATTATAATCATTATGATATATGCAGAGCATTATACGGAATTGATTTAAACATACATTCGGATGGAGGCAGGAATGTGCATGCAGTGTTTAGTAGGTATACGCAGGTATTCAGTGTGCAAGAAAGATTGAAGAGTGAACGGACGCACAAATTCAGCTAGAAATATTTAATTTGAATATCACCATTTAACGTTTAAATGAAATTTGACGTCGACTACTGATATGATACTGATTAAAACTTCTTACATACGCATTGAAAACATTAAAAATCTCACTACATTCAGTGGACGCCGCCGGGTGGTAGTTTGTAAAGACGCAAGAAGTCCTTCGCGATTTATATATATATATATATATATATATACACTACACTTCATTAGACTTCATTATTGTGAGAGAAAATGTTCTCTTGTTCTTCTTCTGAAAATGTCCAGAGTATTACTACTGCGAATGGTGTGAGGTAGTGCGTTCCAAAGACGTACAGCTTGTACCGTGAAGGATCCATCATAACAGCTGGAACTGTGTGCAGGTGTGCGAAGCAGAAGAGAGGAAGAAAGACGACAGGGTTGGCCCCTAGGCACAAGATAATTGAAGCGTTCCCGCAAATAAGTTGGAGCATTGGGATTGTGAAGAATAGTATAGAGAAGAGTTAGGATGTGTAGGTCACGGCGCTGCCGAATAGGGAGCCAGTTCAATCTTTTACGATATTCCGTGACATGGTCATATTTACGAAGGCCAAACACAAAGCGGATTCCCAGATTTTGCAAGCGTTCGAGTTTGTTCAGCAGTTCCTCCGATGCATCGAGAAAACAGACATCAGCATAGTCTAGTAGAGAGAGTAAGAGAGACTGTGCAAGAGTAACTTTAGTCTAAAGAGGTAGGAGTTTCTGGAGACGTTTGAGGGATTGATATAAACAGTATACCCTTCTACTTACCTCCGCTATGTGAACATCCCAGGCAAGCATAGGGTCGATGTGCACGCCTAAATTTTTTACACTTTTGGAATAACCAATAACTACAGAATCATATGTTACTGGAGGCAGAGAATCATGATCCAGGAGGTGGAGCATGTATCTACCACCAACAATAAGCGCTTGAGATTTTTTTGGGTTGAATAGTAGTCCAAAAGATTTGGCCCAGATATTGATGTTTTCAAGGTCACTGTTGATGGCATCCACAGCCCTAGGTAGTTCATCAGCTTTGAAATGTCGATGTATCTGCAAGTCGTCTGCGTAGAGGTGATAATGCGAAGTGAGGACCTTCGTGATGGCGTTTATGAAGACAGAGAAGAGAAGAGGAGAAAGGACGCCACCTTGTGGAACGCCTGCTACTAAGTCGCACCAATCGGAGGAAGCGTCATTCATTCTAACAGATTGTGAGCGTCCATGGAGGTATGATTTAAACCATGTAGTCGCAGAGGCAGAAACATTGATGGATGAAAGAATACCTAAGAGAATGTCAAAATCAACCGAGTTGAAGGCACTGCTGAAGTCCAATAAGACCAAAACTGTAAGTTGTTTGTTCTCCATGGCCAATCTTATGTCATCTGTAACTTTAACTAGAGTTGTTATAGTACTATGGCCACGGCGAAAGCCAGATTGGAAAGGACTTAGCAGGCCATTAGAGGAGAGGTAATAGGTGAGTTGATCGTGAACAATACTCTCAAGTACCTTCGACAGGATGGGAAGAATTGAAATGGGGCGAAATTGGGAGTATGTTGTAGGATTGGGTACTTTGGGCAAAGGTATAACAGAAGCTTTCTTCCAAGATGAAGGGAAAAGGTTAGAATATAAGGAGTAGTTTATAATGTGAGCTAGGATAGGAAGAATGAGATCTACGATGGGGAGAAACATTTGAAGTTGAAGGCCATCGTCACCGACCGCCCGAGTGGATATTGATTTTAAATGTTTACTAACATCCGCTTCTGTTACCGGATGAAATGAGAAGGAATTATTTAAAGGTAGTGGAAGAGAAGAGAGAAGATTTAAGGTTGAGGATTTAACATCAATAGGGATAGCAGTTGGAGGCGCTGAGAAATAGGCATTTAATGCGTTGAGATCCATGTTGTCATGGGCGACCTTACCAATACCCAAGGATTTTAGGAACTGCCATTGTTGTGAAGTGTCAAGGTTTTCAATTGACTTGTGAATGTGGTCTCGTCTCGTATCCCTACACATACGATTGCAGCGATTACGCAGTTTCTTATATAAGTTCAACCCCTCCTCAGACGGGCACTTTATATATTTGCGCTTGGCCTTATCTCGCTTTGACATCATGTTTTTGATAGTTGGAGAAAGCCATGGCGCAGGACGATGTCTAACTCTTACCTTTTTAAGAGAAGCATGTACATCAAAGATTGACAACAATGTGCTGGTAAAGATAGACACCTTTCCATCCAGATCATCGCAGTCATAAACAGACGACCAGTCAGTACCATCCACATCACCACCCAAACGTTTCAGATCAATGTCTTTAAAATTACGAAGATATAGAAATTTACCCTTGCGTTTCGGAGGATGAAGTTTATAGGAGAGATATAAGAGATCATGGTATGAAAAAGGAGCAGATAACTGACCGTGTGAGGCCACCTTATGAGGGTTGGAGACTAGAATGAGGTCCAGTAGCGTAGGCTGAGTTTTTGGAACCTTATGTGTGGCTTTTAGGGGAAGAATGTGCATGTCCACAGAAGAGACTAGGGAGCAGAGTTTACGGCTACGTGAATCTTTTTTTAGTAGACAGGTATTAAAGTCCCCGAGGATAATTCTCTGTTCATACATTGACGAAAATTTTTCCAATTGTATTTCAAAAGCAGAGAAATAATCAAAATTGCTCACAGGGCTGTAGTATACGCCAAGTAATGCTTTGGTGTGCTTAAAATCAATTTCAATAAAAAGATATTCTGTAAAATTTGAGTATACACCTGGAGAATTTTTTTTATATTGGACACCTCGTTGGATGATAACCTAAAAGCAAAGTCTCAGGAAAGAGGGTCACCTTACTAGACAGTTAGTAGAATGTTTCAATGGTGGCACTCAGTTTGACGCCCTTATCAGATGGTTTTTCACGTTCCGTTTAAATAACCCGGGACTGTAGGAAGTAAAAAACACGTGACACCACGAGGAGGTAGGACACGACGGTATTTCCGTCCAATTGAGCAGTCCGACTGGGGAAGTACCTCCGCCCTACAGAATACCGCGGCCATAATAACCTCGTGTTGTATTCCCGGCGGTGAGTAGGGTAACTAGAGGCAGTCTTTGAGTATGTTGTCTTAGAAGTTTAGTTTTTACACAGTTTCAAGATATTATAGACCTGAGTATATGGTATGAATTTAAACTTGATACCTCAGACAGACAGACAGACATACGAACAGACGGACAACGAAGGATACAAGGGTTCCGATTTTTTACTCTTAAGATACCGAACCCAAAAAACAAATCATCGTAACGTATAAAGTCTATTAGACCCAACCCTAATTTGCGCTAATGGAAAAGTAATGTCGCCTTACGAAAATATAATTAATTTGTTGATACATGTCTCGTTTAGTAATGTACAGGTAAAGGTCGACCTAATGTATACCTGCCGCCATATATCTTAGCCCTAGTCCAGAAAAACGAGGCTCTGGCGTGCGTGAATTGTTTTGGATATTATGGTGGACTTGAGCTCGTCCACTGCCGTAGCACCCTGTAGAACAGGGTGCTACTCCCAAAAAACGCGCATATTTAGCACATTTAACGTCCAAGATATATGGCTGGAGGTATACCTATCGTCTATCGCAGAATTTATTGAAATTGCCTTAAAGTACTTGTCCAATATTTACATAGAACCGATAACTTATATAACGAATTAGGTAAATGTTTATGTATTTCCTTCAGTAAACTATGATGGATGGTGTGGTTGCCGCGCACCGCAGGCTACGTTGTAATAAATCTTTCTATGTCTACCCTCTATTTCTGTTTGCTTCTAATCAGATCATTTCGGTGGTGGGCTGTTAGGTAAGCGATCAATACCGGCACGCTACGGTGAGCGATTTAGGTTATTTGGTTTCTGAATGTAAATAATTAATAATCCCAGTTCTAGTTATTTACTATACTATTAAATATAAAAAAAGTGTTATGTAAAGTGCTAAAGATTGCATCCACATGGCTAAGTAGTGTTTCATACTCAATCATGATATAATCTGTATGAAAATTTTCAGATATAATTAGTTTGGAATATATTCTGGCAGAGGATCAGAAAAAATGGCGCACTTTGGGAGAGGCCTATGTCCAGCAGTGGACTGCAATGGGCTAATCGATTGATTGATTATTCTGGAATAGCATGTATGCTATTATTTTAGGTTTCTATCCCAGGATTAGTATGTTATCCCTGTGTGCCATGGGAAAGGGTCAAGAAACTAAACCTCTTTCTTGGGACAGTTCGTCAGAACAAGCTTAAAGATATTTTTTTCTTCCTATTAGATACTCTTGGCTTCGTGGGGTTCTCTATAGCCTCTGGCAGATCACTCATTTATAACGGGTATTGCTTAATCGGCAGGAACTTTAATTATTCGCTAAAAGTTATATGTGCTTTCTCTGTAGTTACAAGTATGCATAATAAAGTCAGGACTCTACTATGCATGAAATACCTACCAATAAGCCATGAAATGTTAATGCAATAAAGCTGGCTGATAACACGGACATTCTCCAAAAGTGTCTTTGTAATTGATATTTAAAATGTATGATAATTTGAACTTTAATTGCCGAGATATAAAAACTTTAATAGTTTAGCTCTTTTCGTAGCCACTCTCGAAGCTATTGCAGGCGGTATCGCTTCCGTGATGAGGGACTATTTCTCTCTGCTTATCGTCCCATCTCCGTTCAATGTCATCATTGCCGTTACCGATGTTATTGGGTATGGTTTGGGAACATTAATATGAGTTTTTATTAAACGTATATTCGCCAATGTACTTTTAGACATCTATATATATCTTGATTTCAGTCATAAATAGCAGGTTCTTATTTCCATTCGAATAAAATAAAAGAATAATGGTAGGAACCTAGATCAGTGAAGACCTTAGCACAATTTTTATTGGGTAATATTTTGTGTCGACCGATTTGTTTACTGTGATACCATTAGAAAATACCAACTATTACCTAATACCTACTATTGATGGTAGGTAATGCAGCAAGTTTTATTTGTTTTATTTTTGTATTGATTTTTTTTGTTTCATTTGTCGTGGTACTTACCATTAATGCAACTATATTTTTATTTGCCATGGTACCATTGATGATACTAACGATTTTTTTATTTGCCATGATACCTAATATAACCATTACAGAAATTCAATGTAATTTTTTTAGATGGTGGTGAAAGTAAAACCCAGCTTTAGTGCATGTTTTTAAGCCTATTGGTATTGGTTTTATCGTATTGGTTGAAGTCCTTTCTATTACTTTCTCTACAGAGGTATTTTGAATGTTTAGACTTCTGGAAAATAATGATAAAGCTGACTGATATTATTTAAAACCTGTACATGTGAAATTGTAATTATTATTAAAATAATCGCTGTTATATCAATATTAGGTATTAGCTCCTAGTCAAATAAGTATTAACTCCAAAAAGATTTTATGATTTCATTACTAATATTCTTTAATTAAAATGGAATATTGCAGTTTGTTCACTCTCTGTCTGTCAAATGATGAAACTATAATTTTTTTCATTTTTCCATAGAACCTTACTGGACGTGATATACAATCTTGGATCAGCGCCAACAATGAAACATTTTTTACTTAGACATTTGGTTCATTAACGCGATGGCAAAGTCATTTTAACATATATATAGAACTTGCAGCAGAATGCTCCTTTGTTATCGCACAACGTCCAGGCAGGCCGTTTATTATCCAATATCTTACTTTTCCTGCAGGAAACTATGAATGAGTGATGCTCGCAATCGTCACTATCAGGTGGGTTATGAGCTTGTTTGCTATCTTGATTGTATAAGATATAATAGCACATTATTAATGTTTCGCGTTTAAAGCACGGTCTGGCGAATAGGTTCTTTGGCGAGAGTTCGAAAGATAGGTATTTAATTTTGTCTACCTGCTGTTTTTTTCCTTATTCCTTATAAACATTACTCGTGGAACTTGTTAATGTCCTTCATCTGTTTATTTTTTGAAATTTTGAACTGTACAGTCTGTACAATAACTGTAAGTTTTGCAAATATAATAAACGAAAATAAAATTAATCATTCGTTTTGCAAGTTATAAATAAGGTAAGAGGTGTATTCATTTATTTACCTCAGTGATACCACGGTATTTTGCCTTTTTAAAGCGAATTAGCGTGACGTCTTCCAATTACCTATCAAGAATGAACTGACGCAAAAGATTTTTACAAAACTAAAATGTTTAATCGAATAACTTCTATGAAGTTGGGTAAGTAAACCTGTAATTTACCTTTTGTGCTGTAGTAAATTTATGTGCCCGAAGTTTCAGTCGGTACTTTTGATTAGTTATTTATTTACATATCTATTATTTGATTCTCTTCTTTCTCTTTACGTTAATCCCACTCGCACTGAAGATTTCACTTCGGAGTCTGGGGTCCGCTTTACCAGTCTAATCGCAGATAATATAGTATAATCCTTATATTATTAAATTATTTGTTCTTAAGTCAATCACGATGACGGCAGCCCAACTTTGGCACTCAGCCCATAAACTGGAAAAAATCCTGTAGGTACCAATATTCCAAAGCTTGCCTGGAAGAGATCGCTTGTAGCGATAAGGCCGCCATTTGTAAATTTTTCATAATGTTGTCCGTACATGTACTGTAATGTGTTGGTGTGCAATAAAGATTATCTTGTCTTATCTTATCTTAATATTCCAGGTAGCCAATCAACCAATTAGCCCATCGCAGTTCACTGCTGGACACAGGCCTCTCCCAATGTTGGGAGGATTAGCTATTTCCACGTTGGCTAGACGGGTAGGCACAAGGTTTTATTTCGAGTTTTCCTTCCCTCGCAGTGATATAGTCTACGTATTTTTCCGTTAATAGCCTCTTACGACACCCGTCGGATGAGATAGGGTGGTGATACTTGTAATCGTTCCACGGATATTCCAGGTAGAACTTTACTTTACGCTAATGCATACTTATTTTTTTTTTGTAAGATTGTAGGTATTCCAGTATGAAAAGTACTATTTCCATTTCAATACATCGATTTAATAATATGTGGCGGACACAGATGGGCTTAATCATCTGGTCCGAAGAGGTGGGCATGATCTGGCTCTAATCTCCACTTGGCCAAGTTCCAACTCCTACAGGGTGCCAGCCAATGGCAGGAATTAAGGTTAGGATCTGCGAGAAACAGGACCTCTTTAAAGTTCAACGGATTCAAGGATGAACTTTAAAAAAAAATCTACAACATTCCACACAACGCTATCTAGACCCATGGTAAGCATAGCCTAACTAGCTTGTGTTATGGAATCTAGAATGTGGACTTAGATACTTTTTTTTTGTAAATACATAGGTACATATAATAAATAGAAACACCCAGATCAATGCAAATATACATATTCATGTATACAAATATTTGCACTGAGCTGGAATCGAACCCTCGCCTCCTGCGTAGCAGTTGAACGTTCTACCGCTATTCTACAGTTTGTTTTCCGTAAACAAATTCAAGTCGATTCAAGGACAGCGAGAAAATTAATTTTATTTTACAGTTGCATGATAAATTGCAGGAATTCTTACTAGAAATCATCAGACTTTTCGTCCAGACTTTAATTTTTTTAATCACACACGCTTACCTACGTGCTATTTCCTTTCCCCATTTTATATTTAACTAGGTATTGGCAGAGCACCGACCACCACGTTATATTATGTATAGGTATGCAAACCTCGAACATTTATTTCCCATTAAAAATTATTGATAAGTAACAAATCGGTCACGATATATTATTTATGTGAGGTAACTCGTAAATAATTACGTAACAGGGCGCGCGGCGGGTTGTCATAACTTTGGCATCGGTTTTCGCTCATTATCGTGAAAATTATTCATGCAAGCTTGGGCTCACGACATGCTTTATCATAATGCAGGGGAACTGTATGCAAGGGTACTAAATGTTTACCCTGGATAATTATATTTTGGAAATAAGAAATGAGAGAAATCAAACTGATGCTAACTGCACAGTCAGCTCGTCTTAGCAATCAATTCTCCATAATTATGTAAGGTAGCAGAGTATTCATATTGATATGTGCTAGCAGGTCGCTCAATGTCATCTAAGCTAGCAGAGTGTTCAAAATTATGTCATTTAATCACATTTTGTATCCTTTTCATGTAATTTTCATGCTTGACTGTATTTTACCGTCTCTACCATGGTGAGTGTTCTAATGAGCTCTTCCAACTAATCCCACCCTCTCCTTTCCTACACAGGACAACACGTGCAGGGCTTAGATGTCACCCTCACACTGTGTAGAATATACGAGGAAGAAACAAACGGTTCGGCGACTCTTTTATTTGCCGCACCACCAAGACTTCATTACTGTGTTTCCTTCTTTCTACAGTCCCGGGTCCTTTAAGCGGGGCCTGAAAAACATCTGATGAGGCCGCCAAGAGGAGGAGGCACTCAGCAGTGCCTCCATTGTAACATTACTTAGTGTCTGTAATGGTGACCCTCTTGCCTGTGACTTTGTCTTTAGCTTACCATTAGGAGACGATGTCTAGGGTTCGATCCCAGGCTTTACGTTATGTGTGTATTTATCGCAGGTTTATAAGTGCCCGGTTAATGGCAATAGGCTCGCCACCTGTTACATTCGGACCTAAACATAAACTGGCGAAATGTGGGTGCTAGCACCTCTGCCTATACCTTCGGGGATATAGCGTTACAAAAATTAATAAAAAGTAAGTACCTAATTTTAAAGATGTTTTGACCATTCTGCATGCTTATAACAATTTGAGCTTTGGTATAGCTAATTCGATCATTTTGAGTACTTTGCTAGTCAAAAACCATACAACCAATAGATATCGCTTTACAGGCGACGCACTTCTGGTATTAGTTACGGCGAATGA
This sequence comes from Eilema griseolum, assembly GCA_963662185.1. Taxonomy (NCBI): domain Eukaryota; kingdom Metazoa; phylum Arthropoda; class Insecta; order Lepidoptera; family Erebidae; genus Eilema; species Eilema griseolum. The sequence goes on along the minus strand of OY759233.1, from coordinate 23,788,201 downwards.
ATCATAACATAAGCCAGCTTTAAAAGTCTTACCAACCAGTGCTAAACACGTAGGTACGTGTTTCGCGAACACTTCCGCGTTTGTGAGAATTATAAAAAAAAAATAGTTTAAAAATTTAAAAACACGCTTTTACCATATTAGTACTAAAAATTACAAAATAATTCGATCATTTAATTTGTTTACTCAAGAGTTTTCCCTTTGCCAAATCTTCATTAGATCGCAGGTAAACATAAACAATTTCAGTTCGTGATGAACGATAAATAATTACCTAGGTATGCGAAATGGTAGGGCACGCCGTAGTAACGGCGGTAAGACCCATCATGGGGGAGTGGCTAGAGAGGCCACACGGCAGCCTCTCGTACCGTCTGACGCAGATGATCACCGAGCACGGATGCTTCGGAAAGTATCTGCGTCGGATGCACAAAGAGCCAACGTCCGAGTGCCATCACTGCGACGCGAGCGAGGACTCAGGTCCGCACACGCTCACCGAGTGTCCGGCGTGGGAGACGCCGAGGCGGGAGCTTGTGGCGGCCCTGGGAGTGAGGGTTCTCACGCTCTCCACCTTGCTCGCGGCGATGGTTCGCTGCGCGGATGCGTGGGCGGCCGGCGCCTTCTTCTGCGAGCAAGTAATGCTCGTGAAGGAGGAGGCGGGGCGGGAGCGGCAGCGGGAGCGACGAAGGATCGCAAGACAAGCTGCCCGCGTACGAAGGCAACTCGGGCGTCGGAGGTCGATGAACGACCTCCGCCCCCCATGAGCGCCGGCCTGGGGGTGACAGGTGAAGCCGCCTGTCACCCTGGCAGAAGCAGGCCGCGGCGGTGGCGCGCGTGGCGCGCCTCCCCGTTTCCGGGGACGAGTTGGGGACTCTGTAGTCCCCACACCCGAGAAGAGGGCCAGATCGTGAGAGATGGTCCTGGGTCGGCCGGGGTGCGAGGGATATGCCTGTCAACCTCACCTTCGGCAACCAAAACGACCCACAGGCGGCGTGCGTTTTAGTCGGTTCGTGTCCGACATAACCTCCTCCACCGGCTCCGGTGGGGAGGTATCCGTGGGGATTTTGCGCACGTAAAAAAAAAAAAAAAACCTATGCGAAATGGTTATAAGTAGGTAATCATCTTTAATGAAAATTTATTTACTGTGATTTATTATGAAATAAAGCGTGGAGCGTTTTGTCCAATACATAAACGCTCCACGCTTTCTTTTAGTTTTTTAAACTATTATTTTTATTTTATTCTTTTTCGTATTCCTGACCGCAGACCCCTTCATTTGATACCCATATCATGGGGATGCATTTCAAATAGCCTGTCCGCCATCTTGGATGCCCGCCATATTGGATTACGTCACGTGACTATTTCTTTCGTTTTCCTGACAGCAAACCCTTTCATTTGATACCCATATCATGAGGGTGGGTTTCAAACAGCCAGTCCGCCATCTTGGGGAGGCCGCCATTTGCCATTTGCCGATTTGTAATGACGTTTCTGAGACTTGACAACCTATTGATGTATATCAAGCAATTTCCAAACTTATGCTGCTAATTATTGAGTCACTGATCAAAATGAGAAAGTCCTCGACTGAGCAATCAATAGCAAGAGACAAGACTCACAAGACCTGAATATTGCAGAGAAACTCACAAACAAACACAAACTGATGTTAAAGAACCAATGAAGAATCATATTATTTAATAGGTGCCATTTCAAATGAGGTTTGCCAAAATTGGTGTGCGGCAAAGGGTTATATGATACATATTATTATCTTTATGCAATTCCAGATCGTGAAGCACGCAAACCCGTGCTATGTCGGTTTTTACGACCACAAAAATAATGAAATTAGAGATTATTTTGCTTGTAAACTGCTTTACGACGTCGGCCGGTGAGCTCTAGGGGATCGAACTAGATATTATCTTTCGTAGATCGTAGATAGGTTCGCTATTGGCTTCAGAACGCAAACGAACAATACCGTTTGAATAGAAGAAATAATGATACGAGGATTGTTATTTGATTTTGTAGGTAATGCATGAATAACAGTAGCTAGTAGTGTAGTGGTAGCCGGCCTGGGGGTGACAAGTGGAGCCGCCTGTCACCCTGGCAGAAGCAGGCCGCGGCGGTGGCGGCGTGTGGCGCGCCTCCCCGTTTCCGGGGACGAGTTGGGGACTCTGTAGTCCCCACACCCGAGAAGAGGGCCAGATCGTGAGAGATGGCCCTGGGTCGGCCGGGGTGCGAGGGATATGCCTGTCAACCTCACCTTCGGCAAACAAAGCGACCCACAGGCGGCGTGCGTTTTAGTCGGTTTGAGTCCGACATAACCTCCTCCACCGGCTTCGGTGGGGAGGTATCCGTGGGGAATTAAAAACGTAAACAAAAAAAAAAAGTAGTGTAGTGGTAGGTAGGTAATGTAGAGTAAGTAGGGTACCTTAGGCGCCCGTTAGTAACCAGTTCATTCACAAAGTGTAAGTAGAAAATGAAATACAACCAAAATATTGGAATGAGAAATATAAAAAAGCCGGTCAAGTGCGATTCGGACTCGTCTACAGAGGGTTCCGTAACGTAAGCTATATAAACCATGATAAGTATATTATGAAGCATTGACTTAGAGAAATTTGATTTTGCACAGTTTCAAGACGTTATAGACCTGAGTATGTCGTACTTTCAAATTGATACCTCCACGCATTCCTCTGAAAAAGGTTTTGACATTCAAATGAATGGAGCGGTAGCCTAGTGGTATGGGTAATGGACTGCTGAGACGAGGTTTCGGGTTCGATCCCAGGTTTTACCATGGCACACACTAATGATTTTTCGATGCTTTTCGAAGTTATGTGTCTATTTATCGCAGGTTTATGAGTGCCCGGTTAATGGTAATAAGCTCGCCACCTATTAGGACATTGGGACCTAAACATAAACTGGCGAAATGTGGGTGCTAGCACCTCTGCCTACCCCTTCGGGGATATAGGCGTGAGTTTATGTTATGTTAATGAATGGAGGAACAACGAAGTGATCCTATAAGGGCTCTGTTTTTTTCCTTTTGAAGTACGGAACCCTAAAATAAAACATATATTGTGAATGTATGTGAAATTATTTCTAAACATGTATAAAGTTAATAAGGGGGTTTATTCTAGACTCATCTGTATCTGGCTAAGAACACTTGCGTTGTATAGATCTGAGAAGGTCCTACCTGAATGTGCTATGCTGGTATTCCTTTGAATGATACATACATACATATAAATACTATTTTATCCACGAAAGATTAGGCGGAGGTGAATTAACACCCACATTTCACCAATCATTGTTTTCGGCACCACGTAAGCCTATTGCCATTTTCCGGGCAATATTGTTGACTCGAGCCTTGTATCTGTGCTTGAGTCTGGGTTGTATAAATCTATCTGATGTTAAACAGACCTATCCTAGTCGCTTTGTAGAACACAGCGGGGGAAGAGGTGGGGTGGCCTATTGAAATTCTACTCTGCCGGGAGCCACGCGGCGAATTTGAATGATAAATTTCGTAATGATGCGATCCGATCCGATTACATTAGCGATATAGCTTGGATATTAAAAAAACGCTCAACAATTGTTTCCGTAAATGAAACATAACATAACATAACATAACATAACATAAACTCACGCCTATATTCCCGAAGCGGGGTAGGCAGAGATGCTAGCACCCACATTTCACCAGTTTATGTTTAGGTCCCAATGTAATAGGTGGCGAGCATTCCTACACACAACATTCACGCCCGGTTAATGGCAATCATTAACCGGGCACTTATAAACCTGCGATGAATACATACATAATTTCGAAAAGCATCGAAAAGTCATTGGTGTGTGCCATGGTAAATCCTGGGATCGAACCCGACACCTCGTCTCAGCAGTCCATTACCCATACCACTAGGCTACCGCGGTACCGTATAAGTAACAATTCCTTATTTCCTTAAATAGATAAATTATATATTTCAAATTAATGTTTAGACGATATATCTCTTAGTCAATAATCAATTTCGCTTTAATATAATGATATCAAATAGGTCTTGTATTTTTTTCCCGTAAAAGCCAATATATCAGAAGAATATATTAGGTGGCGGACCCCAGGCTCCAAAGAGTAAACGTTGGCTGCAACCGTAATTGGTGTTCAGTATAAGTAGATAATTTATAGTCACTGGCGGTAGCTAACCTTTTTGTGCGCTGTTAACAATAATTACTACACAAATCCCACTTTACCAAAATAGCTAGTTAGCAAAGTCTTTTCACACGATTGCTTCCGCTCGTGTTAGTTCGCCTTTACGCACAAAAATATTATCACTACATTATAATATGGTGTAAAATAGAGTTACTTTCAAGCGTATCCGCTAACTTTGTCTATTGTCACACGTTATTGTTATTGGCTTGACGACTATGTAAATGACTAGAAACAATGTTGACATTCACCTATAATTTAATTTGTTGATAATTTTTTTAAACTGTTATAATGCCAATTATAATGTAATACGAGTAGCTTAAATAATCATTTATTCAATTAGTTATATTCTAAAATTTTGTAATTCATATTCATATTGTACGTCTTATCAGACATGCCACAGTGATACCTACTTATTTATGTAATTAATAACATCTTCTACTACCTGTGACAAACAATAAATCCATTTGATTTGATTTGATTTGATTTGATTTGAAAATACCCTACAGATTTTGATACGGTTTTCACTGTCACTTAAATACATTTTACGGCAGGTTTACCATGATTAATGCTTGGTTTTCACTACGAAGCTTGGTGTCCGTTTAGTCCTTATCATCTTAGTTTGACTAAATCAGTTGAACCTTGAGAGGAATGCTTGCGCCAGAGCCTCATCTGATTGAGAGCTTGCAGGTGAGGTTGATTTGATCCCAAAGGTCTTGGTGAGACCGTTTTTATACCTCTTAGTTGGTAGACAAGCACACGGCGCACCTGATGGAAAGTGGTTAACGTGACCTATGGACGTGTGTAACACCAGAGTGGTCACACTCCCACTGCCGACCCTGTAAGCACAGAGAGTTTCTGTACCGTCAGTCTAGAAGACAAAGCAGGACAAGCCTTTAGTCTTCCCATTGACAGCACAAATTCTCCAATGAGCTCTGGCTACCCTACGTACCGCTGGGAACACAACACGAAGTTATTATGGCCTCGTATGAATGATGTGTAGATTTAGAGGGTTTCTTTTTTATTTATCCTAGATAATCTTTTGAACAATCGACATTCAAATTTCATTCGTATGAAGCTTGGGAAGTTATTTGATTTTTGTTAAAACTATACAACTCTTAATATAACTACAAAAAATATGCAAAATTAAACTTGAAATAACTTTACCTTAAATATTTGAACTCCGAACACATCAAAACTCTTCAAAGAGTCCTTCTGTTATCTTCAATGAACGATCTTTTCAACGAACTTATTAGATACACAAGTATGGGATGGACCTCAGCCAGTCAGGGTTGGTCGCCGACTGAGCTGCCACCACTAGTTGATCGGGCTCGACTCCCCTGATCAAAGGGTTGCTTTATATAACACGATACGGCACACGATTCAGTTTGATAGTCCTGATAAAGAAAATATTTACATATTTTTCTTTGTACCGTTAACAAAGCAAGCAAGATGTAGCCAATATACCTATATAAGCTGGTGTTACAAAAGTAAAATTATATTATAATAGCATTATGAAGTAGGTAATTCAATAAGTAGCTAAATAGAATATTTTATATATCTTAAGTGTCCTGAGTCATCGAATTCTTACTCTTCTTATTTAATGTCTTAGTATTCTATCTAAAAATATGCATAGTAAACTAAGAAATTGCTTAACTAAATTGAAACTATGACTTTTAATTTATTTTTAATTCCCGAAATAGGTAATATAAACAATCGAAAAAAATATATGAATATAATAAATTTACAACGTTTTAGATTCCTTATTAAATTTCAAATAAATTTTCTTAAGCACTGTATATATGTAAACGCAACGTAGACTGAGATAAATGCGATATTCTGTAAGAATTCAGTGGAGAATTTGTGCTGTCAGTGGGATTACTAAAGGCTTGTCCTGCTTTGTCCTCTACACTGACGGCACAGAAACTCTGTGCTTACAGGGTCGACAGCGGGAGTGTGATTTCTCTGGTGTTACAAACGTCCATAGGCTATGGTAACCACTTTCCATCACGTGGGCTGTGCGCTTGTCTGCCACCTAAGTGGTATAAAAAAAAGCACTCCATACATTTTCACTACGCACTAGCGTACTACGACTTCACTACGTGCCACTATTTTGTATGGAGCGTTTTCAGGCGGCTCGAGAAATAAGAATAAGAAAGCTTAACTTTTATAGTTCATTATATTATTGTAAAATGTACAGTTTACGGTAATAAAAAAAAATAGGACACAACCCTCTTCGACAGAACTCTGTCCTCTGTGGCGTAGCGTAGCAGTAGAGCGTTCAACTGCTACCTTGTAGGTCACAAGTTTAAGTCCCACTCAGTACTTTGTTCTCATTAATGTTTATCATCATATTATATAATAATATTCGCACAAAAAATAAGACATTTGTAATTCTGGAATTAAAAGTTAGTCTTGGACGGCGCTTCCTTGCTAACCAGTAGGTATAATAAACAAAATTAATGCCTGAATTTTCTTCGAAACCTTTTAACTCCTAACGGTTAGGTAAAGCTATGAAACCGTAAGGTAATTTATGAAGTTGCCTAAAATGAGGTCTTTGTTTACTTTTTGTAACATTGCGAGTTAGCTCGCTACGTGTTTATTTCAATAAAGAAATGAGAAAGGACACGCAACATCGATAATGAAGGCAGTAATCTGTTACCTTCGGTAGGAGCTTTGCTTGGGTAAATAAAATTCTGCGTGGTACAGTTAAATATCTATATCCATCAGCTTTGTATGTTGATAAATTTAATGTTAACGTCTTTTTATTGTTTGTTTTTCTTGCTACATTACTAGTAGTAAATATCTACATACTACGCTTAGCTAATAAAACTTTTCATAGTACACTCTAGGATGGAAGTGACAACGCATAGTCCATTCCCTTTTAGAGGAATCGATGCGGCTATCAGCAGCCCCGGATCTTCAATTTTATTTACCTTTTTTTGGTTGCAGCGACGTACGGTTTATTGGGAATCCTGAGATCACGAACACCCTAGAACCTTTGCAGGTGTTCAACTGTACATGCCCGCAGCTTTCGTTCTAAAGAAAGAATCCACCATGCCTAGATTTATATGTCATGCACCTGACTCTGTGGGTGTACTGCCTCTCGTTGAAAGACATTCTTCATCGAAGGTATAAGTATAGTCTGATTGTGTATGTATTTGGTTTAGTTTCACATAATCGCCGTATTATTCCCGCGATGAGAAAAATTCCCACACGATAAATATGCAATGGATACATTCCACTTCTGCAGAACATTGATAAATACATGGAAAACTTCGTATTCACAAAGAAAATGTAGATCATTTAACCCATTTACCTACTGTTAGGCTGAAAAATCAATAACCAATCCTGTTATCGAGATGCCGTGTCGGTTTTTCAACAATCAATTATACGGAGGAACGACGTTTAATCGAAATTACCCGTGGACCCACTGTTGCGTCACGTGGGACCATGAGAATAGAGATCGATCGAATGACGTAGAAGCCTTGAGATTGAGTTCAATTTGTTCCATGGAAGTACAAGAATAGGGTTTGGAATGGGACTTGTTCAAATCTGGGGTAGTTACGGACGTTTTACGTTTTTTTATGAAGTTGCGCTATCTTGCCTTAAAACAAAGTGATGTTACATGTTCCAATTAAATTTTAAACTTGCATAGTCTACTCTTTTTGCTCTTGCATAGTCATTCTTTGATTTCTAGTAGTTTTCCGCCGATATTTAGTAAGTTGATTGGATGAAAAAGAAAGGTTAAAAAGGGGATGACATCGCTTTTACAGACATATTTAAGAGTGAAAAGCAATAGTTCGGGAAGCCATGGTCGTATATTTCAAATTTCTTTGCACTCGCTCTCGTTTGGGTAGATACTTAAGTAGGTATAAAGTACTACGTAAAAAAGCTTCCTATACTACTAAAACCTTATAAACAGGAAGATATCAAAGGCGCAAAGAGAGATGCAACTGGCGAACGGTATCACTCAGTTGTTGGCCTAAATACTCAAGAACAATGAATTTTACAAATCACCTTTTGTTCAATCGTCAATTAATTCCGCGCTATAGATACGGAAATAAAAGTCGCTTTAAACTGTAAGTAAAGAAATACTGATAAACTGCACCAACTGTAGTAACTTACTATTATGTTTTTTACCAAGTCTTCATTCACCTTAGTCATACTCTATTTCAACATCGTAAAGATCAATTTGCTGTATCAAGCGATCATTATTAGATGGTGGACTATTTTCTTGTCACAACCCTTGATGCACGCAAACTTGGTATATTGGTATAATAAAGTTAATCAGTTTGTCAAGGAAGTCAGCGTTTAACTTAATGATTAGCTCGCAAAAGTGAAAAATACGAGTTTAGTAGCAGGGAATAGTTAATTACAGTGAGCTAGTCCTATCATTAATAACGAAGTAATCCGCATGCAATGCGGTTTCACAAAAAATACGAACAATTCTACCAATTTCAGTTCTGACTTATAATTAATTTTGTACATACGATAAGTTTTGAGTGAAGCCGTGTTCCCGGCAAAGTAGAATTTGGAACACCCCATCTCTTCCCATGCGGTGTCGTACAATGCGACTCAGGGATAGGGCTGTTTAACATCAAACGGATGTATACAGCCTAGACTCAGCTCAGAGGCATGGCTTTAGTCAACAATCGTGCCCGGACGACGGCAATAGGTTCACTTCCTTTTTACGTGGGACCGAATTCAATGATTGGTGAAATGGGATCTTAATTCACCTCTGCCAAACCCTCCGAGGATAAAGGCGTGATTATATGTATGTATGTATTGAGTGAATTTATACTAAAAATAAGTCTGGATTGCGAGAACTTTACTTATACTCATAGTAAGGACCGAAACTCACGTGGCAGTTACGATGCAATCATTTAAAATAAATAAAATTGTTCCAAATCAAAATCTTTCATTGGATTGAAAGATTACTCCTCTTCTAGGACAGTGGGTCCACTAGGCTCCCAAGGAAGATTTAATAATAGGAATTAATAATAATAATAATAATAATATTTCTTTATTCAGAACAGTGATACAGTGAGTGGCCAGCTGCTTTCCTAGATAGACTACAAGTAGTCTGTGTTAAGGATAAGCAGTGCCCTTCCCTTTAGTATGGTCGACAATGGTTTTACTTAAACTCAAAGTGTGTGTGTGTGTGTGTGTGTGTGTGTGTGTGTGTGTGCGCGCGTGTGTGTGTGTGTGTGTGTGTGTGTGTGTGTGTGTGTGTGTGCGTGCGTGCGTGCGTGCGTGCGTGCGTGTGCGTGTGCGTGTGCGTGTGCGTGTGCGTGTGCGTGTGCGTGTGCGTGTGCGTGTGCGTGTGCGTGTGCGTGTGCGTGTGCGTGTGCGTGTGCGTGTGTGTGTGTGTGTGTTGTACTTTCCATCAGGTGGGCCGTGTGCTTGCTTGCCACCGAAGTGGTATAAAAAAAAATTTTGGTCCGTACGAATCATGTGTAAGAAGCATTTAGCCATTTCAGTTTTCTTATAGTAAGGCTTTAAACCAAACCGAAGTGTCTTGATTTTGGGATAAAATGTGTTCCATTGAAATAATTACCCGAAAATTAGATCGACAACTACGGACGTTAGGTCGACTGATGCGGTAGGAGCCTAAGTACTGATTGAACCAGGAGTTGCCCCACTAGATAGCTGCTTTCGTATTTTTTTATACCACTTAGGTGGCAGACAAGCACACGAACAAGCATGATGGAAGTGGTTACACTCGCGCTGCCGACCCTGAATAAACTTACTAATGCTCATCTTGAAGAACCCCATATTGTAGGCGCTTGGGAAAATCGCAGCAGGGAATACATTCCACAGCTTGAGTCTGTATGTGTGTGAAAATACAAAACCATAGGTATAAAAATTATTCCAGGATATTTGGCACAGTGTTATCTAGCACTAATGTTATGGGTTCTAGAATGTGAAGAAATAAGAGAAATTTAACAGATAAGAGGCGTGACTGTCTACTAGTACTAGGTACAATACCCGACTTTTGATAATGATTGCCAGACTTAGATCAGCATATTTTTGATAATCTAAGGATTTTTTTTAATACAACTTAGGTGGCAGACAAGCACACGGCCCACCTGATGGAAAGTGGTTACCATGACCTATGAACGTGTGTAACACCAGTGGAGTCACATCCGTGCTGCCGACCCTGTAAGAACAGAGATTTTGTGCCGTCAGTGTGGACAAAGCAGGACAAGCCTTTGGTCGTCCCACTGACAGCATAAAATCTCTCCAGTGAGCTCTGGCTACCCTACTCACCACCGGGAACACAACACGAAGTTATTATAACCGCGATATTCTGTAGAGCGGAGGTACTTCCCCAGTCGGACTGCTCAATTGGGCGCAAAATACCGCCGTGTCCTACCTCCTTAGAATTTTGTAATAGCATACGAGTATTTCAAACAGTTGGGGACTTACCTACAATATAAAGTAATGGAAGACTTATGGTTTAGTGGTAGGCCTAGCGTTCGAGAGTTCCCGGGTTTGAATCCTGACAGTGGACCCATTCCTAAAACAAACAATTTAACTACCCGAATGGAGTTTTTTACGTAAAATCGGACTCGAACCGACTAAAACGCACATCTCTCTCGATCTTGCCCTCCTTGGATTTGGGCACCAAAGAGACCCCAACTCGTCCCCGTAAATGGGCAGGTGCGCAATGCGTAGATACTAATACTTCTATTCTATATCTAATTACTAATAGATTCTGTGAAGTAGGCCATGGAGGCGCGTCTGGGGAGATCCCCAGACGCGCCTCCATGGCCTACTTCACAGAATCTTCCAGACCTTCAAGACCTGCGCTCATGGGCGGTGGAGGTCATTCTGTGACCTCTTCCTTCACGAGTATTACCAGCAGGCAATAATAATGATTCAATAAGGGTTAATAGGTCAGTTTCATTTGCAGCTCAATAATTTTTTAAACAAGCTTACAAGTTTAGTTGAAACTAATGCGTCTGATTATTTTTTGGTGGTCGGCGATTTCAATATGAGTGAGATCCAGTGGATATTGCTCGAGGATGATGATGGTTTTCAGGCGGCATACCTGAACAACGTGCATCATAACAATTTTATTGCGAAGTTGAGTGAGTGCGGTCTTGTTCAACATAACTCACACAAAAACTATAGCGGTGGACTATTAGACTTGGTCTTATGCAATGACCCTGTTTCCGTGTCATCCTGTTCTGACCCGATCGTCGGGGAGGACCCTTATCATATGAGCTTGGTAATTAAACCGTCATTTCTCTGCTCAGTTACACTCAATGAACGTCCGCGTACCAAATTCTGTTACCAGCTTGGGGACTATGACAGTATTCGCGTTGAGCTAGCTGATGTAGATTGGGTGACGTTGCTTGGCGGTGGGTGCTTAGATGATGCTGTTAGTTCTTTTTATGATATATTTTACCGGCTTAGGGTTAAATATATTCCTTTGCGCCAAGTAAAAAATACCCAATACCCTCCGTGGTACAACGGAGCGCTGATTAAATGCATTAAAGAAAAATTTAAATATTTCAAAAAATACAGAAATAATAATAACAATTCTGATGGGATCACCTTTAATCTGCTACGCGCTAGAGTAAAGGAAATGGAAGATATATGTTACAAAAATTATACTAGGAGTATTGAGAATTCCATAACTGAAAACCCCAAGCGCTTCTGGTCTTATATTAAGTCCAAACGTGGTAGCAGTAATTACCCAGCACTAGTGACTTATGCTGATAGGTGTGGTGACACTGGACCAGACATTAGTGAGCTTTTTTCTGATTATTTTGCATCGAAATTCTTGTTGATAACGGTATCTCGTTGCCATCGCGTCATGCTGCGTCATCTGGCCAAATCTGTGACATCTCCACAGTTCAGATAAATGTTGGGCAGGTACACGAACTATTGAAAGCACTTGATCCATACAAGTCTGCTGGTCCGGATTCGATACCAGCTTCCTTTTTGATTCCATGTGCGAAGGAACTATCCACACCTATCACTCTGCTCTTCCAACGGTCACTGAATGAGAGTGTCGTTCCAACTATGTGGAAATCAGCTTTCGTTTCTCCTATCCATAAAAGTGGATCTAGAAGCGCAGTTACAAACTATAGGCCTATATCAAAATTATGTTTAATTGCAAAAGTTCTGGAACGCCTTGTTTTTGATCAGCTTTACGAGGCAGTGAAATCTGTGTTCATACCTCAACAGCATGGCTTTTTGCGGGGCAGGTCGGTTGTTACTAACCTGTTGGTATTTAATGAGTACCTAACCAGTAATATGGACTGTGGTAATCAGGTGGATGTGGTCTACACTGATTACAGCAAAGCTTTTGATCGTGTAGATCACTTAATCTTACTTGAAAAGCTTCTGGATATCGGTATCCACGGCGGACTCCATAGCTGGTTTTCTTCTTATCTGCTAAACAGGTCTCAGTCAGTGGTGTTGAGTGGTTATGCGTCGTCACGGGTTAAAATCCCCTCTGGAGTTCCTCAATGTTCCCTATTGGGCCCCCTGCTCTTTGTTATTTTTATTAATGATATTGGTCTCTGTTTCAAATATTCAAATTTTTTGCTCTTTGCCGATGATATGAAGATATTCCGTACGGTTAACGATGTTCACGATGCCGTTTTAATGCAGGAAGATCTCCAACGTCTTGATTCATACTGCTATTTAAACAAATTAGATTTAAACGTCTCTAAATGTTTTTCTATGAGTTTTACGCGTAAGCGTCACGCTTATGATTACGACTACGCAGTTAGGAACCATAACTTGGAGAGAAGGACTGTCTCTAGGGACTTGGGTGTGGTACATGATGGCAAGCTTTTATTTAGTCAGCACGTTAGCCAATTGGTTAATAAAGCCTTTAGGGCTTTAGGTTTCTTGATCCGTTGCTCCAGGGACTTCAGAAATATGAAAACCGTAAAAGTACTCTATTGCGCATATGTACGAAGTCACCTGGAATACGCTTCACAGGTTTGGAACCCATTCTACGCTTGCTATTCTAATGAGATTGAGATGATCCAAAGGAAATTTATCAGATATTTAGGGTTTAAATTCAAACTGTCCCACCTAGCCGACCTCACCTATGAGCAGCGCTGTGTTAATCTACATATCCTACCGTTATACGAAAGAAGAAGAATCTCTGATATAACTCTTCTTCTCAGTGTTGCTCAGGGTGGGATTGACTGTCCTGGGCTTCTCTCTGAAATTAAGCTAAGAGTGCCAGTCAAAAGATTACGCAAGAATTTCTTATTGTGCAAGCCTCCGTGTCGCACTCGCATTTTAGAGTGAATAGCTTTCTGCCTAGAATTATTAGTGAATTTAACCAATTGAATGTTGACAGTAACCTGGATCTCTTTAATACCGGTAAACATTCTGCCAGATCTTGTCTAACGAAGTGTTTTGTTGAAAGTTTATAGATGTTGATATTTCTATTGACTCAATCTTATTCCTGTCTTATTGCTCTCAGCTGTTAACAATTTTGTTTTATATAACTGGTTGATATAATTGTGGAAGCTTGTAATTGGCGTGTACTAACCTAAATGTTGTGTATATGTGAATGTAGCTGTAAGCTCCCCAAATGAAATAAAATAAAATAAAAATCAGTGGCGAAGGTGAAAGTTCTCAAAAGAGAAGTCGGTAGAAAAAGAATCTTACTTCGATCTACATACGTAATACCTACTTATAAGCATTGATTGTTGTGAGTGAGTGATCGTATTGTGTTCCCGGCGGTGAGTAGGGTAGCCAGAGTTCACTGGAGAGTTTTTGTGCTGTCAGTGGGAAGACCAAACGCTTGTCCTGATTTTGTGTTCTGCACTGAAGGTACAGAAAATCTTTGTTCCTACAGGGTTTGCAGCACGATGTGACTCCACTGGTGTTACATACGTTCATAGGTTACGGTAACCACTTTCCATCAGGTGGGCCGTGTGCTTGTCTGCCACCAAAGTTGTATAAAAAAAAAATATGTAGTACAGCAGGCACGTGCTGTAACAACGTTTCGAACGATCGAACAGACTTGAATTAGCGGTGAGATTTCATTTGCGCATGCTCGACCGTGACGTCACCAAATTTAAAGCATGCGCAACTGAAATCTTATCGCAAATTCACCCGGGAAGTCCGTTCGATCGTTCGGAACGTGCCTGCTGCTGCAGAAGGAGGTGCCGGCCGCCCACAGATGAATGGGTTGTAATAACTTGAGAAAAAAAAATGTTTTAATCTCAACTGTCGGATATCAATAAATATTTATCAACGAAATAATAGCTCTCCTTTCACCGCAGTCGGGTAAAATTAACAAACACGTTAAAATAAATGCAATTATTTAATACAGTTTATATTACATTGTTTTCTCGTATACTAGACTTCACATGAGGCGTGTTCAATAGTTCAATCGCCAGGTAGCACGATCTTGGGTACTGGTGTTCGAACCTCGCTTCGGGCAGGCGGACACGCCGGCTGAGGGAACAATGTAAGGATTACAAGAGTTGCAGTACTTATCAGAGCAGTTATTTGTAACAACAAATGTCTTAGTTAAATTTTTGTTACAGTTGAAGTAATTTGACAGGTGCATTTTGACAGGTGACCTAAGTCGTAGAACGTAATCTGGCACGATTGGAACGAAACATACAACTATTATAATTTAAGTTAAATAATTTGTAAATACGAAATAACTTTTAAAAGTACGTTTAATAATTTCGAAGTCCTCCGTGGCGTGGTGGTAGTGACTGGGTATCGATCCCCGCTCAGTTGTTTGCATGAATATCAGTATTTGCACTGGCCGTGCCTCGGAGGGCACATTAAGCCGTCGCCGTCGGTCCTAGTTGCCATACTAAAAAATATGGCAGTTGTTACGGCAGCCCTAAAAGTACAACAAATGGTCGAGCTGCAATGCTTCGACATCAACTTCTTCTATTCACTGAAATTTCACTGAAGTTTAGCCAAATCCGCATTTAGACTGATAAAGCGAACCCCAGACTCCGAGATTAAAAACTTCGGATGCAACTGGAATTAACGCTAAGATAATGACGAAGTGCGTTTAAAAATATACCTAGTGAGACAGATTACAGTTTAAATCACTACAAATTTGTAAACTATGACATGATTTTATATTTTCACGTGACGATATTTTAATTTCTGCCAGACCTCGTAAGACAGGTACGTTTTATGGCTTTTGTTTTTTTTTTCAGTGTTGTGGCTGTATTATCTCTGGCTGTTACATTTTGATCGTATTAACTATGTTCGTTACGTTTAGGGTCAGCGTTGCCAGAATGTAACTTTTGTAACATTTTGCGTTACTTTTGACTCTCTTATGTTATTTCTGTGATAAAAAACTGAAAATGTTACTTCGATGTTACTTTTGCCGTATCGTACACTAGAAACAACGAATTATTTTTTGTTTTTGACAATAAAAATGAAAGTACTGTAAGTGAATTAATAAAGCTTATAATTTTCATGTTTTTATGTTTTTATTATCACTAACACAATACATATACTTATCCATATCAATACTAGATAAATTTAAACGTTAATCAGTGTTGCCAGGGCCATATAGTCAAGTATAAATGTAAACAAGATAGGTTAAAAGTTTAATTTTCAAAAGTTTAAAGTTGTTTGGGCAGCCAGTAACCTCGGAGATATCTTTGCCATTCAAGCAACAATACAGTTGTTTCGTCGGTGATATGATTGGTGAATTGGATAATAATGACCCTTATGCCATCCGGGTCGAAAGTAACTTAAAATATTACAAAAGTTACATTCTGGTAATGCTGCGATTAATCTTTTGTTACCAGTCAGAGTCGATTATACTCACAATCAATTTGAGACACTCCAACCCTAGACTACACCTAACTATCAAAAAGCAGCTATTAAATTACTTCAACTATAGCAGCGTTTGGTAAAGAAATTCATTCGTCATATAATATGTTTTATTTAAAAAATCAGTTTATTAATCTCTTTTTATTTAAAAACTCAGTTTAAAATCAACGGGTGATCCAAATTCAAAATAGAAACTCGTTTAGGCAGTAGTTTATTTGCTTGTAATTAGTTAGTAAATTTGCCTTTAGTTAAGTACAACGTAACCAAACGGATAATCAAAAGAAGTAATATTTTTTTAAGCAACGGGATATCTAACGCTGTTGTATGAAACTGTTACTTTCTTTCCTGCTAGAGAGGAGAAAATGTAATGAGGTTGACTTGGACTTGAAGAAGATTTTAACGGGGCCTGAGAAAGAGATCTTAGCAAACTTCAAAATACCTGATTAATCTCAGAAACTGCCGACAGCCTTCGTTTCGACAGCGCACTGGCCGACCTCTGCCGTCTTCCCTCTACAGTCAAACTGCCACTTGAAGCAGAAGACCGTCTTCTTCTCACGGTGGAACTGCTGTCTTCTTGTATACTCTGTCGCTTGGCTTCGGTCTTCAGGCGTTGCTTCGCGGATCTGGCGGCGTTTTCGCGGATGATCTGGTCGGCACGGATGCGAAGGACTTGGGAAGCTTCTTTGTGATGCTTCAGCGCTGCGTCTAGATCGTTCTTCGATAGAGCGAAGAGACTGGAGTAGCCGCGAGATCTGAAATAGGTGATAGGTGGTTATTTGATTCTGATAGAATTGACAGTGATCATATTCAGTTCAACGTAGTTAAAGTGTGAAGCAATTTAAAAGTATCGCAATAGTATGGTTTATGGTATACTATATTATTAAAACCAGTGTTAAAAGTAGATAGTAATTAAAAAAAAACAACAAAATACTTTGCAATTTCACATTTGGCGCCCAATGTGGGACAACAGTAGTCCCACGTTGGGTGCCAAATTATATTCTTATATTAGTATTTTTAAAATATTCAATTATTAATTATGAATTATTTCAATATCGTTTTTGGTCTTGAAAACGAGTATCTGAGACATTTTCGTGACATACGACACTTTTAAAGCGTTTATGAACATGTAATAACTATACAGTTAGACGTACCTGACAGTAGCCGTCCGTCGTCGAAGCCCGTCAATGCCAAGTAAACTAATTTCACCGAAGACAGAGCCTTCTCGTAACGTAGCCAACACTTCAGTTTCATCTTGTGACATCACCTGCGGCAGAAAATACATAAATAAAACAACATTTAATGGGGTCACACTAGGCTCCTGAAGGCCTGTTCATTATTAATTCTAATAATGCTCGCTAGATGGCGCTGTTCCATCCTGGAACGCGTTAATCATGTATGTGCGAAAATTTATAAAAGTCCGTTTTGTTGTTAATAAAATAGGCGCAGACTTTCCTCTCGAAGTTGGGAAGTCAGACGGTAGTCGCTTTCATAAGTCAAAATATGACAACTCGAAAGGATGACTCATACAGTACTACTGACAAAGAAGATGATGAATGAATTATAGGTACATACAAAGCACTCTCCGGAGCTAATGATGTACATCTGGTGCCCGACGTCGCCCACCCGCACCACGATGTCCCCCGGGAGAAACGACACGGGCCGCAGTTGGAGCACCAGGTCACGGAGCAGGGAGTCTGAGCAGTCGCGGAACAGCTGCACCTGGAATGAGAATGAAATTTATCAAAGAATTAGGTCTGTACTTTAATAAAATAAAATTTATCAGGGGGTGAACGAGAGGGGATGTTTTGGTAGTCTACCTACCCCGAAATTAGAAATGTTACCATCACATTCACATGGTTTTTATTGTAACTTCTATAGTCATCATAGGAACTTTAGAAGAAGACGTCTAACAGTGTGACTACTTTGACAGAGGTCCAGGGTCCGATTTGCAGAGCGGACAAATTTTACTGGGCATTTTCAGTAACAGAATGGAGTCCATAGAATGTGTCTAGTTAACGGTAAGTGGATATTTATATGAGTTCCATGTAAATGGTGGGTAGTTTGACTGTACCTTGCTCAATGTTGTCATGTGCACGGCGAGTGCTACGTCGCGTTTCATGTTGAAAGGCAGTGAGTTCAGAATTTTAGATTCGTCTGCAAATATGCAAAGATAAATAACAATTTAAATTATTTGGCCACTTACTTTAAATACTATAACATATACCAAGCTCCCCACTATGTATTAATATTATTACTTTTATGTTTTAGGCTTAACGCTCGTCGAAATTATCTGTCTTGGCTGGATCTCTGCTTTTTCGCCAAAAATCGTTTGCCCGATTATCACTTGCCAACTAACGTTTCCCAGAATTATATTTCGCAGATTAATCATTTGCCAACTTGTAATTTAATTTTTTTTTACTACCCAACTTCTCAGTTGCCAATTTTACGTTTGGTCAACCTTTTAGAATGACACTTTTCAAAATGCCAACTTTCAAGTAGCGAATGTTTTAGTTGGCATAATATTCATGTAGTTGTTTATTGTTTGTTATGTAAATGTATGTAAAAATGTAAAAAAAAATGGTTACGGCACTTCGCCGGCCGCTGCATGCGGCTCGTGCATTGTTTATCATAATACTAACCTAACCGATTCTGTTATTCGTCTAAAAGTTGTCTGGCCTAATAAATAAATTGGCAAAAGATAAATGCCCCAAACGTATTTTGTCATTACAATAATCAGCTTAACAATAATTCTACCAAATGAAACGTTGTCATACAAACATTTGACAATCGTTAGTCGTCAAAGTGAAAAATTGGCGTAACGTTGGTTGGCAAGTGATAATCGGGTAAACGATTTTTGGCGAAAAGGCAGGACCCCGTCTTGGCTACACTTGGTACACCTTGTGGGTCTTCCCCATTTCATTTGCAGATATAGCTTTGGTGGAGTTTTTCCTGTCCGGCTTGATAATCAGATGGCAGTCACATAAAAGCCAAGACGAGCCCTAGCTGCTGGGATGAAAGTCTTCAATTGAAATGTTTTTTTTTTAAGTTAATATGATGATATGACGTACCGAAGCATCGTTGTTTGCTCCAAGTGTAGTTGAACCAGAGAGCAACTCTCCTCTGAAGAGTGTTCGGCATGTTCAGCCGACGCAGGTAGCGCGCACACCCATCCAATGTTTTACGGTATTCAGTCTAGAACAACAAATTATGTTCCCTTAATTATTTTATCTCATTATGGGTATTTCTCAACAACCGTATAAGTAGAAGATATCTCTACCTACCCTCGCTCTAGTAGCCGTTGCAATAATATCCCTGATCTGTCCAATAAGCAACGCAAACACAAAAACTCCCATCAACCAAGCTGCCGTCATGAACAGGTACTCCTTAGTATCCTCAGGCTTAGGGTTCTTGCCAATAGAGGTCGCAGTCTTGGTCGCGAAGTAGAAGCAACGGATGTAGGCAGTACCCTGATTGTCGTAGACCCAACCATTGGACCCTAAACCTATGTAGTCGCTCATAGCGTAGTACGCACAAGCGTTAAGGTGGATCAGGTAGAAGATGTAGAATAGGGTCTTGCCGATTCTCACCTGCAAACAGAAATGGATAATTCTGAGTAGGTACATTTTTTTTATAGTGCGGTAATTTCCTGGTTATGTTGAACTCTAACCGACTAAAACCGCATGCCGTCTTGGATTAAGATATTTTTTATTGGATTAGTCCCTCTCACCCCGGCATATCCAAGGCCATTGAGCCCCTTTCGCACATCGTGAGCTTTGCGGATTGGGAGAGACCTTGAATCTCTCCCAGACCAGTACCGCTGCCTCCCAACGCCGTAGTAGCGGCGGTAAGACCAAGGCTAGAGAGGCCACACGCAGCCTCTCGTACCGTCTGACGCAGATGATCACCGAGCACGGGTGCTTCGGGAAGTATCTGCGTCGGATGGAGAAAGAGCCAACGTTCGAGTGCCATCACTGCGACGCGAGTGAGGACTCGGGGCTGCACACGCTCACCGAGTGTCCGGCGTGAGAGACGCCGAGACGGGAGCTGGTGTCGGCCCTGGGGGTGAGAGTTCTCACGCTCGTGGCGATGGTTGGGTGTGCGGATGCGTGGGCGGCAACCAAAAACGACCCACAGGCGTCGTGCGTTTTATCGGTTCGAGTCTGACATAACCTCTTCTACCGGCTCCGGTGGTGGGGGTGTCCGTGAGGATTTCTTGCACGTACAAAAAAAACGGTTCATACCTAGCTATTTTATCTCTAACCAAAAATTAAAAGAAATTATTGAGGAAATAGAAGCATACTACTGAACAATGAGTTTTTATTTACTATTGGCTGTACGGAACAAAAAATTACTACCGCAAAGACTATTGTAGGAATACAAAAGCACATACTTATATTATATGCTATTTCTAGTACCTACAGTAGAAATGAATATAAACGCATAGTTAAAAGGATATAGATAATTTCAAGGTTTATTAGAGCTGTTTTTATAGAGATTTTCCCTAGTACTTGTTTTCAAACGTTTCAATTATAACTATAGTTGCGGCACGCTATGATGGCTGTTTAGATACGACTGGCTTTGCTCGTTTTCTTTTCCGCAACTATAATTGTGATACAGTTTAGTAAATAAATAAAAGAATACAGATTGTTTCAAGGTTTTAAAGACCATTTTTTTTATTGAGGTTTTCTAAGTAGATACGAAAAAGCTACTTGGTATAGGAAGCCCTCTGAATTAAAATCTAAATATCCAATCTGAATTCAATTTATTAATTTCTGAAAGTCTAGAATTCCATACAATGCGCAATGTATATATATAATGTAATGTGTGGTCTGAAAACTATTTTTACTGTTGATTGATGGCATTTGGTGGAATTTATTGTTACACATTTTGAGAAGACACTTATACTTTTTCCAAAATATTGTTCTCAATTTGGTCTGCAAATATTGTGAATAAATCGGATTTTCAATTCCTCAAATAGATCTGTAAACCAGATTTGTAATGATACTGAAGAGTGTTCTGAATTCCAAAACAAAATATAGTCGACGTATGTAACTCCATACGTTTGAATAGAACGGCACACGCATCTCTACTGGAATCAGATTACAGATATTTTTATAACAGTAGCTTCACGTTTCGTAGTTATGCTGAAAAACAACTTCTACTGGGTCTCGATTCTGTTAAAGCAAAACCAAGGACATTGTTAATAAATCTATTTAATTTTAGACTTTAAAGCAATGAAGTCAAAGTCCTAAAATAAAGGCTTTTTTCAGACTGAATGATAAAGTGAAGTAAAACTCATTCCATTTAATTTTGAACTCTAAGATTATAGAAATAAAGTCTAAAACTTGATGTCATTTTTTTGGAATATCTGTGGTATGACAGTAGTTTTGCTTTAGTATAATCGAGGGCCTGGTTAGAAAAATTCTCTGGAAACGATTTGTCTATTTGGGCACAGCACTTACCACGTATGGTGACGACAGCACTCTATCCATAGCTTGATGGAATTCCCAGAATGTTTGCAGCTTCAACAGTCTGGGCCAGCGGAGGATCACCATCTGCGTGCCGAAGTAGAAATACAGCAAGTCCAATGGAACTAACGATACCACGTCAAACTGAAAAAGAAAACAAACAGAACTGAAATTCATGATATCATTATTTCTTAAATATTAATTTTGAATGTGCGTAGAATTCTCAGGGTGGGAAATGTTGTTCTGTAATAAAACTCTCAGCTACAGTTAGTTGGAGTAATAAGGCTGCATCGTATACATCTCAGCCCAGCTCTCCAGGAATAGGAATATAATACAGATACAAGTGTTGGTGTACAGTAATATTTAAAAATGCGGTAATTTATGTTCAAGAGAAATGTATACTGACAAAGACATCTATGATCGTATAGGCCTCTAAAATTGCAGGCCTGAGGGTGACTTGTAGAGCCGCCTGTCACCCTGGTAGAAGCAGACCATGGTGGCGGCGCGCCTCCCCGTTTCCGAGGACGAGTTGGGGACTCCGTAGTCCCCACACTCGAGAAGAGGGCCAGATCGTAAGAGATGGCACTGGGTCGGCCGGGTGCCAAAAAAGGCCTCTAAAATTCAAGTTAAGTCCCTTGTTCACCTTATACTGCAGTTTCCTCCTATAATTCTTCCTCGTCTCCTCTGGATCGTCAACCCAGAAGCCATCATGAAGGAAAATAAGCCTAGGTTTCACCAGCGCTACGTCTAGCAGGTACACGATGTCGCACAGGTAGTCAGCAGTCATCCAGAGAGGCGTGTTCTCGGGCGTCTGGTAAGGGAACGTGGCCCGCAGAGCGATGCACCACGCGTTGTAACTGTAGCAGAATGTTACTAGTAGGAGCCAGCTGATGTAGACTCGACCTAGGAATGCAGTAATATAAAACGTGGTATATTTTTAGATAATAATTGTTCATATTGTGGAAAGTTTTCTCGAATATTTCATCAATTAACTACATTTTGATTTATTATGTTATGTTTTAATTTACACTGTGTGTTATTTTAATATACTTAGATACTACTTGCTGCTATACCATGCTTTTTTACTATAAATTTTAAGCGAAATATCAGAGCTACCATTTCTTTCCGTGGATATTGTACAAGATGATTTATTTAATTCAATAAAAGTTTTAAGGTACTCAATGCACATATCCGAATTCACTATTTTAATTACTTAAATTTATTATACTACGCTGGAAATTCTAAATTAGTTAATTAACTGTGTCAATCTGTACACCACATATGGTAGGACATAGCGAACATAACATAGCCTGTAACACCTTTATAATTAACCTATGTTTCACAGAATAAATGAATATGAATATGAATATGTAATCATTCAATTTGTTAGTAATGGTCTCTTCAACATTTCCAGCACCAATTGGCCTCTGATACTCTAGAAACTAGTTAGTACAAATGGTCTTCTCAACATTTTTAGCACCAAATGACCTCTAATACCCTAAAAATTTTGGTACAAAATTTTTATACTATATCTATACTTAATTAAAGCTATTGCCGACATTTCATTATCTTAAATTACACCTAATTGTCCTTTAACAACCGTCTCGACACTTAATTGGCGCCCAACAGGGACCAGCTATAACATCAATTTAAAAACAATTTATCGCTCACCTTGAGGGTCTATCGGCACGAAGGGGTCGCAAAAACTAGTAAATTGTAGAAAGCCTTTACATTTTTTGCTATTCGTAAGAGGTATTGGCATTGGGCTTTGTGGTGTTTCGACTCTTATGTCGGATTTTTCTTGGTATGACGATTGTCTGAAACGAGAATATCATTAATGTTTGAAATAAGTAAATAAAATATTAAACACAATGTGCAAGCTGTTTCGAACAAAAATTGTGTCAAGGTGAGATGGAAATGAGGGACCCGTGCTCAAAAAAAGCGCTTTACGTCTCTGTTCTTGTAATCAGTACATATTTTCTCGAAGAAAGGGGATGAAAAGTAGAGATTATGACTCGAGAGGAACTTATTTTTCCGTAGGGCGGTCTCAGGATTCTACATTAGAATCCTTCACTTTGCTCGTGGTTCAAAGTAGCACCCTCCCTTGTCATACAGACTATTATTAAATTTGGGATGTGAAACCAATATTCTTTTTCGCGACACCAATTTTTGTTTTGTTTTCTGGTACATATATAAATATACAAAAGTCATTGGCTGCCTTATTTCTTCGTTATGAAATTAATGATTGACAGTAATACGAATTTGTAAACAAAAAAAACATATGAAAACAGTATGCATCCAGAACCCTACGAAATCTCCCAAGACCTGCAAGCATCAAATTAGAAAACTCACAAGACTCAAGATGAGAAAATAAGGCAGGTACTATTTTCTATCTCGAGTCTTGACATCCTGTTGGATAAAACTTCCATAGTGAACTAGTGGAATGGAATTTTATTAAATAACTGAAATAGACCAAATGGATGTGTTCAAAAATGAAGTAACATAAGTAGAATTACAGTAAATTTTCTAAATTTGCTAAACATATTTTACCTTTATCACCAAGCACTTACTTTTCTGAGGAACTATCCCCGGATTGGGGCTTGAAATCTTTAAGTTCTGTATCGGCTTCTGTAATGTCATTGCTAGATCTGTATTGAGGTGGTGGACTTGGAGAGAATAGTTGAATTTTCTGTAGTTGATGGAGTATCCTGAAATCAAGGGTAAATGAATAAAATGCACAGTTTATAATATTGAGCGAATATATTTTATTTTGAAGTGCTCAGTATTATTTAAGTACCTTTCTTCATTTTGTTTTTCATCTTGTTGTAAATAAGTTTTTGTTTCGATATTAGAATTCGTTTGTCTTAATCTGTAATCACGCATGTAAAGTTATTAATTAGACGATTTGTTGGATCAACTAAGTATTATCACGTTTACGATCAATGATGCATGGCTCGAGTCAACAACAGTACAATTATTGGTGAAATGTGTGAGTAAATTCACCTCTGCCTAACCCTCCAGGGATAAAGGCGTGAATATATGTACGTATGTATGTGCAAAGTATGTATATTTGACCGATGGTTCGATAGACGAATATTTTAAAGGAGGTAACTAACTAGTTTGTGAACGTATTCTTAATTTAGTGATCCTAATTTTACAGCTGCAAAGTAATTACATCCAGGAAAACTTTTTTAGAACTTTTTAGAACTCTTACACATTATGAGCTGGTGTCGATTCTGGAGTACACCAGGAGCCACAGGTTCCTCTTGCCACTGGTGTTTTCTTTATTTCCTTTATGTTAGAAGACGAAGGGTGGACCGTATGCTGAAAATATATTCTCTATGTTACTTCATGTGAATCTTTCAAAAGCCAATAGTAGTGTGAGTGGTTAAGTTGCAATTATTTTAAAGAAAATACAGTGTTTAAAATTAGACTAAAACCAGAGGCACTATTCTGAGTGACATAAAGTTTCACACGCAGTCGTAACATGATAAGATGGTGGATAACAATTGGTTAATATAGAAGAGAGAAATGGCGTAAAACTAGACCAAACTAAATGTGTCCACTTTAACAAACGCGCATTCACATTAAACGGTTTGTCATTTAGAATAAATAAAAAACAATCTTGACTTTTTATCGAGAGGAAAAGAGCAGGACATAGCAAGGAGGGAGATGAATCTGAATCTCCCTACTTATATAGAGTTTCTATCAAACGAATGATGGTATACATTCTAAGGGATAGGTAGAAGTTTATTTTGCCAACCGCTAGGATGCAGCTGTAGAGCTTGCGACTGTTATGTCCGAGGTTGCGGGTTCGATTCTATCTTAGTGCATATAATTATGCTAGTGGTTGAAAACGGAAACTTCATGTTTTTTGCATAAGTTATGTTTTGCGAAATAAAACATATTTGTTTTATTTTATTTAAGCCAGGCATAGAGTTGTGAAGTAGGTAGGTATGTCGTAGGACATTCAATAAAGATATTCATAATTTAGAACAATCCCTCATAGTTATATTATATGTACCTACGTGATGTTATAGCTATTATACGTACACCGTAGACAATGATATAAACGGTCAAGTTTAGTGTAGCTGTTAATGCCATAAGACTCGTAAACGTTGCCCAGACATAACATCTCACATACACTCCTTGAACCGTCCATTTATGGCTTTTATATCACATAATATTATGTTATTATTATAAAAAATGTCTTTATTGTCGACAGACAGACATATCTTAGGTTTTGAGCCTAGCGTTTCGAGACAGCGATGTGTTATAACACATGGATGCAATGATAAGAAATTTTAGCCGCTTCATTCTGGTTTTTAAAATGTTTAATAGTTGCTATACAATAGAATACTATCGGGGGTATTGCCTGTACTAGAGGAAGATCTCTAGACTTAAATAGATGTATTGTATTTATCTCGTCCGTGTATCGTGTATCTCGTGCACTGGATACTTAGGTACATACCAATTCTCTAGGTTAACGAGTACCTACTATTTTCTTTTATGGGAAAGTACTTTCATAAGATGCCTGTTTCATGATATTTTTACAAATATCGTTAAACTAAAGAATAAAACTGAAAATATTTATTTTGAACTAGCTGTTGCCCGCGGCTCCACCAGTGTGGATGTCGGTTATCGCAATCAACCATAGCCTATGTACTTTCTCAATGTCTAATCTACCCCTATACCAAATTTCATTAAAATCAGTTCAGTAGTTTAGGCATGAAAGCGTTACAGATAGACAGACGGACAGACAGAGTTACTTTCGAATTTATAATATTATTATTGATTATTGATTAATTATGCCGCGTGGTTTCCAGCAGAGTAGAATTTGGGTCACCCCATCACTTCTCTAGCGGTGTCGTACAAGGCGACTAAGGGATAGGGCTGTTCAATGTCAGACATGTATATACAGCCCAGACTCAGCCTCACATACATGGCTCGAGTCAACAACAGTGCCCGAAATACGGCAATGAGCCTATTACGCGGGACCGAATACAATTATTGGTCAAAATGGCTTGATGGGATAAAAGCGTAATTATATGTATGTATGTATGTATGTACATAAATAACGTTCCCTAAATAAATCTGCAAGTAATTATATTAAATACTGGACGCTTATATTGGTGATTATAGACACTGGCCCTATTTACGATTAGACCACGCGTCGTCAAGATGCCGGGTGTTAATAGTCCTACAAGTCCCACACAATACAGCTATCAATACATTACGGACTCGGACCATAACATTTTCATTGTTTACCGGCACAGTAAGAAAGCACTTAATGGCTTTTTTGTATTCAAATCACAGTGAGGTGCGCCGAGGCTAATGGCGCCGTCCTCGCTTGATCGACACTGCGGTACCGATCGAACACAGGTCCCAGACCAATGTGGGTTTTGAATTTAAATGTATTAGGGTTAGATTTAAGAATTCAAGTATAATTCATCTAGGTACTTTGGGTTATAGTTGGACTAAACAATAAATAACAGGATATTCCTGTTGAGGGCATGGCTCTGGCGTGCGCTCTCCTTTCGCCGTGATTGGTGCTTGTATGATGTCTATTTAGAATTAGTCTAGAACACATTATAGAATAACACCAAAAGTAGGTATCAATTAATCAATCAATTAGAGCACCGCAGTCCACTGTTGGACATAGGCCTCTCCTAATGTGCGCCATTTTATCCGATGCTCTGCCTTCCGCATCCAGTCTGTCCCAGCCACCTTTTTCAGGTCGTCCATACATCTGGCTATAGGGGCGTCCTACTTTCCATTTACTTCTCGCGGTCTCCACTCTAGGACTCGTTTGCTCCAACGGCCATCGGTCCTTCGACAAACGTGGCCAGCCCACTGCCACTTCAGCTTGCTTATTCTGTGACCTATGTCGGTAACTTTAGTTCTCTGTCGGATAACACCGTTCCGAATTCTATCATTTAAAGAAACTACAAGCACAGCTCGCTACATAGCCCGCTGCGCGACTTTTAAGCTATGGATCAGCCCCACTGATGTGTCCACGTTTTGGCACCGTAAGTCATAACAAAAAAATAGGTAATAAATTATATAATAACTAGGAATGCAGAAGATTGGGCGAAGTGATGAAATACCAAGTTTTATTAATGGAAGATTTATGTTTTATTAATGGAATTAAGAGGAAGTTTTATTTATAACTGGAATATAGGCCAGGACGATGACAATAATAATAATTATCTACGTTACAATCTTTACTGTAATATATATACCTAAAATCTATATTGACATTTATTTATAAGATACATAATATGATTACATTAAATAAAATATGCTATTATTTTTTTTTTTTTTTTTTTTTTTTTTATATACGACACGCCAACTTGACCTCACCTCGCCTGATGGTAAGCTAAAGGCAAAGTCTCAGGAAAGAGGGTCACCATTACAGACACTAAGTGCTACAATGGTGGCACTCAGCTTGGCGGCCTCATCAGATGCTTTTTCACGCCCCGCTTAAAGGCCCCGGGACTGTAGGAAGAAGGAAACACGTGTGCTGGTAATGAATTCCAGGTCTTGGTGGTGCGGCAAAGAAAAGAGTCTCCGAACCGCTTGGTTCTTGCTCGTATATTCTGCACAGTGTGAGGGTGACATCTAAGGCCTGCACGTGTTGTCCTATGTAGGAAAGGAGATGGTGGGATTAGTTGGAAGAGCTCGTCAGAACACTCACCGTGGTAGAGACGGTAAAATACAGCCAAGGAAGCAATATCTCTACGCATCTGCAAAGGCTCGAGGGTGTTCGTGACCTCAGGGTTCCCAATAATTCGGACCGCGCGTCGCTGCAACCTGTCGAGAGCATCTAGTAGGTATTTCGCGGAGCCATCCCAGAGATGCGAGCAGTATTCCACGCAGGAGCGAATTTGTGTCTTATAGAGAAGACACCGCTGCTCCGGCGTGAAAAAACGTCTCACTTTGTTTAGGAGTCCGAGTTTCCGCGAGGCTGTTTTGATGATGCTCTCGATGTAATTTCTGTTATTCAGTTTGCAGCGAATATCCATGCCTAGGATATAGAGATTGTCCTGCAGTGGAAGTGGCGTGCTCTGAAGAGTGGGAAGGGGAAGGAAAGAAGATACCTTTGCTGTGAACGCACAAGCCTGCGTCTTCTTGGCATTGAACTCGACCATGTTCTCGGAGCCCCATTGAGAAATGTGATTCAAGATCCGGTCCAGTTCAGTGACAAGAAGCTGTCTTTTTTCCACGATATCAGACTGTTTGGCCGCAGGTTGTCCGTGATAACTCCCGTGTACGGTGCTATCGTCTGCATAGCAATGTATGCTGCCGGTGGACAGCATGTCGTTGATATGCAGAAGAAAGAGAGTGGGAGATAATACAGACCCCTGCGGTACGCCAGCATTTATTTGCAAGAACTCCGAAGCCCGTCCATCACAGAGGACGCGGATACGGCGCTCCTGCAGGAAACTAGCAATCCAGTTGCACAGTCTAGGAGGCAGACCAAAGGCTGGTAGCTTGGAGAGAAGCGATTTGTGCCAGACTCTATCGAAAGCTTTGGCGATATCAAGACTAATTGCCAGTGACTCGCCGTGCTTGTCCATAGCCTCACCCCAAAGATGGGTAACGTATGCTAGAAGATCACCCGTTGACCGTTTCGGCCTGAAGCCATATTGCCGGTCATTAATTAAGGAGTGATCCTCTAGGTGACGCATGAGCTGTTTGTTAATGATGTGCTCGAAGACCTTGCACAGCACTGAGGTGACGGCTATGGGTCGATAGTTGGCTGGCTCTGAGCGATCCCCCTTCTTGGGGATCGGCTGTACATTCGCCTCTTTCCAAGCCGAAGGCACTGTACCCGAGCTGTAGGACAGTCGGTACAGCCGCGTAAGCATCGGAGACAACTCCGCTGCACATTTTTGTAAGACCACCGCTGGAATACCATCCGGGCCACTGGCTTTCCGGACATCGAGTGATTGAAGCACCGCACGAACATCGCATTGCCTGATACGTATTTCAGGCATTACGTGGTCACCATTGGGTAGTGTCGGCGGCTGTATACCGCAATCATCGACTCGGGAATTGGCCGCAAAGAGATTTACTAGCATATTGGCTTTCTCTTGCGGTCCATGGGCCAGGGATCCATCAGGGTAGCGCAGCGGTGGCAGCGAAGGCTGACAGAAGTTGGCCTGCACGGCTTTGGCCAGTCGCCAGTATCCACGGCTGCCCGTGGGATGTGCCACTAGCTCTTGACCAAGCCGCGCAATGCGCAGGGCATCCGCTTTGACAATAACTATAAAATTACTTACAAATTTATATAAAACTCTGCTAACTATACAATATATACAAAAATGGGATAGAGAAAAAGAGGGAGACTGTAATTTTAGGCATCGAACAATTCCTCCCCATTGATCTCTACTGGTACCGTGCCCAAGAGGCTGGCGGCATTATCACGCTGAATGGCGATGCCAATTCTTTGAGCGAGGTAAAGGCCAGCCTTATGGTCACGGGAAGGGTCGATTAGTCGCTTTGCTATTTCTTTGAATAGCGCGCGCGCGCTTGGACCCCACGGACAATAAGATACCGAACTGGAATTAGTCACACTGCAATCAGACAATTAAAAAACAGGGGTCACAGATGCTCTCATCTACGCTCTGAACTACTTTAAAGCTAAAATAGGGATAGGCAGGACTAATAGCGAGAATAAGCGACGATCGCTGGACAATTCTCACGACGTCATGGCCAGGCCCAAAAGATACCCGGAGAAACAGGCAAAGACTGGCTAACAGAAGCCAATGACCGAGACTGGAGAAGGCCTACACCCTAACAACTTGTGGGGTTCGTGCATGTATTTTATTAATAGAAACTTGTTTTTATTTTTCAATTTTTAAAACAATGAAATTCAATTTTTAATTTTGCACGTCTTTAATAATAATAAATATTATTTAAAGAACAATCATAATTATGATTATTTGTAACTAATTCATTAACTAATCAAATTCCGTGTTATTATCACGAAATCAACGGAATAACTAATTCACAAGCGTCAAGATATCACGATAATTTTATTTACAACATGTAAGAAAATTCAACATAATTGACAGTTGTACTCGTATGTACCTAAGTACCTACTCGCTATGCAGAAAACAAAAAAATGTCGGCTATTTACTGCATGAAATAAATGGCTTTTTTAATTTGTTTATTTACTTATCACCTTTTCACTTTCATATTCCGCAAGGCGGGTCCCAACCTCGTGGAAGACCGCATTCGTGCACCCTGTACCTAAGAAAGGTGACAGGACAGATCCGACCAATTACAGGCCTATCGCTATCACCTCCCTTCTCTCGAAGGTAATGGAGCGTGTTATTAGTACATAGCTCCTGAGATACCTTGAGGGAAACGATCTACTGAGCGATCGACAGTACGGCTTTCGCCACCGTCGCTCTACCGGTGACCTTCTTGTGTATCTCACAAACCGGTGGGCGC
The DNA here is from genome assembly GCA_963662185.1 of Eilema griseolum. Taxonomy (NCBI): domain Eukaryota; kingdom Metazoa; phylum Arthropoda; class Insecta; order Lepidoptera; family Erebidae; genus Eilema; species Eilema griseolum. Next base: position 23,757,304 of record OY759233.1, on the reverse strand, counting down.
AGGCCATCGAGAGTCGGGGTGAGGCACTAGCGGTCAGCCTCGATATAGCGAAGGCCTTCGATCGGGTCTGGCACAAAGGTCTTCTTGCGAAGTTGCCATATTATGGACTCCCCGAGGGGCTGTGCGAATGGATCTCCAGCTTTTTGTCCAACAGAAGCATCCAAGCCGTCGTCGACGGCAGCTGCTCGGACCGCATGAACATAAACGCTGGTGTCCCACAAGGCTCCGTGTTATCTTCGACGCTGTTTCTGCTGCATATCAATGACATGCTGTCTGATGGCGCCATTCATTATTATGCGGATGATAGTACCGGAGACACGTGTCACACGGGCCGTGCAAATGTCCCTCAGTCCGAGGTGGAGAAGAGTCGCGAACAACTTATGTCTGAAATCGAGACTACTCTCTCTGGAGTATCCGATTGGGGACGACTAAACCTAGTCCAATTCAACCCCACTAAGACACAAGTATGTGTATTCACCGCTAAGAAAACCCCATCAGGTTCAGGTTCTACTGGCGTCATCGGCAGATGAGTTGCAGGAGATGGTAACAACTATGCATGAAGCTTTTGAGAGGAAAGGAATGAAAGTGAATGTTAGTAAGACAAAAGTTATGGTTTTTGAAAGAGATGAATGCGTGACAGAGTGTAGGATTTGTATAGATGGAGAAGAAGTGGAACAAGTGAATGAGTTCATATATTTGGGAACATTGTTTACGAGAGATGGAAAGCATGAAGAAGATGTTGAAAGGAGAGTGATGGCTGGAAATAGAGTGAATGGGGCACTACACAACTTTATGAGCAGCCGGAAAGTGTCCGAAAAGGCACGACTGGCTGTACATGGAGGAGTATTGGTGCCGACTCTTATGTATGGTAGTGAAAGTTGGGTGTGGCAGAAAAAGCATCAGAGTTGAGTGAATGCAGTAGAAATGCGTGCGTTGCGAAGTATGTGTGGCTTGACCTTGAAAGATAGAGTGAGAAATAGCGTGATAAGAGAACGATGTGGAGTGATAGAAGATGTAGTGATGAGAATTGAGAGAGGAATGTTGAGATGGTTTGGTCATGTTGAGAGAATGAATGAAAGAAGACTAACGAAACAGGTGTATGAGGCGAGTGTGGATGGTACCGTCGGAAGGGGAAGACCTAGGCGCACATACCTGGACCAAATCGGGGAAGTTTTAGAAAAGGGGCAGGTCAGGAGTACTCTAAACCGACGAGCATGCATGAAGAATGTAATGAGAGTGAATGAAGCGAGAGTAATATGTCAGGATCGTAGCAAATGGAGATCCGTGATCTCTGCCTACCCCTATGGGAGACAGGCGTGATTTTATGTATGTATGTGTATGTATGTGAAAACCCCATTCATTGTAGCGCCGCAATTCCTGGGCACACCGCTTACCATCTCCTCGAGTATCGGGATCCTTGGTGTCGATACCGAAGTCATTTGCAGGACAAGGTTAAGTTGGCATCAAGAAAATTCGGAGTGCTCAACAGGGCGAAGCAGTACTTCACTGCGGGGCAGCAACTCCTTCTTTATAAAGCACAGGTCCGGCCTCACATGGAGTACTGCTGTCACCTTTTTGCTGGAGCACCTGCATACCAGCTTGACCCCTTCGACTCAGTGCAAAGACGGGCATTGAGGTTGGTTGACAATCCCATACTCACAGGTAGTGTGGAACCTCTTAGCCTTAGGAGGGATTTCCCCTCACTATGTGTGTTCTACCGTCTATACAATGGTTTGTGCTCAGATGAATTGTTTGACATGATGCCCGTAGCTACATTCTATCATCGCACCTCTCGGCATAGGCAGGGAATTCATCCTCAAACATTGCGACCCGAGACGGTGCGCACTGTGCGGTATGAAAGAAACTTCATCCCACGCACACTCAAGCTGTGGAATGACCTCCCTGCTGCGGTTTTCCCAAGCGCCTACAATATGGGGTTCTTCAAGAGGGGCCTCAGAAGGTTTCTTCATGGTCAGCAGCGCGAGTGTGACACCCCTGGTGTTGCATACGTTCATAGGCCACGGTAACCGCTTCCCATCAGGTGGGCCGTGTGCTTGTCTGCCAACTAAGTGGTATAAAAAAAAACCTAACTGGATCATTCTATGTACAAAATCTTCATTTCAATCCAAGTAAAAAATACCAGTATTAAACTTAATATAGTTACAACGTACCTAGTAGGTACAAATCCAGAATCCAAAAAACAATCTATAGCTATTATTATACTTAAGGAATTTATAAAAACATAAATAGTAGGAGACGTTATTCGGGGAACTGGATCCAAAATATTGTTGGCAGCTAGTTAAAGTAATTGAAGAAGGTGTGGTGATGGTGAATTAGCTGTGTCATCTATAATATTGATATTGAGTCGGCTCGCGTGTGTAATACCCGGTAGTAAAAATATTGTCAATTTATGTTCATTTTGCGCAGTTCAATGTCAATATTTTCGTATGGACTGTTAGACAAAAGCATGGTTTAACGCAAAGTTATTTTATGCTCGTTCATAAGTTGGTGTTAATTAAGGCTCATTAAACGGTCAAAGTTAAGGTTATATGAAATGTGCACCCTTATATAGAGTCAATCATTGTTTTCTTTCCTATCCTTATCTTCCTCATATGCAGGTTTGTGATGATAATTGAGGTGTAAAATGTGTGAGTAGAAAGTGATTTATTAAAGATGATTTAGCTCACTGGTACGTATATGATAATGGTAGGTATTTTTTTGAGTTCTCAGTCTCGTGTCTCCCCAGATTTTCCCCTAAAGGAGACAACAGAATTATATTTTGAGTACTGATGTATCCTCTGTCACAGTTTTGTTATGTTTGTGGCTACTTGACTTTTGCATAGGTAATGTTGTTTTTATTTTCTTTTACGGTTTGAGTGTATGATGAAAAATATTAAGTGCTCTGTGTCACGGAAGAGACGAGACCGAAACCATTTTTAGTTGTGTAGAGACGAATATAGCGTTAGATTCAGATAAGAATTATATTATATTATCTGTGGATTCAGAGAAGAGCCGTCGCGTTCTATACCTACAAAATTATTTAATATCCTACATACCTACTGAGTAGTTACAAAGGTTGATATTGAAAGTAATTATTCTACTACTACGTTATCCTACTTATCGATTCAGTAATTTTTCATAATTCCAGGCAACTTATCTGAAAAAATATGTTATTTTTTATACTGTAAGGCAGTAAACTATTACCTACCTGCTCCCAGTAGGTACCCCACCAAGAATACTACGCAATGGTGTTTTTATTTAATTGAAAAAATAACAACTACAAAAATCTTAATAGTTTACTGAGGCTTTGAAATCAAATAATATTATTGCCAAGGTATCAATAAAAATTACATACAATTACAGGGAATTGAAAATCTTTTCAGCTATTACTGAATAAAATATATTTTTTTCTTTTTGAGAAGAGTACATTTAACTACAGTGTAGAAAAAATAGCATAGTAGATAATTATTTTAAACTCATAGATGATGCATGTGTATTGTCCCATATCAATAAAAATTAATGTTTCTTTGTGTGTTCCTTATGCGCATTTATATCATGCATCAGATTGCGATGAAACTTAGAATGATATTGTGTGCGCATATCAGTGAGGGTTTATGACCACGAAAAAGAGGTGCACAACGTTTCAAAAACTGTTTCTTAGAAATTTGATACATTGCCTACTTTTATTCCAAAAAATAAACCACGGGTAAAAATTGGCAGTTTTGCATATAAAAATAAAATCACAGAATTCTTAAAAATACCTGGGAAACATAGGGTATCCTGGAAGGTCCTTTGAAGATTCTGTGCTATATTTTTTTTTAATCGAAATCATAAAACACCGAGTTACCTTCTTATTAATAAATGAAAGTAAGTTTTTTTAGCTAATAAAATGTTAACTCCTTATAACTCTCCTAATTAAAACTTGTTTAAATACTTAATATTAAATTTTCCTAGCTCACATGATTTCATATTAGGATTCTTGCGAATATTTTTTCCATTAAACATGTAACTTTTCAACTTACCACATCAACTTGAATTTCCATTTTAGCACCTCACAATAAAAAAGGCTATCCGTAAAATATCCTCACATTTTTAATAGAACAATCTTGTTCTAACATTCAAAACTTCGACGAAGGTAAAAACGAAAACGGAAAGGAAATTTCCGGTCAACGACACACGCGATCACCGCGGAGGCCTTCAGGCGACTGTACAAATACGTTTGCTTGAAGTTCGTACTACGATAACCGCGATTGAAGGAACTGATATTAAGGCCAATAGGGTATTAAAATTCCAGCCCCTTCCCCTACCCTTGGGTGGATGTTGACTCAGGGCGAGTATCAAAACTACATAAGCACACATACATTGGACTGTTATTATGAAAGTACAAAGATCAATATCAACAGACACAATATGCAATATTTTGATCTGCCTTATGAAACCACCCCTACCAGGCCAATTGGGTATTTTCCCTGTAGTTAAAATAAATTATTTAACTGAGCTTATTACGTTAAGAATGGTAAAACAGCAGTACACGTTGCGTCTGTTCTTATTTTATCGTTTTTATTTATTTTCTATCATCCACACAATCTATATAATAGTAAATGATTTGACTATTGAATATTATGAGGTCACAATAAATTTTTTTTTTTTTTTTTTTTTTTTTCTCTTTATTTACCATAAGGTGAGGGCTTGATCACGCAGTGACCATGTCACCCCCATAGGGAACTACTAATTACGTTAATCACTTAAAACTAATCGTTTCTAAATTTTAAACCTATGTTAACAATTTTGTAAAGAACTTTAGCGTCCTCCGACAAAGGTAAAGACAAGATGCTGTTACATGCCCCAAGTGAACGCAAACAAACACCTTGTGCAATTTCAAATTGTTTTCGCTGGCTTTCGTTCCGTACACACTCTGCCAAAATGTGATATACATCTTCCCTAACGTCACAAACTCTACAGTTAGGGGTAGAATTTCTTTTCATTAAATATGCGAAGCTGTTTAAAGGCATGTGTCCAGAACGAAGTCTCAAGGCTGTTACAACATCTTGTCTCGCTAGGCCAGAATCTGCAAACCATAGACCTCGGAAAGGGTATGGCTGTAACGTCCTGTACCATATACCCACCATGCGAGACCTTTCATCAAAGTACTCTTTCCACATATCATAGCAGTTCTCTTTGGTTAAATGTAATAAGTCTATGAAGTACGGTAACCGGTTGACTGATGTACCCGTAATGGTCGCTTGCTTTGCCAAACTATCTACTGTGGTATTACCACCTAAACCGATATGTGAGGGAATCCATTGGAGGATAACAGTTTTGGTTCCAGCCTGAAATTTTAATATTAATCTAAGTATGTCATAAGCTATTGGAAGTCCCCGTATTCCTGAGGTACACCGTATCAAATGTTGGAGTGCACTTCTCGAATCAGTAAATAAGACATAATTTCCAGTTTGAAATGAGTCAACATAGGAAAGCGCTTCTGCTATAGCTATCAATTCAATATTCATAACAGATATATTTAATGTTTCAATTTTTAACCTAATAAAGCTTTTGTTTTGCGGATCAAAGAATGCAGCACCAAAACAATCATTAATCTTTGACCCATCTGTGAAAATATAGTAATAATGTGGGTAGTTTTTGTGTATAAACTGGGCACAAATATCATTGAGAACAACTGGTTTATAAAACTGTTTGGGTTTATCGAGTACGTTTATGAAAGGCCTCACAGTTTGAGATAAATTCACATTGCTTACCCAAGTGTCAAGAGAGAATACTTCGAGCGACTTACTAATGTAAAACACCGTCTGTTTGTAGTGTTCATGTGGTAAAAGGAGTAGTGGTTTCGTTTTACGTCGCCACTGAGAATTTTGAACTCGGTTGTATAGTTCATCGATTATATTAATAGTTTCATTATTCCCTAACGATTTAAGCTTAAGCAAGTATTTCGTAGCTAAAAAATATCTTCGCACGTGCAATGGTTGAACATACAGTTCATTTTCCATTGCATGCACCGGTGTACTTTTCACAAATCCACCAACCAATCGTAGGAACTGGTTTTGCACTGTCTGCAATTTCTTCAAATGTGTAATACAGCTTGAACCATAAAGGTGGCTACCATAATCTAACCTACTTCTAATTAGGCTTATGTATAAACGCCTTAAGTGAACAGGGTGCACACCCCATCCACTGCCTGATAGTACTTTAAATATATTGGAATACGATGAAACTTTTTGTTTAATCTCATCAATGTGTTTAGCCCACCTAAGTCCTCTATCTAACCACACCCCCAGGTATTTAACGCAATCAACTACTTGTAGTGGGACGTTATCAATTTTCAACAAAACCGGTTCTCTTAAAATACTATTTTGGAAAACACATACTTGACTTTTTGAAGCCGAAATATCTAGTCCGATTTCTCTAAACATAGAAAAAATAACATTAAGCACTAACTGTAGATTATTGGCACTATCCGAAATTTTCTTATCTGAAGTATATATGACGAAATCGTCTGCATATTGTGATATATATACATTGGTAGTAATTGATTTGCAAATTTTCAATGTGACAATATTAAACAATAGGGGAGATAGCGGATCCCCTTGTGCTAAACCGCAACTAGTAGTTCGACATATAACCGAGTCATCAATCATGATCTTCAGGTTCCTTTCTTTTAAAAAATTCCATAAGTAGGTACAAATATCTGACCCAACTCCGATACTATCCAAAACTGTAACTAGGCGTGACACATTGACGTTATTATACGCGTTGTCTATATCTAGAAAGCAACATACTGTAGGAACTTTTTTACAGAAACCCAACTGAATTCTAGTCGTTAAACTGGTAAGGTTGTCCAAAGTAGACTGACATTTCCTGAAACCTGTGGTGTATGCAGATAAATAGTGATGTTTTTCTATGTACCATTCTAATCTATTGAGTAAAATGCCATGAAATACTTTACACAAACAGGAAATCATAGAAATCGGTCGGAGAGCAGATACACTGTTGGGATCTCTTTTAGGTTTAGGAATAGGTATAATAACTATGTTCCTCCATTGCTTAGGGACGAAACCAGTCGAATAAAATCTGTTATAGAAATAAATTAATATTTTTATCCCATTGTTCGGCAAGTGTTTGACCATAGAATAGGTAATGTTATCATCTCCAGGGGAGGTATCTTTCAAACGAATACATTTTTGCAACTCCTGTACTGTTATTTTAGTGCCTAATTTTAAGTTACGTGAGGAAAATAACGGTTTTTGAGGGACAACAAAATCAGGTGTCAAATTATTTAGAAGCGTGTTAGCCATATCCTTGTTTATGTACGGCTTACTTGATCTGTTTCCTTTAAGCCATCTCATTCTTTCCCACACTTCTTTAGAGGAACACGATTGGTCTACAGAGGAACAAAAATTTTGCCAATTTTCAGATTTAGCCTTACGTATTAATTTCTGTGCAATTCGAATTTTATTTTGTAAAATAGATAAGTTTTCTGGGATAGGGTTATGCCTGAATATTTTTAAGGCTAAACGCCGTTCAGCTACAACTTTTGAAAGTTCATGAGACCAATAGGGTTTAGGTGAAAAGTTACTATTAGGATTATAATTTATTTTTATGAAAGGGATGTGTAAATCTGCTGCCATATATAGATAATCGATAAAAAGGTCATACCCCTTTTGCAGATCCTCAGGGACATTCATTTTAGAAAAAAGATTATCTAATAAAGTTGTGTAAGAGTCCCAATCAGCCCTTTTGTAGTTTCTCTTTAACACTTGCGTAGAAGATTTTCTTATATTAGAAGTAATTTTAACTATCCGATGGTCGCTGCCTAATGACTCGTTAAGAACTTTCCAACACATATCTAGGCCTATGTCAGACGAGGCTAGTGATATATCAGGAGACGACTGTTGTAGTATGCCGTTAACATACTTAAGTCTAGTAATTTGTCCATCATTTAATGTTACAAACGCGTTATCCATCAATGCATCGAATATCTGTCTACCCTTTGTATTAGTTTTTGTGGACCAATTTGGATGATGGCCATTACAGTCACCAAGTATCAACGTTCTATTAGAAAAATGAGAAAATAAACAATCCCAATCGCTCTGCACGGTACTAACGGAAGGGGGGCAATATAAGGAAATAATATTTTCTATGTAATCACAATTGTATACCTTTATGCCTATAACTTGGATACCTGTATTTCCATTGCAAGTTACTGGGATGGTGTGTGTTCTGATAGATTTGTGAGCCACAATAGCTACACCCCCGTAACCGTCGCTTCTATCCTCCCTGAAAATATTAAAACCACTTATCCTTAGCTTATCAGTGGGCTTAAGCCATGTCTCGCTTAAAACTGCAATGTGAATTTTCTCCTGTGAAAGTAAGCTCTCAAACGTTAACAATTTTGGGCCAATGCTTTGTGCATTCCACTGTATAATATTAAGGCGCAACATTTGGCTAGAATTAGCCATTAAAATAATCAAAAATAATTTTCAACACTGGCCAATCTGATACATTTTCTACTATAACTAAAATCAACCATTCAACACAGTATTTCACCATATTTTGTGCTTTTTCATATAATGATTCATTTTTTCTAAACAAAATTTCCTTCAATTTTTTTAGCAACTCCTCAAACTTAACTTCTCTTTCTTTAACTGTGGTGGAAGTAGACGGCGGCGCCGGGAGATTATCATATTCATCATGCTGGTCTCTCAAATTTTTAAATGGAGTGGAAGGCCGAACCGCTTTCGGTCGGAGTAAGCTAGTTTTCTTTCTGACAGGTCTTGACTTAAGGATTGAAGCAAAAGAGGTGTTATTTGTTATATTTTCTATACCTTCGGGATCAGTGTCACATTGGGGAGGTACTTGCATAGTCCCAACAAATCTTAATGCATCCACGGTTGGCACAGGTGAGGTAGGTGGCACGTATACCATCAAGGCTTTTTTATATGTACAATTAAACTCCGCCATTAACTGACGAATTTTCTTCTCCTTAACATATTCAGGACAAGACCTGTTCAAAGCCATATGCGATCCGCAACAGTTTACGCATTTGAACTCTGTCTTCTCACAGTTAGGATGGTTATCACTACATTTTGGGCATACTACTTTTGCTGAGGGACAAAATTTTATCGTATGCCCAAATTTCCAGCATTTCGAGCACTGAGAAACTGGGAAAATGTACGGTTCAACTTTGATACGAAGATCGTTCACAAAAACATATGGTGGCATAAACGCGCCTGTAAAGCATAAACGTATAGTTTCAGAATCACACCATCCTGTCAAATCCTTATTACGCCGCTTAAGTCGTTTTGCCGCTATCAATTTCGCGGGGCTAGGGCATGAAATAGTATCCTGTATATCTTCTTCAGATATCTCTAGTTCCACATCTCTTATGACACCATACGATGTATATTTCTCTGTTGCCTTCTGAATTTTCCAACCTTTTGCAGTGAAATTTTCACATATCTCTAATTTATGTGCTTCTAAGTCGCTCGCAAAGTCTAATCTAATCTTAAACGGATTGATGTATTTCACTCGGGCGACGTCTTTAATATCGTTTTCGCTCAGTAGTTTTGCCAATGCAAACTGTTTCGGTAATTGATCACTACTATGAATATAAATTTGAATAATCTCATCTTTCAATTTTTTTTCCTTTGATCCCACTACGGTCCATTCTTCTTCTTCTCGTAATCTCTTTTGCGACGTACTCTGTGTATGTTCCGACATTATTTCTATTTGTGTATGTTCAACTAATCGACTTCCTTCTATCTCCACTACTTCTCTATCCGTCAAACAAAAATTCATTATTGAACTATTGTCATCTTCGCTATTTCCGTATTGTTGTTTATCCATTCGCAGGTACCAGGCCGAGCCGAGCCGCTCGCAGTTCGCACTGCGATGACTCACTGCACTTTATTGTAAACAAATGCTAATGAAATAAAATAAATAGAATGCACGTATAACGCAGCTAACTCGTACGAGCGCCGCACTAACACTGTGAATAAATTATTTCATACAAGTTTCCTTACAACTTACTGTTATGACGTTTAGTAAAAAGTAACTAATTTGACTATTAAGTCAAATACGTAATTGTGATTCTAATTATCCGGACACTATTTTACACATAAGAATGATATGAATTGACGACCTCTGTGGCATAGTGGTAGAACATTCCGGGCGCGGATTCAATTCCGGCTCAGTGCAAATATGTGTACGCATTTTTATAAAATTCAAGAATACTTGGATGATAAACGAGCTTGGAAATGAGCTGTTCGCTTAACTATGCTACTCAAGTAAATTTTTGTATTTAGATTAAGTAGACTAAGTATATGCTTGTTAATAGACCAAAAAAGAAAATGCCCACTGAGTTTCTTGCCGGTGTCGGTGGTCTAGTTGCTAAACTAATTTTCATATTTCCTTTTGTATTGACGTTTTGTAAGTATATTTGCATTGGTCTGGGTGTTTCTATGTATAATATGTATGCATTTACAAAAAAAAAAGTATCTAAGTGTGTTTTTCCGCATTCTAGATTCAATTTCACAAGCTAGTTAAGCTATACTCAGTATGGGTCTAGATAGCCTTGAGTAGAATGTTGTAGAATATTTATTATTTAGTATTTATTATATCTATTTATTATACTCGTACCTTAACATAACTTAAGCCAAATGTATACTTTCAGAGGTGAAATAAAAAAAAATGCCGAAATTTGACTCCGATTTGGAATAGTAGTACTACTAGTAGTAGGTATGGCTGGAGCCGAACTGCCGAACTACCACAGCAGTGGAGCTGGAGTCGCCGCAGGTAAGACTTATTAAGTAAGTACTTATAAGTAAAACATAATTACAATCATATAATTTGATCCCAAGACCCAATAGATGAGGTTATGGCAAAATTATGTGGATTACTACTTTTTTTAGCAGACAGTACCACGGGATACAGGTAGTATTACAAGTTGTAATGAATATAAGGACGGGGGTGATTAATGATATTACTTGATGTAGGTCTACAATATTTGACGATCCCTTAACCTAATTAATTTTTATTTATTAGACTTTGTTGATATTTGGTTTTTACCTAATTGATTGGGTGCCTACGTGATATAAATGTGTATCAAATAATTTTGTATCACAGTGGTCCTATGCCTCCGGCAATCTCACCTCCGGCAACTTACGACTCTCAGACGGCGTGCGTTTTAGTCGGTTCGAGTCCGACATAACCTCCACCACTGGCTGGCTCTGGCTCTGGCTGGGAGGAGGGATCCGGAGGGATTTTTCGCACGATAAAGTGGTCGATAGTCTGACTTGAACGTTTTACGTCCCGACGCCATTTAAATTTACTCTCTCCAGTTTCTCACTTCTACCAGACCCATAGCCACCTGTAGCCGTAGCCTGTGTACCACGTAACTAAGCGGTTGCTCTTCCACCTTACGTGACTCTCCCGCCTTTTATCTACAATATCACGGTTATAAAGGGACCTGCGGTTGCGGGCAGTGCTTTTCACGTGACCCTTACGTGTAACTCCGCACATCCACTGGATCAGACTTTACAATCACCTTCTTCTTTTGTGTTCAGTAATAAATTCTACATCCCAGTCGCAGAATTTGGTCTCAATACAATTATCATCCTTACGTTAGTCATGCAATACATAATAAATTTCCATAAGAATTCGTTACGTATTTTACTAGCGACACTATCGGGTGGTGTAATAATATAGGATGTATTTTTTTTAAATCAATGTATTCAATTCCTGACTAGGAATATTATGCAATTGAGCATTTCGCTATCATTCGTATACATGAATGGACATGGAGGACAAATCTGAGGCCATCCATGTCCATCCATCCATCTATTCATGAAAGATACACCTGTAATCTGCCTTCATATCTACCTACCTACTACCTATTTGATGAACCATGATTTTTACTAGATATTATTTTCTTTACTTTAAAAATAATCTCTTTTAATGGAAATTTGTTTACTAAAAATCACTTCAAGTTTCAAAATGATCTTAATATCAAGGTGTTGTTATTAAAATTATTAAAATCACTATAGGTATTAAATACCGAATGACATTACAATCCGAAGAGGCAACAACTACTTTCCAAATAAACAGAAATACCAAATCGAGCCGCACGACAAGCGACCTTCAATCGATACAGCAACCACCTTCATAGTGTTTAAAAATTATAGCATTGGTTTTTCATTCACAGAATTTGATGACCTTTCAGATGAGCCTAATTTTCTTCTTCGATTGTACTAAATACCTAGCTTCAGGGGGCACTTTGCAAGCTGCTTACAAGGCCAGTCATGGATACTTCCAGCACCGCACTATCATATAGTCCTAACCCTCCTCTATTTCCAGAAATAAACGAAATTTAGTAATCTTATTATACTTTTAGCTTTTTAATTGGGTTTGGTATCACCGTCAGATTTTTAGCCTTGAAGTACTTATAGCCATATTATGTTCTCCAATTAAAAACCTATCTAATGATATACATAGCATCTAGGAATCAAATCAGACTTGAGTTAGTGATAACGCCTATGGTACTAAAGTACATGCCGGCACAACGCAGTGCGCGGTGCGATAATGGCCGCGCAGTGAAATGACATTGATTTCATTTGTTTACAAACAAAATTGATTTACGCAGAGAAATACAAGTCACTTAGAATAAATTACATCGTTATGAGAATAGAATAATATCCTGTTGTTGTAAAAAAGCCGATAAAGTCAACATAAAGTACATATTACAAACGTGTTTAAATGGAATTAATGGTTCTATTTCCATGGTAACATCAAGGTAAAAAACAAAACAAGAAAATGCAAGGAAATAACATAATCAAAATCATTTAGGTTAGTAAGGTAGGTACCTACTAAGTAGTAGTAAAGCAAAAAATAATGATCGTTAACTTACAAAAAAACATCTGCCTGTATTTATATGTAGGCACTTAAAAAAAAAACAAAGGCTTACCCTTCGCAGAAATTTAAAACTCTCCAATACCATTTCGTCTTTATTTAAAGAAGGAGTAATATAAATTTTATTGCCATTTTCATTACCACTAGAGCTTTCTATAGGATATAATCGGAAAATTTGGAAAACCTCTGTCGATAATCACTTGTCAATTTTACGAGCTGAAAGATATTTATGCTACCATTTTAAAAATATCACTCTTCTCGAATACTTTTCCAGTGCGTCAGACATTTTTAATTTATTCGCGTAACCACGTATTTGGGCGGGAAGCAAATATTTATCTAGATGACATTGTTGTTTACCTCTGAAAGCTTAGCAATTCCAGCGCTTTTTAGACACTCGTAATCTTTAGTTTTTGTTGGCCTTTACTAATGTTACTTATCATCTAACTTAACTTTGGCATCAAATCATTTAATTATTATTTTAACAAAATATTTCAAATAATATTTATCACGTCAATATTCATAAATTAAAAACAATAAAACTAAAAGAACAATTATACAACTTATAGCTAATAATTTAAAATAATCATTATTACGATTTAAAGTTTAAGCTTAAGTTGTTAAGTAAGTACTTATGTACTTACTTATGTTCTATCTTAAGAATAAGTTTAGGTAAGTAATGCCATCTGAATAATGTTATGGCTTTAAATTTTTTATGATGGCAATTAATATTTAAAATGTCAAAATAATTTTTGATTTTTTGATTACTTATACTCTTTGACTTTTATCCTCTTTGATTCACAGGATTCACTTGATGAAACGAATTTTCGTAATTGAATCGCTGAAACTGCTGAACTGCTGAAGCGCTGAAATTGAGCCGTCAAAATGCGCGCGCAATACATTCACGCGCATACCTATCATATCATGTGGTTGTCGGCAAAACAGTGTCTAGAAAATGTTGAATATCTTGGTGATCGATATAGTTTTCGAGACGACATTAAACCGATAATATGAATTATTGTCGTCCTACAGTCACATTTATGAATTTGTGACCTGTGAATTTAAAATAATATTAAAGAAGTTTTCAAACTGGACTAGTGTACCTACTTTGGCATGTAAACAAAACTATTCGTTCAAAATGGATACCGGCAAGTCTTTTTTGCTTTGTTTTCATCGTTAGTTCGCATATACACATTTTGATGGTGATTGAATCGTCGGAATGTTTATAGGAACCAAATCACTTAACCAGTAAACATATTTTTACTATTCAAACACCTAAAATGGCTAAGTCATCGCCCACTATTCTTAACAAATAAACTTACCTACTTAATTAGGTATGTACACTACCTAGATTCATTAAATTAAGTAGGTACCTACTTACCTAATCTAAATCTGTAATTATGTACATTCAAGGAAAATTAATGTTTAGGCGGTTGAAATAATTAATTCTGGTGTACCTTCATACTGTAAATAGCTACTGTTAACAGAGGAATAATCAATGATCCGTTAACAAAATTGTATTAATTTATAAAACTAATATTTTCAGATTCTAAACGAAGACAAGTCAATTTAGACCAGTTAACATCATTGTTAGACTTCCTCAAAGAACACCAAGAATTGGCAAAAGGATTAACCAGGGGACGCCGGGGCAAGATCCATACAGTTAAAATATGGAACCTGTGCGCTAAAAAAATGAATGCTGTAAAGGATGGAGCTGTTAAAGATGGAAAGGGATGGTCTAAGGTAATATAAGGAATTTATTTATGAGGAAGATATCTTTATTTCAATTTTGTTTATCTCTATGTCTATGTCTCATTAATTGAACTATATCATACCAGTAATATATTCAATGTACCAGTGATCACCTGCATGCTCACCTGCTCACCTGCATGCTGGTACATCTACAGATTGACAAACCAACAAGAAAGCCTTTATATTATATTATAAAGCTGCAGAGTTTGTTTGTTTGTTTGTTTGAACACGCTAATCTCTGGAACTACTGGTCCGATTTGAATGATTCTTTCAGTGTTGAGTAGTCCAGTTATCGAGGAAGGTATATAGGTAGGAAGGTTTTAGGCTATATATCATCACGCTACTACTTAGGGGAGCGGAGCATTGATAATAAATATTAACGAATCCGGCAATTTTTCATACATATTTTGAAGACTAAAACATACGGGCTCAAAGGAATATGAAGCTTCAAAATTATATACCCCGGGCGAAGCTGGGGTGGGTCAGCTAGTTTTATATATAGGACATTTACAATTAGACTTCAGCTCGCCTGATGGTAAGCTGGCAAAATCTTTGAAAAGGGTCACCAGTACCTATTTATATATACCATGTTACAATAGAGACACTTAGCTTGACGGCCTCATCATATGCTTTTTCATGCCCAGCTTAAAGGACCCAGGACTGTAGGAAGAAGGAAACATATGAGCCTGTAATGAATTCCATGCCTTAATGGTGCGATAAACAAAAGAGTCACCAAACTGCTTGGTTCTTGATCCAATATTCTATGGCAATGGCAAACGGATGACATGTGCAGGGCTTAGATGTCAGCCACGGAGACATCTAATCCCTGCAAGTGTCATCCTGTGTAGGAAAGGGGAGGGTGGGACTAATTGCAAGTGGGAATTTTTATGTTGGAAGGACTAATTAATTTAGAACTGCTATAAACCAAACAGTTCAGGTGAACTAAAATGATATAATAAGTGTCAATTATTATCAAATTAATCTTTAAATAAAATAATAAATACTATATTTCATTAGTATCTAATCTTGTGTAAATTATATTGATTAGCTTCCCAGCATTTATATTTTTAGAGCCTTTCAGTTATTTTAATATTATATTAACTTACCACATTCCAAGATTAATCTGCGTATGAATAAAACTACATAATTATTTTTTATATTTCAGTACTGGTGTGATTGGAAGTACCGTGTCCGGAGGCGTGCCTTAGAATTAAAAGCAGCTAGAGACAGCAACAGACCCCCACCTGACGGAGTCATACCATTGTCACCAATGGAGGAAACTATTTTGAGTATTATTGGAGAAAATGCTGTAGATGCTATAGTCATCAAGAGTGATCCACTCGGAGATGGGGTAGGTTTAATGAATGATCTTCTTCATCTATCTCTGTATTCCTAAGGCTTGGCTGTCAATTTCCTAAACTATATTCTGTCAGTAATCAACTATAACAGCTGTTTGACAAAGAGAATCACCAGTCCGCTAACAAATGTCTAATGTTGATCCATAGTGTATGTTAAGTAAAATAAACTATTGCACAGAAATATTCTCTATGCCAACCTTTTTGGCTGGAATAAAACTTTATAATTAAATCTTATAAATATCTTTAATGAGTAATATTCTACAACATTCTACACAACGTTATCTAGACCCATGGTAATTAAGTCAATTAGGTAGCTATAATAATTCTTTCTCCAAATAATCATTATTTTCCGGTACCCTTTCACAGGAGCTTAAAATAATCTTAATTCATTCACCCCAGTCATTTATATTTAGAATGAAGCTGTACTTTTTTTAGTATTTATTTGCTTTTCAGGATTGTGATGATGAGGAACCCGACAATAATGAGCATCATGATGATGCATCTAATAGTCAGTATTACGGTAAGTTTATATGTATTTAGAAATTTATATTACAACTGATTGTAATAAAATTCTTTGCTGGAATAGCCTTCATAGTTTTGTATAATATCTGTGGCTCGCTCAGAATGTAGAGAACTAACTGTCTCATAAGTTATAAGAAATCGTTTCCAGCGATAAGGTCATCCTTAGTGCATTAAACTGTATACATGCTACCTACTTGTCATACTGTAAATCTATTGATGTGCAATAAAGAATTATCTATCTAACTCACCACTCCACTCATGCGGGTGATCAAGCCATTAATAATTTAATACGACTTCCTGTACCAACCAGGGTACAGTTAGATAAACATTTAGCCCTTTAGTAGTTACCCGTAGACGCCAGGTGTCAAGTCTAGTAAACCCTCCTCGCTTTATCCAAATGCCGGCGCCGACGACACCATGTATAAGGGTTTATGAGTTAGACCATGGAACAAACACAGAGAGGAGGCGAACTTGGATCGCATCCGAAGCTTTTCATCTGGGAGTCTGGGATCCGTTTTACCAGTGTAACTGCGGATTTGGCTGAACTTCAATATTTTCCGTGAAGCGACTACCATCTGACCTCCACAGTCCAGTTGTTGGTCTTTTTAGGGCTCCAACTACCCGTAACAACTGCCATAGATGTTCGTATGGCAACCGGGATCTACGGCTTAACGTGCTCTTCGAGAAATAATTTAATTTAATTTCGAGAATACGACCAAACCAATGCAAATGCCAGTGCAATGAATATGGGATTCATGCATACAAATATATGCATTGAGCGGTGATCAAACCCACGCCTCCTGCGTGGTAGCTGCGTTCATTACCATTTCACGCATTGTTTCATAAGAATTCTAATTACAACGCCTCCTCTCTGTATCTGCCCTATAGAACTTTTGTAGGGGCCTTGTAAAACTTGAGACAAACAATAAGCTTATATAATAATATTTTTGTTGATTGGTTACAGATGTGCGACCTCGCTCGAGTCGTCGCAAAAGACGTCAAAGTTCAAAAGATCATATTCCAGACCTGGACGACCATGGTGGGCCTAGTAGTCCACTCGAAAAGAAACATAGGACAGCCGATAAAAATGGACACCTTGACGATTCAGGTAAATAAGCTCTTTTTATTATTTATGTAATAAATATGTGATAGGGCGCTTTAACATCAGACATAATATATAGCCCAGACTCCGCCTCAGATGCATGACTCAAGGCAACAATCCGGAATACGGCATTAGGCTCAACCCCTATTACGTTTATTTATACCACTTAGGTGGCAGACAAGCACACGGCCCACCTGGTGGAAAGTGGTCACAGAGGCCTATGGACGCCTGCAAAACCAAGAGAGTCACACTCGCGCTGCCAACCCTGCAAGCACAGAGGTTTCTGTGCCGTGGTCTTCCCCACTGACAGCACAAAAACTCTTCAGTGAGCTCTGGCTACCCTACTCACCGCCGGGAACACAACACGAGGCTATTATGGCAAGGGCGGAGGTACTTCCCCAGTCGGATTGCTCAATTGGACAGAAATACCGTCGGGTCAACTAGAATACAATGATTGGTAAAATGTGGGTGCCAATTCACCTCTGCTTAACCCTCCGGGGATAAACGTGCCGTTATATGTATGTATGTTATTATTCGTCACTAGCTGCCACCTTAACTCGCGTCTCCGCTTGGGTTGATGCCAGTTATCTCGAACTTTGACCATATCTCCAGTTGAAGCCATTCAAATCTTCCTGTACAATATTCATCTTATGGCGATAGTGGGAGCGATCTACCGATACTAGTACGGACTATCGGCACCAATGAATGATGTTAAAATCATTTTAAAACATTGATTTTTTGATGACTCCGTCCAAAATGTTGAATGGAATTTTAAAGCCTGCTAACTATTCAAATCTATTAAGATAGGAATAATATTGAATTCGTTCAGGATACGAATGACTTCTGGCGAGGTTCGGTAGCTCAGTGATCAGAGCATTCCCCAGTAGGGGAAAGACTGCGGGTCCGAATCCCGGCTAAACTGTGTAATAATAAAAAGATGGGGGTCAGTCGTAATAATAAATGTGAAAAAGTAAGTGTGTAATCTCCTATTTAAAAGAAATAAAAACAAAATTGGTTTGTAAATATATTACCATAAAAGTTCGGGCGCCTTGGAGATACACATGCCTCTTCTCTTCCCTTCTCTTCCGGTGGTGAGCTAAATGAAACCAAACTGTGAGGTTTAAGGTTTTATTGTCCACTCCAGTGTGCATTCAGAAATAGATTTAAGGATACATTCCTAATGTGTAACTAGCCTTAAATTTAAAATTAGAGTTTTAGAAACTAGGTCAAAATTGTGGTGTGGTCGTAAGGTGTTATTGGAATAAGACACGACTTTACTTGCTGGTAGCTCATTTATTACTGGAGTAAATATAATTACTACACACACCTCATTACAGGGGTAGATAAAAAGAAAAAAAATTATAATAGTAATGTTTTTTCTTTAAAAATAAAATAAAAGTAAACTACATAACTTTAAACTAGTTACACAGTTTGGATGCTTACGAATAGTTGCACATATATTAAACAGTTATACATACCCATAAGTAGTTACTTAATTTTAAATTGTTATACAGCTGCATAACTAAATAATGTTTTCTTAATCACTAGTTACATAAAGTTTAGTTCTATTCTTATGTATTATTTCGCGCTTTCCATTTTTTAAAATAACAACATTTGGTTCGATGTCTTTCAAAACTACATAGGGTCCTTTGTAGAGAGTTTCTAATTTGCTACAGGTTTCATTCTTAACTAATAGTAAATCATTTTGGTTGTACTTCACTGCATTCAATTTATTGTCATGTTTACTTTTTCTATCCACTTTCACTTTCACTAAATTTTCACATGCGTCCTTATGTGCTAACTGTAATCTATATTTCAGTTCTAAACTGTAGTCGTCTATGTTATACAATGGTTCTACGTTACTTATAATCCTACAAGGAATATTACAAGATTTCCCAAATACTAATTCAAAAGGAGCATACTTTGTTGCAGTATGTATGGTATTGTTGTATGAAAAACACCAAAACGGAAGCCAATAACTCCATGTGTCAGGGTGCTTTTCGCATTGAATTCGAAGATAAGAACCTAAATGCTTATGAGAATTTTCTAGTGCTCCAATTGTTTGGTGATGATATGCTGTAGAATTAAGTTTTTCTATTTCTAGCAACTTACAAACTTCTGTCATTGTATTAGATAAAAACTCAGTCCCTCTATCTGTCACAATACATTTCGGAATACCGAACCTTAAAATATAATTATGAACCAATGCTTTAGCTATCGTTACAGTCTCCTTATTTACTAATGCATATGCTTCTACGAACTTACTTAATTCACACTGAATGGTGAGAATGTAATTATTACCTTCCTCATCTTTGCTTAGAGGTCCCATCACATCTAAATATATTTTTTCAAGGGCAGACGTGGCGGTTGTCGTCACAACCATAGGCTCTACCGTATGCCTTGAATGTTTCATTCTTTGACATTTATCGCATTTACGAACAAATTCGCGAACGTCCTTTTCCATATTTGGCCAATAAAATCGTCTTTTAATATTGTTTACCATTCTGCGTACCCCAGCATGTCCGCTAGTGGGCAGCAAGTGATAATCGTTAATAATAAACAATTTATCACTGTCTCTGTCTATACGTTTTACCCCTCTTAAGACACAAATTTTTGGTCCTTGGTAACTAATAGTACTATTTATTTCTTGAATTAATTCTTTCATAAATATTTCGTTCTTATCATTTTTTATTAAACATATTTCGTCGACGTTTATTAATTTACAGAAATTACTCAATTTAAATACAAATACGTCTCGCGTGAAATGTAACTTATAATTGAGATCTATAAATAATATCTTCTTGCTAGCGCTATAATGAAAACATTCTGATTTTGTATCAATCAGTTTGCCTAACTTACTCAACTCATCATTATCTATTAATACCATCTCCACTGAACTAGTTGGTATCCTTAGTATTTCTACGACGCGCGGATGATCAGGCCGTTTATCATTAAAAATACAAGGGCTTACGCTCCGACTCCTGTCAATTCTACTTTTCTCCTCCTCTATTTTCTTTTGTGCTCTCGTCATTATCATAATTTTGTTATGCATGTCGTTAAGTTCTTCTGATGTAACAGATATTCGAGACAACGCATCGGCTACGGCGTTATCTTTTCCTTTGACGTACATGATCTCATAGTCATACTCTTCTAAGGTTAATCTAAATTTTAATAATCTGCTACTGGGATCTTTTATGCTAAATAAATATATCAAAGGCTTATGATCTGTCATTATAGTGAATTTTTTTCCAAATAAATATGGTCGAAAATATTTTACCCCCCAAATAACAGCAAGTAATTCTTTTTGAATAGTTGGATAATTTTTTTCTGCCTTATTTAAAGGTCTGCTAGCATAAGCTACAGGGCGCGAATCATTGTTACAAAGTACAGCACCAATTGCTATACCAGATGCGTCTGTTTGTAAAATAAATCTACTTTCTGGTGAAAAATCTGGGTATTGAAGTACAGGTGGTGACATAAGAGATTCCCTTAACTTTTGAAATGACTGATCACAGTTCGCTGACCACACAAAAGGTACATTTTTTCTACAAAGTTTATTCAATGGTAAAGTTAATTCGGCAAAGTTTTTTATAAACTTTCTATAGTAATTACTAAAAGCGACAAAACGTCTGACGTCATCAGAGTTTTGCGGTATAGGATAATTTTTCAAAACTGTTATTTTATTTGGATCAGGTAAAATTCCGTTCTTTGTTATTGTATGTCCTAAATAAACTAATGCTGTTTTCAAAAATTGACATTTATTCGGATTAAGCTTCAAATTTACCTTTCTTAATCGTTCAAAAACATCTAATAGGTTATTATTGTGAATTTCTAAATTTCGCCCCATAATCACAAGGTCATCGAGATAAATAAAACATTTTTCGTAAGTGAGTCCTGACATTGCAACAGTCATAATCCTTGAGAACGCACTTGAGCTTATTTTCATCCCCATTGGTAATCTTTTCATGTGGTACTGACCCGTGTTAGTAGTGAAAGCTGTGATTTTTCGACTTTCTGGAGTCAAGGTCACT
The DNA here is from genome assembly GCA_963662185.1 of Eilema griseolum. Taxonomy (NCBI): domain Eukaryota; kingdom Metazoa; phylum Arthropoda; class Insecta; order Lepidoptera; family Erebidae; genus Eilema; species Eilema griseolum. Next base: position 23,735,621 of record OY759233.1, on the reverse strand, counting down.
TGATAATATGACTGACTAAGGTCAAGGTGACTAAAGTAGACTGCTCCTGATAAGGAATCCAATATTTCATTAATATTCGGTAGTGGGAATTTATCGTCCTTAATTGTTTCATTTAATTTACGATAATCTATTACTAATCTCCAATTTTTATTACAATTATTTTCTGACTTTTTCGGTACTAATAAAATAGGACTGGACCATTCGGAACACGTTTCTTCTATAATATCATCATGTAACATTTTAGATATTTGCTTTTCTAATTCGGGCTTTAAACTGTTTGGTATACGGTACGGTTTAGTGTACACAGGAACCGAGTCACGTTTTAAAACAATTGATTGTTCATACAGGTTAGTTGTAGTGAGCTTATCGCCTGGTAATTGAAATATGTCAGCATATTTGGAGCAAATAGCCTCAATGGTTTGTCTTTCGCTCGAGTGCAAATGATCTAATTTTAGTAGTGATAATAAAGTATGCGCTCGATTGGAGTTCGATTCGCATTTATGAAATGAACATATTTTATAATTATTTAATAGTTCTAGATGAGGTTGGAAAACTGGTAAAATAACATTGTTTTCGCTAGTATTCAAAATTCGAATAGGGATTACATTATGCCTAGGTGAAACAATTAAACTTGCCAAAAATATATTTTCCTGAATTTCACTAGGAAATATTACACAATCTTGGGTAATGTTTCTATCTAACTGTATGTAATGTATTGATTCACATCGCGGCGGAATGTTTAGAAAATTCGAACTAACCGCTGGTTTTCTGTACAAGGTTAAAGAGATCGTCTTGTCGTGAGTTTCTAAACTTAATAGTGATTTTTGTATATTAAATGTGACGGATTTAAATTGATCAAAAAAATCTTGACCTATTATACCATCTGATTGACACGGTATCTTCTCAAATATATAAAATTTATGCTTAAAACATATACCATCACATGTTCTAACAGTTAAATAAACATATCCATTAGAAATTCCTTTTCCCCCTATTCCATTTATAATAATTTTATCATCGTATAACGGCACATTTCTTGGTAATATGTCAGCACTTATAGCCGACAAAGAAGCACCGGTATCCAATAGCCATTAATACCTGACATTATTTACGAATAATGCGATATAATTTGCGTTACTTAAATCACATGTTAATATGTTATACTCTTTAGGATCGAAAAAACTGCTTAATATTATTAATACTTTGAGATGCTAATTCATTGCTATCGTGAGTTTGATTCTCGGTTGTTGCACCAGCACGTTGAATATAATGCATATTCTGACCTCTACCTCTACTATGATAAACTCGACCTCGATCCGTTTGCGTGTGGTAGCCACGAGTTTGATTTCCTCGAAACCCACGAGTTTGATTTTCTCGAAAACCACGAGTTTGATTTCCTCGAAAATTGTAATCATTATATCTAGGAGGACTTGAAATTATTATAATTCCCCCTATTTTGGTTCACATATCCCCGAAAACCTCTTTGAAAATGACCTCCACGCGCTCGAAATGAAGGTGTATAGACCTTACCTCGCATATTCCCTCGCAAGTGCATAATCGAGTTAGAGGACGATGGTTGGGACAATTCCTCGTCCTGTGCCGCTCGTACGGCGTCCTTCAGCTCTGTATAATTTCTCGCAGAAATTATTGTGCTTAAGCGCCTATTTCGTAATCCATCTGAAAACTGTTTTATTGCAAGTTGTTCATTTATAGGTTTTAAAATTTCATATGCTTTTTCGTTGGTATTAGCTTGTGCAATGGTTAAATCGACAAAAAGTTCTTCGATACGTGTTGCATATTGGGCAATCGACATTTCATTTTGTGAGATTTTATTAAGTTGCGTTAGTAGCGAATTAGGTGAGTTTTTTGTAAGCAAATATTGTTTCATGTCCTTAACTAAATCAATACATGAGGCATACTCTGGCTTTAACTTGAGCTTGGCTGACTTACTTAACCTAGTTTTTAAGACAAAAGTGGCTAACAACTTTTTACATGCTGTCTCAGCTAAACAACTATTATAAAGTTCAATGCTATCAATAATTTTTTCGATAGTCTCTTCTTTACCATCCATGACCGGCAACAAACTAGCCGCAGTTTTCAAATTAAATGTCTCCATTTTTACGATATTAGTAATTTGACAATACTCCTTAATCTTTAAAAATGATTCCTCTATATTTTCTACTAAACTATTAAAAGTAGTTTCTAAAAAAATTTCTGAAAACAATTTTTCTTCTAATATAAATGCACATAATTTTTGATGAAATAGATACAGCTCTTCCGCTTTTAAAAATTTTTCCTTACAATATTTCTCATTTTTCAGCCTTTTGGTTGGACCTAATTTTCTTAAACCTACTTTAATAACTTCTAAATCTTTACTTATACTAACTAATTCTTCTGCCATAGGACAGGTTAGCATAAACAAAAGGGTAGATACATACCTCTAAAACATCTTATTTTAAAAGAAAATAATAAAAAAAGAAATCCAAGGTTAAAGAAAAAATAAAAACGAGCTGGCAACGTAGCTACACATCCAACGAAGGTTTTGGTTATCCTTGCTTATCCGTGGTTACGCTGGTTGCTGATCTTCACTATCCCTGGATCCTCGACCAGACAGCCTCATTCTGATCCGACGAAATGCGTCGCCTCGTAATTCATTTCGCACCACTTCAACATGACATTTTTTGTACTGCCTGTACAAAATGTATAGTACTGCCGCTCCACACAACGCCAAAATCGTAGATAAAAGAATATTGTTGGTGTAGAAGTGTGTAGATGTATCCGCTTCTACTTGTCCGTTGATACCATGTTGATTTACAATGATTTCTCGATTCTCACACGCACATTTTGCACAGCGCGATCCCATTTTTATAGAAAAAAAGTAATAATAATTATATTTGGTAACTTGTTGAAATTATAATATAAAGTCACGTATGCCGACGCTAACGACGTCACAGTCAGGATCGAATGTTTCATACTCGGCACGGTAACGAGTCCACGGCTATCTTATTCTGCTGACGACGCGAACTCGTGAGAACCGACTGGCAAGGTCGCCATGTGGTGTGGTCGTAAGGTGTTATTGGAATAAGACACGACTTTACTTGCTGGTAGCTCATTTATTACTGGAGTAAATATAATTACTACACACACCTCAAAATGATCCTACGTCACCAATGCATTTTTAGGTTATTTTGAAGTTTAGATTTAAAGTATAATTAAAATAAGCTCACGGCATCCCTCGGCGAGTATAGGTAAGCCCAGCAGCGAGAAAGCTCGTAGCAGGCGAAGCTCTCAATTCAAGCCCATGCGGTACATCAATGTTTGAGGTGAAAAGCCCAAACATGCCATAAGGAAATGCAGATGAAACCGAAGACAAAGAAAAGGCAAGAAAAAGGCAAAGGAAAGAAAAGACGGTTTCAATTGGAAACCTGTAACAAAATTGCATGTCATTAGAACAAACTCCAATATGAACACGAGGTCCTAATTTTTTATAAATTTGTGCGACTTACCGCCTTAATTCGCTGAAACAATACCAATAGCAAACGAATTCATTATATTTTCAGGTTAAGAGCTGAAACAATAGAATTTTAACAATTATTTTTCAAATTAAGAACGTGGCGAATTCCAACAAAGTGAATCTTACTAGAAAATGTCAACTCACCAGAAATAAACTATAATTCCATATGAGGGTCGTTGTGAAGACACAAACTATTATCCTTTATGCAAAAATACTCTCAAATTGATGAGATTTATTAAAATTAAGTTACGAAGCCATGAAATCGACCGTCCAGCCGGATCATTAGGAAGAGAGGTGCCTTGACAGCCTTACGTCAAAATGTCATTCACTCCGCGTTTCGAAACTTTTCGTTCAAAAATCAGAACTAAAACCGGTGTGACGACGTTCGAAAAGTGCGTCGTTACAACTGATACAATAATTTTCTTATCTTAATCGATTTCAATAGTTTCTTTTTTACGTGCGCAAAATCCCTACGGATACCCCCCCCATTGGGGCCGGTGGAAGAGGTTATGTCGGACTCAAACCGACCAAAACGCACGCCGCCTATGGGTCGTTTTTGGTTGCCGAAGGTGAGGTTGACAGGCCTATCCCTCGCACCCCGGCCGACCCAGGGCCATCTCTCACGATCTGGCCCTCTCCTCGGGTGTGGGGACCACAGAGTCCCCAACCCGTCCCCGGAAAGAGGGAGGCGCGCCGCCGCCGCTTCTGCCAGGGTGACAGGCGGCTCCACCAGTCACCCCTAGGCCTGCCGATTTCAATAGTTAGCATACTGAATTCTTTAAAATTTCATTCAAAATATTTCTAGTTCTATTCAACCAATAATGCGACCAAAATATGTGAGATTTTAAGAGTTCCGCCTCTAGTTTACAAATAAAACTCATGTGTGATTTTAGATTTCCTTCTAGGAGGTAGTACGAGTATATTCGATGTAAAACTAGCATTCAAAGCATTATATGTGCTTAATTTATTTCCGTCATTTGTTAATGGATATTGAAATATTTTTATTTTTTTTAAATTTTTCAGATCACGACGACGAAGCATCCGAGTTCCTACAACTCGAAAGAGAAAAACTAGACAATAGCAAACGCATCGCGGACTCGTTACAAACGATGCGCTGTGAGATCACGAGACTGGCTGATATTATGGGACACATTAGAGATATTTTAGCCAATAATAGAATAAATTTATAACTTTGTTAAATTAGTTTTTTTTATTAATTATTATTAGTAAAACCATCAATTGGGTAGTGTCCTTAGTCACCATATTCTTACCAATACTATTTTAAGGTCTTAGTTTTTTTATCTAAAAATATACCTATAGAATACCACGGCCATAATAACCTCGTGTTGTGTTCCCGGCGGTGAGTAGGGTAGCCAGAGCTCACTGGAGAGATTTTGTACTGTCAGTGGGAAGATCATTGTCCTGCTTTATCTTTTACACTGACGGCACAGAAACTCTTGTGTTTACAGGGTTGGCAGCGCGAGTGGACTCCCTTTGCGTTGCACACGTACATAGGCCACGGTAACCACTTTCCATCAGGCGGGCCGTGTGCTTGTCTGCCAAGCAAGTGATTTAAAAAAGTTTGGGTTTGGGTTTGGGTTTTATTCGATATTTCGGTGCTGTTACAAGTGATATGATCACGAATGAACTGGTGACCACCGGTCACTACCATTATCCGCGTTCTCGGGACGTTGCTCGTAAAAAACAGATACGGTCTGCCCAATTAAAACTAACTTGGCGGTCACCAGAAGGGTACATCTGTGATCAAAGCACCGAAATATCGGATAGCTACTCGGAAAACCTAAAAAACAGTAAATATGCAGGTGAGTGTTAAATTGAATTCGCAAATGTGTGTAAATGTGTCTGAAATCGAGACTACTCTCTCTGGAGTGTCCGATTGGGGACGACTAAACCTAGTCCAATTCAACCCCACTAAGACACAAGTATGTGTATTCACCGCTAAGAAAACCCCATTCATTGTAGCGCCGCAATTCCTGGGCACACCGCTCACCATCTCGCCGAGTATCGGGATCCTTGGTGTTGATATCTCCAGTGACGTCCATTACCCATACCGAAGTCATTTGCAGGACAAGGTTAAGTTAGCATCAAGAAAGCTCGGAGTGCTCAACAGGGCGAAGCAGTATTTCACTGCGGGGCAGCAACTCCTTTATAAAGCACAGGTCCGGCCTCACATGGAGTACTGCTGTCACCTTTTTGCGGGAGCACCTGCATACCAGCTTGACCCCTTCGACTCGTTGCAAAGACGGGCATTGAGGCTGGTTTACAATCCCATACTCACAGGTAGAGTGGAACCTCTTAGCCTTAGGAGGGATTTTGCCTCACTGTGTGTGTTCTACCGCCTATACAATGGTTTGTGCTCAGATGAATTGTTTGACATGATGCCCGTAGCTACATTCTATCATCGCACCTCTCGCCATAGGCAGGGAATTCATCCCCACACATTGCGACCTGAGGCGGTGCGCACTGTGCGGTATGAAAGAAACTTCATCCCACGCACACTCAAGCTGTGGAATGACCTCCCTGCTGCGGTTTTCCCAAGCGCCTACAATATGGGGTTCTTCAAGAGGGGCATCAGAAGGTTTCTTCATGGTCGGCAGCGCGAGTGTGATACCCCTGGTGTTGCATACGTCCATAGGCCACGGTAACCGCTTCCCATCAGGTGGGCCGTGTGTTTGTCTGCCAACTAAGTGGTATAAAAAAAAATGTCAATTTCAAATCATACAAACTAGTATGATTTAAACTTTTTTCTACTGGCTCCACATTTCAAAGTTTAAACCTTTCAAATTCCACATTTGTAAGTAGAAATCTTTTAAATGTGGAATAAATGATAGTTCTACATACAGACGTTGCACTCCTTTGATTTTGAAGAAAGCCTACACCATAACGCCCTATTACCAAGACACATATTCAGTAGTTTAGCCTTAGAGATGAATAACATATGTATTATTTATCTGTTTCCATACGATAAACTAACGAGATATACGCCGTTTCGACACGATAAGTGAATTTCAATGGCCATGTATCAACATTTTGGGATCAAATAGTTCAAATGATAATATGTAATTACAAAGGGGCGACGTTGTAACTTGAATCACATCAGTACTTCGTGTGCCATGTGTTCATTAAGCTCGCATACGTACTAGTTAAATCTATTTAACTAGTAACAATGAAGTATTTAATTTTTTTAATCTTGTGCGTAATAAGGTATGTTAAGTTTTGTGACTTGTGTGTAGGTATTCATTCATTAGAATAGAGGATGTTTTTAGGCTGTGTTGAATGTTCTTAGATGTTTTGAATCCGATCAGAATTAGATACGCGTTTAGGTCAATGTTATTAGGTAAGTACTTGACTGACGTAATTAAGTGTGATCTCTTACGTTACGGGTGCCTTCGTGTATCAGTTGAACACCTGTAAGAGGAAATGTATTGATCTATTTAGCTAAGATACTTTCTTTTTATTTGTTTGCATAAACCAGGGATTAACGTTCCCTAAAGAAGATTCGAAAGATTTTTAATAAATGTGATATATACATGAAGATTATACATGACATGCATATTATGCATTGTGTGTAGGTGAAAGTGAAAAAAACCGTGCGAATTCAATTTTCCTTATTACCTTTTGGAAGTGCGTTCATTCACTACCCTATCACTTTATTCACAAGCTGCTTAGTCCAGTCATTATAGTAAGTTCACCTCGGAATTCGAGATACCCAGCTGTAAGTCTGTAAATACTTGTATATTGACACCCTAAAAGTTGTCTCAAAACCTACATATGGTAGGGTGTAAGCAACTATTAAATTTCAAGGTCAAAGATCACAAAAATCGGTTTCTTGCGCTTTTTTTGGAAACATCTCATTTCCTATGGGTTTTTTGCCATTTATATTAATTATCAATATTGTAGAAAACAAAATTCTCTACAAATATTGTTTAAAAAATTTTTTTCTACGGAGAAACATTTTCGAGATAGAGGGCGGAGAGCGCACGGTCACAGCATCACTTCAGGTCACCCGGTGCCTCCAGTCGAAAACGCGCCATATATAGTTGATGAATTATCGATAAATCAATGATTATAAATATTTGTCAATTTTTATTAACTATTATATTATATTTGATCATTTTTTTCCTAACTTATCCACTTTTTATTCAGTATTAATTTATTTAACAACACTTACCGGCCCATGTAATTGCAGAATTGTTAATGAAAATATAGGAATTATATTTGAATTTTAACCTAATTAATATTAATAACTTCTTACATGATGAAAAAAAAAACAAATACTTTATGAATTAATCTTTTTATTAAAAAATATCATCGCGCACTACTTCAACAAGCGATTCACAACAAAATAATCTGACTTATTACATAGAAAACACAAATCAGCCATAGTTCTTGAAATTGTACGTCAGTAGTTTACCAAGATACAATGCAAACTGAAGGAAAGAGAAGACGGTCGTAACTATACAATACAAATGAACATCTGTCCCGACTGGCTATAAATAGAAAGGTCCGTAGTGTATAATAGGGGCCCGTATAATTCCCAGGTATAATTTTCGACGTAGTGAAAGAATTTTAAAATTTACAGATTTTAAAGAGGCACTAAATTATTTACTATTTAAAATGTCATTAGTGTAAATGGGAATATAATTATATTATGATTTAAGTTTTTTCTCTTAATTATTTTTTAATTTTAGTAAACGGTTATCAGTATTATTGAATAGATATAGATTTAATGCATGAAAAAAATGATAAAATATAATATAATGGTTAATAAAAATTTACAAATATTTATAATCATTGATTTATCGATAGTTCATCAACTATATATGGCGCGTTTTCGACCGGAGGCACCGGTTGACCTGAAGTGATGCTGTGACCGCGCGCTCTCCGCCCTCTATCTCGAAAACGTTTCACCGTATAAAAACATTTTTAAACAAAATTTGTAGAGAATTTTCTATTCTACAATATTAATGAAAAATACAAATAGCAAAAAACCAATAGGAAATGAGATATTTTCAAAAAAAGCGCAATGAAGCGATTTTTGTGACCTTTGACCTTGATATTTAATAGTTGCTTACACCCTACCATATGTAGGTTTTGAGATAACTTTTAGGGTGTCAATATACAAGTATTTACAGACTTACAGCTGGGTATCTCGAATTCCGAGATTCTTGCCTAATTTAAGCTTAAATGACTAGGCTAGCTCACATCTATCAACGTAGATAAATAAGGAATAAAAAAGAACACAAGTTTATTAAACGTTTTCCTCAAAACATTCCAACATAAGTACATTCAAAACACGTTTATCAGATTGTACTAACAATAAAAACATTGTTTTTAGTGTAAATGGAAGAGTCGCTGTAAATGACCGCAAAGATGAGGTTAGCAATTTAATATTAGATGTTAAACAATTTACAACTGAAACAAGTATTACAAAAAGTGAAGATCAACGGAATAATACTAATGATGACTTAATTAACGCAAACTTATTATTTGATGTAAAAGCAGTTACAACTGAAGCAAGTAATGTAACAAATGATGACGAGCGGAATAATACTAATGATGACTTAATTAATGCAAACTTAATATTTGATGTAAAATCAGTTACAACTGAAGCTAGCATTGTAACAAATGAAGACAAACGAAATAATACTAACGATAATTTAATAAATGCAAGCTTAATGTTAGATATAAAAGCAAATGTAACTAATGCAAGTATTGTTACAAATCTAGACGAACGAAATAATAGCAATGATAATTCAATTCACATAGACTTACCAGTTGCAACTGAACCAACTAATATTGAGAAAAATCAAGATGTACGAACTAACGTTAGTGAAAATTTTATCAACGCAACATTTACGAAAGATACTACAACCACAGAGGAAAAAAAGTGTATTACAGAGAAAGAAATATTTAATAACTTATTAAATCCAGACTATAATGTAAGTTATATTATGAAGAATTTATGCAAGTTTGCATCTAAGAGCTTTAAAAGTGACACTGGCAAAGTGCTTTACCTCACGGATTACATAAAAAAAGGAAAGACCAAAGAAGGACGAACGGCATCCAAAGTCGATTCGAATCTTTTCTTAGGAATCAAAAGTTACTCTGGCTTCTTCACAGTGAATGAGACGTATAACTCAAATATATTCTTTTGGTACTTCCCCGTGCTCAATATGAATGTCAGCGAAAGTCCTTGGATCATTTGGCTGCAAGGAGGACCCGGGGCGTCAAGCCTGACAGGCCTTTTTGATGAAATTGGGCCTTTTACAGTTGCGAATAATAGTTTGAAATGTAAGTGGCTTTTTCGTACTTCTTGCCAAAGAACTTGAGAGGAAATCTTTAAAAGCTGACCATGTTCAGACCAAGGTTATATGGGATGAATTTTGTGCTGTATATACATACTTATAATCAGCCTTTATCCACGAACGGTTAGGAGGCGTTTCCGTCCAATGGAGCAGTCCGACTGGGGAAGAAACCGCGGCCGTAATAACCTCGTGTTGTGTTCCCAGCGGTGAGTAGGGTAGCCAGAGCTCTCTGGAGGGTTTTTGTGCCGTCAAAGACCAAAAGCTTGCCCTGCTTTGTCTTTTACACTGATGGCACATAAACTCTCAATGCTTGCAGGGTTGGCAGCGCGAGTGTGACTCTATTGGTTTAAAAAAAAATAGTGGTTACTGGCGGCGACGGCGCCAATTGCGCGCCTTCCCATTCTCTTCCCCGACGAGTTGAGGACTCCGTAGTTCCCACACCTGAATAAGGCCAGATCGAAAGTGATGGCCCTCAGTCGGCCGGGGTGCGAGGGGTATTCTCGCACGTAAAGAAAAGTAGTTACTGACGTATGATTGTGAGTTGTATTGTTATTTAATAATAACAACTGCAAGATTAAGTCTCGTTTGCTCCCTTAGGCCATCGGTCCTTCGATAGATGTGGCCAGCCCATGGTCACTTCAGCTTATCACATTGTCAATTCGGTTTCCTAATTGCACCGGTCTGGAAAAACGAGTTTTGCAAAAAAATAGTTAATCCTAATAATTGGTTAGTAATAAATAGGTATGTTATTTTAGGTGATAAGATTCGTGTTGAGACACGTGAACAAAAGAAGTAATTTGCATTCGTGGCCCAGGTACAGTCACTATCGGTATTAACTTAACAAATTCCAAGATATTGATAACCTTAGCACTAAACTTTACGAAGAAAGATTTAAAAAATAATAAAAATACTAAATTTAACCTCTGAAGTTTACAAATATACCTACATCAATTATTTTATTTATATCATCGTAAAAATTTGACCGACCGACTGGCTCGAGTCAACAATAGCGCCCGGAATACCGCAATAGGATCACCCCCTATTACGTAGACCGAATTGGTGGAATGTGGGTGTTATTTCACCTTTGCCTAACCCTCCGGCGATAAAGGCGTGATTATATGTACCTATGTATGTAAAGATTTGGTAGTGACTGTACTTGCTATAAAATTAACTGTGACCTTTGTTGTCAACAAATGAATTAGGTATCCAGTTTTTATATCCGTTATGGCAATTTTGTTTGGAGATGTTTTACAATTAAAATCAAAATACACAGGTAAATAGTTTAGGTGTCCAAGAGTTTCTATACATCGATTTTCACCTAAAACTTTATGCATGGTTGGTGTTCAAATTGAAATGTCGATTATACATTTTCTTATTGTTAAGGTGAATTTCACAAACGAATATCACCGTCTTTACTTTATTTTAAACTACGGCTTTTTACTGGTGATGTAATCCAGCCTTAGTACATACTCGTACCATCGTCCTTGCGTTCATCTAGCTCAAATCCAAAGGTTTTATCTCAGAGTCCGTGGTCCTCTTATTCCTGTTTAATTGCGATGCCGCTGACCTTTGATATTTTGCCTTGAATCGACTGCCACCATAATTAGCCATCTAGCCTTAGAATTTAGTATTATTGACATACATACATACATATAACCACGCCTTTATCCCCGGTGGGTTAGGCAGAAGTGAATTAACATCCACATTTCACCAATCATTGAATTCGGTCCCACGTAATAGGGGGTGAGCATCTTGCCTTCTTCCGGGCACTATTGTTGACTCCAGCTAAACATCTGAGGCTGAGTTTGGGCTGTCTGATGTTAAACAACCCTATCCCTTAGTCGCCTTGTACGACACCGCATGGGAAGAGATGAGTTGGTCCAAATTCTACTCTGCCGGGGTATTATTAAGCTTACGCGTATATGCATTTCATGTTCAGTTAAGTAATTCTGCCACCAAATTACCAAACGAATTATTTCAGTGAATCCATATACATGGCTGCAGAACCACTCCCTCCTATTTATCGACAACCCTGTGGGGACAGGGTACAGTTTCACGGAACATGAAGCTGGATACGTTACGGACATGACTGGGGTAAGACAGAGAAAGTGAAAAACTTTCAAATGTTAATGTAGGTACATAGTTAATTTACATATTGAGAAGAGATTCATGATCATCCACATTTTGAGCACTCACTTGTACTTTTCCACATTATTTTTAATAGTTATTAGACCTGACCGGTTTCTCCTTACGGCATCCTTAAAGGTTTACAAAAGTACAAGTGAGTTCTCAATAGGTGTAACAACAAATTCCACCAGGTGCCATCAATCAACAGTATAAATAGTTAGACGATGGAAATTTTAAATGTTGGCATCACGAGTTTTATATTTTGTCATTATTTTTACAGTATACCAACCATCTATACAGTACATTAGTACAGTTTCTCCAAGTGTTCCCGGAGCTCAAAGCAGTGCCTTTATACATTGCTGGAGAGTCGTATGCTGGCAAGTACGTACCCGCCATAGGTATGGAGATATACAGACGAAATCAAACCAAAGAAAACCCCGACATTAATCTTAAGGTAGGTACCTATTTTGTTATTTTAGCGCACCCTTACATACTTACAAATTGCAATGCAAATGCACATGTAGGATTACCTTTGATTTTACTTAACATACATTCGATTCTAGAGTTTATTATAGGCTCATGTTTTTAGAAGCTGCTTAGCTTCAGGGATACCTACCCTAATTATTAGCATGATCCAGAGTTTAGCGAGGCTTTTCGCTGTCTATGAAATATTTCAAAATAGGTATCATTCTTGGCGAAAGCAAGACGTAACGGTACAAAATACATTCGTGATGCCAGAAAGTAACCGTAAAACATCTCTAGGTGAATTACGTGTATCAAAAATTTACCTTGTACCTAACTCCTAACACAGAATAGATAATAGTACTACAGAACAAATAATAGTGCTTCTAGGTCTTGTCTCTCTGACTTAATTAACTTACTATAGTGATGAGGTTGCTTTGACTCACCGAGTAGATTGATGTACTTTGTTATATACCTTCTACCTACCCACTAAAAAACCGCGGTAGCCTAGGAGTATGGGTAATGGACTGCGGGGTTCGATCCCAGGTTTTACCATGATACACACCAATGACTTTTCAAAGTTATGTGTGTATTTATTGCAGGTTTATAAGTGCCCAGTTAATGGCAATAGACTCGCCACCTATTACATTGGGACCTAAACATAAACTGGCGAAATGTGGGTGGTAGCACCTCTGCCTACCCCTTCGGGGATATAGGTGTGAGTTTATATTATGTTTACCTTCTATTCTACGTTCTCCAATTGCAGGGCATGATAATTGGAAATGCGTACGTTGACCCGGACATGATATCTCACCTGGTCTGGCCGTTCTACTATTTTGGTTTACTGGACAAGCAGCAGGTCGAGATCGTGAAACCGCTGATGGAGTCATTCCAAGAGCACATCAAGGCTAACAGGAGTATTGAAGCTAAAGAAGTAAGTGGAGCTCTCTTGACTTAACGTCTTTTGTCTCTTTGGAAGCCATTTTCCCGCTTCTATCTGTCCCAGTGTAAATCCGGAGGGGGTGGGCAGAGGTGTATTATCACCCATATTTCGATTACTATGCTTTTCAACCCCACGTAATAGGGGCCGAGAGCCTATTGCCGTCAAGCGAGCACTTTATGTAGGCTGTGTGCTACTTTACTGTCGGAAGAAAGACAGCCCTATCCCTAAGTCGCCTTTTACGACACCCCCGGGAAGTCATAGGGTGATATAGATAACACATGAGAATCATATTATATTATCTGTGATAACACTCACTCTTTCTTACACAGAAGTGGAACAGCCTCATAACTGTAGTGCTATTCATGACTCATCAACGTCATGCCTACAATTTCCTAGACGACGATGTACCCGTGGGCAGGTATATCGGCTTTCTGAAGTCACCAAAGATAAAGAAGGCTATTCACGTGGGTGAAATCAAGTTTGGCTTCGTGAATATGACTGTGAACTCAAAATTGGCACCAGACTTCTTGAGTACCACGAAACCGTTGTTTGAGACGCTGTTAGAGCATTATAAGGTGCTCGCTTACTGGTAAGTTATATACTGTGTTAGTGTGGTACAAGATAATATAAGTAGACATTCGTTTCCCAAACTGACATAATTATGATAAATATGACTATTCTGACGTGGCCATATTGCATTCGTGTGTTACTTACGTACCTACCTAAGGGGGCGCGGGTTCGTTTCTCATTATGCTTGAATATGTACCAATGCATTGGCTTGGCTTGAGAAAATTTTGAGCTTTAAAAAAAAAGAAACAAGGTATATGTGGTTCGTTTTGGTTGAAAGTTTTACGTAAGTTTGAACCAATTGAGTAGATCCGGCGATATGGTCAAAAGTCCAAAAAACCAACATTCCCGACGGGCGGAGCTGTGGGTATAGGCTAGTGTTTTATATTATATCATGTAATATGACTGCCTCGGTCGTGTAGCGGTACAACGTTCCACTGCTACCCAGGGGGCGTGAGTTCGGTTCCCGCTCATTGCAAATCTTTGCATGCTTGAATATGAATATATGCATTGGTTGTCCTATGTATGATATGTATATTATGTATGATATCTATTTCATCCAATGCTGTCGGTAGCGATGCCGTTAGTAGAAACATGATTGTGCCAATTCTAGAGCAAATTCTTCCTATCCTATGTCACGTCTTTAACTATTCCATTTCTTCGGCTATCTTCCCATCCTCGTGGAAAAATGCCCAGATAATTCCTTTACCCAAGAAATCTAAGCCTTGTTCCTTTTCTGACTATCGTCCTATATCCATCCTTCCTTTTCTTTCCAAAGCTTTAGAGCGCCTCATTCACTCGCAACTTAGCTCCTTTCTTAATAAAAACGCGCTACTAAACCCTTTACAATCGGGCTTCAGATCTGGACATAGTACTGCGACAGCATTGGTTAATATCACGGAAGACATAAGACTGGGCATGGATAGAAGAAATCTTACGTTACTATCCTTACTTGATTTTAGCAATGCCTTTAATACCGTAGATTTCGACATTCTGCTCGGTATACTCTGCTCTGTTAACATATCTCCAACGGCTATTGAGTGGTTTCGTAGTTACCTGTCTGGTCGCCAGCAGCGTATTCGCGTCGAAGAATTAAGCTCTTCCTGGTGTGATGTGACCGCTGGTGTACCACAGGGTGGCGTTTTATCTCCGTTACTTTTCGCCATCTTTATAAATACAATCTCCGAAAAACTACTTTCATCCTACCACCTTTATGCTGATGACCTACAAATTTACACCCAAGCTTCTCCAAATGACTTACGCGATGCTTTTACTGTGCTCAACAACGACTTGGAGCGGATTTGCGAATGGAGCAAAAACCATGGACTCACCCTAAATTCGTCCAAAACACAGGTAATTGTTATTGGTAGTCCAAGGTTGAGTTCTAAAATAGATTGGACCCAGCTTCCTCAGGTTACTATGGGTGGAGTAGTAGTGCCAGTTGGTGACAGTGTCAAAAACTTGGGTATCTTCATGGATAAATCATTTTCTTGGAATATCCAGTTACAGGAAACTAGTCGAAAACTTTTCGCGTCAGCGGGTGCCTTACGAAGGCTCCGAAACTTTCTCCCAATTGCCACTAAAACTGCGCTCGCACAATCGATTCTTCTTCCTGTCCTCGATTACGCCGATGTCAGCTATCCTGATCTAACAGAGGAGCAACTAGATAAACTTGAGCGACTTCAAAATTTTTGCATAAGATTCATATTTGGTCTACGCAAGTATGATCACGTGTCTGATTTCCGTAAACAACTCAAGTGGCTCCCAATTCGACTTCGCAGGAATGCCCATATTCTAACATTGTTATATAATGTATTGTTTAATCCCAACACTCCCTCTTATCTCAAAGAACGTTTCCAGTTCCTCTATGACACACATGCGAAATGCCTGAGGTCGTCCGAGAATTTGAGGCTGAGTATGCCAATACATTCTACTGACTTTGCTGACAAGTCTTTCACTGTCAGGGCGGTGCGCTTATGGAACGCGTTGCCACTGAACATCAGACGGGCAAAGTCAGTGAATGTATTTAAATTAATGGTCAAGAACCACTACCTATCATGTTGTGCACAGTAGGTAATAGCTCACAATTATGTGCTCACTCACTATTTTCCCTTCGTATTAGTATGAACTATCTACTTTATGTATATATTTATTTAATACATGTATATGTATTTGTATATCAGAATTTATGTTTATATTTTTTGTGTAAAGCCGTATATTAATTTTATTTTACTTACTTTTCTCTCTTTCTTTTGTTTTAATACTATCTATTCAAGTTTAGTCGGTAACTACACCATATCTTTTGTTTTCATAACATTACTGTCCATCCCAAGGTTGCCTGGAAGAAATCGCTTCAGCGATAAGGCCGCCCATTGTACATTGAACTGTATAGATGCTACCTACTTGTCCTACTGTAAATCTGTTGGTGTACAATAAAGAATTATCTATCTATCTATCTATCTATATTTACAAAAAAAAACTTAGTATGTACACATTAGAACTTGTGTGGAAGGACAAAATCAGATGTCGGGTTTTTATCTCTAACTGCTTCGGAGGGAACAAGGTGTATTATGTATGTGTATTTAAGTACATTTCATATATCCGCATTCTAGAACTCATCATAACACAAGCTAGTTAAGATATGCTTTCTTTGGGTCTAGATAGAGTTGTGTAGAATGTCATACAATGTAAAATATAAATCTCAACTAACCAGCTGGCTCATCAGCGAGCGGCTAGACGAATATACCTACTTAAAGAATATAAAACACGTGGGACATAATACTAAGTAATGATATTGTTACGTGAGAGATATCATAAATACTTTTAATGTAGGTACCTACATACATATTAATATTCTCAGTCGTTTCCGCGAAGCATAACAATGAATAAGCAATTATATTCATTCATTGTTTTCAATTGATTGTAAAGAGAAGCGTAACTAGTTGGTAGATAATGTAGATATCACCTAAGTGTGAGATTATACTGACGTTTTAGTTTAGCGTACAATAAAATACCTCAACAAATTAATGTACAGATTAATCAGAGCTGAATGTTTTGCTAGAGCCCAAGCGTCCGTGAAGTTGAAATTTTGTAGGTAGTAATATTGTAATACAAATAAATAAAAGAACAATAAGTGTTTCATAAACGACGTAATTTTTTTAATTCGTTGTTATTTAATATAATTGTTGTAACGACTCCTTGGAAGGATCTACAAAGACTTGTGGGCTGTGGCATGGTGAGAATCCACTCCTTAATTAGTCTAGCTCTAGTGTATTATTAGAAGTTCTAGTATATTATTTATTCATTAGCAAAAAAAAAGAAGTGTTCAGTGGTTTGTCGGGTTGGACACGACGGTATTTCCGTCCAATTGAGCAGTCCGATTGGGGAAGTACCTCCACCCTACAAAATACCGCGGTCATAATAACCTCGTGTTGTGTTCCCGGCGGTGAGTAGGGTAGCCAGAGCTTACTGGAGACATTGACGGCACAGAAACTCTTATTGCTTATACGGTTGGCAGCGCGAGTGTGACTCCCTTGGTGTTACACACGTCCATAGGCCATAGTAACCACTTTTCATCAGGTGGGCCGTGTGCTTGTCTGCCAACTAAGTGGTATAAAAAAAAGAAAAAAATCAGTAGGCCAAAACTTCCCAACAGGACTGCGATAAGTTAATTGATTGAATACATTGATCCTTGATGGACCATACCGTATTTCTAATAAATGCTGCTATTGTAATATATTACAATATATTTTTTTTGCGTGCGTTAACTCCCTCGAACTTCACCTAATCTGACCTAACGAAAAGGTGTGAAGAAACTATCATTATCATTATTTAATTTTGAACACTATTTGGTACAGAAATAAAGTCTAAAATTTAATTCTGTTCAAATTCAAATTCCTTTATTTGCGTGTAATGTGGTACAATAAAAGATGGTAATATGATATCAAGTCCGGGCACATTCCGCCATCCAAGAACGGAGTCGGACCATCCAATAAATCAAAACTGCATGGTGTTTCGTTACATCCGGCTTACCACACAGCCTGATGTGACGGGGAACCAGGTGTACCCTAGTAAGGATATCCCTGAGGCCCTGACTAGCCTTGGCCACCAACATTGACGACGTTCTTAGGCACCAATACCTTTAGGTCTGCTTCTGTTCGAGCGACGGCTAGCGTCAATCGTCACCCACAAACTCGCGTTCAAGGAGAGCGAAGATTTTTCTGCAATCTTTGCTGCTCGATGCGCCTTCTACGATACCGGATCTATATCTTCATTAAATAGGAGATAAAAAAAAATTGTGCTTTATTTTACAGTGGGCAGTTAGACCAGATGCTGCCGTGCGTGTTCACATCGGAGAACTATCGTACGTGGAAGTGGAACGGGACTGATGAGTTCATAAGTGCTACCAGGCTACCGTACATGTATAACAACAAGTTAGCCGGGTGAGTGTGGCATTTTTATCATATTTTTATCAGAAATGAATTCAGGGCCTAACTTAATTATTCCTTTGGCCGTGTGTACTTGCTCGCTGACCCGTTGTCCTTCGCGAACGAAAAGCGAGACAGCGCGGCATTCTTCCAAACTTCACATGACGTATTGACGCGACACAACGTAGGACACAATAAAGAATAACGACCATTTGATATTTACGCACCGCGGCGCAAATATCAAATGGTCGTTGACTTGCGTTTTTCGCTCACGTAGGACAATGCCTGAGAGGGACGTGACGGAGTTTGGTATTCCTTGCTGTTGCGTGACGTCATCATTCTCTGTTTTACCTAATTTAGCTGCGGACTTTCCAGTCTAACTTTGATATGGCTGAACTTCGATATTTTCCCGTTAACCGACTGCTACCTTCACAACCATATGGCGATATCGAAATACTCTTATACTTATCGGACTTTTGAGGCCTCTAATTACCCATAACGATTATCATGCATGTTCGTAAGGCTTCACTTGCTCTTCGAGGCACGGAAACACACAGTCCAGTGCAAATAAACATGAAATACATACAAATATTTGCACAGCGCGGAAATCGAACCGATGCCCCCTGCGTAGCAGTTCACTACTGCAACGCCACAGGGGCATGCTGTTGTTTGAAGTTTATCTATCTAATATTGTTAGGACTTCGTACACGAAACTACTCAAGCGTGTATTCGATCTCTTCTCTCCATCCAATGGTTGCCTGTAAGAGATTGCCACTGTGTGCTAAGCCCGCCTATATATAGACCTGCATTGTACCTAATAATAACACATGTTTTATCCTTGGTGTGCACAGTAAAGAGATACTTACTTATCACTTATACAAGCATGCAAGCAGTACGAATGTGTGTATCAATTATAACCTGAATTAAGTTATTCTCAACAACAATATTTCTGCGTAATGGTAAGTGTGTAACTATCCAGGAATGTGCGCATAGCTATTGCACAGCACTTGCACAATAAGCTTCAGCCCTTTCTGGTATGCGAGTGTGATTGACCTTTACGTCTGTCTAGGCTGACCGCTGCCACCCGCTAGTGCACGCCAGTTTCATACAAACGAATTTCATATATACAAAAATACAGTAGTTTTATATTTATTAAGCTGATATTGTTGAATAATGATATAGGTAAATTTTAACAACTCCTCATTATGCAGGAAATACAAGCCTAAATCTAAGTACATACATTTAGGTCGTGACTTAATCTTGACTAAACCTCGTTATAATTATTGATAAAAATCACAATAATAGAATATGCAATAGCCATTATCACAGACCGTATTAAATTAATTGATATTGCCTACATATTTATATTTCCTGTGATAGACTGGTTGACGGTTTTTACTACTTCTACTGATATACTTAATTACTACTAGGTTTAGTTAATAGCTTTTCTTCATTTGAAACCTCCAAGATAATTATCACACCGACGGATGACCTTAGCCGGTTCGATTTACCAAGCAAGCGAGTTTAAAACATATTTAATGCAGTTCTATTTCTTATTAAAAATAATGAAATGTCCTCCTTTAAGTAAAATGAGTCAACTTAAGGATTTAAAGTATTTTCCCTCTAGGGCCTTACTTATTTTTCCACCCTGATATGTGTGAAAATAATTATGACAGCAGAAGAAGCGAAAGACGTATGCCAGGATTGTAGCAAGTGCGCGGAGAGTCTGTGCGTGGGCTGCAGCCGCCTTCTACTGCGGGCAAGTGATATTCGAGAAGGAGGCGGGGGAATGGGACTAAAACTTCCGTCCTCCATGAACCATGAGGTGACAGGTTAAGGAGCATGTCACCCTAGCAGAAGTAGCCGAGGCAGCGGCGGCGCGACGCACACCTCCCGATGAATTATTTTTTTATACTACTTAGGTGGCAGGGCAGACAAGCACACGACTCACCTGAAGGAAAGTGGTTACCGTGGCCTATGGACGTGTTCAACACCATAGCAAACATACTCGCACTGCCGACCCTGTAAGCACAGAGAGTTTCTGTGCCATCAGTGTAAAAGACAAAGCACGACAAACCTTTGGTCTTCCCATTGACAGCACATAAAATCTTCAGTGAGCTCTGGCTACCGTACTCACCGCCGGGAATATAACACGAGGTTATTATGGCCGTGGTATTCTGTAGGGACTTTTTCAGTCGGAATGCTCAATTATACGGAAATACCGTCGTGCCTTACCTCCATTAAAATATAATAGGTACTTACAAGTACTTATTGTTGCTGATTGTCTTATATGATATGTTGCGGTGACCAACTCTAATAAATTGGGACAAGGACAAGCAGATGATGATTACTACTGATGTAGTTTGATGACAATGACATTTACATATAATGATTCACTTTAAATAACTAATGTAAACAAGATTTGCATCTTCTTAGAAATCTCAATTAGGTTCAATGTTTATTTAAAACTGTATATGCAAACATAATACATTTATTATGTAATAGGTAAGTATTTTGAGCATGTTTCTTATTCATAGATATAAACACCTCAACAAAGTCTAGGGAACAAGATGACCCCAATTATTTTTTTTCGTGTAAATCTTGTTTTGCAAATAACTGGCAGAAAATAAATAAAAATAGAATAAAGTAGATTACAGATGTGTTCGAAATTTAAAAATAAATTTAAATAAGTAATGATTTTCGAAATGGAGGGAAAACTTTTAAAAGTGTTTGATTGTGCAGTTTCTCTGAGGCAAAATAAAAATTATTTTTTTTGATTGTAAATAACGTTTATTATCAATAATACGTCTTTTACGTATGGTTTGTGCATTTTTGTGACTGTAGTCATCATGTCACGTCGTCATTTAAGTCGCGAAGAGATGTTAAGGGCTGTTGGTATGCTGCAAGCTGGACGAACTCAACGCGACGTAGCGGATGCTGTCAACACCCAACCAAGCGTAATTTGCAGATTATGGGCACGCTACAGGTCTACAGGGGATGTTGCCGAACGTCACAGGGGACGAAATAGGGTTACTACCCCGCGACAAGATCGTTTCTTGCAAAATTCCGCAAGGCGGCAACCCACGATTACTGCTCGTCAGTTGGTCGCAGGCCTCTAGTCTCAGCATCAAGTGGTTATTAGCGATCAAACTGTCAGAAGAAGACTACACGAAGCCAATCTTTATGCTCGCAGACCGCTTAGGGTTCCAGCTCTTCGACGTGGAAATCGAGGTCGTCGCTTATTGTGGGCTAACGCACATTTACAGTGGACCGACCATCAATGGGCACGGGTTCTGTTTTCCGACGAATCTTGCTTCGGTTTTCATCCTGATTCGAGAAGAGTGCGTATATGGCGAGTTCCTGGATGTCGGAGTCGTCTCCAGAATCCGCAAGAAGTTCATCCTTACCAAGGTGGAACAATCATGGTATGGGCTGGAATTCGCCTTGGTGGAAGGACCGACCTCGTTTGGATACGGGGCAATTTGAATGCAAACCAATACATTCAGGAGGTTACACCCCATGGTAATCCCTCATCGACAGCAGTTCGGTCAAGATTTTATGTTCATGCAAGATAATGCACGGTCACACACCGCGAGGGTAGTGGTCAATGCGTTAAGCGAGCACAATATGACGACGTTGGAATGGCCTGCTCAGTCTGCCGACCTCAATCCCATAGAGCATGCCTGGGATTTGCTTGGGAGAAGAGCTTTCAGTGATTCTTTGGAAAATCTGAACACTGAGGAACAACTTTTTTTACACCTTCGCAGTGTATGGAGCCATATTCCACAGACGATGTTTGACAATCTCATACTAAGTATGCCACGCCGTTGTCGAGCTGTTGCTAATGCTTTAGGAGGTCCTACAGATTATTAAAAACGTTTAAAGTACGGTTAATTACTGTATTTCTTACTACCTCGTTATTTTTGTGCCTAATCATAGAAGGTTGTAATACTCAATATTGGCACTATTCAATTCTTTCTTAAAAAAAAAAAAATTTCGTATGAAAATGTTTTTATTAAAATTAAAAACGGTATAAAAATACCCTTCTATTGATATAAAACACTCACTATTACAAGAAAGGGTTTTTAAATAAAAACTAGAAATGTCCTTGTTCCCTAGACTTTGTTGATGTGTGTATTTTATGCATTTTACAATACTAAAGACTGTGTGATTTATGTTTAGCCAAACTACAGACATATAAATATAAATAATTTCGTGACATAACTATAATTTTACTGAGCGAAATGGAAACTTTCATTAGTTGATCACTTCGTAGATATTATTTAATGACGTCATTCGCAAAATGTAACATGAGCGACCGTTTTTCATGCATTTTTCAAGCGTTAAGAAAAAATCATAATAATAACAATTACATATCTTTTGAACTCGTAGCTTTCTCCTTATTTCTAGATTTCTAGAGGCCGCGTGGTTCCCGGCAGAGTAGAATTTGGACCACCCCATCTCTTCCCATGCGGTGTCGTACAAGGCGACTAAGGGATAGGGGTGTTTAACATCGGACAGATAAATACAGCCCAGGCTCAGCCTCAGATGCATGACTCGAGTCAACAATTTAGTACCCGAAATACGGCAATAGACTCACCACCTATATTACGTGGGACCGAATACAATTATTGGTGAATTGTGGGTGATAATTCACTCTGCCTAAGCCTCCGGGGATAAAGGCGTGATTATATGTATGTATGTATGTTTTTTTCTTAGATACCGTTGAGATAAGTGTATAAATTAATTACTAATCATCTCGCAGTCCAAATAGCTATAGCATGGACCTAATATTTTTAAAGAGTACATAATAACTGAAATTACTAGTAATTTCTAAACCCCTCCAGCTAAGCCAAATGGGTTGTATTAGGTTAGGAGTGGGATCTTAACCACTATCGATGACATTCATTTATTTTGGCTGCGTCTGTTAGACATACACACATCAACAAAGTCGTGGTCCTCATGGAGCCTTTGCACGAGTTGCCTCGCTGTGATACTGGGTTGTCTTTTGGCTTTCGTTTGGAGGAATCGATCCTGTCTTTGCGTAGTAAGCCGATGTCTACCACTATGCCGTTCAGCCACATCCCCAGTACTGCGATAACGTGACCACAATCTTGATATCACGTTTTGACTGGTGTGTAGGGTCTCGGCAACGACGCGTTGAATAGCACCATTTTCTAACATGCCCACGGCTCGACACATTTCATTTCGACTCAAATAGCGACGTGACATGACTTTTGAAGCTAGCACAGCAAGTTCAATTAAAAAAAAATCAATCTGATCAATTTTCATTCAATAACAGCATAAAACAAAAAAAAATCAATTTTAATTTTCCTTGTCGTAATGAATTACCAACAATTTTGACGCCGTATTTTTGATTTTAGCATTGTTAGTTTTTTATATTTTTAAATTTTGAAAATAGAATAAAAGAGGTTTCATTTGGTGTATAAACTTTTTATGGAAACTGAAAAAAGTTTCAACTATAAAGTCTTCAATAATATGAGATTTTGATATCCCTAGATTTTGTTGAGGTGTGTATGTGGATGTTTTCGTTATAAATTCAGGCACGTATATACACATATAATAAATATACTTCCAAGGCACAACAGTACCTATGTTACGAAGGCAACTCGGACGTCTTAGGTCGATGAACGACCTCCCCCCCCCCCCCCCCCCATGAGCGCAGGCCTGGGGGTGACAGGTGTAGCCGCCTGTCACCCTGGCAGAAGCAGGCCGCAGGAGCGGCGCGCCTCGCGCTCCTCTCCGTTTCCGGGGACGAGTTGGGCACTCTGTTGTCCCCACACCCGAGACGAGTGCGATCGTAAGAGATGGCCCTGGGTCGGCCGGGGTGCGAAGGATATGCCTCTCAACCTCACCTTCGGCAAACAAAAACGACCCACAGGCGGCGTGCGTTTTGGTCGGTTCGAGTCCGACATAACCTCAAAGGCACAAAATTATGGTAATATAATACTCGCGAGAAAAGAACCAGGCCATGCCAATCGGAATTATCTATCCTTAGCAAGTTATTACTCGTAAATCAAAGCACCATTACGTACAGGTATGGAAGTAGTTCCACATAACGAGTTATAAGGGCAGTACGTAAGCAAATCATTGCGAAAGCAACAATGATTAACGATTGGAAGAATAAACTAGTGAGACCACGGAGGACATAATATAATATCATTTCCTTCTCCATGAGTGACAAATATTGACTTATATCACAGAATAAATGATAATTTACCACGATACCGAAAAAAATGTGATTATTAGAATTAGATTTTTATGTTGGTTTATCTGTAGGTTTCACATAAAAACCCATTGAACATATTTGATTGAAATTTTGCATGATCTTTCTTCTAGCTAGGGTAAGGTCATAATCTTCGCTAAACTATATCATTACGCTATTATAGGTGGGATAGGAGTAGAAAAAGAAAAGAAGAACGAAATCAATCTAAACTAGAACTCGATCATGGTGCATATCCAGACTTACCAATAATCATCACGCTATGATAGCACGGCGATGAGCAGTCAAATATAAAATACATATCATAACTACACAATGGAAGATACCCCTGTAAGGAAAAGATCGCGGGTTCGAATCACGCCTGAACCAATCCAAATTTTTCTATTTCTTAATTTATTTGAGTAGTTAGCATACTATAATATAGCATGCTTTGAAATTTAATTCAATACACAATGGAATAGTAAATTAGATACTTTAAACCTTTTATAATTAATATCATCGTACTGAATATTCGGGACGAGGTCTCGGGTTCGATCCCAGGTTTTATCATGGCACACACCAATGACTTTTCGATGCTTTTCGAAGTTATGTGTGTATTTATCGCAGGGTTATAAGTGTCCGGTTAATGGCAATAGGCTCGCCACCTATTACATTGGGACCTAGACATAAACTGGCAAAATGTGGGTGCTAGCACCTCTGTCTACCCCTTCGGGGATATAGGCGTGAGTTTATGTATGTATGATGAATATTCGGGAAAAATATTTCGATATTTTAAATCTCTATTTTCGAACGAGCTTTCGACGATATCTGTGCCTCAGTGGATCTAAAGTGCAACTTTCATTTAAATTCAAAACCTGATCTTTTGTTTAAAGCTTTACAAAAAGAAAAAACAATCACATCACTATTAGTAAATCTTGTGTCGGGAAGAAGTATCATTAATAGTAATTAATCATTTTAATGACAGTTTACTGAGTATTAGTCAATTTACATAAAATAATGATAATTAACGGTAAATTTGACTATACCGTACATTCAATAAATCATGAAAACACCTATTAAGCTAATGACTATATTTTAGTACTATATAACTACGGACGGTGTATTGTATACCTATTGTGTATATGTGTGTGTGCGTGCGAGCTTGCGTGCGTGCGTGCGTGTGTGTGCGTAGTATAGTATAATCTTTGGTACTGTAAGTACATACGCCAAGTGAACAAAGGCGAATAAACAAGAGTGGACGGTCACGGTAAACCGCGGTAGCATAGTGGTATGGGTAATGGACTGCTGAGACGAGGTCTCGGGTTCGATCCCAGGTTTTACCATGGCACACACCAATGACTTTTCAAATCAAATCAAATCAAATCAAAATAGTTTATTTGCCAGAACATGGTACAAGAGATATTACAAATTTACGTTTCCTCACATTCTGCCACATACGGCGTACACATTTTCGGGTTTTAATTAATAATACTTATATGCTAAAATTAATTACATTAAAAGATATCGTTAAATGTTATTGTATCGTCCAAGAAATCATTAATCTTGTAATACATTTTGTTTAATAACATGTCAAATAAATGTTTCTTAAATAATGTCATACGTAGGTTAGTTAAACTTGATGGAAGATTATTATATATTCTGATACACATGCAGTAAACATTCCTTCTAAATAGTTCTATATTAATTAGAGGTACATGTAACCTGTTTTTATGTCTTGTCCGGCTATTCGCATAGTCACCAAGTTTGGCGAATAGATGGGGGTATTTTTTGACAAAGATACATATTTCAAAAATATAAAGGCAGGGTAATGGTAGCACTTTGAGTTTTTTAAATAATGCCTTACAGCTGTCTAAAAAAGAGGCCCCGCATACTGCTCTAATACATTTTTTTTGGGTTTTAAAGGCTCTGTCTATTTCTGTTGTACTGTACCTGAGCACTGATGAAACATAAGCATGATAAGATACCATTGCAGTGTCTAGATTAGTAGCGTCTCTAAGTCGCTTTAATGCATATACAAAACGATCCAGTTTAGTGCTAATTTTTTCTATGTGTGCTTTCCAGTTGCATTGTTTATCTATGGTTATACCTAGGAATACACATTCGTTGACAGTAGGGAGTACGCAATTCTTGTAATGGATGTCAAGATAGTTTGCATGTGTGTTGGATGCCTGAAATTGTATAATGTTTGTTTTTGTCATGTTTATTTTAAGGTTGTTTTGTTGTAACCAGTCAATGGCGTTGTCTAACGCGTTGGTGATATCTCGTCCCAAGGTCGCCTTATCTTTACTTTTAATTAATAGTGTTGTATCGTCCGCGAAAAGAATACAGTTATTTTTAATTGCATTAGGGAGATTGTTAATGTAGATGAGGTCTTCCTCATCTACATTAACAAAGCAAAGGGGCCAATATACTTCCTTGTGGACTACCAGTATTATTGGTTTTGAAACTGGATCTGTAGGATACTTGTTCAGTTTGGCAGGTTCATATAATTTCGACGCACTGTTGTCTATCTTCTAGATAGCTCTTGATCCAATCATTGGCTTTCTCACGTATTCCGTAAGAGGAGAGCTTAGATAGAAGCGTTTTATGACAAACAAAGTCGAATGCTTTCGTCATGTCTATGAATACACAGGCCATATGAGACTTGGAGTTCAAAGTTTCGGTTATTTGTTTGACTAATGAAAAACATGCTAAACTAGTGGAGCTATTTTTCCTAAAACCGAATTGTTCTCGAAGAATTTCGCATGATGACAAAAACCTTTCTATTTTGGAGTGCATAACTTTCTCAAATACCTGTGATCGGGCGATAATTGTTCATATCCGTTTTGGACCCCTTTTTATATAGAGGCTTTACTATCGACTTTTTTATCGCTCTGGGAAAGAACCCTCAGTTAAGGACAGATTTACTATGTGACTCAGAGGCAATGCTAAGATAGCTGCACATTTTTTAATAACTTTAGTACTTAAGTCGTCGTAACCTGTAGAATTTGTATTGTTTAAAGATTTTATCACCTTATATATATCCACATTATCTACCGGATCCAAAAATATAGTTTTCGTATTTTGTGGGATATTAATTGGTTTTAGCAAGTTACTCTTATTTTGTGTCTTGTTATTTTTTAGATTTATATAGTAGTCATTAAATAGTTCACATATTTTGTCAGGGTTGTCATTTAGTTTATCTTTAATTCCTATTGATTCTATTTCAGGTTGTAATGTTATATTGTTTGTGTTATTTTTAATTGAATTCCAGGTTGCTTTACTTCCATTTTTTGAGTTATTTATGTATTGCAAGCTATTCATCTGTTGAGCTTTCTTTATACATTTTTTTTAAGATTCAATCTAATTGTCATATTTTACCATATTGTGCTTTTTATTATGTCTATTTAGGTGGTATTTCAAATGTAATGTCCTACTTTTAACGCAACATCGCTTAATACTCTTTGTCAAGTATTTATTCTTTACGGGTTCAAAAGTATTTTTGACTCTTATGATGAGGAAACAAAGATTGTAAAAGAGAGTCAAAGTCTCATGAAAAGAACCGAATGCTTCATTTGTTGTTTGGTAGTTGTATATTTCCGAGAAGGATAGGTTTGAAATGTAATACTGAATTTTTTTAATATTTTCGTCGCCGAGGTCTCTAATTTTTTTAAACCAGTAGGAGGGACAGTCCTTTACCATATTGTCGATTTGAATTTTAAATGTTAGGGATTGGGCGGTTTCATGGTCTGAAAGAGCAAGGTAATGAATTGCAGCTTTAGTGTCAGGTAGGTTGCTTACTATTAGGTCTAAGCATGAGTTTTTTCGTGTTGGTGCTTCTATGTGGCTCTTTAAATTATTATAGGATAGAATAGCTTTCAAGTCGTGAGAGCTTTGTGTATCCTTCTGTGTACCTATGTTCCAGTCACCACACATAATCAATTTCTTATTTGTCCTTTTGCACAGTGTATTGGCAAGGGCTTCTAAATTTTTTAGGAAGATACTA
Organism: Eilema griseolum; assembly: GCA_963662185.1. Lineage (NCBI taxonomy): Eukaryota > Metazoa > Arthropoda > Insecta > Lepidoptera > Erebidae > Eilema > Eilema griseolum. Next base: position 23,707,023 of record OY759233.1, on the reverse strand, counting down.
GCGTTTAATATTGGTGTCCTGTAAAAACATACCACTATGAGATTAAATTTGGTTATTTCTATTGCGCAGTATTCAAATTGCAATTGTATTGGGGGAATTAGAGTTAAACCATTTACTTCTTTAAATTTTAAGTTGTTTCTACTTAAAATGCAAGATCCTCCCCGGCTTATGTCATTTCGGGAAAAAGATGATAACATTCTATAATTGTTAATGTGATGTTAGATTCAGTACCTCTTTTAATAAACGTTTCTGTAAAACAAAAATGTCTACCGGTCCGAGTTCTTTTTCGATCTTTATTAATTGGATTTCGAATATTTTTTGTTTACTAATCAAGCTGGCAATGTTCTGGTGGAGTAAAGTAATGGTTTCGTATCTAGCGTGTCCGACGAAAGGAGTGGTTTTTCGTAGCAGGTTCCGAAGCACTGATTCTTCGGAAATAATTTGTTATTTTAGTTTGTGTTGTTGTTAATTGTCTTGTGTTGTCAAGGTTGGTAAGCGAAGAGTGACTCTGTTTAGTAATGTATGTATGTTTATATTGTCTTAAAAATTTCGTGTGGTAGTGGCAGTAATCAATTTCGGTGTTAAGTTTTTGGCATAAGTGTAAGAGTTCTTTATAATTAGACTAGCAGCCCGTCCCGGCTTCGCACGGGGTAGACACCCCACTCCTGTATTTCAGTGCCCCCTCCACCCCGCCCGCCGCGATGCCCGGCGCGCTTTTCAGACTGCATCGCAAACAACGGCCACGGCGCTATGGCGGTTTTGTTTACTGTTTGAATTTTTTAATTCGTAATATCTTTTGAATGGCAAGTCCAATTTAAATAATTTAAAAACTATTTTATAGGTAGTTAAATGGTCTTGACCATAAAATAATTTATTTGGATAAGGATTAATATAAACACATAAATAGCATGGTTTGAATTTGGTTAGCATTTTCATTAATGTTTAAAATGAAAAAAGTTGTTGTAGTGACATAACTACAATAGTTGGACATATGCTACCGCGGTGTTTTTTGTAGACATTATGATGTTCTTCAATATTGTTGTACATTATTTTGTTCTATCGCTAATAGTTTCGGCAGCGCATTCGACGAAAGACATTTTAAGACTCATTTTTCTACACCTTCGGTTACATTGTTCAAATTTTACCAAGGATCCCTATTTTTTTTCAAAATGAAATGTAGCCTATGTCAAATTGGAAGAATGTAGCATTCTATTGGTGAAAGAATTTTTTAAATCGGCCCAGTACTTTTTGAGCCTATTCATTACAAACATACAAAAGTAGGTACAAATCTTTCCTCTTTATAATATTAGTGTAGATGTAGGAAGATGCTTACCATAGTATAGCTGGTCAGTACTGTGTATTTTTAGGTATTTACAATTCTTGTAATTTTTTATTATCATTTCTAGATTCCTATTGATCATGTTAACGTTCAAGTAGGGATTGTGCAATACATTCGTCACTATTACATTGCAAGACTTTAGTTTATATAGTACATTGCAAATCTCGGATATAAAAGTAAAGGGTTTTTTATCATTAGAACCTACTATAATTATTGCAGTGTCCTGTTGGGTTAAATTCCTTATGAGGCTGTCATTACAACTATTCAAAATCTGCGAGCTTGAAGCATTGGGCTTGATAATTGAAGTTATATTGTATTCATTATAATTATATTTTGCCGAGTTGTTACCTCTCATCTTTATCATTGCTTTAGACAGGCCACGTGCTCGTTGATCTCCCAAAATTATAATATTTTGTTTCTTCTCCGCCTTCGGCTTACGTAAGCTTGCAGTTTGCGTAATAGCCTGTGATGATTCTTCTATCATGTCTTGATTTGTACTTGAAGTGGTCTTAAAGACATTATTTTGTTCACCTCTATCGATGGAGCCAATTTTAGAAAATGGTTTACCCTTCTTTTTTGAGCAGAACGTTTAATTTCAGGGGAACCATAGTAAACTTCTTTATATTTTGAGATTTTTTCTGTTGTCCTGATGTTTGTTGTTTCAGTTGGCTGTTCTCAGTCGTTAAAATTTCTATTTCTTTGTGCGCACTTTGAAGTTCATCATTAATTTTTTTTATTTCCTCTTTGAGTAATTCGATCTCATTCATATTATTTCCGGATATGTCCGGCAGGCTGCGACCATGGGAATATGATGTTAATGATGTATCAGAGAGATTCAATTAGTCTGTCGACGATGACTTAATAGTACGGTATTTTCTCAGGGTAATATTGTCGAGACTTAAACATCTATCCATGTTTTCCATTCCCGATGTCATCCTGATCTGTTATGTCTGTATTAAATTATTCGATAAATTCTTCCGTATTTTTTAAATTGTCTTCTCAGTCTATCGCGTATTTGCTGGTTGAGCTATTTGTCACTAGATGTCGCTTATTAAGCTCTTTTAGATTTTTGTCATTACCCTATGTTACAACTAATTGATACCATGACGATAAGTCGTGTCGTTTCAAATATAAAAGCGGCCATCAACAGATTATTTTTAGGTCTTTATTATTACCAAGTGGAATTGATTGGATTCGGTCTTTCTAGTTACTGTGAAAAAGTATCTACGTTTGAATGTAACGGATTTTAATATTATGATTATCACTTTTTTCGTCTTCTCACTTTTATTTAAATATCTGCACTGCAGTACGTGTTATATTATCACTAATTAAAGTTCTTTGCATTTATTTTCTTTTCACTTTTATTACTTTAACGGGGTAAATTTAAACTTCAATTTCATAGTTCTATCTTGCACATTATTATCGTTCATTCATTATATATTATTATTATATCATTTCTGCACTTATGTCACACTTATTGGTAACGAATTAAATAGTTTTTTATCGTATTAAATGAAGATAACTATTTTTCTTAGAATTTTATATACGGAGCTATTGTTAAGAATCAAAGAATCAATAGTCGGGGCGTACCTGACGGAGAGAGCCGTCATCTACCCAAGTGCGACCGGCGTCGGTCGGCGTGAGATGTCGTGCGGTGTTCCACAGGGATCGGTTCTTGGGCCGCTACTGTGGAACATTGGATACGACTGGGTGCTTCGCGGTGAGCTTGCGGACGGCGCCGCCGTCACGTGCTATGCGGACGACACGCTAGTGACGGCGAGCGGGGCTACATACCGCGAAGCGATCCTGAGGGCCACGACCGCGGTTGCTCAAGTCGTGGAACGGATTCGGCGGCTGGGCCTTGAGGTGGCTTTGCATAAATCCGAGGCCATGTTCTTTCATGGACCTCGGCGCACGCCACCACCTGGTTCCAGTCTCACAGTGGGAGGCACTCTCATCGGCATCAAGCCCCAGATGAAATATCTGGGGCTCGTGCTCGACGGCCGGTGGGACTTCGGGAAGCACTTCCGAAGTCTGGGCCCCAAATTGGTGGGCACAGCCAACGCTCTGGCGCGGCTACTGCCCAACCTGAGGGGCCCGGAGGACTCCTGCAGGAGACTCTACGCGGGTGTCGTGCGGTCCATGGCCCTGTACGGGTGTCCCGTGTGGGCGGACACCCTGAGTGATCGGCACATGCTCCTGCTGAAGCGTCCGCAGCGGAAGTTGGCGTGCCGCATCATTAGGGGGTACCGCACGATATCATTCAACGCGGCGAGTCTCCTCGCCGGATCGCCACCATGGATCCTGGAAGCGAGATGCCTTTCGGCGCTATACAGGTTCCGAAGGGCGGCGCGGGAGCGGGGTCACGATCCCGAGCCCGAAGAAATTCGGGCCGTGAGATCCCGGCTCCACAGGGAAATGGTGGCGGAATGGGAGATACGACTTGGGCGACCAGGCGCAGGGCACGCCGTAGTAACGGCGGTAAGACCCATCATGGGGGAGTGGCTAGAGAGGCCACACGGCAGCCTCTCGTACCGTTTGACGCAGATGATCACCGAGCACGGATGCTTCGGAAAGTATCTGCGTCGGATGCAGAAAGAGCCAACGTCCGAGTGCCATCACTGCGACGCGAGCGAGGACTCAGGTCCGCACACGCTCACCGAGTGTCCGGCGTGGGAGACGCCGAGGCGGGAGCTTGTGGCGGCCCTGGGAGTGAGGGTTCTCACGCTCTCCACCTTGCTCGTGGCGATGGTTCGCTGCGCGGATGCGTGGGCGGCCGGCGCCTCCTTCTGCGAGCAAGTAATGCTCGTGAAGGAGGAGGCGGGGCGGGAGCGGCAGCGGGAGCGACGAAGGATCGCAAGACAAGCTGCCCGCGTACGAAGGCAACTCGGGCGTCGGAGGTCGATGAACGACCTCCGCCCCCCATGAGCGCCGGCCTGGGGGTGACAGGTGAAGCCGCCTGTCACCCTGGCAGAAGCAGGCCGCGGCGGCGGCGCGCGTGGCGCGCCTCCCCTTTTCCGGGGACGAGTTGGGGGCTCTGTAGTCCCCACACCCGAGAAGAGGGCCAGATCGTGGGAGATGGCCCTGGGTCGGCCGGGGTGCGAGGGATATGCTTGTCAACCTCACCTTCGGCAACCAAAACGATCCACAGGCGGCGTGCGTTTTAGTCGGTTCGAGTCCGACATAACCTCCTCCACCGGCTCCGGTGGGGAGGTATCCGTGGGGATTATGCGCACGTAAAAAAAAAAAAAAAAGAATCAAAGAATCAATTTCATTTATTCAGTTTAGGCACACAAAGAGCACATATGAACGTAAAAATTTTACAATTGGGTATGTCAAAAAATAATATAAAAATATTAAATAATGTACAAATAAACCATTGGAAAATGATTCTTACGCTGGTTCGGTAGGTTAGTTCTACTGAGAAGATACCAGCAAGAAACTCTGCGAACTATATTATAACTAGATTATTTTTCTTTTTTTACATAACGGCAGCAGTGTTGCCATCTTTGATCGATGCATTTCGAAGTTATGTGTGTATTTATCGCAGGTTTATAAGTGCCCGGTTAATTACCTACACACCACCATATTACATTGGGACCTAAACATAAACTGGCGAAATGTAGGTGCTAACACCTCTGCCTACCCCTTCGGGTATATAGGCGTGAGTTTATGTTATGGACGGTCACGGAAAAGTAATCACCAGTCGCCAACATGCGCAGTACGCCTAATAGGAATTAGGATAGGATAGGATGTGAAAAATAGTGAATGTGTTTGGATGTTTGTTATTCAATCATGCTATAACAGATCAACGGATATGGCTGAGATTTAGAACAGGGATAGATCATTGCATGGCATAATAAATATGCTGCGTACTGGACACGTTACTTTTAGCTTTTTTATACCACTTAGGTGGCAGACAAGCTCACGTGCCACCTGATGGAAAGTGGCTACCGTGGCCTATGGAAGTACGCAACACCAGGGGAGTTATACTCGCGCTGCCGATCCTGTACACACAGAGAGTTTCTGTGTCGTCAGTGTAGAAGACAAAGCAGGACAAGCTTTTGCTTCTTCCCACTGACAGCATAAAAACTCTCCAGTGAGCTCTGGCTACCTTACTCACCGCCGGGAACACAACAAGAGGTTATTATGACCGCGGTATTATGTAGGGTGAAGGTACTTGGACTGCTCAATTGGACGGAAGTACCGTTGTGTCCTATCTCCTGCAATCAGGAGCTTACCATGAGGGATATTATCCCGGGAGTAGTTTTCCATGTGTTATTAGTTAACATGGGTAGCGGGCGGAGTCGCGGACGTCAGTTATTACAACATAAAATATATTGCGCCACATTTACTAGTTACATTTTCCTTCAATTTGACTTCTTTCTTTTTTGAAACCGGTTGGTTACCGAACAAGCGGATGGCCTTTGACAAGGTCAGTTACATGCGCGGAATGGGCTCGGCAGCTAATTAACACATTTCTGCATTATAATAATATAGTAGAACATATACTATTCTCTTTGACTGTATTCACCTTAATTTAATTTGATAAAATTAAACGTGGTTTATATCGGGGGATTCGAGAAAATAAGGGTCCTGCTAACACCTAGGAGACCCAAGTCATTAGTCAACCTCTCCTACTAGTCTAAGAAGCTGCTAAAGAATAGGGCAACATAGCCCTAATAGCGTTGCACTATTTTCATAAATAAAGAAATTGAATTTTTAAACTATCGCGGTGTGAATTCATAATTATACAACGGTTCCAGATAAGTTCCATGATTTAAACGCGACAAGTCCCGAAACATTGTATAATAAAGAAATTGAAATGGAAAAACATTTTCTTCGCTTTGTGTAATAACTGGTATATAAAACATATCTCTGAAAGCAGGTATTTATAAAACTCAGACCAGTTTCAGTTATTTTCGTCAAGAAAAACCTGAGCTCCGAGATCATCTTGGCCTCGGATGGAATCAGGATAATACGTCTACTAGGTCTATTAGGCTCACTCTTTTCCCTCCAAAGGGAGTGAATGTTCTGATGAGCTCTTCCAATTAGTCCTACCTGACCCTTTCCTACACAGGACAACACGTGCAGGACTTAGATGTCACCCGCAGTACAGAATATCCGATCAAGAACCAAGCGGTTCAGTGACTCTTTCCTTTGTCGCACCATTAAGGCCTGGAAGTCATTACCAGCTCACGTGTTTCCTTCGTCCTACAGTCCTCGGTCCTTTAAGCGGGGCATGAAAAAGTATATGATGAGGCCGTCAACTGAGTGTCACCATTGTCACATGGTATGTGTAAGTAATCGTGACCCTCTTTTCTGAGATGTTTCCTTCAGCTTACCGTCAGGCAAGGTGAAGTCTAATTGACGTGTCCTATTTAGAAAAAAAAATCCAAAAACAGAGATTCGTTAAATGTGAGCTTTTACTGACCTCTGCAGAACCCTTCTGGGATAACGAGCGTGACTAAATTATCTAAGTTTCAATAATAACATAGACAGGAATAATAAAATCTGAATATCAAGCAGATATATGCACGTAGTTAGGTATAATATAATTAGATGCGTGGGTAATTATTGGGTAGTGATTCATTTGTAGCGTATATCTATTTGTAGAATCAGTAAATTACATGCATACATACATATATTTTCGCATGTAAATCCCCGATGGAGTAGGCAGAGATGTGTTGACCCAAATTTCGGTAACTATGATTTTCACATCCACGCAATAAGGGCCGAGTCGATTGCCGTCAAGCGGCCGATTATTGTCATGGGATGGGAAGGTATGTTTACCGTCGAATGGAAAACAGTCCTATCCCATAGGCTCCTTCTACGACACCCACGAAAGAGATGTGGAGCCCCTATTCTTCTCCATTGGATACCGATTTAGGATACGACGGCATTTCCGTCCTAATTAAGCAGTCCGACTGGGGAAGTACATTCGCCCTACAGAATACCGCGGCTATAATAACCTCGTGTTGTGTTCCCGGTGGTGAGTAGGGCAGGCTCACAGATCTCACTGAAGAGTTTTTGTTCTGTCAGAGGACCCTAGGCTTGTCCTGCTTTGTCTTCTGCACTGACGGCACAGAAACTTTCTGTTCTTCATAAGTAGGCAGCAGGAGTGTGACTCCCCTGATGTTGCACATGCCCATAGGTCACGGTAACAACTTTCTATCAGGTGGGTCATGTGTTTGTAGGTATGCCACCTAAGATGTATAAAAAAAACTAATACTACTCCCAGTTTACTTCAGTATTCAAATCGGTTAATTGCTGCTTACAATACTACCCCAGCAACTGGAATGTCTGAGACAGTCGCTTCGAAATCAGGCTTTCGGTGCGTTTACATAACGTACTTGAAACTTTCACGGTTATCTTACGTAAGAATTCTTTTTAAATTAATTACGATCAATTGACGACCTTCTGTTTACTTGTTTCTTTAAACAGTTTAAACTCATGTATGCATAATATCCGCAACGGGGTAGAGAGAGCTGCACTATGTGGCTATATGTCCTCATTTTAACAACTTCTCATATATTTTGTATTTACGAAATAGAATGAGGCAGACGCTAATTTAAAAATAGAAATGGTCAACACTCATGATGGAATTCGAAACTCATTTATAACCATCGACGCAAAAACGATGGGGTGTTATAAGTTTGACGTGTCTATATGTGTGTCTGAATTAGAATTTAGTTTTTTTTGTCTGAAAGGTAGGTACATTAGTCGGAAGTGTTCTTAGCTATGTTTGAAAAAAATCGGTCCAAGATCGCTGCCGCCACAAAATAACGGAACACATATTTTTCACAACTGTAAATATGGGTATCAATAGAAAGAGCTTGACTAGTAGATCAATTTAAAAAGTGTTAAATATTTTTTTTTACGGTAATTAACGCGATCATGGTATGGTGGTAGGTACCTACATAGGTTGCCCGCCGTTTCGACCAGATTTTTTATGATGAATTTTAATAATGTTCAATGTAGAAATAACATAAACTCACGCCTATATCCCCGAAGAGGTAGGCAGAGATGCTAGCACCCACATTTCGCCACTTTATGTTTAGGTTCCAATGTAATAGGTGGCGAGCCTATTGCCATTAACCGGGCACTTATAAACCTGCAATAAATACACACATAACTTCGAAAAGCAATAGAATGTAGAAATAATAACCTAATATCCTATTACTTACGTCTCTGGTCTCCATAACCTGGCCCTAGTAGACGCGCATTAGGATTAAAACAGCGTTGAGACTAATATCTATGGGGCCTACCCAACCTCACGTGCAAGCCCTTAGGTGAGGTCACACACACGCACTACGGTCTGGCGCAGAATCCTTGCACAGTTTTGAGAGGTCAGATGGTAGTTGTATACCTAGTCGTCGTAATACTTTTTTTTTTACGTGCGCATAATCCCCACGGATACTCCCCCACCGGAGCCGGTGGAAGAGGTTATGTCGGACTCGATCCGACCAAAACGCACGCCGCCTGTGGGTCGTTTTTGGTTGCCGAAGGTGAGGTTGACAGGCATATCCCTCGCACCCCGGCCGACCCAGGGCCATCTCTCACGATCTGGCCCTCTTCTCGTGTGTCCCCAACTCGTCCCCGGAAACGGGGAGGCGCGCGAGACGCGTCGCCTCCGCGGCCTGCTTCTGCCAGGGTGACAGGCGGCTCCACCTGTGACCCCCAGGCCTGCGCTCATGGGGGGCGGAGGTCGTTCATCGACCTCCGACGCCGTCGTCGTAATACCTAGGTACTTATTCGAATTTCTGAAAATTGTAAGTTCTATTGTACTCTTTGTTCACAGGTATCTCAAGAGCGGTGGTCGTTTCACAGAAGTGATGATCCGAGGAGCTGGTCATATGGTGCCTTTAGACAAGCCAGCTCCTGCGCAGGACCTCGTGACAAGGTGGACACATGACAAGGCACTGAGCGTCCGCTTCAGCCTGTTCCAAAGCAAGTTCATAGAGGAATACGTTAGAAACAATTCAAGGACTATCTATCTCTAAGTGTAGGTAATTTTGTAAAATAAAATGTGTAATATGTATCACTTGTTTGTATTATACAATTATATTATTATTATTATTATTATAGCGTTGCTTTTTTATTCTCAACTCATTGAGTTGGTATTAACCACATTTACGGGTCGAAACCAAGTAAATGTGGTGTGTGTGTGTAATTGTGTAAATCGTGTGTTAGTGGGTGTGTGTTTTCAGTGTCTTCTATTTGCAAGAACTTTCTCACAATTCTGCATGTATTCAATATAGCAGCTTTTTGAATAGGTATGTAGATGTTATCCTTAAGGTGTATCAGTTTGATACTATGGTGTAGATGTTTAGGGATGACTCCGGTGGTGGAAACAACTATCGGCACTACATATACTTTGTCTTGCTCCCAGATTCTCATGACTTCATCTTTCAGGTCAGAATATTTGTTAATTTTTTCAGTAATGGTCTTCTGTAAGTTATGGGTGTTTGGGACAGCGACGTCAATCAGGTAAGTCGTTTTGTTTACTTTATTTATTATTATTATTATTATTATTATTCCCTTTATTAATTATGTTACATACAAATACATACATACATACATAAAATCACGCCTGTTTCCCATAGGGATAGGTAGAGACCACGGATCTCCATTTGCTACGATCCTGACATACTACTCTAGCTTCATTCACTCTCATTACATTCTTCATTCTTCATGCATGCTCGTCGGTTTAGGGTACTCCTGACCTGCCCCTTTTCTAAAACTTCCCCGATTTGGTCCTAGGTCTTCCCCTTCCGACGGTACCATCCACACTCTACTGTACATACAAATAATTCTTAAATATATTCATTTAAAAAAATGTGGTGGTTAGGGGTTCCAGGGAGAGGAACTTCCTCACTATGCTTGCCGTGCGTTATTTTTATACCACTTAGGTGGCAGACAAGCACACGGCACACCTGATGGTAAGTGGTTACCGTGGCCTATGGAATACCTTTGAATTGTCTGACGTTAACATTATGTTAATTCTCGTTAAATAAAAAAAAAATATTAAAGAACCCAAGAGTTTGAAGAAAAGTAGGTAGGTAAGTATTGTTGGTATTATATTTACTGAAATGGTCCACCTGGAAGTCCCTAAGGCTGATATTCCTCGCACCCTCAATCTAAGGACTCAGGTCGGCTGCTGAAGGGCCGACCGCGTAAAATGGGGTTACCTGGACTCGGTGGGTGGTGACTGTGATTGTGGTGCACTTCTGCAGTCGATGTACGACCTCTTGTCGTGCCCACTGAGCCCCTACACCTGCGCAATTGATGTCCTGAATAAAGCGACGGAAGGTGCGGTCAATGTCACCGAAGTTTGGACTGCGCGCATTTAGCTTCTATTTTTTTTAATTGTTGCTATTGACACGAAGAAGAAGAAAATTATATACATATTTTTTAATTTAGGAAATCATTTTGATAATTATGATTCAATGAGGGTTAATAGATCAGCTTGAGTGGCCAAGGTGAAAGTTCTTAAAAGGGAAGCCGGTAGAAAAATAATCTTACCTGGAACTACATACGTAATAACTACTTATAAGCATTGATGTAGTACAGCAGGCACATGCTGTAACAGCGTTTCGAACGATCGAACGGATTTTTGACAGTTGAATACGCGGTGAGATTTCAATTGCGTATGCTCTACGTGACGTCATCAAATTTAGAGCATGCGCAATTGGAATCTCACCGTGAATTCAACTGTCAAATCCGTTCGATCGGTCCAGACGTTCTTATAGCATGTACCTGCTGCAGGTACATGTCAAACTCACGAATAGACTTGACTTGTCTTACGTGTAGGAAAAAGGCAGTTTTTTCTACCATCTCAATTAACAGGTGATGATGCTTCCAACCGGTTTCAGCCATGGCGACCACTTCGACTCCTAGTCGGCTCGGCGCTGATGCACTCGACGATGACTAACATAGCCGATTTTCGCGGTGAACTCTCGTGTAGGTACACTGAGGGCACGTGAGAACACCACCTATATAATTGATAATTAACAGGTAGGTAAGCTTTAATTGCAGCCTAAGGTGCCAGAAATGCCGAGGAGGGCCAGATCGAGAGAGATGGCCCTGTGTCAGTCGGGGTGCGAGGGATTTGCCTGTGAACCTCACCTTCGGGAACCAACAATGACCCACAGGTGCCGTGCGTTTTACTCTGTTCGAGTCCGAAATAACCTCTCTCATCAGCTCTGGCGGGGAAGTATCCGTGGGGATTTTTTCGCACGTAAAAAAAAGGCACTAGACTTCAACGGGTTGCGTGGGTATCCAAAGGTAAATAACAAAGAAAAAATATGTCTTCTCATTTTATTTATATTGATATACCATGTGTTGATTTTACTTCATTTACTTCTAAATTGTTTGCCATGATCGAACAGTAGTTTACTTGGTAAATATTTAACATTTTGTTTTTATATTACGTTCCTATCAGAAAAAAGATATTCGTACCTACTCGTTTCGTTCTTGAAATCATACCGAAGTGATAAATCAATATTTTGAGTGGTAACAGACCAAAAAGAATTTGTTCTAAAAATTAATGGATAAGAGTAGTAGAAACAATCACTTTTAGAACAGCTGGAATAGCAAAAAAATTGTTTTCCTCAAGGACACGACAACTTCAATATTACAAGATAGTAATATTAATATGGCGTACGTATGTCAATCAGATAGAGGTCATTTGAAAGAAAGGCCACGTCAGGAAGGTGCTTTTGACCTTACCTTTTTGTAATTAGTATCTGTAATAGTATTTAAGAAATATCATTAATGAAGCACAGGACTTCCTAGTTCCGGCACAGCTTAGATAATATTCCTAAGTACAATTATCTGCATAAATATATATTATACATACCTAAGATGCACAATGTAATAACACACGATAGATTAAGAACCCATGTAAAATACTGTACAACGATTATGTAATAAATTTGATTTGATTTGATTTCCCAGTGAAAGGGGCGTGACTGTGTGTATGAATGTATGTACTAATATCTAAATAAACTTATTTAATATTTAATGTATATATTAAGTCATATACCTAATACAAATTCGACAAAAAAATTCATCAAATAACCCACTCCTGACCGCTCCCGGCGCTAAAGTGCGCATCACACTTGCTGCGTTTTCACTCTGGATTGCGATGGCCAACCGTCGCACCAAGAACACTCCGGAAAACTAAAATAAACTAAAAGAACAAAATAAATACATACGCTTAAATGCATCTATACAATGTACTTTGTAGATATTAGATATTGTAGAAATATCTAATACGATTGTTTAATACGAATAATATCTTAGAATCTATAAATCTGTCCCGGATTTATATAAAAACCAATGTTTGAAGAACATTTAGATATCTGTATAATGCCAATATTGACTTAACTAAATGACATTATCTACCTCACAGTGGTTATTCAATGACATATTTTTTGTAATGTTAACGAATATTGTTTAATAAGAAATATGAATTATTCATGGTTTATTCGGCTATATAACAAAAATCCTATTCGTTTATTTTAACGCGTGATGTCTCATATAGTTAGTAGTGTGTCTGTCTGTCAGTATCAGGGGAAATTTATTATCGAATACCATCTATATTCTCGTCATCATCTTCACCCGTACTTCATCCAAATCTTGCACATTGAAGCCCAGAAGTCCACTCTTCCACTGCTTATTCCATTTCATTATGTATTCGATCACCTTGACTATTACGTGCGCTACTGCCGTCTGACCCATAAATCCAAAAAAAATAGCTTGTGCAAGGCCCTGTCAATCAATTAGCGGTTGTATAGTCTTGCAAGTAAGCTTTACTTCGGCTTGGGATCGGATGACCTTGGTGGTGCGACATAAACCCACATAATAATATTTAAATTCTATGATAAGAAATAGTAGTAACTTAGGTAAATGACACATTTTTTTTTTATAAATACATACCTGCATACATACATAGAAACACCCAGACCAAGGCAAATGGTAATGGGAAATATTAATGCATGAAAATATTTGCATTGAGCAGGAATCGAACCTGCGACCTCTGACGTAGTTGTCGAACGATCTACCAGTACGCCAGCCATAGTATTTTTCGGATAAGTAGGTCTATTGATTAAAAAAAACCATGCTAACGCTTATTACCTTCCGGGGTAGGTCGAGACAGTCCGCCATCTGCTTTTATCCTTACATACATCACGAGCTTTCTTTAATGCCATTAAACTTTCCTTGCAAGCCCACCGGTTTCGATAACCAACATATATTTTTTTATATAGGACGTGTCAATTAGACTTCGCCTTGTTTGATGGTAAGCAGAAGGCAAAGTCTCAGAAAGAGGGTCACCATTACATATATACCATGTTACAATGGTAACATTAAGCTTGACGACCCAGTCCCGGGTCCTTTAAGCGGGGCGTGAAAATGACTGATTCTGCAGAGGTCAGTAAACGCTCAAAATCGAATCTCTGTATTTGGTCATTTTTTTATATAGGACACGTCAATTAGACTTCGCCTTGCCTGACGGTAAGTTGAAGGAAACATCTCAGAAAAGAGGGTCACTATTACTTACACATACCATGTGACAATGGTGACACTCAGTTTGACGGCCTCATTATATACTTTTTCACACCCCGCTTAAAGTACCAGGGTCTGTAGGAAGAAGAAAACACGTGAGCTGGTAATGTTTTGGATATCTCACGTCTCACCTCTCAGACATTTCAGTTTGATTCTCGTGCTCGACAGAAGCGCGCGTACCCGCGCTGCGCGCAACGTTCCATACGTAATACGTAAATAATAATATTAAAATCAAATTAATACCAAGGTTTTATGACTTAAATAATACATTATTTGTGATTCAAAATGAAAGTGTTTATTGGATTGTTTTTAACTATCAGGTAAGGAGTAGATAATTATATTATTTTACATACATACATATAATCACGCCTTTATCCCTGGAGGGTTAGGCCGAGGTGAATTAACACCCACATTTCACCAATAATTGTATTCGGTCCCACGTAGTAGGGGGTGAGCCTATTGCCGTATTCCGGGCACTATTGTTAACTCGAGCCATGCATCTCGATGCATCAGAATTTGTATCACCCTATCTCTTCCCATGCGGTGTCCTACAAGGCGACTAAGGGATAGGGCTGTTTAACATCAGACAATGAAGATAGATGAATGACTTGAGTCAATAATAGTGCCCGGACGACGGCAATAGGCTCACCCCCTATTACGTAGGACCGAAATTAATGATTGATGAAATGCGGGTGTTAATTTAGCTCTGACTAACCCCCCGGGGATAAGGCGTGATTATATGTTTGTATGTTAAATAATACAAATATGTCTTGAACACATAACATTAATAAGAACCTATCTAGTTCCTTGCAATTTATTTCTTTGTTGGAGGTGGACACCCTGGGCAATCCTGAATTGGGCGCATCACGTTTGAGGTTTAAGCCTACCTCGATTTTTTTATATCACTTAGGTGCCCGACAAGCACAAGGCGCACCTGATGAAGAGTGTTACCGTGGCTTATGGACGTGTGCAACACCAGGGGTGTCAAACTCACGTTGCCAACCTAGTAAAAACCTTCTAAAGCCCTTCTTATTCATATTTTTCTGTTTAGAAACTAAAAGCTGATATTGAACCAAGTGTTAGTCAGTTAGTTAGCCCAGTTATTTGCTATAAGATTACTTTTAGTTAAGTACCTAAACGAATTAAGTATAGATGCACTGATAACCTGAAAAAGGTGGCTGGGATAGACTGGATGCAAAAGGCTGGATGGATGGATCGCGAGCAATGGAGTATATTGGAAGAGGTCAACGTCCAGTAGTGGAGTGCAATAGGCTAATTGATTGATTCTATAGAAAGGAGAGCTTACAGAAAGAAAGTACAAGCTATAGATGTAACTGGGATTGGCCCTTGAATGAAAAAGAATATTCTACAATATTCTACACAACGCTATCTAGACCCATACTAGGCATAGTTTAACCAGCTTGTGTTATGGGATCTAGACTGCGGATAAACATACTTAGATAAACTATCACAGTCACTCACATTACTATTAGAAATTTCTGGAAATTTACCATTTTGCATTGTTTTGAGTTTCCGATATTTCGGCGCTGTTGCAAGCACCATGACCACGGAGGAACTGACGTATTGGCGGTAGATCATGGTGATTTATAGATAGATAGAGTAAACATCCCGAAAGTTAAATACATGCCTATTATATATAGAAAATTAAAAACACCGAGACCGAGAAATATTTGCTCTGAGCAGGAATCGAACCAACGCTTCCTGTGCAGCAGTCGAACGCAGAGGCTGTCGAAGAAGCCATAGGATTTCTCGTTCCAATTTAGGATCGTCCACCTGGAACGTAGTGGCCTTCACCTTATATTCGTTAGCAACAATAAAATAGGTGCTTGACAACAGGAAACCGCTTGACGTAAGCTGCGTACCTGTTTGACCGCTTAATGGTGTGATTCCAAAACGCGTACGACAACTAGTAAGTAAGAGTAATTCATTGCGGCTTCTCAATGGTCCCCTTTATCCGTTTCGAAGTTTAAAAAGTAATGAATGTAATACATGTGCTGCATGCGTCGGCAGTTGTTCGAAATCAGACCTTAATGGTGTATTTTTTAGTGCGGATATCCCCTCGGATATGGCTGACACGAACCGACTAAAACCGGTCTTAGATCTTCAGCTGCCGGAGGTGTGATTGCCGGAGATATAGCTCTCACACACTGACTGATCCAGGGCCGTCTCCGGTTTCGTGAGGGCCCCTTGAGTGTGGGAACCATTGGGTTTTTTTACCACTAAAGTGGCAGACAAGCACACGGCCCACCCGATGGAAAGTGGTTACCGTGGCCTATGGACGTATGTCACACCAGAGGAGCCACACTGCGCTGCCGACTCTGTTAGCACAGAGTTTCTGTACCTACCGTCAGTGTAGAAGACAAAGTGGACAAGCCTTTAGTCTTCCCACTGACAACACGAATTCTTTGCATACATCAATAGGGATATTCATTGCGGATAATGATTCAATTTGGCCTGGAGTGGTGCAATATTAAAATTTTGCAATCAGTACAGGAATGTGAATGGTTGGAGGCCGTTCTCTAAATACAGCATGTTACCTTAACTTTTTTTTTTTTTAGAATTAGTAGTTAGCAACCAAAATTACTAGCATTCTCATTTTATCAACGGCCTCTGTGGCGTGGCGGCAGTGAACACGGGTTCGATGATCGAACCCGTGTTCACTACGCCCGATCCCGCTCAGTGCTAAAATTTGTATGCATGAATGGGTATTTGCATTGGTCTGGGTGTTTCTATGTATAATATGTATGTATTTACAAAAATAAAAAGTATTTAAGTATGTTTATCCGTATTCTAGATTCCATAACACAAGCTAGTTAAACTATGCTTACCATGGGTGTAGATAGCGTTGTGTAGAATGTTGTAGAATATTTATTTATTTAACCCCTCCAGCTTAGCTACTTGTGTTAGGAGTGGGTCGATAATGTAATGATCAGGATTCGAACTTCTTGATCCTAAGGCTGACTCCTTAACCACCAAGCTACCGTCGCCTTAATTGCGAGAGATATTATTTTAACGCCTTCCGTATCATTAAAAATGGTTAAATACATTGTACTGGGTTTTTTTTTGTACCACTTAGTTGGCAGACCAGCACACGGCCCACCTGATAGGAAGCGGTTACCGTAGCCTATGGACGTATGCAACACCAGGGGTGTCACACTCGCGCTGCCGACCATGAAGAAACCTTCTGATGCCCCTCTTGAAGAACCTCATATTGTAGGCGCTTGGGAAAACCGCTTGGGTCATTATATGGGGATAACTGATCGGCGACGGCGGCGCGATTTGTGCCCCTCCGCCTTTTTCTGGGGAAAGATTGGGACGCGGTAATCCTACACCCGATGGGGCCTTCTATAGTCCTGGATCGTTCAGGGTGCGCGAGGGATATACCAGAGGCTACCTCACCCCCGTAAACAGATTGTCCTAGACGCCTGTGTGGTTTTAGTTGGTTCGAGGCTGACATAACCATCCCGCTGGCCTCGACGGGGGGTATCCAAATGGATTTCCGTACGTTAAAAAAATGCGCTCTTTGAATAACTGCTCCATATCTGCTAAAGGTTTGTATACTAAATAACGGTCAGATACGCAATATCGTGCTGTTTAATCTATTTACTTACGATATCATCCGTTTCATCGTATTCTTACTTACGTCAGAGAGGTAATAACTAATAAAACGTTGTAGTAAAAAAATACTTTAACTTCAATTCACACCATAAAATTAACATAATAGTGTAATAATATTAACGTTTTATGATCATGGGACATACTATTAGCCCTCATAAAGCAAGCAAATCGTTAAATGAGTGATAAATAGGTGACTCTCTCTGTCTTTATTGATTGATGATTTCCTGTGAAATATAATGGAAAAAGAAAATAATCCGATATTTAAATAACCTACTTATTTGAATGAAATTTTAAAGCATTTAGTATGCTAACTATTCAAATCGATTAAGATATAGAAAAATTTAATTGCCGTAAGACGGATATAACATAACATAACATAACATAAACTCACGCCTATATCCCCGAAGGGGTAGGCATAGGTGCTAGCACCCACATTTCGCCAGTTTATGTTTAGGTCCCAATGTGGATAGATAGATAGATAATACTTTATTGTACACCAATATATTTACTACTGAGACATGACACTCACGTGACATGAGACTGAGACAGATGTAATAGGTGGCGAGACTATTGCCATTAACCGGGCACTTATAAACCTGCGATAAATACACACATAACTTCGAAAAGTCATTGGTGTGTGCCATGGTAAAATTTGGGATCGAACCCGAGACCTCGTCTCAGTAGTCCATTACCCATACCACTAGGCTACCGATATATGTATAGAAGAATTTGGATGGTTACGGGTGAAGGTTCTGTGGCTTAGTGGTCAAAGCGATTCTCCTGTAAGGGATAGATAGCAGGTACGAATCCCACCTGAATCGATTCAATTTTTTCTATATTCTAATTGATTTAACCTACTTAATGTTTTTGCCATTTGGCAAGCCCAAATAAGCAATTGTAATAAATAATTAGAGAAAACTATGTGTTACAAGGCGATTAAGTTAAAGACTAACAGTGTCTAAATAGCCCATAAAAACGTGCTCGATTGGCGGCACTAGGTCAAACATGAGACGGAAAATTATACTTGTGAAAGGTGAGGGTAATACGCCTTTAGGAAAGATGAACTTACGAGAAGATATAGATGTAGTTGTGAGTATCTAACAACGATAGCCTGAACAATAGGTGACTATAGCATGGCATTTGATGGTTCAATATCCAGGTCAAAGATACCAGTAGCAATTGGGTGGAGAATAAATGTTTCTGGTGGCGCATGGCCGAGTGCGGTAATGGACTGTATTGCGGGAAGTAGCTAACTGTTCCATTGACGCTTTACACACAAAAGACAGGTGGTCGGGTTGCCGCGGGAGTGATCCAAGCAATGAATGCAACCCGAGAAATTAGGAGAGGATGCACTAACCTTCACGACACACGTGTTTTCATCGCAGCCGGTACACGGATCTTCTCTTCCTTGCTCAGGAGCTGCCGTCAGCATCACTAGATCACTTGAGGAACACACGAGAGGCACAATCCGATCGGTAAAGGTCTATGAAGCGGTAAAAATGTAACAAATATTAATCATTTTTGAGAGACGCGAGCGCGGTCCGTCATTACGCTGGCTAGTTCAAAGCGAGACTGAGTGTCTATATTTCACAAATGGCGGACGGAAGCTACATCTATGGTTAGTGCGGAAAGGGAGACGGGTATAAAAGGAGTGTGTTTCCGTGTCAAAAATACAGTTTCTACTTCGGCGCAACCATTCCCCCCGGCTTGAAGGGTTACCTTCGAAACGACAAATGCGAAACAAATCTAAAGTCTAATCTAAATCTAGGTTTGGGAAATAACAACTAAAATATAAACCTAGATTGGAGCTCGTGCCTACTGCTGGCTAGGCAGCGGGCAGAGGCGAACAAACAACACAACGCAACAGTCTCGACCAAGACGAGACGCGATTAGCCAACAACAAAATAAGGGTCTCTTCACGTGGGACCGATACAACAAGCGAGTGCTTCTTCTCCTCGGGTGGTTCGGAAACCGTAGTGGGATTGAATTGACTAACTGGCCACCCATCTAACGCGGCATGAATCCAGGACGGTCCACCAAACCACAACGGGTGATCCAAAATTTGCGAAGGAAGCAATCCACGAGAGAGACAATCGGCTGGGTTGTCGGTGCCAGCAACGTGAAAGAGATTATGTGGCGCCAATTCAGATTGAATTTTGCCACTCTATTAGCGACGAATGTGTCCCAACGATGGGGCGAAGAGTGGGCCCAACACAAAGCGACTGTTGAGTCCTAAAAGCTAAAATTCTACTAATATTAATGCGAAAATTTACAATTATGTCAAATAAATTACCTTAAAGATTCCGACCACAATACAAAATGTCATTAAGCGACACGGAAGTGCTAGTCTTAGCACTGCCATCCAAAACTACGCGGAGTTTTAGTAGTAAGCTTATCTTCTCTAATAACTCCGCGGTGCGGGATAATGTACGAAGGCTGGGTCCCGCCAGTGTCCGCAGGCGCAGGTGAGATGTAACCTTTATCTAAATATTCGTTAACAACCTCATCATAGGCCCGCTTCGACTTTGGGGACGCCTGCATCTTTCGTTCCAAACAAAGAAAGCGTTTTTCAGCGGATACACGGGAGCCACCGAGCGAAAACTTGCGGATGGTAGACTCCAGTGGCGGCTCGACGGTGCAACAGAACGAAGCAGTCGAGTGACTAAAACTATCCATAGAAGCGGGTGCGGAACCAATTATAACAAAACCAAGAACTGTTTCCAGTGCGTGCGGAGCGGGGTATGTCGGTCCCCCTTGAACCTTACGTGATAACTGGAGGTGCGGGAGAATCGAAGCGCCGATCAATATATCGACGACTCCAGGAACAGCGTAAGTCTCATCTGCTAAAGGCAAGTCTTTAAATTTCGTTAATAAAGACGTGTCAACCGGGACGGTAGGCAACTGTTCAGCTATTCTATCTATAACGAGCGAATCCATGTCAAACCAAATATTATTATTAAAACGAGATCTAAACCTTGTTTTAACGGTGCCACGAACAGCTGACTGTAAGCTTCCAAAACCCTTCACCACTGAGCGGGTTGAACGCTTATCAACATTGAAACCAAGACGCCGACAACAATCTTGAGTAATAAAATTCCTTTGCGAAGCGCCATCTAACAGCGCTCGAACAATGCGCGGCTTACCTAATGCATCAACAATAACAACGCGGGCGGTCGCAAGACACACAGTAGTGAGTGCAGCACTAGCGGAGAACGAACACAAGGTGACGTCATCCGCGGCGGTCACCGGGCGGGCCGGAGCGCGCGCGAGCGCGGGCTGCGGCTGCGGCGCAGGCTGCCGTGTGTCACCGCTCGACGAGCCAACCGTGCTCACATTGGATGCGGCATTACTATTCTCAAAATGAAGCAAAGTGTGGTGTCTCGCTTGACATTTGCGACAACTATTTCTACTATTACATAAAACAACGCGGTGTTTAGTACCGAGACAATTAAAACAAAAATTATTAGCGCGAACAAATTTATAACGATCACTAGGCGACAATTTTAGAAAACCAGGACACCTGTACAGTTGCGAATGATGAGTGCTACACAAAGAGCAAACAGGTGACTGTACACGTGCTGGTGCGGTACTAACATAAGTATGAGTTGACCTCAGTGACTTCGATGACGCATCTACTTTGCGTGCAGAATCAACAACTATCTTCGCGCCTTCATGTTTCGATGAAGAGCGCTGCAATACTTTTATATGCTCGCGAACAAAACTTTCCAAGTCTTCGAACTTAGGAATTCTATTGCCGCGATGATCCGACTCAAACAAACGAATGGTTTCGGAATCTAATTTCCTTAAACCCATATACAAAAATACGAAGTCGCAGAGGTCATCAATCTTTAGGTTCTTTACGGCGCGAACAGCTGACGCGAAAGTATCTAGAAATTTCTCTAAGTTTTGATCGTTACATGCCGCAATAGATTTCAAATCAAACATCTGATCTAAATAGGCGTTAGCTACCGATCTTTTATCCTCATACCTAGCTTTCAAAGTATTTAAAATTAAATTATAATTCTCGGCACTAAACGTAATTCCAGCGCAAACGGTTATAGCTTTACCAGTCAATTTTTCAACGAGATAATGCAATTTTTCGTGATCTGTCAACGAATCGTTCTTATCTATTGTATTCTCAAAACTATCTATAAATAGACACCAATTGCGAATGTTACCATCAAATTCGGGTATTTGAATTGGTGGCAACTTAGGTCGGTCGCGAGTGGGGTTGGGTAGGTCAGCCGGTTTCTCCAAACTCCTAGCGACGCGTTTGATACGACAATACAAATCGTCAAACGACGACAAGGCCTGATAACTCACTGAGTAATCGGGATTCAAATTCAACTCTAAAACGTTGATGTCATGTACTAAGGTTTCGAAATCCGCGCGTAGACTATCTAAGTTTTCTATAGAACACAAGAACGAATCTCTGATGACCAAATCAGAGGTTTTAAGTGCATTATCATAAATCGATTGTACGCGAGAGTAAATCATTTCTTTTTTAGCGTTTAAAAGTTTCAATTGAACCTTACCGGTCCTATCAACCTTTGGGGACATGTTTACAATTAAATCTCAAACTAAAGTGAGGTAAACAACAAATATGAAATGACTTAATCTTAGCGGTACAGAGCAGCGAGGCGGCGCGAGCGACACTCGGCAGATAGGTAGGTACCTACAACTGTGAATGCACGCTTGAACAAACGCGCATAGCAACAAGGTCGTACCTACGCGATGGTCGCTGTCTAGGTTCAACTATTATTTCAGGGACTAAGTATTGCGTAATATCTATTCAAATTAAAATACTTTCGTATGAATTGGAATGAGGTACAACCACGTGTCTACCCACGCAGGTACCAGGCAAATACGACGCGAGCCGAGAACAACGTAATTGAAAAAAACAAAACAAAGCCAAATGCGTTAGGTATTACACTGTGCCTATGCACTAGGGTGTCTAGTATACCTAAGATCTAAGCCTAAATGTCTGGATGCGGGGTTTTCTACTAAAATAACCAGGCACTTAGGTGCGGTGCGAAAATTGTGAACTACGATTAAGTGTTGATATGATACCTAACCTATTTATGTATTAGGTAGGTACAATGCGAGCCAGCGGCGAACGGACAACAAATCTAATCCTAAGTGTCTGGATGCGGGGTTTTCTACTAAAATAACCAGGCACTTAGGTGCGATGCGCCTATTCCCATTAGAATAATAACAAAATACGAACTACGGCTAAGAATCCGGCTCGATCCGGACCAAAAATGGTGGCGCATGGCCGAGTGCGGTAATGGACTGTATTGCGGGAAGTAGCTAACTGTTCCATTGACGCTTTACACACAAAAGACAGGTGGTCGGGTTGCCGCGGGAGTGATCCAAGCAATGAATGCAACCCGAGAAATTAGGAGAGGATGCACTAACCTTCACGACACACGTGTTTTCATCGCAGCCGGTACACGGATCTTCTCTTCCTTGCTCAGGAGCTGCCGTCAGCATCACTAGATCACTTGAGGAACACACGAGAGGCACAATCCGATCGGTAAAGGTCTATGAAGCGGTAAAAATGTAACAAATATTAATCATTTTTGAGAGACGCGAGCGCGGTCCGTCATTACGCTGGCTAGTTCAAAGCGAGACTGAGTGTCTATATTTCACAAATGGCGGACGGAAGCTACATCTATGGTTAGTGCGGAAAGGGAGACGGGTATAAAAGGAGTGTGTTTCCGTGTCAAAAATACAGTTTCTACTTCGGCGCAACCAGTTTCTATGTACAATTTTTGGTGTGTAATTCCGTTTGCATTCGGCCTAACCCAAAATCTTGTACGATCTTGCATAATAATAACATAACATAACATAAACTCACGCCTATATCCCCGAAGGGGTAGGCAGAGGTGCTAGCACCCACATTTCGCCAGTTTATGTTTAGGTCCCAATGTAATAGGTGGCGAGCCTATTGCCATTAACAGGGCACTTAAAAACCTGCGATAAATACACACTTAACTTCGAAAAGTATCGAAAAGTCATTGGTGTGTGCCATGGTAAAACCTGGGATCGAACCCGAGACCTCGTCTCAACTGTTCATACCACTAGGCTACCGCGGTATAGAAAATTATAGAATAACTCTATGGCATTCCAAAAAAGTATGAAATCTTCCAGATGCTTCGGTTTGGTCAGATAATGTTTCATATAATGGTATATAAAAATAGCAAATTCGAAATAAAAACTTAAGATTTCCTATCTTGCCTATTACTTGTAAGTAGACACATAAAGTCAGGTATATTTTCCACAATCAGTTGTTCTAGGAATAAATTAATTTGATTTATGCCGCATTTGTCTCACTTTTTTTTCCTTGCGTTCATTAATTAGTGCTGTTAGATCAAACTTCACATTTGTTCTGTTCACGGTCTTCATTCTTACAATTAGTTCTTTGTTAATAATACGCAAAAGATTATTTTTCATTTAGTGACGTCACATAATTGAGAATTACAGTAGTGGCAATGCCAGGAGGATGATGAGTGTACGTCAATAAAAGTGTATATCAACCACAGATAATAAATCTATATAAATAGGTCTAGATAGCGTTGTGTAGAATGTCGTGAAATATATATAAATATAATATAATTTTATAGCAACTTACGTGACGAAATTGTACCGTAGGAGGTCCTCGTTATTTTCCTGCAATTTTGTTGTTGACTAGGCGACTTACCCGGCTTCGCCTTAGGTATTCTACGATCCCGTATCATCTCTTTACGTGATATATATTATATAATAATTTTCATATAACGTATGGGAATCTGTCCGATTTGTTGACATTTATAATTACTGCTCTTTTCCCTTGAGAAGTAAATTGATTATATACAGCCTATAACCTTCTTCGAGGTAGGACACGGCGGTATTTCCGCCCAATTGAGCAGTCCGACGAGGGAAGTACCTCCGCCCTACAGAATACCGCGGTTATAATAACTTCGTGTTGTGTTTCCAGCGGTGAGTAGGGTAGCCAGAGCTCACTGGAGAATTTGTGCGGTCAGTGGGATGACTAAAGGCTTGTCCTGCTTTGTCCTCTACACTGACGGCACAGAAACTCTGTGCTTACAGGGTTGACAGCGCGAGTGTGGCTTCTCTGGTGTTACACACGTCCATAGGCCACGGTAACCACTTTCCATCAGGTAGGCTGTGCGTTTGTCTGCCACCTACTTGGTATAAAAAAAACGATAAACGGACTAAGTACCTAGTGCCTGCTGTTAGCGTGTTCAATCAAACATACGAACAAACAAAAAATAAAATTAAAAAAATAACAAACTCTTCAGCTTTATAATATTAGCATAGATTCTCTATAGAACTAAGAATTATATTATATTATCTATGATAGAACGTTTCTACCTATTCAAATAAATTGGGTGCTTTAGTTAGTATTTTTATTTTTTGTGTGTAACCTAAAGAGTGACCATATCCTCGACGCATATCAATCATTTAATTCGCATATTACCAAATAAATAGATTTCTCCCAATGTGTGGTATTTGGTATCCCGATCCTCCATGGCAACCAAAAACGACCCACTGACCGCGTGCGTTTTATTCGAATCAATTTCGACATAACCTCTCCCACCGTCTCCTGCGGGAGGGGCACCTATTTGTGGGGATTTAGCGCACATAAAAAAAGAACACCCTAACTTTCGTCATGTATTAAATTCTTTAACGGCACATTGATTTTGTTTCCTGCAATACCGGGGACTTGTTTTATACTTGAATAAAACATCGCGTATATTGTACCTATGTTGAGAGCAATTAACCCATTTGAGTGGAATAGGATACTTAATTGACTGTCAAGTCAAATAATATTACTATTACTAAACGTCAAACGGTAAGTTAAACTTAACCGTAGACAGTAAAGATAATAATAGTTTATTATCTATCTATGAAAATAACGAAGTATGCGTCGCGTCACGCTCCATTATTGTCAATTACCTACTTAATGGACTTTTAGTGGTTGCTTGTATGATTAAAAATAAAAAAAAACGATAAAATAGGAACAAATCCGAAAGTACTAACGAGTGCATTTTCCTTTTAACATATCCTCGTTGTTTTTGCCCTTGGCCTTTTTTCTATACAAGGTGGCAGACAAGCACGCGGCCTTCGGAAAGTGGTTACCGTGACCTATGAACGTGTGCAACACCAGGGGAGTTACACCCGTGCTACCGACCCTGTAAAAACAGAGAGATTCTGTGCCGTCAGTGCAGAAGAAACAATCAGGACAAGCCTTTAGTCTTCCCACTGTCAGCACAAAAATTTTCCAGTGCGCTCTGGCTACTCTATTCCTCTATCCTCTGGTGCTGCACTGCACGTAGGCTACAGTAACCACTTTCCATCAGGTGAACCGTGTGCATGTCTGCCACTCAATAGATATAAAAAAGGATCTGTATTAAAATAATCGGGATATTTACCATGTTGCATTGTTTTGTTCCGATATTTCGGCGCTGTTTGCAAGCACCATGATAGTTCAAATAAAAAATGAACCAATGATTAGAATTAAACAATTATTTTTATGTTGAATATTTCCTTTATCATCATCATCCCGCTATTACGTAATGTAGCGGAGTAGTGATAAATCCGGCAGATTTCCATACATTATATAAAGATTAAAAATATGCTGTCTCAATGGGGTGGTATGATGATATAAAATATACCACGAGAAATGCGGGTCAGCTAGTAGTCTCGTAATTGTGCTAACATTCCATTTCTTTTTCAGCCTAACATCGATTTTGGCCGGCCCACCAGCATTAATCCTGACAAGACTAATCAAGAGAAATCTGACAGATCAAGCCAGGAAGTTGTCAGCCGTAGACCCATCTCTCTTCCTAAACAGAACCAGTTATTCTGGTTTCTTAACAGTAGACCAGAAGTATAACTCAAATATTTTCTTCTGGTATATCGAAGCGGAGAACCATAGACCGGACACTCCATGGATAATGTGGTTGCAAGGAGGACCTGGAGCCACTAGCCTGGCGGGACTCTTCGATGAGATTGGACCTTTCGAATATGTTGATTCGAAGTTAAAAGGTAGGTAATGACTGACGTTTTGGTAATTTTTAAGATTCCGTATCTCAAAAGGAAATAAAACGTATCTGTTATATGAACACGTCGTCTGCCTGTCTGTCTGTCAAGACATTTTTCTCATTAATACGTGAAGGTATCAAGTTGAAATTCATACCACAAACTCAGGTCCATAACGTCTTGAAACTGTACCAAGGGCAAGGGTAAGGGCAAGTGGGGCGCTTGCCCGTGTTGACCCATCTGTCATCCTAGCAGTAACCTGATGGGGTGGAGATGCGATGTGCGTGCGGTTATAGTCCCATTTTTTAAACTCATTTTAAAGACTAAAAAACCGAATTCGGACCACTAGGTAGTCAGTTAGTGAGCCTAGTTTATTTGTTAAATATGTGTTTTTTATAAAAAAGTTCCTACAAGATTGTTCACCTATAAATTAAGTATCTAACCGAATGAACCTTTAAACAGCAGGAGATCGTTCGCCTGCGTTTGTACGATGTGTACCAGGTATTACAGAACCAAATTGGGCGTCGGAGGTCGATAAACGACCTCCGCCCCCCATGAGCGCAGACCTGGGAGTGACAGGTGGAGCCGCCTGTCACCCTGGCAGAAGCAGGCCGCGGCATTGGCGCGCCTGACGCGCCTCCCCGTTTCCGGGGACGAGTTGGGGACTCTGTGGTCCCCACACCCGAGAAGAGGGCCAGATCGTGAGAGATGGCCCTGGGTCGGCCGGGGTGCGAGGGATATGCCTGTCAACCTCACCTTCGGCAACCAAAACGACCCACAGGCGGCGTGCGTTTTAGTCGGTTCGAGTCCGACATAACCTCTTCCACCGGCTCCGGTAGGGTGGTATCAGTGGGGATATTGCGCACGTAAAAAAAAAACAGAACCAAATTAGTTTAGTATTTTGAAACGAAAAACAACGCAGATAGGATTGATATCTGTTGAATTAATTATAAATAACTATTATCAATTACTTCACAACATCAGTAATTATAGAATATTTTGCGTAAATATAACAATGTTGTACCTACCTGTAATAAATTATTACGTCGAGCAATAAATTAATTGTTCGTGTTCTCCGGTTCTGTACTTATCCGTTTCCTAGTTTTGCCTATGTTAATTACCTATTCAGTTATTGTCATTCTTTCATAATATGACCTTAGGCAAAGAATCAAAGAATCAATTTCATTTATTCAGTTTAGGCACATAAAAAACACATATCAACGTAAAACATTTAAATACAATGTCAAGAAATATTATAATAATATTAAATAATGTATAAATAAATCATTGGAAAATTCAAAATGATTCTTTCGCTGGTTTGGTTGGTAAGGTCTACTGAGAATATATCAGCAAGAAACTCAGAGAAGTAAATTAGAACTAGATTATCTTTTATTTTTAATTGGCTTTAGTTTACAATTTATGTTATGCGAGTAATCAAGAGACTTAATTATGTTGACCACCCATTTACATCATCAAGATACTCGTCTACTTCATAGTAACCTATTTTCATCAATAATTTTATCACTTCAATTTTAAATTCAATGTCAATCAAATCCTGAGGAATTTTATTTAATATTTTATACAGTTACCTTTTTCTTTTATACAATCACCAACTTCATGACGCCTGAGTTTTTTCCTGAGGCATTGATATGAGGCGTGGCTTCATAGAGGTTGCAAAATACGCTTACATTGCTTGTGCAGCCCAGGGTATAGAGCACGTATCATGAAATATCCAGCTTTGTCTTCTGCACTGGCGGCACAGAAACTCTCTGTTCTTACAGAGTCGACAACACGAGTGTGACTCCCCTGGTTTTTTATACCACATAGGTGGCAGACAAGCGCACGGCCCACCTGATGGAAAGTGGTTACTGTGGCATATGGACGTTTGTAACACCAGAGGAGTCACAGTTGCGCTGCCAATCCTGTAAGTACAGAGTTTCTGTGCCGTCAGTGTAGAAGACAAAGCAGGACAAGCCTTTAGTCTGCCCACTGACAACACAAATTCGCCAGTGAGCTCTGGCTACTCTACTCACCGCTGGGAACACAACACGAAGTTATTATAGCCGCGGTGTTCTGTAGGGTGGAGGTACTTCCCCAGTCGGACTGCTGAATTCGGCGGAAATACCACCGTGCCCTAGCTCCTCCAAAAAAATTTAACTATAATTGTAATCCTATATATTTAAATGAGATTACAAAGTTCTTCATGCAGTCGGTACAGCCTTTCAATTGTTGACATGTTTTAAGAGTTTATATAGAGGCCCTGCTTGGGAGCCACTGCCTGTAATCCAAAAATTGCACTACATCTAACAAGTTTTCTCAGATCACATTATAGTATTTATGTACCAATACTTGCAGACTTGCACAACATAGACCCATCTCTTCGTTTCTCTTCGACCAGCGAATTCAATGACGTTTTGGTCACGTAACTGTTATTTATCGATTTCATTTATCGAAGCGAAATGAAAAGATGTGTCAATGCCGCCATGTTTAGGCCGCTGGTGACTCCACCTATTCTTCAGTAAGTCTCTTGTCGTTCACTGTGTCCCCTCCAACCAGAAGGTAAGTCAGCCATATCTTAGATAGATAGATAGATAGATAATTCTTTATTGTACACCAACAGATTTACAGTAGGACAAGTAGGTAGCATCTATACAGTTCAATGTACAATGGGCGGCCTTATCTTAAGGATCTATCTTCTCTTAAGGAAATGCCCTATTAGGGGTCTTCTTATTTTATTATCTACTACTTGGAACTTTACGGAAGCTGTAAGGAATACAAATGTATAGGTACAATCGTGCCAGCATATAATCGTACGTATAATCTTCTCATGTGCAACGAAAAAAAAACGTTATTATGCTCATAAACCACATTTCTTGGAAACAAAGTGAATAACAGAAATACACGCCTGAATAGTTTCTAGGTACACATAAGTGTTCTCTTAAAATCATTGTGTATTTTTCTGTGCAAAATCAGTTTCTCGCGCTTAAGGTAGGTAAATAGGTACTGCACTGAAGGGTTTGCAGACATTGCAGTGAGCCTCTATCATCGGCTTTTTTTAACCTGCGAAAGGTCCCCACGGATACCCCGCGCCGGAGCCGGTTGGCGAGATTAAGTCGGACTCGAACCAACTAAAACGTACGGTACCTGTGTGACGTTGTTGGTTGCCAAAGGTGAGGTTAACAGGCATATCTCTCGCACCCCGGCCGACTCAGGGCCATCGCCCTAGATCTGCCCCTCCTCGGGTACCTCTGTCATCGGCTTCTTCAGTTTCGTAGAGTATTTTGAGTGTTGTACCTAGAGCTTCGCACAGTTAATTTAAAATAAAAATTGAAGCTATAACTTCGGTTTTAATTAGATACACACAGCATATGTTTACAGATAAGCGATAGAAGAACCTTCTTCCAACAGTCCCGGGTCCTTTAAGCGGGGCGTGTAAAAGCATCTGATGAAGCCGCCAAGCTGAGTGCCACTATTGTAACATTACGTAGTATCTGTAATGGTGACCCTCTTTCCTGAGACTTTGCCTTTAGCTTACCATCAGGCGAGGTGAGATCAAGTTGGCGTGTCTTAGATATATATATAAAAAAAGAACCCTCTTTCAAACTACAACCAAATCTTTAAAGTCTTACTCTTCCTATCCATAATTTATTTCGTAAACCATAACTTGCTCTCTAACCTCCCATCTCTGAGATGAAAACCCATGATAGAGTATCGTCAAATGAGCAGGTGTACAAGCAGGTTTCGGTCACAAATATCTTGGTTAAACCAACTGTTTATCATATTTTATTATCAACTTTCAACGGTCACCATTAATCTAAGAATCTTTCCATTACGAAACTGAACCGCATTTTTAAATTTTAAATATAGAATCGTGATTCTCAATTCGATAAACATAATAAAAATGTATTTAAAATAATTACTTATCTAATAGTTTGTATGAAATTGGTCCTTAATCATTCTCACGGCCACTATAGTGTTATGTATCAACAAAACAAACGCCTGCCAATAGTTGAGCGACTCAAGGTAAATTTTTTTAACCGAATACCTCTTCATATCATAATACGTTAGATCGTGCTTAAATTTCAATAAAACTCTTGTTAAATAACTTGTTTAAGTTGTTTATTCGTAACTTTTAATCTCTAGCTTTAGTTATTCCATGAGGAAGAATTTGCATCTTAATTTTGTTTATCTGAAAAATAAAGTTTGTACTGTACACCAAATGCTGTGTGGTCTCATCCATCATATTCGGTTCAATTGGGGTAGGAGTATATTTTGACCTTTTTAATAAGTGTATTACACCCTCTACGACCGTTAGTAGTTGTGTGTAGTCGTGATGTTAAATACCTTCTTTCTTGGGTTATCAAACTCAAATCGATTTACTGTCGTTCGGGTTAAGAGATTAGTGTATTTGAAATAAACAGTCACAGTCACAGGAGTAAGTAGGTCACGTCGGTATTTCCGTCCGATTGAGCAGTCCGACTAGGGAAGTACCTCCGCACTACAGAATACCGCGGCCATAGTAACCTCGTGTTGTGTTCCAAGCGGTGAGTAGGTTAGCCAGAGCCCACTGGAGGCTTTTTGTGCTGTCAGTGGGAAGACCAAAAGCTTATCCTGCTTTGTCTTTTACACTGACTGCACAGAAACTCTGTGCTTACATGGTTGGAAGCGCGAGTGCGACTCCCTTGGTGTTACACACGTCCATAGGCCACGGTAACCACTTTCCATCAGGTGAGCCGTGTGCTTGTCTGCCAACCTAGTGGTATAAAAAAAACAGTTCAGTATATACTTTTAAAAATATCACTTACTCTTAAACAGATTTTTATTATTCTTACCTACTTCTTACCACTGAATAAATAATATTGCCTATGTACCTAATCTTATATAATCTTATACCTCTTCCTTTGACATCCTTAAACACAAGTTTAAGGTTTAAGTTCGTAATTAAGTAAGCAGTACCTGCGCGATATTATTAAAAACAAATTAACCTGAGTTACCTGAATTACAAACAATAGTGCTATTAAATAAATAAATAATGATTAGATCACATATACGGAAGCCGGGAGGAGCAAAATACATTTTATTAAAACAAAGCCCCCGTTTTGTTATCGAGTCTAATGATTCCAAACTAATCTAATAAGGAAAAAATTACCTATTCGTTTTCCTTAGTTGCATTCTTGGTTCCTGTGTTTTTAAGATCTCGTTACACAATAACATACAATACCTACAAAAAGTGCAATAATACCTACCTAGAATTCGCTATAATAAACTGGTTACCTACTTGGACAGCTGGGTAGCTTTGGGATAATTTAAAATTAGATTTTTTTCAAAAACAGCAGGCAAATATGATAGGAATAGCATTTCTACTTCTGAAGAAAGTGACAATAATTATTGACAATTTATAACTCATAACTAATTTATTCATAACGATAATCATTACATGTGATATATCATTCCCATTCTTAATAATAACAGTATTTTCTGAAACACTCTTTTAGGAGGTTGGACATGACGGTATTTCCGTCCAGTTAAGCAGTCCGACTGGTGAAGTACCTCCACCCTACAGAATACCGCGGCCATAATAGCCTCGTGTTGTGTTCACGGCGGTGAGTAGGGTTGCCAGAGCCCACTGGAGGGTTTTTGTGCTGTCAGTGGTAAGACCAAAAGCTTGTCCTGCTTTGCTTTTTGCACTGGCGGCACAGAAACTCTCAATGCTTGTAGGGTTGGCAGCGCGAGTGTGACTCTCTTGGTTTTGCCACTTGCCGTCAAATGGGCCGTCTGATTGTCTGCCATCTAAGTGGTATAAAAAAACACGAAATCAAAAACGTAACAATCAAAAATGTAATGTGTACAAGTTTCAGTCAAGTCACAATATTGCATTAGTAAATTATGAAGATCAATTCATTTTTACGAGTGTCAGTTTCTAATAGGAGTCCAATTTTGTAAAAGTCATGGCTATATTTCTTTATAATATCAATAATAATAATAGTTAATTAGATCACGTACGATACATTATAGTTATTTCACAGTTATCAGATCGTCGAATGAGTAGAATGCCTGCTCGCATAGCCAATGCTTTAGTCGATGTTTGAAGGACCCAATACTTGGAGCACGTTTAAGCGCAGAATGTCCAATTCGCATATTGTCCAGTTCGCAGAATGTCCAGTATTCACAAAATCTTTATATGTGTCGTCCGTCATGATGAACATTCTGCGAACTGGACTTTTTGCGTTCGCTGGACATTTTGCGAATTGGAAATTCTGCGCTTTAACCCTCTTGGAGAGCATGTCACGTTAAATGGCAACTTGTTGTACACTAACGGCCCCATGACATGAGTCGTCTTCTCAGATTTTGCAATTGTTCTGGGTATAGCATGCAGTTTTCCGCGATCTCGTGTGTGATAGGAGTGTACTTCGCCTCGCTTTTTAAACTGGTCAAGGTTCATTCTCACGTATATCGCGACTTGGTATATTACTATTGACGACAGGGTGAATATACCTAGCTGGGTAAAGTATAGTCTAGCTGAATAGTCCTGCGGTATCCCCACTATAGCTCGCATAATTTTGTTTATAATTAGAAACTCAAATTTTAAATCGAACCTAGTTACCCAGTTTTCCAAAGCAACCTCAGTTTACGGTACTTATACATCCTCAGGGTTACCATACTTCAATTGTCATATTAATCGATACTTTTGATCCATTATCATTTATCTATGTATATTTTTTAAGTTACGGCTGATTACCATGTACACCATGCAAGTTTCTTGCCTTGAATTGAATTAATAACTCTCATACGTACAGTCAACGACAAAAGTAGCTTAACAAATTATATTTTATGACTATGACCCCTAAACCCTACACAAATTATTGAACAGTATAACATAACAATAAATAAATTAACTTTGACTTATAGGGATCGCAAAACTACTATGTGAATTAATCTTGTAAGCCACTTATACTCGTAAATCCCACAAATTATTAAACTCGTTTTGCACAAAAATAAAAAGGTCCTATGTTATTGTCATTATAATAAATCCTTATAAATATTAATTTCGCGGTCGTTGTAATCGTTTGATAAGTTTTTCTTTGGTTTTTTCATAGGTCCTAATCACAGAACAAATCCGCTATATTATTCGTTTATTACCTAGTCCTTATTGTTCAAAATAATCGTCTACATTATTTGTTAATAAGTATATTTTACTAGCAATTTAAATTCACTACTAATTTCTTACTAAACCCGAATGAGCACCCATAATACCTATCTATCACCCATGACTCTATGATAACTCCGTAAAAGTAATACCCTGCAACCAAGATTGGTTAAACGTGTTAAACAAAGCTTGTCCTGCTTTGTCTTCTACTGACGGCACAGAAACTCTGTACTTACAGGGTTGGGAGTGCGACTGTGACTCCTCTGGTGTTACAAACCTCCATAGGCCACGGTTACCACTTTCCATCAGGTGGGCCGCGTGCTTGTCTGCCACCTAAGTGGTATAAAAAAAAGTGGGCCAATATACCTTTACTAGGTACATGTTGAGGGTTAACAGCTAGCGTAATGTGCCTCAGAATGTTACCTTGCTCGCAGGAGATAACAACTTGCCCTAAGGGCTAAATTATAATAAACACGTGCAACATTTTAAAGGCACTTATACACGGTAAACTTATGCTAATAATAGCCATATCAACGTATTGCCTGTGGTATTACTCTCAGTAATTGTATGAAAATATTTAATAAAATTCCTCAGGATTTGGTTGATATGCCACTAAATAAATTTCCCTCCCAAACTCAGCCTCAGATTCATGGCTTGAGTCAGCAATGGTGCCCGGAAGGCGGCAATAGGCTCACCCTCTATTACGTGGGACCGAATTCAATGACTGGTGAAATGTGGGTGTTAATTCACTTCTGCCTAACCATCCGGGTATGTATGTATGTATTTAAATTTAAAATAGAAGTAAAAAAATCTTTAATGAAAGCAGGTTTTTATAAAATAGATGAGTATCTTCACGATCAAAATGCGTGGTCAACCTAAGTCTCTTGCTTGCTCGCACAACATGAATTGTAAACAAAACCACATCAAAAAAAGATAATCTAGTTCTAATATAGGTTTCTGAGTTTCTTGCTGGTATCTTCTCAATAGGACTAACCTACCGAAACAGCGAAAGAATCATTTTCCAAAGGTTTATAAATATACTTGTAATTTTTTTACGTTCATAATATGTGCTCTTTAAGTTCCTAAACTGAATAAATGAAATTGATTCTTTGATTGATTGAATATATTGCTGGCGCCATGGTATTTTGCAGGAACAAGCCAGTGATTAAGTAAGATACTCGTAATATTGTTTCAAGCAACAGTGCAGCGCAGTGCGTATTTTTACTATGGAGCAACCTGAACATGACTGTATCTTCAGTGTGTATCATTAGTATTATTATTATTAGACAGCCTCTGTGGCGTATCGGTAGAACGTTCGACAGCTACGCAGGGGGGCGCGGGTTCGAATCTCGCTCAGTGCAAATATTTGTATCCATGAATATATATTTGCATTGTTCTGGGTGTTTCTTTGTATAATATGTATGTATTTACTAAAAAGGTATCGAAGTTGATCCGCATTTTATATTCCATTAACACAAACTAGTTAAGCTATGTTTGGGTCTAGATAGCGATGTGTAGAATGTTGTAAAATATTTATTCATTGTTATTATTATCATTACAAGACATTGTGTATTTGAAACAAGTGATTTGAATTCAAAGAGAGACACATGCAATGCAAACGTTCTCCCGCGCAACACTGCGTGATGCGGTGCAGTCGTGCGGTCGTCTAAGTAAATAAATCGTTTATTTGCCATAAAACATTTGCATTTTACATTTCACTACTTAGTCACGAGAAGCCTTTAAAATTTCGCATTTCATCGCAAACAATAATGTTAACGGACTACTACGAGTATATTGAATTTTATAATTCTACCTTCTGACTTAAATAAAAAATGAATTAACTACTATACACTTTAATGACAATTCTGAGCTGACTAGTTGGCCTTTATTTGTTCCAAGTATGTACGTAATAAATATCTCAGCTTTATTTTGCCTTCAAGGAGGTACACCAATAAAGTGATACATGAAAGAAAGAAGAAAAAACAAGTGGAAAGATGATTAATGAACCAAGTTTTAAGGTCACGAACCAACATAACATTATTAAGAACATGCTTATACTTTTCCCACAGTTATTTTTATTATTAGACCTGACCGGTTTCGCCGTACGGCATCCTCAATATATCCTCAACGTTCACAATAATCATTGTTAATAATTTGGACATTTTTAATGTTCATCTGACATTATTCATTTGCGTTTGACATTTTTATTTTTCATCTGATATTATAAAATTGACATTATACCTACTATAATTATTTCCTTGATATTGTAATTTTAAATACATAATGCTAATCATTTCTAAATTTGAAATATCTTTTGACTATCTATATAATATTATTTGCCCAAATTAGGATTGGGTCCTAGAACGTCTCGTCTCTCGAAGCTCCGGGACTTTGCATAAATTTAGTTGCCTCGAGTCTCGTGACTTTCGGGGCGAGACTCGAGATGAGACACGATTGTCGAAATTGTATACTATTGTATTACAAAAAAAATCAATTTCAGTGAAAAAGACCGGGATAACGTATCACGCAATTAGTAAGACAACGTGGCTGATAAATTTCGTAAATAAGTATTTATTACTAGTTAATGCCCGCAGCTCCGCCCGCGCGAATATCGGTTCTCACGACTTTTATTCATATGTGTATTAACAAATACCACTAAGTGCTGTTAATCAACAGTAGAAATAAGATGGAAAAATATAGAAAAATTATGGATGGTTTCGGGCAAAGGTTCTGTGGCTTAGTGGTCAGAACGTTCCCCGTGTGAGGGACAGATCACGGGTTCTAATCCCGCTTGAACTGATCCAATTTTTTCTATTTCTTAATCGATTTGTATAGTTAGCATACTGAATACTATAAAATTTCATTCAACAGTAGAATTCATCGAGAACCTAGCTCTAATCATTATCTATATAATTAGCCCTTGACTGTCTCACCAACAAAATAATACAAGTCACAATGATTAACAGTGAATTATTAATTTCAGCACGCAAATGGTCGTGGGCCAAGGACCACTCGCTAATATTCATCGACAACCCTGTGGGAACTGGGTTCAGCTTCACGGACAGTCCGCATGGCTTCATACAAAATATGGCTACGGTAAGAATCTCTAGAAAAAAAACAACTATTTACTCTTTTATTTCATACTTATTGGAAGAAGGGGCAGACCCATTAATGTATGCGGTTTTCCCAAGCACCTACAATATGGGGTTCTTCAAGAGGGGCATCAGAAGGTTTCTTCATGATCGGCAGCGCGAGTGTGACACCCCTGGTGTTGCATACGTCCATAGGCCACGGTAACCACTTTCCATCAGGTGGGCCGTGTGCTTGTCTGCTACCTAAGTGGTATAAAAAAAAATTTAAACGCACCTTCAGTTACAAGAAAACACCAATATAAAATAAATTTATGTAGATTAAGAATTTATAAAAAAATGCATAAGTACAACGCATAACATAAATAAATATTTCCAACTTAATTAAAGTTGTAAGTAATACTTATTTATCGGCCAAGAGCCAGTCAACACTAGACCTAGTTTTATCTGTGGTTCTAAGTCAATCTTATGAATGTCTGTGAAATTGCCTCGAGCGAAAGCACCGCTATTTGTGCCACAGTCTAGTGATTTTAGGTACCTACCCATCTAAGTATTGAATTTTAAATTCCTTGGGGTACAACACAGATTATGTTCTAGTATACAGGCTGATGTTTTTGTGTATAAGATGGCGTACTTACAATTAATTTACGGGCTGTTAGGAATTGATAATATAATATTATTGCATTGAAACTCGTTCTACTTAACAAGGTAACAAGTGACAAGACAGATGTCTTACACATCATTTAGTTATTTATTGCTGTTAATAGAGCGATCAATCTTATTTATTACAGCTCATTTAAAATTAAAGCTTTATATGGTTTACCTACATTAACAATTCTCGGCCGGTGGAATTGCAATCGGGCTGCAGAATTTGTTCCTTTTTTCGAATCAATTTCTGGGCGAATTACAGGCCCGATTGACTGACTGATTTATCAACGCAACGCCCAAACCAAATAAAATAACAAAAAACGGGTTTCTCGTCACCCATTTTCAAGAAAACATTGACATTATGATATTTATTAACATTAGGCATCGAAGTAAAATTAAAGAATAATATTTATTACGAGAATTACGAGAATTGGCCCTCTTTTCATTGAAATTGTGTATTTTCCTGTACTTTAAATGAATTATTGAACTGAGCTTATTAAATTAAGAATGGTAAAAGAGCTGTAAATGTTGCCAATTATTTTTAATTTTTTTAATTTTTAATCATATACCCAACCAATAATAGTAAATGATTTCACTATTGAATATTATGACGTCACTATAATTTATTTCATACAAGTTTCCGTGCAACTTACCGTTATGACGTTTAGTAAAAAGTAACTAATTTGAAAGACTAGTCAGTCAAATATCCAATTGTGACCGTCTTGCCATTGACATTTTGGGAGATTGACTGTATTTTGACATTTTAAATAGGAGAATTAGCTTTGTGTGGTAGTGGGAAAGGGGGCGGAAGCGTAGTCAATAACTGCTTCTGCGCAAGCGGGCTACCGACCCCAGCCACCCGATGGCCTACGCGCGCTACCGCTACATCTGTATGATTTGGTAACAGTGTCAGAAGCGAGCGACAGCCACCGGTGTTCTGAAGCCACCATTTTTTATAAACCATTCTTCAGTAATTGAGTGTTGGACAAGCTCGACAGCGGCGCCGTAGCGACCACAAGTAGTGAGTCGCAGACAATACTACAGCGCTTGGTGGCCATGGACCACATGTGTGCCCCGCGTTCTCTCTCTAAACTTAAGAGCTGTGCTCTTATCGGTGGAGTAATCACCACTTTTCTCTCTCCTCCGCCAACCCTTTGACCTCCTGATACGACGCGACTGGTATCTTTTCTTTTATCTGTGCCATAAACGTTCCTCTTGGTCTACCTCTTCTCCTCTTTCCTTCTACCTTCCCTTCTATAATATTTTTAAAAAATAAATCAGGTAATCAATTTTCCTCTTCTGTTCTCTATTATTTCCAGTATCGACCTTCTTTCCTGTATTTTGTTTAGTACTCTTTCGTTGGTCATTCTTTCTGTTCAGCTTATTCCTTCCATCGTTCTCCAGCACCACATTTCGAACGCCTCCCTCCTGTTTTTGTCCCCCTGTGTCCCCCACGTCTCACATCAATAGAGTGCAATGTTACAAACATAAGTTATTCCGCATTATAAGAATATATATGAAAACTTGTGTGGACTTCTCGTCCTTGGCCACCGATGCCGTTGGTCGGTGTCCTGTTTATTTATGGCTTTAGTTACCTAATAATGGTTATCATTGAAGTACATTTACTTATTTACAATAGCATACCGCTACTGTTATATATATTCGACTGGCCTGTTAATAGTGTTATTAGTTTCGCTTTTTACTTCTAAATTATTGAAGCGTGTATGAAAACATCCGGGTATATTGTATACATTTTTGAGTGGAGCGTTTGAATACCGCATGTACATTCATTCGTCTACCGATATGCTGGTTCAAAGACTGGAAATACTGCAACCAAAATTTTTCACCATCTCAAGAAAATCGTCAACTGTCTAACGCTGTTAGATGCAGTTAGAAACACTCAACCTCAGTAATATATAGTTATCGGTAATATATACAGCGGCGTGGTTCCCGGCAGAGTAGAATCTGGACCACCCCATCTCTTCCCATGCGGTGTCGTACAAGGCGACTAAGAGATAGGGCTGTTTAACATTGCACAGATATATACAGCCCAGACTCATACTCAGATGCATGGCTAAAGTCAAAAATTTGTGCTCCGAATAAAGCAATAGGCTCACCCCTATTACTTGAGACCGAATTTAATAATTGGTGAAATGTCGGTGCTAATTCACCTCTGCCTAACCCACCGGGAATAAAGACGTAATTATATGTATGTAAATATAGTTATTTAAGCGAAAAAGGTGCACCTATTTAGGTCTAATCAGTGTTATCACAGTTAGTTGTACTTGTATTTTATAAATTAACACTTTACCACCTTAGAATCTCATAGCAGTACACCCTTTTATGTACTCCATGGTCGTTCAAATAATGACTGGCTCAATGACAGGTCAATTCCCAGACACATTGTTATTGCAGCGGGCATCAACACTACCAACCAAGGTACGCTATTCATTAAATTAATTTACCTCAAGTCAGATCGTTCACAGATTGACTTAACTAATGTTACGAAAAATATTTTAGAAGCTTTTTGCTGTAGTGTTGCAATATTTAATGGAAATATAGACCTTGGTGTTAATAATGAATGCGTATTTTGAAGTAAGAAAAACATTATTTTTAATGAATTCGACGATACGGAACTGCAGAATGCAACAGAGGTAGGTAGACTAGGTAGTTTTTTTAATTTACGTACGAAAAATCCCCACGGATACCTCCCCGCCGGAGCCGGTGGGAGAGGTTATGTCGGACTCGAACCGACTAAAACGCAAGACGCCTGTGGGTCGTTGTTGGTTGCCGAATGAAAACGCCGTACTTATCGTTTGGGCCCCATTGTACCTACCTACCTATTAATTTCATTGGAATTATTAAGTAGTTCGTTAATGACTGTACCTTCTGTTATTCTTGAAACATTACCTACTACCTATAGCTTACTGATTAAGACAAGAAGGTTATTTAAGTAGGTACCTACTTACTATGTACTGAGGTCAGTAGCATTTTGACTTTCCT
The DNA here is from genome assembly GCA_963662185.1 of Eilema griseolum. Classification (NCBI taxonomy): domain Eukaryota; kingdom Metazoa; phylum Arthropoda; class Insecta; order Lepidoptera; family Erebidae; genus Eilema; species Eilema griseolum. The sequence continues at coordinate 23,666,540 of OY759233.1, read as the reverse complement.
TTTTATGTCATTCATCATTACAAACTACGCGCCGTGATTTTATCCACGATTTATTTCTTAGAATAAAAAAGTGTAATTAAACTCACGCCTGTGTGAACCCAACGTAGTAGGACGAAGTGTGCTAATACACCTAGTTATGGGACTATCATGATAATACGATGATTCAACTAGCTTCAACGAATAAAGTCACCATGTAGGTATAATAAAGAAAGTTAGGGTCTCTCGATAGATCTATTAGGGTAATTTCCTGAGTCATCGCATTGTTACCAATACTACTTAATGTCTTAGTATTTTATCTAAAAAGATGCATAGTAAACTAAGATATTGCCTAACTAAACTGGAACTATGACTTTTCATTATTATTAATCCCCAAAATAGGTCAAAATATAAACAATCGAAATAAAGTAAAATTTATAATTTTTTAGATTCCTTATTAAATTTCAAATCAATCTTGTTACGACCAGTATACGTGTAAACCCAACGCAGACTGAGTTAAATGCGATATTCTCTTGCACTTCATACATTTTCACTACGCATCAATGCGCTGTGACGTCACCACGTGCCACGATTTTGTATGGAGCGTTTTCGGGCGGCTCGAGAATTTGAATTTTAAAAATTAAATATCTGTAAAACTATTTGTCATAAGAAAGTTTCACTTTTACGGTTCATTATATTATCGTAAAATGTACAGTTTCCGATAATAATAATAAAATAGGACACAACACAACCCTATTTCTATCCATCTATATGGTCTATGCCTAAGTCCACTTAGTTCACCTTTCCACTAAGTAGTTGAACAGCCTAACGATTCTACAGTAATCCTTGAAGACGTTGATGTAGATTTCCGAGAATCGATGACAGTTGCAGCCAAAGTTTTCACTTTCATCAATCTTAGTACGGCAGATAGGACCTATCGAATGAAATTTTGCTAGCATACTAACTATTCAAATCGATTAAGATAGGAAAAATAGAAGCGGTTCAGGCGGGATTCGAACCCGCGATCTTCCCATTACAAAGGGAATACTCTGCTGGTTCGTATCCCGCCCGAACCGATAAAAATCTTCCTATCTTCATCGAGATAGGACCTATTTACACCGATCGTTATTACTAGTTTTCCGACCTCGGCTAGCCTTGGCTGCAGTTAACCACCAACTTGCGTATTATTTACTGCAATGTGCTATCATGAGTTTCCTATGGAAAACCCCTCTCCCAGCATTCTTTTTTTTTTTTTTTATACCTCTTCGTTGGCAGACAAGCACACGGCCCACCTGATGGAAAGTGGTTACCGTGACCTATGGACGTCTGTAACACCAGAGGAGTCACAGTCGCGCTGCCAACCCTGTAAGTACAGAGTTTCTGTGCCGTCAGTAGAAGACAAAGCAGGACAAGCCCACTGACGGCACAAATTCTCCAGTGAGCTCTGGCTACCCTACTCACCGCTGGGAACAGAACACGAAGTTATTATAGCCGCGGTATTCTGTAGGGCGGAGATACTTCCCCAGTCGGACTGCTCAATCGGGCGGAAATACCGCCGTGTCCTACCTCCTTACACAGAATTCTTGTTGAAGTTCATGTGCAACATGTCACGATACCGTCTAGATCTGGCTTCTGTTAAGAGAACAAACTGCTGTACCGCTGTCAGTGACTTCCGTACTCGAGATCACGATCTCACGTACGGTGGTGCATAGGAATTTAAATAAGTCCGGTTACTAGCGAGATAAGTTATAATGATAAACAATTAAAGTATTCGCAATTTGCACAGCAGTTTTTTGGGTTCTGTACCTCAAAAGAAAAAAGACGAAACCTTTATAGAATCACTTCGTTGTGCGTCGGTCTGTTAAGACCTTTTTTTTTCAAGAATGCGTGGAGGTTTTAAGCTGAAATTCATACCTCATATTCATGTCTCATCCGAGGAGAGGGCCAGATTGAGGGAGATGGCCCTGGGTCGGCCAGGGTGCGATCGATATGCCTGTTAACCTCGTCTTCGGCAACCAAAAACGACCCACAGGCGTCGTGCGTTTTAGTCGGTTCGCGTCCGACTTAATCTCTCCCACCGGCTCCGGTGGTATTAGTATCCGTGGGGATTTCGCACGTAATAAAAAGGATCTATAACGTCTTGAAACCGTTGGAAAATCAAACTTTTAAGTTAACGCATTCTAAATGTATTACGGTATAAGTAGCTTAAGTTACAGAACCAGTATGTGGGTCCGACTCGCACTTGACCGGCTTTTTTAATTATTGCAACCTATTGCAATTCATTAAAATGCTAATTTTATAAAAGGAAAACGAATGCACGACATGACAGGCTCACTGTTAATTATCTTGAGGAAGGTTTACCTTTTCGCACTGACAACTGTATACTGCCGAAGGGGTAAACAGAATTATATTTTACCACATATAAGAAAATGTGGCGCCAATTGCTGTATATTATCTGCCGTGACTCTATTCTGCTTCCATAATTCCTGGTAAAAAGTAACTATGAGTAATATTTTGCATGACTCGGTAATCAAACTCAGGACCTCAGAATTGCAAAAAGCGCAACTGAAATTACAATATATGGGTGATAATTTGACATTTATAATCATTAGAATTTATAAATAAAGGACATAAAATCGTAGATTGAGTCGAAGCTATGATAGTTAAAAATAAAATAATTTTTGATTTCAGTGTTCGAGCCACCTGTACAGCGCTCTTAGACAATTCCTGATGATATTTCCAGAGCTCCGAAAAGCCCCATTTTACATCGCTGGAGAATCATACGCGGGAAGATACATACCAGCTCTGGGAATTAAAATCATGGAGCAAGATCTCAATATCGGACGCTTAGATGTAAATTTACAGGTAAGAATGTTTTTTTTTGCTACAAATGTCTTGGTTAAACTTAAAATCTGTATTATTTTTAAAATACAATTGGTTAAGAAGAACCAGCAATATGACCAGAAGTCTCAATAACTGATATAAAAGCGGGCGGAGACGCTGGCTTCAGATAGTTAAAAATTAAAACAATTGAAGATGATTACGGTCGAATGTACTCGTGAACGTTTCATAACTTATTTTAAACATATATTTTAATTTTTTTACTCGACCAAAGTAAATTCACGGTATACAAATAATCATTATATCCGCAGCTGCTCGACCATAACATCGCGCACGAACCAGGGAAAGTCCCCATTCAAAAATATCTATTCTATTTTCCTCCTAACGACTTTCCGGTTGCATCTAAAGTTTACACTGTGAAAACCGAGTCTGCTTATTACTTTTAATGTGCATGTCGGCTTTTCCGGAAGTGACTGCCACCTGACCTCCCAATCTCAAGGTGCAAGTATGCACCAGAGCCTCATTCCTAGTTTCGCAGGTACTACTAGTAGACTAGTAGGTGAGGTTGCTTTGGGCCCCAGTAGTGATGGTAGAGAACTGTAAACCCCATCACACTCATAAGTATCTATTTATAAATAGATAGTTTGTAGTTGCTAGTATTAGTAATCGAATTTTGAACCTTAAAGATAAACAGACCTTTTTCTTTGCGTGCGCAAAATCCCCACGGATACCATGGGGGGACCACCGGAGCCGGTGGGAGAGGTTCTGTCGAACTCGAACCGACTAAAACGCACGACGCCTGTGGGTCGTTTTTGTTGCCGAAGATGAGGTTAACAGGCATATCCCTCGCACCACGGCCGACCCAGGGCCATCTCTCTCGATCTGGCCCCCTCCTCGGGTGTAGGGACCACATAGTTCCCAACTCATCCCCGGAAATGGGGAGGCGCGCGAGACGCGACCTGCTTCTGCCTGGGTGGCAGGCGTCTCTACCCGTCAACCCCAGGCCTGCGCTCTTGGGGGGCGGAGGTCATTCATCGACCTCCGACGCCCGAGTTGCCTTCGTACGCGGGCAGCTTGGCTTGTGATCCTTCGTCGCTTCCGCTGCCAAGATAAACAGACTTCTTTTTTTTTTCTTCAAACCTTCACCTAACTTAAATACTAAAGTTAACGGTTGTACAATAAGCAAACATTACTTATGTAATAAACACATGTATCAGAACATGTAGAACAACGAATTGACAAACAAGGTCATTTCAGAAACGATTTTGTGGTTTATACCCGTGAAATCTTGCTTGATTATATGCATGTGCAAATTATGCGTTGTGTAAATTATTATTACATTTTACACAGCTTCAATTATAGTTTGAATTCTAGTAATGAGTTGTTATTCACTATATTTTTTTTAGTAGGATCTTTTTAATAGTTAGGTACAAGTATTATTAGCTGATCCATTCGATATAGGAAATTATACATCTAAACAAGTTCCTTGTTTTTTGATGGAGCTAGGAGACGATGGTACTGCCGTCCCAATTGAGCAGTCCGACTGGGGAAGTACCGCTGGTACCCCGGCCTTAATAACATCGTGTTGTGTTCCCGGCGGTGAGTAGTATAGTCAAAGCTCACTGGAGAGTTTTTGTGCTGTCAGTGGGAAGACCAATGGCTTGTCCTGCTTTATCTTTTGCAGTGACGGCACAGAAACACTTTTCTTACAGGGTCGGTAACACGAGTGTGACTCCCCTTGCACATGTCCAAAGCCCATAGACCACAGTAACTATTTTTTATCAGATGCGCCGTATTCTTGTCTGTCACCTAAGTTATATAAAAATATAGTTGTGACATTAAATAAAACCTGCATTAATATCACTATTTTCAAAAAGTTACTAGTTTGTTTAAAGATTGTCTAATTCCGGTTGGTTGTATTTTTATTATTTTCAAATTTTTATTCCAGATATATTTTTGATAAGCATATCTTATATAATTACAATATTTTTACCCGACTACGGCAAAGCCAAAGGAGGGTTATGATTTTGATAGGCTATGTATGTAGGGTTTGTATTTAGGTAAATAAATAAATAAATATTCTACAACATTCTACACAACGCTATCTAGACCCATGGCTTGTGTTATGGAATCTAGAATGTGGATAAACATACTTAGATACTCTTTTTTTTTGTTGTAAATACATACATATCATACATAGAAACACCCAGACCAATGCAAATATACATATTCATGTATACAAATATTTGCACTGAGCGGGCATCGAACCCGCGCCCCCTGCTTAGCAGTCGAATGTTCTACCGCTACGCCACTGAGGCCGTCAAGGTTCTCGATGAATAAAATAGATCAAAGTATAAGTTGCATAAACTTGACCAAATTATAGATGAAGATCGCCGAATAATGAATGCTTTATTCATAAGATGCATTGGACATAATGTTCGATAATATTCTTATATAATAAAAATCATTAACATAATTGTAATTTTAAATTAGGTGACACTGACATTATGACCAAGTAGTGGTCCTAGGTGGTAAGCCGACAAGCTGTGACGAGGTCATCACTATGTACATTTAGCTACTTGTGAGCTTGGCACTTAAATTTCCAAAAAATAAAGTTTGGTACATAATTATTTAATTTTTTACAAGAACCATGTTTTAACTTTTGAGTGTCTGGCAACCACACAGTGATTCACAGGCTCTCGAAATCAGACTCCGACTACACTAGTTTTGACCCCCCTCCTGATTTAAGGGCTGGATCTGCCGCCCCTGTTCGACAATTAGCTTAGTCCATATCAAAGAAAGAAGTGTGAATAGAAATATATAACCTACCTATAATCTTAGACAGATGGTATCACAGACAGATCTAAAGCCGTACGATAACTGAGAACACATTGCCATTAGTACCCATTCAGTTGCTGTTCTTATTTAGTAAGTTAAAGCTAGGTACTAGACGTAGCTTTAAAAGAATTACATAACATAAACTCACGCCTATAAGTTACAGAACCCCCTTCGGGCAAGGGGTAGGCAGAGATGCTAGCACACCCATTTCGCCAGTATGTGTTTAGGTCCTAATGTAATATGTGGCGAGCCTATTGCCATTAACCGGGCACTTATAAACCTGCGATAAATACGCACTTAACTTCGAAAAGCATCGAAAAGTCATTGGTGTGTGCCATTGTAAAATCTGCGATCTAAACCGAGACCTCGTCTCAGCAGTTCATTACCCACCGTGGTTAGAATTAAAAAAAAATCGATGTTGATGAACAAAGTACTCAAAATGATCTAGCCGAATATTAACACGTGTTTCGTTCGGACAATAATACAATTTAAATCAATAAATTGATATGCTCTTAATTTTGGCTTGACTTTTGGATTCAAGATCGTTCTGACACTTACTGTACCTACCTATATCATTATTCGATATGTATTTAATCACATTTGAATATTAATCTCCGTAATCAACTTTTATGAGACTTGAAACAGGCTCGTGAATATTGTCATAGAATCATATCTTGTCACAATGCATATTTTTGGGCTCACAACCAACCTCTAAGTATATAAAAAATTGGCGTCTTGGCTCAATTTTATTGGCGTCTAAAGGAAGACAGACCACAAAGAATATTTTGTTTCTCTTTTCAAATTTGGAACAATGATGATATTTATTTAATGCGCGGTAGAATAATTTCATAGTCAGCGAATGTGTTTTTTTTTTTGTTTTATATCATTTATTTGGAATCGTGCTATTAATTACCTTATTGTTTTTTGTTTTTGTCTATTAAAATATTGCAATGTTATAAAAAATAAAATATGTGCAAAAGATTTTTGGATAAATGAATGATGACATGCATAATTACATGATTTTTTTTTCATGAAGGTTTATTAAATTTTAGGGTATAATCCTCGGTAACCCAGTGTTGAGCCGCGAGAGCGTGGCCGACTACAGCGCGATCTACTACCAGTGGGGTCTGATAGACAGCCAGGGCCTCCTCGCTGTCAAACCTCTGCAGGATGCCTACAGCAAAGCTCTACATAATGAAGAATCTGAAAATGCATTACTTGTAAGTACCATTATTGTTCACGTGTCGCTCACGATTGTAACCTGCCGCCTGACCTCCCAATCTCGAGATTTAAGCTTTCTTATGAGACAATGGATGTGGTTGTGACATATCACAGTCTCGTCCATCGTCTTAGTGCGTCCCATACACCATACACAGGTTGTTATCTTTGAGCCAAATCGCCCTACAGAATACCGCGGCCATAATAACCTCGTGTTGTGTTCCCGGCGGTAAGTAGGGTAGCCAGAGCTCACTGGAGAGTTTTTGTGCTGTCAGTGGAAAGACCAAAAGCTTGTCTTGCTTTGTCTTTTACACTGACGACACAGAAACTCTGTGCTTACAGGGATGCGAGTGCGACTACCTTGGTGTTGCCACACCTCCATAACCACTTTACATCAGGTGGGCCGTGTGCTTGTCTGTCAACCAAGTGGTATAAAACAAAAACTCTGGAGTCATACATTGTATCATTAACAACATTATATATCCTAAAGACGCCTACGGTCTTCAGAATATAGAAATATGAACGTATTGTTAATGTAAGTTTACGGATCTCTCAAACATCATAGAATTATTACGTAACTTAAATCCAAAATTGTTTCCTTTCCAGCTCCGCGAAGAGCTCCTCACCAAGCTAAACGATATTTCGATGCAGCAGCAAACGTTCAACCTTCTCCGCGACAAAATCACCAATCTCTTCGAGTTTACCAACTTTATAAACAAACCAAACGTAAAGAATGCTCTACATGTCGGTAGCTTACCGTTCAACCACTACAATAGCACCGTCCACGACAAACTAGCTCCAGACTTCCTCAGCGAGATTAGATCGAAGATAGAAATGCTGTTGGACCGTTATAGAATACTTATATATTGGTAAGTTCATTACCAGCTCACGTGTTTCCATCTTCCTACAGTCCCGGGTCCTTTAAGTGGGGCGTGAAAAAGCATATGATGAGGCCGTCAAGCTGAGTGTCACCATTGTCACACGGTATGTGTAAGTAATGGTGACCCTCTTTTCTGGGACTTTGCCTTCAGCTTACCATCAGGCAAGGCGAAGTCCAATTGACGTGTCCTATATAAAAAAAAAAAAGTTTATACCCATAAATATTTTTTTGTTTTTTATGTAGATAAGTACACACAAGAACAATCATGGAAATACACAAAACAGTGGAATATAGTACAGGCGCCGCCATTAGGCGCCATTAGGCTATTGGACAAGGTCTTACGTTTCTTCCCAATATTGCTTAATATGTTAGTTTGTTTGCGTGGTTCCCGGCAGAGTAGAATTTGGACCACCCCATTATTTTTTTAAACCACTTAGGTGGCAGCCAAGCACACGGTCCACCTGATGAAAGTGGTCACCGTGGTCTATGGACGCGTGCAACACCAAGAGAGTAACACTAGCTCTGCAGGACCCTGCAAGGCGACTTAGGGATAGAACTGTTTAACATCAGACAGATATATACAGCCCAGACTTAGCCTCAGATTCATGGTTTGAGTCAACAATAGTACCCGAAGACGACAATAGGCTCACCCCACCCCCTATTACGTGGGACCGAATTTTATGATTGGTGAAATGTGGGCGTTAATTTTCCTCTACCTAACCGTCCGGGGATAAAGACGTGATTATATGTATGTATGTATGTATGTGTTCTGAAAAAATATGACTTGCAAAATAAGATATTGCCTAACTAAACTGAAACATAAGACTTTTCATTATATTTCTAATTCCCACAGTAAGACAAAATATAAACAATCAAATGCTGTCCAAATTTTTCACTTTTTTCAAATTTCAAATTACTTTTATTATGAACAATATACGTGTAAACACAATGTAGACCGAGATAAATGCGATATTCTCTTGCACTCCATACATTATCACTACTCGCGACTGGCGTGTGACGTCACTCACAAGTACGATTTTGTACGGAGCGTTTTCGGGCGGCGCGAGAAATAGAATTTTCCAAATCAAGTATCTTTAAAGTCTTAAGAAAAAGTCTTAAAAAATGTCACATTAGCTGTTCACTATATTATTATATAGTGGTCATTTTGAAAGAATAAATAAAATAGTCAAATTGCCTATTCTGTTAGAAATGTCTCCTATACAGCATGATCTTTTTCAATTCCAGTGGGCAGATGGATCTGACGGCTCCTTGCGTGCCGAATGCGAAGGCGCGGAGACGACATTGGCACTGGCAGTACCGTGAGCAGTTCCTCAACGCGTCAAGGATACCTTGGTGGTTCGACAACAAAGTCGCCGGGTAAGCTTTTATTGTAACGAAAGATTCAATTTTAGTGTAGGAATGAACGATGTCCAGTATTATCTGTCTCGGCACACTATGGCCCATAGCAGATGTTGCATTCAGTAATAGTAATTACTTACATTGTTAGATACCTATATTAAAATACCTATATTATTCAGTAACCTATTTTTTTTAATAATCTATATAGGTCTAGGTAACAATCAATGTAATGCTACATATCACGCCACCTATAGTGATCTACCAGAACTAATATGGTTCCTTAAGTGGACCACAGATGGCGATATATAACTATAAATAACTGCCAATAATTGGTAACCCCCCTCAAGTAGAAAACCTGCATATTTTTCTTTGAATTTCTCTCAACCTCATAGTTTCTCAGTTGGTAACCAATCATACATCCGTTGTTTACAGATATGTAAAAAGTGGCGGTGGTCTCACAGAAGTTCTGGTCCGCGGTGCAGGTCACTTAGTACCGATGGACAAACCCGCACAGACCACAGAACTCATCAGCTACTTCATTCGAGGTTTAGACCTGAAACTACCTCCAAACTACCAAGTATTAGCTCAAGATACTCCTCCATACATCAACGATGAACCCGAAGGAATCCCAAAGACGATATACCAGCTCCCAGATCCCGAAGGACATTCGTCATCCGGGACCCAAGTTACAATGATTATCAGTTTAATTTTAAATGTTTTGTTAGTGAGTAGTATAATCTGTGGTATTGTTTATGGTATGAGGTGGAAAAGACGGACTGATGCGTACATGTACAACACCATGGAAGACAATAATTTAGTTTCTACTATGTTTTAGGACTTACTAGAGCTGTGCACTCTTGGATAAATGTTATTTTGAAGCAATTAATATGCTAACGTTACTACGAAAATCAGAAAAAGTATAGGCCATATATGTATTTAAACTATCATTATGGTCACTCACATTAGTGTCAAACTTATCAACATATTTACGAGATATCGGAAACTCATAACAATACAACATGGTAAATATCCCGATAACTTTAATACTAGTCTTAGGCCATATGAGATGGCCAGGTCGTGAGAGATGGCCCTGGGTCCGCCGGGTGCGAGGGATATGCCTGTCAACCTCACCTTCGGCAACCAAAACGACCCACAGGCGGCGTGCGTTTTAGTCGGTTCGAGTCCGACATAACCTCTCCCACCGGCTCCGGTGGGAAGGAATCCGTGGGGATTTTGCGCACGTAAAAAAAAGTCTTAGGCCATATACTGAAATTCTTTTTGTGTGAAAATCCCGTCGTTTTAACACACGGCCCGGCGGGGGCGGTTATGTTGAACTCGAACCTACTAAAACCGGAGTGTTATTAGGTATTTCTGTATCTATAATAATTTTTAAACATTGTTTTATGTTCTCGTCACGTCACGTTTGTATTTGGACGAGAGTCGTCTTAAATATGTTTTGAGCTTATTTACAATCTTTGTGATAAAAGAATAGGTTACAAATTTTAGGGTACAATTTTTAAGATTAAGGTGCATTCAGGGACAAAAATTGTAGAACTTTTGGTCATTCATCAATTATCTTTTCATTGAAATATATAAATACCTATATTAATATAATTCACCTCTGCCTAACCCTATGGGGATGAAGGCGTGATTATATGTATGTATGTATATAATATAAATATTTAAATACAGTAAGAGTTTCTTTTAAATATGGTGACATATTGCAGGTTTTGTTAAATTTTTATGAAATGTTTTGATGCTGAAACATAGTAATGGGAAGATTAAATAAAACAAACTTTTGTCACTGAATGTACATATATAGTATTAGTTTTTTTGTAATATATTTTTAGTGATTTGATTTGTTAGTGGTTAAGATTTTATCATTGTAATGTACGTTACTGTTTGAGTATGAGTGTTGTGAAATTTGTGAATTTATGCAAGATTGTGTTCACCTGAGTACAAATCAGCTTCCTGATGGCGTTAATTTAGTATTAAAACCATCAGTCAACCATCAAGTTAGTTCCTGTTGATATCCTACGTACTATAATTTTCTTTAAGATGCCTACAACAGCTGCCCAACAAATACAGCTGCTCTTATTATTAATAAGTACAGTCAACAAAAGTAGCTCAGCAATTTTAGTTTTAAGTAACTTTTGTAATTGATTGTACCTAATTTAGTATATTTACATGTGATAGAGAAGAACTTTTTGCTGTAACCATAAAGTTTCCAGCCCTTACTGTCCCGTTTCAAAAATACACCCCGTATAATGAGAAGAGTGGTTTATCTTTTTAGATATAAAATTCTCGTGTCACAATGTTCGTTCCCGTACTCCTCGGACCGACTCTCATGAAATTTTGTGAGCATATTGAGTAGGTCTGAGAATCGGACAACATTTATTTTTCATCCCCCTAAATGATAAGGGTAGTCCACTCCTAAATTTCTTTTTTTATATTTTAGATATTTTTTTATTTTCATTATTTTTTATTATACATCATTAGAAAATACATACAACCCTGAATTTTCAACCCTCTACGATCATCCCCTATCTTTCCATCGCGATTTTTATCTTTCGATTATTAGTAAATCCCCGTACACTTACATATAGTAAATAAGTTAGTTTTGTTGGAAAAAAAAAATGTTTCCTAGAAATAATATACATGGCAAAACAACGTTTGCCGGGTCAGCTAGTAGAAGCATAGAATTAGATGATTGCTTTGGTCAGCTGTTGGTCCGACGTGAAAAGTCAAAACTGATTACTGTACTGTACCTACTGTGTGAATAGATTTATTTAATGACAGCTTAAAACCATCCTAAATAAAGAGATTCGTGCCTTATTACTGTACATATAGGTTATAAATCAAACGCAAGTTTAGTCTATGTGAGCCGTGTGCTTGTCTGCCAACTAAGTGGTATATAAAATATAAAAAAACAAGTATACAGAAGTATTTTATTTAAATTCCTCTATAAATACATCAATAATGAACTTGGCTACATCTGGTTGGTCCGCAGGCACCTGGTGACCAGCGCCTCGAACTAAGATCTCGACGAAATTGCCACCCGCCTTTTTGTATCTGGGAAACAAAGTTAATGCATACAAATAACATTTGGATGCATAATACATCTCCCTCTTTCCCTCCAAAAAACCGCTTTCAGTTGAATGAAATTTTATAGTGAGACTCACTAGAATCACGTTGTATCTGAGGATAGATTGTTTAGACAACTGTCAAATCTGTCAATTCGATTGTATAGAAACCGAATTGACAGATTTGACAGATGTTCGGCAGGTAAATCCCGATTCAAATGAGTCATTCTAGAATACGGGCCTTAGTATGGTAACTATTCAAATAGATTATGATAGGAAAATAAATTGAATCAGTTCAGGTGGGATTAGGACCCGATCTTTCCCTCACAGGGGGAATGACTGATGGGTTTAGTGATTCTACGGCCAGAGCATTCCCCCTGTAAAGAAAAGATCGCGGGTTCGAATCCTGAACTGATTAAGAAAAAAATATATCTTAAACGATCTGACTGCTACAAGTGATTTGCGAAAAAGGACTAAGGATCATCCATTGCTGCAGTTATCCTTCAGTTTACCATCTGACCCTTTATTCTGAGTGACATAATATATCGTTTCGTAACTACACGCGTTCTTAAAAGCCGATACAATCAAGTTGGTCTAGTTTTACATTAGTTCTCTTCTATGTTCGAAATTCAAAGTCACTCAGAATAAGTGACCAGGTGAGGTCATATTAGCGTGTTCTCTATTTAAAAAAAAGGTGAAGTACGATCTAGGTGTGAGCGAGACTGGTATGCACTTAGGTATAAGTAATCCACAATCATTAAAATAATTTCATACCCAACAACGCCTCCATTAGCATATCTGCGCAAGCGCCGGCGATGTGCCTGAATGTACTCCTCGCGCCGGGACCAATTCAGTGTCTCAAACATGTACTTCGATAAACTGTATGGTAGTATCACGTCCAACTGGCCACTAGAAGAAAACAATAAAAAATAGTTTCAAGCAGGGCCCGATTTAATTATACCAATTCGATTTGGAAGAATATACCGTCAATTAGTATTCCGTATGACGTTTTCGTAAGAAATTCGGGCCGTGAGATCCCGGCTCCACAGGGACATGGTGGCGGAATGGGAGCTACAACTTACGCGACCAGGCGCAGGGCGCGCCGTAGTAGAGGCGGTAAGACCCATCATGGGGTAGTAGCTAGAGAGTACCGTCTGACGCAGGTGATCTCCGAGCACGGGTGCTTCGGAAAGTATCTGCGTCGGATGGAGAAAGAGCCAACGTCCGAGTGCCATCACTGCGACGCGAGCGGGGACTCGGAGCCACACAGACCCAGGGCCAGGTCGTGAGGGATGGCCCTAGGTCGGCCGGGATGCCAGGGATATGCCTGTCAACCTCACCTTCGGCAACCAAAAACGACCCACAGGCGGCGTGCGTTTTGGTCAGTTCGAGTCCGACATAACCTCTTCCACCGGCTCCGGTGGGGGGGTATCCGTGTAGATTTTACGCACGTAAAAAAATTATTAATAAATTAACTTTAGCTTTTAAACCTATTTTTTTGCTTATATTATCTTGGAGCATGTAACAGCTATAATTTTTACATGCTAGCGCTAATCAGGATCGGACCTTTGAACCGGTGCACGTACACCGGGCGGCAGCATCAGGGGGCGGCAAATCGACTCTCGAGCCCCGACTGAGAGAGCTTCTCGGCACATGTTTGTAGCTGGGCCAGTTTCCGCAACTGTGAAAAACGGGGTTACTGATCTCCGTCCGAAAGAAAGGGCGTCCGGCGGGCTGACCGTCCGCCTACCGACCTAAAGTGTTAACGAGGTGTGTAAACTCTTTGGAAGAGTTATAGTGAAGCACCTCATCAAGCACCTCTTCACCGTAAACGCCATTATACGTGTGAGGACTCTGATAAAGGATGCGGTTGCCCGGGGCGAGATAATGTTAACGATGCGCGATGTCCGTGAACATCTCCAACGCGTTCAACCCCTTGCCCTAGGCGCGTGTATCATGAAGTGTCTTTCTACCTTCGACGCATAGTCGGGGTGTATCTGACAGAGAGACTCATCATCTACCCGATAGTGACCAGCCTTGGACGGCTTGAAATGTCATGCGGTATTCCGCAGCTACCGTTCTTTGGATCCCTTCTGTTTAACACCGGATACAAATGGATACTTCACAATGAGCTCACAGACCGTCACGTGTTATGTGGATGATATGCTCGTGAGGGCGTGTGGTGCTACCACCACGAAGCGACCCAGAATGACGAAGCGACTCTGTTTCTCCATCGGCCTCGGAGCGTGCTACGCGAGGAATTCAGTCTCAGAGCGGAAGGCATTTCTATCAAGCTCCAAACGAAAATTAGAAGTACTCGACTGCCGATGGGAATTCGAGGAGCATCTCCAAAGTCTAATTTCCAAATTGCTGGTGGTGGTAAAAATATGAATGGTGAAAGGGTCGCGAGTCCCGAGCATCGAGAATTCAATACCGTGAAGTTCCAGCAGCACCAGGATAGAGTTTTTTGTATACCACTTAGGTGGGAGACAAGCACACGGCCCACCTGATGGGAAGTGGCCATGGAGAAACCTTCTGGTGTCCCTCTTGAAGAACCTCATATTGTTAGTGTTTGGGAAAACCGCAGCAGGGAGGACATTCCTCAGTGACATTCCAGTTAAGTGTGCGTGGGATGAAGTTTCTTTCATACCGCACAGTGCGCACCGTTCGCCGAGTTCGCCGTAGTCGGGTAAAAATGGGACCTTTTTTATGATACATTCTGTAAAATACAAACACACCTGTAACTTAGCACACCATAATGCTCAAGAAGTTCTTCAACAAAAGGCTTGGTGCTGTTGGCGAAATCGGGCAACATCTTATAGTACACATGCTGGTTGTTGTAAACAAAGGTCGCGTTTCCCACATGAATTTGTTCCCGAACCTCAGGCTTCGTGACGTAAGCTTCGAAGTCAGGTGCCTTTGACGACGGATCCTTTAAGAAGTTGTATATGTTTATGCCGCTTTTTTTCTTGATATATTCTATGGTTTCGTTGAATTTCTGTAATAGGTAGATAAAAATAAATAAATATTGTAGATGGCGTTGTATAGCATTCTATAAAGCGTTATCTCTGACTATCTCTAATTCTCGTGACCTCTGACTTAACCTGGTCACTTCGAACGCACTACCGCTAGAGTTGAGATATTTTTAGAACGAAATGTGACGTTCTGAGAATTCTCTCAGCCTGCAAACATTTGTATTCACAATTGGATCCGGTTTTTGTTTTAGATGCCCAGAGTTCGACTTGCTTTGGTTTTGTTGAGTATTTTCTCTCTATCGTATATCGGACTTACAGTTTGATACCTTTATACAGTAGTTAAAAGCATTTATTATAAAATATTCAAAGTATAACTCCGGTTTTAACAGCTCTATAAGCATCATACATTTTGATATAACTTTTACATAAATAAAATAAAATAAAATAAATGTCTTTTTTTTAACTAGGACACGCCAACTTGAGTTTACCTCGCCTGATGGTAAGCTAAAGGCAAAGTCTCAGGAAAGAGGGTTACCATTACAGACACTAAGTAATGTTACAATGGTGGCACTCAGCTTGGCGGCCTCATCAGATGCTTTTTCACGCACCGCTTAAAGGACCCGGGACTGTAGGAAGAAGGAAACACGTGTGCTGGTAATGAATTTCAGGTCTTGGTGTCAAACATGTCAATGTCAAACAGAGGCTCATCGAGGCGACCGGTGACATTCATTCCGGGTCATTCCTGGTGCAAAAGCTGGCCATCGCCATCCAACGTGGCAACCCAGCAGTGTTATGGGCAGTTAGTTAGTGCATGGACTAAGTACTGTTTGTTGTACAATTTTGGGATTTTATTTATTTATTTAAACTTCAAGCACACATGTACATAGGCGAACTTAATGCCACGGCATTCTCTACCAGTCAAGCCAAAAGGTGGTGCAGAGTATAATAAGGTAGGTGCATTATGAAAGATAACTAGGTAAAAATATATAGTAATATTTACATATATATATAGTATTAATTTGACATAGACAAAATTAGTACACAATTACTATTCCCTCTAAACCCACCAGCTAAGCCGTATTTACTTGTGTCAGTGGGTTCATAATGTAATTCCTAGGATTCAAACCAAGGACTTCTTCATTGTGAGGTCGACTCCATAAACTCTGTTACCTCAGTTCATCAATTGACGGTAGATACAGATATAATTGTCACGTTTAAAAAAACTTACATTAGCAGCATCTACTAGTTTATTGTTGTCAATAAATTCAACGACCTCTTCTTCTAGAGTTTCCAGATGCGTTAGATAATCACCATCGAGGAAGCCCATGTTTCGACACAGGTCGGTGTAGTGCATCACATTTCGCAGTTCTATTAGACCATTGCCAATAGATATACCCTGTCAAAAGAAATTAAACTGTCAAAGTCAATTAAAAAGGCACTTACAAAACGTAAAAAAAAACAAAGAGTGGTTTAGCAAATGGACTACACCGGTTCGAAACGCGGCCCCAGCTGAGATGACTTCGGTAAAAAACTCAGCGGGTATAACGGGTATAACTGAAGTTCTATGCTTTTGTGCGGGATTTTTCGTCATTGGATTCAGTTGGGCATAGCCATTATGTAGTTATATGACATCATTGGTAAATGCTTGTGTAGATGCAAGGTACTTTTTGCTTTTCCCTATACTACATTCCCAATTTATTGATCTCTTAATGCCGGAGCACTCAGACCATGTCAACAGCCTTGTCTCTTATCCGCTAAATTGCTATTTGGTACTGTAGTACCAAAAACACGCTCTACGGCAATTGCTACTTGGTACTGTACGTCAACAAGTTTTTTTGTTTATACGAGCTCTGTCGTCACTCAGCGGGCGGCGCCATTAACTGACGTCATCTGAGTGCAATTTGCAATTCACGTGACGACCCTTTTTTTTCAGGAAAGCGGTTTAATTCTAATATATTTAGGGACATATCAGATAAAACAGGCACGTTCATACTATGGTGGAGCATCAGAGGTTATTAGGTTCGAAGTGGAGGGAAATGTGAGCATATGATTGAGTTTCTGACTACAGCCTTCACCATAGGGAACTGACAAGCGTGATTATATTCATATAGTTGTCGTTACACGCTAGTTATTACTAGCGTACCTAATCAAACTACACAGTTACAAAGTAACAAATAAGAACACGACGGTATTTCCGTCTAATTGAGCAGTCCGACTGGGGAAGTACCTCCTTATGTTATCGGTGGCGTTACAGAATACCGCCGCCATAATAACCTCGTGTTATGTTCCCGGCGGTGAGTAGGGTAGTCAGAGCTCACTGAAGAGTTTTTGTGCTGTCAGTGGGAAGACCAAAGGCTTGTCCAGTTTTGTCTTTTACGCTGTCGGCACAGAAACTCTCTATGCTTACAGGGTTGGCATCGCGAGTGTGACTCCCTTGGTTTTGTACACGTTCATAGGTCATGATAACCACTTTCCATCAGGTGTGCCGTGTTCTTGTCTGACACCTAAGTGATATATAAAAAAAATTAAGTACAAACGCAACAGTTACGTTTACTTCTTTGATTTAGAGTCAGGGTCGCTCTGATATCAGCAGGAACACGGAAAGAGATTCGCGATTTCATTTTTCAAGGCTTTTTTATCAGCATCGCTCGATATAATATTGCACATTAAATTATATTTAAACATATATTAATAATATTACTTTTTTCCATATAATAACATAGATACACTAACATAGTTTAAATAGTGAATCAAAGATTTAAAATAAAGCAATTTGCAATAAAATTAGGAAAGTGCAAATTTTTGAATGCAGCTTAAAATGCCCAAAGGAAAAGAGAGATGTCCAGATTAGAGATCTGGATAGAATGTTTTGGAGAAAATATTATACACCTCGTAACCACTAGACAACATTTGAGCCGCAACATGTGTCACAACAAGTTGGGCAACAGCGTAACACGCAACAATTGATGAGAAATAACTGCAATAAATAAAAAGGAGGTAGGACACGGCGGTATTTCCGCCCGATTGAGCAGTCCGACTGGGGAAGTACCTCCGCAATACAGAATACCGCGGTTATAATAACTTCGTGTTGTGTTCCCAGCGGTGAGTAGGGTAGCCAGAGCTCACTGGAGAATTTGTGCTGTCAGTGGGAAGACTAAAGGCTGCTTGCCTTCTACTGACGGCACAGAAACTCTGTACTTACAGGGTTGGCAGCGTGACTGTGACTCCTCTGGTGTTACAGACGTCCATAGACCACGGTAACTACTTTCCACCAGGTGGGCCGTGTACTCGTCTGCCAACTAAGTGGTAAAAAAAAAAATCGCATTTGTGGACAACAGTTTTGCAACAGTGTTGGTCCACATCCCATAGCGCTCAACTATGTTACCATAGATACCAGGCTTTTTAAACTCTAAATCTAAAAAAACTTACTCTCAAATTAATGATATCACTGCCATTATTTGCCTTGATAGCGTTGTTATACCGATGTATCTGTATGCCCAGAGCGGGCACATACTTCCCGGCGTAGGACTGTCCAGCGATGAACAGCGGCGCTGATTTTAGCTCCGGGAACATGATCAAAAACTGCTTTACGAACTCCAGTAGTTGAGCACCAATCTGTAATTATGGTTTGAGAGACGATGAGTTAAAGACTAAATGAATTAAATGTGTGTTAGATGTGGGTTCATGTAAGTATATTGTTATTAATGTACAGCTACTGAATGATGATTGATTTATTGATTTTCTTTCAAGTATAATTCAATCTTCATCTGGTGTTATATTTTAAGAAATCACTTTGAAGTTCGATCTAAAATCTTTCTCCTACTTTTGATTTGCTTTTATGGTTATTATAGAAATAACTGATATCTGAGAAGATAACCTGCACCACAACCTCGTTCATCAGTTAGCAGATATAGCTGCTTGCTAATGAGAATAGCTTGACCTTGAAAAAGGACCTCATCATATCTAACGGATTCCCGTTGTTCCCGGCAGAGTTAAATTTGGACCACCCCATCTCTTCCCATGCGGTGTCGTACAAGGCGACTTAGGAATAGGGCTGTTTAACATCAGACAGATATATACAGCCCAGACTCAGCCTCAGATGCATGGCTTCAGTCAACAATAGTGCCCGGGAGACTATACTATTTATTATTGGTGAAATGTGGGTATTAATTCACCTCTGCCTAACCCTCCGGGGACAAAGGCGTGATTATGATATATATGTATGTATGTCGGATGGATATATGAGGTCATATCAAGGTCTTCGTCTTCTTACACACAAATGAATGTGATAAAAGATAGGACAGAGTACATTCCATATCAGAAGTAGATCATGTATTGAGTAATAGGGAGTGAACTAATATCGATATGTAATGTTTTGAAGTCACAAACAGTATCATTGTCTAACGCTATTACCATTTGAACAACAATGCATAATATTAGAACGAAGACAAAGGTATAATATATTATGTTCGTTCAAACGCTTCGTCCATGTTTAATAAGTGTTAAACGAATATTTTATGTAGCGCATAGTCGACCTTGCTAATATATTTTATGGTCTATTATATTACTAAGATAACTAACTCCTCACCTTTATGGGCGCCCAAGATCATACATATTAAGTGGAGGAGAAAAAGCCGGAAAGTGGGCCCTTAACTTCAAGTCCACCTCGGCCTCAGATACAATGCAAAAGATGATGAATAAGATAACTAATAACTAAAAAATATTTTCGTTACAAAGTAGTATTAGTAGCCCTACAGAATACCTCGGCCATAATAACTTCATATTGTGTTCCCAGCAGTGAGTCATGTAGCCAGAGCTCACTGGATAGTTTGTGCTCTGACACTGACGGCAGAAACTCGGTGCTTACAGGGTAGGCAGCGCTAGTGTGACTCCTCTGGTGTTACACACGTCCATAGGCCACGGTAACCACTTTCCATCAAGTGGGCCGTTTGCTTGTCTGCCACTTAAGTGGTTTAAAAAAGTATTTTTATTTAATTGCTCACGTTAAGAGGAGATAAATGAGGTTTCTTCTACAGAATACGTCTGAACACACGTTTATGCGTTCATTATTTATATTACGGTCCTGAGAGTTGTGTTATGTTATGACTTCGAGGTTTAATCCATCAATCAGTCTATTGTAGTCCACTGCTGGACGTAGACTTGTCCCAATGTGCGCCATTTCTCCTGTTCCACCGCGTTCCTCATCCAGTCGCCAGCTCATCTGGCGAAGATTTACTTCGAGGTTTTCATTATTATTATATTACATCAGAATGTTCCGTTTTCTGTTTTTTCAGTGTACTTTAATTTTTTATAGTGATTAGCGATAGACGTAAGAGCGAATCAAAACAATACGTTCATTGTTTGAGGAAAAAAAGGTGATTAAAATCTTTCAGAATGCTATACCTATATACATACTTACTTACATATATACAATCACACCTTTATCCCTAGGAAAGTTAGGCAGAGGTTGAATTAGGGGGAAGAGGAGTTATATTTATATAAATATAGTTTGAGGAATCTTAGGCATCCTAACATGTATGTGTAAGTAAGAGGAGAAAGGGAGGGGGTGGGGGTTGGGGGTTTAAAATGTCTTAAGTGCGTAAAGAATGTCCGCTAAGACATTATGTTTGTTTTGAAATAAGCTATCAAAGGACTGAGATAGCACAGTAGTGTGCAAGCACCGAGCTTATGTTACGGAAGGGTCAAGTGTCTATTGCGTAAAGATGGTCGATATCTCATCTAGTTCTATGTATAATAATTATAATCTATCGAATGTATTGCGCACGAATTTGTCATGGCCGTCTTCGTGATACACGTTTTCGTCCACTTGTATATTTCGCTGTGAATAATTATATAAAAAGTAAATAAATATTCTAAGACATTCCACAGAACGCTATCTAGACCCAAAGTAAGAATAGCTTAACTGGCTTTTGTGATAGGTTTTAGAACGATATGCACATACTCAGATACATTTTCTTCATTTAATAGAAACCCCCAGATAGATATGCATTGGCAAATAGAGATATTTCATTTCATTTTTCATGCATACCAATATCTGCACTGAGTGGGAATCGAACCCGCGATCACCGACGTAACAGTCGAACGCTCTACCGGTACGACGTCAGAGAGGTTCCTAAAACTCGCCCAAGAACTTTTCATGAATCGTTGAAGTTGCTCAATAAGACAAGTTCGCAGATCTAAAAAAATCATTTTATTAGAATCGTATTAGGATAATACTTTGTCTTGCGGCGATATTTGCTCGAAATTAGAATCTGCGTAGTACATGAATTATCGTGATTCGACTCATATGTGTGACTATTTAACTAATTTTATAGGAATTTATTAGATCTACTGGAAATTCATTAAATTACTAGTTTTTAACAGAATCGCTTAATGTGGCCTTTTTAGACCCGCTGGTTGCGTTCGTAACTCGAACTAAACACAATCTTATTACGCCTTACACGTTCGGCTTATGCTCACAATCGTTAATTGAATAACAAGAGTCAATCGATTGATCCTGACATTGTCAAGGCAATCTAAGGACTCATAAGTGGTGAATCAGCACTGATATGCCCCGTCCAAGCTAAATAGAGCTCTATTGCATGACGGCAAAAGCCGCTATTGATTTAAACTAATTCTCAGAGCTCGTATTATCGCGGACCATTCATGAAGAGAGAATTTATAAATCAAATTGTGTTTGGTCTACCGATCTACTAAATCAATTATGTCGCTAACGCTACACAAAAATTTACGTTGATCCCTAGTACCTAGACGTTCTTTTTTGCTCACAGAGAAAAATCACCTAAAAGAACAGCTGTTTTTTTATACCACTTAGGTGGCAGACAAGCACACGGCCCACCTGATGGGAAGTGGTTACCGTGGCCTATGGACGTATGCAACACCAGAAAGAAACCTTCTGATGCCCCTCTTGAAGAACCCCATATTGTAGGTGCTTGGAAAAACCGCAGCAGGGAGGTCATTCCACAACTTGAGTGTGCGTGGGATGAAGTTTCTTTCATACCGCACAGTGCGCACCGTCTCAGTTCGCAATGTGTGAGGATGAATTCCCTGCCTAAGGCGAAAGGTGGGCATCATGTCAAACAATTCATCTGAACACAAATCATTGTATAGGCGGTAGAACACACAGCGATGCAAAGTCTCTCCTAAGGCTAAGAGGTTCCACACTACCTGCGAGTAAAGGATTGTCAACCAGCCTCAACGCCCGTCTTTGCACCGAGTCGAAGGGGTCAAGCTGGTATGCAGGCGCTCCAGCAAAAAGATGACAACAGTACTCCATGTGGGGCCGGACCTGTGCCTCATAAAGAAGGAGTTGCTGCCCCGCAGTGAAGTACCGCTTCGCCCTGTTAAGTATTCCAAGTTTCCTTGATGCCTACTTAACCTTGTTCTCCAAATGACTACGGTACTCCAGTACCGTAGTCATTAGGATCCTTGGTGTCGATATCTCCAGGGACGTCCACGTCGCTGGAGATATCGACACCAAGGATCCCAATACTCGAGGAGATGGTAAGCGGTATGCCCAGGAATTGCGGTGCTACAATGAATGGGGTTTTCTTAGCGGTGAATACACAACAAGCTGAATGCTGAATAATATCTAATAACTAATTAAAAAAAAAGGAACATACTGCACTACTTGTAATCACTCTCAACATTGTTATTACACTCATGTGTAAAGAAGAAGAATATCAATATGTACCTAATGAACGTATTTCATTCAGGTGTTTAAATACACACATCAACAAAGTCTAGGGAACAAGGACATTTCTAGATTTTATTTAAAAACCCTTTCTTGTAATAGTGAGTGTTTTATATCAATAGAAGGGTATTTTTATACCGTTTTTAATTTTAATTTTAATAAAAACATTTTCGTACCAAATATTTTTTTTTTAAGAAAGAATTGAATAGTGCCAATATTGAGTATTACAACCTTCTATGATTAGGCACAAAAATAACGAGGTAGTAAGAAATACAGTAATTAACCGTACTTTAAACGTTTTTAATAATTTGTAGGATCTCCTAAAGCATTAGCAACAGCTCGAAAACGGCGTGGCATACTTAGTATGAGATTGTCAATCATCGTCTGTGGAATATGGCTCCATACACTGCGAAGGTGTAAAAAAAGTTGTTCTTCAGTGTTCAGATTTTCCAAAGAATCACTGAAAGCTCTTCTCCCAAGCAAATCCCAGGCATGCTCTATGGGATTGAGGTCGGCAGACTGAGCAGGCCATTCCAACGTCCTCATATTGTGCTCGCTTAAGGGGATTACATTGTTCAAATCATAAAAATACGCTGGGGTCAATTAAATTTGTTCAAGGATCCAAACATACAATGGACGTATTAAAAATATATAATAAACTTAAGGTCATCATAAACAAATTGTATTGTTTTAATTTTCAATAAATTCGTTCTAAATTTATAAAAAAAAATGTGGAAAAAGAGGTAATTTCTAACATAAAATGTAAATGTTCTCATAACGGGATAAATAGTTTGGCATGATTTTTATACCAAAAAATAGCTTACTATATTTCTAACAATTTGTATTGTTTTATTTTTATAGTTACTTTCACTATTTTGAAAAAATTAAGAAAACACTGAAACCTGAATACCCCCCGCGAGAAGCTCCCCCGCTGGGCCCGTGCCGCACAGCCGAGACTCGATATATTAGTGTCCTGCGGGCTCTTGTCAGGGGTAGATGTATGTGCGTTATTTCTAGCGAATAAATTTCATAACTTATTAATTTTCTAAAACGGTGTATTAAACTATATTGTAAATAATATCATTATAAACAAAGCGTATATTAAAAATAAATTTTAATTTTGTAAATATATTAAAAGTAAATTGTAAATTTCGTCTCAGCTTCGCTTTGTTCATAGAGTAAGCCGTAAATAGTAACCAAGTATTATGCCTAAATATAAAGCCAAAAGTAAAGTGAAGCGTGGTCGAGCACTTCAAAATTATTGGTAAGTTTCTTTGTACCTAGTCGTACCTACGTATCTAACATAAGAGAAGTACTTACTGTTATTATTTAAATTATGGTATGGTAAATTAAGTTCTACAATAGCTTATAGCTATTATTATATCCTATACTGTATTTAGACACAGATGCAAGGATTGCACCTCCCTTGTGGTGTAGCCAGAGGTCGTTGATTAGATGGGATGGGATGATTATTCATGAAAAATTGCTACTTGCATCATAAATGCACGCAGATAGAGTTTAATACTTAGTACAAAAGTTGATAGCACAGTTGCAAAATTTGGTACTCAGTACATTTATGATTTCAGGCAAACGAGGAATGAGCGGAACTGTCAATTACAAAATGAAGATTCTAACAGAACAGACAATAACACAAAGTATCACACCTCAGTCTGATAATTTAACAGAAACCTCCGGTATTCTTAAAATGGCAGTTAATGAGGAGGCAGTGCGTGAAAATGAGGAAAATTTACCTGATTTAACTATAGAAGAAGGAGCATTAGAAGTAGAAACTCAAAGTATATCTGGCAGACGAATTATTGATATGACTTACTTTTTCTCGAAAATACAAGAAATAGGTAGTCATGGGCCTATTAACTATGGTATACAAAGTATGAAACTTGTAGGAGAGAAACGTGTGGGGCTTGTGTCTAATTTTACCGTACAATGTTTGATGTGCAAAAATAAGTTTTCTTTTACTAATATCTCTGGGAACTTAGATATTAATACAGCAGTGGTCGCGGGTGCAGTATCAATTGGCATAGGGTATTCGCAGTTAGAGGAGTTCTTAGTAGGAATAGACTTGCCCGTGATGACTGAACCAGTTTACCAGAAACGGCATGATGTTGTTTCCACTACATGGGATAAAGCGCTTAATACATCTATGAATGAAGCTGCTGAAGAAGAAAAAAGAATTGCAATAGAAAAAGGTCGCATCAGCAAAGATGGGATTCCCATTATAGATGTGGTTGTAGATGGATGCTGGAGTAAAAGGTCTTACAAAAAGAACTATTCCGCACTATCAGGAGCTGCTGCCATAATTGGTAGAGAAACAAAAAAAAATTTTGTATCTGGGCATCAAAAATAAGTACTGTAGCATATGTGCTCAGGATATTAATAAGAATCAAAACCCAAGGATTCACCAATGCTTTAAAAATTTTACGGGGTCTTCAACTGTTATGGAGTCAACAATAATTGTAGAAGGTTTTAAAGCATCTGTCGAAATGTACGGTCTGATTTATGGACGCCTTATTTCGGACGGAGATTCGAGCACGTACGCGAAAATTTTGGAAGCAAGACCTTATCGTGAATTTACTGTTGAGAAAGTAGAATGTAGGAACCACCTTTTGAGAAACTTGTGCAACAAATTAGAAAACCTAACCACTGATACCAAATATTCTATCGCTTTAAGAAAGTTAATTACTAAAAAACTAATCATGAGTATTAGATCCGCAATAAGAAAATGCAGCAAAAAGTACCCCGATTCATCAGAAAATATGGATTTCTGTACTCATAAACTTTTTGAAGACATTCAGACTGTACATTTACATGCTTTCGGCAATCATGTCAAATGCAAAAGCCATTTTTGTAACCAACTAAAAAATGTCGAGAACTTACCGCAAGCACTTTTCACGAGTTCTCTCTGGCAAAAAATATGTTTTTTTATCAAAAATATTGCAGGACATTCAAGAAGTCTCGTTCATGATGTTGACAGCAACATCGTGGAAAGTTTTCACAGTGTGGTGGCTAAATTCATAGGTGGTAAAAGAGTGAACTACTCGTGCCGGCGTGGATACCAAACTCGGTGTTCAGCGTCCGCAGTAACTTTCAACACCAAAAGAAAAGCAGTTACCATGTTGTATAAAACGATTGTTGGCCAAAGTCCCAAGGGTAAAATGAGCACCTTAGATAGTAAGTACCGTAAAAGAAGACATTTATTAAGACAGACAGTACATCATAAAAAACGGTATAAATCGGATGCAATAATAGCAAATAAAGATTATGGAGAAGAAAGTACTAAACCCGATGTGAGCGATGCTGTCTTAGAAGAAATGAAGAAGAACTATCTAACCAATTTAAACAAAACTAATGACGAAAGAAAACAAATAGAGAGACAAACAATTTTACAAAGTGAGTCAAGTGGATGGCTCGAACTCCGGCGCTCTTTATTGACAGCTTCAAACTTTGGAAGAGTTATTAAAATGAGGCCTGATACTAGTTGTGCCAGTATAATAAAACAAATGCTATACAAAATTAACATTGATGCTACGCCAGTTCAACATGGAAGAGATAATGAAAAAAAAGCACTAGATCAGTTGGCAGAGCAAGAAGTAGTGGATATTATGTCTTGCGGTCTCTTTATAGATCCTGAAATTCAATATTTAGGTGCTACACCAGATGGGCTTATTGGAGAAGATACAATAGTCGAGATAAAATGTCCTATATCAGCGTACAAGATAGGACTAAAAGAAACTATTGCCCAAAAGAAGATAATTTTTTTGGGTTAAAGATAAATTAGGCATATTGCAAATAAATAAAACCCATAATTGGTATTACCAAGTACAAGGGCAATTGCATGTGACCAGGAGAGCAAAATGTTTATTTGGAGTATGGTTCAATGAGTTCAAGCCTTTGAAAACAGAGGTAATTATTAGAGATGACGATTTTTTCGAAAAAAAAATGAGGGATAAATTAAGTTCATTTTATTTAAATTGTATCTTGCCGGAACTTTTAGAGCCGCGTCATAGTCGAAATATGGAAATTAGAAATCCACCATATATATCACAGGCAAAGAAACAAAAGGAACAACGGAAAAAGATACATAACGTCCAACAACTAGAAGAAGAAAATATCCGCGTGCTTCAAGAAACCGCACAAGGAACATCAACGATTTCAAACCCACTGAGTGACCAACCCACATGTTCACGGTATTTGGATTTTGAGGATATCTGAATTTCCTTCTTCTGTCGTGAAATGTGACATTAAAACGAAATTTAATTCATATTATCTTTCATTTAGCTAGAACATCCTAACAATTTCCATTACAGAGAACCGCTAAGTACTTGCCTAGTCATCACCAGACCCTCAAAATGTATGATGTACCTAGTATAAAAGAACGACGGGTTGCACTCTGGGCGTGCCGGCAGAAGTGAAAATTTAAATATTAACAATTAATAATAATTAATAATGTAATTTTACAGACACAATTAGCAAATTATGCGTTTTTATAAAACCAATCTTCAATCAATGCGGTAGAATTTCCAAAAGGATTTTTGTGTAAAACTGCAGTACATACTTCCAACCACTAGACCACCAATCGCTAAACGGCCTAGTATCAATTTAGTGATCTTATTTTAGTGGGCATAAAGGTCTACTCTCCATCACTCTTACGAATTTTCGATCAGGTCACGTGTCCCCTGTGGCGAGTTTAACATATTTTACCCATTACAAAAAAGTGCACAACGCCGCTAAAGAAGTATTCACTTCAAAAAATTTGCTTACACACAGATACTTCAATTTTATTTATGGGTATTGATATATTACACTAAAATGTTAATTTTTTTTAAATATCTAGAACTATACATAAAACTGTTACCTCATCTTACCTCAAGTAGATAACGTACAAGAAGAATAAGTTCTAGTTGAAATTTTAGGGTCGGAATGAAGATAGGCAAAAACGTTGAGAACATTGCGGCACGTCTGTTACCGTGGCTAACCGTTTAATACCTTTTATTGTATGCCAGTAGACGGCGCCACACAGTGACAATTGGTGACAATACTAACTCAAAATTCAAATCCTCAAGGTCATTGAGCAATGTAATATCCTTAACGCATTGACCACTACCCTCGCGGTGTGTGACCGTGCATTATCTTGCATGAACATAAAATCTTGACCGAACTGCTGTCGATGAGGGATTACCATGGGGTGTATAACCTCCTGAATGTATTGGTTTGCATTCAAATTGCCCCGTATCCAAACGAGGTCGGTCCTTCCACCAAGGCGAATTCCAGCCCATACCATGATTGTTCCACCTTGGTAAGGATGAACTTCTTGCGGATTCTGGAGACGACTCCGACGTCCAGGAACTCGCCATATACGCACTCTTCTCGAATCAGGATGAAAACCGAAGCAAGATTCGTCGGAAAACAGAACCCGTGCCCATTGATGGTCGGTCCACTGTAAATGTGCGTTAGCCCACAATAAGCGACGACCTCGATTTCCACGTCGAAGAGCTGGAACCCTAAGCGGTCTGCGAGCATAAAGATTGGCTTCGTGTAGTCTTGTTCTGACAGTTTGATCGCTAGCAACCACTTGATGCTGAGACTGGAGGCCTGCGACCAACTGACGAGCAGTAATCGTGGGTTGCCGCCTTGCGGAATTTTGCAAGAAACGATCTTGTCGCGGGGTAGTAACCCTATTTCGTCCCCTGTGACGTTCGGCAACATCCCCTGTAGACCTGTAGCCTGCCCATAATCTGCAAATTACGCTTGGTTGGGTGTTGACAGCATCCGCTACGTCGCGTTGAGTTCGTCCAGCTTGCAGCATACCAACAGCCCTTAACATCTCTTCGCGACTTAAATGACGACGTGACATGATGACTACAGTCACAAAATTGCACAAACCATACGTAAAAGACGTATTATTGATAATAAACGTTATTTACAATCAAAAAAAATAATTTTTATTTTGCCTCAGAGAAACTGCACAATCAAACACTTTTAAAAGTTTGCCCTCCATATTCGAAAATCATTACTTATTTAAATTTATTTTTAAATTTCGAACAACTCTGTAATCTACTTTATTCTATTTTTATTTATTTGCTGCCAGTTATTTGCAAAACAAGATTTACACGAAAAAAAATAATTGGGGTCATCTTGTTCCCTAGACTTTGTTGAGGTGTTTATTTACTTAATAGTAAGGTGCTATTTAGTTTACACACCGATCGATGAGAAATTAAACATTTTCTAAGCGTGGTTTTCCTTCATCTTGCACGGCATCGGTTCAAGATTTCATGGCTAGCAATAGATGCGTAGTGAATTGGTGAATTTTAAACAAATTTAATGTTACTTTATGTACTGTAACATTTTGTTAGTTTATTTTAGAACATTTTGTAACAGAACTGTAGGAGTAGGTACCATAAGGTATTTAAAAGTTTTAAAACATCTTTCTTACTTTTTATATCATTTTTACATTGTTTTATTTAGCATCTGATATAAGTAATAATAATAATAATTAATTTCTAAGAATATGGTACATTGAGGTCTTTATGTTATTTCACTTGTTCAAACATATTCTACCATACCCTGGTGTAGAAATATTAAATTTTATAATAATAATATTTAAGATTTACAATAGTAATGTCAAATATGTCACTCATGCAATCAATTAATTATTTATTTCTATTACGTTTTACAATAATAATTTAAATTTTACGATAATAATATCAAATATATCACGCATGCAATCAATAATTATTTATTTTATTAGTCATTTATTTGTTTTACATCAGTCAAATGTCCTTAAAATTAAATTTGCTATCCATATATTCCCTCACTGAATAAAAACACTTTTCTACTAAGAAATTAAATATGCTGAATTTAAATTTAGTCATAGGTAGCGCTCGCACACCAACTGGCAGTTTATTATATATTTTTATAGTCATACAATATGCATTTGAGGAATATAGATGTATTCTTTGCTGGGGCACTAAAATTTTATAAGGATCTCTACTATTTGTCTTTTTCAATATGTCATCATGTAGCGGAAACATTTGTGGATATTTCTTCACAAATAGGCACATTTCATAAATATAAAGGCAAGGAAATGGCAGAATTCTTAGTTTTTTGAAGATTGGTTTGCAGTGTTCTCGGTATCCGGCTCCATACAGAGCTCTAACACACTTCTTCTGTGCCAGAAGTACACTCTCTACTTCTACCGAGTTACCCCATACAACGATACCATATCGTAGCACTGATGAGATGTATACATGATACGCTGACAGAGCTGTCTCTCTGGAAGCTATCTGTCTCAATTTCCTTACAGCGAATACAAACTTGTCCACTTTTGCACATACATTTCCAACATGTTCTTTCCAATTTAAATACTTATCTATTGTTATTCCAAGAAACAGAGTTGAGTTGACAGGTTTAATAAATGTATTGTTAATATTGATATTTGGTGAAGCGCATTTAGAATTATATGTTTCAAACTTAATTATTTTAGTTTTATCGACATTAATCTGTAAGTTGTTGTTTTGTAACCATTGTATCCTGATTAGTTTCAGTTTCTATGTCAGATTTATTTTTACACTTAATCATAAGTGTCGTGTCATCAGCAAAGAGTATACAGTCATGCATAATATTCTTGCTGAAGTCATTTATGTAAATGAGGAACAGTAAGGGCCCCAATACACTCCCTTGAGGAACACCGCAACTATTTATTTTTAATGTTGATGTAAAAGTTACCTCTGTGTTTTTTACTATTTTTGTTATCATAGTGCACTGTTGACGATTTGAGAGATAACTTTCCAACCAATTATAAGCGTTACCTCTTATTCCGTATCTCTCCAGTTTGTTTAGTAGGCGGTTGTGTGGGACGAAGTCAAATGCTTTGCTCATATCTAAAAAGGTAGATAGCACTGACATCTTCTTGTCTAGAGCTTCAGTGACTTGTTTTACAAGCGAAAAACAGGCTAATGCTGTAGAGCTGTTTTTTCTGAATCCAAATTGATTTTCTACTAGTATTTTATTCGTCGTCAAGAAATTATTAAGTTTTTGAAACATGGCTTTTTCAAAAATCTTTGAGAAAATGGGTATTAGGGTTATTGGCCTATAATTACTAATGATTGTGGGGTCTCCCTTTTTAAATAGTGGTTTTATGATTGATAATTTCAATTTAGTTGGAAAAATTCCATCTTCAAACGATTTATTAATTAGGTGGCTCATGGGCATGGCTATACTTTTTGCATTATGTTTGATTAATTTCGTAGTTATTTCGTCATATCCCGTAGAATTTGTGTCGTTTAGTGACCGTATTATTTTTATGACGTCGTCCTGACTTACCGGAGTTATGAACATACTTTGCAATTCATTACTTAAATTTATGTCATTTATTTCACTATAATTTGATTTATTAGTTAATTCTATATAATAATTATTAAAATATTCACAAATGTCACTAGGTTTATTAATTATTTTGTCATTTATTTTCAATTCTTTAATATCCTGATTACTATTATTTGTATTCATATTATTCTTGATAACAGTCCATGTCGCCTGGCATTTATTCTTAGCAGTACTTATAAATCTATTATTATTTATACTTTGAGATTTTTGAATGCATTTTTTCAATATTTTAGTGTAGGTTGTATATTTACTTTTTTGAAATGTCTTGTTTGTCGCTTCATTTTGATATTTGTAGTATAATAATCTCTTTTTTCTGCAAGATGTTTTGAGTCCTTTACTTATCCACGAGTTCTTAACTTTTTTATGACCTTTTTTATAACGAACCAAAGGAAAACATAGTTTGAACATAAGCGTGAACAAATCGTGAAAGATATTAAAAGATTGGTCACAGTCCCTTTCTTCATAAATTTCTGTGAATGATAATGCCGAAATACACTGTCTGAATTTATTCATATTATACCAACAGAAGTTTCGTCTTGTTTGATACCAACACGTGTGTTTAGAGTTCTTAATACTTGCATCTGTATAAAACATTAGAGATTGACCTGTATCGTGGTCTGATAGGTTTAGGGTATGCGTACCGGCCACTACATCTGCAACTAGAATATTCGAAGCTATTTGATCTATACTCATAGCTTTTCTTGTGGGAGTATTGATATGTGTCAGTATGTTATAATTTCGTAAAATAGACAACAATTTTTTTGTGTCTGCATTTATGTTTAAAACATCGATATTCCAATCTCCACACAGTATAATATATTTCTTAATGTTATGCGTTATAATACTTAATAATTTTTCAAGCCTCGTAAAGAACACATCAATGTCTGAACCTGGGATTCTGTAGATACAAACGATTATAAGATTATAGTCAGTTACCTCAATGCCACAGCATTCGAATTCATTGGTAAGAGCTATTTGTCCAATTGATGGTAATGTTTTAAATTCTAGATCGCGTTTAATCAATATACATGAACCGCCTCTTTTTTTATCCCGTCTAGAATAATAAGCAACTAATTTATAATTTGATAATATAAGACTGTTTTCATGACCTGACTGTACAAATGTTTCAGTGAGACATATAAAGTCTATAGGGCCAATTTTATCGATTAGATTAGTGATCGTAACTTCAAATACCCCTAATTTATTGAGTATCCCTGCAATATTTTGATGAAATAGTGTTAACCTTTTCCTATTTTCTAATCTAATTTCGTCGCATGCCTCCTTATTCACGAAAAAAACCAATAGTAGATTCCGCTTGGTTATCAAGCATAGAGGATCGATTTAGTGTTGTTGTAATACTTTGCTCATTCTGATTTGCACTAATTTTATCCCTGTGCATTATAGGGAAATAGAATGGTATAGTACCTTTCTTTGCTACTCCCTTGATTCTCTTATTTGATTCAAGAGGTAACATGTTTTTTTTGCTACCCTTACACTTTTAAGCACTTTTTCATTACAATAATTTATGTAGTTGATCCGATACTCAGTTCTCAGAATTTCTTTGAGTAATAATCTAGAATTAAGTAATGGATTAATCTTGTAGCCACTATCAACAAATTCTACATGTTTTAAATTACTGGAAATTAATTTTAGGATCTGGTTAATATTTCTTACATTCATATATCTATTAATGTGTACATTACCAAGTAAAACGTTCGTATGTGACATATTATATAAGGTATAGTACATAAAAGACTGCATCAAAAGTGGATTCTCGTCACAAGAGCCGGTTATTATAATTACAAAGTCATTTTCATTAAAATTTTTAGTCAATGATAAACAAGATTTTAATATTTCATTCGTAGGAGCATTAGGCTTAATAATTGTCAAAATTGAATACTTATTCCCTAAACTATTCTGTAGTATATTGCCTAGACCTCTTCCTTCTTCACCAGCAAGAATTAGTACGTTTTCTTCACCATATTTTGTTGCAGTTGTTCGTTATATTTCAGGGTAGATTTCTTACTAGGACTGATAGAGGCAGATGACACAATGTTACTGTCTTTCACCTCGCACTTAGGTGTGCGGTTGTTATTAAAATGAGTAGATTGTTTTGGTGTACAATCCGTTTTTGTAGGGGTCTTATTTGTCTCAGTCACTTTAGTCAAATCATCAATAGTTTTTTTAAGACCTGTATTTTCTATACTCAAATTGTCAATTTTTAATTGTGCCGATTCCAATTGTAAATTTAGGTGTTTCATCTGTAATTTTAGTCGGTTTATTACTTCTTGACTATCCTCTTCGTCTGATATGTCGTGACAGCTATTGTCGTTAGTGTTGGGAGCTATCTCGTTATTATTCGATAAGTTTGAGTCATCGTCGTCACTTTTCGTTTCGGAATATTGTTTATGTCGTCGCGTTGTGTTATATTTCCGAAGAAATTCATCTTTTTATTTTATAATAATTATGTCTCACAAAGTTATTCGCACAAAAAGAGCAAACAAAGCGGGGATCGAACTGCCGTCCTCTTGTGCAAGAGGCAACGCACTCAGCCTCGAGACCAAACGATCATTAAGATAAGTTCTTAAATTTGGTATTCGCTTAGTAAGGAGATATTTTTACTATCAATAGTTTCGTATTATCTCCGTTTTTAATAGGTACCTCTTTTGTACATAAAATAATCCAACAAAATGACTCACTGGTTGGTTCGGTTGCTTGAATGTTTACTTATAATTGAATTTCTTAATATATTTGGACATTTTTACACTATTGTCTGGTGTTTTGTATAACCTACGTCGTTTAATGTTTGTTATTGTTTATTTTATTTAACACAAGTAATTATATATTAACACAAGTTAGACATTTTCACGATTTCACTGGCACAATATTATAACAAGTTCTTTTTCACAATTGGATGGTTTATTTGTTCTGCAAATGATATCCCTTATAATTTGTATGTTTATGAATGTATATATTACTTCTTTTCGAACTTTTTGTTGTTATAACTATTTTTTTAAAACAAAATTACGCGGAGTCAATCTTATCGTGCGGACGGTGCTCTACCAGAAAGTCATGGGACGATATTAAAATTAGTATTAAACTAGTTTCATCCAATTTCCCCTGTATTGCACTTTACATACATACATTTAATCACAGGGTTTATCCCCGGAGGGTTAAGCAGAGGTGGATTAATGCCCACATTTCACCAATAATTAAATTTGGTCAAACGTACTAGGGGGTGAGCCTTTTGGCGTCTTCCGGGCGCTATTGTTGACTCAAGTCATTCATCTGTGGCTGAGACTCGGATGTACATATATATCTGTCTGATGTTAAACAGCCCTATCCTTTAGTCGCCTTGTACGACACCGCATGGGAAGATATATGGTGGTGCAAATTCTACTCTGTCGGTAACCACGTGCACTTTACAAGTTATTATTTTCAAATTGGTCATGAGATTCTAGTACCTATAAGAATAGGTACCTATAGGTAATAACGGTATTGCATTGTTGATACAACGCAATACTGTTCGTTTCAATTTTCTTAAAATGGTTTTTAATAACATTCGTTTGCATAGGTTTTAACGGTAAAGATAGCTCTAAAACCTCTGCAGATGCGATGTAACTTAAAACGCAAGGCTTTTCAAAACTGGACACGTGTTCTTCAAATCATAAAACATACTCAACTGGTTTATTTGCATTTATACTGATTCTAACAGTTTATTTTCATCATGGAACGATATTAAAGATTTGCATAAAACACTTTAGGCTGTTAGTTTGGCGCCACAAATGTATCTTACTCATCAATATGTATACGCTAATTTTATTGCGGTACTATGACTGCAATGGGGATACAAAAATGTTTTCACTTCTGATCTTTCGATTTATAGACCATGATATTACAATCTAAGTATGTGTTAGAATTTCATGGAATTTTGTCAAGTTGCAGTAAAATTTTTGAATCGTTAGTGGTCCCAATATTATCCCCGATTCGGCTTTGCAATATTCGATGTTTAACATTGGTCAGGTACATTAATAACATACATACCTGCATACATTGGGAGAGGCCTATGTCCAGCAGTGGACCGCAATGGTCTAATTGATTGATTGAGTGATACATACATACATAGTTAGGCAGAGGTGAATTAGCCAATCATTGAATTTGGTCCCACGTAATAGTCTATTGCCGTCTTCCGGACACTATTGTTAACTCAAGCCATGCATCTGAGGCTGAGGCATATCCAGGAAATCGTAATGAACCTTGGTAAAACTTTGATGCAATAGTTAGAATTTTGCTAGTCAATGGTGAGACGATATAGCGTCTAAAGCAGGATCTCTTCCTAGAAATTTGTATACTTGATTTTTTATTACCATTTTTTTGCACTTTTAATCCCCTAAAGGTTTGCTGGGAGAAAACTCAATATTGAGTTAAGCTC
Organism: Eilema griseolum; assembly: GCA_963662185.1. Classification (NCBI taxonomy): domain Eukaryota; kingdom Metazoa; phylum Arthropoda; class Insecta; order Lepidoptera; family Erebidae; genus Eilema; species Eilema griseolum. Next base: position 23,630,821 of record OY759233.1, on the reverse strand, counting down.
GCATTTGTACACCAAGATGTATTTGTGATTACCTGTTGATGTATTATTTTATTGTGTACAATAAAGAATTAAAAATATTAAAGAAAGAAATCCCTATTAGGCTTACACCTGAGAGGCCTGTTAATATAGAGGCAGAGTGATGTTGAAGGGAGGTGACTTTACTGACGTAAGGCGCATGACTATTTATCTTAACTACTCACGTCATCTTCATTATCAGGATATCCTCGATCATCGTCAGTGAAACTGAAGCCTGCTCCAACAGGATTGTCTACGAATACTACGGAGTAATCGTCCGCCCAGGTCACATTTCTCTGCGTTACTGTAACAAACATGCACATATATAATCACACCTCTATCCTCAAAGGGTTAGGCAGAGGTGGACACCCACATTTCACCAATTATTAAATTCGGTTCCACGCAATAGTTCGGCCACTATTGTTGACTGAAGCCATGAATGCTGAGTCTGGGCTGTATATATCTGTCTGATGTTAAACAGTCCTATCCCATAGTCGCCTTGTACGACACCGTATGGCAAGAGATGGGGTGGTCCAAATTCTACACTGCCGGGAACCACGCGGCTTACTGTTACTTACTAACTTAAATATGAATCAACTTATTCTAAGAATGTGAGTCTGGCCTTGCAAATAGACTTGCATTTAACAAAAACATAGATTATTGATTTAACAAACAATAAACCGTTTTTTACCTAGCTGACCTGAACTGAATTTGTAATCAATTGACATTCTAGGGTTGTTTATGTGCATTTGATAACATTATAACATAACATAAACTCACGCCTATATCCCTGAAGGGGTAGGGAGAGGTGCTAGCACCCAGATTTCGCCAGTTTATGTTTAGGTCCCAATGTAGGTGGCGAGCCTATTGCCATCAACCGGGCACTTATGAACCTGCGATAAATACACACATTGACATTGGAAATTGACATCTAATCAAAATTGTGTTTAATTAATTTTACTTGAATTTGACATTTAATAATTAGATACTGTATTTAATTTAAGTGTGTTCAAACTCTACAATTAATTCATTAATTAAATGTGTTATTCAACCCTTTTGTATATAATATCTAATTTATGTCTATTATGAAATTTATATCTATTTATATATACAATAGTATTAAATTCAATTTCCTTGAGGTTCGTAGTGTCTAGAAGACAATAATACAAGTACCTAACTACCTCAATGAATAAAATATATGACCTAAATGTTGCAATGCCTGTGATACAGTTTTTAACTAGTACAGGATGCAGGAGATCTTTCCCACTGCATAACATCTCGTAACAAATTGTGCGTATACTTAAGTAAAACAGTGGAAAAACAAATTTGTAACACATTTTATAAATAAATAAATAAAAATTTAAAAAAAAATGCCTGGAAAATGCGCTAAGTTTTTAGTACTGAAATATTAATTGTAAGATCTATGTACACTTGGTCAGCAATAAATTATTTGATTTGAACATTTTATTATGGATAAGTACACAAAAATACAATGAAGTTACCTTGTCCATCCTCAATTTTTATAGGTCCTATTATGTCGAAGAGTCCCAACAGTGAAGACACTCCAGGACCTCCTTGTAGCCATATAATCCAAGGAGTTTCACCCAAAGGTTTAGTGGGAGTGGGGAAGAACCAAAAGAAGAGATTGTTATTGTACTGTTTCTTCACTGTCATAAAGCCGGAATGACTCTTGAGGCCTAAGTATTTTGTTGAATCAATTTCTGATAACTTTTTTGCTTCTCTTGCATGCCCATTTTCTATGTATGGTGTTAGAATGAGACAGTCGTTGCATGAACTTGATACGAATTGACAGAAGGCACTGCGGAAAAAATGAATAATAATAATTAAAAAAGCTTAATTTGCCTTTTGGAATAGGGTTGTGTCCTATATTTTTTATTATCGTAAATTGTAGATACATTTTACAATAATATAATGAACTGTAAAAGTGAAACTTTCTTATTACAAATAGTTTTAAAGATATTTGATTTTAAAAATTCTATTATACGAGCCGCCCGAAAACGCTCCATACAATATCGTGGCACGTAGTTACGTCACAGCGCACTGGCGCGTAGAGAAAATGTATGGAGTGCAAGAGAATATCGCTTTTATCTGAGTCTACGTTGCGTTTACAAGTATACAGGGCATAATAAGATTGATTTGAAATTTAATAAAAATCTATCAAGTTTTAAATTTTGCTTTATTTCGATTGTTTATATTTGGACCTATTTTGGAAATTAAAAATAATGAAAAGTCATAGATTCAGTTTATTTAGGTCATATTTTGGTTTACAATGCATATTTTTAGATAAAATACTAAGATATTAAATAGTATTGGTAAGAATTACTCAGGAAACTACCCTACTGTCTGCCTACATTACTTTTAAGTCTTTAGATTTCAAGAGAACGATTTTTAAATTGAAGTACTGACTTAGGTTATACCGACTTAAGTATTAACTTAATTCATTACCAGCTCACGTGTTTCCTTCTTCCTACAGTCCCGGGTCCTTTAAGCGGGGCGTGAAAAAGCATATGATGAGGCCGTCAAGCTGAGTGTCACCATTGTCACACGGTATGTGTAAATAATGGTGACCCTCTTTTCTGGGACTTTGCCTTCAGCTTACCATCAGGCAAGGCGAAGTCCAATTGACGTGTCCTATATAAAAAAAAAAAAAAAAAAAACTTTATCTGATCAAACTATTAAAAGTTTTGTAGCAGAATTTGGACCTAAATATTACCAATTTATATAATTCCTTGGAGCGACGGGGAATACATGTATGGATACAGAAATTTTGAAGAACCATAGATTTGGGGCATGGGAATGGGCCATATTTCTATATGTATTATAAAACTTTAAATGTCTGTTTATTTGTTCGAACATCATACAAGGACAGCTGGACGAAGTTCTAAAGACTTACTACCGGCATTATGTACGCTGTGATATCAGTAGTCCAAGGTGTGACAATTTTCCATACATACATTCAATGGGTAATGGACTGCTGAGATGAGGTCTCGGGTTCGATCCCAGGTTTTACCATGGCATACACCAATGACTTTTCGATGCCTTTCGAAGTTATGTGTGTATTTATCGCAGGTTTATAAGTGCCCGGTTAATGGCAATAGGCTCGCCACCTATTATATTGGGACCTAAACATAAACTGGCGAAATGTGGGTGCAGCACCTACGCCTACTCCTTCGGGGATATAGGCGTGAGTTTATGTTATGTTTATGTTATGTTACAATACATATAATCACGTTTTCATCCCCAAAAGGTTATGCAAAGGTGAATTAACACCTACATTTCACCAATCATTATATTCGGTCTCACGTACCTAATAGGGGGCGAGTCTATTGCCGTTGTCCGGGCGCTATTATTGTTGACTCGAGCTATGCATCTGAGGCGGAGTCTGGGTGGTATATATCTGTCTGATGTTAAACAGCCCTATCCTTTAGTCGTCTTGTACGACACCGCAATGGAAGAATGGCGTGCCTCCCCGATTTTCGGGGACGAGTTGGGGCCGGGGTGCGAGGGATATGCCTGTCAACCTCACCTTCGGCAACCAAAACGACCCACAGGTGGCGTGCGTTTTAGTCGGTTCGAGTCCGACATAACCTCCTCCACCGGCTCCGGTGGGGAGGTATCCGTGGCGATTTTGCGCACGTAAAAAAAAAAGAGGGTAGACCGAATTCTACTCTGCCGGAAAGCACGCGGCTAGATAGAAATAAACAGCAGTAACATAATATTAATCAATATCTATCTACTGACGTAAGACAACGCGTAGGATGCGTTATCAGACTTGACACTTTTTATCGTTTGTAAAAGCTGTGTATTGGCGTGACAATTACTGAATGATGTGTGATATACCACAGTCTAGTACTGTATTACATGCAACATTTGTAACTGTGGATTTTTTTTATACCACTCGGTCGGCAAACAAGCACACGGCCCACCTGATGGAAAGCGGTTACCGTGGCCTATGGACGTGTGCTACGCCAAGGGAGTCACACTCGCGCTGCCAACCCTGTAAACAAGGTGCCGTCACTGTAAGAGCCAAAGCAGGACAAGCTTTTGGTCTTCCCACTGCCAGCACAAAATGTCTCCAGTGAGCTCTGGCTACCCTACTCACCGCCGGAAACACAACACGAGGTTATTATAGCCGCGGTATTCTGTGGGCGGAGGTACCTAGTCGGACTGCTCAATTGGACGGAAATACCGCCGTGTCCTACCTCCTTCCAAAATCTCTGGAACTTTGTGGTTCTTTGAACTCGTGGTTCTTTGTGTGAACTGTGAACTATCGTACGATGGGGCTGGAGTTCTTGATCGGGAACCATACAGGTCTTATACTATTGTAGGTACCTCTCTCTCTCTATCTCCAGATGGGGGAGTACATCATTAATAAATATCATTACTAAAGTCTATATAACAAGGGATAAGTACAATTACCTACTTGGACAACAATATTACCTCCTGGATCGTCAATTTCTAATGGAAATCATTACGTATTATTAGGAGATATATATATCGCCAGAATACTCATATTCTCTCTCTTCTTTTTAATATTTTATTTAACCCGACTACTCCTCTCTATTTAAAAAACCGATTTAGATTTCTGTGCGAAAACAATTCCAGACTCTTAAGATCCACAGAAAATTTAACCCTGGCAATTGTGACGCATTCTACAAGCTTCTGCGATAAATCTTTCACAGTTCAAGCTGCAAGATTGTGGAAGGCGTTGCCTGTAAACATCAGACGAGCACAGTCACTGTCAACATTTCAGAGACTGGTAAGGGAGCACTACCTAATTTGTTATGTATGTTCACTCTTTGCTTTTTGTTTTTTTCTTTTTTACTTCTAGTAGCTGTATATTATGTAATTGGTGTTTATTTATATGTAATACACTTAGTTATATAGTATATATTTAACATGGGTATGTATATATGCAGCTATGGTATATGCATGTTTATATATGGTATATGTTTTATGTATGTATTTATGTATCTGTATATATAGGTAGGTATTTATTTCATGAAATAATATAATCTCTCTCTTATTCTTCTTCACTTCTGTTCTTTAAATGCTTACATTGCTTATACAAATGTTAAATAGTTATAGTTTAGTGTACACCGCAAATTACCCTGGTTACTGACAGTATAGTCCATACACTGGTTGTCTGAAAGAGATCGCAGACCGCGATAAGACCGCCCATTGTACAACTATCTAGAATGTATGTATCCATTGTATGTGTCCTATGTTTGGTGTACAATAAAGAGTATTATTATTATTATTAATAAAGTTTTAATTATGTAATCAGGTTTTGTAATTATTTCCAGGTGTTTTGCTATGGACCTCCAAAACATGTTTGGAATAATGACCATGGAAATAATATTGTTAAGAGCTTCTTTTTTAAAATTTTATAGCTGTAGTACTACAAAGTAGATAAAGAAATACAGAAGGTCGCCTTAAACAGCGATAACAGTGGCATTCAGGGAACTCGGGCAGTCAGGTCAAGCCGCTTTACCAATACATTATGTTCTAATACGATCCAAATTATGAATTGACGATGTGTAAACAAGCATATAGAAGTTATTTTAATTAGTTTGTTCGTATCTCATTTGTTATTATGTCTTTCCTTATCGCAATTGTTTGACTGTTTGCCAATTTATCAGGAAGATTCTCGTTTCCTTGATAAGTCTGCATGGGAATATGAGTCCAATTTATATCCAAATTTCTATACAATTTAGATAATTTCATTCTCGTATTTGTTGGGACACTGGTACACTCACTGACAACAACATGCTACAACTTTGTTCGTAGAAATGTTATCCTTACTATAGTTCACAGCACACGGACACAGCACGGCACAGAAACTCTGTGCTTACAGGGTCGGCAGCGCGAGTGTGGCTCCTCTGGTGTTACAGACGTCCATAGACCACGATAACCAAATTTCATTAGGTGGGCTGTGCGCTTGTCTGCCACCTAAGTGGTATAAAAAAAAAGTTCGTCGATAGATCGTGTATTGAAATTGGGAGTAAATCCATCGAAATAACGTTCTTCGGAAGAAAGTCTGTCACATTACAAGGCCTTACAAACGAAATCGTTGTAGAAGTAGAACTAAATAAAATTGAGTATTTTCCTATACCTAGTTAAAATAAATTATATAACTGAGCTCATTAAATTAAGATTTTTTTATACCACTTAGATGGCAGATAAGCACACGGCCCACCTGATGAAAAGTGGTTACCGTGGCCTATGGACGTGTGCAACACCGAGGGAGTCATACTCGCGCTGCCAACCATGTAAGCATAAGATTTTCTGTGCCGTCAGTGGAAAAGACAAAGCTATAAAAGACAAAGCAGGACAAGCCTTTGGTCTTCCTACAGACAGTACAAAAACTCTCCAGTGAGCTCTGGCTACACTATTCACCGCCGGGAACACAACACTAGGTTATTATGGCCGTGGTATTCTGTAGGGCGGAGGTACTTCCCCAGTCGGACTGCTCAATTGGACGGAAACACCGTCGTGTACACTAAACTAAACTCATTAAATGAAGAATGATAAAAGAGCGGTAAAAGTTGTGTCGGTTATTATTTTATATTTTTTGTGATGGTGCTGGATGATTAATAATAATATTAATCATCCACCCAGCCCATAATAGTAAATGATTTGACTATTAAATATTATGACGTCACAATAAAGAACCCGACAACTAAACTAGTAGGTACCAACGCTCTTCTTGCATTTGTAAAATAAATAATTGAACAAATTTTCCTGTCCAGGAATTCATGTTTAGTACCTACCTCTAACGCGCTCACAAAAAACTAGACTAAAGGTCGACCAAAGTCAGACTTTTTCTATTTGTTTGTTTTAACACCACAGTAAGCTTTTTTACTTAGGAAGTAGTTAATATTCCAGCAGTGATGACTGTCAGTCTTTTATAATACATATATAATATATTATAGTTGGTTAGTAATAAGAAGCAGTGTGCTGACAGAGCAAGAATTCAAAAGTCACCCTATCTTCTCCAAAGGCGACTAACGGAAAAATAAATAGATGACCTCACTGCGAGAGAAGGAAAACTCGAAATAAAACCTGTTTATAGAGCATGGTTTTAATAGGATAAGAGCCTTTTTACGTATTACCTTATACCTACTTATAAACCAAACAAGAGCGAGACCAATAATATTTGAAATATGCGACCCTGGCTTCCCGAACTATTGCTTTTCACTCTTAAATATGTCTGTAAAAGCGATATCATCCCCTTTTTAACCTTTCTTTTTCATTCAATCAACTTATAAAATATCGGCTGAAAACTAGTGGAAATCAAAAAGAGTAGACTATTCAAGTTTACAATGTAATTGGAACATGTAACTTCACGTTGTTTTAAGACAAGATAGCGAAATAACTTTGTGGGGACAGGAATGCTGACGCCGAAAATTATAACTATTATAAGTCAAGTCATACGATCGAGCGCCCGGCGCGTTCGCCAGTCGCAACCGATCCGGGCAGTAGGTTGAACACGTCAACTCTCAGTATTAGTAACCCTGTATAACCTTTTGTAGTTCAACTCAGTTGTGTAACCTTGTCATAACCAAATTCAATGCAGTAAATATTTAATCATCCTTCTGACTTTCTTTTACTCGACAAGTACCAATGACCAAGCGATCCCAACAACTTCATAAAAGAACGTAAAACTTCCGTAACTACCCCACATTTGAACAAGTCCCGTTCCAAACCCCATTCTTGTACTTCCATGGAACTTTATTTCGAGTAAGCCTCGAAATTAGCCTGTACTAACCCGTCTGGCTAACGAGGAAACAGTAGGCCAAAGTTTTGTAACACTGGGAGATGTCTATGTCCAGCTGTGAATTTCGATAGGATAGTTGATTGATTGATTGGTTGAATTAGCAGCAGGTTCCACTTACTCTAAAGAAGGACTCAATGTCAATACAAACATGAACTTGACGATGCACCATACTGGGCAAGAAATGGAGCAAGTAAGAAAATTTTTCGCACAACCAACTACATTCGTAAATACATAGCTAAAGTCACGCCTTTATCCCCGGAGGATTAGGCAGAGGTGAATTAACATCCACATTTCACCAATAATTAAATTCGGTCCCACGTAATAGTGGTTGAACGGTGAACCTATTGCCGTCATCCGGAGCCCTTAAGACAGCAATAGGTAAACCCCCTATTACATATTGTAAATATAGTACCGTACTGTTGATACAAGCCATGCCTCTGAGGCTGAGCTTGGGCTGTATATATCTGTCTGATGTTAAATAGGCCTATCCCTTAGTCCCATTGTGCGACACCGCATGGGAAGAGATGGGGTGAATTCTACTCTGCCGCGAACCACGCGGCTTCGTAGAACCATCAGCAATGTCCAAAGTCAAAGTCAAAAATCATTTATTCTGTAAAGACCATTATATCGGCACTTACAAAACGTCAACAAAAAAGGAACATGAATATCAGTTTAGTAAATGGACCACCGGTTCGAAACGCGGCCCCGATCTGTGAAGACCCCGGCAAGAAACTCAGTGGGCATTTCTTTTTTTGGTCTATTTACAAACATACACTTAGTATACTTAATCTAAATACAAAAATTTACTTGAGTAGCATAGATGAGCGAACAGCTCATTTTAAAGCTTGTTTATCATCCAAGTATTTTTGGATTTTATAATAGCCTTTCTGGCACAATTTACTTTTAACCAAACCTGTTAAGCCAAATCTGTTAAATACTGTATCGTTTGTATTTGGTGTCTCACCGAGTAATTCAGGGGGTCAGCCAAGCTCACCTTCAAAGCGGTACACCTTGACGGATGAGACTCTGGCATATGTTTTCTCCCTGGGATAGTAACATTGTGACCTCGGGTATTTTGGGATAAAAAATTGAAACATTAGGAGGAGGTATGTTGAGAGGGATCTGTGAATGTACAAGCGATGGTAATAATCACGAGCACTGTCGTCATAACTCGTGCAATTGTTCTTAGAAGAGGTAACAGGAGAGTCCTATGACGTTATAAGAATAAGAACAATAGATTTTTCTCGATATCGAATTGCGATTGTGTTGTATTATCGAAAGAAATATTGTAAGGATTTTATGTGGCAGGTGTAATCGTGATAGCTATTTAGATTTTTTTTTAATACAACTTAGGTGGCAGACAAGCACACGGCCCACCTGATGGAAAGTGGTTACCGTGGCCTATGAACGTATGTAACACCAGTGGAGTCACATCCTAATAATCCTAAATAATAAAGTAGAAGTTGATTGGCAAATATACCAATTCGGAATTGACATAAACCTTTCAATAAGGAAAATAGTAGTATTCAAATCACACAGGCATTTTGGTAAAACAAACAAACTCTTTAGTTTGTTGTTTTAACATACGTACTTTTTTTATACCACTTAGGTGGCAAACAAGCACACGGCCCACCTGATGGAAAGTGGTTACCGTGGCCTATGGACGTGTTTAACACCAGAGGAGTCACACTAGCGCTGCCGACTCTAAGCACAGAGTTTTTGCCGTCAGTGTAGAAGACAAAGCAGGACCAGCCTTTAGTCTTCCCACTGACAGCACAAAAACTCTCTAGTGAAATCTGGATATCCTACTCACCGCCGGAAACACAACACAAGGTTATTTTGCCAGCGGTATTTTATAGGGCGGAGGTACGTCCCCAGACGGACGGAAATACCATCGTATTTGTCAACTACTGAAACTATGAATCAAGTAAAACAAGCAAGAGGTGACGTAATGTTAGCTAACACTTGGATTTATGGACGTAGTATTTAACAGCACCAGAAAAGCCTTCTTGCCCCAAGAAGGTAGACAGATCTAATGAATAACGAATTTTGTCATGATTAATCTGGCAGACAATTTACGACAACAATTATTTATGAAGATTTTAGACTTTTTCTTACACATTCATTATTATTTTTAACTACTTAGACGTTTCACGAAGTTACAGGCCGTCATCAATCAGTCAGTTATTGATAAAAAAGATAGAAAATCGCATGTAAAATGAGAATTCGAACGAACAATCGTTTCAATATATTTATACGTATATTATATCAATTAAAGCACAGAACAGAAAAAACTAAATTGAAGAAAGCCAGAAATATAAAACAAGTGTATCTTTATTTAGATCAAATTGTATCGAGATTTTCAGTCCCTATTTTTTCGAGCGCATTTAAAATTAAACCCAATAAGTAGACATTTTTACCAACAAATATAATTGTATTGAAGTCTTGAAATTATATCGAAAAGAGTTTATAAGCGATAAAAAATGAATGCAGTAGAAATGCGTGCGTTGCGAAGTATGTGTGGCTTGACCTTGAAAGATAGAGTGAGAAATAGCGTGATAAGAGAACGATGTGGAGTGATAGAAGATGTAGTGATGAGAATTGAGAGAGGACTGTTGAGATGGTTTGGTCATGTTGAGAGTTTTTTTTTTTTTTTTATACCACTAAGTTGGCAGACAAGCACACGGCCCACCTGATGGGACTTTTTACCGTGGCCTATGGACGTATGCAACGCCAGGGGTGTCACACTCGTGCTGCCGACCATGAAGAAACCTTCTGATGCCCCTCTTGAAGAACCCCATATTGTAGGCGCTTGGGAAAACCGCAGCAGGGAGGCCATTCCACAGCTGAATGAAAGAAGACTAACGAAACAGGTGTATGAGGCGAGTGTGAATGGTACCGTCATCAGGCGCACATACCTGGACCAAATAGGGTTTTAGAAGCCAAAGTTTTAGAAAAGGGGCAGGTCAGGAGTACTAAACCGACGAGCATGCATGAAGAATGTAATGACAGTGAATGAAGCGAGAGTAGTATGTCAGGATCGTAGCAAGTGGAGATCCGTGATCTATGCCTACCCCTATGGGAAACAGGTGTGATTTTATGTATGTTATGTATGTATAAAACCGAAATATGGCGCAATATTCCGGTTCTAACACGAACTACGAAAAGATAGGTAAGATAGGATTAAATATAGGTACCTATCGATTTAGCCTGCGCAAATTATTGAAACGTTTTATCACGTCACTCTACGATAGCATTCATCCATTAAATACAGTAGGTACACCAAGAATTAACAATTTGGATTTAGGCAAATATATCTAAATATAAATAAGGTGCTATGAAAGGCTTGTCCTGACTTTGTGTTCTGCACTAACGACACAGAAAATCTCTGTTCTTACAGGGTCGGCAGCACTGGTGTGACTCTCCTGGTGTTACACACGTTCATAGGTCACGGTAACCACTTTCCATCAGGTGGACCGTGAGTTTGTCTGCCACCTAAGTTGTACAAAGAAGGTACTTATTAAAAATTAACTTTGATCTGAATCTAACAATGTAGAGCGCTTGGCTCCTCTAACGAAATCAATCTGACAAAGCAAGTCTTATTTGGACCTATATGTGTTAGCAGCGACTGTAGATGCTGTAGAGTAATAGAATTGAATGCATTACATACATTATGCGTGGTTCCCGGCAGAGTAAAATTTGGACCACCCCATCTCTTCCCATGCGGTGTCGTACAAGGTGACGAAGGTATAGGCCAGCATCAGACAGATATATACTGCTCAGAGACAGCCTCAGTTCCGTGGTTTGAGTCAACAATAGTGCCCGGAAGACGGCAATAGGCTCACCCCCTATTACGTGGGACCGAATTCAAAGATTTGTGAAATGTTCACCTCTGCCTAACCCACCGAGGATAAGGACGTGCTTATATGTACGTATGCACATAAAGATGCTAGTGTCAATACTAACTAAAATATGATTAATAACAACTCCATGTCTGCATAGTCTCGAGATCATCGACCAAGGCATCTATTGAGAATACATGATCGTTTTAAAACTAAATTGACCTAATATTATCCTCATAACTGGTTACGGAAAATGTCTAAGAAACAAAATTGAATAGACTTCGCTCAAAGATGCTGAGATATGTTATGTATGAAGTCACACACGATTTAAAAGGTTTTATTTTTAACTGTAGGCAAATGTTTACTAAATCTATTAGGAAAAAATATCTATGTTTGTTGTTATAAGATAGGCCATAGTGTCCAGCTGTTTCGATATGACCCGGAAACAAAATTACAGACACACAGATACAAACTCTAGAATGATTTGAATGATTAAATTATCTTTTATTTTATTCATTTATAAATCAGTCACTAAAGCCGGTCATCATAGAAGAAAATGATTTTATTTTTTGTTGATTAGACAGCGGCCCACTAGTTCCTATTAGGTACGATTAGTGATTTTAAATAGTGATGTTATTATTATATTCACAACACTAATAATTTCTATGTCAAAACGTATAAAATATTTGCTATTCAAATTGGTAAGCAACACAGTAAAAATACTTCAATTTAAATTCGTCGCTCTGTCGTTGATCACGAAACAAACTCTTATCAAAACAAACATATTTTATGTGAACACTGTTAATCTAACAAAAACGTATTTTACACTTTAACACATAAGCTTATAGTTGCAAATAATTCACTCGCGTTTATAACACATAGTACGTTTACTAACCACAGTAGTAAAACTGAAATGGTCCAATCCATGACTGATTGTAATGAGAACAAGCCGTCAAATGAAGCAGTAGTTAATATCGCGACTATACTTTTAAAAGGCGTCAGAAATCGATGACGAATTATGGCATATTGTGTTAGTCACTATAATAATAATAATATAACCCTTTGGTTACTGTTAAAGAAAGATGAAGAAATCTATTATGTAATGTGCGATTACGTGGAAAGCATATGACGTGATATGCTCACGAAGAGTGAGATCAATGTACTACGTATATAAACATAGTGAGGTATACAGACGGCCAAATTACAGAAATGATAGTTAAATGAATAATTTGTAGAGACTTTTAGTAAACTGTGCTTTCTCTAGTTTACTAAAAGTCGCAAACGTCAGTTTTTGTCAGTGCTTCTGTTTAAAAACCAAATTAATAGTTTTATGATGTTGGTACCTAGGTTAGAAATATTTAGAAGTAGTTGTGTTTATATGGCTTCACTAATTTACAACTCATTGCCAGGGTCGAGATAAATCTACTTCATAAAAAAATTGTGTTGCATTACATAAATGGTTGGTGGACGAGACTTTTTACACAGTGGAAGACTTTTTAAAGAAATATGCATATCGTTAGTACCACTGCAAAAATGCGTTGTAGCTGCTGCGCTATTATTGTAACTGCAATATTTTAGTTGCTTAGTAGAAATTGCTTTTTATACCTACTAATCTGTGTTTGAATACCAACATTACAAGCAAATAAATAAATGAAATCAATAAAGTGTTTAATTGTTTAATAATTTAACCACTTGATGGGAAGTAGTTACCGCGTCCTTTGAACGTGTGTAACGCTAGGGATGTTACACTCGCGCTACCGATCCTGTAAAGATCTACTTATGCCTAAATATAGACTTAACGAGACAATAGATTTGCCAATTAAATTCCTACCATTAGATCTCCCTTCTTTCAAAGGTTAGGGAGCATATAAATACTATGTAATTCCCGAGATACGACAAGGAACAAGGAAGTTATTGAGTGACAGGCATTGAACATTGTGCTATCATCGATCCGTCGGTTAGCCTGTAACCGTCTTGTGTATATCACACATCAATGGGTGCAAGCCACTTTGACTCAATATATCTAGGTTACTGTTAACCTAGATAGATAATAATTCGATGCCAGAGCACAAGGCTTTTCTTTGTTTGGAATTGTTATATCGTGAATGAAGTGGCCAAGAGAGACCGGAGCTGAAAAGAAACTGAAAGCCACGTACATCATTGGTCATTCTTTTTCTGCATAAGAGGCGTCAGTATGAGTATCACGTTACTCCACTAGATGGTAAAGGAAATAGAAAATAAGACGGAAATATGTGTGTTGGTATTAAAGAAATTCTCAATATTCCTAAACATACATACATACATAAAATCACGCCTTTATCCCCGAAGGGTTAGACAGAGGTGAATTAACACCCACATTTCACCAATCATTGTTTTTGGCCCCACGTTTGGATGAGCCTATTGCCGTCGTAGATAATAGTGCCCGGAAGGCACTATTATCGACTCGAGTCTTGTATCTGTGCACGAGTCTGAGCTGTATATATCTGTCTGATGTTAAATAGCCCTTAGTCGCATTGTACGACACCGCATGGGAAGAAATGCGGAGGCCCAAATTCTGCTCTGCCGGGAACCACGTGGCTTCATAAACGCCACGTTAATTATATAATTAGGGGTTTATAATTTAAATTAGAGGTCCCGGATTGCCGTTGTCCATCACCCGATGGGGCCTTCTATAGCCCTGGGTCAGTCGGGGTGCGCGAGGGATATACCAGAGTCTACCTCACCCTCAGCAACAGATGGCCCAAGACGGCTGTGCGGCTTTAGTCGGTTCGAGCCCAACATAACCACTCCGCTGGCCGCGGTGGGGGGTATCCGAAGTGGATTTACGCACGATAAAAAATAAAAAGGTCCCGGATTGACTGGTAAACCTAAAGATGTATTCTTTTTGTTTTGTTTATCTGTATTTTATTGCTTTATTATATATTTAATTAGATAATATAATATAATTATATATTTAAATTTATTAATTATAAAGCATTTGAGTTTAGAACTTATTCAATTTGTCTAAAATCAATAGGATTGATAGAAGTGACGCAATTTGTGCTAATTCAGACAGAGCGATATAATGATCTATCTGTTTTACAGTAATTAATGCTAAAGGTTATATTTACTCAAGTACAAGTATAGTACCATGAAGAGATGTATAATAGATTATAAAAATGAAGTTATCGTGACACGAGAAGTACCTACTTGTTATTAAGATATTGAAAAGTGCACCAAAGCGTGACGGTGTGCAAAAGCGTCGATAACATTGATTACTGGTCTAAGTACTAGTATATAATAATAAAAAGAAATATAGTAGTAAAGTTTTTATGTAATACACACATACATATAATCACGCGTTTGTAGTTGTGTAACAGTAATGGTGTTTATGTAACAGACCATGGTCCTTTCAACCCGTCAGAGGCCCTTCCAGGATAAGTAGACTACAATCAGACAGCCAAAAATCCAAATATCTTCACAAACTTTAACGTTTTATAATATTAGTGATATTCAATAGAATATCACTAATATTATAAAACGTAATAACGTGGGAACTAATTTGATGATAGGTGAAAAATGTGGGTGTTGGTTCGCCTCTACCTAACCCTCCGGGAATAAAGGCGTGATTATATGTATGTATGTAAGTAGGTAATGATATTCCAGAACATTCTACACAGACCCAAAGTAAACATATCTTAACTAACTTGTAATGGGGTACCAGAATACGGAGAATTATTAATTATAGGTATCACCACCCCATCTCATCGGAAGGGTGACTAACAGAAAAATACGCAGACGATATCACTGCATATATTAAATACATAAATATTGATTGAAACACTGTCTACCACAAAAAACATTTTTAGGCAAATAAATATTTACATTGAAGAGAAATCGTCCCCGTAAACTATGAGCTTAGCAGTCGAGTGCGCTGCCGCTATGCCACTGTATATGCCGCTATATGCCGCTGTAGGTAATAAATTTATAAACCGCAATAACTCTTTTTATTGGGACTAATCCACGTCCCACCCACACTCGTGTTTCCTTCTTCCTACAGTCCCGGGTCCTTTAAGCAGGGCGTGAAAAAGCATCTTATGAGGCCACCATGCTGAGTGCCACCAATGTAAAATTACATACATCTTTAATGTTGATCCTCATTTCTGAGACTTTGCCTTCAGCTTACCATCAGGCGAGGTGAAGTGAAATTGGCGCGTCCTAGATAAAAAAGGAATAAAACTCTTAGTGCATTGAGTCTTGTATACTTGTATGTATGTCTATCCGTATCAATTGTGATAGAAATGAAAATCACTGAGCATGCAATCGGTGAGTCCCCGAGCAGTTAAATATAAAACTAATAATGCCGCAGTTATTTGAAAGTACTATAATCTATTTCGCTATAAGTACTTACCTATTTTATGTCTAGTGAAATCAACAATAGGTATATATTTATTTTATTTGACCGAGCGAGCGAAGCGACAAGATTTTGCCTTCGTCCGTATGTCTGTGTGTTTGTCAGTGCAGAGGGCACATTTTTTCCCGTCAGGTGGGCCGTGAGCTTGTCAGCCACCTAAGTGGTATAAAAAAAATCTTAACCAATTTTCACCAAGCTCACGACACGTGTGTTCTTTGACTTAAAAAACAACGATGATTTTTGGCTGAAAAAACATCAAGGACACGATTCATCGCTGATCGTAGTGAAAAATTACGTGGACCCAAAAACACATAGGTAGTTATTTGATGAACACGTTTCTCTAATAATATTTAGGAGTATACACTCGAAATATTTTAATATAAAGAGATTCTCGACAATAACGACAATGATACAATATTGATGACATTTGTTGACAGGGAGATAAGCCGTATCAATACTTCCTATCGCCTTGAAATTGAGAGAGGAACACCCATACTAGACGTACTCAAAACACAGTTTTAAGATTATTTTTTTTAAATCACTTAGGTTGCAGACAAGAACACGGCCCACCTGATGGGAAGTGGTTACCGTGGCCTATGGACTCGTGCAACACCAGGTGCGTCACACTGGCGCTGCAGACCCTGAAAGAACAAAAAAAAAGAAATGGATAGAAGGTTAAATATTTACTTGTAAAAGACTGGCATGCTACCATTTCGTCTAGTTTTTTCATCACACTTTATATGACTCTATTAAATAATATTAATAATCTTTATTGGAGCATACATACATATAATCATGCCTTTATCCCCGGAGGGTTAGGCAGAGGCAAATTAACATCCACATTTCACCAATCATTGAATTCGGTCCCACGTAATAGGGGGTGAGCGTATTGGGGCCTTCCGGGCACTATTGTTGACTCAAGCCTTGTATCTGTGCCTGAGCCTGAGCTGTATATATCTATCTGATGTAACACAGCCCTATCCCTTAGTCGCCTTGTACGACACCGCATGGGAGGAGATGGGGTGGCCCAAATTCTACTCTGCCGGGCACCACGCGGCAAAGTAGAATTTGGAGATTTGGCTTATTGGAGCAAAGAAACACAATACAGGCAAACATAGATTATGTCGCTGATAGCTGCAAAAGTATACTGTACATTGTGGCGCAGCCCTCAACGCTACTCCCCTAATAGGAAGGCACCAAAATTTAATGTTCAAGATTTGTTACAATTCAAGTTAGTCAAAGAACATGATCAGAAAAAACATGAAAGATTTCAATCAATCGATAGATAAGCCCACTGCACTGCTGGCCATAATAATAATTTTAAATATACACACATCAACAAAGTCTAGGGAACAAGGACATTTCTAGTTTTTATTTAAAAACCCTTTCTTGTAATAGTGAGTATTTTATATCAATAGAAGGGTATTTTTATACCGTTTTTAATTTTAATTTTAATAAAAACATTTTCATACCAATTTTTTTTTTTTTAAGAAAGAATTGAATAGTGCCAATATTGAGTATTACAACCTTCTATGATTAGGCACAAAAATAACGAGGTAGTAAGAAATACAGTAATTAACCGTACTTTAAACGTTTTTAATAATCTGTAGGACCTCCTAAAGCATTAGCAACAGCTCGATAACGGCGTGGCATACTTAGTATGAGATTGTCAATCATCGTCTGTGGAATATGGCTCCATACACTGCAAAGGTGTAAAAAAAGTTGTTCTTCAGTGTTCAGATTTTCCAAAGAATCACTGAAAGCTCTTCTCCCAAGCAAATCCCAGGCATGCTCTATGGGATTGAGGTCGGCAGACTGAGCAGGCCATTCCAACGTCGTAATATTGTGCTCGCTTAACGCATTGACCACTACCCTCGCGGTGTGTGACCGTGCATTATCTTGCATGAACATGAAATCTTGACCGAACTACTGTCGATGAGGGATTACCATGGGGTGTATTACCTCCTGAATGTATTGGTTTGCATTCAATTTGCCCCGTATTCAAACGAGGTCGGTCCTTTCACCAAGGCGAATTGCAGCCCATACCATGATTGTTCCACCTTGGTAGGGATGAACTTCTTGCGGATTCTGGAGACGACTCCGACGTCCAGGAACTCGCCATATACGCACTCTTCTCGAATCAGGATGAAAACCGAAGCAAGATTCGTCGGAAAACAGAACCCGTGCCCATTGATGGTCGGTCCACTGTAAATGTGCGTTAGCCCACAATAAGCGACGACCTCGATTTCCACGTCGAAGAGCTGGAACCCTAAGCGGTCTGCGAGCATAAAGATTGGCTTCGTGTAGTCTTCTTCTGACAGTTTGATCGCTAATAACCACTTGATGCTGAGACTGGAGGCCTGCGACCAACTGACGAGCAGTAATCGTGGGTTGCCGCCTTGCGGAATGTTGCAAGAAACGATCTTGTCGCGGGGTACTAACCCTATTTCGTCCCCTGTGACGTTCGGCAACATCCCCTGTAGACCTGTAGCGTGCCCATAATCTGCAAATTACGCTTGGTTGGGTGTTGACAGCATTCGCTACGTCGCGTTGAGTTCGTCCAGCTTGCAGCATACCAACAGCCCTTAACATCTCTTCGCGACTTAAATGACGACGTGACATGATGACTACAGTCACAAAAATGCACAAACCATACGTTAAAGACGTATTATTGATAATAAACGTTATTTACAATCAAAAAAATAATTTTTATTTTGCCTGAGAGAAACTGCACAATCAAACACTTTTAAAAGTTTTCCCTCCATATTCGAAAATCATTACTTATTTAAATTTATTTTTAAATTTCGAACAACTATGTAATCTACTTTATTCTATTTTTATTTATTTGCTGCCAGTTATTTGCAAAACAAGATTTACACGAAAAAAAATAATTGGGGTCATCTTGTTCCCTAGACTTTGTTGAGGTGTTTATAAATAAATAGTATAAAGTATTTTGTATTTCTTCACATACGAAAATAAATAAAATGCATGCAAGTGAGAGTGATGGTGTGTGTATGTGCAGTGTGTTGGTTCGTGTTGTATGTATTTATGTTATGTGTTTGTAACTATATTGTGCTTTACTAGAATGTGTTTATGTTAATAAAAAAAAATAAAAAAATTAGGTATACAACTAAAAGCTAAGAATAATTAAAATGCGTCGTGGAATTCCTCCGCATCGCATGCCTCTTGTGGTAGCGTTCCCAGAAGACTGGCAGCATTGCCACGTAGTATGGCAATGATTATTCTCTGACCTAAAAAGAGGCCAGCTTTCTGGCCACGAGAAGCGTCGAGAAACTCACGGAAGCACCCCAAAGTCTCGACTCCAAACGGCGCAAATTCATAATTTCCGATGAGATTGAAGTATTTGCGCCGCTTGAGACTCTTGAGAGTCTCTGCAGAAGCAACACAGCCAGCCGTACTTGTTATATGGGTAGGAGCAATGGTGTCAACGAATGTGGAGTCCTACCCATCTTCCATGGCTTTAACGACATGCCATCCGGTCTCTTGCCATCGTCGCGCGCCAATCCGTTTGGTTCAAGTACAGCTGGCACACCGGCGGTGACAAGGGCACAGCAGGTTATGTTGTTGAGGCTGGCATGGAATTCGCCCAGCGCTCTTTTTTTTTATACAACTTAGGTGGCAGACAAGCAAACGGCCCACCTGATGGAAAGTGGTTACCATGTCCTATGAACGTGTGTAACACCAGTAGAGTCACATCCGTGCTGCCGACCCTGTAAGAACAGAGATTTTGTGCCGTCAGTGTAGAGGACAATGCAGGACAAGCCTTTGGTCGTCCCACTGACAGCACAAAAACTCTCCAGTGAGCTCTGGCTACCCTACTCACCGCCGGGAACACAACATGAAGTTATTATAACCGCGATATTCTGTAGGGCGGAGGTACTTCCCCAGTCGGACTGCTCAATTGGGCTCTTGCGTCACGACAGGCCATGGTGTCCGAGTCTATCAACGGCGCACCTAAACGGAGACAAGTTGCGATGCGAAAGGTAGTGTCGTCTAACATAGTCAATGTTTTGTTAATTGGTTTAGTTTTGTTATATTTCCACAAGATTCTTTGTTACGTCATAAGTGAGAGATCTCAACCACATAACGAGTTCCATCTTTAGTCCATTTCTATTCATGGGATAGATATTAAGGATTTTGTTTTTTTTTATTACATATAATATTGGGGGGAGCTTAAATGCTTAAGGTGGTGGCTGGCTGGTACAGTCCTTCGAAAGTTTATCTCGCACTACTCTATCCGAGCGACTTTTGATA
Organism: Eilema griseolum; assembly: GCA_963662185.1. Taxonomy (NCBI): domain Eukaryota; kingdom Metazoa; phylum Arthropoda; class Insecta; order Lepidoptera; family Erebidae; genus Eilema; species Eilema griseolum. Next base: position 23,610,495 of record OY759233.1, on the reverse strand, counting down.
TATATATATATATATATATATATATAGATAGATAGATATATCTTTATTGTACACCAATAGATTACAGTAAAACTTGTAGTTAGCATGCATACATTAATGTACAATGGGCGGCCTTATCGCTGGAAGCGATTTCTTCCAGGCAACCTTGGGATGGACAGTAGTGTAATAAAGCAAAAGATTTGGTGTAATTAGCAAATAAACTAGAAACAAGGTGTATTAAAAAAAAACAAAAAGGAAGAAAGATATGAGAGAAGTTCATATAAAGTAAAATAAATATACAACTTTAGCACATAAATAGATATACGAAGTAAATAGTACATACAAATGAGAAGGGAAAATAGTAAGCATATTAATTGTGAGCTGTCACAGTGTTCAAAGTGATGGTAGTAGTTCTTTACCATTGCTTTTATACATTTAGGAATTTTGCTCGTCTGATACTCAATGGCAATGCGTTCCATAAGCGCACAGCCTTGACTGAGAATGACTAATCAACAAAAACAGTTGAATGTATTGGCATTCTCAACCTCAAATTCCCGATTGACCTCAGGCATCTCGTATGTGTGTCATGGAGGAACTGGAATCGTTCTTCGAGATAAGAGGGAGTGGTGGGATTAAACAATACATTATATAATAATGTTAGAATATCGGTTTTTTTTTTCCTGCGAAGCCAAATTGGGAGCCAATTGAGTAGTTTACGGAAATCTGACACGTGATCATATTATTATATTTCTGAATTGTAGATCCATGGGATATCAGATGTACCTATATTCGAATGTGTACAATCTTCACTCTTAGGCGTAATTTACAGTGAGACCATTGATACGTATTTCTATCAAAAGAATATTTTAACATTTCAGTAAAAGGAACAATATCCACAACGGAAGAAAATTGGTGTAGGAAAACAATTATGGAAGTAGAAGAAGCGAAAGATGTACAGAATACCACGGCTATAATTAGCTCGTGTTGTGTTTCCGGCGGTGAGTAGGGTAGTCAGAGCTCACTGGAGAGTTTTTGTACTGTCAGTGGGAAGTCCTGATTTTGTGTTCTGGACTGACGGCACAGAAACTCTCTGTTCTTAGATGGTCGGCAGCACGGGTGTGTCTCTCCTGATGTTACACACGTTCATAGGTCACGGTAATCAGTTAACATTAGGTGGGCCGTGTGCTTGTCTACCACCTAAGTTGTATAAAAAAAGAAAGATCTTATCTCTGCCCACCCCAGTGGAAATGAGGCATGACGTTATGTACCTGTGTATTGGTGATAGTGGAATGTGGAAAGTGTACCTAATTAGGAACGCGCACATTGTGGAAAAAAAAGTCGTTTTATAGCATTGGTATTACGATTTTTGAGATTTTTATGTTTAGTTAGTTGCTCTGAGTCATATTATATACGAACTGTTTAACCTTGAATTATTCAATAGCTGGTAGGCCCAATAGTACAGTCTGCGTCAGAACTATCTTGATTACAAAGTCTCAAAATGATCTTAATATTCTTATTACCAAGGTTTTATGAGCAAATCAAACTATATTAATGATTTCAATCAATTAGCCTATCGTAGTCTACTTGGACACAGGCCTCTCCCAATGTGTACCATTTCATCCGTTCCTCCGCCTTCCGCATCCAGACCGTCCACACCACCCTTTTCAGGTCGTCAGTCCATCTGGCTAGGAGGTGTCCTACCATTCGTTTGTCTTCTCGCGGTCTCCACTCTAGGACTCGTTTGCTCCAACTATTATTTATTGATTTAAATTGTATTATTGTCCGAACTAAAGGTGTGTACCAAATATCAGAATAATCAGTCCATAGCCAAGGCGTTAACCTCATTTTAATTTTATAATTTAATTTAGTTTAGTTTTTTTTTTATTTAATTAAATTTAATTGTTCTTCAAAATCTATCTGATGCTGACTGTACTAGTTTGTGTCATACCTAACCGGATTGTACCTCTGCTAGTTTTATGAACATAGGTAGATAATCTGTGCCCATGCGGTAAGTTCCCAGACAAAGTTGGTAGAAAAATTAGACACATCTTACATTATCATTTATATCTTCAGAGAAGTAGGTAGAGATGTAAGTATTAATACCTACATTTTGTGACCTCTTTTTTTCGGTTCCAAGACCGTTCTCGGTAGTAAAAATAGACTACTAAAGGAAAATTATATACGTTATGTGTTTATATATGGGGAGATAATCCGGCTCGAAGGACCAATGTTCGGGATACGATAAGAGTAGGGTAAGAATCAAGAGAGTTTGTTGAGAAATACAATTGTTTATTGTTCGATCCACACTATATATGACACTGTATATTTGTTAAGTTTATTAAATACTAGCACCGCGCCGCGGTTTCACCCGCGTAAATCCTGATCCCATAAGAATATCGGGATAAAAAGTAGCCTATGTTACTCACGAAAAATGTAGCTTTCTAATGAAAAAAGAATTATTAAAATCGGTCCAGTACTTTTTGAGTTTATTCGTTACATACAAAAATACAAATCTTTCCTCTGTATAATATTAGTATAGAAATGCTAAATTATGAGTTGTTAATGTTAGGATGTCACTGTTCAAATGTTATTGATGGAAAGAGGAATGCACCCGGTCGCAACGGTAACCAAAAGTACACTACTTAATTTTACTAAAATGTTTAATTAAGTCGCGTCGCCTGCGGGCTCACATCACGTGTTCGGAGTCAGTATTAACCGAACAATACATGTAAATCAACAAAGTGGTAGCGAGTAGCGACGCCGTGCCGCCTCGGCCTGCTTTTGTTAAGGTGACAGAACAGACGCTTCATGTCACCCTCAGGCCTGAGCTCATGAAGGACGGAGGTCACTGTGCAGATCGGGAGAGACCTAAGTCCTCCTGAGTCTCTCTAGAACCTGCTCCGGCCTTCCCCGTCTCGAGCATTACTTACCCACCCACCTGATGGAAAGTGGTTACCGTGATCTATGGACGTGTGCAACACCAAGGGAGTCACAATCGCGCTGTCAACCCTGTAAGCACAAGAATTTCTGTGCAGTGTAAAAGACAAAGCAGGACAAGCTTTTAGTCTTTCCACTGATAGTACAAAAACTCTGACAATCTGAGCTCTGGCTACCCTACTCTCCACCGGGAACACAACACTAGGTTATTATGGCCGCGGTATTGTACTCCCCCAATCGGACTGCATGGCAATACCGTCGTGTCCTACCTCCTACATTTTACAACCTTACATTTTAGTTATATTATTATCAATAAAGTCATTGTCATTTCACAGTATAAAGATCTTTTTACACCGTACGTAGTCGCGTCTAGGGCCTTACAGTTAAGTACTTATGTACACTCACTTAAGTACTATTAGGTCATCTATGATAAAAGTGATGCGGTTTTTTTTAACTGTTATTTTAACTACATTTTTGTTACACCAGTTATTCATTTTAAAGCATTTAAAAAGTAATGTGAAAAAATTTCTGAGGGACTATGTCTGTTCAACATCATTAACATAACATAATCTCATTAAAACTTCAAGATCCATCAGATTTAACGTATTAAGAAAGGGTTATTAACTATTTTTAGAATAAGAATCCCGTCTTAACTTAATAGTGTTGGGAAAAAACCCTACGGAACGTAACCAGTTTTACGATCGTGGGAAAATCTGTTATCAGTACACTCGTATCGGGTGCTTCGTAATACACTATTAAGTATTATATCCACGTTTTTAAATGTATCGTATCGATGTTTGTTTTACTACGAATATCCTAAATATAGAGCAAATCACTTCGGAGAGCGTGCAAGAATCTATCGCAAATATCCGAGCGTGGGAGCGTCTTTATGCTAAAAAGGTCATTGGTACCCAACATTGGTACGCGGTAAATACAGGCTGTTCTGATATCCACACGGAACAATAACATTGATTTTATCTGGTAAATTCACTTGGCCTGAAACGATTATAGGTACATCTGTAGGTACTTCTATAAGCCACATTTTCTATATGTCTTTTTATATACAACAGGCCATAAATATGACTTGTAACGTCTTTATTTTCCTTAACTGCAAAGTGCGCATTAAATGACGTTATTTTCCTCTAGCTACCTTTAAGGCACAGTGCTTTATTTTTAAAAAACATTTCAAAGCATTAAAGAATCATTTTCATTTATTCAGCTCAGGCACATAAAGAGCACACGTGAATGTCAAAATATTACAATTATGTAATGTAATATTATAAAAATATAAAGTAATAAATAAACCAAAATAAGTAATAATAAAAAATTAATATTAACCATTGGGAAATGAATGAAATTTGCATAGTGGCATGATGGCATGGTGGCATGGAGGGATCTCAATTTGTCAAGAATGGTCACTCATCCTAAGACCGCATTGCTTAACTTGCTATGTGCTAACTTACTCGGATTCCAATTACCACAAATTATTGATACCATAGGTAAACCACGCCCCGCTCTAACTATTTTTTCTATTATGGCGCTACCGTGTAGAAGTTAATAGTAGTACTTACTTCTATTCTTGAGTCGATATTTTCGTGCTAAAGAATCAATTACTCTGCCAACATTGCCAGAAGCAAAAATACCTACTAAAGGAAAATCAAAGTATGTTTTACGGAAATAAATAACAAAATATATCTTATATTTCCTTTCCTACGAAAACATTAAGATCAGAAAAAATTGTGTGTAAAGGTACGATTCCAAAGCCGACCGCATACGACAACTGCTGACGCATGCAGCAGATACGCATAATTCATTGCGGCTTCTCAATGGTCCGCTTTATCCGTATCAAAGTTTGACAAGTAATGTATGTAATGCATATGCTGCATGCGTCGGCAGTTGTCGTAGGCGGTCGACTTCGGAATCATACGTTTAATTCACAGGTTATAAGCATTGCACGAATTCAAAATCCAAAACCCAAACAATTATTCTTGTACGTTTTCATATTCTCTAACCCTAAATTCAATAAATATATACTTGCTAAAATTTATAAAATAAAATCGATTAAAAATCTTAACAAATCAAAATCAATACAATGTTTGTCTGTAAACAAGAAATCAGATACACCCTGTATAGCAGATCGAGATAAATCCAAGTTCAAGACGCAAGTGCACGTTGAGAACAGGCTGACTATACAAGGTTTCCGAGGCTAGGAGCCCATTCCGCTGAGGAGGACCAAACGTACAGCACCCCTTGGGACCACACTAGTGTACCTACAACATGGTTGGGATATGGACATTATTTTTGTTGGCGTAAGTTTTTTTTTAATGGCGGTGGTTGCTTTTGTAAAAGTAGATTAATAAAATAAATATTAACTTTTTAATATATGAATTAGGTGTAGGTAATCTAACTGTCATAGTCATATTCTAGTTTTATTTTTTGGGCATTAATTATTTTATTATTATTGTAAACTAGCTTTACGCCCACGAATTCGGCACACGTGGATCTCTTATCTCCAGTTCTACTCAATCTATTGCAATCAAACAAACGTAAAAGAATAAATCTGACCAAGACCTTCCTAACAAAAAAAAACTGCATCAAAACCCGTCCAGTAATTTTGGGGTTCATCGCGAATAAACATTTCCAATTTACAACTACATAAAAGAATATAGACATACTTTGTTTATAGTAAGTTTACTAACTTTTCTTTAATTTCACTTAGTAGATATGTAATTACATTTTAATTTAATTTATATATTTGTGAATTTATTATTTATTAGCAGTGAAGTACCTATAGCCTTATTTGCTTATTATAAAATAATTTACTCAATTAAAGAACACTATTTTAGCATAGTATATTATTCAGTAAACCTGAAAAAGATTTTTCGAAATATATATACCTACTGATTGAACTAACTTCAATATTTTTATTTCGTTAACATAATATTGGATTATATTAAAATATTATTATCTATTATTTTTATAAATTGGATTACCTAATATTAAGCTTCAACTTGAAATTAAGCTCGTAAAATTGTGTCTATAGTTCTTAATAGATACTCATAAAGTGATTTCAGGTTAACGGTATGTTAATAACAATGCTGCTTTGTAAAAAAAATATTTATTCTAATTAATTAAAAAATGACACTGTTTCTATCTTTCTCTTCATATCTTTCTCTAGGCTGTCTGTGTAGAAAGAACATCACAAACGTACAAATTAACCGACAGAAATACCCGAACTCTTATCACAATCAAGCGAATCACACATAGATTATTTAAGTTATATAAGATAGGTATGGGTAATGGACTGATGAGACGAGATCTCGGGTTCGATCCCAGGTTTTACCATGGCACACACCAATGACTTTTCTATGCTTTTCAAAGTTATGTGTGTATTTATCGCAGGTTTATAACTGCCCGGTTAATGGCAATAGGCTCGCCATCTATTACATTGGGACCTAAACATAAACTAGTGAAATGTGGGTGCTAGCACCTCTGCCTACGCCTTCGGGGATATAGGCGTGAGTTTATGTTATGTCTTAAGTAAGATAAGATCTTACACCAACCAATATGTCATGTGTGCTAAGCCTCTAAACTTTTCGCGCTATTACTCAGTTTTGATACACTGCATCACTTTTTTTTTAAATTGTATAATATTTGTGTTGGATAATAGTACAACTGGTCCTCGATTCTAAGAAAGCAATAAGACTGTCAGACACTGTAAAAAATGGTATTAAATGTTAGATTTTATTTCTATATGGTTAAGTACAAGATTAAATGCAAAGAGTTTCATTACAATTTTACATTCACTCTGCAAAAAGCCTTTTAATTTAAATTTTTAAAGCATTATTAAAATCTAAAATTAAATGGATTTTAGCAGTATTCGTGGTATGTTAGTGGGTTTGCTTTAGCAGAATCGAAACCCTGGACGATATTCCTTTTTATTATATCTGCAATAAGCACCGAAGAAACTTGCCCTTTACTTGTGTCGGGTAAAAACATGATTAGATCACTTTGCTTAGAAGGAAAATACTTATAAGGAAAGTGTATTTTTTTTCATCTGTTAGTCAATTATTGTAACAATCTATAGGTAGATTTAAATTATAATATACTAGCTGTTGCCTGCGACTCAGCCTGTCTGGATATCGGTTATCGTGACCAAACATAGCTTATGATCTTTCTCATGGTCTAATCTATCTCTATACCAAATTTCATTAAAATCCGTTCAGTAGTTTAGACGTGAAAGCGTAACAGACAGACAGACAAATAGATAGAGTTACTTTCGCATTTTTAATAGGTACATATTAGTATGGATTAGTAGGTACAATGAAGACAGTTCTTAGCACGTGTTTAATGACTTCTGTGACTATATACTGTATGTATTTACATATTATGTAAACAAACCTGAGAAATCGAATCACCAATTTCCAACTTTTTGCAGATGTGTCCACAAAGCGGTATGTACAGAACGTTCTCCGTTGCCAAGTCTGCCACCTGGCGAGGCTCCAGAGCCGATACTTACGTTCATGGAAAGGACATACAAGACAGGCCGTGCGAGAGCCACCACCGACGCTGGCTCTCCCCTGCTTCTCACGCCGTACATTGAGAAAAAGGAACTGGAAGACGCAAGAAAAGCTGCGTTTGTTGACCCCGCGTATCTGCTGCCAGATATGGAAAGTTATGCTGGATATTTAACGGTGAGTTTTCTTAAAGATTAATTACATCCTTGCACCTTAAACCAGTCAGTCAAAGAATACATTTACTTTTCTATATCATGAATTGAACCTATGATGTGTACCAGCAGCGAGAAGTCCTTACAACTCGGTTTCTGCCGGCATGCTGTGCAAAGAGAAGCCGTGGTGGATATGATAAAATTTGTACTATAATATGTAATATAGATAATGCATTATTTATAGTAAAACATCCGAATTGAGAACCTCCTCCTTTCTAGAACTCGGTTAGAAACTGAATCAAATTCAAATTCTTCAAATTCCTTATTTCTCAAAATAACGCAACTTAATTACATCTTTTTAACACCAAATTCTCTTAAAACTCGGTTTAACTACAGCTTCAGTGGATAAGAAACGGCGTAACAAACTCCATTGCAGCATTTTCGAGACGTCTGCTTATAAATAAAGATACATAGGTACTAGTGATTTCTTAAGACTAAAAATGGACGAATGTACCTACATTTTTGTCATTAAAATAATTGTAGAAAGTTAAAATATGGAAAAAAATTCATGGAATGAATCTGAAATTGATAGAATTGCATACAAAATTGCAATGGTCGTTATAAAACAGGTAAGATATTTTTCACCAGCTTTCCTTTTGAAAAATTCCACCCTTCCAACAAGTGAAAAAACACTGAACTTCAGAATTTAGTTGCTACCAAGGCAAAATTTGTAACCCTCCCAATGTATCATTCGTCTAATTGAGGAATCATAATGTTAACAAACAATAAATTGTTTTCTAGCCAATGAAACATTCGTAGAACAAGTTTTGAATGACACCAATATCTGCATATCTTAATGTCCTATATGCAAATGCGCTTAGCGGGTCGACGACACTGAAAATATGTTGTTGAACTCATCTCATCGTTTTGTCTTCATAAATTCTTACTTCATCTAGCTCAAATTGACGACCATAGAATCGGAGTTCATATGTATATTCATAAGTAAATTCACGGTTGTATTTTTCCGGAGTAGGCTACACCCACATTTCGCCAACTATATACCTAGGTACTTCCAAGCAAAAGCCATTTAACTGTACCTACACTTTCGAATGAGAAAATTGAGATATTAGTCTTAGATAGATAGATAGATAGATAATTCTTTATTGCACACCAATATTATAAAAGATTTACAGACATAATTAAAGTTACAGTTAAATGCACAATGGGCGGCCTTATCACTAAAAGTGATTTCTTCCAGGCAACCTTAGGATGGACAGGAATTAAAGTATATAAGTGAGTGTTGGTGTAATATGTCAACATTTATAAAATAGTGTGTTACATGAATAATTATATAGTATACAAATATGAAATATAGATAAATAAACTCTTTACCATTGTTTTAAAAAAAAATATGGATTGTGCCTCTTTAATATTTACTGGCAATGCATTCCATAGGCCTATGGCCTTCACCGTAAAAGATTTGCCATAGTAAGCAGTAGAATGCGCTGGCAATCCCAGCGTCAGGTTTGTGTGTCATGGAGAAATGTAAATGCTTTTAGCATTACTGAAATCAAGTAAAGATAATAAAGTAAGTCTACCACTATCCATGCCCTTTCTTATATCATCAGTTATCTTAACCAATGCTGTGGTCGTACTGCGTCCGCGTCGGAAACCAGATTGAAATGGGTTGAGAAGTTCATTTTTATTCAGAAAAGAACTAAGTTGCGTATGGACGAGTCGCTCAAAGGCTTTGGAAAGGAATGGAAGGATGGATATCGGACGGTAATCAGTAAACGAGCATGGCTTGGATTTTTTTGGTAAAGGAATTATTTGAGCATCTTTCCACGCAGACGGAAAAATGCCGCAGAATAGTGATGGATTAAAGATATGGCAGAGAATGTCCACGATCTCATCAAGAATAGGTAGTCTTAGGTATGTATACAAGAAAAAGTCGTGTTAATTACACTATATATAATTCAAGAACAGCTCTACCGATTTGGCTGAAAATTTGTGGGGGCGTGGCTTGGGACCAGGAGACGGACATAGGATACTTTTCATCCCCTTCAACTTCCCCTTCGACCGCGTTCCCGTACCTATGTCGTGACATAAAACCTCAAAGAGGTAACAAGACACTACAAAATGTGATAAAACGCATCTGACTTGGAATAACAAAACGCAAATGACAGCTACACGTAATTTTGTCTATGGTTAAGTATGGTTAAAAATTTTGATAATTATAAATTTTGTCAGAAATCAGTATTATTCAGTCAATCGAAAAAAGCTTTCTCCACAATATGAATAAATGAAAATAGGTACATATAACACATAGGTTGATCGGAACACACGAAAGGTAGTTAGAACATACATACATAAAATCACGCCTGTTTCCCGTAGGGGTAGGCAGAGATCACGGATCTCCATTTGCTACGATCCTGACATACTACTCTCGCTTCATTCACTCTCATTACATTCTTCATGCATGCTCGTCGGTTTAGAGTACTCTTGACCTGCCCCTTTTGTAAAACTTCCCCAATTTGGCCCAGGTATGTGCACCTAGGTCTTCCCCTTCCGACGGTACCATCCACACTCGCCTCATACACCTGTTTCTATAGTCTTCTTTCATTCATTCTCTCAACATGACCAAACTATCTCAACATTCCTCTCTCAATTCTCATCACTACATCTTCTATCACTCCACATCGTTCTCTTATCACGCTATTTCTCACTCTATCTTTCAAGGTCAAGCCACACATACTTCGCAACGCTCGCATTTCTACTGCATTCACTCTACTCCAGGTAGGTAGGTAGTTAGAAATAAAAAATAAATATTCTACGAAATTCTTGATAACGCTATCTAAACCTAGTATGTAAACTATGCTGTATGCTTAGTTTAACTAGCTTGTCTAGAATGCGAATTACATACTTAGAAACATTTATTGTAAATATATACATATTAAGTACATATAGAAACTGGTTGTTTCTGTACTGACTAATGCAAATAATGCATACTAAATTTACACTGAGCGGGAATCGAACCTGCGCCCTCTACGTAGCATAGGCCGTTTTTAATCTGATTAGGTGTATTTAAAGAGAAACAGTCTCTTTGGCGTAGTGAATGCGGCTGCTACGCTGGAGGCACGGGTTCTATTCCCGCCTCCAGCGTAGACGCCGAACATTTGTATGCAAGAATATGTGCATTAGTCAGGTCGTGCCTCGGAAAGCACGTTTAGCCGTCGCCACGTCGGTCACGGTTGCCATACGAACACCTAATGGCAGTCGGTACAGGTATTTGGAGCCCTAAAACATCCAGCAACTGGTCTAACTGTAATTATCCGCCTTTGGGTTGTAGAGGTTAGACGGCACTTCACGGAATACATTGAAGTTCAGCCAAACCCGCAATTAGACCGGTAAAGCGTACCCCAGACTCTGAGGTGAAGGCTTCGAATGCAACTGGGATTAACGCTAAGATGAAGAAGATATTTCAAAGAGATACATAGGACAACCTTCTTCCTACAGCCCCGGGTCTTTAAGCGGGGGGCGTGAAAAAGCATCCGATGATGCTGCCAAGCTGTGACCCTCTTTCCAGAGACTTTGCCTTAAGCTTACCATCAGGCGAGGTGAGGTCAAGTTGGCGTGTCCTATATAAAAAAAAAGGTTTATCACTTTTATAGAAGGTAGGTAACGAAAAAAAGGCAAGGTGACGTCCAGGCACTCACTTGCTGTTGTCCCGGAAAAGGCAAAAGCAGAATAACTCGTCCGACTTGTTATGAGAGAGATGTATTCGAATAGAACAGGCTCTATTATCCTATCGGGTGCTAGGAATGTTGTTCAAAACTTGTTTCCCTATTCGACAATTTATATCATCGTAAATTTTACTAGTGATAGAAATATATAATTAATATTTTTTATGTATATTTACTTTTTATCACACCTATAGAAATATTTATTAGATTATTCTGGTTTAATACATATTTTTTAATAGGCAGGTAAACGACTGATCGTTATCCGAAAAGTTGCATCCTGGACACGCATGTAATTGCATAGTGTAATATCATGTATTATGCAGTATTGCTGTTGCTTAAAGTCTATCTTAATCTTGAGTGAGATAGTAGTACCTATAAACCTACTTCTCTAGTTGAACCAGTAAATTCATACGGATTTAGATTGGTGTCTCTGTAGCTCATTTGGTCAGGGCATTCCATCTATTAGGTCGTGGGTTAAGTCCTGTCTTGACGTTCACTTTTCCTAATCTAAGTTGATAGGAATAGTTATCCTAATCCATCACAATCCTAATTGCTTTAAAATTTAGTTTAATTCAAATTGGGAAATAAAGACTTCAGTTAATATCTAATATTATTTACTTTTTCTAAAGTATTTAAACTATCATGGTCACTCACATCAGTATCAAAATAAACGGGATATTTACCATGTTTCATTGGTTTGAGTTTCCGATATATCGGCGCTGTTGCAAGCACCATGATCACGGAGGAGGCGGTGAACAGAGAAAATTTTTTTTCTAGGAGTAATTATATCGATCTACCCTCTTTCGAGTTCTTTTACAGATTTCTTTTAGCACATACGCGTAGTATCTGCACTAGGTACCACTGGTTTCACTCTCACTACAAACTCGAACCCGATCTCGATCACGTTCACGACACACGATGCTTATTGTATCCACTCGCGATTTTGTTTTGGCTTGTTCCCGGTTGTTTTTGCAAAGACAGACCACTGGATGCCAGACGTTCGGCAGTTGAAACCCATCCTCACGATTCAAATTTTTATACTTTTTTATTTCAATCGCTTCCCTAACCAGTATTGGTATATAGTAGCGTTCTGTCGAGAGCATCTGAGAGTTATGTAGCTCGATCCAGTGGTTCGTACCGGACTCCAATAAATGTTGAGCGATTGCAGATTTATGCGGTTCATTGCTTTTGACGGCCCTGATGTGTTCCTGGATTAGGCATTCTTTTTGTTTGTCCTATATAAGAACTACCACAGCTACAGTTAATCTTGTACATTCCCGGCCTGTCCAGTAGGGAGCCATCTTTGGGTGAGCGCAGGCATTGCGACAGCTTTTTAAAAGGATATTTTTGACAGATACCTTCTTCAAGATGGTAGCGATCTTATCTGTCACTCCTTTGATGTAGGGTAAAAAGGCTTGAATGTATACATGGTGACTACAGTCTTCTAGTCCACGGTGTTCAGTCGGGTCTGTTGGAACATAATGTCATGCTGATTTTAACTGCATTAAGTATTACTAATTATATTCTATGCTACTATTTATATGTTGCGATTCCTAGATATTTTTGCACTATTACTTCTCAATGTTACCTATTCCTCAATAATGAATAAGCTGACCATATATTATCAAAACTGTAGTGGTATACGCACTAAGTTTAATGTTTTGTATATGAAAATATTATCAAATTGCTATGATGTTATAATAATTACTGAGACTTGGCTCATCCCCCAAGTGAGTGACGGTGAGTTCATTGATAACCGCTATATAGTGTATAGAACTGACCGAAATCGAATAGCCTCAAATAGGAAGGATGGTGGGGGAGTTCTTGTAGCTGTTCTTAAATCACTTAGATCTACTCTTATAATACCTTTTCTACCTTTGTCACCTCACATTGAGCACGTCCTTATACAGTTACCAGGAATAAATAATGAGAAGCACATGATCAGTGCTGTATACATTCCGCCAGGCACTGTTCATAATGTTTACTCTGATCACTTCAATCTGGTGAGTGACGTCATAGATAAAATTAATCCCACGTTCTACTATTTATTTGGAGATTATAATCTACCAGAGGCAAGCTGAGTACCCAGTGTGGGTTCGGGACTGCACTGTAGTGTTAGTTCGAGAGCTAGTCGGCGCTTATGTAATTTTATGTCACTTGTAAATGCTTTGCAATACAACAGTTTTATCAACGCTAAAAAACACATTTTAGACCTATTACTTACCAACACAGATTGTACCACGCATGCCCCAGCGGACGTACTATCTAAGATAAGTGCCTTTCATCCTCCATTCTGTGCCACTATTACGTATAAAGGCACATATGACTCTTCCTCAATTGAAATCTCCAAAATTTAATTACTATAGAGCTGACTACGGAGAAATTAATCAAGATTTGTCTAATGTTCACTGGACCGACATTTTAAATAGTACAGACGCTGAGAACTGCGTGCACATTTTTTACGATACTATTTACAAATCTATTAAGAATCACACTCCCATGTCCCGTGTCAAATCAACTAAATTTCCCATCTGGTTCTCTAAATCACTCAAACATATTTTTAACAATAAGAAAAAAGCGTGGCTAAAATGGAAATCGTACAACAATGTATCGGATTATGAGCAATTTTCTTTTCTTAGGCGTAGATTTCATACTGAGTGTAAAATAAACTATAAAAACTATATTGATACTATAGAAGATAACATAAAGAAAAATGTAAAATATCTTTTTAGTTACATCTCCAACCGTAAAACTAAAGCAGGTATACCTGCCACTGTTTACTATAGGAATCAAACATCTGGCGATCCTGGTACCATATGTAATTTGTTCTCGAATTTTTTTGAATCCGTTTATGAAACCTCATCTTACAGCAGCGGGAACTGGTTACCCCCCGATACTTATGCAGATAATAGTATTATGATAAGCGGTATTAATTTTGCTCTGGAACAGGTTCGAAAGGTGCTAAGCTCATTGGAGTACCTGCTTATTTCTTTAAAAAAACAACAGATAGTATATGTGTGCCCTTACATATTATATATAATAAATGTATTCTTGAGGGCACTTTTCCTGAAAGATGGAAGCGAGCCAATATAACACCAGTACATAAAGCAGGTTCTAAGAATAATGTCGAAAATTATCGCCCCATCTCTATCCTGTCCACCTTGTCGAAGGTTTTCGAGAGACTTGTACATAGAGCAATTTATCACTATATTCATAATGTTATCATAAAAAAACAACACGGTTTCGTCCAAAGAAGATCTACTATTACCAATTTATTGAGCTTCACAGACTTTTTGTTTATCAATATGGATAATCAAGTGCAAGTTGACGCCGTTTATACGGACTTCTGTAAGGCCTTTGACAAGGTGGATCACGAACTCCTTCTAAACAAACTTGCGTATAATGGTATTCGCGGTGATCTGCTACGGTGGTTCATATCTTATGTAACAAATAGATCTCAGAAAGTTGTGATCAGGGGTCATGAATCTTATCCAATTAATGTAACCTCTGGTGTACCACAGGGCTCCATCCTGGGCCCTTTACTCTTTGTTCTATTCATTAATGACATTTCATCTTGTTTTCGAAATGCAAATTTTCTGCTTTACGCAGATGATCTTAAAATTTATAGATCTATTTCCGAAAACAATGATTGTAATTTGTTGCAAGAGGACTTGCACCGCCTTTCTGATTACTGTAGTGCGAATAAATTAAAACTGAACATATCAAAGTGCATTGCAATTACATTTACAAAAAAGAAAATAGTAGTCCCGAATACATACTCATTATTTCATGCCACTTTAAGTAATGTTGCTACGGTAAAGGATCTCGGGGTGCTACTGGATTCAAAGCTCCACCTTGATAAACATATTGATAAAATAGTTAATAATGCTTATCGCATGTATGGCTTTGTTATGAGGTCCACCATAGGTTTTAGACATACTGATACATACGTTCACCTTTATAAATCTTTGGTCAGGTCACAGCTGGAGTATGCTATATTGATATGGAACCCACTGTACCAAAAATACAAAGATAGTTTGCAGAGAGTACAAAATAAGTTCCTTCAAGCAGTGCGGTACCGTTGCCATCGTACCAGGGAGAACTTGAACTTACTGGACTTGGAATCCAGGCGTATCTTTCTAGAAACCATGTTTCTATATGACTTATGCAATAACAGATTCGACTGCACTTATTTAACAAATAGTTTGTGCTACATTGTGCCTAGGACAGTCATCAGATGTGAAGTGCGCTCGCGCCCACTGTTCGCCGTTTTCACTAGTCGCACGAATGCTGGAGTCCGTGCACCTCTAAATCGCATTGTAAATAATTATAATAAATTGTTTATAGATTTGGATGTATTCACTTTGTCGCATAATGAATTTAGAAATGCTCTGTTAAAAAAATTAACTGATTTGGACTAAAACTGTAAAAATGAATGTTGCTTTTTAGATAACCGTAATACTACTGTAATAATATGTGGATAACGCTGTAGGTTACATAATTACAACTATGTTATATTAAGACTTTATATTAAGAACATTGTGTAACTGTTTGTTTTCCCGAATAAATAAAAAAAAAAAAAAAAAGAAAAAAAGATACGTAATTTTTTCTGTAGAAATGAGGTTTTTGCTTGGCTCATAGAATATTAGAACCGAAATTACTAATATTCCCTCTAACCCTTTCAACTAAGTTTAATTGCTTGTGAGTTCACGACATTAGTGTAATGGTCAGGATTCGAACCCGGCACCTCTCGATCGATGCTTGCTTATTCCGTAAGTACCTACATAAGTACGAATTCGTATTTACGTGGGTACATACTTACACCAATAAACATCAAGCATAGCCCTTTCTATACTCCATTCGGTTAGAAACTGTACTAAAAGTAAAAAAACCTTGTAGCGGCTTTTTATAAAAATACATACTTACTTATTAAACAAATAAACTAGTTTAACTAACTAGTGGTTGAATTTCAGTTTTTAATCTTTAAAATAAGTTTGTAAACAGAATGAGTTTTTAAATAATGTACGTTGTAAATAATGTACTTAGTTTAGTTTATTGTACTACAAATGTACGTTGTAAATAATGTACCTAGTTTAGTTTATTGTACTACAAATGTACGTTGTAAATAATGTACCTAGTTTAGTTTATTGTACTACTAATGTACGTTGTAATTAATGTACCTAGTATAATTTATTGTTCTACTAATATACGTTGTAAATAATGTACCTAGTTTATTTTAGTGTTCTACTAATGTACGTTGTAAATAATGTACCTAGTTTAGTTTATTGTACTACTAATGTACGTTGTAATTAATGTACCTAGTATAATTTATTGTTCTACTAATATACGTTGTAAATAATGTACCTAGTTTAGTTTATTGTTCTACTAATGTACGTTGTAAATAATGTACAGTTTATTTGACCGAATGGAGTATACACCATGAAACCAAATCGAAGTATACCTAAATGATAGATTTCAAATTATTTTCAGGTTAACAAAGAGTACAATGCCAATCTGTTTTTCTGGTACTTCCCCGTGTCGAAGCAATCTGTGGAAGACACGCCCTGGATCATTTGGCTTCAAGGTGGCCCGGGCGCCTCTTCTCTGTATGGGTTATTTACAGAAATTGGCCCGTTTTTTGTTACCGAAAACAATAACTTAGAAGGTGAGGATTTTTTATTTAAATATACCACAGTATTCTACACAACGCTATCTAAACCAAAGCACAGTTTAAATAGCTTGTGTTATGGAATCTAGTATGCGGATAAACATACTTAGATACTTTTTTTTAGTAAATACATACATAGAAACACCCAGACCAATGCAAATATACACCTTCATGCATACGTACAAAATATTTGCACTGAGGGGTAATCGAGCTCGCGCCTCCTTCGTAGCAGTCGACCATTCTACCACTACGCCAAAGAGGACTTTTTATAACGTAGAGGTTTTTAGCCTCTGAAGAAAAATGAGAGATTGTCACAAATTTGTCCTGGTTCAGCGTGTATTTGTATGTAGTATCATAGCTCCTAAATAGATGGATCCAATTGAGGTGGATGTGATGATGATGATGATCGAAATAAATTTATGACGTAAAATACAACTGACTCAAGAATCAATAGATCTAGTAATGAGTATTTATTATTGTTTCAGAGCTCCAATATTCGTGGGGTAAGAACCATTCGCTGCTGTTTATTGACAACCCAGTGGGCACTGGGTTCAGTTTCACTGATGACGATAGAGGATACGCTACTAATCAGACTACGGTAGAGAAGTTTAAAAAAAATCTATTATTTTATAATAACCCAGAGATTTTTTTCCAAAACTTATATTATTTTCATACATACATACAGTCATGAATAAAACAATGATAAAGAATAGAACAAGTACATACATACAATCACGCCTTTATCCCCGGAGGGTTAGGCAGAGGTGAATTAACACCCACATTTCACCAATCGTTGAATTCGGTCCCACGTAATAGGGGGTGAGCCTATTGCCGTCTTCCGGGCACTATTGTCGACTCGAGCCATGCAACTGAGGCTGAGTCTGGGCTGTATATATCTGTCTGGTGTTAAACAGCCCCATCCCTTATTCGCCTTGTACGACACCGCATGGGAAGAGATGGGGTGGTCCAAATTCTACTCTGCCGGGAACCACGCCGCGGTACACGTAAGAGTTTGTATATTTGGGTTCGAGGTTTACGAGAGATGGGACGTATAATAGTGATATTGAATGAAGAGTTATGGCTGGAAATTAAGTGAATGGGGCAATGCATAATTTTATATGCAGCCTGATTATATCCAACACAGCACACCTGGCGGTTCGTATAGGAGTGCTCGTCCTTACACTTATGTATAGTTTTTTTTTTTACGCATAATCCCCACGGATACCTCCCCACCGGAGCCGGTGGGAGAGGTTATGTCGGACTCGAACCGACTAAAACGCACGCCGCCTGTGGGTCGTTTTGGTTGCCGAAGGTGAGGTTGACAGGCATATCCCTCGCACCCCGGCCGGATGAATGGTAATGAATGTTGGGTTGTGAAGTTTGAAAGTAAATTGAATGCAGTGGAAATGAGAAGTCTGAGAAGTATAGCTAGGGTGAAGTTGACGGATCGAGTGAGGAACAACGAGATAAGGGAACGTTGTGGTGTACTTGAAGATGTAGTGACGAAGATAGAGAAAGAAATGCTTAGATGATTTGAACACGTGAAGGGGATGGATGAAAGAAGACTGACGAAACAAATTTATGAAGCGAGGGTGAATGGACAACCCGGTAGGGGTCGACGTAGACATATGTATGTCAATCAGATCGAAGGCATTCTAAATAAAGGACACGTCATGAGTATCCGAAACCGGCGAGCATGTATGAAAACAATTATGAAAGTAAAAGAAGCGAAAGATGTATGCCAGAAACGTGGCAAGTGGAAAACTATGGTCTTTATGTATGTATTTTTAAGTTCAATCTTTACGCTTCGCATCGGAAAATGGTTCCAATAAGTCAGTGTTATGTTGCTGAGCAACGTAGGAATTAATTAGGCCACGGCCACATTAGAAGGTGTCTAATATAAAACTCTACAAAAGCCCTCGAGGCCAAGTCAACCTCACCTATAAACCGGTACACCTATGGGCTTACCATGAAGTTTTAAAACAGGTCAATAATTGAAAGGTAGTCATTTACTAAATGCATAAATAGCTATGTAATTCCATAAAAATATATAGGATTATAAAGTTACAGTTGGCATTATTACAGTAGTTCAATTATTGACCTGTTTTAAGTATTAATGGTAGGGGCCATTGTCATACCACTGACCCTGCAAACAATGGCATTTAATTTTAGATTTTACTGTTATTTTGTTACAGTTTAAAATCAAATGGCATCTTGTACAGTGAATGAAAAGATGAACTCATTTTTATTTAATTTTGAACTTTAAGCTTATAGCAGAAAGTCTAAAATTTAATGATATTTTTTGCAGTGTTAGTGGTATAACAGTGGTTTTGCTATGACATAAAATTAGCGCATTCGGGGGCTTGCTGATTTATAAATGAGGGCTTAAGAGGACATATGCCAACATAAAAACCGCATAAACCAATGTGAAATAATCGAATGCAACCGGAAACCGCACATCACCACTAGAGGCTGTTCTAAAAACATTTTTTTCATGAAATGTTCTGTTCGATACCTACTGCTGTATGAAGACCCTAGATAGAAAAGCGTCTAACCAATCAAAAACCTTTTTTTATATACAAAATAGACAAAACAGGCAAGCACACGGTCCACCTGATGGAAAGTGGTTACCGTGGCCTACGAACGTGTACAACACCAGAGGAGTCACACCCGTGCTGCTGACCTTGTAGGAACGGATAGTTTCTGTGCCAACAGTGCAGAAGACACAATCAATACGTACAAACCTTTAGTCTTCCCTCTGACAGTACAAAAACTCTCCAGTGAGCTCTGGCTACCCTACTCATCGCCATGAACACAATACGAGGTTATTATAACCGTGGTATTCTGTAGGGTGGAGGTACTTCCCCAATCGGACTGCTCAATTGGGACGGTAAAGTTTTATACAATACATAAATAATACTAAATGAAATTTTAAACTTTCTAGATTGGAGAGAATCTGTACGCAGCTCTACAGCAATTCCTCACATTGTTCCCTGAGCTCCGTAAGGCGCCTCTAACAATCGCTGGAGAATCGTACGCTGGTAAACACATCCCTTCACTTGGCGTCCAAATTCTTTGGCACAGACTTGAAGACGAACCTATCAATCTACATGTAAGTTTAAGTTTAGCCATTTCCATTGAAGACTTTCTTTTTTTTATACAACTTAGGTGGCAGACAAGCACACGGCCCACCTGACGGAAAGTAGTTACCGTGGCCTATGAACGTATGTAACACCAGTAGAGTCACATCCGTGCTGCCGACCCTGTAAGAACAGAGATTTTAAGTGCCTTCAGTGCAGAACACAAAATCAGGACAAGCCTTTGGTCTTCCCACTGATAGCACAAAAACTCTCCAGTGAGCTCTGGCTACCCTACTCACCGCCGGGAACACAACACGAGGTTATTATAGCCGTGGTATTCTGTAGGGTGGAGGTACTTCCCCAGTCGGACTGCTCAATGCGGACGGGAATACCGTCGTGTCCTACCTCCTACAAGTCGGACTGCTCAATTCGGACGGGAATACCGAAAACTATTTAGAATAATTGAATCATGCTTGAGATCCAGCTGATTTGATTGAGATACAGCTACCTGCATAGTTAGTAAACCATTGGTTCCAATTAATGAGTCGAAAGCTGTTTATATAGGTTACCTACTCGTATAGTGCACACTTACTATTGAGGAATACAGTGGGCTTACCATGTAGTCTTAAAACAGGTCAACAATTAAACGGTTGTCACTTGTCAAATGCATAAATAACTATGTAATCCCATATAAATATATACATATAAACATGCCTTTATACCCGGAGGGTTAGGCAAAGGTGAATTAACACCCACATTTCACCAATCATTGAATTCGGTCCCACGTAATATGGGGTGAGCCTATTGCCATATTCCGGGCACTATTGTTGACAGTCATTGGTGAAATGTGGGTGTTAATTCACCTCTGCCTAACCCTCCAGGGATAAAGGCGAGATTATATATATGATTATATGTATGTACTAAAAACAGAAAAATGGTACGAAGGCCACCGGGCGCGATCCGACTCGTACGTACGTACGTCGATTGGATAGTTTATTGAAATACAGAAGGATCATATTTTTTAGATTCTTGTTAGGCAGCATTTTCTAAAGATACAATCCTGCAGGACATACGACATAGGCGTAATAATACTATGAATCCAACTTTTGGATACAGATCATAAACACACAAAATACACTTTATATATTTTTCTTTCAGGGATTGGCTATCGGCAACGGCTTCATAGATCCGCTAACGCTTCAGAGGTACAGCTATTTTGTCCGTGAAACGGGGCTGGTCGATGACCACGTAGCCGACTCTTTGAACCATCTAGAGTCAGCAGTCACGCAGTTCATCAACAATGGCGAGATGGTTAAGGCTTATGCTGTAAGTGAACTTTATTAGAAACATCATATATTCCAAAATAAAGCGATTTAAATATCCTAGATATATTTAAATCCAGGATATTGAAATAGGTGACTTATAGGTAATTTATATAAAAGGCTTTGATCTTTTTATGTTGTGGCCAATAAACTTCTTCTATAAGCCTGTACACGTTCATCCACTGATGACGAGCCTCTTGCTTTCTTCTCGGGGTTGAGGGAACTGGCAATAGTCACTAGGTACTGTTAAAGCCAAAATTCTTAAACCGAAAAAGGAAGAAGGGTAGGTGTAAGAAATTTGATACAATTAAAAGTCAGCTAATAGAAAAGTGACACCGGTAGTGTACTGAACAAGGCCTTTTTTTTACGTGCGCAAAATCGACACGGATGCCCCCCCACCGGAGCTGGTGGAAGAGGTTATATCGGACTCAAACCGACCAAAACGCACGTCGCCTGTGGGTCGTTTTTGGTTGCCGAAGGTGAGGTTGACAGGTATATCCCTCGCACCCCGGCCGACCCAGGGCCATCTCTCACGATCTGGCCCTTTAAACTCAAGCCTATATCCCCAAAGGGGTAGGCAGAGGTGCTAGCACCCACATTTCGCCAGTTTATGTTTAGGCCCCAACGTAATCGGTGGCGAGCCTATTGCCATTAACCGGGCACTTATAAACCTGCGATAAATACACACATAACTTCGAAAAGCATCGAAAAGTCATTAGTGTGTGCCATGGTAAAATCTGGGATCGAAACCGAGGCCTCGTCTCAGCAGTCCATTATCCATACCACTAGGCTACCACGGCTTTTTTTAGTAGGTTTTAAAAGGAACCTTTTAGTAGGTTCTAGATACTCTGGTGTAAAATTAAATACTCGAAAATAACTGTTTCTTTTTAATGTTTCCAGTATTACAACTATCTACTACAATTATTCCTCTCAGAATCACAACTTTCAAACCTGTACAACTATCTGAGAGATGATATTGACTTGGACGGTGCTTACCTGGACTACCTCCTGACGAACGACGTTCGGAAGGCGTTACATGTTGGCAACACCAACTTCACATCTATAGGCGTCGTGTATAGAAAACTTGTGCCAGATTTCATGGGAAGCAGTAAAATGTGGCTAGAAGAACTACTGGAAAATTATAAGGTTATGCTTTATAAGTAAGTTTCATAAAATCAGTTTTTTTACACACAAGCACACGGCCCACCTGATGGAAAGTGGTTACCATGGCCTATGGATGTGTGTAACACCAGAAAAGCCACACTCGCGCTGCCAACCCTGTAAGCACAGAGTCCTGTGCCGTCAGTTTAGAGGACAAGGCAGGACAAACCTTTTCTCTAATCAATTCAGCGGACTCTACGTCGTAGCTGTTGGTAGTGAGTTCAACTGCTACATATAGGTACTCCCGCTCAATGCAAATATTTGTAAGTATATGTATACTTATTTGCAGTGGTCTGGGTATTTCTAGGTATACCTTAAGAGCTTTGGTTTCTTCCTCAAACCCGGGTACTAAATGGGGACTCCGTGGCTTTCACAGCCAGTTCGAAAGAGATGGCCCTGGGTCATACGGATATTACCTCAGACAACGACCCTCGGACGGTGTGCGTTTTAGTCGGTTCAAGTCCGACATAACCACCGGCTATGGTGGGGGAGGGGTTTCCCGTGGTTCTTTGGATTAAGAAACTATCGATCGAGTTTGGGAGCAAGGGTATAAGGTGCTCACCGAGATACGGAGGGATCTTATTGAGGTGAGAATGGTTACCCTAAGACTGACCTTGCAATGTGCTACCATACTTGGTTATTATATTTTTTTTAATATATGATGGTAGGCTGAAAGAAGCAAGGTCTCAGGACAGAGGGTCACCATTTCATACACGTACCATGTTACACGTGCGTGTGGTGATGGAGAAAGAATACAAGCATCACCACACCATCTCATCTGACGGGTGTCGTAAGAGGTGACTATCGGAAAAATGCGCAAACTGAGAGAGAAGGAAAACTCTAAATAAAACCCTGTACCTATCAACCCATCTGGCCAGCGTGGAAAAAATAGGTCAAAGCCTGCCTATATAGGGGGAGGCCTATGTCCAGTAGTGAACTGTAATAGGCTTGATTGATTGACCATGTTACAATGGCGACATTAGCTTGACGGCCTCATCATTTGATTTTTCACGCCAAGTTTTTTCAAGTTAGGAAGAAAGAAAAATACGTGAGTTGAAGATGAATTCCAGGTCTTAATAGTGCGGCAGATAAAAAGTTTCGAACCGTTTGGTTCTTGATGGCCAAGAGTATGTTGCCTAAGTTTTTTATAAACGAATTTTTGCAGCGGTCATCTGGACATTATCGTGGCATATCATCCTTCAGTGAATACGTACGATTCTCTATCATTCTCTGGCACTGCGGACTTTAAGGCAGCGAAACGAACACCGTGGTACCATGATGGTACATTGGCTGGGTAAGTGACAAATTTATTGTTTGTGAAGTATTTTTTTTTACGTGCGCAAAATCCCCACATAACATAACCTCCTCCACCGGAGCTGGTGGAGGAGGTTATGTCGGACTCGAACCGACTAAAACGCACGCCGCCTCGTTTTGGTTGCCGAAGGTGAGGTTGACAGGCATAATATATCCCTCGCACCCCGGCCGACCCAGGGCCATCTCTCGCGATCTGGCCCTCGTCTCGGGTGTGGGGACTACAGAGTCCCCAACTCGACCCCGGAAACGGGGAGGTGCGCTAGGCGCGCCACCGCCGCGGCCTGCTTCTGCCAGGTTGACAGGCGGCTCCACCTGTCACCCCCAGGCCGGCGCTCATGGGGGGCGGAGGTCGTTCATCGACCTCTGATGCCCGAGTTGCCTTCGTACGCGGGCAGCTTGGCTTGCGATCCTTCGTCGCTCCCACTGCCGCTCCCGCCCCGCCTCCTCCTTCACGAGCATTACTTGCTCGCAGAAGGAGGCGCCAGCCGCCCACGCATCCGCGCAGCGGACCATCGCCGCGAGCAAGGTGGAGAGCGTGAGAGCTCTCACTCCCAGGGCCCAGGTCCAGGGTTGGCTGTGCCCACCAATTTGGGGCCTAGACTTCGGAAGTGCTTCCCGAAGTCCCACTGGCCGTCGAGCACGAGCCCCAGATATTTCATCTGGGGCTTGATGCCGATGAGAGTGCCTCCCACTGTGAGACTGGAACCAGGTGGTGGCGTGCGCCGAGGTCCATGAAAGAACATGGCCTCGGATTTATGCAGAGCCACCTCAAGGCCCAGCCGCCGGATCCGTTCCACATTGTTTGTGGAGTTGGTACAGTGATAAGAATAGGGGTGTGCTTATAGGTCATCATATAGTCTTGGTGTAGAGTCGAGTCCTCGCATATGTTACTACCTGATTCTTCCTTACTTTATTCAAGTCAAAATCAGTCGGTGGTATGAAATTGTATGAATTTTCAAACACTAAGGCGAGTCGCCACAGATTGACTGAATACTTAGTGTGGGGATCTTTTAAAGAGTACTACTACGAAACATACGCAGTTGCGGATCGAAGTTTCGGGCAACCAGTTTCTAGGTACACTTTCTTCTTTTGAAGAAATAGGACCATAAGCCGATTCCATTATTCCGGATCCCATTTCGGAACGTACTCCTACCGTAAGAAGACCGAAATGACTCCATGGTGGATACCTATACCTACAGCTAAACGCTGGGTGTTTCATGGTAGATCATCAGGCCTTCGATTCTACTAAAGCAAAACCACTGTCATACCAGACACTGCAAAAAAGTATACAATTTTAGACTTTATTTTTATCGCATTAAAGTCCAAAATTAAATGAAAAGAGTTTCTTTACACTTTTTCGTTCACTCTGCAAAATGCCTTTTAATTTTGGACTTTAAGGGGACTGCCTTAAAGTTCAAAATGAAATGGATTTTTGAATGACTGGTTTTGCTTTAGCAGAATTGAGGACCTGGTCTAGCCACATGATTGCCACTTATGATTGTGTTGTACTTTAAACTGACTAGAACTATATTATACGACCATCCTAATGAACTAGGTACATAAATAGCAATGATTGATCCTTAAAAATGTAGGTCATACGAGCAACTGCTTTGAACAATGTTGGATTTTGCGAAAAAATACCTGTTACAGAAAACTACTTAATACTTACTTCTCTTACTCACAGATATTACAAAGTAGCAGCAAATCTCACGGAAGTAATGGTCCGTGGTGCTGGCCATATGGTGCCCGCGGACAAGCCAGCTGCGTCTCTAGGACTCATCACAGCTTTCGCACGGGGTATCCCACTAGACGATGATACTGGCAGTCTTGTAGAATCAGGAAAAAACTCTGTGCGACGAAGTCAGTTGCCCCTCAAGTAGTCAACGAGAAACCTAATTTACTTTTTGCTTGTGTTCTGATCGGAATGTTGTTTGTATGAAGGCCATTTTGTACCTAAATAAAATTATTTCACTAGGATTTGCGACTCTTGTTTTCTTGCCCATGATATTGTATGAAAGAATTACAAATATTATTATAAGCATCACATGTAAGACTTCTTTTTAATTTTAAAGTGATATTAAAAGATTTGTCACAATTGTATGTCTACCTACCTACCTACTCCCGACCTACAACAAAGCACCACGTAATTCCGTAAGTAGGTCACTCTATCTACATACAGGGTGTATTTTTGAAACGGGGCAGTAAGGGCAAGTACCTTAACCGTTGCAGTTACAGCAAAACGTTCTTAGAAGACCTTCCCTAACTTTTTGACATATTTTGAACTGCATTCACAGATTTTGTAAAAAACTTACAGTTCGTAAAAAAATGCAAAATGTCCAAAAATTTTTTTTTATGCCACTCGATTCTATTTCATGTGGGGATCAAAAAACTCTATGAGACCATTTTAGCTTTCAGTACTAGGCAAGACAAAAATCGCCAAAAACGTTTCCCATACATTTCGGCAACAGAAACAAATTTCTACGATGGTCTAACTTTTTGTTATGGACAGGAAGTGGGTAGAATTGACTGTAAAGTAAATAAAAAGAATTTTTACCCTCAAATTTCGAATTTAATTCGAAAATCTGTGTGTTATACTTAGTTTCAGCTGAGAAACTTCGTATGAGTTATTAATTAAGGATTTTCGCTAAAATGTCTTCTAATCGTGAAAAAATTGACTTATTAGAAGCGTATTTTGTCAATAATCGAAATGCGGGAGCTGCATTAGTGTGGTACCGCAATAAGTATCCGTTGCGGCATGTGCCAACAAGAAAGGTTATTACAAATCTTTTGAAAAACCTGGAATTGCAGGGTTCTTTCAAAAGAAAGCGGCAGCCTCGTGTGGACATGGACACGGAGATTGCGGTTCTGACTTATGTCGAAGCATATCCAGAGGTATCGTCCAATCAAGTCGCCCTTGAAGTAGGTGTATCCCACTCCCTTGTGATAAAGATATGGAAGAAATACGGCTACAAGTGCTATAGATATGGGCGCATAGTTCAAGTGTTACATCCGGGTGATGATGTTCGAAGGCTTACTTTTTGCAGATGGCTAAGAGGAAAAATAAGCAGAGATCATGAATTTTTAAATTACATACTGTGGTCAGACGAAACGGATTTTTCCAATAACGGTAATGTACAACAGAAAAAATCACCACTATTGGTCCAAAGAAAATCTACTAAGAGTTACGGCAAGTCATAATCAGGTTCGCTTCTCATTCAACTGTTGGTGTGGTATAATGTCCAATCGAGTCATTATGGTGGAATTTTATGAAGGGAAACTGAATTCTGCTATGTATAACGAAGTCATTTTACACCATCTTGAAAACGAGATGGACGAATGGCCCCTGTCGGAATTGCGAAAAGTTCATTTTCAACAAGATGGTGCTCCGCCACATAACAGTCACCTTTCACGTACCAATTTGAGCCGCCTATTCGGTACACAGTGGATAGGTACACATGGTCCAACACAGTGGCCACCTCGTAGCCCTGATCTAACACCACTTGATTTTTTTTTATGGGGCTTCGTGAAAAACGAGGTGTATAAGACGACGTACGCCAGTGTTCAAGAGCTCAAGGATGCATTAATGACCATTTTACGTAATATTCATCCCAGAACATTATTAGCCGCCATTCGTTCAGTGCAAAAAAGGATAGACTTATGTATTCGTGAAAATGGAAATCATTTTGAGCAATTTATTTCATAAACCAATTTCTTAAATGTTTAAATGTTTTTTTTTATTTAAAAAAGTTCAAAATTTTACCTGACCTATGAGTTTCGAGTTGATTTAACATATTTCCGTACGACATGTATGGGAAACGTTTTTGGCGATTTCTGTCTTTTCTAGTACTGAAAGCTAAAATGGTCCCATAGAGTTTTTTGATCCCCACATGAAATAGAATCTATTGGCATAAAAAAAAATTTGAACTTTTTGTATTTTTTTTGCTAAGTGTAAGTTTTTTACAAAATCTGTGAATGCAGTTCAAAATGTCCCAAAAAGTTAGGGAAGGTCTTTTAAGAACGTTTTGCTGTAACTGCAACGGTTAAGGTTCTTGCCCTTACTGCCCCGTTTCAAAAATACACCCTGTATACCTAGCACCATACGGAAATACCTACGTGACATCTCAGTGGCTACCTATTAGTACCTACCTACTAGACTAACGCAAGGATGATGATGAAATTGATGAATAATTTTACCTATGCAAGGGTTGTGATTTCAAAAGTTTATATGGCGTATGTAGCTAGTACCTACTGTAAACAGAAAATATAGAAAGATCTCTATTTTCTGTTTTTTTTTATACCACTTAGGTGGCAGACAAGCACACGGCCCACCTGATGGAAAGTGGTTACCGTGGCCTATGGACGTGTGTATTACCAGAGGACTCACACTCGCGCTGCTGACCTTGTAAGCACAGAGTTCCTGTGCCGTCAGTGTAGAAGACAAAGCAGGGCAAGCCTTAAATCTTCCCACTGACAGCACAAACTCTCCAGTGAGCACTGGCTACCCTACTCACCGCTGGGAACACAATTAGAAGTTATAATGGCCGCGGTATTCTGTAGGGTGGAGGTACTTTCCCAGTCGGACTGCTCAAATGGACGGAAATACCGCTGTGTCCTACCTCCTGTCAATAGCTAGAGAGCTGTTTCTTGTTTCTCTCTTTGCGGTACTAGCTTTTGACATCAGTACAACAATCCTTGTACAAAAATATTTGTAAAATTATGGCGTCTACTTCCATTTTGCAATGCATCATCTAGCATTCATTAGGCATTGCCACGAATTTATACTATTTATATTCGAGACATTGAATGTTTGAAACTTGCTTTCGTGCAGAAATCCCTATGGACTGACAAGGTTTTTATTTTATTATTAGACTTAATGCCACCTAGACTTAATGTATTTTCTACCAGATAACAAAGGTTACGTCGGACTCAAACCAACTAAAACCGCACGCCATTTTGGTTCTAAGGCCAGCATGTAAAGTAGCCCAATATATAGCATAAACTCTTTTGTAGAAAGTAAGAGTTTTATTCTAAAATAATAACAGGATAGACAACATATGGACAAAGTAACACTACAATGCAGCACATAAAGTTACGTTCAGAAACAAAGAACCACGTTTAGAAAACGATAACACTGTTATATTTAATCATATGGCAATATTGTTAATGGTGACGTTTCCGAGTGCGCAGGCAAAAAGAGTATTCAACGAAATAAAATTGGAATATCCAAATAAACGACTCTTTTAAATTTTAGGGTTTTTCATAGAAATGATTATGTAGTTTCCAGTTATAATAGCCAAACTGTAGTATCGTTATTGTATAGTGCTTTAGCCACGGAAGTATTAAAATAACATCACGTCATGTTCTTACAGTTGTGTGTGGTTTGCGCATTGCTGGTTTTGACGACCATTCATGCATTTTATTTACCCGGCTTAGCTCCAGTGAACTATTGTATAGCCGCTGAAGAAACTAGCAAGTCGTGCAAGGTAACATATGATTGTCTCTCGAAGGTCTTACGTTTATAGTCATAATTATGCGATGCCGACATTCTCCCGCATTCCACTGACATAGCATTGCGAAGATTCACACAGCTTGTTCTCAATGCAAACATTGGTTGCTATCTAATTAATATCGTTCTAGTGAGCATGGTGATTGCTTCACAACAATAGTTATCCATGCAGTAATCATACGAAAACTCATAAAACGCGATAACGGTCCTTAATTCGCTGTTGTAATTGGTATTTTTGCTATAATTTCAGACTGAAATCCCGCTCTATGTAAACAGATTGAATACGGAAGAATCAGTGATTCCATTTGAGTACCACCACTTTGATTTCTGCACAACCGATGAGAGTGAATCACCGGTTGAGAATCTCGGTCAAGTTGTATTTGGTGAAAGAATACGGCCGAGTCCCTACAAGCTCGAATTCCTCAAAAATGTGGATTGCAAAGCAGTGTGCACTAAAACATACAAAGCCTCAGATACAGATTCTACAAAACGGTTGAATCTGCTGAAGATGGGCATGGCATTGTCATACCAGCACCATTGGATACTGGACAATATGCCGGTGACTTGGTGTTACTTGGTGAATGAAGGAGGGAAAACCTACTGTAGCACTGGATTCCCTATGGGATGCCAAGTTCGCAAGGATATGGTAAGTAATATGCTTTTATGTTAGGTAATTGGAAACGCATCTGATTTTTTAATTACTTGACTGATAAAGCCTACTTACATTTCTCTGTGTTTATCAAAGTAGATATATGTGTTTTATAGGGAGATTGTTCTCTAATTAGAATTTAACACCGAGTATGTTTTTGTGTTCAGCCTTTGATTTTTAATATAATGTAACAGTGAAGTGTGTTAGAGGTATGCTATGATTATAACTGAGGGTAGATGTTGTCATTGCACCAATGGGCATAGGGCATGATTGTATGTATGTTCACATAAATCTAATAAGAATGAAAGGTGAATGATTTGATAAATAAAATATGCAAGGATATCATTTTTTTTTTTACTATAGGGCATGTCAATTAGACCTCACCTCTCCTAATAGTAAGCTGAAGGCAAAGTCGCCTTTCGGCGCTATACCGGTACCGAAGGGCGGCGCGGGAGCGGAGTCACGATCCCGAGCCCGAAGAAATTCGGGCCGTGAGATCCCGGCTCCACAGGAAAAGGTGGCGGAATGGGAGAGACGACTTGGGCAACCAAGCGCAGGGCACGCCGTAGTAACGGCGGTAAGACCCATCATGGGGGAGTGGCTAGAGAGGCCACACGGCAGCCTCTCGTACCGTCTGACGCAGATGATCACCGAGCACGGATGCTTCGGAAAGTATCTGCGTCGGATGCAGAAAGAGCCAACGTCCGAGTGCCATCACTGCGACGCGAGCGAGGACTCAGGTCCGCACACGCTCACCGAGTGTCCGGCGTGGGAGACTCCGAGGCGGGAGCTTGTGGCGGCCCTGGGAGTGAGGGTTCTCACGCTCTCCACCTTGCTCGCGGCGATGGTTCGCTGCGCGGATGCGTGGGCGGCCGGCGCCTCCTTCTGCGAGCAAGTAATGCTCGTGAAGGAGGAGGCGGGGCGGGAGCGGCAGCGGGAGCGACGAAGGATCGCAAGACAAGCTGCCCGCGCACCAAGGCAACTCGGGCGTCGGAGGTCGATGAACGACCTCCGCCCCCCATGAGCGCCGGCCTGGGGGTGACAGGTGAAGCCGCCTGTCACCCTGGCAGAAGCAGGCCGCGGCGGTGGCGCGCGTGGCGCGCCTCCCCGTTTCCGGGGACGAGTTGGGGACTCTGTAGTCCCCACACCCGAGAAGAGGGCCATATCGTGAGAGATGGCCCTGGGTCGGCCGGGGTGCGAGGGATATGCCTGTCAACCTCACCTTCGGCAACCAAAACGACCCACAGGCGGCGTGCGTTTTAGTCGGTTCGAGTCCGACATAACCTCCTCCACCGGCTCCGGTGGGGAGGTATCCGTGGGGATTTTGCGCACGTAAAAAAAAAAAAAAAAAAGCTGAAGGCAAAGTCTTAGAAAAGAGGGTCACCATTACTTACATTTACCATGTTACGATGGTGTCACTCAGCTTGACGGCCTCAACATATACTTTTTCATAACACTATGTTTACTTGACTTTTGAAAAACTTAATACTATAGTTAGAATACATTATTTTTACATTCACATATACTCGTACTTTAGCTAGATTCTTATTAGAAGGGAAATTATGTAGAAACATACAGTTATATTTTAATTGGTTTTTTTTAATTCACTCATGCAAAATATTATGCATTGTTTTACTCTTGTTTACCTAGGTACATGAAAAAAAAATACAAGGTAAAATTTAAAGAATACTTGTGAACATTGTTTTCTCTTTCATTCAACTCAGATTATATATAAATCTGGGTTGAAAGAAAGAGAAAACAAGTTGTGTTTGATAACAAATTTGATGTAAGCTTTTTACTAGTTTTGTCTTAACCATGTTAAATATAATAATAGTAGATCTTCATCCTGGCATTAATCCCAGTTGCCTCCAAAGCTTTTACCTCAACTGGGGTCCTCTTTACCAGTCTAACTGCGGATTTGGCTGAACTTTGATATTTTATTATTATTTTTTATTATTATTAGGGAACAGGCCAGCAGTTGAAACAACTGATATCAGCCTGCATCTCATTGTTCACTATACTGTTTTCACTACTCAATGTTTTTGTTGATTTATGTGTTTGTCCAGTCTATTTTTGAATTGGTTAATGTTTTCTGCTGTCACAATATTTTCATGTAGCCTATTCCATGTGATAACCACTCTATTGCTCAAGAAGTTCTTGTGTGGGTTTGTATTCCAACTAGATTTTTGCAATCTAAAGTCAAAGTCAAAGTTCTTTATTTGTGGAATATGGTACAAAAAATGATGTTTAAATTATACACATAGTGTCGGATCACATATTCTGCCCGTTCTGGCGTACAAAATTTACATACACATAAACATTACCAAATATCAAATGCAACAATCCACACAATATGTCAGTTATATCAATATTCAAATTAAAATACACAATTATATAGTTAAATAACTCAAATAAATGTCAATTAATAAGTATTAAAAAAATGTCCATCAAATACATGTCAATAAAAGTAAGTCAAATCAAATTATAATGTTATCAATCAATAATAATAATGTTGTTATATAAATTTTTATACCACAAGTTATCATTCCGGTGTGCGTTTGAACATGTTGCTGAATCCTTCTAAGTCATAGTGATCAATTATTATCTTGAAGGTCTCCACATTCTCTGCGCTCCTTCAAGGTGGTCAGGTTCAGTTTGTCTAATCGTTCTTTGTATGGCAACTGTTTCAGCTGTCTGAGGACTTTTGTGAACCCACACTGCACTCTTTCCAACAGGTCTATGTTTTTATGAAATAAGGGCTCCATACTTGATAGGCATATTCTAATATTGGTCTGCCAAACATTTGTACATATCTGTTTTTAGTGTGAACTAGACAAATGGTTTGGCAAAAATAACCCACTAGACTGAACAATGTTATATATAAATGATGCATAAATACAACATGATTTACCTAGACCATAGATAAAGAGACCTTACTCCAGCGCAGTGATGTGGACACATCAGCAAGTTTGCTGCTCATCCATAAAGAAATTATAATAATAATAGATTATGGTCACTTGAGTTATTATGCTAATATAAATTATGCATGAGAAGACAGTTTGTATTTTGCACTAAATGATGTATGATGGACAGCAGTTGGTGTAGCCCTCTATAATACTTAGATTCAGTATTTTTATACAACTTATTTGGCAGACAAGGACACGGCCCACCTGATGGAAAGTGGTTACCGCGACCTATGAACGTGTGCAACACCAGGGGAGTTACACCCGTGCTACTGATCCTGTAAGAGTTCCTGTGCCGTCAGTGCAGAAGAAACAATCAGGACAAGCTTTTAGTATTCCCACTGACAGCACAAAAACTCTACAGTCAGCTCAGGCTACCATACTCACGTCGGAAACACAACAGGAGATCTACCGCACTATCGCAGTCCACTGCTAGTTATAGGTCTTTCTCAATGTGCACCATCACTTCAGATCCTCCGCCCTCCGCCCTCCGCATCCATTCTGTTCCAATTAGCTTTTTCAGGTTGTCTACCGCAGGAATACCGCGACCATAATAACTTCGTGTTGTGTTCCCAGCGGTGAGTAGGGTAGCCAGAGCTCACTGGAGAATTTGTACTGTCAGTGGGAAGACTTGTCCTGCTTTGTGTTCTAGACAGACGGCACAGAAACTCTCTGTGTTTACAGGGTCGACAGTGCGAGTGTGGCTCCTCTGGTGTTACAAACGTCCATAGGCCACGGTTACCACTTTCCATCAGGTGGGCCGTGTGTTTGTCTGCCACCCAAGTGGTAAAAGGTGGTCTGTCCATCTGACTAGAAGGCATCCCATTTCCCCATTACCATCTCGCAGTCTCCACTCTAGGAGTCGTTTGCATCAGTGAAAATTGTTACAAAAACAATTTTATTGACATTTATGATATTGAGATTAGATCAAGATTGTTGCCAAATTTATATTTCGAAAATGGACTCCCTGATCGAATCTACTTAAAATAGTTTGGTTTCAAAACAGACAATGTACCAATTTTACATGTCCCACATGTGATCTCTGCCTACTCCTTTCGAGGATTTACAGGCGAATAGGTGAAATCATTATCATAAACTAGCTAGGTATATTATTTAAAAAAAAATGTACTGTTAATGTAAGTAGACAGCCTCAGTGGCGTGGCGGTAGTGAAAGCGACCGCTACGCAGGAGGCGCGGGTTCGATCCCCGCTCAGTGCAAATATTTGTATGCATGAATATGAATATTTGCATTTGTCTAAGTGTTTCTATGTATAATATGTACATACAAAAAAAGTACTTATTTAAGTATGTTTATCTGTATTCTAGATTCCATAACACAAGCTAGTTAAGCTATGCTTTCCATGGGTCTAGATAACGTTGTGTGGAATCTTGTAGAATATTCATTTATTTTACTGATTATCATGGAACTTAAAACATATTAATTGAATTTCTAAGTTTATCTTTGATCTTTTAGATAAAGGAAGCATTACAGTTACATCTTTTTTATTCCGTACGTTTGAAGTGATATTATAGACAGTTGTGTATATCATGAATCATTACTGGAATTGATAGTGTTATATTACATATTAAATTAATTACTCTTATCATAACAACCCAGATACGGTTAGAAACCAATGACTTGCCTTGACTGAATTACCAGTTACAATTAACTTAACTTAACTGAGTTTAGTTAGACTTGGGCTTGTTTATTTTATTTTTTATACAACTTAGGTGGCAGACAAGCACACGGCCTACCTGATGTAAAGTGGTTACCGTGACCTATGAACGTGTGTACTCGTAACGCCAGTGGAGTCACATCCGTGCTGCCGACCCTGTTAGAGTAGAGATTTTATGTGCCCCCAGTGCAGAACACAAAATCAGGACAAGCCTTTGGCCTTCCCACTGACAGCACAAACACTCCAGTGAACTCTGGCTCCCCTACTCACCACCGGGAACACAACACGAGGTTATTATAGCCGTGGTATTCTGTTGGGTGGAGGTACTTCCCCAGTCGGACTGCTCAATTCGGACGGGAATACCGTCGGGTATTCTAAATATGAAATAATTCACTGGCCACTAAATATCTACACGTGATATCTTAGTGTTACAATTTGCGTAAACGAGAAACTTCATAATTTCCTGTTTCCTGTTGAGGATAAAGGGAATGATTATCCGAATAACACAGCGATAGCGGCTAGGTAGGCACCCATTTTGTTCCGCTAGCCATTGACGCCAACTCGATAAATCTGTTATTCTAGCTGTACACGTCGGCCCTAGTAAACCAATATGCGCTACTCATGTCTAGGTTCTTAATTCTTTGGGCGCCAAAGTATTTGGTAGAGGTCTGTTAACATAGTTTCCTAATCATACCTAAAATACCTAAAAAAATTGCCGATATTTTCTTACATATTCATGGATTCGTTATTCCTGCAATTTATTAGCTATTTCCATTATTTATACTTTGTTTGAAAGTTGATTTCAAGATTTTACAACTCTGTATTAAATTTTGTTTTTATTTCGAACTGGTGGTCCGTTTAGGTATTAAAGTGATATTCATGTTCCTTTTTTGTTGACGTTTTGTAAGTGCCGATATAATGGTCTATACAGAATAAATGATTTTTGACTTTGACTATTGACCGCTTGATAAATTAAATTCGATCTTCAAAAACAGTACTTCTCAAATGCTATCCATTTTGATGATAAATTTCGTATTACTTTTTTACGGCTGTCACTTTTCAAAAATGTAATAACAGTGTTTGTTAGCTTAATGTTGTCTCATCCATTCACAAAAAATATCATATTTGGATTTGACATTCCTAAAAAAATGCAAAAATGTTAGTACTAAAAATTGGGTTTCTTCCAATTTTTGAAAAAAAGCGGCAATTGCATATGTAACGACCTATTATACAACATATTCGGGCTCGAGCAGAGGATAAATCCCTGTTATTGTTTGACCAACTTATTGAACGTGTTAGAAATTCCAACACATAAGAAAGGTAGGCCTTTAACATTACAGGGTTATCAAGATTTCTCCTTGATATATTAGTGTACGAAGATTGCTTTCAGAGCAAAGCACTCATGCATGGTGATGCTCTACGGCGGCGGTAATTCCGCCCAATTGAGCAGTTCGACTGGGGAAGTACCTCCACCCTACAGAATATCGCGGTTATAATAAATTCGTGTTGTGTTCCCAGCGGTGAGTAGGGTAGCCAGAGCTCACTGGAGAATTTGTGCTGTCAGTGGGAAAACTAAAGGCTTGTCCTGCTTTGTCTTCTACACTGACGGCACAGAAACTCGGTACTTACAGGGTTGGCAGCGCGAGTGTGTCCATAGGCCACGGTAGCCACTTTCCATCAGGTGGGCCGTGTCTGCCACCTAAGTGGTATAAAAAAAATCTTTAGCTACAAAACGGCGAAAATTATATACTTTTCGTGAAGCGAGTCCGTGCGACCTAGGTTGAGCTTAAAAATATCCGAATGAAATTTATCCATACTTCTATAAATCTATACTTATTTATAAATAGATTAAGTTTCTGATATTTGTAGGGTGTAATCTCTGAATATTCTGAACTAATTTAGTAAATTCTTTTACCAATAGAAAGCCACATGATTTGTGTGTCATACTCATAAGCTATAAAGAGGTTCAGCAGCGGGAATGGGATTAGAATACTACGCGTGTGGAGCCTTGGGCATCAGCTAGTTCATCCATAAAAATTGAACGGAAATACGTACTATTATTTAATTTACAGTACACCGTACATTGACGTTATCACCAACAGCTATCACTAACATGCTGACAGGAAAATGATTAGCGCTTATCTAGTCACTTATTGTAATATACTGTACATTCATCACATACAGATATTAAAAATTAGGTTACAGATAGAGCTGATTAATCTTCAGTTTTAGGAAGTATCTAAACCCATTACCAACTTCCATCATTGTCTACTTTCTCGCATGAGAAGTTGGCACTTTTTATATTCTGTCCTTCAATTTGACTGCACAAGGCCGGACAATAAATAAATAAAATAATTTAAAAAATATAAATAATTTAAAAATTAATCTTAACAAATCAGTATACGTGCAATTTAACCAATGTTACAATGAAAAGTTTAATTTTGATTTGAATATACCAAAAATAAAAGAAGTCAAGGAGACAAAATTTTTAGGAATAATGTTGGATCAACATATGAGCTGGAAGACTCAAATTGAAAGCGTAACAAATAAAATTAATAAATACGTATACGCTTTAAGGCAAATAAAACTGATCACTAACCGTAAAACTTCCATAATATCGTACCGTGCGCGTGCTTACGTAGAATCTGTATTACGATATGGCCTTATAGTGAGGGGTAATAGTACAGATTGCAATAAGGCATTTATTGCTCAAAAGAAGTGCATTAGGGCTATATGTGGAATTAAACCAGACGAGTCATGTCGACCGTTGTTTAAAAAACTCAATCTGTTACCGTTGCCATCGTTATATATTTATGAGATATGTCTGTTTGTGTGGCAACATATTGATCTATTTAAAGTAGCAAAAAGTGTAAACTCACGTAGCCGGAGAGATCCCTATAGGCTTGTGCTGAGTGATATTCCGAAGTTCACCAAATACAATAAGAGTTGCCTTGCTATGTGTGTACGAATTTACAATAAAATACCAATGTATCTTAAAGGACTAAGCACTAAAATATTTAAAAAAGAATTATATAAATGGCTAAATGAACATAGCTTCTATAACATTGACGAATTTCTTAATCAAAGTTAATAGGGAATAAATATTTGTACGCTAGTACACCACTGGCAAAACATGCATGCTCAGTTTTGTAAACCTTTTATAACATTTTATGTACACCATGTTTTATGCAAATAAAAATTTGAATTGAATTGAATTGAATTGAATTGAATATACTGCTGTAGAGGCTCGATACATAAATCGACAAAATTCAACATCCAAGGGGGAACTGGAACCTGATTATATTTTTTGATCCCCGCATAATAGTAAGCGAGTCTAGTGACGTCATCCGAGCAAGTCTCCGCACTCCATGTTACTTCTATTTCCTTATTTTATAAAAATACCCAATTTAAGTCTGTATACAATACCAACTGGCGTAAAGGTTATCACATTTAAAAGGTGGTTTTAATAACAAAAATTCTTGGAACACTAAGTTTAAAACTTGCGCGTTTCGTGATAACAATTAAGTATGTTTACAATAATTATCGCGCTCTTGGTATGCGTGTCATGTCGGGAAAGTAGGCAAGCAAAGACTAACCCACACCATAGTCGCGTTAATATATATTATGATATACTAGTTTAAATTCTACAATAGAGAAAGAGATCATCCTTTTCTCTATCCAGGAAATGAATATAAACGAATGAATATAAACGAATGAATATTGATGAAAGAAATGATACGAAATTGAATGAAGGCGCAGATATCGGTCTGTGTTCAAGGGTTTTTTAGGAAAAAAACGTAAAAATCACATTAATGATGCTAATGGTATATACCTAAGAAGTGAAAGATGTATGCGAGAATCGTAGGAAATTGTAGTAGGTATCTGCCTAATCAAACGAAAAAGAGGTGTGACTGTCTGTATCAAAGAAATGATAGTAAAAGTTACAGTTTGTCGTTTTTATTCCATTTTTAATGGGGAGGTACAGGTAAAACTAATTTCAGATGGCGTCACCTTCCCTGGTGCTTGTCTTAGAGTGTATAATCCTATGTTTCTTACATCAAACTGTAAGAGGTGCTTGTCATACTTGTCGTTGACATTTGCATTGAGATTATATAATAAAATTTATCAATAAAAATGTGTTCTGTTCTGCATGACAGTGGCAAATTTAAAAGAAGAGTTGAAGAAGTGAAATGCTTACCTAAATAAAAATCATCAGGTTTGAAATAGTCGCTACATATTCTACTACATATTTTGCAGACGAATTTCGTATCCAGTTTTTGATGCGCAAGGTTTTAATCTATAGCGTCCGTCTTTTGTTATCAACAGGGAAACAATGAGGACCTTTCTTTTGATATTAAAATGCACTACACAGCGTCATTGTTTATTCTACAGAAGATTTTTTCCTTTATTTACTAACAATTTGTTTGAAATTTGATAGCAACATAAAACCAGCTATAATGCGCCACCTATCGGGACAAATAAGTAGTGTATCTCCTCATTATCCAAGTAAACACCTAGTCTAGTATGACGTCATACCTAGTTATATTGTACAAAGAAGTTCATTATTACCGCGGTAGCCTAGTGGTATGGGTAATGGACTGCTGAGACGAGGTCTCGGGTACGATCCCAGGTTTTACCATGGCACAAACCAATGACTTTTCGATGCTTTTCGAAGTTAATTGTGTATTTATTGCAGGTTTATAATTGCCCGGTTAATGGCAATAGGCTCGCCACCTATTACATTGGGACCTAAACAGGGATATAGGTGTGAGTTTATGTTATGTGAGAAGTTAATAGTCTACCGTATTTGTTACAGGACACGTGTACGCCCATCGTGAATGGTCACATGAGTCGAATCGGCGCCTACTACTTGTTCAATCACGTCGACTTGGAGATTACTTATCACAGCGGTGGAGGTGCTGAATGGGGCACGGGCTTCGGAGAAAATGGCGGACGTATTATTTCTGCCAAGGTAATTTGTTGTTTATAATGGCTACTTACCCAATTTAGATAAGCCTGCTCTATTAAATGTCGATAACGCACAATGTTCCACGGAGTTTTTAGTATTACTAATTAATTATAAAAAAAAAGATTGCTTAATGCAGTTGCCACCGTTAGCGAATGCTCCACTGTACATAAAGTTCCAAATTAGATTCTTAGGTTGAACTTGTAGTTTTTGTTGTGAACTTGTTTTTGTGTTGTGAAATTCTTAGCTACATTTTAGACTCAGGCAAAAATACTCTCTGCCTATCACTTTGGAAATGTACAGGCGATATAATATCAAAAATTACTAACTTAAACTGATTTTTTTTATTAAATTGCACACAATTGCAATTTGCGACTCCCAAACTGAATTTCGACAAATCCTACTACGACATGATTTTACTTCGACAACATGACACTCCGATACGACTCAATTTCGACAATATTCTCGATCGAAACAACTTAATCCCGACACTACTGTACTCCGACAAAGCGTTTCTTCGACATGACTTTATTAAGAAACGACGTGAGTTCGACGACGTTCTTGTTAGACAACAATGCTAGTCCGAAATAATTAAAATTCGACATACCCTACTCTGAAATATTGTAGCTCGATAATATCTTAAATCGACGTGACATATCTAAGACACGATATTACTGCGAAATTATTTCAGCAGCCGCTTTACCGCTTGACACTGCGCCGAGTATTGTGGGTTCGTAGGGTCAATGTGCTCTCGGGGATGGGTTCAGACGGCAGTTGCTTCGTGAAAAGCCGTATAAGCCAAATAAAAAGGAGGAGGTAGGACACGGCGGTATTTCCGCCCGATTGAGCAGTCCGACTGGGGTAGTACCTCCGCTCTACAGAATACCGCGGCTATAATAACTTCGTGTTGTGTTCCCAGCGGTGAGTAGGGTAGCCAGAGCTCACTGGAGAATTTGTGCTGTCAGTGGGAAGACTAAAGGCTTGTCCTGCTTTGCCTTCTACTGACGGCACAGAAACTCTACTTACAGGGTTGGCAGCGTGACTGTGACTCCTCTGGTGTTACAGACGTCCATAGGTCACGGTAACCACTTTCCATCAGGTGGGCCGTGTGCTTGTCTGCCAACTAAGTGGTATAAAAAAAAAAAAAAAAGGAGGAGTAACCGGAAGCCGGACTCCAAAAATGCTTAATGATGACACGTGATCGCATAGTAGGTATACAGAATCGCTATAATTCAGTTTGCGGCCGTTTGATACATTTTTGGGGAGTAAATTAAATGAAGTCCGACATTTCTGTTTGTAAAGCCTCCTGCGGCACAGGAATTTATCCTAGTGTTAAGTTCCTTCCTCGACCATGACAGGTCATATACATGCAACAATAGTGCTACTGCTATTTAACCTTCTCCTTGAAATTCAAAAATTATCATGTATGGATCGGTCTGACGCAGCATATATTAAGTGCAGTTAATATCTGATTTGGGTGGGTACAGGCGTTTATATGCACATACATAATAATTAAATTATCTCTACTCCTTTAGAAATGCTACGTATTAAAAAATAATTCAATTGAGACGTTAGGCCGTAATTAGTAATTATAGCATTTATAGCATTTTTGGAGTCCGGCTTCCGGTTACTCCTCCTCCTTTTTATTTGGCTTATACGGCTTTTCACGAAGCAACTGCCGTCTGAACCCATCCCCGAGAGCACATTGACCCTACGAACCCACAATACTCGGCGCAGTGTCAAGCGGTAAAGCGGCTGCTGAAATAATTTCGCAGTAATATCGTGTCTTAGATATGTCACGTCGATTTAAGATATTATCGAGCTACAATATTTCAGAGTAGGGTATGTCGAATTTTAATTATTTCGGACTAGCATTGTTGTCTAACAAGAACGTCGTCGAACTCACGTCGTTTCTTAATAAAGTCATGTCGAAGAAACGCTTTGTCGGAGTACAGTAGTGTCGGGATTAAGTTGTTTCGATCGAGAATATTGTCGAAATTGAGTCGTATCGGAGTTTCATGTTGTCGAAGTAAAATCATGTCGTAGTAGGATTTGTCGAAATTCAGTTTGGGAGTCGCAATTTGCACATAACTTTTAACATTTTATGTAGTTCGTTTTCGATAATATAAACAAAATAATAAACGAAAAGCTGCAAATGATTTGATTTAAATAAAATGGTTTTTTTTCTCAGGTCAAACCAGCCAGCATTAGGCATAACAATCCCAGCAATCCCGATTGCAACGCGCGCGGCGTCGAAATGGAAATCCCCACGCAACTCGACAAAAACTTCAACGTAACATACACCTACCGCGTAACTTTTATAAAAAACAACACAATTAAATGGTCCTCAAGATGGGATTATATTCTCGAGTCAATGCCACAGACTAATATCCAATGGTTTTCTATACTAAACTCTTTAGTGATTGTCCTGTTTCTAAGCGGTATGGTGGCTATGATTCTTTTGAGGACGCTTTATAAGGACATCGCAAGATATAATCAAATGGAATGTGGAGAAGACGCTCAGGTAAGGATAATGGACTTCCTCAGTTAGGGTAAAGAAATTTATCAGCAACCCATATTAATATTTATCAAAACACTATTCTATTTTGTGGTGCACTCGAAATGCCCAGGAATGACTATTTAATCTGATAATAGCTGAAAAGCTGATGGTAAATGAAAGAACCAAAAAGAAAAATAGCCAATACAAAAGGCAGTTTATTGCTACTGCGCGCGACTACCCTGAAGAGTCGATAGCTTAGTGGTTAAAACGGCGGCCTCACGATTGTGAGGTCACTGCACCGCTACCGAAGTGATTGCGCGGCGCCACTACCGATGTGAAACCACCCCCAACGCAAGCAATTTAGCTTAGCTAGAGGGGTTAGAGGAAATATTAATAATTTCAATTACTAATGTAGTTTTTTTTATATAAATATGTCGATACAGAATAAAACGTCTCATATACTAGTAGAGCTATCGTATTCGTATTGGAAAAAGTTAAAGCTTTTCTGCACCAGGGTTCTGAAAATGTACTCATATCAGGTTCAGATTATGACTTTTTAATATAGCGAAAGCTCCCCATAGAACTGTCATTGATTTGATGATTAATGTCTAACCTTCTACTTTCGATTGTCCTACTGGTACCACCAGAAAATAGTTTTCGCTTCAAAATACATGATTTTTGACCGAAAAATAAAAAAAATAAAGGTATATAAATTTCCACAGGAGGAGTTTGGCTGGAAACTGGTTCATGGTGATGTCTTCCGACCTCCGCGCCGTGGCATGCTGCTGGCTGTGTTCCTGGGCTCTGGTTCACAGGTAAATAATCAAAGCTAATGCTTACTGACTTTTAAAGAATCGTCTTTTCTAGCGCTCACATGAAATTTAAGGAGTAGGAAGAATTTTCATGTTTTAATGACACATAAGTGAAATTCATTCATTCATTCATTAGGAAGTGAGAAATCATATGCATTTATAACATGTGACAAGTGACTTCTAAAGAAACGTCTTGAAGCTCATTTGACTATTTTTATTTTCAGGATTTATTTATTTATAGATAACCTATAAATAAACTTAAAAAGCAATAGATTTGCTTTTTAAGTTTACTTATAGGTTATCTGTGACTGTAATATAATAACTGACTGTAATATTTCAATCATAAATTCCTTAACGTCTGCGCCAAGAGGCCAAACCACCTAACCTGTATTAACTTTGCTTCAAATTCAAAACATGACACACTCTTTCCTTGGCCAGTAGCATGCTGTTATTTATACCATACCAGCAAACTTTGTTATGATTTTTTTTTAATATGTTGGACGTACCTGATAGGGGACATTGTAGCAAAACTCTAATTTTTATTCATGATATATTTATAAAAAAAAAATGCTAACTATTCAAAGCGATTA
Source organism: Eilema griseolum (assembly GCA_963662185.1). NCBI lineage: Eukaryota > Metazoa > Arthropoda > Insecta > Lepidoptera > Erebidae > Eilema > Eilema griseolum. The sequence goes on along the minus strand of OY759233.1, from coordinate 23,566,960 downwards.
AGATATAGTAAGAGTAAGTAGGAAGGAAGATACCACAGCTATAATAACCTCGCGTTGTGTTCCTGGCGGTGAGTAGTTTAGCCAGAGCTCACTGGAAAGTTTTTGTGCTGTGAGTGGGAAGACTAAAGGCTTGTCCTGATTGTTTCTTCTGCACTGACGACACAGAAACTCTCTGTTCTTACAGGGTCGGTAGCACGGGAGTAACTCCCCTGGTGTTGCACACGTTCATAGCTCGCGGTCACCACTTTCCATCGGTGCTTGTTTGCCACCTTAGTTGTGAAAAGTGAAAAGTAAGACGAATATACTAATCTATAAACTAGCTTTGCACCACCCTATGGTAGACTGGCAGAGAATGCCTACGGCATTAAGTCCGCCAATGTACATCGTGCATAAAGTATAAATAAATAAATATATTTAGGAAGATTTGGATGACCTCAGTCGAGGTTCGGTACAAGCGCGATCTTTCAGACATTTGTCCAAGAAGCTTGCCGGCGCTTATAGCATGTGGTGTCCAGGTGTTCGGCATGACGCTGGTGACGCTGGCGTTCGCGTGCCTGGGCTTCCTGTCGCCGGCCAACCGCGGCGCGCTGATGACGTGCGCGCTGGTGGCCTGGGTGCTGCTGGGCGCCGCCGCCGGCTACGTCAGCGCCCGCGTCTACAAGAGCTTCGGCGGCCGGCGCTGGAAGAGCAATATTCTGCTCACTTCTATGGTGTGTCCGGGGTGAGTTGCTGCCACATACTTTTGTATTGTTGCAGGATGTTCATGAATTAGCCGACCTCTATTACGTTGGGAGAGGCCTATGTCCAGCAGTTTGGGAGAGGCCTATGTCCAGCAGTTTGGGAGAGGCCTATGTCGAGCAGTGGACTGCAGTGGGCTGATTGATTGATTGATATTACGTGGGACCGATTTAAAAAAAAAAAAAGAAGAAAGAAATAATTTTTATTTTACTTAGCATTAAAAATATACACAGTACAGCAATATGTGATAATAGACAAGTAGAAATAAAGGCCGCCTCTCAGCTTAATGTTTTCGTTTGGAAACCTCTGCCTTACCCTCCGGGGGATAGAGGCGTGATTATATGTATATATGTATGTTGATTGAATCAAGTGAAGGACGTATGGTAGGTACCTAATGTAGTAAGAGAAGTAAAGAAAGGAACGTAAGATGGGCGAAAGAATATTGGCAGAACAGGTTTATAGGGCAAGGGTGAATGATAACTCAGGCGTTCATGTCGATTAGTCCCCCGCGCACGAAAAATGATAAAATTCGTAACGTAAAGGTATCCAGAGACCGGAGGCGTCGATAGCTTAGTGGTTGAGGAGTCGTCCTTACGATCAAAGCATTGAGAGTGTTCTGATGAGCTCTTTCAATTAGTTCCACCCTCCCCTTTCCTACACAGGACAACGCGTGCAGGTCTTAGATGTCATCCGTACACGGTGCAGAACATCCGATCAAGAACCAAGCGGTTCAGTGGCTCTTTCCTCTGTCGCACCATTAAGACCTGGAATTCATTACCAGCTCACGTGTTTCCTTCTTCCTACAGTCCTGGGTCCTTTAAGCGGGGCGTGAAAAAGCATATGATGAGGCCGTCAAGCTGAGTGTCACCATTATCACACGGTATGTGTAAGTAATGGTGACCCTCTTTTCTGAGACTTTGCCTTCAGCTTACCATCAGGCAAGGCGAACTCTAATTGACGTGTTCTATGTAAAAAAAAAAACCCGTGTTCGAATCCTGGCCATTACACTGCCGACGTGAACCCATTCCTAATACAAGCCATTTAACTTAGCTGGAGGGGTCTAACCTCTCTAGAATTATTAGGGAGATATTAGTAATTTTGGTTCTATTATTCTTTTAAAAAAACCTGGGTGTGTCTGAAGTCGGCCAATCGCAATGCGTCTTTCTCTCGATACCTTTACGTTACGAATTCGAACATTTTTCGTGATTCTAGCAATGAATGCTATGTTGGCTCCCGGTAGAGTAGATTATGACCAATCTGTTGTTTTGGCTGTTCTCCACCCGAGAGTAAACAGCACAGGCTTGCCCCCTATCACATGGGACGAAAAATCATAGTTTGTGAAATGTGTGTTAATGCCTACACCTTTGGGCATTTACAGGTGTGACTATATCTATGTAGGTCAATCAAATTGAGATCATTTTAAAGAAAGGTGGTGAAGAGTACCACTGACTTACAAATATGGAAAAAAAATACAACAACAATAAAGAACTAAAATAAAAAAACAAACAATTTCTTTTCTAGCGTGGTGTTTGGGCTGTTCTTCATAATGAACCTAGTGCTGTGGGGCGAGGGCTCGTCGGCCGCGATACCGTTCTCGACTCTGTTGGCGCTGCTAGCTCTCTGGTTCGGAGTGTCCGTACCTCTCACATTCATCGGCGCTTACTTCGGATTTAGAAAGAGGGTATGTTAGATTATTTAGAGACTGAGCTCAATTTCAGAGTTGATTTCACCAATAAATTGAGATCACCACGGTTAAAATTATCATATTTCACCACTGTTGAAATTTAAACTGCGGTACTACAGCGAGTAAAAGATGAGAACGCAGTTATACAAAACGGATTTTCACTGGTTAGATTCAGCTTAAATCGGCCTTCGCTGTCTACTGACTACTTTAATTTATAGAGCAACTTTACTTACCAGTCGGGCCCGTATCCTAGAATGTTACTCAGTTCTGAATGTCGATTTATCTGAGGAAAGATTGCGTAGACAGATTGACAGATATCTATACAATCTGTCCTCCAATAAATCGACATTCAGAACTGAGCACCATTCTAGAATACCGGCCTACATGATTTAATTATTATAATTATTATCATTTCATTAAATATCTATTCAAATGATTAAAAAAATGTACCAATCGAATTGAGGATATGCTCTTTTTTGTAGACAGTTAAAATAATCATGTCACCATTAATAGTTATACTTTGGTAGAACAGAATGGAGCTTGAGTATTATGTTCATTTTCCAGATTTTGGACCACCCAGTGCGCACGAACCAGATCCCCCGGCAGATCCCGGAACAGTCTCTGTACACACAACCAGTGCCTGGTATCATCATGGGAGGCGTTCTACCCTTCGGATGCATCTTCATTCAACTCTTCTTTATTCTCAACTCGCTCTGGTCCAGTCAGGTACGTGTGCAATATTATTTTGTAGTAAAGTAGACAAAGAAGATACAGTTACACTTTTACATGCAACATTGTTATGAAAGAGTGCAACTGTATCTCCTATTTCGGCTGTACACAAGTAGTTGATGACAATAATACAACGGTTCAGAACTATTCGCGATTAAATCATGGAATTTACTATTTCTGCCAACGTTTCGGATGTGTTACAGTACCCGTGGTCACGACTTGACTAGCTTCGAGAGGTAGGCGGGGAACATTTTTTGTTCGCCTACCCACCAATACTTTTATTATGAACGGTTAGACTGGCGAATTGATAACACTAATGAAATGCAGATTTCATACCATTCGCCCCAGCCTACGATTGTCTGTTTCCTAAATATATCTTTTGAAACTGTAGCAGAGGCTATAGGGCGAGTCTATGTCATCCTATGGGTGTGATTCAAGGCTACTAGGTAGTCAGTCCAATAGCAATACTTGCCCATGAAAAGACCAAGGGATAGGGCTGTTTAACATCAGACTGATATATACAGCCCAGGCTCAGCCTCAAGTGCATGGTTTGAGTCAACGATAGTGCCCGGAAAACTGCAATATAGGCTCACCCCCTATTACGTGGGGCCGAAAACAATGATTGGTGAAATGTGGGTGGTAATTCACCTCTGCCTAATCCTTCGGGGATAAAGGCGTGATTGTATGTATGAATGCACGAAAAGTGCTGAATTCACTGTAATAGGCCTTCTTCGTCATCTTAGCATTAAACCTAGTCGCATCCGAAGCTCTCTTGGAGTCTGGGGTCCGCTTCACCATTCGTAACTGCGGTTTTCGCTGAACTTCGGTATTTTCCGTGAATCGATTGTCTGATCTCCACGACTCAAAAGGCGATATCGAAGCATTGCAGCTAGACCAGTTGTTAGACTTTTTAGGGCTCCAATTACCACTACCGCCACGCTACGAAGGCTGTCAATGTAATAGGCCTGACTCCCTATTATATGTATCTGGAACATTGACACAAACTGTCATAGAGCGTATGAGTATCCTGAACTAAAATTTTAAGCAAAAGTCTTCATGTGATGTAAAGAGGTATGTAACTCATTTCCAGATGTACTACATGTTCGGTTTCTTGTTCCTCGTATTTGTGATCCTGGTGATCACATGTTCCGAGACGACGATCCTGCTGTGCTACTTCCACCTCTGCGCCGAAGACTACCACTGGTGGTGGCGCGCCTTCCTCAGCTCGGGCTCCACCGCCGGCTACCTGTTCATCTACTGCTGCCACTACTTCGTCACCAAACTCAACATCGAGGGCGCAGCCTCCACCTTCCTTTACTTCGGCTACACCTTCATTATGGTCTTTTTGTTTTTCCTTCTAACCGGCACCATTGGCTTTATGGCGTGCTTCTGGTTCGTTAGAAAGATCTACAGTGTCGTTAAAGTAGATTAGTTTAGTGTGGTGTTAGGTTAAGCGAGATTTGGTACAGCGGTTAGCGTCCGTTGTGATGGAAAATGAGAACACCAAATAAGCTCGATGCTGTTGCGTGAGTTTCCGCCTCGTTCATTTACTGTGACAACCAAAATTACAGTATATATTTATGTTTTATAATCGCAAATGTATTATCACGGAATATATAATCGAGAGAAGTGCAGTACAGTCAACAAAATTCATAACGCGATTGGTTACTAAGTGATCGATAACCGGATCAACGTCATTCGCTGGATTAACGTGATTAGTGATGTGCCGATATGGAACCGAATATCGATATTTGGTGTCAAGATCCGCGGATGTAAAACGATAGTTATTCTTTTTCTTTCTTGTTCTATGGCGATTCCGACGATTCCGCCAAATAAAACAAATGTTTATAAAATTATTAATGGCGAGACGCCAATGTCAAGTTTGTCAAGAAATTTTAAACGATAGTTGACGCCACTTGCTTGCGCTTTGCGTGTCGTGATATGTCAACATGTCCCACATTGCGGAAGTTAGAGTGTGGCAACACTAATTTCCATACTAAAGTGATACTTGTTATATTATTGTATATTCCGTGTGTTACAATGGATGTCCAAGGTGAAAGTCACGTGCCAATATTTAAGCTGCGGAAGACTAAAAACCTAAGCACTAGTTTATGTTCATATCACATCATTGTACATTAAGAACTATGAGATCGCGTTTATAAAGTAGTCGAGTGTTCCGAGGCCGTGTGGAGTGCCGGTGTGACGAATAAGAGACTGCTGTACACAAGTGATTAATTGTATAGAAGTTAATATCGAAAATAAATTGATAGTCCCACTGTGCGTCTTTTAATCAATTGTTTATTTTTTAGTTGTTAATTTAATGGTTAGGTCGTATACATATTGAGTGGAAATGTCTTATTATTGCACTTCAAATGGATATTTATATTTGCATATTTGACATATTTGGCAAATAACTACCACGCGTGGATAATATATTTGATAAATGTAGATGGATAGATAAGTGTGGATGTATTTGCATGTTTGCGTGTACGTCAAATATTTTGCCAAATACAACAAACGCCGATAGCGAACACAAATAGCCATGTGAAGTGTCACCATTACAGTCATAGTGCAAACTACACACGTTTTGTATTACATAAAATGTATTTACTGCATACGATTTTTTATTCAGTGTGTATACGTCTTTAGTCGCTAGATTATAAGTCGTTTTTTGTGTATGAAATGAAATGCTTACTTTGTTTATTTATTATTTGTGATCAGCAATTTTTATCATTCTGCACAACTAGTGTTAAAACTATAGAAGTTTGATTTCACTTAGTACTTAAAATATCCTACTTGCGAATCGAAAAAATATATGTTATTATTGACCTTGTGATAATAAGTGATTCATTTCTTTTATATTTATCATGTTACGTGCAATTCGAATGTTGAAGATATTCGATAGCACATCAAGTGAGAATTATGCATTTGAAAAAGATTTCAGAGATATTTGGATATTTTTACAGAAGTATTTACATTGTTTAGTTTTCAGCTATTCCAACAGCCTGATGGAGTCAGGTGATTATTATTTTTCAGCTGAAGATGTGTAATAGCTTTATTTTTTTGTTTAGAGCATGACAATGACCTAGTTATCGATAAAAATATTGTTAAAAAAACTACCCTACAAACTCTAGAGAAGCGACTATTGGCAAGTTTGCAAAATATGAAATATAATATACTTAACTAAAGCTGATGTCATACGATCTTGGGTTTAGTATTGCCAACGTTAGTTTTTTTTTAACCAAAACCTCTCATGGTTAGCCCATTTGTTGTAAAAACTAATACTGTCATTATAATTTAACTACACAACATTCTAAGGACTGAAAATGTATATCTTTGACTAGCTTTCAGTACGAAGAGGATACATTTTGAGTTACGTCAAACTTTTTAGTTATGGCTACATTTACATTATAATTAAATAATCACGTTGAGTAACTTATATAAGTAGGTATAAATAAATTCGTCTTTTGGTAACGTTGACGTTACATAAACTTATAACCTTTTGTTTTAATTTTAGAAGTTCTTCATTAAACATTACATATTGTGCGCATATTATACAATGATTGTAACATGATTTTATAGTTATTTTTAACTGTGCTTAGTTAATTGAAACAGTTGAATGTAAATAATAAAATTACTATTTTACAAATGAATTTTATTTTATTATTATATTAAAACACATAATAAATAAAATTAATCGCTATCACTCTCGGAAAGTTCCGCTTTTTCCTTCGGTTTCAGGACTGGCCTTTTGACCATTTTCCTTTTTTTGTCTATCTTTGTTTTTCGAAATAATTCTATGGCTTTTAGTTTATTTTCTAGTAGACTTTCTTTGTCCTTTTCTCTTTGTGGAATAATTTCTCGAAATCTATCTGTCTTACGGATTCTGATTTCAAACTCTGTTTTTCCATCTTCTTTCGATAGTGACACAACTTTCACACCTTGTTTCAGAAGCACATTACTTTCATCATTCTTTATTTGTTTCCGGCCTGAAGGTCCCGCTTTACTTTTAGCTTCCGATTTAAGTATCCTCCTTTTAACACCTTGCTTAGTTTTCTCCACTGGCTTTTCAATTTCAGTCTCAATATTGCCAATGTTTGAAGTTTCTGGTCCCATTTTTTGGACGGCAGCCTTCACTCTTTTACTCAATTGATCTTCTAAAGATTGGAATTGTATTTTTCTTTTGAAGAAATCTTGCATGGACCTTTGCGTTTTACGTTCAATTATCCGTTTTAGAACTGGATTTATGATTTCATCTAATTTGCTTTGAGACCATCCGAATTTGGCCTTGGTGTAATCTCTTAATATTGTCACATCTAATTCGCCCCATGTGAATTTATCTTCACTTTTTTCTACATTTGGGTCTAGATACGCTTGGACAACCTGAAAATAAATAATACAAGATATAATTCTCTAGTAAATAACAGAAAGCGGCTCGGCAGAACCGTCGCGGGTCGTCAAAAATGCTGCCGATGGATCGGATTGAGAGGGGAAGGGACTGACGACTGTCTTGTGCATCCTTAGTATCTTGCTTGTCTGATAGCAGAGTGGGGAAAATCATAAGCGTGTGTTTTTTTATATACCACTTAGGTGGCAGACAAGCACACGGCCCCGTGGCCTATGGACGTATGCAACATCAGGGGTGTTACATTCGCGCTGCAGACCATGAAGAAACCTGTTGCGCCTCTTGAAGAAACCTGTTGCGCCTCTTGAAGAACCCCATATTGTAGGAGCTTGGGAAAACCGCAGCAGGGACGTCATACCACAGCTTGAGCGTGCGTGGGATGAAGTTTCTTCCATACCACACAGTGCGGACTGTCTCACGTCGTGTGTGAGGATGAATTCCGTGCCTATGTCGAGCGGTGCGATAATAGAATGTAGCTGTGGGCATCATGTCAGTCATTTCATCTCAGCACAAACCATTGTATACGCGGTATAACACACAGCGAGGCAAAGTCCCACCTAAGACTGAGAGGTTCCACATTGCCTGCGAGTATAGGATTGTCGACCAGCCTCAACGCCCGTCTTTGCACAGGTCGAAGGGGTCAAGCTGGTATGCAGGCGCTCCGGCATAAAGGTGACAGCTTATTTTTATTATTATTGAAACGAGTACTTGCTATTAGTGTAAACGTAATACAACTTTGGTACAGTCTTGTTAGAACAGGTTCGGTACATTTTACTAAATCAGATTTCTAATATCATTGATGGACAAATGTTTATCGCAATCGGATGACCAGGGGAACAACCATTGGATCAATTATAATGGATAAATAAAAGTTAAAAATGTACTTACAAGCGTTGGCGTGTACAAAACTGCAAGAGGCGCGGGTTCGGTACCCGCTCAGTGCGAATATTTGTATGCACGAATATGTATATTTGCATTGGTCTGAGTGTTTCTATGTATAATATGTATGTCTTTACACAAAACGTATCTAAGTATGTTTATCCGCATTCTAGACTCCATAACACAAGTTAGTTAAGCTATGCTTACCATGGGTCTAGATAACGTCGTGTAGAATGTTGTAGAATATATATATTATTTATTTATTCACTCTCACATGGTATGTTTACTTGAATATTTATATTATTATTTATTATTATTGTTACGCATTAATCAATTGCCGCGAATTACCGTCTATTATGGGAAGTACCAATTCGATCGAATACACTTGGGTTGGAAATTATTGGAATTAGTGGGTGTATTGTAGGTACTAATTAGATCTTTTTATAGTAGTAGAGTATTGATCATGAATATACCAAATCTTTTTGTAGTAGGTATAGGTCCAGTTTTGATTAAAACACTAAGTGACTCAAGATCATTTAACTTGTTCGAACTAAAATTTACTAAATTAATGTGGAAAAATTTAGTTCCTTATGCATATGGCGATGTCTTTTTACAGTAGGGGTTTCCTTACTTCTCAGAAATAATCTGTGTAAGTAGGTGTTTTCTCGGCAATAAAGGCAGAGGTGCTGAAATATCGTTCGGCTTTAGTCAGTTCGAGTCGAAGATTGATGGAGATTTCGCTCGTTTCGACGATTTCAAAAGAGACGAAATTACCTCACGATTAATATAAATTTTCGCGAGATTGACCAAATAGTTAAAATAGCTCGAATTAGTTGAGGGTAGAAGCTTAAAAGGGCTCGTGGATGATTGAATGTAGCAGGCACATGCTGTAACAACGTTACGAACGCTCGAACGGAGTTGACCGCTGAATTCGGGATGAGATTTCAACTGAGCATGCTCTAACGTGACCTCACCAAATTTAGAGCATGCGCAATTGAAATCTCACCGCGAATTCAACTGTCGGCCCTGGTTGGCACATTGCAAGGCAATACTCAACATCTATGACGAGTATCTATGACTATTCTGACTTCATTGAGGCAATGAGGTCTCGGAGAGCACATAAAGCCATCGCGACGGCTTGGAATAAGACAAGCAAGATTTATACTCACACGAATACTAGGAAAGTCATCAGTCAGGGTAACATTCTTCAATTTCTTCTTAAGACTAATGTTGTCAGTCCTTTTGCCAGCTTTTACCCATTGCTTAAACTCTTGCAACCCTTTTATAATTTGCGCGTATCGTCCTGGTTTTGTAGTTTCATTGAGAAGTTGGCGTTTGTTTACAGGGAAAGAAGCAAGAATTTCCAGGGCAGTTACTGGGCCGACGCCAGTTAGACCAGTCGTATAGTCACTACCGACTAGTAACGCTAAAAGGACTAGTTGTTCTCTGTTCAAATCTGAAAGTTCACAAATCCAAATTAAGCTCAAAATTGCAATAAATATGAGAAAAATAATATTTCGTGAGAGATTTTGGGGCAGTGATCAATAAAGAGTACGTTAAGGTACTTTTGTGAATGCTACAAGTACATATCGGTTCATTATTTGATAGAATTGGCTTTAATAATACTCACTAAATGAGTTTTCAATTCTCTCAGCTTGAAATTGCAGTACATGCTTTTTTTGGTTGAAGAAATTCTTATACACAGTTCTGCCACCAAAGAGCCAAATATCGCTATCATCTGTTATGGTGCCGTCCGTTAATTTAGCACTTTCAAGAAAAGCACACTGAGCTTCCGCCTCCATGGGAGCGATAATATATGGAATACCGAATATCTGTAGCAATTCTTGAGCTTCCTTCGTCATTTGTTCTGTAATATTACGACCAACGCGATCTAAGCGTCCCTTTTCCTGCAGTAAATCTTGTTCGTGATTCTGCATTTCTTCGACCATAGAATTCAGTTTCTCAGTACTTAGGGCGTCTTTAGGGGGACTTTCTTTTCTAGTAATGTCTATTGTTTTTGTAGGTGGACTCTTAGCTACGATTAAATCATCAGTTGACACCTCTGGATCCACAGAATCATTCAAGTGTTCTTTATCATTAAGTCTAGTATTTTGTACTTTATCCATAGTGAAAATATTAGTTTTTATTTTCTCTGCAACCTTATTACTATTAGTGACCTCTACTTGGGATTTACTTGGAATATCATCAGGTATTTTAATACTTTTTGGATTAACTATTGCTGTATTCAGATTTGTTACAGATGCTTTTAAATTTTCATGGGATTTAATACTTTTAGAATCAGTACTTACTACTTTTTCACATATAACTGGCTGATCTAAATTTTTATTATTTGTAAACACATCAGCAAAAATATCTTCTTCAGGTGCAGTACCCACATTTAATAATAATTCTACAACAGGCTTCTTAACTTCAATTTCTGTATCAGGTACTTCTTCAAAATCATTATCACTAGAATCTGTATCTTCATTACTATTCATGCTTGCTACTTCATCGTATTCATAATCACTAAAATCATATTCTTTCTTTATTTGAATGTTTTTCGGCTCATTATAACTATTATCTGTATTATCAATGCTACTGTCTAGGCTTATGATGTCTGGTATTGGGTTTTCAACACAGACGACTGATGCTTGAGTGCCATTTAGAGTGTCAACCAGTTTATCACAATCATTAGACACAGTATTTAATTCAACACTCATTTCGTCGCTTTTTTCACTACCCTGCAATACATTATCTTCTTGGAGACTCTCATCATCACTAGACGATATACTTACGTTGTCGACGATTATCGATTTCTCCTTGTTTAAGTCGTCTAGTATTTTATCTATTTTAGGTATTTTTGGTCGCCTCCCAGCTTTACTTTTCTTAGTTACTAGCTCATCAATAGCGTGATGTGTAAAATCACTGTACTGCATAATATAAGCTTTGGCACAAGATATGTCTGAATGTTCAAAACCGTCGTTTTCTTCAGAATCGGCGGCAGACATATCTGAATCTGTATCTGTCATACATGATGTCCATGAATCATCGTTCTTTGATACAGTACTGCTATTTGGTTCTTCAACACATTCTAATGACATTTTGATTGCTCTTTGTAAATCTTCTTCAAGCTCATCAATTTTTTCTGGTTTACTTTCTGGAACATCTATTTCTTTAGAAGCAGCAGTGCTTGGTCCAGGAATATTTTCTTCTTTCTCCTGTTTCTTTTTGGCATCTGTTAAAGCTTGTTTGATATCCTTTATGAGTAGATATCGTGATGTGACATCAGATGCAATCCTTTTGGTGGGCAAAGTATCAATTTTTGTGTCAATTCCCTCTTCATTTAATAAACATTCTAAATCATTAAGCGACATACCTACATCACCCATTTCTTTCTCAGTCTCTTCTAAGCATTCTTGAACTTTTCGCCTCTTCAGTAGCCTCTGCATCTGTAATTTTTTTGACTAAGTATAGCTACTACGGGTACTATTTTTCTACAAATACTCCTTTTATATTAGCTACCGCAGATATTTTATTATGATTTAGGGACACGGATTGGAGGGGTCCTCCAAGGGACCCATCTGACTTAGGATATGACTCAACTAAATAATATTTAGTAATTGCAATTTAATACAAGATTCTCCTCTCCAGTTGGCACCCGGTATTTGAGTGGTTTCAAAGAACCCCATTATGCCTCACCTCCAATCAAAACTTACTTGGAAATCAGAAAAGTTGTCACTTTTTTTGGGCAGTTCTTGAAGTTTACCCCATGAATTTTGTTTGCGAGTTTCTTTTAGATCCAGGAGGATATCATACTTTTCTTTGATAGGTAAATTTTTAAAGTTGTCTGATTCAATGTCAACTGTGTGAAGATCAATACTGGAATTGCTTGTATCATTTGTGTCTTCAGACCTAAAATAAATAATCTTCATTATGTATTAAGTTCCACATCTAGGCACCTATTGACCTACGCGTCATAAATTTGATGATTTGATAGGTCAAATCATCAAATTTTATAGTTGGTATGCATCAGCGGTTTAAATTATCACTCTTGTTCCTGTATTGTACTGCCTAATCTATGATGAATGTTGAGATGGATTCTTATTTCTAAACTATACAGTTGAAATAGGTTTGAGATTAAGCATAAGGTACATAATGGCTGGCATGGTTGCTGATTAAAATTCACCTTCACTTACCATCGGGAAAATGAAGTCAACTTGATAGACCAATATATTTAAAAAAAACTGTCTAATCTTAATTCACTTACTCTGACTCACTCTCTTCTTCTATTTGAGGTAATGCAGGTAATTTAAATAGATCATCATTGTTTGCTGCTGCTATTTGTTGTTGGTTTGAAGTTACTTTGTGTTTCTTAGGAGATATTTCTGAGCCCAACAAACTTTTTATTGCAGTTTTTTTACTCAGTAATAACACCAGTTCCCTTTTAATTCTTTCTGATTCAGAGTTATATTTGGCTTTATTGTCTTGCCGTTTAGCCTAAAATTTAATATAGAATTTACCAGTACCATGACACAGGGTGAATACAAATTTCGGGACATTATTATATCAAAATAGTCCAAATTCAAAGCAGTGATACACTTACAAGATAATACCTGCATAATATATTTCAACAGACCTCACCATTAATTTCTATTCACCTCTTGACTTCTATTTACCCAGTTTTAGTGATATATGATATTATAATTTGTTTCTTACCTATACACAAGTTTTTTATAAACTTAAACAACTTACAATAGTTTCTTTTTTGAGCTCTGGAAATACACCATCAAATACAAATACTGGTTTTATTCTAAAGTACAATAGTTTACAAAGGCGTTGGAAGAGACCCATAAGATGTGCATTGGGAAGTGGTGCTCCTTTCGCATCTTGGTAACCTTTCACCATCTGGTGCAACCATATTGAAATATCTGGTAAAGTAATTAAAGTATTTAAGAATATAATACATTTCAATTAATTCTAATAAGTAATAATTGTCAGCTGTTATATTTAGCTTACCCACGGCTAAGACTTTGTTTTCTAATGTCTCCACCGGCACGGGCTTGCCTGCCGGTTCTATTAGTCGCCACAGTCCAGTAACTCCCATCGCATGTGATTAAATTCCAGAGTAGATTTTTTGTTTATACTAATGTATATATTAGTGTACATAACAAAGGTCGTTTCCCACGATATCTCCGGTCAATCGTCGGTCTCTTCCTCACACATCGTAACTATTTCGCTCCACGAGCTCAATGTACTGAACTCGCACGCGACGCACACATACACAAATCCAAAGGTCTGCTACTGGCGCACTGCGTACGTAAATATGTGTTCGGTTCACTACAACATATCAAATGTTTCACTACGCCGCGAACGCCCACTCTTTCCCACACTTTATTTTCTCACGCCCCATGCGTAACCCCACATCCTATGACCGGCCGTCTGTCAGTCGGCGTGCCGCGGGTCGAGCGATCCTTCATCGAGTTGACTCGATTCTGTCGATTCGCGCGCGTGTAGTCGACAACACGCCTGGCAAAGTCCCAAACGGCTCTGCGTCTCTATGGTCAATCTTTGACAGATCGCGCATCTGGCGTTGTCGTATTTATACTCGAATAAACATAAGTTTAGTTTACGTTTTGCAAATATAAATCGTAAACTTGAAAACTATCTCAGGAAGGACCGGAACAAGCGTAACCCGACAGCAGTGACCTCAAACAAAGCGGGGCCTGGTCCCATCTGAAAATTCCGACGACGAACAGGTGTCTCGGAACGAAATGTGTGCCAGTTCCCAGCGTAATTAACCGACGAGGGGCGTGAATAATACATAAGTGTATCGATCCACGAGATAATCGGACCCGGAGGGGACAATCATTCATCAATAGCAACACGGCGGGGTCGCGCCTGCCGATCGTGATCACGGAACGACGCTCGAGCCACGATTAGAACGGCCGGCGATGCGCCCTCGGACCTGCGCCCTCAGCTAGGCACGGCCAGGGATCCTCGGCACGGGCGTGAGCTATGCGGGCGGCGGCGAGGTGAGACGGAGCCGTGGCGAGTATGCCGCACCAGTTCGGAGGCGCGGCGGGCGCGGGCGCGCTGGCGGGCGGCGCCTCTCCGCCGACGCAGCACGCGGCGCTGTTCCCGCGATACGCGGGCGCGGCTGGACCCGGCGCCGGCGCCTACCGACCCGACGAGCGCCGCCTCACGCGTGAGGCTATGGAGCGTTACCTGAGGGACCGCAGTGACATGGTTGTGGTCATACTGCACGCTAAAGTTGCACAGAAGTCCTACGGTAACGAGAAGAGATTCTTCTGTCCCCCACCATGTATTTACCTCTTCGGCGATGGCTGGCGGCTGCGTCGTGAGCGCATGCTGCGCGAGGGTGAGACCGAGCAGGCGGCACAGCTGTGCGCTTTCATCGGCATCGGCAATTCGGACCAGGATATGCAACAGTTGGACCTGAATAATGGCAAACAGTATTGTGCGGCCAAGACTCTGTACATATCCGATTCGGATAAGAGAAAGCATTTCATGCTCTCTGTAAAAATGTTTTATGGTAATGGACATGATATAGGTATTTTCAATAGTAAAAGAATAAAAGTGATATCTAAGCCCTCCAAGAAGAAGCAGTCCTTGAAAAATGCAGATCTTTGTATAGCTAGTGGAACAAAAGTAGCTCTGTTCAACAGACTCAGGTCACAAACTGTCTCTACTAGGTACCTTCATGTAGAGAATGGTAATTTTCATGCATCCTCAACTCAGTGGGGCGCATTCACAATTCATCTGCTAGATGACAATGAAAGTGAGTCTGAAGAGTTTGCAGTGAGAGATGGATATGTTCACTACGGCTCTACTGTGAAATTAGTTTGCTCAGTTACGGGTATGGCACTACCCAGACTAATTATAAGAAAGGTAAGAGATTATTCCGTTTGTTTTAAAAGATGCTATCACCATCCTTAACACCTTTTTAACACTATGTCATGTCACATACACATATTTATTTTTATGTATTTTACCACAGCAATTTGGAATGTTTGGTATTTGTAAAATTTTCTACCTATTTCTAACCAGAAAGCTAAATAATGTAATCATTTGTTTACCATAAAACACCATAAAATAGGAATTCACAAAGTTATATTGTTAATTAATAACAATAGGCCACAAACATAAGACAGCCGAAACAAATTTTTTTTTATGAATCAAAACCAAAAAGTAAATAAAGTTTATTTCAAGAAAACCGTTAGAATCTTAAAATGTTGTCAACAATTTTTGGTGCTAATGTTACCCATAGATAGATAATACTTTAAAATTTCATGCAAAAGAATCATTTATCTCTAGAAGATAAAGGAAAAAGTTTTTACAGCAAGTTTTGTGAATACAAATTACAAATTTGCAGAAGTTCTGTGAAAACAAATTACAAATTTGCAGAAGTTCTTTACTCAAGATGTTGGATGTTAGTCATTATTTATGTAAAGACGTTAATCATATCTAATATGGGACAATACAAATTAAACTTAAAAAAGTTAATATAATGCACACTTCAGTATTCACATAACTATAAGTTGATTACTGTTAAACAGTGTGTTCTATTTATCCTAGTATATGTTTGCTGATTCAGTACAGAACTTTATTGAAATAGTCACTAGCTTGACTTTAAGAAGAAATATTAAAAAATTTCAGAGCAGTTATTTTTGCAATAAAACCATTTTGGTGTTATTTTATTCCATTAATAAATAATTTTAAAGTCACAAACGACTGTGGAATATAATACCTTTTATTCACTCCTTTTAAATTTCTTAATATCATTAAGCTCATACATTTCTCCTCCCCATACCCGGGGACGAGATGGGGACTCAGTGGTCCACACACTCTAAGAGGGCAGCCTCAAGAGAGACGGTTCTGGGCCGGCCAAGGTGCCAGGGATATGTCTCAGATAATCTCACCTCTGGCAACCTGCGGCCCACACAGGCGGCTTGCGTTTTTGCCAGTTCAAGTCCGACATAACCTCCCCCACCGGCTCTGGAGGTGTGGCTTTTCGCACAAAAAAAAACTCATACATTTCTTTTATCTCCCTAAAAACAGTCGTCTAACACCCATTTACCCTACAGGTGGACAAACAAATGGCTCTCCTAGAAGCAGACGACCCTGTCTCCCAACTACACAAGTGTGCGTTCTACATGAAAGACACAGAACGCATGTATCTGTGTCTTTCTCAGGAGCGAATCATACAGTTCCAAGCCACTCCTTGCCCTAAGGAACCTAATAAGGAGATGATCAATGATGGTGCTTGTTGGACTATAATATCTACTGATAAAGCCGAATACCAATTTTATGAAGGAATGGGACCAGTAAGGTAATTTGTATTGATTTGACTATTATTTTTAAATTGTCATGCCATTCAGAATTCCCATAAATAACAAAAAATCTTAAAACACATTTACCCCACATGAGCAATAAACCTGGAACCTCATGTTGTTGCCCGCGGATCCGCTCGCATGGATTTCGGTTATCGCGACCAAACATAGCCTATATCTTTTCTCATGGTCTAATCTATCCCTGTACCAAATTGCATCACAATCGGTTCTGTGGTTTAGGCGTGAAAGCGTACCTTACAGACAGATTTCGAATTTATTTATATAATTCATTTCAGTTCATTTATAATATTAGTATTTATGTTATTAAAGAAAAATAAAGTTGAAGCCAAATGTTTCTTATCTTTACTTTAAAGAAAATAAAAATATTATACATTGAAATCTACCTACGTAATAGTTTTCCCACACTAAAAATTATAATCGAAATACAATTTTTTTGTAATAGTTAATGACAAAGCTGTTGCTTATAAAATGTCATTATACTTTTTTATTTATTGCAAAGTCTTTGCTCACATTTTATGAGAACAACTTTTATATTCAATTGAATTAGCAGATTTATAAGATTACCAAACATAGTTGTAAACTTGTTACTAATCTTGTCCTATTATTTAATCATCATCCTAGCTTTCACTGAGCGGTTCCAAGGTCCGTATTTTCCAGTCTAACTGCGAACTGACTTCCGTGAAGCCATATTTTCCATGTCTATATTTTCCGTGAAGCGACTACTATCGCTAGACCAGCTACCGTAACTGTTCGTATGGCAACCGGGTCCGAAAGCATAACGTGCTCTCCGAGGCACGAAAACGCCCAGCATGCAAATATTTGCTCTGACCGCGAATCGTATCCGCGCCTCCTGCGTAGCCGTCGCGTTTTCTACCGCCACGCCACAAAAAGCTTTATTAAGACACTTAAATAAGAAGAAGTTAGAATCTGAGAAAAAAAATTGTGCTGGTCATTTCCAGCAGTAAATAAGGTAATTTGAAGAAATACAAATTCGAACTAATTCTATAATTATCAGTAACGCTTATGGTAAAGACGTTCCGGAACTAGAGATGGCCAATCAACTCGGTTTAAACCGAATGAACCCAATAACACACATTTATTTCCGCCCACGAGGTTTTTACTCGGGTGTTTATTAATTTGGTGAAATTTATTTAAATGATCGATCGTTGTTAAAGTATTCTTTATCAAGTTTATCAATCAATATTAGTATTCGGCCATAGTACGTTCAAAACTGAGTGGGTTCACTTCTCGGTAATAAAGGAATCTAGGAACTCCGCGCATACTATTGCAAGTCCAAAATTTCGTTGAAATATTCTGTCGCGATTTATTCGGTGTTGTTTTATTATTTACACTGATTCCGACGTTTTGATTGCTCGATTCTCCACCAAAATAACTACAAAAATAATTAGCCGTACCGTTTCCGTGGTCGAGGATATAATTATTGACTGTAATTTAAATGTTTCCAATGATGCAACCCAAACACGTACTAACCAAGGTACTTTAAATCAATTCCATTGGCTTCAAACCCTCTACCCCAACTCTAGGCGGTACCGACGAATGAATATTTAAGACTGAAATTACAAGCCGTGTGTCTTTGATTGGCCACGCCCACCTTCGAGTGAACTGTTAGTACGAAAGCTACAAATTGACGATACAGGGAATTATGAATTATGATTATGAAATCTTAATGAGGCTAGTATACCCCAGAATCTAGGCTACTAATAGAATATCTACTTAATTACTCTTTTTATTATGACTTTATTCATTATTAATCATGTTTTTTTAACAACATAAACTGAATTTTCGTTATACAATTATTGAATAAGTACTTGCCTGACTTTACTCTTCATCTTAAAAACCCATTTCGCTAAGGATATAGACGTACGAAAATAGCAAACCAAGGCATAATTGATAAAAATTAAAATGTCTATCATTCTATAATATTCTGAATGTAGGATTTATAGAGAAACTAAGTAAGTATTCGATAGAAGATGGAGGACGGGCAAAACTCGTGTGATTGCGATGGCTGATCTATATTGATTAAAATTGTTGTTTTATTTGAATTAAAATCAAACAGAATGACACGATTGAATCAGGTGTTTGGTGCAAATTGTATCAGGGACCATTGGAAAAAGTCTGACAGTGTTATCCGCCTTTCAGTCCAAATACCTTAGTGCGCGTTAATTTTGTTTTGCGTATATTGAAATTCTTCTTGTTAATTCGTGTAAGATTGATTTTCTTTATCATGACAGGATCGCGATGTATTTTGACTATGTAAATGCACTTTTAGAAATCTAGTCCTTACAACAATTACCCAAAAATGATAAATGGTTGATCCGAACAAGAACAATGTTCTCTTTAATTTTTAGCATTTTTTTATTATTATAATTAGAGGAATAAAAGGAATGGGTTTCTCTATGTAACTAAACATATCGCTGCGTCCCACACTCATCGATAATTTTTATAACAATATTTTATAATCATGAATTGATTTTTCTTCTAACACTTACTTTTTTATTATCAGGTGCAACCGGGATTAACGCTAAGATTATGATTCGTTTTATTCCAATAAAAAGTTAAACTGACTCATTCAATTTATCAACCCATGCAATTCAGCCTATTTGTCTATTTATATAAAAATATATTCCTTTGTTTATTGCTTGTGCGATACTAGTACCCAGTCATTTATTATGTAGTTAATTTAAAGTTTGCACTTATAAGTGCAAACTTCATTCATCAGAAAATTAAGTGCATTTTTCACTTCACAGCTTAAAGCTAAGGACCATTAAATTACTCATATCAATCATAGGAACACGCAGCGTATTCAACGCAATAATCATACTTACAGATTTCAATATTACAACTTAACATTCCAGAAATAAGGTCTAATATCCTACGTAAATATAGTGCTTATACATCTATCGACCTACTGCTAGTATCTCGGTAAGTCCTCGTAGACGTTCTCAATGATCATACCCGGTATCACATACAGACACGAAATTGTGACATTTCTATTATGATGCAAGCTTTGTTATGTCAGTAGCAGATTTCATTTGTAAGAGCGCCGAAGCCCTTTTTTTCTTTTTCCGTTCATAGGTCACGGAAATTATTAATATCGTGTGCCTTCTTGCTCCCCGAGTAGAATAAAAAAGAAATAGCACAAGTCTATCTTCACTTCACTTGCACTAAAGTGTTATTGTGTATCCATTTCGCTAACCAGTGACTATCATACGTGTGAAATCAAATGTTTCTCTGGCTTTAGAGCCCTCTAAACGGATAGATTAGAGCCACTTTGGTGTTAGTTCGAGTTAGCGTTCCCACAGTCCGCATCGAGCCGATTCGTCCCTGTCCTTGTTGGTCTATTTACAGTACTATAATTTATCTTGATCAGTTATCCCGTTTGATACCACTACACACTATACTTACGCCTGTATAGCTGTGAAGAGGTTGACAGAAGTGTAGTAACGTCAACATTTCGCGAATGAATATAGTTTTTCGAGAGTAAGTACATTATAGGGAGTGAACCATCTACTGGGCACTGGGCACTTACTATCGAAAGTGTACTAGTCCAGTCCCTTAATCACCTTATTATACGATATCCCTTGCATTCCACTCACTCATCGCCTCTTTTGCACATCATACCGCCAAATTCCTTTCTTTCGCCTTTCCCTCTAAACAAATCAAATCAAACTCTCCAGTGTGCTCTAGCTA
Organism: Eilema griseolum; assembly: GCA_963662185.1. Classification (NCBI taxonomy): domain Eukaryota; kingdom Metazoa; phylum Arthropoda; class Insecta; order Lepidoptera; family Erebidae; genus Eilema; species Eilema griseolum. Next base: position 23,546,442 of record OY759233.1, on the reverse strand, counting down.
CCCTACTCACCGCCGGGAACACAACACGAGGGGAAGTATTCTGTAAGGCGGAGGTACTTCCCCCAGTTGGACTGCTCAATTAGACGCCCATAGATGGTTATGCCGTGTAGCAACGGTTTTGTCGCCTAAGATCTTAGGTTCAACTGTTAATTCACTATACAAGATGCCATTTAATTTAAGATTTTAAAAACACGAGGGTAAAGTCTATTATTTTTGCAGTCCCTGTGGCATGACAGTGGCTTAAACCTGCCATAAAATTAGCGGTCTCCTACAAGACGACTAAGGGATAGGGCTGATTAACATCAGACAGATATATACAGCCCAAACTCAGCCTTAGATGCATGGCTCGAGACAAAAACAGTGCCCGGAAAACTGCAATAGGCCTATTATGTGAGACCGAATACAATGTTGGTGAAATGTGGGTGTTAAACAATACTTAAAACTTAGCGCCTTTTCCAGGCATTGCAACATTTAGGTCACATATTTTCTTTATTGAACTAGGTAGGTACAATAATAATTATAATTTGGACTCATCCTTTAGGTAGTAAAGTAACACCTCCAGCCGTGTAACAGAGTATTCGTTAATCATCTACCTCACTTTTTGATCATCGGCGATGATGACGACGCTGTCGTTAAACGGTAAACTTAAAACTTCTAACTTAAAATTGTATCTCCAACAGGTCACCAGTAACGCCAGTTCCTCTAGTCCACTCATTAAACCTGAATGGGGGCGGTGACGTGGCTATGCTAGAGCTGGCAGGGGATAACTTCACACCGTCCCTACAAGTGTGGTTCGGCGATGTGGAAGCCGAGACTATGTACCGATGCGCTGAGTCTATGCTGTGTGTTGTGCCAGATATTTCTCAGTTCAGGGGACAGTGGCTGTGGGTACGACAGCCTACACAGGTAATTTTTATATTTTATAATTGTATTTTTTACTAGTAGGTTATACTTTACCTATAGTCTGTTCATGATAGGATGATCCGCGAGATAGCTGTCACTAAGTAAGAACCAGTGATGGGACATTATCGATTAAATCGATTTATTTATGGATTATTAATTACTTATCCAATCCATATCCATATCCGTTTTATTGTTTTTAAAACGGTATGTAATTTACATACCGTTTTAAAAACAATAAAACCATAAATATTTATTTAAGTGTTTATTGGCACTCAACCTATATAAGTATCATGAAATCATTATGCTCCTGCTCGGAATGATCATTGCTAGTGCAATCTTGCAAATTAATAATTAATTCTTGATCGCACATTGCATTAAACGAGGCAGGTACTATCAAACAACATGAGGTCGATACGCCACTTATGTTTTTTTAATATTTGTGAGTTGGTGATTAAGATATTTGAGTAAAACCTTTCAAATCATTGTATTTCTCCGGTAAATGGGTGAATATTCCGGTTAAAAGCACTATTTAAGAAAAAGGCAACGTCAGAAGTGCCATAAGACCGTGACGTCATAAGTCGAAACATACATAAATAATTAAAAATACATATAAAAATAATTATTAAGTAATAGGTACTCGATTGTGTCAACACAGTTTGAATACTAGATTCTCCATTTGATAATCAAGTGACTGCATCCCTACAATTTTGCACTTGTGACATAACCTTCTATGAGCGTAGTTATTTAGATTTACGTAAATTGAAATGTTTAGAAAACTTAATTTAGGTATCGTATTTTATCCATAAATCAGTTATCCATTATCGTGTTATGCATAATATTTATGTAAGTTTCGATATTGTATTATTGTTAGTAAAAAAGCGAGATGGAATATGTTGTGAAACGAGGTGTCAATTTAACGTCGTTTCAAAGTTGCAGCGTCGGATTTGCTTTGAACTCTCACGCGAATCATCCTGTAATGAACAGACAATACCTTTGGTTACCCACCTCACTGGGGTCAGCGGTGAAGTGATTATCTCGGAATCTCGAATCTGATTAAAACCGTTCGAATCCGGCCGGGGGAAATTGGGTACCCATAGGAAGGAATTCCCCAGGAACATCTTTGCCTGCTAAAATTTTGGAGGAGACTTGACTAACTAAGCCAGGAAGATAATGTTCTAACTTGTTTATTATACCTCCTAAGCATGTTTTTTCTCGTTCATGACAGAACGATTGCAGCACGATTCTGTGCAATTTTCTATCTAAAACTTATGAAAGACTCCATTTTAGCATTTTTCTAATACCTGTGTATGAGATCGTTAATGTAGTCGTTGTCTATTCCATTTCGTGTACTATTTACAATGAATTGTTTTATTTTTTTAATTCTCACTGTCTCATAATAGTTATCAACGAAACCATATCATAATTTCACCGTATATTTTTTTTTTTAATTTAGTGTGCCGGATATTTTGTTATCATTGTTATGATAGCTAAAACAAATACCGTGCGAAACAATTTGATAGCGGTCGATCCCACGCCTGAAGTCACTCGGGTCCCATGAAAAATTTGACATAACAACAATTTGATACAGCAACATTATGAGAAACAAAATATTTTTAGATTTCAATTGATGTGCGGAATGAGTCACATGCAGGTTGTCTAACTAACAGGCTTTGGCTACCAACAACGACTCACGGATAGCGTGCGTTTCAGTCGGTTCGAGTCCGACATAACCTCTCCCATCGGCTCTGGCGGTGGGTATCTATTTGTGGGGATGTGGGGATTTTTTTTTATTTTTACATAAAGAATTCCTGAATCAATGTTCTAGAAATAATTGGGAAGAAGACGAAACAGTTCAAAATTCAGTTCTAAGTATCATTCTGGAATCCCATATTTCAGAGCGATACTCAGTCCTGAATCTTGAACTGCGGAGATATTGTCATTGATAAACTGTCATATCTGTCATTGAAAATCGAGATTGAAGACTCAGTATCGTTCTGGAATACGAGGTTTAGAGGAGGATGCAACGCCGGTTAAAGCTTTTGGTGTCACTTTACATTGCCAATTCTTATGTAAAGTAACAAGGTGTGAATTTATTTATATATTTTTTCGACATTTAAGAAGAATTCTATTACCAGGCAAGGTGATCACATCTGGATAACAGTGGATGTCAGTAGGGCGGGGATACATTTGGAGAACTTCGAGATTTTGCATTAAGATTTATTCAATCTATTCATTTTGGAATCGTGCAAACTTAAATAGATTATTTTTTTTATACAACTTAGGTGGCCTCACCTGATAGAAAGTGGTTACCGTGACCTATGAACGTGTGCATCACTAGGGGAGTCACACGCGTGCTGCCGATACTGTAAGAACAGAGAGTTACTGTGCCGTCAGTGCAGAAGACACAATCAGGACAAGTCATTGGTCTGCCCACTGACAGCTCAAAAACTATCCAGTGATCTATGGCTACCCTACTCACCGCCAGAAACACAACAAGAGATTATTATAGCCTTGGTATTCTGTTGGGTGGAGGTACTTTCCCAGTCGGACTGCTCAATTGGGATAGGAATACCATCGAGTCCTACCTCCTTCCAGATAATTAAAAAAGTAACATAATTTAACAGTTGTACCCTCCACTTCAGGTACCGGTATCGTTGGTGAGGAACGACGGCATTATATACGCGACAGGGCTTACGTTCACGTATACCCCTGAGCCTGGCCCTCGGCCGGTGTGCGCGCCAGTCGATGACGTCATGCGGCCCGACCAGTCCGCGAACTGGCACCACGAACACAACGCTCACAGGCTACCGGACAACACCCTTCAATAGCCAATGGACTGCAGGCTGGAAGACGTCAGTCTGCAGTAACTGCGCAATATATAAACTGTGTGATGTGTGACTCCAAAGAAGCCATCTGACAAGTGACTATCCGGTCGATAAATTAGAAAGACGTTTGGTGAGTGATTCAAAGACATTTTTTGTAATTGTATAATTTCGATAGTGCCTAACGTCTATTCGTCGTAGCATGATCTGTGGTAATGAAGAGTAGTATGGATACCGAGAGGTCCGGAGTTTGAAAAATATTCTTTTTTTCCTACAGATTTTTTCTGTTTCTGTTCTGTTATGTTTTCTTACTAACATTTACAAAGTGAATATAAAGACGCACTAAAATGCTGTTTTCTCGGCTATTGCAGCTAGTTTACGAAAATTAAAAAAATTCGTTTGAATTTCAAATTAAAATCACGTCATAAAAGTACACTTTTTTACTGTCTCTGATTTATAGGCATTTATAGGCATATAGCTAAATATAATTGGTTTGGGATTGTTTGCCTATTTAAAGTGCGGAGGGCCCTCAGAAATTGATTGTCCTTAGACGTAGGATAGCTAATTTGTTTAGCAGTTTGGCAGCTTCAAAAATGACTGAAGCTCACTATTATGTAATTTTATCATTGTTATGAGCATTTTAAATTGTTTCTTGTTAAAGTACTTCTAAGTATTTTTAACATATAGGTACTATCGAGGATCTAAGTTGGGCAATGGCCAAATTATGGGCCGAGAAACCAGTAATTGCATTGATTCGACGAAGGTTTTAAATACGCAGAAATCCCATTCAGTCATTAGTTAATTCTTAAACTCCAGACCTCTCGTTGGTTAGTCCTAAGTCTCAAACAGGCAAACAAGACAAAGGTTTTTAACTAACAATAAGTCGACAAAACTTCAAGAAAGCTATTTGTTGTAGCTTATAATTTACTTGAGTGAATTATACATCGCCGCATAAATTATGTTCAGGTGTTATTTTCACAAGGGGAACATTTTTTTTATCGATCTTACTCATTAAGTATGTGCAATATAAAACTTTTCCGAGATATCTTTTTATAGATATCCAACTTTTTTTTTATATTACATGCAGTATTTTTATCGCTTGTGTAGAAATGCTGCCTTATACTTTGAAGTTTATGGCGCGTGATTCTGAACGATCCTCGTGAATCACGATTTTCATTGACAGATTGACAATGACAATATGTCAATGAAACTCGTCTGTCGTTCTGGAATATGAGTCTAAAAGATCATGTTAGGATTCATAGATTATTAAAAGCTTTATTATGAAGCGGCCGTTTTAGTCGATCGCTTTGCTTAGGCAGCTCGAAACTCGACGCCGATTCGTGTGCCTAAATATACCTATATAAAATATTTTGTTTATACATCTAGGAGATTATGACACCAAAACTATAATTAAGAACGAAGTTCCAGTAATTAAAAAAAACATGTCAGCATTCAGCAATTACTGGTTATTATAGGATGGGGTACTAAATAATTAGGACACAGATGTACTTTAGTATAATTTATTTCCTACAAATTGGAGTTTATTATAATTTTTCTCACGCTTTAAGTACACATTGAGATTAATTTTGTTTTAAAGTTCTATGGGATTATAACTTAGCATGTACAGATATATTTCATTCCGACTTTTGCGATACTTTGCACAGTTAAAAATCGATACAATTAATTTGTACACAATGTTATACTCTATTAGAAGTATAGATTGTGCTTTTCCAATTACAACAACAAAGGCATGCAATTGCTATTGCTATGTCATTGGCGTGTCAATTAAACAATTATTATTGCTATGCTTATGTGACAGTTATGGACATATCCGTATTCATTTATGCCACATTAATTAATGATAAATATAATGACCACTTTTTTCAATTCCGAAATGTATAGTGTTCATTAAATGATAAATAGAATGAAATATTGTATGCTATCATTATGAAATTATTGCAGCAATACCTAGTCCATAAAATAAAATGATTTCGCAGTTTTTCTAACTCAAAACTAATGATAAATATTTGTAATAATTGCCAACAATGTCTAAAGAAAGTATTTCTTTGCAAATATTTGTATACCAATATAAATATACAGGGAAGTAGTTCCTACTCCGGCATTTACTCGTAATATACACCAATATTAAAATAGTTCGCTCATTTATCATTCGTCTATGCCTCTTCCACACATTGGCTCAACCTCCGTTGCATAATACAGCGTCACATAAAAATACTATGTGGCTGATTTAGTTCTGGTAACTCATATTATTGTTGACAGAATGGTTCGATAAATTTTCGAATTCGAAAAAGTTCGATTCTGTAAAATTCAAATTCAAAGCTAAATGTTTAAACATGCGGACCCGAATTCGTAAGTGAAAACCACGGATGCGATTGGTATTAACACTAATATAATTATGAAAGATCGAGACATAGTTTGTTTTGTAGTGTCGAAATCCGCAAATTTACAAAGATAAGATTAGTGTCTTGTACGTTTGTACAGTACGTATCATTAGCGGCCTATTGACACAATGTGTGAAGGAGGCATTAAAATAAGATCTCTCTGCTCTTAGATTTGTTTCTTTGGGGCCAAATAGTTGTAATATCCATGACAAGTCATTGCGTTTATAATATAATATTTTAATTAATAAGTTCCAAATAAATACTTTTGGTTAAAGGAAGTTGAACTAAATGAGATTGTTTTAGGAGTGATTTTTATATAATTGGTTTGTATAAAATAATTATATTAAAATAGTTTTACAATCAAGTTAGAAACGAGCCAAATAAGTCCATTTATATTGTCTGAATAATCTATAGTCTGTACCAGAATAAATTTAACGAAAATGTAAACGAATTTTTTAATGTGTCTAATTGAACAGAAGGTTGTAAATAAAAAACCGTAATGTTAAAATAGTATTATATAAAAGTTATACAAAAATAATTGTATAAGAGTTGAGTTTTAAACAAATAATACCAGAACAGGAAAAAATGTTTACATTTTATTTAAATTTGTTTAAATACAGAGCATAGTATTTTACTCTTATACTGTAGTGTTTAAATACTTACCCTACTTTATATTGCTTTTATAAGTGGAAGTCAATAGGTCTCAATGTATGTGCACAATTTATCTAAACACTACACTGTTGGCTATAATTATTATTAATTTCCATAAAAGACACGTAGATGTCACTGTACGTATGTATATTTACGGAGATTTTAAACGAACAATAAAACATAGGAAGTAGCTAGACTTAGTCCATAGCAGTCTATGAACTCTGCACATCAAATACTCTATGGTATTTGCATAAAAACTTGTATATTTTTTTCATAATCGCGGTAATATCAGGTGTATTTCAATATCAAACTGTATTTTACTGTAAATATCCTGATAGCCGTCGAAAATGCGAACGCGCATTTATCGCGTGTATCGCGATTTTTACTCGATTCCACGATTTGTTTGTGAAATCATGATTATAGCAATGATCGCATGTATAAAAAAATATATCTACTTATAGATTAAAAATAAATGGCAATATGAAAAAAATAATACAACAAGGTGTTACATGCATTTGATGTGCAGATTTCTTGTATAAAACGGATAAAAACTGAAATTATAAAATTTTTATTATTTATTATGCCAGTCAAATTTTTCTTTACAAAAAAAAAATGTTTTGTTTTAAAAAATGGATTTGAAGTGTATTTTTAATGAAACGTGTGATTTCGAACATTCCATGTGGAAAGTGTAATAAGAAGTACAAAAAATATCAATATTTTTGTAGCAAAACGTTGAATTACGATATAATCTTAACGGAATTGGTAAAGTTACAGTATTACAAGGACATTAGTAAGTATTAAACTCTACGAATGATTAGACAGTAATGATATTGTCAATTTTTGTAAAATAAAACTATAAACGATAATTGTAAAGTAAATGATTTGTCATATTTAAAAAAAAAACATTTTACTCCTTTTTATCATTTTACATTTGGTATTTCTATATTTGGAAATGGTCATATTGAAGCGGCGACTGCTCAGGTACTACATGTGAACGTAGCGTACAACTTGTAAATGATATTCGGAGCAGTGATTCTAAAATATAAGTAAATATTTTTTAATAAAATTGAATATAAATAACAACGTTTTTCATTAATACGATCCCCTATTTTACATTCATGCATGAACAATATTTGACTGATCTACAGTAGAAACATCGTAATGATTTAACATTTGATTCTGAATAGACATACCTAAAGCTATTTACATAACATAACAGGAAGTGCTAGCACCCACATTGTCCCAATGTAATAGGTGGCGAGCCTATTGCCATTAACCGGGCACTTATAAACTTGCGATAAATATACACATAACTTCGAAAAGCATCGAAAAGTCATTGGTGTGTGCCATGGTAAACCTGGGATCGAACCCGAGACCTCGTCTCAGCAGTCCATTACCCATACCACTAGGCTACCGCGACTAGTAAAGCTATTTGTAATAATATATTTTATTTTTCGATGTTCAAATGACGATCAATAGAAGATTTTATATAATTTTATTAGGATAGCCTTATATAAGATCAAGTATCTTTTATCGACTATTCTAAATGAACTTTCTGTTATTTCTAAGTAAGCTGCCAGGCATGTGCTCTTTCTGTAAACCTCTTTGAATAACCTTAATTATGGCCGTATTCACCACTCGACCCTTTAATTTTAAGTTAAACAATATCCAAATGTCCGGCATCCAATCTTTGTTTAACAACTCGGTGCCCATCTTGGGAATGTAAACAACTTATCAAAGTTTCATCGTAATCAGACGCATATGGGACAAACAAAGAAACAATAATTTACAGATATATAATTGTTTGTAAATATAATATATTTAAATAAGGAATTGAACAAGGAGATATATCTCCTTGTTCAAATTAGGAGTAAGTAGATACTTTTAGAAACTTCATAAAGTTCACAATCAATTAACCTGTCGCAGTTCACTGTCGGACATAGGCTTCTCCCAATGTTTGAAGGCTTTGACCTACTGATTCCACACTACCCAGACGAGTTGCTACAGGGTTTATTCTGTAGGAAACTGTTCAAAAAATCTTCATATGTTATAACTACACATCAATAAAAAAGAACTCCGAAAAACTTATTATCCCGGTTGCATTCAAAAATCATGGTTGCCGCATCTTCGGATCCATCGTTGCCTCAATTTGTTTTGTTCAGGCTTCTACGAGTAAAGTTAACTGCAAATCGTCTGCGCGTGTATTCTTTCTTTGTTTAATGATGCATACACTGTCTATTTTTTTACGATATATAATTTCTCACAGTGCTTTGCACTAAACTGAATTCATTACCTTATTTCTCATTGTTTTAATTATAAACGAGGGGTCAAGTCTAATTATCTACTTATGAATCAGTGTTAATCGAGAAATCAGTGCACCGACCGCAGTCTGTGGGAACGTCTTCAAAAAATCTTCACATGATATTAACAAGTGTCTTCCCCTACATACCGTTCCGCAACGCTGGTTCTTCGGTCTGACCTCACATAATTATCACAAGTTTATGCCGATTCCGCTATTGTTTGCTGAGATTCACGGCTTTATATTTTATGACATGTTGGTGAGTATAACTTCGACTGGTACAATATAAATTGATACATAATTGAGGCAATTGATCCCCGATTTAAAGGGCATGTCGGTATGTGCTAGCAATACGTCTTTTAAATCGAACACCAGTAATCTATAAGCCCGTATTCCAGAACAACGCTCAGTTGTGAATCTACTCTCACAATGATATTAGAACTGTCATCTAGAGTACACACTTTTCACTAAGTTCTCTACTTCTTACTCTCCTCTCGCAGGTCTGCTTCCGTGTTTCCTTCTTTCTTTAGTCCCCGTTCCTTTTAACGGGGCCGGGAAATAGCATATCATGAGGCCGTCAAGCTGAGTATCACCATAGTCACATGGTACATGTAAGTAATGGTGACCCTCTTTTCTGAAACTTAGCCTTCGGCTTAACATCAGGCGAGGCGAATTCTAATTGACGTCCTGTATTAAAAAAGATCTACTCTCATTTACAAACGTCCCACTTTTTTAACGTGCGATACATCCACACGAATACTCCCAGCCGGTGCGGGCGAGTAAGGTAAGGTACTTCGGACATGAACCGACTAAAACACACGCCGTCTGAAGGTCGTATAAGTTGCCGGAGTTGAAGTATTATCCCTCGCACCCCCGGCTGACCCAGAGAGGACTAGGTACTATTTCCACCTATAGGTACTTGTTCTTGTGTACATAAATAAATAAATACAATCTATACTCAGATCTAGTTATAAATCACGATACAAGACTCGTTCTAGAATACAAACCTAGAGTTCAAATGAAGCGTCATTGAACGAGGACATCAATCCCAGGAACTACCTATTTACAATAATTATACACATGCAATGAGTGACGTCGAGATGATGAACGCTAATAGCGCCTGCAAATCGCAGCAGACATGGAAACTGAATGAAAAACGAACGATTTGATGGATTCAATAATCACTGGTTTTACCCATGTCCTGTTGGTTTCCGTCTTATATTTGCTGCTGATAAAACGGACACAATTTTTATCGTTCAATACAGATTTTTTTGTTAAATAACTACTTATTATGGAGTTAAACAGGATCTTGTGTTGTTGTGTTGTATTCTTTGTAGGCTATTGTGTTTATATTACCATTAGTAAACTGTTTAGTATAACGAATTTCCAAAATGGTAAGATTTGCTGAATATTGATAATCCGCTGAATCTGGAGAGGCGAATAAGCGAACACAGCAGGCATTGGAGATGAGCGCTGATGTGTCGCAATGAGTTCTCCCTAAACCTATTGTTGTATCGTAAGTCCCGCTTAGGTGCATAGGGCCGGTCATAACATTATTCCAATTGAACAGTGTTTCATTTATCTACCACGCGATGGACCCGGCCCCAACCCTGGTTACCAAGACAGAAAAAATAATCACTTACCTACCTCTTTATAGAATTTGCCAACGTTTAGAGATTACTACATTATTTCTCTTCGAGTTTCTATACACGCTGTAGGCTCACACTACATGATGGATGATGTTAATGTAGTGTGAGCCTACATCACTCCCCCCCAGAGACCGTCACTACGGGCGATAGTAGTCAGGAAAACGAACTCTGCGGCCGGAACGGGTAGTTCTGGTATGCGATTCAGCTGGGACTTCCTGAATAGGTTCAGGGTGAAAGTTGGCAGTAGGTGTGGGAGTGGTTAACGGTACGTTGTTAGGGGTAGGATCAACAAGTATATAAGCCGGTTTGAGGCGGTCTATGGATACCGTGACACTTTTGCCCTTAACCAAAATCTTAAACGTTTTATCCCCACGCTCAAGCGCTTCATATGGGCCGGAGTAAGGAGGTTGCAAAGCACCTCGTAATGCATCCACCCTTAGAAATACATGGCCAACAGTACTTAAATCCTTATAAATAAAGATTTTATCTTTGTTGTGGCGAGAAGCCGGAGAGGGACAGAGCTTTCGAGTGAAATGGCGTAGGCGAGTCGTAAAGTCCGATAAATCGGTGGAGTCTGGTGCAGTTGCTTGGAAAAATTCACCAGGAAGACGCAGAGGCTCGCCATACACCAGCTCGGCCGATGAAGCATTTAGGTCCTCTTTGTAGGAAGCTCTAATTCCTAATAATACTAAAGGTAAGGTATCAACCCAGTTGTCATCTGCGTGACACATCACTGCTGCCTTCAGCTGCCTGTGGAAGCGCTCCACTAGACCGTTGCACGCTGGCCTATACGCTATTTTTTTAAATTTAATGACTAGCGCAGAAACTCCATTACACTTGTTGACATAAGATAAGGCGTTTACGCTAAATGGTATGAAACTGTAAGCAAATCTATAGAAAGAAGATCACAACCATTTTATGGACGACAGCAGTGAGCAATCCTGAGGCCGGTATTCTTGAATAGTACTCGATTCTAAATCTCAATTTCGATCTTGATTCTGGATTAAGTTTCGTCATAAAAAAATGTGGTATTATAGGAAATCGGAAACACGTCTGATGGTAAAAAATTCTATGGTCTATGGTGCGGCAAAGGGAAGAGGTGTCGAAGCTTTTGAGTGATCGTAAAGTGGTACCGGAGCCCTGCCCTGCACGTAAAGTTCTGTATGGGAAAGGAGAGTGCAGAATTAATTGAGAACACTTCAGAACACACACCATATAATATAATATCATCTTCGGCTTGTTTCAATTATACGCTGACTTGCTGCGTAAATATATAATAAATATATAACTGAAACGGTGAACTATAGTATAAAAATAAGATAATAATAAAGATAGAAATAATAATAGTATAGAAATAAGTATGTATATATATAGTATAAGTAGTATATACTTAGTATAGAAAGACTACCTACTTATAGTCCGACGCCATCAATGAATGAAAGAATAGTTAGGAAGAGGGCGATACTTACTAGTAATTAGATTTTTTTTGAAAAAGTTATAGGCTATATACTAATGTATAACCTGTAACTCTTACCCTTCTTTTTCACCTAAGTATAAAATATGTATTTGACAAGTTGCAATATATCACAGGCTACAGTGTGAACGCAAATGTGTTTTATACTTGTTTACAACTTGTTGGTTCTACATACCATGTGAACAAAAAAGTATCTCAGATACATGTGTAAAATAAGTATTGTGTTTTGATTAGTCTTCAACAAGTTTTGTATCAAACAAATATCTTTCTCTTTAGAAACTCATTTTAAAGACTATAAACCCTAAATTAAACAACTAGTTAGTTAGTTAGCCTACCTAGTTGATTTGTTTAAAATGTGTTTTTATAAAAAGTCGGTACACCGTACAAGATTGTTTTCATTTAGGTAAGTAGGTACTTAACCGAATTGTATAAATAAATTAAACTAGGTATAGTAGAGTAGACGGTAGTAGTAGGTAGGTAGGTGGAATACTTATTAGTAATTTCAGTTACTTTATAAGAATTTCTAGTCTATACATAATATAACCCATAACTCTTAACAGGCTTGGTTTACCATAAAACGTACCTTCCTACATCTAAAGTTTCGCGCTATCGCGATATCGGTACCATGTATGTAACGCATCATCACTCAAAAGAGCCTAAAGAGTGAAGACGGCACATCCGGATGTAGGTACCCACCTATATTTCACGGCAGCCCCATGTATAATTCCTTTTATATAGTCTTATATAGATAGATAGGTTTACATAAGTACAATTCTCTCCAACTCATTAAGTAGGTATCTATATAACTAAGAAGAAGACAAAATTCTGCAAAATGTAAAAGCATAATTACATTTTTCGTCACGGATGTGAGCAGATATCTCTAACTTACCTTTAGATATTACAAATATTTTCTTAACAACTCGGAATAACCTTTCGCGTGACTACTAGACATTATTTCTTAATCGGTGACGTGCACAAGAAATCATGACGTTATTATACTAGAAACACGTAACCAACCATTCATTCGCAGAAGCAAAAAATGTCATTGTATTGAAAAGTATCAAGAACAGGTGTGTAGTACATCCTGGTCTCTAATTGGGGAAATTAAATGAATATAACTTTTTAATTTTCCTTTTTTCAGGAAATTTCTTGCTGAAACATTCGGTGGTCATTTACCTGCACCAATTAACTGTATAACGATTAAATCTATGCGGGTATTGTGAGAAATCTGTGTGCACACAATTGTATCATTGTCTGCCTTTTTACATTCTGCCAGTTTGATCTATGGTGCCAAGATATGCAGAGTGTGGGAAATCTTGCCAGTATCGCCGTTCGAGTGTTTTCCAACATGTCATCTCCGACCGTGGGAATAACGCTTCTAAACCGACGAATTTTATAATAACAAAATTATAATTAAATTTTAATTTTCAATTGTTTTTAATCAAGCGCTGTAAAAAGTGATGCTTGACGTACTTCTTGAGCAATTAATTTAAATTAGTTATTTTTGTGAATGACAAAAACAAGACAAGTACCAACGGGTTTTAGATGGAGATTTAATTTGGAGGTACCTACCTGTTGTAATTACTCACAAGTATGCCTGTATACTAATATATTGTGATCTTACATATAACATAACAAAAACTCACGCCTATATCCCCAAAGGGGTAGGCAGAGGTGTAATAAGTGGTGAGCCTATTGCCATTAACCGGGCACTTATAAACCTGTGATAAATACGCACATAACTTCGAAAAGCATCGAAAAGTCAACTTTAAAGGGAATGCTTAAAAATCTAAAATTCAGTGGTATTTTTACGAGTGATATGACAGTGGTGTTGTTATGATATAAACTTAGTAGAATCGGGGCCCTGGTAGGAACCAGGTGCCACCAATTCTCACCAGTACTGATATTCACCCGACAATATGTTCCTACATAGAGTGACTAACTTGACTTAAGGTCCTGTGGCCTGTGGTCCCTATATGGGATGGGGCAGAGGGCATCCACAGTGCGTCGCCATCCCTGTCGGTCTTGAGCTTCACACTTAATTCGCTTCAAGTCGTTCTGAGACTCGCCGCTTCTGCAATAATAGTCCGTCTCCAGGTTTGTTTGGGACGGCCACGCTTGCACTTTCCTTTGCGGGTTCCAATCTAGCGCTTGCTTCGGTATATGGTTACTGTCCCTACAGAGCGCGCGGCCAATCCAGCTCCATTTTCGGCATTTGACTTTTTTTTTTATTTGGATAGGGAACTTAACGCAACACAAAGCTATGGGATCGCTGCAATGAGTCCTACATAGGGTAGGTACCTACTTTAATTTTTTGTAAAAGAAAATATGAAAGTGGTAGACGCAAAAGGCGTATCGTAGCAATTTCTTAGATTATTTTTTTATTTGATGTATAACTATATTACAAGGTTCAAATAAGAGAATTGTCTCTACGTACCCCAATGGGAAAGAAATATGCACTTAAAAATATACCTTATATTTATTAAATTATATTTTTGAATCAATTGCGTAGAGTGGCACCAACATTTAAAAAGAGACAACAAAGATTTCCTCTCAGAAATAATTCAGTTTCCTGTCAATAGTGAGTGTCTTTTTACTGGAAAAGTTGCTCAGTAACCAGCGTATGTACCTACTTTGATAAAAATATTTATCAGTATCAAAATAATCGGGAGATTTACCATGTTGCCTTATCAAATCAAATCAAATCAAATGCATTTATTGTTTGTCACAGGTAATAGAAGATGTTATTAATTACATAAATAAGTAGGTATCACTGTGGCATGTCTGATAAGACGTACAATATGATTATGAATTATAAAATTTTAGAATATAATTAATTGAATAAATGATTTTATTTATTGAATGATTTATTATTGAATAAATTTCCGATATTTCGGCGCTGTTGCAAGCACCATAATCTCGGAGGACTGTCTATAGATAGATAGATAGATAATTCTTTGTTGTACAAGAACTAACAGATTTACTGTAGGACAAGTAGGTAGCATGTATACAGTTCAATGTACAATGGGCGGCCTTATCGCTGAAGCGATTAATTCCAGGTAAACTCCGTGATCATGGTGCTTGCAACAACGCCTAAATATGAATGTGAGTCGCCGAAGGATGTGAGTGATCATGATAGTTTAAGTACCTAAAATATATAATTCAGCTCGTGAATAAGTAATTATAAAGTTCTCACCGTTTATTTGTAATAAAAACAAATGTCAATTTATCAGTAGTAGATAGAAAATACTGTTTAATTTTTTCGACTTATAAAAAAAAGACCTTAATAAAGTAGGTAAACAAATCGATTGTTTTTTATCTTTTTTTATTCGAACTTATACGCTATCCCCTGTATATACCTGGAAAAATATATCTTGGACCTAAAATTTTCTCACATTGTGCTCTATACACGCAGTACATATTTCTTGGGTGTCTTATGAGAACAGCGGGCTGCTATGGCGGTGGGCGAGCTCAAATCCGCGACCGCTCCGCCCCGTAACCTCCTGGTATAAGTCCCTAAAGCACGCGTGGACACCGTCACTCGGCACTTATCCTTACTTTACACACAGTTATTTTTTACCGTTTATTGTTTATTTTCATTTGTTAACCACGGTAGCCTAGTAGTATGGGTAATGAACTGCTGAGACGAGGTTTTGGGTTCGATCCCAGGTTTTACCATGGCACACACCAATGACTTTTCGATGCTTTTCGAAGTTGTGTGTATTTATCGCAGAGTGCCCGGTTAATGGCAATAGGCTCGCCACCTATTACATTGGGACCTAATTAGGACTTTCGAAATGTGGGTGCTAGCACCTCTGCCTACCCCTTCGGATATATAGACGTGAGTTTATGTTTTTTTTTTTTTATTGTAACTAATGGTGTTTTTCTGTGTAGTGTAAGTGTGTGTGTAATAAGCAGTTTCTTTCTTTCTTCTTTCTTTCTTACTAAAAAACAATCCGCAAGCGCCATGGCCTCGTTTGACTTGTGACTCAGGTCCAAGGTAATGTTTCTTGAGGTATATCCGCCTCTGTTGGCATTGTTATGTAAATTAATAAATATATCTTATTTACCTATTCTAGGAAATATCCTACCTACTAGAATACAATGAATCGCTATCTAGACCAAAAGTAAACATAGCATATGTTATGGGTTCTAGAATGCTGAATATATATACTTAATGCCTTTTTTTTTAATCTAGCACACACCAATACAACTTCACCTCACCTGATGGTAAGCTAAAGGTAAAGTCTCAGGAAAGAGGGATACCAAGTCAAATTAGCGTGTCCTAGATAAAAAAAACTGTCTAATCCAATGTGTGTGTCGTCAATGCCTGTACTCTATGTACTTATCTATTTACCTATGGGTATATTGGACTTACCAGAGTTCCTACAAGTATCTTGAGAACGGTACGCAAGACAGGAAGGGATGTCAGTAGATAATAATCCTAACTTGTGATTGTATCAACTTCATTCATTAAGCCATAAGAATTAATTGTTCTGCGGGCCGTAATTATAGTTGTATAAAGATGCCTAATGGCGTAGCTAAGTGAAGTAATTAAGTACTCTTACGTGCTACGTAAAATTAGTGCAATCTCTCTTAAAATTTGAAATGAGAGCAATTTCGAACAGTCAACATGTATCAAATATTTAGATGATTATCGCCATAGTTTGAAGTCCCATTCTGTTTCTAGAGCTATTCCGATTCCCCTGATTTCAGTTTATACATAAGTGTATAAACACAATAGGCAATAGGCTCGCCACCTATTATTGGGACCTAAACATAAACTGGCGAAATGTGGGTGCTAGCACCTCTGCCTACCCCTTCGGGGATATATGTATATGTTATAAACGCAAAGAAAAGTAAATTTATAAATTACGATTATTCGTATGGTCGATGGAGCAAACCAGTCCTCGAATGGTCCGACTTGATAAAGGTGGCTTTGATTGACTCTATGTGGAAGGTGGAAGACCGGGAGTAATAGTGCCCATTGGTAGAAGCCTATACATACATACATGCATACATATAATCACGCCTTTATCCCCGGAGGGTTATGCAGAGATGAATTAACACCCACATTAGTCCAATCTTTGAATTCGGTCCCACTTAATAGGGGGTGAGCCTATTGCCGTTTTCCGGGCAACATTGTTGACTCAAACCATGTATCTGAGGCTGAGTCTGGGCTGTATATATCTATCTGATGTTAAACAGCCCTATGCTTTAGTCACCTTATATGACACCACATGCAGGCCCCTCTTCCCCACTGGGCACTATGGGCACGTGCCCAGGGCCCCGCGATCGAATGGGGCCCCCTAGTTCCTGCCAGATTACCAAATGATAACCGATATTTAGGTATTACCGAAAAACATTAATTTTGAAAAATCTGATGATAATGACTTACTACAATACCTACGCTTATTATATTAGCTTTAGTTTGCCGCATGCGGATAGCTATACCTTGTACAACATAGCTTGAACTTTTTGACAGATGGGTCAGTGATGGGAAACAGAAAATATCTATTGGTGTAAAAAATGTGTTGGCTAAATATGTGGCTGTATGTATGTTTTAAACTATTCAAAATAAATAAATTCATTCGTCAATCAATTTTATTGCACTAGACATAAAAACATTGGGTAGGTACCATTGTTTTCAGTTTTTCTATTTAAATTTTACTTCGAAGCAATAAAAACCACTTAAGACTTTCGGAAAATGCTTGAGTCCTTAACAGGTACTCTTATGTTGTGTGTCTATTCTTATGATTATTATCAATTTTTAATATTATTAAAATAAGAAAATATTGTTCGTCGTTGCAAAGTTATATCGATTTCAGATTTGACATCCGTCAAAAAGAAAGATCAAACTAATAAATAAACAGGGTATAAGTACTCCACTCTCTCTCAAAAATGAGTTTTTCCGATATTAGTATATTTAGGTTAATTTAAATACCTATATGTAAGTATAAGAATACAATTAAAAGAAAAATTATTAAATTAAAAAAAGAAGAATTATTTGATGCGGTGTGGTTTATGTCTTTAAGAAACCTATTCGAACGTCATTCGTAATACCAAAGACAAAAAAGGGGAATTCCCGACTCCCGATCGTCGTTTGACTTGACGAACGGGAATTCCCTTCAAGTATTTGTCTGCGATGTTGTGGCGTTTGTTTTGTTTGTAGTTGTTAGTTTGTTACTGACTGTGCTTGAGCTCTGACAAAAAAATAGTACTGTTTGATTAAATCGTCGTTTGTCTGTTTTGTGTTAGCGAATATTTTCGTTATAAAATTAATTAAATAATTCAGTATAATATAAAATGTCGAAACGGTCATATCCTAGTGGATCTGAAAAAAGGAAAAAAGCTCTACATCCGAAAGAAGTAATTGAAAAGTTACCAAAATTAACATCATATTTTACTACTAATACTGGAGAAACTTCTGTAAGTAGCAATCAACTCATAAATGTTCCACATGATGACTCAGCTCAATTACAAATTGCGGGAATTTCTAAACCTTCATGTTCCAATTTTGAAAAAGAGATTGAATCAGAAAGCGACTATTCCTACGACGAAAGTGCAACGACTTCAGTAACTTCACTAAAACCGACAACTCCAACTGTGTCAATTGAACAGCAGTTTTCCAACACAGAAGAATTAATATCGCACGATCCCGCCGATTATTTTCACGAAAAGTTTGTTGAAATAAATCGCGAAATTTTAATTCGTAAGGGACCAGTATATTTTCAAAATAAAGATTCTGACTTTTCCGAGGCATCCAGAACCTACAAAGATGGTAATAAATTAGTGACGAGATATTTCAACAAAGCATTATTTATTCGCAAATTAAAGAACAATGAAAGCGTCGAAAGAAAATGGTTGCTGTATTCGCCTTCCAAATGCTCTGTATTTTGTTTTTCATGCTGCTTATTTAACCCAACTGATGTTAATCTTTGCTCTCGGAATGGATGTAATGATTGGAAGCATATTAATCACATAATTTTAACACATGAAAATAGCCCAGCGCATAAGCAATCTATGATGACTTATCTGGCACGAAGTAAAGCGGTTGGTAGAGTAGATATAGAGTTAATATCTCAACATCAAAAGGAAGTGGATTACTGGAGAAACGTACTTAAACGGATTGTAGCTGTTGTAAAATTTTTGGCATCGAGAGGGCTTCCATTTCGCGGCGACAATGAAATCCTAGGATCTCCAAACAATGGAAATTATTTGGGTTGTGTGGAATTATTGAGTGAATTTGATCCATTTCTTGCAGATCACTTAAAAAAATTTGGGAATCCTGGAAAGGGTAACATTTCTTATTTATCAGCAAATATCTGTAATGAGTTTATTGAAGTAATGGGAAAACAGGTTCTAAAAAAAATTATAAATGAAGTTAAATCAGCAAAATATTTTTCCATAAGCGTTGACAGTACGCCCGATCTGTCTCATATTGACCAGCTAACTTTCATCATTCGATACGTAAAAGACTGTGTTCCTGTTGAAAGGTTTTTGAAATTTATACCTATTAAAGAGCATAAATCTAAGTATTTAGCGGAGACCATCTTAAATTTTTTAGAGATACATGATATTCCCATAAAAGATTGCAGAGGACAAAGCTACGACAATGCTTCAAATGTGTCGGGAAAGTATAGTGGTCTACAAACAAGAATCAAGGAAAAATGTGAATTTGCCACCTTTATACCATGTGCAGGACATTCACTAAACTTGGTAGGTGTCCATGCTGCTGGGTGTGTACCGGAGGCATCACAGTTTTTTGAAATAGTTCAGAAAGTGTACAACTTTTTTTCGGGCTCTACCCACAGATGGAATATATTAACAGAACATTTAGGTTCAAAAAAAGTTGTTAAGAGTCTTTCACAAACCAGATGGTCAGCCCGAGCTGATGCAGTAAGTGCTTTGCATGGGGGTTATAAAAGAATATTAGAAGTTTTAATCACCATCGCAAACGATACTGAAAAGGCACGAGAAACAAGAGACGAAGCCCTTAGTCTGTCTAGAAAAATGGGAAATCTAGAATTTATTATACTGACGGAAATCTGGAGCACCATATTGGAAAGAATAGACAAAACAAGTAATTATCTTCAGAAAGAAACAATAACACTGGACGTTGCAACCAATTTGTTGACTTCACTTTATGATTTTATTACTAACCTCAGGGATAAATTTGATAACTTCGAATCATCTGCCAAAGAAAATAACCCAGAATCTGACTACAAAGATCTATCTCAAAGAACAAGACGTAGAAGCTCACGGCTGATTTTTTTTGATGGCTCTGCGCCATCAGTCCAATTGAATGGAAAAGAGCGATTCAACGTAGAAACCTTTCTCCCAATAATCGATACCTTGAGTGTTCATCTAAAACAGCGACAAAGTTCATATGAGACCGTCAGTCAACGTTTTAGTTTATTTTTTCACTTAAAAACTCTGAATTCCGAAGAGATACGACAAGGATGCAAAGAATTTTCTCAAATCTATCACGAAGATGTAAATGAAAAAGAGTTAGAAATAGAATGTCAACATTTAAAAGAATACTTAAAAAATGTTCAGAGTGAAAATGAAGCATCTAACAGTGTACAGGAAGTATATAATCTATTAAAGCAAAACAAAATTGAAGACACATTTCCTAACGTAGAAATTGCATTGAGAATATTTTTAAGTATGATGGTAACTAACTGCAGCGGAGAACGCTCCTTCTCCAAATTGAAACGAATAAAAAATGAATTAAGAAGTACAATGCTTCAAGAGAGATTAACTAGTTTTTTTAGATTAACTAGTGTCCATAGAATGTGATATTCTCAATACCATAGATTTTGAAGATGTGATTAACGATTTTGCTCATCTTAAATCTAGAAGGGTACCTTTGCAATCAACATAGAATTAATCTAAGGATTTTATGTTAAGCGAGTTACTTTTGTAGATTATTTTTTATATTTCCTATTTTTTTATAGTTAGTAACTAAATAAAAATGAATTTAGAACCTTGTTTGTCTTTCTTTATCTATTGTAACTAAATAGTGTTTTCTCAAGGTCCTAGGGGCCCCATGATCCTAATGTGCCCAGGGCCTCAAATAGTTTAAAGACGGCCCTGACCACATGGGAAGAGATGGTGTGGCCCAAATTCTACTAAGCCGGGAACCACGCGGCTTATTTGCAAACTACAAAATGTAAATACCTAGGTACGTACACTTCCTTCATTATTGTGCAATAACTGCAATTATATAATGCCAATCAGATAAATATAGCATCACGGAAGTAACTATTATTAATAAAACTGTTTTTTAACGCATACATAACATCATAACAAAAACTCACGCCTATACCCCAGAAGGGGTAAGCAGAGGTGTTAGCACCCACATTTCGCCAGTTTATGTTTAGGTCCCAATGTAATAGGTGGCGAGGCTATTACCATTAACCGGGCACTTATAAACCTGCGATAAATACACACATAACTTCGGAAAGCATCGAAAAGTCATTGATGTGTGCCATGGTAAAACCTGGGATCGAACCCGAGACCTCGTCTCAGCAGTCTATTACCCATACCACTAGGCTATATTTATTTTTATTTTTCTATTTATGTACATATAAAACTAGCTGTTAATAATCTTGAGTAACACTGGTCCCGATTTGGATGTTCACATAAATCTATTTCTGGAATAAATCTAATCCAGACTATATGCTTTTCCAGACCACAATAAAATAAAGAAGCATTTTATCTTTATTGGCATCTATATAGACGAGCTTTATTATTCTAACATATCCCCCAACTTACCATAAGACAAGATGAGTGCATGAACATCCCCTTTTTTTTAATACCACTTAGGTGGTAGACAAGTACACGGCCCACCTGATGGAAAGTGGTTACCGTGGCTTATGGACCCTGTAAGCACAAAGTTTCTGTGCCGTCTGTGTAGAAGACAAAGGAAGACAAGCCTTTAATCTTCCCACTGACAGCCCGAATTCTCCAGTGAGCCCTGGCTACCCAGCTTGCTTTTGGTGCACATATGTAATCAAATAAATAATACCATAAATGAAAGATAATAAGTATTTTTGAACAAAATGAAAAATGAACCTACAATATGGGGTTCTTCAAGAGGGGCATCAGAAGGTTTCTTCATGGTCGGTAGCGCGAGTGTGACACCCCTGGTGTTGCATACGTCCATAGGCCACGGTAACCGCTTCCCATCAGATGGGCCGTGTGCTTGTCTGCCAATTAAGTGGTATAAAAAAAAAGAACCGAATTCTAGAAAAGTAAAAAATAATTGCAGATATACCTCAAAATATTAAAATGCCCGTAAGACTTTTGTTGAAGTCAAGTTTGAATTGAGTTCTAGAAAGGAGGAACTCGTTTAAAAATTCTAAGTCACTCTGTTCAAAGTTTCTGGATGAGGCGATATACCATGTATCCATTGCCAGCAATTCCCTCCATTTGCTGGCGGGTATAACCTCCCCCCCTTCGAGAGGCGGACACTAGACACAAGCACCGCCTTCTTTAATCCGTGAACCGTATACTTATCGTATGCTGCCACCACTAGAAAAGGTATAACTCCTATCATAGTGGACATATATCCTAGTGGACAAACACCAAAGGTTTTTTTTCTTTGCGTCGTCACAGAACCTCTAGTTCTAGTCATTGCGGACCCGGGCAACGAGTTGGTTCAGCCAACTCGTTACCCGATGGAAAATGTTACTCTAAATCTTATCTGAATGTTTAGTACAAAAGTTTTAGGTATATGTTGACAGGTGACCACCTCCTGAAAAATATCTATTACATTTGTTGTGCACGCGGCACATGTTATATATATTTTTCAGGAGGGTTTCCGGCAGAGTAGAATTTGGACCACCCCATCTCTTCCCATGCGGTGTCGTACAAGCCGACTAAGGGATAGGACTGTTTAACATCAGACAAATATATACAGCCTAGACTCAGCCAGAGATGCATGCCTCGAGGCAACAATAGTGTCCGGAAAACGGCAATAGGCTCACCCCCTATTACGTGGGACCGAATACAATGATGGTGAAATGTGGGTGTTGATTCACCTCTGCCTAACCCTCCGGGGATAAAGGCGTGATTATATGTGTGTATGTATGTCTATTATATTATCCACATCGAGGGTATGTGGATAATGTAATAGAAGAGTCTTAAACTAGTCGGTGGGTACCTACACACTATTTCAAAAACAGCAAGGCAGTAATAATGTAGGCTCATTCATATTACTATGAGAGTGCCAGCCTATATAATTTTGCCTTTATAGAGCTACGTTCTAATATACTAATAAATTTTGCGTATTACAAAGTTTGGTAACGCGTTGGTACTAACGAGAGTATCGCATCGTGTCACCCTCTTGCCTGGCTCGAACCCCTTAACATGTGTTGTTTAGTAGAGGGGTCAACAAATATATCTGTAGCGTGTGATCAGCTTCACCTGTTGTCTAAAAAGTGACGCTCTCAAACATAATAAAAATATTTTGCACCTACTTAGTTGTTAGTTTTATTTGAACTTAGTTCTTATAATTAGAAATTTATATACATAACTAACTTTTACCCGCGGGTCCGCCCGCGTGGATGTCGGTTCCCGGCAATTATTCGAATTTTTCTCGCCTTTTAAACCTTTCCTAGACCCCCAAGAACATTTTAAGACCAAGATAAGATAAATCCGTTCAGCCGTTCTCGAGTTTTAGCGAGACTAACGAACAGCGATTTTTATAGATAGATGTACAGTCAGCGCCAGAACAATCTTGACTACAAAGTCTCAAAATGATCTTAATACCAAACTATAAAGAGCGGGGACGGGCTAGAAAACCTCCACGCGGTGCACCCTGGGCAACAGAAGCGGCAACTACTCCCTAAATTTAGGGGAGGAGTTGCGGCTCCTGCCCGATATTCTGCCGAGGCCGGAACGACCTGAGAGAAGGAAAACTCGAGAACAAACCCTTTGCCAACCCGTCTGGCCAGCGTGGCAGTAGTAGGCTAAAGCCGTCACAATAAACAGACGTCACAATAAAAGGCCCCCAGAGGCAGAGGATCGGAAAAAATGGCGTACATTGGGAGAGGCCTATGTCCAGCAGTGGACTGCTGTGGGCTAATTGATTGATACTGTCCGAACTAAAGTTGAGTATCAAATATCAGAACCATCAGTTAGGAGGAAGGGCGGAAAACCAAGGCATTAAGATCATTCTGAGTACTTGGTTCGTCAAAATCGATCTCATGCTGACTGTATCTTATATTTATATACCTACCTAGCTATTTTCTTCCTACTAAAGTAGAAATTCAAATCCACGACCCATCCCTGGCAACATCGATCGATATAGGACAAGAAGAGAAACAAAAGGGAGAACTGTGGGCCTAAAAAGGCCACATTGAGCGATTCTGCTGAAAACTAGTAACTTAATGATTTTACAGCAGATCTATTAGATTCCTATAAAATTATTTAAATGGTGGCTCATATGAATCACGATAAAATTCATGTACTAAGCAGATTCTAATTTCGTGTAAATATCGCCGCAAGACAAAATATAATCCTAATACGATTTCAATAAAGTGACCTTTTTAAATTAAAAATTAAATTAAAATTAAATTAAGTTTATTTCGGAACAAGCCCATAGATGGTTAGTACGTACATTTTTCACTTATATACTATTGTTAGTAAGGTATATATAATTTTATGTTTGTGTTTTTAGCGGTGTGAACCACCATCCACCTTTTAAATAGGGGGGAGTCCCACCGGTTTGATAACGCAGCCAGGATGCTGTTGGCGCTGCTCCTGGTGCGATTCAATAAGGAAGCACAGCGCTTTCTTATTATAGTTGCGAAGTCGTCGACACGCTTCTCCGCAAACATCCCTGAGGCGCTGCAATGCCTCGGCAGACCCATCAGCATCCTGAATGCGTTATTATATTGGACTCGCAGGTCATCGTATGCCCGATGCGTGAAGCCCGCCCACAGGCCGCACGTGTAAAAGGATTGGCAGTATGCTTTGAACAGCGTCACCTTCACTTCCTTCGTACAAAGCGCAAACCTGCGGGCGAGCATGTTACACCGGACAGTCAAGGACCTGCGCTCCCTCTCAATGTCCAAGTTATCTTTGAGGTCAACCGAAACCCAATGCCCCAGATACTTAAGCCTATCGACGCGATTTAAAGGCAAGCCACATAGTGAGACTTTAGGCAGATCAGTGTAGGTCTTAGGACCCGCTCTGAACACCATAAACTCACTCTTTTGTGCATTGTATTTGAGGCCGTGGGTCCTGGCGTACCCTTCACACATATTCAGTAGCCTTCTCAAGGCACCAATCGACGGACTCAGCAACACCATATCGTCAGCATAGCTGATGTTGTTTATACAAACACCGTCAACATGGCAACCAATTTTGGCGCTGCTGAGTTCCTCTATCAGTTTATTTAAATAAACACAAAACAACTTAGGTGAGGTCAGGCCCCCCTGCCTCACTCCACATTCTAGCTTATACTGCTCAGAGCAGCTCTCCCCCCATCTTACCTTATTGTTTTGGTTATTGTACCAGTATGTAAACAAAGATACAACCTCAGAAGGCAAGGTTGTCTCCGTTCTCAATTTTTCCCAGAGTAGCCCATAAGATACCAGGTCGAAGGCCTTTGAAAGATCCAGGAAACATGCAAATACTGGAGTCTTTCTAGCAGTATAATACTGTACAGTCTCCTTGAGGCAATAAATAGCACTTTCTGTGGATAACCCAGAACGAAAGCCAAATTGCGAGTCATTAAGTTCTATGTGCTTGTCTAATTGCCAGCCAAGCAGACTGTCCAGCACCTTGGCAATGACACAAGCCAAGGAAATCGGTCTATAGTTAGACAGGTCAGATGGATCGCCGGTTTTATCTTTTATTACAGGTACAACCACTGTCTGCATGAGCTTATCAGGTAAATAGGAGTGTCCCATGCATAGGTTAAAGAACATAGCGAGCACCCTGGGTAGATGTATTCCGGCATACTTCAAGTGCTCAATACTAAGGCCGTCTAACCCTGGAGATTTTCCTCTCACCATATTCTCAATAACAGTTTTCACTTCTTTTGTTGAAAAAGTTACATTTCGGTCTGAGATGACAGTCTCCGTATCGAGCACCTGAGAGACGGGACCCAGTGGTGACTTAATATTGAAATGCCGCTTAAAGACCTCCGCAATCTCACTCGGCAGAAAGGCCTCAATCATAATATCATTGTAGTAGGTAGGTACTTAAAGGGTACCTAATCTTCAGTCAAAACAATCCTCTTCACATCATCAGCTTGGCGAGCTCTCCTGGGCCTTGTTTCTGCTAAAACAAAACCACTGTCATACCACGACTCTGCTAAAAAATCCATTTAATGTTAGATTTTAAAACAATGCGCTTTATGTCCAAAATAAATAGCCTTTTTGCAGAGTGAATGAAAAAGTGTAATGAAACTCTTTTCATTTAATTTTGGACATTAAGCGTATATACATAAAGTCTACAATTTAATGCCATTTGTTGCAGTGTCTATGGTATGACTGAGTCTGTCGTAGTGGTTTTGCTTTAGTAAAATCGAGAGCCTGGTTGCTTTCGAAGTTTCCAATCTAGAGTACACTTTCCAACTTTTTTCTTATGCTCGTAGTTCTAGAACCAATCGTCTCATGACGGGAAAAGCATTTCTGTACCAGCTACTAAATACTGCTGCGGAATTCGGCTGCGGAAGGTGTGGCTTAGATTTATCCTGTAATTCCATGTCAAGCCATGCCATTTTCGTTAGCAGTCATCTCTGCCTGAGAAAGGCGTATGTATCTGTAGAGATTTGTCTGATCCGTATTTACAACATTTTCTATCGTCAGAAGATTATACCCCTGTTATCAATCCGTATCTAAGTTTATTATTAAATGCGGCTATTGTTTACTGATTGATGAAGAACAATAAAATTATACCGTCAATCACTTTTTATAATACCGCATTATTTGACTGCTAAGATAGCAGAAAAACACGCAGTCAATCAAGTTACAACATTGAAGTTGCCCTCATGTATTGCTCCCTATACTTACCTAGCGGGAAACACATATTGAGAACTCATTTGTACTTTACCACATTCTACTACAGTCGGATCACGACGAGGCCAGAATCGCGCCAGGCAAGAATGCTGGAATGTATATATTTAACCATAAGCGCGAGAACTTTCATTGCGCGAAGCAGTATCTGCAATTGCGTAGAAGTTCAGCTTAACATGGTTAATCAGGTTGCTCCACATTACTCAGGTACTTTTTTTTTATATGCGCAAAATCCCCACGGGTACCTCTCCACCGGAGCCGGTGGGAGAGGTTATGTCGGACTCGAACCGACTAAAACGCACGCTGCCTGTGGGTCGTTTTGGTTGCCGAAGGTGAGGTTGACAGGCATATCCCTCGCACCCCGGCCGACCCAGGGCCATCTCTCACGATCTGGCCCTCTTTTCGGGTGTGGGGACTACAGAGTCCCCAACTCGTCCCCGGAAACGGGAAGGCGCGCCACCGCCACGGCCTGCTTCTGCCAGGGTGACAGGCGGCTCCACCTGTCACCCCCAAGCCTGCGCTCATGGGGGGCGGAGGTCATCGACCTCCGACGCCCGAGTCGCCTTCGTACGCGGGCAGCTTGGCTTGCGATCCTTCGTCGCTCCCGCTGCGATTACTCAGGTACTGAAAAGTACATACCTGATGGTGAGCGATTACGGATGTCAATACAATTGGGTATTTGACCGACAAGTCAAATTAGTGACTTTTTACCAAACGTCAAAACGGTAAAGTTTTAAGGAAACTTGTTTGAAATTATTTTTTTTACGTCATTTCCTATTAGGGGCGTGGATGATTAAAAATAAATAAATAATATAAAATAATAACCGACGCAACTTTTAACCCTCTTTTACCATTTTTAATTTAATGAGCTTAGTTACTGAGTTTTTGTGCTGTCAGTGGGAAGACCAAAGGCTTGTCCTGATTTTTGTGTTCTGCACTGAAGGCACAGAAAATCTCTGTTCTTACAGGGTCGGCAGCACGGGTGCGACTTCACTGGTGTTACACACGTTCATAGGTCATTGTAACCACTTTCCATCAGGTGGGCCGTATGCTTGACTGCCACCTAAGTTGTTTAAAAATTAAAATAATTATTTTAACTACAGGAAAATACCCAATACACACCAATTTACAATACAACACGATAACTTTGATCGAATGACTAAACTTATCATTACGAACTGTATAGAGTGTGTAGGTACGAGTAGAAACATGTAATTTACTTGTGGACAAAGTTGTACGTAGTAATTTAGATCAATTACCTCTTACAACTTTGTCCTCAAGTAAATTACACACAGTGATGATTGTCATTAATAGTTTTTATGCCAAATACCTATGTCGTATTTTAGACTGTCAAAGTTCAGTCTACAATACAAACCATAAACTAAAATATAAACAGTAAACTAGATAAAATTTATAATTTAGCTTCATATCATGTTCTCATACCACGTACACTGCTAAAAAATCCAAGCAAAATTAAATGGATTTTTTAGCAGTGTCCGTAATCCATTTCACTTTAGACTTTGATTCAATGTGATTAAAGTCCTAAATTGAAACACTTTTAATTTTACTACCTGTTATGACTTACGGTGCCGAAACGTGGACACTTACAGTAAGGCTGGTCCATAGCTTAAAAGTCGCGCAGCGGGCTATGGAGCGAGCTATGCTTGGAGTTTCTCCGAAGGATAGAATTCGGAACTAAAGAACTAAAGTTACCGACATAGGTCACAGAATAAGCAAGCTGAAGTGGCAGTGGGCTGGCCACGTTTGTCGAAGGACCGATGGCCTTTGTAGCCTAGAGTGGAGACCGCGAGAAGGTAAACGAAAGGTATGGACGGACGACCTGAAAAAGGTGGTTGGGCCAGATCGGATGCGGAAGGCAGAGGATCGGAAAAAATTGCGCGCATTGGGAGAGGTCTATATCCAGCAGTGGACTGCGGTGGACTAATTGATTGATGGACATTTAATTTTGGATTTTAAGGGTATAGGAATAAAGTCTAAAATTTAATATCATTTTTTGAAATGTCTGAGGCATGACAGTGGTTTTGTTTTAGTGGAATCGAGGGCCTGTAGAATGAATAGATAGGATTTTTGTGGGTAGTTCTACAACTATAACTGCTTTTTAAGCACTCACTTTTTTAAATCAATAAAATCGCTTTAATCAATATTTAACAAGTAAATTTAGTGAAAACTTAATGTCAACAGTAGAAACTAGGAACGTGGAACCTTCTTTCAAATAAATCTATAGTGAAATATATATTATCATCAAACTAAAACACAAAACGCAACCGTCAACATTGATGCTTTGACAGAGTCCTTTTCCACAATCATGGCTGTGTAGGAGGAGCGGAGCAATAGAGTGAATGTTTATCATCAGTGTGAACACGTTTTCTGAATCACCCCTACACAAATAACCTTCAAACAATAGGTACGCACAACAACGAAAACAGCTTAAATTAAAATATTAATTAACTACGCAGTTAAATACCTAGCTATAACTATTAACGAAAGGGTCAACCAACATATTTTCTTTTTTACTTCAGCATTTCACGTCGTTGGAGAGTTTTTACCCGACTACGTTGAAGCAAAAGGAGAGTTATGATATTGACAGGCTATGTATGTATGTATGCAGATTCATCTGTTCCCTCATAGCTCCTCAACCACTTATTAGAACTGGACAAATGAGGTATCGTTAGAAGTGTCTTAGTCGTCTGGTGGTTATAGGCTATATGATTTGTCACTGAATCTAATGTTGTGCCCTCTAGCGGTCATAAAGTACTGTGTTAAAAAATAAAAAGAAGAGAAAAGGCTTAATTAGCACATCTCAAATATATATCAATTATGCCTATTGCTTGCCCCAAAATAATATAAATAAAAAATTAAGTGTAAAACTAAAACCAGACTACTGAAAAATCACGCTCTAAAAAGTGTTAAACAAGAAAATATCAAGGATAGCCGCGGTATGCCACTTAAATCTAACAAAACAATACATTCTAGGAAAACACGTTTTAGAGCGTGATTTTTCAGTAGTCGGGTTTTAGTATTAAACTTATTTTAAACATTACACTCAACATTTGTCTAACAACTTCCCATTGAGACCATTCTGATTGATCCAAATACGCTATATCTGCTGGAAATAACTGAGAAGTTGGGTATCCTACAGACGTGACGCTGCTGGAACAGGCATATCATGGCAATACCACTAAAGTAATTGTAGTAACCTTGGTGATTAAGGAGTCGGCCTTACGATCGAGAGGTCCCGGTTTCGAATCCAGACCATTACATTACGTGCGTGAACGCACTCCTAACATAAGCAATAATTTAGCTTGGGGGGGGGGGTTAGAGGGAATATTAGTAATTTCGGTTGCTAATATTCTTTTATAACTAAAAACTAGACTTAGAAGTTAAATAGGAAAGAGCCAGACTTCGTTTCGTCATATCAGTTTGCGAATAAACAATACGGAATGCTATAAACTATATTAGTAAATCCGTTTGGGAACTATGATATCTCAAAAACATACACACATACAAAAAATATATACATAAATAAACAAGTACATCTTCCGTCATTTAGCGATGCGATAAAACAACTCGACTATCAAAGACAAAAATAACCGAGAAATCAATTTGTTTTTTAACATTTTCTTCAAAATAGACACGAAGGACTTATGTCTTGGTGACAGACCGGTAACCACAGTCATCGAACAACCTTGTTAAAGAGGGTTTAGAAATAGGATAGTTTTAAACCATTCAGGAATAGGTAATAAAACAGTGCCTTCATTATCTAGGTATTTTAGAATAGAATATTCAGTAAAAACAATTGGTTGAACAAAAGATTATATCTGCCATGTTTATCGTAGTCTTGTAGTTACTAGAAACCTCCAAAACAAGTAATCAAATAGTGCTTAGTCACCGGCATAGTTGTTTGACATTTCACGTAGGTACCGCTGCGTCACCAAAATTGCACACTTTAGGATGAGAAATCAGACACGAAATTGCTCTAAACACTCATATTCTTGATGTTAGATAAATGACTTCCTGCTGCTGCCACAATAGAGGCATCATTATTCCTCAAGCCTCGTGAATAGGCCGCGCTGCCGTGGGAGTCTCTCACGACTTTATTGCGGATACATATTTTTTGTTTGTTCTAATTAACAGTTTTTCTAATACTATGCTTTTACTTTAATTGTTCTTGTTCATTCAGAATCGTGTTTTAAGTAATTTTAGGCGAATTTATGCCGCTTAATGATAGACAATTGAAGTCGTAAGCAACTTTGAATCACAGCTACCGTTATTATTTTAGTTCTGCTGTGTTTAGTGTAATTAACAAAATTGCACATGATCATCGGTCATAGGAACTTTCCGGAACTTGTACAGAATTGTGTTTCATATTTTTAGAACGTTCACAGCTCATTACAGTTATCACGAATATTTATATTTTGCATAAAAGAAAATGCAGATATCGTTTCATGATGTAACTGTCGATTTGGTTATGCAATGGAATTTCTTTTGAAAATAGTTCATTAATCACGTGATGTCTTTTTAGCAATTTATTAACCTCTCCTCTCCCATGGTGCTACGTGGTAAGGTTTCAAACTATCCCTTCCTCCCTACCCAAAATCACGTGTATTTTTAGTACAAGTTATTTGAAAAAAACTGAGTATCGCAGGTAATTTAGAAAAAATAAGTACACGTGATATCTTACTATACCCCTACCTCCACCTTTTGAGGCTTTCCATTACACCATGGTGTAACGGAAAGCCCTCTGTGCAGAGGATGCTTCGTTGCCGATGAAACGGCCACTCACGTAATACTGGAATGCGAGGCAGTAGCCCCCAACGATCACAAATTCTCGGCACAGCGAGGTCGCTCCGCTAAGCCTGTGATGTCCCCAGTAAGCTTCTGCGTTTCTGGGTTGGCTGCTCTAGCCAGTAACTCTGCACGCACAATGGCCCAAAAAGAGAGACTAAATGCGGAAGAAGAAGTCCCAATCCAATCCAATATACCCCTGCCTCTCCCCTGGTGATATAATCTGCAGTTGCCGACTAAAATTTCGGACAATCGGTTCCATAATTCATGGCACACATTTTCCCTCAAATAAGATTGGAAAACGAAATGCGACACATCGGTTCGGCTTAAACCCCACCGGCAGAAACCGAAGACATTTCATGTAACCTCTATTTGGTCAAATGCTAATTTTCATTCGTTTTGAAAAAGCATAAAGCATTTTTTGAGGCAGTCACATTAGTGTCACCTATTTGGGAATCAACAACATCTGAATTTTTTTATTTTACACCCGACTCTGCGTGCGGTTTTAGTCGGTTCGAGTACTCTATATGTGCCCTCGATGACCAACAGGGGTGGTACTGTCTATATGTATTTGTCTGTGATTAACATCCATTCGTTTAGGTGGGCCATTAGTGCCATTACCGAATTGTCTGTTCACCCTCACCACATAAATCTTTTAGGTACACCAATCTAGGAAGATTCATCATCCTTTCTACGTGTCTGAAACGCGGAACCCTAAGCATCCCTTTCTCTAACTCAGCCAGTAATGTTTTCTACCATACCATATCGTTCCCTCATCACACTTTCTCCATTTACTGGCTGACAGTTACCTATATGTATATGGGAATTTGCATTTGGGAATGCCATTATATCACCTACCTACCTACATACATATATTCACGCCTGCAAATACACATAGGTAAAGGTGTATTAATACACACCTTTCGACAACTCCCTCCCATTTCCTACACCGGACAACACTTGCAGGGCTTAAATGTCATCCGCACACGGTGCAGAATATCCGAACAAGCGGTTCGAAGACTTTTTCCTCTGTCGCACCATTAAGGCCTGGAATTCATTACCAGCTCACGTGTTTCCTTCTTCCTACACTCCCGGGTCCTTTAAACGAGGCGTGAAAAAGCATACGATGAGGCCGTCTAGCTGAGTGTCACCATTGTAACATGGTGTATGTAAGTAATGGTGACCCTCTTTTCTGAGACTTTGCTTTCAGCTTACCACCAAGTCTAATTGACGTATCCTATATAAAAAAATCTAAGATTTTTGGTTTCACGTTATAAGCGGCAAGCATATTGCCGTCAAGCAGGCGCTTTTTTTTTATTATACAACTTAGGTGGCAGACAAGCACACGGCCCACCTGATGGAAAGTGGTTACCGTGACCTATGAACGTGTGTAACACCAGTGGAGTCACATCCGTGCTGCCGACCCTGTAAGAACAGAGATTTTATGTGCCCTCAGTGCAGAACACAAAATCAGGACAAGCCTTTGGTCTTCCCACTGACAGCACAAAAACTCTCCAATGAGCTCTGGCTACCCTACTCACCACCGGGAACACAACACGAGGTTATTATAGCCGTGGTATTCTGTAGGGCGGAGGTACGTCCCCTGTCAGTTTTTTTTTTTAATATGTTGTTGGTTATTGTTATCTCTGTGACCACCTTGCACCAAATAAATATTTCTTTCTTTCTTTCTTTCTTCTTTCAGTCGGACTGCTTAATTCGGACGGGAATACTGTCGTGTCCTACCTCCTGAATGCACTTAGTCATGGACTGTATGTTTACTGTCGGATGGAGAACAGTCCTATTCCTTAGTCGCCTTCTACGACACCCACACAGGAAGGAATGGGGTGGCCCTATTTTACTCTACCGGTAACCAACACGGCTTTCTACTACAACACGTACGTACGGCAAAACAACTTGTACCTACCTATTAGTAAAAACGTGTAAATAAACCGACTTTAAAAACTATAAAATAATATATATAATAACATAATAATATAACAAGCTCGGGAGGCCATATTATTTCAATTGATTGCAACATAATTGTTCAGGCACAATAAACATAGTAGGCACCGACATCAAACAGATCAATAAATCTGTGATATAAATTCAGTAATTTTTGTTTTTATTTATTGTTTTTTTTTAGTTTTGAAAGTCGGTTTTTTGAAATGTGGTTTTTTTTTGTTATTTGTTGTAGTTATTTTTTACTTTTTAGTGACTGTAATATATTGTTTTTAAATTTTATTACTCTCTGGCGTAGCCTCTGTGGCGTAGCGGTAGAACGTTCGAATGCTACGCAAGAGGTGCGGATTCGATTCTTGCTCAGTGCAAATATTTGTTACACGAATATGTATATTTGCATTGGTCTGGGTGTATCTATGTATAATATGTATGTATTAAAAAAAGTATATTAGTATGTTTATCCGCACTCTAGATTCCATAACACAAGCTAGTTAAGCTATGCTTACCATGAGTCTAGATAGCGTTGTGTAGAATGTTGTAGAATATTTATTTGTTATACCACATACATGTTATTTTAAACTTACGCTGGGTCTAAATAGCGTAGGTAAAAGAATATTTATTTATTTAAGCCGGCAGCACGAGTGTGATAAACAGTAAACACTTTCCATAAGGTGGACCGTTGGCTTGTCTACCACCTAAGAGGTATAATTTTTTTTTAAGATCATATGGTTATTATTTTTTATACGAGCCATAATTCCAGTTGCTTTAGTTGTTGTCAACCAAGTGTTAAGTATTTCAAACTGCATGCAGTATCTGAAATTTTCCCAATAGCAAAATCTCAGAGCACTCAGCCCGGAGAATCGAAACAAACTATAAGCATATCTACAAGTTGTTTTCGGGGTGCCCAATGAAACACAACAGCAGTAGACAATAGAACTGCCATACCGATTACTAAAGGCGGTTTTCCACGGCGCGTGATCTGCAATACATTGTGCAATGCGCATTGTGCTTTCCACGCCGCGTATGTTTCGAAGTACAACGCACCGATGTGGACTTGAATATGCTAGTGGATTTTACAGTCTTTTTGGAGCGAAAGTTTTGGGTATAGTTTCGATAGCAAACCGTATGGAGGTAGATATTAATTAGGCAAAAAAAAAAACAGAATTATGTACAAATTTTGAAAAAAAAAATGTTTGTTAAAAAATGATTTTGCCATCGTAACTGTGCTCAAAATCTTTTGCTATAAAGCAACTATAAAACCAACCGATATAGTTAATCATCATGATTCGTGGAGGGATATTATACATACGAGACGTTGCCCCACAGCACAGTAAAACATGTTATGTAGTAGCATCGCTTCAGTGAGAACCAGCAACTCGTACTTAGCAATTGGCGAAGAGCTTTACCTTCAAGGTCACTAGAAGATCGATGAGGAATATTAATGGGTATATATTTCTCGCAGTGTCATTAGTAAGATACACGAAATAAGCAAAACAACGGAAAATGTTGAACCAGAATATTTTCAAGCGTAAATCATCATCATCATCATCTTGTCATCGATCCCGGTTACATCCGAGCATCATCTCGGAGTCTGGGGACCGCTTATTCCTTTTCATCCCTTACCCTCAGAAAATGGTTATTCGTTGAGAATAAAATGATGAATGTATGGGATGTTGACATGTGTTTTGACGTTTATTTCATACATTTTTAGACGTATTTCAATTCCATACATTAATCAATCTCTGAAGAGCTCTTCCAAATAGTCCCACCCCCTCCTTTTCTACACAGGACAACATATAAGACTTAGATATCACCTGCATACGGTGCAGAATATCCGATCAAAAGCCAAGCGGTTTGGAGACTCTTTCGTTTGTTGCACTATTAAGGCCTGGAATTCATTACCAGCTCGTGTTTTCTCGTATATATACGTACGTACGTATATATAGTGATGACCCTTTTCTTAGACTTTATCTTCAGTTTACCGTTATTTGAGGCATAGTCTAATTGACGTGTCCTATATTTAAAAAATCTATTCTCTTTTACAAATGTATAGCCACTTGTCAAGAGGGGCTGGTCCATACAGCCTTTATAGGAGGGACCGCCACGGACCCTGTAACTTCCTGGAGTGGCTCCTCGGAGAGGTTGTCTTGGCCCCGGAAGCCCCATATACCCAATTTCAGGGAAAAATAAAAGACGTAATATCATTGTGACTCATGTTTACAACCACTCACAAATGCAACTTTTAACTTTAAAGCGAAATTAATAAAACAAACATAATGAATTGTCACCGAACTCATGGCATTGCTGACAATATTACACATAACTTACAATACTCCTTTACCTAAAATAAATACAATGTTGTTAACTATGTATTGTATTTTATGTTATAAATGTTAAACAAATGGTTATTTGTATAAAATATAAACTAATTCAAATCCAATTGCTCGAGTTCTATAAGTATATTATTAACACCCAGTGTTATATAATTATTACATAATTATAATTTATTACACCATTTAGTAAATAGACGTAAAATATCATGTACCTTTTCTATTTTCTTTCGATGGCGAATAAAAATCGAGCAATACAGGCTTTATAACGTATTTTGCATTTCCTTTTTTTATTAGGCATGTAAAACTTGCTTTCTAAGAGTTAGGTGTGATTTTTAGCAAGCTTTTGTAAAGGCAACTTTTAGCAATATTTTTTAATTTCATATTCTTTTGTAACATGCTATATAACCAAACACCTAACTAATATAAAAAAAGATACATAACAGATCTATTCCACACTTCATGATAAAGTATTGTAAAATAAATGTATAGAGAATATACTTAGTAAATATATAGTTGAGATTGAAATATAATTTTAATAAATATATCTTACAACTAGATTATTTGATAATATTTAAGAAATACGTATTAGTTACGTTTTCACTGGAGGGTACAGATCGAATGAGAAATATATAAATCCTTGTACTTAACAACTAGGTATAACAGAAGATTTGGAATAGCAGCAACATCGTTCTTTTATTAAAAACGTTTGCAAAATATAATATTATGGACGGACGCATTTAATCTATAATTGATTATAGTTTGACTATGATGCTTACATAGAAAAAAAATGCGTTGAGAATGAGGGCTGCATTCCACACTGCGTAATTCCGCAGACGGACGCGAATTAACTCGCACATTTGGCAACGCACTGCGAAAAATTCAGTGCTTCGAGGATATAACCACTTTTCGTTCGAAATTAATTCAGCCAATTTCCATCAATATAAGGAATTCTTAATGTCTAGGAAAATTTCGCGGAATATATTAAATTAATACGTAGTCTGGATGCGTATCGATATTTTGCATGGAAGTATAGGAACTATATTCTAAATATATTGTCTAACGTAGCAATCAATAAAAAATGGTTATATCTTCGATGGCCGTGCGTGATAAACCTGCCTAATCACGCACCGTGGAGAGCTGCCTTATCGTGAACCAATTGAGATTACCGCGCGGGTTAACATGCACTAGTGCCTCGTACAATACGGCCACAATAAACTAGCTGTATGTTATATTGCTAATAATATAACCACATACTTTATTTTGATTGTGTATCAAGTTTACGCAGCACTTGTGATGTATGAATACGCAATTCATATTGGTTTACAAGCATCATGTAAACAAAAAATGATAAATATACCACTACTTAGCGTACTTAACGTTAAGCAATTAAAAAAAAACATAATTGGTTCTATTTAGGGAAATCAATAATCATACGTAAATTATCAAATTGATTTTCAAAGAAACTTAGAAAACGCCCTAAGCATGCATGAATAATTAATAATTACATTCTTCGTGGTAGAATTATCGTATCATGTGATTCCCAAAATTCCCATAAAATCATCATCATTTTGGCGTTGTTCCCGATTGCATCCGAAGCTTACACCTCGGAGACCAGCCTTCCTTGACAAGTGACAATCCGATGGCCGGCGTATTGTAGTATACAATGATAATTGAATGGAATTGACGTTTATGACGTCCATGACAGTCGTCAATGTATGTCATTCACACACATTGGACATTCTATACATTCAATACTACAATACCAGCCAACGAATTACCACTTGTTTAAAGGGAAAGATGCGCTCTCTCCTTATTTTATTTTGGCTTGTACATCTTTTACGGGAACGACGTTTTATGTGAAATCCCAGCCTTGAGATGAAAACCTACTTCAGAGCCTCATCTGTCAATCAGCAAGTGTACCGGCTTGCAGATGTATCGGCTTGCAGATGTATCGGCTTGCAAATGTATCAGCTTGCAAATGCACCGGCTCGCATATATATCGGCTTGCATGTTAGGTTGGCATAGCCCTGAAGGTCTTCCCCATACACCACTAAATACATTCACCTAATTGAGCGGTTCACCACTAAATTTTATGCGTATTTTATGAATGAGCTACCAACTTTAAGCAACAAACATGTTTTTACACATTTTAGGAAACAAGTTTTTGCATAACTTACGTAAAATCAACTTCCATTATATATTTTTAATTTAATAATATGTTTGACTAAGTCACCAGAGGTCATTTGACGCGAACGGAACGTTGTTTGTTCATATTGGTGAGCATGAGCGAGATGTATGACGTCAGCAGATCGTCCATCTTGTATCCCAAGGAGGTTTCACAAAGTAGTTTAGAACCTCGCACGAGGTTGCCAATCGTCATGTGGAAATAAGTGTTGCCAGATGACCAGTTTGATATTCTTGTGAACGGGTGTGTTACTAGGATATCCTGAAATAAATGATAGTATATATTATTTTTAGAATAAACTTACGTACCTTAAATACTAGACAATAATTAATCCGCCCGCTCGGTGAAACGGAATAGACGTGTTTATAAACGGCTCCTAATCATTAATTTGTAAAAGTTGGAAAAGTTTAACTTCAGTTACAAAGAGGTACATCAGTGTGTAAACAATCAAAATACGAAAGTAACAGTGTAAATACGGTGTTGAAGCATCAATAAATAACAAAGTTACAACCAAAAAACTGTTCATGGAATTCGTTTTAAGAGTGATTCAGTGACTAATTTGAAAGTTCAATACCCTCAAATTATTTATTCTCATCAAGATCTCCGCTACTTTACTATAGACCTCCAGCCCTAATATTAGGTCGATATTTTTGCGACAAATTCTAATGTCACGATAGCTTGTGCCGTAAAGGTCTTGGCAGCGGACGATTCGCGGTGTGGCTTGAGTTCGATCCCGAGTGGACACGGGCGCTCTTTTTGTATTGAATTTTCTCAACCAGTTAATAGGAAGCACAAGTTCCAATTCCTCTTACATTGTAATAAAACAATTTGTCTAATAGAAACTCAATATGAAATGCTTTGGTTGTTTGAAAAATACAAAGGAGAACTGTATAAAATGTTCAGCCGATGCATGCGCAAAGAGTTTCTGTTCGCAATGTATTAAACCAACCACGTTGTCAACTGAGAAAATAAAAGTATGGAGATGCCCGGACTGCTGCGCTATGCAAAAAAAAGGAGGGGATAACAGTTTAACACCCGTACGCTCCACGGATACAAACGTAACTACGAGGAAAAAGACCGAAACTTGCACGGAGGTTAACATCAATTCCGAGGTCAAGGAAATTATCGAAGAGGTACGGCACCTAACGCGAGAAATATCTTCATTAAAGAAACAACTGGAAGACGCCACGGACTCGTTAGTACATTGTCATACTAAACTGGCAGAATTGGGGTCAACCGTGGATGCTAATGAAAGGAGAATAAAGCACCTGGAAAAGCGTGAAGAAGACATGAAGTTGCTCGAATCGAAGGTCACGGAACTAAAGCAAGAACTGAACGTACAAGCGCAACAACACCTGCGCAATGAAATAGAATTAGCCGGCGTTCCCGAACATGGAAATGAAAATTTACATCATATTGTACTCTTAGCGGCGCGGAAGATAGGTGTTGAGTTAAGTGACTGTGACATTGACTGGGTTGCCAGAGTGGGTCCCCGTATTAAGTCTGCATTATCTGCCGACCAAAACGTCAAGTTCTCAAGACCAGTGGTGGTGCGCCTT
This sequence comes from Eilema griseolum, assembly GCA_963662185.1. Lineage (NCBI taxonomy): Eukaryota > Metazoa > Arthropoda > Insecta > Lepidoptera > Erebidae > Eilema > Eilema griseolum. The sequence continues at coordinate 23,506,365 of OY759233.1, read as the reverse complement.
CTACGTCGGAACAAACGGGACCAGATATTAAAGGCCTCGAAGTCCAGAAGGAACATGACTTCTACCGATTTAGAAATTCCCGGTTCCTCACAAAAAATCTTCTACAATGAGCGCCTGACCAAGGAAAATCGTCTACTTTTTCGTGATGCAAGATCAAAGTCAAAGGAAAACGACTACTCCTTCTGCTGGTGTACACAGGGGAATATTTATGTTAAACAACGCGAGGGCAAGCCTGCCCTGCCAATACGTACCCACGACGATCTTCAACGTATTTTCAATCCACTCATCTGAGTTTCTTTATGAAACCTCAACTCATGCACACTTTTATTACCCCATTATACACTATATATATGAACATCAAACATTATACATCTTGAAACCAATATTATGTAATAGTAATAGTGATGTCGGCACTTATGGGTATTACACACTACTATCCCTATACTACACCATTATCCTTATATCTGATTTTTTGATTACATTATTATTTCATTGTATGTATTATTATATCTTTATATTTAAATATATATTACGCCACAACAAGTGTATTATACAAAAAATCTGCAGTATCATAACAATTAAGCAAATATTATTATATTATATGTTGGGCGGCGGTTACCACTATAATAACTTTGTTCTATGTCTAACCTTTCTGAGTCCTTATTTGTTTCTGCCATGATTGATAAACACAATGAAGAGTTAGATTCTTTAAGTATAAATTGTCTTACAGTACCAATGCCTGAAAAATGCGCATCAGTGATAACAAAGAACCACAACTTTAAAATATTGACTTTTAACATTCGGAGTATCACAAAAAATTATGACCAATTTATTGTATTTCTTAAAAGAATAAACATTTCCTTTGACATATTAATTTTAACAGAATGTTGGCTAGACGACTGCACTTTAATACCAGAAATGCCATCATACACCAGTTTTAATACGAAGGCAATAATTAATCAAAACACAGGAGTGGTTGTTTACGTTCATGATTCACTAAGCGCAAGTGTCACAGAGCCAGATGTTAGCGATGCTAGCGCATTGCAAGTAGAACTTAACAATACGATTACTCTCGTCGCTATTTATCGGCCACCCTCTGGTCAATGCAAAAGGTTTCTGCGTTCTTTAAATTGCCTCCTGGACAAAATCTCAAGCAAATCTTCGGTACAGATCCTTACTGGTGACATAAACATAAATTTACTTTCGCCCAAATGTGAAGAGGATCTAGTGGAATACCTGTCCTTAACTGCAGAACACGGCCTCTTCCCTGCAATTTCTGAACCAACAAGAGCGGACGCATGTCACGATCATATATTTGTAAACGTCGTCAGAAATGTGGTTGGTGTGGTTTGTGCTTCGAGTATAACTGATCATGACATGGTGATGCTTGGCTTAACGATAAACAGAACTGCTAAGCGTAGTGTGGACCGAACTATCACCAAACGTAATATAGTGGCTATAAGGAGTGAACTTGGGGAGGTTGACTGGCGCCAATTGTTAAGCAGTACAGCGGTCAACCAGAGAGTAACTAGTTTTTGTGGCCAGCTTACCGATATTGTAAGCAAGCATACACATACGACACGAATATGCCATTCAAAATATAATATTAAACCATGGATCACACCTGGGCTTATTCGATGTATGCAACACAGGGATCGATTACATCTCAAGACCAGAAAAGAACCGGACGACTGTCTCTTGCGCATAATCTACAAGAGATATAGAAACTTTTGCAATAGCTTGTTGCGTAAGCTAAAAACAGAGTACAACAATGAAGAACTGTCGAATAGCTTAAAAAATCCTAAGCAGATGTGGAAGGCTATAAAAGACGTGTGCAATCTAACAGCAAGTAAAAAAGAGCCTAAAGAACTCTTAACTATAACTACTGACGCAGATCCGGTACAATCACTTAACAAATGTAGTACTTATTTTTCAACAGTGGGACAAAACCTAGCCAATCAAATATTGACGCAGCTTCAGCTTAACCAGAAAGCATTAGCAGCTAAGATCAGCAGCAGTCTTATACCAAACTCATTCTTTCTGCAACCCACTGACGAAATTGAAGTAGAATCATTAATTTTATCATTACAGAATGATAAGGCGCCGGGTATTGACGGATTGACAAACAGCTTGTTAAAAGAAATAAAAAATGTAATTGTACCACCCCTAACTGACATATTTAACCTAAGCCTACAATCTGGTATATTTCCTGAAGCTTGGAAGACAGCGTCAATTACGCCAATTTACAAGTATGGTCCCAAGGATTCTCCGGAAAGCTACCGACCGATCTCGTTATTGACGGCGTTTTCCAAATTACTCGAGAAGCTGGTTAACAATAGATTGGTTAAATATCTAGAATCTCACAATCTTGTTTCCGAGAGACAGTTCGGATTTAGAAGAGGCAAATCGACTAACGATGCCGTAAGCCTGCTAACATCAACAGTCTCATCTCACCTAGACGAAGGACGGTTCGCTATAGGTGCATTCTTGGACTTGGCTAAGGCCTTTGATACCGTTTCTGTACCGATCCTTTTAGCGAAACTGGAAAAGAAATTTGGCATACGAGGTATAGCATTGAAATGGTTTGAGAGCTATCTATCGGGCAGGAAGCTGTGTGTTAAAGTGGGTAACTCTAAAAGTGACCTACATACAGTAAACTTTGGCGTCCCACAGGGTAGTGTGCTAGGCCCAACGCTTTTTATAATGTATATGGACGATATTCACTATGCAATCAACGCCAACATAATATGCTATGCCGATGACACTGTTGTCATATTTGATGGCGCAAGTTGGGTTGAGGCAGTTTCAAAAGCTGAGTCAGGCCTGTGGCAAGTATCAGCATGGCTACGCTGTAATTTACTGACACTTAACGCCAATAAAACTAAATATGTTTGCTTCCACAAAACAGCGGCTTCGGCCCCTTGCACATCTCTTAACATCAAATTACACAATTGCAAAGAAATGAAAGGTTGCAACTGTGAACTCATTCAAAGGACAGCTAGTGTTAAATACCTTGGCGTAATCATTGACGAAAACCTGAACTTTAAGGAACACATCATCGTTTTGTCAAACCGAGTGCGGAAAACCGCAAACATAATGAAAATACTGCGTTCTTCAGCGTCGACGGACGTCCTCAAATCCGTTTATTTTGCTTTGTGTCAGTCGCTTGTGACGTATTGCATAGGGAGCTGGGGTTCTGCTCAAAAGACCTTCCTTATGCAACTGGAAAGAGCCCAACGCGCAGTTCTGAAAGCTATGTACCAGAAGCCCGTTAGGTATCCCACAACACAGCTCTACAAGGACAGCGGGGTACCTACCGTACGCCAACTATTTGTGTTGAAAGCGTTTCTTAAAGCCCATCAAACAGTAATAAGCAGTGAACAATACGAACAACTGCTAAAGCGCCGCTCGTACAGAGTGACGGTACCTAAAGTTAATACAACATTTGCAGAACGATTTGGTCCACACATAGAGTATTATATATACAATAGAGTGGCTAAGTCTTGTGACATCAAAAACTGCTCTCTAAAAGAGGCAAAAATGGTGGTTACAAAATGGCTGATTTCACTGACATACGAAGCTACAGAAATTCTTCTACTACACTAAGATGAATACTTGTAGAAATAACCGAAGTTTATAGTGTATATGATTAAGATTTGCCCAGTATGTATTTATTTATTTATTTATTTATATACATGCAAAATATATATATTTGCATATGTACAAGTTATATACAACTATTACATTCATTTATTACACATCCATTATCTGTATCTTCTTTTAGCTTTTGTAAGTGTGATTAAATTAAACTTATGTGACCGAGCACTGAAATTAAATAAGGAAAACGTCACGGTACCCACAGGACAGGCTTGCCTAGTGTGGGGCCAACGGGAAAAACTATGTAAATGTGAAAATCTTCTTCTGGAAATAAATTATTTTTATTTATTTATTTTTTATTTATTTTATTTTATTATTAACTAAACAATAATAGACTCCCATAGGTACTTTTAAATTAAAATTAGATTGTTTATTAAAGTCAAAGAGGGAGCTTTTTAGGAAATAATAAAATAATAAGTGATGACGTCATGACATGTCACTTCTTTTAGGATGGCCGCTTAACACATATTTGACAATACGAGCATACCCGCATAATTTACTGTTCATTATTAATAAATTTACTATAGAGTTAGACTAGTAGTATTAATAAATATTTCGGACCTTAAACATAATTCTGATTTTATATACCTACCCTATCCGTACATGATGGTCCTTCGAGTCGGTTATGAACTACACCAATTGACTATAATGGAACAATGAGAAACTAACTCCGTTCATTTTTGTAGCATTGTGACCACTCCATCTCTTCCCAAGCTGTGTCGTACAAGGCGACTAAGTGATAAGGCTATTTAATATCAGTATATACATACAACCCAGACAACTTATAATATATATAATAGTGTCCGGAAGACGGCAATAGGCTCACTCCCTATTACGTGGGACCGAATTTAATGATTGGTGAAATGTGGGTGTTAATTCACCTCTGTCTAAGCCTCCGGGAATGAAGGCGTGATTATATAATCATATTAAGAAGTTCCAGTAGTCAAGTCTCTTACCTTTGACTGAGGATGAATCAAACTAACGCCATGCTTGTTTATCGCGATCAACAATAGCTCAGGATAGTTTGGTTCCGTAGTCTGCTTGACTTCAAAGAAGGCAGAGCCGAACGTTGGCCATCTATAGATGACCTTTAGGAAGGTGATCTTGGCGTCTTCTGGGGTCATGCCTGAATCTTGATTGTATGACGCCACAATGGCTCGCTTCCAGTCTGCTGAGCTTTGGAGTTTGACGAGGTCGGCTGGGATTAGCTCTCGGAGCATTTGTCTGGAAATAGAAACCTTTCTTGAAAGCTTCTGCTTATCCTTTAAGCTTATATAAGGGGACCCTAGGCTCCGAGGTGAAGTCTACGGAAACAATAGGTCACAAAACTTAGATGACGACGATATGAGATGACAAACTGAGTTTATAGAGACCAAATTAATTAAGATTCATCAAAATTTTCCGGACCTAAGCCAACAAGGTAGGACACGGCGGTATTTCCGCCCGATTGAGCAGTCCGACTGGGGTAGTACCTCCGCCCTACAGAATACCGCGGCTATAATAACTTCGTGTTGTGTTCCCAGCGGTGAGTAGGGTAGCCAGAGCTCACTGGAGAATTTGTGCTGGTGGGAAGACTAAAGGCTTGTGCTGCTTTGTCTTCTACTGACGGCACAGAAACTCTGTACTTACAGGGTTGGTAGCGCGACTGTGACTCCTCTGGTGTTACAGACGTCCATAGGTCACGGTGACCACTTTCCATCAGGTGGGCCGAGTGCTTGTCTGCCAACTAAGTGGTATAAAAAAAACCTCACTGATTTTCAGGTCTATACGCTTGCTGATTGAAGAATGAGACTTTAATACAGACTTTTCTCTCAGGATTGCGGGGTCAAAGAGATGCCTCCTCTCTGCTACAGTGGTAGTACCTGCAGAGCAGCTTGATCAGTTTCTGGCACAATATAAAACACAAAAGTTCTCACGGTATAGCCTGCAGCTCTTGCTTATTATCCCCGAACCGTGCCCGGTACGCCAAGGCGGCCAGTCTCGCCGCCTCCTCTCTGCCACAGCGGTGGTACCCGCGAAGGAGCTTGGGTAGCTCCTGGTGAAAGTGGAAGATCACGTCCGCTGCACGGTCCTTGCCTGGAACCGTGTTCGTCCACAGTTTCTTCATGAAGAACACCTATGTAAGTATAAAATGGTTTAATTTATGTTATGGCAAACACGAGAACTAGATTATAATACGATAACTTATGAAAGTTTCTTGAAATTTATTGAAACATGTGTTCCAAAACCTTTTTTCGTTTCACGTAATAAGAGGTCAGTCACTAAACTAATGAATGCCTCTCATCCCTTCATTTATCTCACTTTTGTCTTACCGCTTCCTTTTTCTTGCTCTGCTGTTACAATCCATCATAAACCACAGGAAACTGACTAAGTGACCATGAAATATTCTATGTATTTGTTAATACTCTAGTACAACTAAAATATTTTAAAATTCTAACCTGGTAAGTAAATTGCGGCGTAATTCCGTCTCGAGTTGGCCGCGCTTTCTTAATCCAGTCTGTGAGGTGCCGCACAAAGTCGAAGAAGAAGTCACCCTCAGGAACAGATATCACTTTATCAGCTATCTTAACGAATAAACTAAAACCTTCACTAGATCTGAGATTCAGTCTCTGAGCAATATTCTGACAGAAGTCCTTTGCGCGCGTAGACGAATCTACTTCGAAAGCTTCATCAGTATCATCCGGGAAATAAACTTTATGGAATATCTGTGTGGTCTTATGTTGAATAGCTTCCACCTCCACTTGGTGCGGAGGATATTTCCTCTGCCCATTCCGTAAAGTCTTTTGCAGTCTCTGTAGAGAATCCTGAGCTATTGGATACCTTCTAGTTCTTAGGAATAAAGTTAACTCTCTCAGTAGCCCTTGACTACACGTAAACAGACCTGATGCCAACCACATTAACTCCCATCCTCTTTCTTCCGACATTCTGTTTCTATTGTCAGTCAGTTGCTTCATTAGTTGACAGTAAATCTCATCTCTTAATATCTCATGTTTTAATGGACCATCGAATATATGGTCGGTGTACTCATTACCAATTCGCGGGCGTTTCGATGGAAGATCGCCCATGTACTTCAGAATAGCAGTAAACGCAAAACAGGCTTCCTCAGCCAATTCTTCTTTAGCCTGCAACTTCTTCAACAGAGGTAGTTTTATAGGCTCTCTAGAATGTCGCCAAAGTTCTTCAGTACCTCCCCTTTTAGCTGTAGATAGAGTTAACGCTTTTGATACAGTGCGTTTTGGTGGTAATCTGAAATGATCCATAGCATATTCTATCAATGTATGAGGTTTATCCCTGGATTCTGTACCATTATAAGTAGCCGTTGGTGGCCGACGACCATGTTGTGCTCCCTCTTGACAGAATAAGGCTAATATATCTAGTGGTGGTTTAGTCAGTGCTGGTAATACATACACAGTTTCCGCAGGGAAATCTCCCCTTTCCATAGTTCTTTCGCAACGACCAATACACCAACCATTGTTTAATACAGATTCTCCAGTACTATCTTCTTCCAAAATGATAAGATCTCCTTTAAGGAATGTTAAGAAACTGGAACCCTCTCCAGGGGCTTTGTAGTCTTGGAGTGCTATGACGTGTTTGGACCTCTTCTTTAGTCCTTCTAAGAAATATACTACAAGGTCTCGAATGTCTTCGGCATTCGGGCTCTGGAATGTAAATTCTTCACCCCTTACAGTTGAAAGACTAAACGTTTGTGTGAAAACCTTGTTAGTTTTTTGACTGGAAACAGTTGTGATTTCAGGGAACGACAGTTCTAAGAGCACCTGTTCTTGATCATCCACAACATACACACCAGTCCAGTTCACCGCTATGATAACATCATTCTTGGGTAAATTAGGTCCAGAGTTCCTGTAAGCTTCATAGAACCTAGAGAATAATAGAGGCCACTTAAATTTCGCATAACTTACTACATCTTCCTTCACCCTGTAAGTAGGAATTTTCTCTTTTACATAATAACTCTTTTTATATGCTTGCACCACTAATGCGCCCCACCGATCTACTGCTTTTTCAACACCAGTCAAACAGTAGTCCGGTATATAATTTGGCAGTAACGTATAAAGTCGTTCAGAGTTCATATCTTGGCCGTATTCTATGTAATACTGTTGAGCAGCTATCATAGCTAAGTCTTCTTCTTTATCACATCTATATTCACCAAATTTAACACCTCTAACCACTTGTTGATATATAAGATTGGTAGCTACTTGGTCTTCAGTAGGATCATGCCACGGAGCAAATATTTCTTTTCTAAAGAATAATCTCCAGGGAGCATTTCTTTCTTGAGCACCTTGTTCCTTAGCGTACTGCTCACACTGAGATATAGCATCCATTACGTGATCTCCACCACTGCCAAGAGAACTTACTTTATCAAATAACGCAATGTATAGCGAAAAGCCAAACTGGTCTTTCAAAGCAATTTTATCAGACAGCTGATTGCATAATTCTCTTGCCGTTGTTGCTGAATCAGCTAATAACGTCTTTGTATTGCCGTCCATGAATGTTATTGGTAACATTATAGGCTTTTTAGATTTTGTTGCTTGAAGTTCCAGCCACGATGGTGGTTGGTTCCTGGTACCATTATTGAATGTTCTTTTCAAACGATCTTCACAATACGGTGCGTAACCGGGTGGTCCTTCTCTTATAAAGGCACGTAGATAGTTGACGAATTTTTCACTTGGAGCGAAGCATCCGACACACAACGAGAGTAAGATCCAACCTCTAGCGTGAGAAGATTTTGAAGGATTGTTGCTGAGTTGTTTACATATCTGACAGTATATTTCATCTCTGAGTTCAGCACGTAAGATGCCGTGTCCAATAATGAAATGTAACTTCTCTAAGTTTGACGTGGGACGTGATTCTAGCCACGACTGGTAACTGTCAGCTGTGTATTCTTCATCCTGAAAAACAATAGAGTTCATGAAAATATGCATCCACAAACAAATTTTTGTAAATGCCATATGTAGGAAAAATTGTACAAACCTGCAGTTTTCTCCTAACGTCTTCTCCTAGTTTATTTTTCCTCTTCAACGTCAGAGAAACCAGTTTGTGTCTGATAGACCTCGGTTTCTGTTTGTTGAGATATGCGTCTGGATCCACTCCCATCATCTGAGCTTCCTGGAACTCTTTGGATCTAATGAAGTTCCTTCCAAGAGTTGCAGTCACTTTAGACATGACAGATGTATTGTCCCTGTCCATTGTATGGTATCTGGGCTCTGGCAAGTCGCCAGTAAACCGAAGTATAGTTATCCATAGTGCTTGCGCAGCCTGTAACCAAAATATAAGAAGTTAATGTAACTTCAAATTTATGTTTATCGTAGAAATAACTAATTTATTAAATCACCAATACTGTATAATAATATCACCTATTAGTATAATATCGTTCCATTAAAAGGAATCAAGACAAACAATATATATTACAAGAAACTGCTAACGAAACAATGAATAAAAATTTTACTGTCATATAGTTTTTCTTGTCCGATGTTCAAATACAAAGTATAGGTTTAAACACAAAAAGGTACAAAAAGATACGAGTATGTGATGTCGACTTTTCATAGAAAAAAAGTCTTAAAGCATGTCTAGGACTCTTTACGGCACATTAATTTTCCTGCCGACTGTAATTGTCGCTTACATCCTTTGGTCTTCCTAACTCCATTATAGTCCTTACCAGTTGATCTCCTTGCGTGTGTAAAGGAAGAAGCGGATGCTTGAGTGGTTTCCTGGAGTACTGATGAGTGACGTTCCCTTGGAAGTATGTGGCTGCGAACTTTTGGAACTTAAACTCTGATAAATCTTCTTCATCTTCTGACGTGGTTTGCATCGGTGTCACCATCTGAAAGAAATATAGAGATATCCATTAAAGTAATAATTATTAAAATACATATTTAAGAATAGGACTAAGTTATATTTCTCTGTCCACGATAAAACCTAAGGCCGATCAGAAAATGTATATCGTACCGATGAAGTATGTGAATTCTTATATTTATTGTTTGATGATATACTGACACTATAGTAACAATGACTGGTACATACATAACTGACCATATACTGTTTTAGTTTACTTTGTTACACTGGACACAATATATGTAGAAAACATAAACATATTTAAAGACCTAACACTAGGTACTATCGGATTGAATACAATAGATAACATTGATACTAAGATCTAAATCATCTTATAGTCTGCTTTTGAATTATAATACTTTATTATGAACGGACCCTATACACCTATCTAGGTATACATCTAAACAGCTATCCTATCTACCTGTCTAGGTGTTTAGGGTCCCTATGAGATCTTCAGGGCCCTCACCTCACCTGCTGGTTGATGGATGAGACTCTAGTGAAGGCTTTCTTAATACGGTTGTTAACAAACAAATAAGAAGAACCAGGTAAACCCTGGGGTTTGAGGTAAAAGCCTTGGAAACAGTCAGGAATAACGCCAAGATGATGATAATTTTAGTTTCTAGGGTGATATCAATCAGATCAAATACATTTAAAGTAAAGGCCAGGTCAATAAAGGTATTCTTGAGTTGGCCTTTACAACCGGTGAGCATGAAAACAATTATAAAAATGGAAAAAATGGAAGGCGTGGTCGAGGACCGTAGCTAGTAGAAAGATGTTATACTGCCATAAGGAAAGAACGGGTATTGGCTGTATGTACCCCACTTAACACAATCTGAAGACCCAAGCTTTTACCACAGTTCAAGGTATTAACAACAATAGCAATCTTGAGTGGCTACTAGCAATCTCTTTAAAAAGTCTAAGTAGATAATTACTTGCGATTCTACAATAATTCAATGCTAACTCCAACGTACAATAACTTTTCTATTAGATACCAGTTTCTTTATAAACATCAAACAGTGGCATATTAACCACAGCACTAAAAAAACAAATCGATTAATATCAAAAATTACCTCTTGTTGATCAGCTCTAGGTTGCGGCAGATCGCTGAAGACAGAAGTGTCTTTAGGCGCAGGGGCCTCGCTGCTCGAGTCAGGCAGGAAGTCAAACATGGCTTCGACTAGTTTGCTGTCATCGACAGGTTCATCTTGCTTGCGAGCTGCCTCTTGAAGAATGGTACGCTTCGCATCCATCTGTCGCTTTTCCTCCAATGCGAGTTCTGCATCGCGACGCTCCAATTCGTACATGCGCTCCTGGCAACAAAAGTTCAGGTATTAAAAGATGGTCTACGTTTAAGAATGCATCTAGCAATCTTCTAGCATTATTCTAAATATTCATTCAATAGGATGCCAGGGGCCTTTATAAAACAATTAAGTATAAATAAATCCAGCACAATTCACAAGGATTTCAAGTATTTGTTTACTGTTTTGTTTACTTTTAAATATTTTATATTATATTCGAGTGGAGACGACGCCCGAGTGTCCGGCGTGTTAGACGCCGAGACGGGAGCTGGTGGCGGCCCTGGAAGTGAGAGTGTCGATGTACGACCTCCGCCCTCCATGAGCGCCGGCCTGGGGGTGACTGGTTGAGCCACCTGTCACCCTGGCAGAAGCAGGCCGTGGCGGCGGCGCGCCTCACACGCCTTGCCGTTTCCGGGGAAGAGTTGGGGACTCTGTAGTCCCCACACCCGAGAAGAGGGCCAGATCGTGAGAGATGGCTCTGGGTCTGTCAACCTCATCTTCGGCAACAAAAAACGACCCACAGGCAGCGTGCGTTTTGGTCGGTTCGAGTCCGAAATAACCTCTTCCATCGGCTCCGGTGCGGGGGTATAGGTGGGGATTTAGCGCACGTAAAAAAATAAACGTTCTCGTACGGCTTCCAAGTTTAGACCCTCGCACAAAATTCTTCGTATGAATAGCAAAAAACATCGTTTATACTTTTTAAATACCCTTATACCCTTATTATACCAATTTTGCTTCTTTGAAATTAATTTTATGAATGTTTTTTTTTGTATCATGTATCAAAAAAATCTCTTCCAGCATCGAGTAAACATGGTTTTAAGAAAACTTAAGATAAACAAATACCTACCTTAATTTTAAAATAAGCACGAGATATTTTAATGAACTACTCATGATGGAACCTTGTTGTAACATTTTATCAGTGATATAGATTTAAATAAATCCGGTTTCGATTCCCGGTTCAACAAGGCAATTATTAGGTGGGTAAGTACACGAGAAAAAAAAATTGATTTGTAGTTTTATGATACCGATTTCCGATCGATATCATAAAACTACAGAACGATTTTTTTTCTCGTTTACCGGGGTCGATTCCCGGTTCAACGAGGATTTTTTTTATACCACTTAGATGGCAAAAAAGCACACGGCCCACCAGATGGAAAGTGGTCACCGTGGCCTATGGACATGTGTAACATCAGAGGAGCCACACTCGCGCTGCCGATCCTATAAGCACAGAGTTTCTGTGCCGTCAGTGTAGAAGACAAAGCAGGACAAGCCTTTAGTCTTCCCACTAACAACACAAATTCTCCAGTGAGCTTAGGCTACCCTACTCAACGCTGGGAACACAACACGAAAAAATTAGTTTTTAAAATTAAAATATAGCCTTCTTTCAGTAAAATGTCCCGTCCCATCTACAATAATTAAAGTACTTTCCCTCCATGTGGCATAGCCGTGGGACGCCCTGTATACCACCTTTTCTATAGTCAGATATCACAAAGTATATTTAATATTTGGAAACACGCTTAGATAATGTTTTATTTTTGTATTTATGAATAAAATATAAGATAAAACTCACTTCGTAATAACTCTCATATCCCAAATCGTCATAACGAAAATTCATTATAAATGTCTCAAACACGAACTCGAACCAGAAATTCATAATACAACACTGCAGGAGACCACTCGGTGGTGATGTATGATAGATATTACAGGTGAACTATATAGTTCACCTGCTATTAGCCAGCAGTAGTAGCTAATATTAGCTCATCGGTGGATTATGTAAGTAATAAACTGTATACAGTTCGAGTCCATTGTGTAATATCCATGGTCTATTGAACTACATATATCATGTATATACTTCAATAGAGCGTATAAACAAATAAATTATAGTTGTTAAATTGCATCAGGGACGTTTACACCTAATGCAATACCTTGGAAACAGTTATTCAATTATTTCTTAAAGTTATTGTGATATTTATCATGTAGTTCTGAGTTTCCGATATTTCGGCGCTGTCTGGTGGTGTATGGTGCTTGCAACAACGCCGAAATTTTGGAAAAATCACATGGTAAATATCCCGATAACTTTTTTACTAATGTGAGAAACCCTGATAGTTTAAATAGTTATTCAATTTATTCGGTATAATTACGTTGAACTGTTAATGTTTATACAACTATGTATAATGGGTGACACGCTATCAGAAGCAGGTCGGGAATGGCGGCGCTATGGGGACATAAGGACACCGTGGTTCCCACGCCCGAGGGGCACAACTTGAAACAAGCAAAGGCCCCGATTCAACTGGGGGTGTTGTTTTTGTTGGTTCGAAACCGACATAACCTGCTGGACGGCAGTATGGTCTCCGAAGGAACTTCCGCACGACAAAAACGTATATTGGTTGACACTTCCATTTCTGTACCTTACAGGTCAAGATAACAAGTTACCCGGGTTGTGATGGGTGTCACAGACAGCGAAAGTCGACATAGTTTTAGGTTAGAATCTATACTAATAATTATAAAGCCGAAGAGTTTATTTGTTTGTTTGTTTATTTGAACGCGCTAATCTCAGGAACAGGTTCGTATTTAAAAATGTTTATTTTTATTGAATGGTCCGTTAATTTACGAAGGTTTTAAGTTGTATATCATTACACTACTACTTAAGGGAGCGGGTCAGTAATCATAATTGTCAACAAATCCGGCAATTTTCCATACATTATTTGAAGATTAAAAATATGGGTTCAAAAGGGTGATATGAAGTTTTAATATATACCGCGGATGAAGTAGGATCAACTTATATGGATAAGTTATGCGATGCTGGTCTTCAATCTATCAATAAATCAATCAGTCCACCGCAGTCCATTGCTGGACATAGGATCTTAACCGATGACTATGTATATTAATAATACCTATTGGGCATGCCTTGCGTACGTGCTTGTCTAGTAATAGAAGTCAATCATCTTGATTAACCTTTTGATTTTTTCGAGAGGCTGTCAACTTTTCAGTGTATTCAATATTAAAATTCTACTCACCCTGTAATTCTGTTCAGCAATCTCTTTAGCCCTGGTGTTGCCCTGGTGATGCAACCTCAGTTCCTCCTGGCTCCTTAACCTCAAGGCTTCGGTGATGGCCCTCGTCTCTTGCTTCAGTCGCCTCACTCGACGGATGGCGATCAATCGACGGACGTGTGCTTGGATCTTCACGATAGCCCACATCTTGTGGCCGTAGGAACGACGGACTAAGTAACCTCGTGATGCCGCCTGAGGATGTAATCAGTACTAAAGTGTGACATTGTTCAAAAGTTTTACTATCTAACTGTACTTAGTACATCAATTAGTTATCATCATTATCAATTATTTTAAAACTTTAGGAACATGTAACGCAATTAGTGAGTGAAACTAACAATTGGAATATTGTACTACAAATTATCGTAGGCTGAAATTGTATTTAACAGATTCGTTTTGCAACTGAATAGCTGGATGATTTTAACTAAACACAAGACGTCAAAATGTATAAGCCTCTATAGCTGCATTAAGTATATAGTTTTGGTGGGAAAAAGTTAATAGATTATCAATTTACTCATAAGATGTTACTTTACGATTTCAAATTTCGAATGGAACGGTTTTTCTAGGTGCTAAATAAACATACCTGTAAAGCCACGATATGACCACGAAGATGTCTAAATCTGTGAGCTAAAACTCTCGCACGGATTAGGGCTTGTAGTCTTGCATATCCCACTTTCATCTTATTATACCTAATCCTCTGCAGCTTCCCTCGCCAGTGACGCTGAATCAGTACAGCCGCCACTCGCATCTTCAAGAATCTTCTTCGATACACCCAACCTCTTATAGATCTTTGGAGAATTAATATCTTCCTTGTGAGAACTCTGTCTCGTTCTTGCTCAAGGAATAAGTCATGAGCGTCCTTCAAGAAAACTTTGGTGTGTCCTAACTGGTAATCAGATTTACCAAGAACTTGAGCACAGATTTTGGCAGTGGCGTTACGGCAATCAGTCTTGTGAGCAGGAGGCACTCCCGAGATCAAGAATCTATACCTTTCAACGAATTCTTTGAAACTGTGTCTAATTGGGTACCCAGCTCTCCTAATTCTTATAGTCTCCATCATACCAGAGTACCTCAGTTGCCTACAACATAGACCGCGATCAAACATCATTGGCTTTTTGAATTCGTTTGGCTTTATACAACGAATGAAGAATGGCTGGCATGTTCCTAATGTTCTCATGAGTAGGTCTAAAGATTTTTTGAATTGTGTCGATAGTGTAGGAGTACGCTTCCGAGTTTCCGATCCCATAGCAATATCTTCTTGGAAAATATGCTGCAAGAACTTGTTCGTTGAAATATGCACGAGTTGCAGTAAGTCCGCACTAAATGTATCACGATTCTTTTCAAGGAACCCACGAGTATCGTAAAATACAATACCAGCGAAGTGATTCAAACCAAAACTAGTGTTTATATCTGACTTCGGTTTAAGGTAATTTCTATGAAGACCGTGAGTTTTGTGTAGTTTCGCTAGCATAGTTTGGTCCGTCCCCTTGGGAAACTTTGACTCTTCGTCTATCAGTGCCATAATATTTAACTGTTTCAGCGCGATCAGATCTAAAGCATCTTGATTATCGACGAATTCAATGTGCTGCCAATTTATACCCTCATGATTGTACTCTTCTTGCTCTAATTTGAAAATATGTCTAACGAAAAATTGTTGCAGATTTTCGTTTGCAAAGTTTATGCAGAACTGTTCGAAGCTGTTTTGATCAAAGTTCTCGAAACCAAATATATCGAGAACTCCAATAGCTGTACGCATGGTGGACTTTGGTCTATAAATAGCAGAGTTGATTTTCCTTACGATAGTGACGAATAATCTACCGTAAATGCCTTTGACGAATGCATCTCGGATGTCTACAGATTGGTTTTTGCTTAAAGTTGAAATTACAGTCTCTCCATGAGCGAACAAGGTTTTTCTAGTAAGTGCTCCTATGAGGGACTGTACAGGAACGCCGAGTAATGTTGCCACTCTTCTAACATTGGCTTGTTCTATAATTTCTGTTGCGTCTAGATTGTCAACCACAGTCGCTTCATACTTTATGTTACCGCAGTGTAAAACGGCAGCTAACAATTTCAATATTTCCCATATTTCGGGCTCAGTGAACAGTAAAACTTTCATGGCTGATCGTATATCTTGGAACTCGGCAGCATCATCTCTACCTTCACAAGTGAAGCTCCCACCCTGAAAAAAGAATTGTAACTTTATGACACAAATGTAGAAATCAACAATTACATCCATTATTTTCAAAACAGACATACAATTGGTTGAACAGTTTAGTGGTTAAGAAGCCAGCCTTGGGATTGAAAGATCACGGCTTAGCTTAGCTGAAGGGTGTAATGGAAATAGTAGTCATTCCGGTTACTTATACTTTTTAGAAATAAAAATTTTAACAATGCCTACAAAGCGTAATTTAGATTTGAAGTCCAAGACTCCTACTGCCTTTCAAATGTAAGCGAATAGGATTCTTGGACTCAGCTTATAGTATAGATACATATTGAAAAGATGCACAAAAAACATACCGCAGACAAATATCTGTACTCAGAAGGTTCAGTAAGCTCTAACTTCTTCTTCTCTTCTTTAGATAATCCGGCCAGAAGGCAGTAGAACACATGGTAATTTCTCTCTTCAGCACCCTGAGACACAATTCGTGATTTTTCTAGAAGATACTGCTCAATCTTTGCGCCTTCGATAACCCCACCGTTGTTGAAATGGATATCGATATACTTTCCAAAGCGGGATGAATTGTCATTCCTTACTGTTTTAGCGTTACCAAACGCTTCTAATATGGGATTAGCTTCCAGGATCTGAAAAAAGGAATAACAGTTACGTATTACTCTATTTGTGAGAGACCTATGTCCACGGCTAATTGTTTGATTACTCTATTACATTACTTAAGTACATATATTTCCTTACAACCACGGTAGGCTAGTGGTATGGGTAATGAACTGCTGAGACGAGGTATCGGGTTCGATCCCAGGTTTTACCATGTCACACACCAATGTCTTTTCGATGCTTTTCGAAGTTATGTGTATTTATCGTAGGTTTATAAGTGCCCGGTTAATGGCAATAGGCTCGCCACCTATTAGGTACACTAAACATAAACTGGCGAAATGTGGGTGCTAGCACCTCTGCCTGCCCCTTCGGGGATATAGGCGTGAGTTTATGTTATGTTATATATTTCCTTAGGAATATAACTCCTTAAATAGGTTTTTCTTCCTAAATAAACCTAAGTAATTCTTAGTACACGTACTTATAAGTGGACAGGGAGTGTCGTTCTGAGATATAACTTTAGATTCAAACATCCGATATTATACATCTGTTAAGGTATTCTTTTGTATTGACTTTGCACCTGTTGCTATGAAGATCGTTGCAGAATTGGAAGTTAAACCTTCGATTTCTTCAAATGTGACGTCACATTATTATTTTTTAATGTTCGGCTCGTTGATTGTAATGATTGCCTAATTTGTAACATAACGGAACTTCAACGGATAATTATTGATATCTCATAACCATCTAACAATTATCTAGTCTTTATAAGATAAATGTAATTACTAAAACATGCGATGTCCAATTATGGATCTTAATCTCAGTTGTAAAACAACCAAAGTACATTTCAAATCGTCATAATAGGTTGGTTATATTCGTCTGTTAATAATAATTAACAACATTAAGGTTTTTAGAAATTCCGTCTTATTTTTGATTGGTTATCACGTTTCTAACGTAGGAAAAGGCCAGCCTATTACTATTTATTATAAACATGCCACATGTCAGGCTAATTAATTTGGTGCCGCGTCATAATTCATATGGAATAGGTGCAGCTAGAAAACCTCCACGCGGTGCACCCTGGTGCACAACAGGAGCGGCAACTTCTCCCTAAATTTAGGAGAGGATTTGCGGCTCCTGGCCGATTTTCTGCCGAGGTCGGAACGACCTGAGAGAAGGAAAACTCGAGAACAAACCCTTTGCCAACGCGTCTGGCCAGCGTGGCAATGGTATGCTAAACCCTCCCAAATATACAGACGCCATTGGAAGTGGCCTATGTCCAGCAGTAAACTGCAGTGGGCTAATTGATTGATTGAGGTGAAGCTAAAAAAGTCTTTGCTCTAGATTATGATCCGCAACATGAATTCTCCAACCTTTTACGAGTAAATCAATATTATATCGTACCCTTGCCTTTTGACGTGGCAGGCTATGACAGTGCATAATTAAATATATGCCAACGGTATTAATTAGATCGATTGAGATAGGAATTTTTTTTTTCCATTTTATTACATTAGTTCATCTCATAGAAGCACCCATAAAACCCGCATAGGTTTATCTTGAGTGTGAGTAATAGGTTTATCTTGGGTCAAACCCGCGATCTTTCCCTTATAGGGGCAATGCTCTGACCGCTTAGCCATCGAACCTGAAGCCATTTAAATCTTCCTTTATAAATCTGTCGTACAGTGACGGTGGGAACCAACTACCGATATCTAGTTACCGATAGTTAGGTTGTGGTATTCGATTGGAATAGATCATGAATTCACGAGCTGGGCTCCGATTCTACAAAGTTTATTTTATAACAAAATCACCACTGACATTGCAAAAACTGCCATTAAATTTTAGGTTTTACTTATATATTATTATAATAAAATTCCAAAAAAAAATGAAAAAAAAATTCAAGAAGCTATTTAATTTTAGACTGTAAAAACATCACGATAAATTCTTAAATTAAATGTATTTTTTTGCAGTTCTGTGGATGACAGTGGCTTTAACCGGAATCGAGGCTCTGTTAATTTTCCTAATAAAGGTTTAATAGCTTTAAAATAGTTACTAACCTGTTGTTCAATCCAGGAATGCTTCCCGCTAATAGCAGCCAAGTATTGCAGAATCAGTTTCGTCGACTCAGTCTTACCAGCACCTGACTCCCCACTAATGACGATGCACTGGTCCTGCTTGTACCGTCGCATGTGCGCGTACGCATTGTCTCCTATGGCGAATATGTGCGGCGGCAGCTCGCCTATCTTCCTCTCCTTATATAATTTGATCTGATCCGCCGTGTATATCGGCAGAATTTGGTAGGGGTTTACCGCTACTAATATTGAACCGGTATACGTCTGGAACAGTAAATAGGAGGATTTTAGTGTTTTAAATTTTAGTTTATAATGTAGCCTGAAAAATATTTTTTTTTAAACCACTTAGGTGGCAGACAAGCACACGGCCCACTTGATGGAAAGTGGTAACTGTGGCCTATAGATGCCTCAAAACCAAAAGAGTCACTCTCACGCTGCCAACCCTGCAAGCATTGAGAGTTTCTGTGCCGTCAGTGTAAAAGACAAAGCAGAACTAGCTTTTGGTCTTTCCATTGACAGCACAAAAACCCTCTAGTGAGCCCTGGCTATCCTACTCATTGCCGCGAACACAACACGAGGTTATTATGTTGTGACGAACATTGATAAGGGTATGCTAAGGTAGTTTGGGCAAGTAGAGCGAAATGCACTAAGTATGTAAGACACGTGTGAGTGAGCAGGGGCAGGTTAAAGTCGACCTCACAATAGGTACACTGTTCAACTGGAGGATGATCTGAAAAATGGCTGAAAATAGCACTCAATATCGGTGGACTTGCATGATGCAATTGACAGCAGCTGTTATTTCTGCCTACCCCAGAGTTCTGTATATGGCATATAAATCCGTGTGCACTGGAATAATTTGATAGCAGGCATCGTATAATGTTTCTCAATACCAAAATACTTTTCCTATTTCTTTAAGCTTGTTTCTGTCTCCTTGCAAGACTCTTGATATAAGATACGTAGCTTGCTGGGTAAGTAGACACATCTTTGGAAACATTATAGGCGCCTTGTTAAAGGAAACACAAGCAGAAACCTGATCTAGACCGTGTTAAAATTTGTTAGTTTGGCTCGGGTCAACAATAGTGCCCGGAATATGGCAATAGGCTCACCCCCTATTACGTGGGACAGAATAAAATTATTTGTGAAATGTGGGTGTTAATTCACCTCTGCCTAACCCTCCGGGGATAGAGGCGTGCTTGTATGTATGTATTTTTTACGTTAACGAATGTTGTGAAGTTAATGTTTTTGTCGGACTAAAATACACGGTCCACCTGATGGCAAATATCACTCGCGAAAGAAGTGCAGAGACAAATGGTAAGAAAAACAAGAGAGCTTTCTTTTCTTTTATATTTCTCTTTTCCAATCGGGATAACATGTGACAAGATTATGATCTCTGTCTACCTTAATCGGAAAGTGGTGTGAATTAATAAAATACGTTGCATATCATTAGAGTCAATATTATAATATCAACTCTCTATAGAGATTTTTTACGACATAGGTATTCAGTTTTGAATTTAGTTTAGAAACAGTAATAAGATACTAATTACATCGTAAATTTTATTAATTTGGAAAACTATTCAAATTATTTACCTACATAGAAATAACAAATTATGTATAACATTATCGTAACGTTATATCAAGAATAACTGGCCGAAGAACATAATGTATGTAATAAAAAGCTAGTGATAACCAGTAGAACGTGAAATATCAGATTTCTTCTATCATTTTTAACAAATCCAAGCATTTTACATTAAATCTTGAAACATTGATTTGTCCTTGTCAAAACAGGTCTAACTGGTCAAATCTATAGCGGAACATTATGTGTTAATAAAACAAATTCACGACTCCACATTGCGGATAGTTCTTAGATTATGGTTTTTAAGGATAATCTTGAGAGTTTTACTTCATAAGAAACAGGGGCATGAATATTTTTCTAGACGGGCCGTTTCGGTGACGCGCCACGCCTCTCTGCTGCAGTGTGGCGCTAGTGCCGTTTCACTATATCATTCAACGCAGCAAGTCTCCTCGCCGCATCGCCACCATGGATCCTGGAAGCGAGATCCCTTTCAGCGCTATACCGGTTCCGAAAGGCGGTGCGGGAGCGGGGTCACGATCCCGAGCCCGAAGAAATTCGGGCCGTGAGATCCCGGCTCCACAGGGATGGTGGCGGAATGGGAGCTACGACTTGGGCGACCAGGCGCAGGGCGCGCCGTAGTAGCGGCGGTAAGACCCATCATGGGGGAGTGGCTAGAGAGGCCACACGGCAGCCTCTCGTACCGTCTGACGCAAATGATCACCGAGCACGGATGCTTCGGAAAGTATCTGCGTCGGATGGAGAAAGAGCCAACGTCCGTGTGCCATCACTGCGACGCGAGCGAGGACTCGGGGCCGCACACGCTCACCGAGTGTCCGGCGTGGGAGACGCCGAGGCGGGAGCTTGTGGTGGCCCTGGGAGTGAGGGTTCTCACGCTCTCCACCTTGCTCGCGGCGATGGTCCGCTGCGCGGATGCGTGGCCGGCCGGCGCCTCCTTCTGCGAGCAAGTAATGCTCGTGAAGGAGGAGGCGGGGCGGGAGCGGCAGCGGGAGCGACGAAGGATCGCAAGCCAAGCTGCCCGCGTACGAAGGCAACTCGAGCGTCGGAGGTCGATGAACGACCTCCGCCCCCCATGAGTGCCGGCCTGGGGGTGACAGGTGGAGCCGCCTGTCACCCTGGCAGAAGCAGGCCGCGGCGGCGCAGGCGCTGTGTCGGCCGGGGTGCGAGGGATATGCCTGTCAACATCACCTTTCGGCAACCAAAACGACCCACAGGCGGCGTGCGTTTTAGTCGGTTCGAGTCCGACGTAACCTCTCCCACCGGCTCCGGTGGGGAGGTATCCGTGGGGATTTTGCGCACGTAAAAAAAAAAAGTGCCGTTTCACTTTAAGATACACATGTGCCCTCACTAAGATCATCGGGGCCCAAGCCAACCACACCTGCAAACCTGCTGAATCAGGTACGAAGCTCTGGCGAAGCCTCTCTTTTTGGGGTTGGGGAAACAAAAGTCGATTCCATAAAAACAATTCAAATCAAACTATGACTCCTACTCCCCAGTAGGAGAGCAGACCTGAACTCGAAATTGCAACTGAGATTGCCTTTTACAAAGAGAATAAGGGTTGTCTTAAGCAGTTTAAAAGTGGCTGTGGCTGTGGAATTCTCTACCTCACGCCATACGCGACAGTCCACGCCAAACGAACAAGACACTATTTTCTCTCTCAACAATAACAGACATAATATATAATTTATATGTATATAAATGTATGTATGTATGTATGTATGGATTTATATTCTTTATTTCGGTATATTATACGTTTATGATAGCTTTATATGTATGTATATTTAATGCCTTTTTGTCAGGGATATACCTTCCGTAGGTATAGGTACCTATTCACATTCTTACATTTGACATTAATGTACACAATGCTTTGCCTCTCATTGAATTGCAATTAGTCTGTGCACTCCCGGGTTTGCTGGAAGAGAACTCAACAGTGAGTTAATCTCGCCTTTGTACATAAGATTTCACTTCTTTGTATAATATGCCTTGTAAGTGTACGATAAAGAATGAAAAAAATCATTAAGCTTACCTAGGCTTGATAAATTTTTTTTTTCGAAATAGTGTAACATTATTACATCTTTTTGAGGTCAAATTATGCTTAAATCTAAGTTTGCCACCGCGTCCTAGGGCTAGTGGAGAATAAACAGCGCAACAAACTCAACGGCGGCATTTTAGAGCCGAGTAATTTCTTAAGACTAAATATGGACGAATGTACATTTGTCTCGTGTCAAGATAATTAAAAAGTATATTATACAACAACTCTATAAACATCTCTTCCTCTTAGCGTTAATCCCAGTTACATCACCACAAAGTCACTCACTTCACTTTACCAGTCTAGCTGCGGATTTGGCTAAACCTTCGATATTTTCAGTGAAGCGACTGCCATCTGACCTCCACAACCTAAAGGTGATATCGAAGCATTGCAATTGTTGGACTATTTAGGGCTCCAACTACTCGTAAGGACTGCCATATTTATGACAACCGGAATCGACGGCTTAACGTGCTCTCTGAGGCACGACCAGACCAATGCAAATACCTATATTCATGCATACAAATATTTGCACTGAGCGGGGACCGAACCCACGCGTAGCCGCCGCTTTCACTACCGCCATGCCACCAGAGGCAGTCAGTATAAAAACCTTATAATGATAAAATAACCTAAGTTAAATAAAAATATGGATTGAATCCTTGGATCTCGGATTGTGGGTCCCCATACATCCATCACAAATACTTAAGATTGTATGAATTCAATCGTAGACGGAGACGGAGGTGTGTATATATATACCATCTAATAGCACAGATTAGATAATAGTACTAATCTGCCACTTAAGTGGTATAAAAAAACCTAGGTACCAGACGAGAGCCTATCGTCGTATAAAGTGAAATGAGGTTAGATTTTTACGGGAAAATGAATATTCGGGAGTGTAAAAGCATTAACTCGAGAAGTACAAAGTTGTGTACCTATAAATTATTGTACCTATAAATTGTTGTACCTATAAATTGTTGTACCTATAAATTGTTGTACCTATAAATTGTTGTACCTATAAATTGTCCTGACTGATTAAGATATAGAAAAAATTAAATTGAATCGGTTCAGGCGGGATTCGAACCCGTGATCTTTCCCTTACAGGGGGAACGCTTGGTGGGGAGGTATCCGTGGGGATTTTGCGCACGTAAAAAAAAAAAAAGGGGGAACGCTTTGACAACTAATTCACCGAACCTTCGCCAGAACCATCAAATTTCGTCTATACATATATCCGTCTGACTGCTTCTAAAAAGTAACAGCAGATAAGTTGTGATGGAGGAAATGAAAAGTAATGATGATACTCACATAAATAAGATTCTCATTGTATCTGATCAACAGATTCCTTAGTATGCCAGCTTCGTGTAGATCACCGAGAGAGATCATGTCCTCAACTCCATGCACGGAGGTGGCGTGCATGGCTTTGATCCGTCTCTCCGGCGGCAGCCATTGCTCCTGTCCGTCGTCATCGCGCACGCGTATGCGCCGGCCCTCCGCGGCCAGCACTCTTGCGCCGATTGCGACATCGAACTCCCGCCCCGACACTGGCTCGATCCATATGTAATCGCCCTGAAAAATACAAACAATGTTTTGTTAATTTAGGTCAACAGAGATTCAGAGAGATCTGGTTTAAAGAAATAACTGTAAAAATTTTAATTACCCATTGCCCTAATTTAAGCACCGATTTATTAGTCTAATATACATATTTATGCTCGAATTATTTCATATAGGTAAGAAGTTAATTGAGTCGTTTTTACCCGACTACAGCGAAGCAAAAGGAGGGTTATATCTTGTAGGCTACGACTAGGGTTTGAGAATTCCCGACATTTTAATGGGGTTCCCGGGACACGAGACAGATTACACACACATAATCACAACACAACAAATACAGACAACATAATCTAACATAAGTAATTCATCAATTATCGTAATTCGTCGTCATTGACTCTTAATCCAGGGGGTCTGGACCATTTATGTGGATGTCGGTTTTCATTCCAGCATGCTGCGTAATGCCCGCGATAATAATTACCTATGTAAAAATTGAATAACCAATTGGCATACAATTTGCGTGATGGGTACTTCATACCGTAAGATAGTAGAATTTGACAAGTAATATACAAACCTAGTCAAAAGCAAAACCAATGTCATTCTACAGACACTGCCAATAATACCATTAAATTTTAGACTTCATATGTATAAGGTTGAAGTCCAAAATTAAATGAAAATAGTTTCATTACACTTTTTCATTTACTCTGCAAATTCTTTAATTTTGAACTTTAAATTTATTTCATTAATGTCTAAAATCAAATGGATTTTTTTAGCAGTGTCTCTAGTATGACAATGGACTTACTTTACCCGAAGCGGGGCTCAGGTGAGTGAGTCCAATTAC
This sequence comes from Eilema griseolum, assembly GCA_963662185.1. Lineage (NCBI taxonomy): Eukaryota > Metazoa > Arthropoda > Insecta > Lepidoptera > Erebidae > Eilema > Eilema griseolum. The sequence goes on along the minus strand of OY759233.1, from coordinate 23,481,680 downwards.
AAAATACACCTTTAGGTACTGGATACATTTCAGTAAAACGGAAATAATAATAGTATAGAAATAAGTATAAGTAATAACCGCGTGGTTCCCGGCAGAGTAGAATTTGGACCACCCCATCTCTTCCCATGTGGTGTCGTACAAGGCGACTTAGGGATAGGGCTGTTAAATATCAGACAAATATATACGGCCCAGCAGACTCAGCCTCAGATGCACGGTTCGAGTCAACATTAGTGTCCGGAAGACGGTAATAGGCTCACCCCCTATTACGTGGGATCGAAATCAATGATAGATGAAATGTGGGTGTCACCTCTGTTTAACCTTTTGGGGATATAGGCGTGATTATATGTACGTATGTATTTACATTACAGTACGTTTGGAGGTGTAAAAAGTAAATTTGCAAAAAACGTACTAAAGAGTACCTATATCAATTTTAATTACTACATTTTCGAATCAAAATATTGAAAATTGTGTGGCACACTGGTACCTACGACTCAAAAGTAGGTAGGTACCATCATCACTGGTGATAATCTCTGTATAAATTAGCAACTAAACGTATCTATAGATTTCAATTGCTATGATGTACACCACCTATATCACTAGGTATACATTGAAGATGATTTGAACAAAAATTGCTTTCAAATCAGAACACGCCCATGGGTAGTATTGCGGAGGTGAGTAAAAGATGGTTTACCAGTTGGAACAAGATTAATTTATTTACTATTTACACACTCTTATATACTAATTATTCTACATAATTTTACTGAGATTAAGAGTGGGGTTTTACTCATATAAGTTTAGTGCTGACATTATTGTTTATTGATACGTGCTGTTTATATAATATTGTTTCCTAGTTATAGTGTACTTTGCCTATGACGCATAGCACGTCATAGTACTCCCCCCTTTATAAAAATTCTAGTTATTATTTGCTGTGGTGCGTCGACCTTGTCCGTGCACGCTGTTTGCTGAGTTGTCTTTTTCTGCAGTTGTTTACACTTGTTGCATTTCCTTGATTATTTTGTTTATCTTTTTGTCCATGACTTTGTTAGTTTTCCGTACGAGTCTGGTGATTGTTATTATTATTGCTGCTAGTATAATTATAGCGATGAGTACTCCGATCCAGATTTTTATCTTTTCAATTTCTGCTGCCATGTGTGTGTTCTTTTCTGCCTTTTCTGCCAGGTTATTGTTCTGCACCATGTTTATTTGCTCCTTTTCGTGGGTTTGACTGCTTCCCATCTTGTGTGTTGTTTCTTGTGGCTTGCTGTGGAGTGACTTTTATTTTCATTTTGCCCTTTTTATATCATTGTTTGAAACGGACCGTGGGTCGTGATATTCTTCCCGAACGTGTTCTTTTTATGTTTTGAATTGGCTCTGCCTTATCTTGCTCTTGATTTTGAGCTTCTATCTTGTCGTCGCTCGTCGTGAATGCTGGCTTTAGCCTGTCAATCGACACGTTCACTTCCCTGCCGTTTCGCTTGATCGTGAATATTTTGTTGTCACGTTTGACTACGAGAAACGGTCCGTCGTAAGGTGTTGTGAGCGTAGGACGTAGCTTATCGCATCGTAGAAACACGTGTGTACAGTCGGCTAAGCGTGGGTGTACGAATATGTTTTTGTTTGAGCTTTGTCGTTGTGGAATTGACGTCATGTGCGTTATGTTATCTTTAATTTTCTCCACAAACTCTGCATACGTTGTGTTTTTAGAACAGTCGCCAAAATATGCTGCTGGTAATTTTATTGTTGTTCCGTAGACCAATTCGGCTGCTGAGTATCCAGTGTCTTGTCGAATGCTGGTACGTATCCCGAATAATACCGATGGTAATTCTTTCGTCCAATTTTCGGTATTTCCTCTTGCCATCAAAGCTGCTTTCATGGTTCTGTGCAGTCTTTCTACTTTGGAGTTTGATTGAGGGTGATATGGTGTAGTACGGATTTTTTGTATACCCAGGAATTTGGTTAGGCTTCTGAATAGCTCAGACTCGAATTGTCGTCCTTGATCCGTTGTTATATAATTGGGGCATCCAAAACGTGTGATCCAGCCATCGTATAGGGTTTTGGCTACAGTTTCTGCTGTGATGTCCGAAATAGGATATGCTTCTGGCCATGACGTACAACGATCGATCATAGTGACGATGTATCTTTTGTTTTGTGATGTCGGTAGGGGGCCCACAATGTCTATGTGTATGTGGCTAAATCGTTCTGCTGGCATAAATTTGCCCAGGGGTGATACTGTGTGCCGCTGAACTTTTGATTGCTGGCATTGTAAACATGTTTTGCACATTTCGTAAATGTCTTTGTGCATGCTAGTCCAGATGTATTTTGCGGTTATCAACTTTTTTGTTGTGTTTTTCCCTGGGTCTCATGTTGTGAAAACTATCAAAAATTGTTTTTCTGAACTTTTGTGGTAGGTATGGCCTTGTTGTACCGGTGGATATATCACAATAAATTTTGGTATTATTGTTTTGTACTGGTACCTGTGTTATTTTTAGTGACTTATTTTGTTTTAGTTTTGTTAACTCCGGGTCACAGTCTTGGTATTTTTTTACCTCTTGCCAGTTGAGAATTTGGGGTAGTTCTATTGTTTCTATTACCCGTGATAGTGCGTCGGCTACCACGTTTTCGCTGCCCGTGACGTGCCTTATGTCTGTGCTGAATTGTGCAATATATTCTAGGTACCTTATTCTTCTAGGGGATTCATCCACTGATTGCTTCTTGTCGAATGCATGAATCAGTGGCTTATGATCAGTGTATATTGTAAATGTGCGACCTTCTATTAGTCGTCTAAAGTTTTTTATTGCCATGTAAATACCGAGTAGTTCTCGATCGTATGTGGAATATTTTGTTTGTGTCTCGCTTAACCCTTTTGAAAAAAATGATATGGGTTTCCATTTTCCTTGAACTTTTTGTTGAAGTACGGCGCCTACACATTTTAAACTAGCATCTGTCATAATGGCTAGTGGTGTGTCTGTTTCCGGAAATGCGAGTGTTGTGACATCTCTTATGTCCTGTTTGCAGTGTTCGAATGCTTGGTTAGCTTCCGTATTCCACTCGATTGGCGTATTGTCATTCTTTTTGCAGTTTATTAAGTATTTGTTGAGCGGAGCTTGGTGTCCGGCGGCGTGTGGGATGCTACTTCTGTAGAAATTCATCATTCCCAAAAATCGACGTAGCTCCTTTACCACCTTTGGCTTTGGGTATTCGTTTATTACTCGTACTTTCTCAGACGTGGGGGTGATTCCTTGGCTCGTTATATGATAACCTAAGAAATCTATCTCTGTCTTTTCGAATTCGCATTTGCTCGTATTGATTGAGATGCCGTTTTTACTTAGGCGAGTGAATACTTCCTCTAGTTAAACGTAATGTTGTTCGGTATTTTGACTTGCTATGAGTATGTCGTCCACGAAAACATATATATAGTCCAGGTCTCTAAACAGGGAGTCCATAAATCTCTGGAACGTTTGGGCTGAATTCCTGAGGCCAAATGGCATGTAATTCCAGTGAAATAAACCCATTTGCGTGATTATTGCGGTCTTTTCTGGTTCCGCAACAGGGATTTGGTGGAACGCCTTCTTTATATCAATTTTGCTGAATATTGTTTTTCCACTTGCGATGTATGTAAAGTCTAACAGTCTTGGCAAGGGATATCTGTCGGGAACTGTTATTTTATTTAACGCGCGGTAGTCTCCGCATGGCCTCCATTCCCCATTCTTTTTCTTTACCATGTGGAGAGGCGATGCCCAAGGACTACTGGAAGGTTCTAATATTCCTAAGTTTATTAGCTCTTGGAATTCCTTTTTTGCTGCCTTATATTTGTCGGGTGGTAGTGGGCGCGCGCGGGCATAAACTGGAGGACCTTTTGTTATGATGTGATGCTGTATTCCATGTTCTGTGGGTTTTTTAAGTGGTGTTGGTCTAGTGACGTTTACGTATTTCTCTAGCAGGTGCTTTATATGTTCGGGTAATTTCGCGTCGATGGATCTAATTGAAGGCATGTGTGTTGCTCTTGCAATTTTCGCATGCGTCGTTAATTTTGTTTCTTGGTCGATCAGCCTTTTGCCGTATAGATCCACTAATAATCTGTGGTGCTCTAGGAAATCAGCTCCTAAGATAGGCATTTTTACATCGGCGATTACAAACGTCCAAGTAAAAGGTCTGCGTAACCCCAGATTTAGCGTTAATGTGCTTTCGCCATAAGTTTCAATAGTTGACCCGTTTGCGGCATACAGTTTGTAGTTGCTTGGGTATTTCTTACCCTGTGCGTTTTGTAATACAGAAATATTTGCTCCCGTGTCTACTAAAAACCTATAACCACTGTTTGAGTCGGTTATAGTTAGACGGTTGGCGGGGTGTATGGCACAGAGTCCCGTCTTATTCTGCGCTAGTTCTCGTTTCCCGAATTTTTATCGGTTTTATTTATCCACGAGCACGGCTGATCGCATTTATATGCTTTTGTTTTGAATCGTCTGTGATAATAACATAGCCGTGTACGTGACCGTGAGCGTGATTGCGACCTTGCTCGGAATTTGCTGCGTTGCATCGGTCGGCGATTACTCATACCGCGGAGCTCGTTTATTTCAACTCGCATAGCTGCAATTTGTGACGTTAGCATTGTTATTAAGTTAACGTCGGCGGATTCCTGTGACGAGTTGTTTGTTTTGGTTTTATAGCGCATATTTTCATAAATTCGGTCCGCCATTTCGCATAATTTTGTGAGGTCGAGGTCTTCGGAGACTGCCAATATGGAGGTGATTGATACCGGAAGCTGTCTGAACCATAATAATCTGATGGTATCTTCGGTCATTTTGTCGCAGCTGGCTTCTTTCATTTTTCTCAACAGCTGTGATGGTGTTGAGTCACCTAGGTCCATCTCCGAAAGCAATTTGTGGAAGCGTCGTTGCTCGCTTTCCTCATAGCACGCAATTAATCTTTCCTTGATTTTAAGGTACTTGTCTGCGTTTGGCGGTGACGTCAGGATGTCGCTGACTTGATGTATGACCTCTTTTGGTAATTTTGCGATGACGCTGTTATATTTATATTCGTCACCTTGTTTTTGGGAGGCTAAGATGGCCTCGAATTGCGCGAACCATAAGCGCGGTGAATCTGTCCAAAACGCTGGTATTTTCTCCGTAATGCTAATTGCAGCCACCACCTGGCTGTCGCTGATTGATTCAGCCGATGTACCGGGGTTTTTTTGAGGTGTCCCTGGAATTATCGGTGCCATTTTTCTAGCCTCTTGATATTTCAGCTGGTTTGGACCCGCTTGTGGGAAGTCAACTGAAATGTGCTATTTCGCTATTTCGCTGATGGTGGTGGTCAGTAAGCTGGTGGGCTGTTGGGTAAATTTTTCCTTATATGGCTCCACCGTTTCTGTGATAGTTCCTAGGTTTGCTGCTGAAAACCTTTTCAGGGCTGCAGTTGGCCTGCAATTATATCAGCACTAGGAAATCACGTCGGGGTCACCAATATTGCGGAGGTGAGTAAAAGATGGTTTACCAGTTGGAACAAGATTAATTTATTTACTATTTACACACTCTTATATACTAATTATTCTACATAATTTTACTGAGATTAAGAGTGGGGTTTTACTCATATAAGTTTAGTGCTGACATTATTGTATATTGATACGTGCTGTTTATATAATATTGTTTCCTAGTTATAGTGTACTTTGCCTATGACGCATAGCACGTCATAGGTAGTATAAACACCTAGTCTTGCAGTGAGTAAATCACATATTTACAGACTTTTGTAAATACATATTGTATAATAACACGTCAAGGAAAACAAGTGAAGATCTCTCGCAAGATAACACGTAGATAATTTTAATTCATACGAGAGGTTTAATTAATTTATGAGATTGTTAGTTGCATACACAATGGAATATCTGAAATAACATATTCCTACTAGGTACTACGATTTCATCTGATAATACATCGTGGTTATTTGTTTATTCCTAGAAATGTTCTAGTATTCTAGAACATTTCTAGGAATAAAAAAATACTACTTTCAACTTTCATTCAATCATCAATCTCTTGCTTTAAAATATCAATTCTTTTGTAAATATTTATCATGAAATATCAAAATACTCGTGTACGGGAAGTTGCTCACTAGGAAACCAAATGATGTTCTACAGAGAAAACAGGAAATTCAGATAAATTATGTTTTTATTACGTATTTCATACAACCTTATAAAAATGAACAAGACCTGCCTTAATTACGACGTTGCTAATAATATCATAAGGGGGTCACGTCAAAGTAATCCAGTATATTGTATAGGTACTAGTGTATTCATTGACGTAACACAAGACCAGCAGCATCCAAAGCATAGTAATTTCGGTAAGAAGGTGGTAACTAGCAGCAAGGCATTTTCTATTCCAACTACTTAGTTCAATCAAGGATATGCTTTAATTGAGTCAAGAATACTCAAGAATATTATTAGGTACAAACTCATAGAAGAGCTCTATGCGAATTCAAAAGTCTGAACCCGGAACCAGGTACTCAAGCCTTACTCTTAAGATATAATCCGCTAGATGGTATCTAATAAATAATACGCCTGTCAAAATTACAGTTCTAGTCAATTGGGTGCTGGATTAATCGTAACAAAAATGACGATCGCTTCTTTGAGTCTCTAATCTGACACTGATTTATAATTTGACTTCGTAATCAATAACATCTATAATTCATTATAGAACTATTAGGTACTATTAGACATGGTGAAAACACGTCTATTACATCATATGTATAACGTCGCAGATGTAAGTGTCTTTTTATGTTTAGTCGCTGACAAAAGTAGCTTATCACTTTCCAATTTACCGTTCTCTTAAATGATGTACCTACTAATCTAGAAATTTCTAAGCATACTGAAAACACTGTCTGTTTAAACTTACTTTTTTTCTTACTTCTCAAATAGGTACTTGCTAGAATATTCGTACTGTTAGGTAGGTATATATAAATCTACATGTTAATTACCTCAAAGAAAGAATTATGCAAATCGTTCAGATACTTCTAGTTCCAGAAAAATAACACCCAAATAGCAAGCGCTGGACCATTTTACAAAACTTAGTGAGATATCCTCTATAACCGTCAGATCAATCAATCAATTAGCCTATCGCAGTACACTACTGGACAAAGACCTCTCAAAATGTCAGGAGGCTTTGGCCTACTGTATCCACGCTGGCCAGTCGGGTTGGTACAGGATTTTATTTTGAGTTTTCTTGTGTCATAGTGATATCGTCGTCGCATTTTCCGTTAGTCGCCACTTACGACACCCTTCGAATGAGATAGGGTCAATTCACCAGTTTGCTTCTATATCAGATCGGGATGGTAATAAAAATTAAATTAAAAATTTAAAAAACCCCCGTCACAAAAAACAACCCCCAAAAAGTCGAAAATAAATTGTGTTAGTTAGCCCTAGCCCTATAACTTTGATATACTTAGTAATACATATTTTGATTCAAACCTTGTCATGTCGGGGGACCCTAACTGGTAGAACACTACGTCATATTATCGGAACGATCCAAGGACCCTCCGACAATGACAACGCTTAATGCACACACACACACAGACACGTCGAGAGAAAATCCAATTTTTGTAGTTGATTAAAAGAAACATAAACGCCTCGATGTCTATTGCCCGACACATAAAATTAATATTTAATATACCCGGAACTGACATAGAAACGACGGCACATCACTATACTCGTAAAATTATAGAAAGTTATCGCATCTCGCATCATTCGTGTCCCTTTGGACATCATCGGTTCATATTTGCCTGCGATTTGGTTCGTGATATTTTTCAGGGAGCAATATAAGCAATGCAAAACATATCCAACAAGTAATAAGTCAGTCAAGTTGTGACCACGGGTGCTGCAACGCATCCGAAACGTCGGCGCAAAAATAGTAAATTCCGTGTTTTAACCGCGAAAAATCCCGAACCGTTGTATAATTATCATATCTAATTAGTAAATACCTATAACAAGGAAATGATAGTGTATATACAATTTCGTGCGAACGTTACACAAACACATAATATTTCAACTATTTAACCCTTTTTTAATTTAAAGGGATACCTGACAGGTATCCCTTTAAAATACCTATATAAAAGAACTTTAACTAAAATCTGATTGAGCAAACTTGTTTCTTATTTATTATCAATATTCTATTCTTATAAGATAATTACCTAAGATGTAGAAGACACGAAGGATGATACGGTGCTAAGCAGGTATAAAAATACATCTGATGACATAACAGCTTCAAGTTCACTTTATCATTCAGCTATAATTTATTTTTGACTGTTCCTAACTAGCATCTATCTTTTAAGCATAGGTACATATTATAACATATATATATATATGAAGATACTTAACAGCTTGTCATATATTTTATCGTACATGAATCTTCTGCGAAAAAGTATACAGTTAATTGATGTAAAGTTTCAGACAAGCTATTCAGCTGTACCTATTTGATTATGTATCATTTAATGTTTCATTGTGATCATTTCAATATGGAGATATCAATTTCTATCGCTTATTTTTATTGACAGCTACGTATAAAGCAGTTAACTATGATCAAGTGGTCTTTAATGCCTATCAAGACGAGACGAGAGGAGAGAACAAAAAATTATACTAAATAAAGAGTAAGATTAACTATTCGCGGTTATTGTTATTTAGAGGAAGGTGGGGTTATTGTTGACCCATGGTTTTAAAGCAATATCTTCATTTATTGAAACATAGTTTTCTCAAGAGATTATCGCTCCACTTGGTATCAAGAAATTTAGAAGCTATTAGGAACAATAGTAAAACTGAAATACTGTTGTGTAACTGGTGTATCATATACGTAAAAATAGAGGAGTTTTATTTAGCATCATTTTGTGTATTCTGATGCGAAAATTTAAGTTAAAATTGTGGTTGGTACTGGTTTTATATCAATAAATAAAATATTTATTTTCTTATTTTGTTCACCATAGATGAACGATATACACTTACTCTATTTGTTCATTATTGTAAATAAACATTGATTATTTTTTGACCTTAAGTTATTAGCACTATTTCATCGACAGTTTTAATGCTAAGTGTCTATCACCCCACTTGTCTCTTGTTGCTATTCACAATCGACTCGACTACTACAACAATGAAACAAAGTATCATCTCATCTGCTTTACATATGTTACAGTACAATATAATTCTCTCTCTATAATCTGTCTTTAATCAATGTTTTGTTGTTATTGCAGATTACAATAGAATATTGTGTTTGTTTATACAGTTTAATTTTTAATTTTGCTGAATTTCTCAATGAGTTGAAAAGTACAAAAGCACCCGATGACGAATATGAATAGTAATTGAAAACTCGAGTAAATAAAGCCATTTTAAATACATTTATTTTATATCCGATATCCTACTATCCTACCCCTGCTAATATTATAAAATATGTAAGTTTATGATGATGAATGAATGTATGTTTGTAAGTCTTTCACATAAAAAAACGGTTGAACGGCACAGTGGTACAAACAAACAAAATTTAAAAAAAGTTTTCTTTATAAGTAACGTGCGTACCAACGCTCATACATTCAATTCCATTATAAAGCTGCTATTTTAATATAACAAACAGAAAGATTGCAACAAATAACCCACAGTCAATTTATTCTAGTAGTTCCGACTATTGTATCAAAGGTATGAGGTAAGGTAAATCGATGGGAATTGTGTTACATAAACCCTTCGCTAGTCGTCTAGCTCGCTCGCTAATGACCATTTATTAGCTTCCGCCGGACTACCGTCGATTAATTTTGTGTTCCGGCATGTAATTGCCTCACCACGGGAGACTGAGGTGCGGCATATCATCTCTCAATGTCGGAATTGAGGCAAAGAGCGCCATACTAATACCACAGAATAGGCTCTCGACTCTACTAAATCAAAACCACAAGCAAAAAAAGGCTTTAAATTTTTCACTTTATTTCCATACCCTTAAAGTCCATAATTAAATGAATAGAGATTAATTTTTTTTATACCACTTAGTTGGCAGGTAAGCACACGGACCACTTGAAAGGAAATGGGTACCGTGGCCTATTGACGTTTGTAACACCAGAGGAGTCACAGTCGCGCTGCCGACCCTGTAAGTACAGAGTTTCTGTGCCGTCAGTAGAAGACAAAGCAGGACAAGCCTTTAGTCTTCACAGTGACAGCACAAATTCTCCAGAGAGCTCTGGCTACCCTACTTACCGCTTACTTAACACAACACGAAGTTATTATAGCCGCGGTATTCTGTAGGGCGGAGGTACTTCCCCAGTTGGACTGCTCAATTAGGCGGAAATACCGCCGTGTCCTACATACATACTATAATGCCGTGTCATTACAACAAATGTTGTTTAATTTTGGACTTTAACGATATTGCTTTAACTAAATGATTTTTTTTTGCAGTGTCCATGGTATAGGGTGGTTTTACTTTATCAGAATCGAGACCCAGGTATGCCAGTAGTAAAACCTGACCTCCCGTTTCTTTTTATAGGTTATTGTTTAACCTTATGAAAAGTAGCAGAAAATTTAGAGAATCAATACAAAATAACAGCTCCATATGAAAAAAAAATACTATCTACTACTCTTCAATCCATCTACTTATTTTAATAACCTCGGTACATACCTAGATTTAGACTGTATCGTACTCTGGTAACTTTATAGTCCAAAATAGATATTGAACACAGCTGAAAATCAACAATATTTGATTTACAAATAAAAATAGGTCTTAGAAAAGTTGCGTTTCAGGACGTAGCTTGTAGCACACAGCCCTTTGTTAAAAATATCGATTTTAAGAAGTGTGCCTTTCAATTGAAATGTATTTATATCAAACTCTATTCAAGTCAGTATCAAAATAATCGAGATATTTATCATTTTGCATTGTTTCGAGTTTCCGATATTTCCTGCTTGCAACAGCGCCGAAATATCGACAACTCGAAACAATGCAACATGGTAAATATTCCGATTATTTTAATACTGAGGTGAGTGACCATGATAGTTTAAATATTTATTCAAGTAATTTATTTAGTGTTTGGTTAATGAGTTATTGTTTAAGAGCAAATAGGAAATCATGCAAACTATAAAGTATAAGTCGTCTTTACAGCCCTTACATGCAGTAAGATTTTAATTTTGTTTATACTATAAGATTAGCTACTTATTATTAGATGTACGAGTGTAATGCAACCATATAGGTAAGTATTGTATTGATTTTGTATTGACTAACAGTGGATTAGGATTCAATCAATGTTGTTGATCGAAGAAACTTCTTTAATTTTTATGTAGTCCCTTCTCCCAGGGTCTACAGTATGTGTTGTTATTTTATCGCAATAACTGGAACCAAGTAGCAAAATATTCACCTCAAAATAAACAGTTTCCATAACAACACATCACAAACAAATATTTCGCAAATTTAATGAAGTTAGGTTAACTAAAGAAGTGTATGATCGATAAGTTTATCACAAATACTGACCGCGGCGTGGCCAGGTCGGTCAGCCCCGACTTTGATATTGACTTATCAGTCTACATTCGTTCTAACAATTGAGTTTATATTAATAAAATTTTACTACTTATTGTAGTACGCGCTTACGATAGAAATAACAATGATTAACTTTATGAAAGCGTATAATTTTTATAAGTACTTCTTATATTAAAACTTTTTTACGCGTTGTGCCCTTTTGGATAAACAAAAATCATAGAAGTCTCATCATCGTCACCGAACGCTTGGGCCGTCACAAACGCGTCACTAGTCACCTAGTTATGACTTCTTTCCGCAGTTCCAAAAGAAGTTTCAATGAGGTAGGACACGGCGGTATTTCCGTTCAATTGAGCAGTCCGACTGGGGAAGTACCTCCGCCTCACAGAATACCGCGCCCATAATAACTTCGTGTTATGTTCCCAGCGGTGAGTACGGTAGCCAGAGCTCACTGGAGAGTATAATAGAGGCAGCGCGTGTGTGACTCCTCTGGTGTTACACACGTTTATAGGCCACGGTAACCACTTCCCATCAGGTGGGCCGTGTGCTTATCTGCTACCTAAGTGGTATCAAAAAAAATAGAAGTCCCCACATGTTTTTTAGTTTATTCAAGTTTTTATTATTTCATTCCAAAGCCTAAAGCCCAAGGGTACGCCTGACATGATGCACTCAAATGAAAGACAGATGCCACATTACACAACTTTAATAGATACTTAGTCCCATTGTACCGTTAACCTACTTCTTATCTTCTTTCAATAGTTGAGTTATTACGTAACAGTCTATAGATACATCACAATGACGAAGCAAACCGAATCAAATCCAATAATAATGTCTTTGTTTTTGCTTTCGCAACATTCGGGATCTGCGTAACAAGAATTGAATAACTAGTTTTAGATTTGGACACTCTGGTGGGCGAACGAGTTATCGAAAAGGATCGATTAGACAGACTAGAATTCAGCAATGGATAGTTAAATAGGAAATTAATTCAAAATACTGATGACGATATTGCCAATTTACCGGCATTTGTTATGACACTGAGTCGTGAGAGAAACGAAACTTGGCGCACGTGTAATGGTTTGAAGTAAACTACAATTGGTGAATTTGAGTTCCTCTACCGTCGTAGAAACTCATGCTATTCTCAAAAGACACTCAAAAAATGCATACTGCTCATATGCTGTGACGTAATTGGAATCAAAATATATGCTGGTAAGTATATCATCGGTATTGCGACCTGAGACGGTGCGCACTGTGCGGTATGAAAGAAACTTAATCCCACGCACACTCAAGCTGTGGAATGACCTCCCTGCTGCGGTTTTCCCTAGCGCCTAGGTACAATATGGGGTTCTTCAAGAGGGGCATCAGAAGGTTTCTTCATGGTCGGCAGCGCGAGTGTAACACCCCTGGTGTTGCATACGTCTATAGGCCACGGCAACCGCTTCCCATCAGGTGGGCCGCTTTATCCGCGGAGAGTTAGGTAGAGGTGAATTAACACCCAACATGATTGGTGAAATCATTAAATTCGGTCCCTACTGCCGGCTTTCCGGCAATATTGTTGACTCGAGTCATGAATCTGAAGCTGAATCTCGGCTGTAAATATCTGTGTGATGTTAAACAGTCCTATCCCTTAGTCGCATTGTACGACACCGTACGGGAAGAGATGGTGTGGTCCAAATTCTACTCTACAGGGAACCTTGCGGCACGGAAGTAGTAGACATACCTAAAACATTGTAATAAAGCACTTCACCATAATACAATTGCTGGATAGATTACTCGGTACGCGGTATTACTAAAAATTTTGATCAGGGTGATAATCACCGCGGTAGCCTAGTGGTATGGGTAATGGACTGCTGCGACGAGGTCTCGGGATCGATCCCAGGTTTTACCATGGCACACACCAATGACTTTTCGATGCTTTTCGAAGTTTTCGAATTTATCGCAGGTTTATAAGTGCCCACCAAAAATGGTGGCGCGTGGGCCAACGTGTGCGAGTGGACTGTATTGCGGGGAAGCAGACAACTGTTCTATTGACACTTTACACACAAAACAAGACAGGTGGCCGGGCTGCCGCGGATTCGATTCAGGCAGTGAATGCAGCCCGAGAAATTAGGAGAGGATGCACTAACCTTCACGACCCACGTGTTTTTCATCGCAGCCGGTACACGGATCTTCTCTTCCTTGCTCAGGAGCTGCCGTCAGCGTCACTAGATCCCTTGAGGAACACACGAGAGGCACCATCCGATCGGTAAAGGTCTATTAGGCGGTTAAAATACAACAAATATTATTCATTTCTGAGAGACGCGAGCGCGGCCGTCCTTACGCTGGCTAGTTCAAAGCGAGACATGAAAATAGACTACTCCTCCATACGCCCTCTCACTAGCGTCCGCGAAGCCTACTACCGTAACAACACTATGTTGCGATATACCTACATGACGCGGAATTTGTACTTGGTCAAGCACAGAGAGTTCTTTTCTAAAGCGAGCCCACAACTTAGCAATGTTGTCGGGCGCGGTGTCGTCCCAATCACAATTCGAAAGCCAAAGCTCTTTTATAAGTAGTTTGGCGTACAGAACGACAGGAGCTACGAATCCCATTACGTCCCATATCCGTGCCACACACGACAGGATAATGCGTTTAGTACAAGTTTGCGGGGTCGAACTACTTTTCAAACTAAACGTATCAGATGCGGGCGACCAGCTTAAACCAAGCACCTTGTGCGTATCACTTTCATCGAACTCCTTAACCGAAGACAATCGGTGCGACGGTGGAATCGACTCTAACGCTGTTTGCGAGTTGCTCGTCCATTTCACGAGATCAAATTGACCCGCCTTCATGAGACTTATAACTTGAGCGGCCGTCTCGACAGCCTCGGCCTCGCTATCTACACTATACACGAAGTCGTCCATGTATAAGCCAGTCTCAATGGTGGCTCTCGCTTTAGGAAATGCATCGCCCTCGTCAGCGGCCAACTGCTTGACGGTGCGAAGTGCGTGAAAAGGGCTAGATTTAAGCCCGAAGCAAACACGATTAAACTCGTAAACCATTAAAGGTTCTTGCGGTGAAAATCTATACAAAAATCGTTGAAACCTACGATCGGGTTCGCGCACTTCAAGGCACAAAAACATTTGTCGAATATCTGCAGAGAGTGCCACAGCGAATAAACGAAAATTTACAATTATGTCAAATAAATTACCTTGAAGATTTTGACCACAATACAAAATGTCATTAAGCGACACGGAAGTGCTAGTCTTAGCACTGCCATCTAGAACTACGCGGAGTTTAGTAGTAAGCTTATCTTCTCTAATAACTCCGTGGTGCGGGATAACGTACGAAGGCTGGGTCTCGTCAGTGTCCGCAGGCGCAGGTGAGATGTAACCTTTATCTAAATATTCGTTGACAACCTCATCATAGGCTTGCTTTAACTTTGGAGACGCCTGCATCTTTCGTTCTAAACAAAGAAAGCGTCTTTCAGCGGATGCACGGGAGTCGCCGAGCGAAAAAATATCTCCCTTGAAAGGGAGCGCGACAACATAACGACCCTGCTCATCGCGAGTAGTCGTGCGACAATAAATCTCCTCAGCCATCTTGTCATCAGGGCTTAGGATTGGTGGGACATTGACCTCCTCAATCTCCCAAAACTTGCGGATGGTAGACTCCAGTGGCGGCTCGACGGTGCAACAGAACGAGGCAGTCGAGTGACTAAAACTATCCATAGAAGCGGGTGCAGAACCAATTATAACAAAACCCAGAACTGTTTCCAGGGCGTGCGGAGCGGGGTACGTCGGACCCCCTTGAACCTTACGTGATAACTGGAGGTGCGGGAGAATCGAAGCGCCGATCAATATATCGACGACTCCAGGAACAGCGTAAGTCTCATCAGCTAAAGGTAAGTCTTTAAATTTCGTTAATAAAGACGTGTCAACTGGGACGGTAGGCAACTGTTCAGTTATTTTATCCGTAACGAACGAATCCATGTCAAACCAAATTTTATTATTAAAACGAGATCCAAACCTCGTTTTAACTGTGCCATGAACAGCTGACCGTAAACCTCCAAAACCCGTCACCACTGAGTAGGTTGAACGCCTATCAACATTGAAACCAAGACGTTGACAACAATCTTGAGTAATAAAATTACTTTGCGAAGCGCCATCTAATAGCGCTCGAACAATGTGCGGTTTACCTAATGCATCAACAATAACCACGCGAGCGGTCGCAAGACAAACCGTAGTGAGTGCAGCACTAGCGGAGAACGAACACAAGGTGACGTCATCCGCAGCGGTCACCGGGCGGGCCGGAGCGCGCGCGGGCGCGGGGTGCGGCTGCGGCGCAGGCTGCCGCGCGTCACCGCTCGACGAACCAACTGTGCTCACCTTGGATGCGGCATTACTATTTTCAAAATGAAGCAAAGTGTGGTGTCTCGCTTGACATTTGCGACAACCATTTCCACTATTACATAAACCCACGCGGTGTTTAGTACCGAGACAATTAAAACAAAGATTATTAGCGCGAACAAATTTATAACGATCACTAGGCGACAATTTTAGGAAACCAGGACACTTGTACAGTTGCGAGTGATGAGTACTACACAAAGAGCAAACAGGTGATTGTACACGTGCTGGTGCGGTATTAACATAAGTATGGGTTGACCTCAGTGACCTCGATGACGCATCTATTTTGCGTTCAGAAGTAACAACCTTCTTCGCGCCTTCATGTTTCGATGAAGAGCGTTGCAATACCTTTATATGCTCGCGAACAAAACTTTCTAAGTCTTCGAACTTAGGAATTTTACTGCCGCGATGATCCGACTCAAACAAACGAATGGTTTCGGAATCTAATTTCTTTAAACCCATATACAAAAATACGAAGTCGCAGAGGTCATCGATCTTCAAGTTCTTTACGGCGCGAACAGCTGACGCGAAAGTATCTAGAAATTTCTCTAAGTTTTGATCGTTACATGCCGTAATAGATTTCAAATCAGACATCTGATCTAAATAGGCGTTAGCTACCGATCTTTTATCCTCATACTTAGCTTTCAAAGTATTTAAAATTAAATTATAATTCCCGGCACTAAACGTAATTCCAGCGCAAGCGGTTATAGCTTTACCAGTCAATTTTTCAACGAGATAATGCAATTTTTCGTGATCTGTCAACGAATCGTTCTTATCTATTGTATTCTCAAAACTATCTATAAATCGACACCAATTGCGAATGTTACCATCAAACTCGGGTATTTGAATTGGTGGCAACTTAGGTCGGTCGCGAGTGGGGTTGGGTCGGTCAGACGGCTTCTCCAAACTCCTCGCGACGCGCTTGATACGACAATACAAATCGTCAAACGACGACAAGGCTTGATAACTCACTGAGTAATCGGGATCCAAATTCAACTCTAAAACGTTGATGTCATGCACTAAGGTTTCGAAATCCGCGCGTAGACTATCTAAGTTTTCTATAGAACACAAGAACGAATCTCTGATGACCAAATCAGAGGTTTTAAGTGCACTATCATAAATCGATTGTACGCGAGAGTAAATCATTTCTTTTTTAGCGTATAAAAGTTTCAATTGAACCTTACCGGTCTTATCAACCTTTGGGGACATGTTTACAATTAAATATGAAATGACTTAATCCTAGCGGTACAGAGCAGCGAGGCGGCGCGAGCGTTAACTATGTAGGTAGGTAGGTGCTTACAACTGTGAATGCACGCTTGAACAAACGCGCATAGCAACAAGGTCGCACCTGCGCGATGGTCGCTTACATGACATCAACGTTTTAGAGTTGAATTTGAATCCCGATTACTCAGTGAGTTATCAGGCCTTGTCGTCGTTTGACGATTTGTATTGTCGTATCAAACGCGTCGCTAGGAGTTTGGAGAAACCGGCTGACCTACCCAACCCCACTCGCGACCGACCTAAGTTGCCACCAATTCAAATACCCGAATTTGATGGTAACATTCGCAATTGGTGTCTATTTATAGATAGTTTTGAGAATACAATAGATAAGAACGATTCGTTGACAGATCACGAAAAATTGCATTATCTCGTTGAAAAATTGACTGGTAAAGCTATAACCGTTTGCGCTGGAATTACGTTTAGTGCCGAGAATTATAATTTAATTTTAAATACTTTGAAAGCTAGGTATGAGGATAAAAGATCGGTAGCTAACGCCTATTTAGATCAGATGTTTGATTTGAAATCTATTACGGCATGTAACGATCAAAACTTAGAGAAATTTCTAGATACTTTCGCGTCAGCTGTTCGCGCCGTAAAGAACCTAAAGGTCGATGACCTCTGCGACTTCGTATTTTTGTATATGGGTTTAAGGAAATTAGATTCCGAAACCATTCGTTTGTTTGAGTCGGATCATCGCGGCAATAGGATTCCTAAGTTCGAAGACTTAGAAAGTTTTGTTCGCGAGCATATAAAGGTATTGCAACGCTCTTCATCGAAACATGAAGGCGCGAAGACAGTTGTTGATTCTGCACGCAAAGTAGATGCGTCATCGAAGTCACTGAGGTCAACTCATACTTATGTTAGTACCGCACCAGCACGTGTACAGTCACCTGTTTGCTCTTTGTGTAGCACTCATCATTCGCAACTGTACAGGTGTCCTGGTTTTCTAAAATTGTCGCCTAGTGATCGTTATAAATTTGTTCGCGCTAATAATTTTTGTTTTAATTGTCTCGGTACTAAACACCGCGTTGTTTTATGTAATAGTAGAAATAGTTGTCGCAAATGTCAAGCGAGACACCACACTTTGCTTCATTTTGAGAATAGTAATGCCGCATCCAATGTGAGCACGGTTGGCTCGTCGAGCGGTGACACACGGCAGCCTGCGCCGCAGCCGCAGCCCGCGCTCGCGCGCGCTCCAGCCCGCCCGGTGACCGCCGCGGATGACGTCACCTTGTGTTCGTTCTCCGCTAGTGCTGCACTCACTACTGTGTGTCTTGCGACCGCTCGCGTTGTTATTGTTGATGCATTAGGTAAGCCGCGCATTGTTCGAGCGCTGTTAGATGGCGCTTCGCAAAGTAATTTTATTACTCAAGATTGTTGTCGGCGTCTTGGTTTCAATGTTGATAAGCGTTCAACCCGCTCAGTGGTGAAGGGTTTTGGAAGCTTACAGTCAGCTGTTCGTGGCACCGTTAAAACAAGGTTTAGATCTCGTTTTAATAATAATATTTGGTTTGACATGGATTCGCTCGTTATAGATAGAATAGCTGAACAGTTGCCTACCGTCCCGGTTGACACGTCTTTATTAACGAAATTTAAAGATTTGCCTTTAGCAGATGAGACTTACGCTGTTCCTGGAGTCGTCGATATATTGATCGGCGCTTCGATTCTCCCGCACCTCCAGCTATCACGTAAGGTTCAAGGGGGACCGACGTACCCCGCTCCGCACGCCCTGGAAACAGTTCTGGGTTTTGTTATAATTGGTTCCGCACCCGCTTCTATAGATAGTTTTAGTCACTCGACTGCTTCGTTCTGTTGCACCGTCGAGCCGCCACTGGAGTCTACCATCCGCAAGTTTTCGCTCGGTGGCTCCCGTGTATCCGCTGAAAAACGTCTTTGTTTGGAACGAAAGATGCAGGCGTCCCCAAAGTCGAAGCGGGCCTATGATGAGGTTGTTAATGAATATTTAGATAAAGGTTACATCTCACCTGCGCCTACGGACACTGGCGGGACCCAGCCTTCGTACATTATCCCGCACCGCGGAGTTATTAGAGAAGATAAGCTTACTACTAAAACTCCGCGTAGTTTTGGATGGCAGTGCTAAGACTAGCACTTCCGTGTCGCTTAATGACATTTTGTATTGTGGTCGGAATCTTTAAGGTAATTTATTTGACATAATTGTAAATTTTCGCATTAATATTAGTAGAATTTTAGCTTTTAGGACTCAACAGTCGCTTTGTGTTGGGCCCACTCTTCGCCCCATCGTTGGGACACATTCGTCGCTAATAGAGTGGCAAAATTCAATCTGAATTGGCGCCACATAATCTCTTTCACGTTGCTGGCACCGACAACCCAGCCGATTGTCTCTCTCGTGGATTGCTTCCTTCGCAAATTTTGGATCACCCGTTGTGGTTTGGTGGACCGTCCTGGATTCATGCCGCGTTAGATGGGTGGCCAGTTAGTCAATTCAATCCCACTACGGTTTCCGAACCACCCGAGGAGAAGAAGCACTCGCTTGTTGTATCGGTCCCACGTGAAGAGACCCTTATTTTGTTGTTGGCTAATCGCGTCTCGTCTTGGTCGAGACTGTTGCGTTGTGTTGTTTGTTCGCCTCTGCCCGCTGCCTAGCCAGCAGTAGGCACGAGCTCCAATCTAGGTTTATATTTTAGTTGTTATTTCCCAAACCTAGATTTAGATTAGACTTTAGATTTGTTTCGCATTTGTCGTTTCGAAGGTAACCCTTCAAGCCGGGGGGAATGGTTGCGCCGAAGTGGAAACTGTATTTTTGACACGGAAACCCACTCCTTTTATACCCGTCTCCTCTCCCGCACTAATCATAGATATGGCTTCCGTCCGCCATTTGTGAAATATAGACACTCCCGCTTTGAACTAGCCAGCGTAAAGGCGATCGCGCGCGCGCGTCTCTCAGAAATGAATAATATTTGTTGTATTTTAACCGCCTAATAGACCTTTACCGATCGGATGGTGCCTCTCGTGTGTTCCTCAAGGGATCTAGTGACGCTGACGGCAGCTCCTGAGCAAGGAAGAGAAGATCCGTGTACCGGCTGCGATGAAAAACACGTGGGTCGTGAAGGTTAGTGCATCCTCTCCTAATTTCTCGGGCTGCATTCACTGCCTGGATCGAATCCGCGGCAGCCCGGCCACCTGTCTTGTTTTGTGTGTAAAGTGTCAATAGAACAGTTATCTGCTTCTACGCAATACAGTCCACTCGCGCACGTTGGGCCCACGCGCCACCATTTTTGGTGAGAGGAAAGAGGATAGATTACTCGGTACGCGGTATTACTAAAAATTTTGATCAGGGTGATAATCACCGCGGTAGCCTAGTGGTATGGGTAATGGACTGCTGCGACGAGGTCTCGGGATCGATCCCAGGTTTTACCATGGCACACACCAATGACTTTTCGATGCTTTTCGAAGTTATGTGTGTATTTATCGCAGGTTTATAAGTGCCCGGTTAATGGCAATAGGCTCGCCACCTATTACATTGGGACCTAAACATAAACTGGCGAAATGTGGTGGTGATATAGGCGTGCGTTTATGTTAATGTTATGATGATAATTTCACCTGCTCACGTCAATTCGAATCCTTGCAAAGTCAAAGTATCATTTATTCTGTATAACCCATTACAACGGAACTTATAAAACGTTAAAAAGAAATAAAAACTAGACTAATTAGCAAGTAGACCACCGGTACGCAACGCAGACCCGTCCTTAGAAGATTCCAGCAAGAAACTCAGTGAGCTTTTTATGACCTATTTACAAACATGTTAACTTGATTTATCTACTTAATTATAAAGTTTCGTTTGAGCAGCAATAGTAGAATAAATCTTTATTTTCAAGCTTGTTTATCGTCTGTAATTATCAACTTACATTCATATTCTTTATTTTTCAATATAAGAATAGTCCACTGAAGGACATATGTATGGTAAACTTAGGTTAAGGCGCTGTGTTAAATAAAACTGATTACGAACTATTGATTTTTTCAACTGTTGGGAGATACCTATGTCCAGCAATGAACTGCGAAGGGCTAATTGATTGATTAATTTTTCAATATCGAATAACAGAATATTTATTTATCTTATTGATATAAATTCAGAATCTTATGAAATTTAAAATGTTAATTTTTGGATACGTTAAAGACACTAATTAAATCTTCTTTATTATTATAACAAATAAAATATAATATATGCTATCGCTAAAAATATTGAGAAATTCTAGATGAAAAATTCGTTTCGCGATTGTTTCTTCGCAATTTTTTTAAGAAGAAACTGCTTTATTAATCCAAAATACTTTTGAAGCATTCTCTACTACTACTAATAATGTACACATGGAAAAAATTTAACCAAAAGATAACCCATACGTCTTGGCATCCATTAATTTCTTTGTCCCAAATAGTTATGTGCGTGCCACCGGGCGTAGACAGCATCGCCTTTTCGTAACGCCACCGACATGGTGCGTGCCTCAGGCCGCCACTTGCCCCACCGCAAGCGCCGTGGAATTAATAAATGGTCTACTGCGATCTAACCCTGATGTCGATGTATTCTCCGACAATTTACATCAAATGATGAGAAACGTCTTAACGTACCTGAATGCACCCTCATGAGACGTGCATCGGAATGGCAAATTAGTAGTGGCTTACCTATACACATTAGCAATATTATTATTAATATTTTATCACTTGCATGTACCTAGTAGATTAAGTTAGCTGTTAGTTAGTAGTATAACATTATAAGCGCTTTGGTGTTACACTGTTGGCTTGTTCTGTTTGTTAATAAATAAATAAATAGTGTAAATTTAATATAACATGATCAAATGGATGATGAAAAATACGCCTTTTATGACAGTTTTACTTAAAACAGCGCCATAACCTAAGTTTACCATACATAGCAACACCAGCTTGCGACTGGGGTCAGAAATATTTGATATTACCAGAACTGTAATTTTATACAAGTCTAGATTCATAATAAGTATAATAAAAGCATTATAAGCAATAATAAAATAGTTTAAAATTTAAACTACGCGTATCATAATTGCTCACTAAGTGGTGTAAAATTATTCTATCTATTTGCATTCTTAGAATATGTTGCCTTATTTTTCTTTGCTTACCTTAGCTAGTTTACTTAGCTTTGAGTTATCTATTACGAACGATTATTTAAGTAATGTATAGGATGTAATGATTTTATATAGAATAGAAATAAACTTAACTTTAGATCAGTCGAAATATCGATATAGGTAAATATCGCTAAAAGCAATTTCTATGTAAGAAATTGCTTTTATTACATACATATAATCACGCCTTTGTCGCCGGAGGGTTAAGCAGAGGTGAATTAACACCCACATTTCACCAATCATTAAATTCCGTCTCTCTTTAACCGCATTATTTTAAAATCTAAAATTAAATCGATTTGTTACCAGTCTCCGTGGTATGACAGTGGTTTTGTTTTAGCAGAAACGAGGCCCAGTCTGCTTAAAAATACTAATTTCTTTGGAAACTCGTTCTCGTTTAGGACACGGCGGTATTTCCGCCCAATTGAGCAGTCCGACTGGGGAAGTACCTCCGCCCTACAGAATATCGTGGCCATAATAACTTCGTGTTGTGTTCCCAGCGGTGAGTAGGGTAGCCAGAGGTCACAGTAGAATTTGTGCTGTCATTGGAAAGACTAAAGGCTTGTCCTGCTTTGTCTTCTACACTGACCAGCACAGAAACTCTGTGCTTACAAGGTCGACAGCGCGAGTGTGTCTCCTCTGGTGTTTCACACTTACCTAAGCCACGGTAACTACTTTCCATCAGATGGACCGTGTGCTTGTCTCTCACCTAAGTGGTATAAAAAAACCATTATCCAAAGATTTAAACCCCGCACAGGTAAATTCAACTGGCAACTGGTAAGTAGTCACGAATTTCCTGTTTTTACCAACAATTTCACGAGCTTAGTGAAATGATTTTAAAATGTACCCTACAAAGAACGAACAACTAGTTCAATATCTCTTTATCATTCTAGAAATCATTGATCGTATAATAACCCCTTTGTGTATGATGATGTTTAACTGTAACTTTGAATTTGTATAGAGGTAAGTTCATAAAGTTAATGGTATTTTATTGAACGATTGTACACAGTCCCGTAAGTTGTGTAGGTACTTTATGTAAGCAATGGTGGATGCTTACTATTTTGTGGTTACTTTCTAGTATTTTGTAGCCCCAATGGGTGTATGTATCTTGCTAGTCTATTTTTGCGTACTTTGTGTAAGCAATGGTGGGTGCTTGCCATTTTGTGGTTATGTCTAGTATTTAGTATCCGCAATGGGTGTGTGTATGTTGTTAGTCTTTTTTTGCGCTAGATTTTATTCAAAACTTATCCTGCTTTGTCTTTTACACTGACGGCAAAGAAACTCTCTGTGTTTACAGGGTTGGGAGCGCGAGTGTGAATCCCTTGGTTTTGCACACGTCTATAGGCCACGGTAACCACTTTCCATCAGGTGGGCATGTGCGTGTCTGCCACCTAAGTGGTATAAAAAAGTCGTAACCTCTACAGATAAGCTCAATTACCCGTTTTGGGGGTGAATAAATAATAAATAAATAAATATTCTACAACATTCCACACTACGCTAGACCTATGATAAGCATAGCTAAACTAACTTTGTTATGGAATCTAGAATGCGAATAAACATACTTAGATACTTTTTTTGTAAATACATGATGTATATTAAAAATATAACACCCAGACCAATGCAAAAATACACATATTCGTGCATACAAATATTTGCACTGAGCAAGAATCGAACCAGCGCCTCCTGCGTAGCAGTCGAACGTTCTACCGCTACGCCACAGTGGCCGAGGATTCAAGTTAGTAATATGAATAAATAATTATTCTACGACATTCAACGGTGTTGTCTAGACTAATGGCCAGGATTCGAACCCCGTCACGTAGTGTGCCCGTTATTATTAATTTAGTGTGCAACATCATGTAATTGGCAATTCATCGCGGAAGATCCCCAACTGCATTTTTTTATAAACAACCTAGGTGGCAGACAAGCACATGGCCCACCTGATGGAAAGTGGTTACCGTGACCTATGAAAGTGTGCAACACCAGAGAACTCACACCAGTGCTACCGACACTGTAAGAACTGAGAGTTTTAGTGCCGTCAGTGTAGAAGACACAGTCAGTACAAGCCTTTAGTCTTCCCACTGACAGCACAAAAACTCTCCAGTAAGCTCTGGCTACTCGACTTACCGCCGGAAACACAACAAGAGGTTATTATAGCTGTGGTATTCTGTAGTGTGGAGGTACTTCCCCAGTCGGACTTCTCAATTAGGACGGGAATACCGTCGTGTCCTACCAACTCCAAAATCATTTGCCTCAATTGTAGGGAAGTTCTTACAAACACAAACGTCAAACTTGACAACATAAATCTTTTCTATTACCAGTTTTCTATTTCTTCCGCACAGAAACCAACCCGTTAATAATTATATTGAATCAGTTATTTATTTAAATAAACTTTGACCTTTATACGTAATACATATTTATATTAGATACCTACTCAAAACTTTCGGCCCAAACACCAATAATTACAGTACCTAAATTATATAGAAAGCATGTTAGAAGAACCGGTAATGAAAGTACCCCAAAATAAGAACACGGGTGTGTAATTTGCATCGGATATGCATATTTTTGGTTGAATTGTAAATTCATGTTTGCTAATAATTCAATAAACTAAAGACTGTTATGCAACAATGTTTATAAATACATATATTTTAATAAGATTACGTACCTATAACCGTCTCCACAATCCACACCACAGTCGTATTCGTGCTCTTATGCGCGTACTAGAAATAATATTTATTGCATCTTAATACATTTTATTATTACTTATTACCATGTCATATTCTGTCCTCCGTGTTTAAGTTTGATGTCTTTAAGTTGTGTAGTCTTTAAGTTTGATGTAGTAGCTATATGTACAATGCCCTTAAAAATTCTAAACTCCAATATTACTACCAATTCTATAGTAGTATATAACCTAATTAAAAAATCTACTTAATTAAAATCCAAATCACCTTTTTTATTTTCTCCCGCTCTTATTTGAGTTACGTTGGTGCCGGCACATGCAGCTGTAAGAACGTTTTGAACGATCGAACCAACTAGACATCTGAATCCGCGGTGAGATTTGAATTTCGAATCCAGCAAATTTAGTGACGTCACTTTGTCGAGCACATAAACATACATCACGATCGACTTGTGCTCGTTGTCAACAAATCTACAGCATGCAAAATTGAATCTCAGCTGTCGATTGTTGTTCGTTCGATCGTTCGAAACGTTTTTACAGCATGTGCCTGCTGTTCGTGCAGCAACATCAATTTACCGACTCGCCGACTAGGTATATAAGTAGCATTAATTTACGTGATCTGTATTTTTATTTCTAAATGGGTTTAAAAAAGTCTCTGTGCTTATTTGTTAAGCAAAATTATATTAAGTGTAAAAATAATATTAAGTATGTTATCTGTCGACTTTTCTAAATACCACTAAGGTGGCAGACAAGCACACAGCCCACTTGATAGAAAGTGGTTGCCGTGGCCTATGAACGTGTGCAAAACCAAGGGAGTCACACTCGCGCTGCCAACTCTGTAAACACAGATAATTTCTGTGCCGTTAGTGCAGACAAAGCAGGAATTGAACACAATCGATTTATTTGGTCCCCGCACCGTAGATTTTGTAATATACTTATCATTTTTGCGATGTCTACTTTCTACTACCATTGCTATATTTAGTTTCCCACTCATAACACTCATGACCGATTACGGCTCATTGTGTGCATGCGTCCATTCTCGCTCTCGTTTTGGTTATCGCGGCCGCAAATAATTTACACAATACTACTAGTTTAAAGGCACCCACTGTACACAACACACGTTACGATAATTTTAACGTTTATTGCTCAGGTTTGATGGATTAAGTAAGGTCATGAAGACAAGGTTAGTCAAAGTGGGTTAGGTATAGAAATACTCTAGGAACATAAAATATGTGGTAAATACTATACATATGCTAGGGATGTAGGCAGACACCAATCCGATATGCAAGCTAGAAGCTAGTAGTGGAGGCAAAATTTTGATAGATTATAGGTATTAAAACAATCATGATCATTCACATTAGTATTAAAGTGTCTAAACTAAACGGGGGAACGTCTACCACGGACCGCCGTCTCACATAATATCCACGATTAGTGACAGTAGGTATGTGTAGACTGCCCAAGGGTTTATCTCTGCTTTTTTTTACTCTTTCGCGTTTCTTCGTGAATTCTTGGTAACTTCTCGATCGATTACGTTCACAATAGGAACAAAATTTATATATTATTATAATTTGTAAAGAATATAAACGTTGCATCTTGATTTCGAATATTTAATGCTACTAAACTGTAATAAATTAGTTAATAGTGAACTTTGTAATCTAAGAGATAGTAGGCGCCTAACTAAAATTTTACGAATTCACCGGTTAGCTCTTTCAGTTTATTTATATTTTGATTCATAATTTCAATTAAACAGGCAAAACAGGAAGTACGGAATACATAAATGATTGAGTATGATAGTATTTAGCTGTTTGATAATTCTTACCTACAGTGTACAGGTACCGCCAACCCTATTTTTAATACATACCTAACTATAATAGGGTAGTGTCCTGAGTCATCGAATTCTTACCAATGCTACCTACTTTATGTTATTCATGGGTTTTACCTGAGTAGGTAGGTAGGTATATCTATAATCTCATCAATTCACATATCTACTTGACAATATCATTAATAATTTAACCGTATTTTAAATATCACTTGCCATTGGCAAAATAGCTATGAATTTGCTGCAGAACTCATTAATAAAAAATAAGCGATAACCTCATGTAGGTATGTTAAAAAATTGCGCGCCTCATTATACATACGTGCATTGAATACAGATTAATAAGAAATATCTTCACAGACTACATTTTTCGAAATGAGACTACATTATATTAATAAATCTTTCTAGTGTGTACCTATATGCAAGCTTGTATGTATTGGTCAGTGAGGTGAACGCCCTCAGAGTGCTGGATTCTGTGGCGGACTGACGGAATGTGTTGCCAAACGCACTGATCGGAACTCAACGAGAATGTACCGCTTTGGGAACAAGTAGGTAGCGCACTACGTCATCGACAACCACATAGACAAACTACATATTTTTTAATTTTATACGCAGAAGTTAAAGCTTTAGACAGTTGACCTCTTTTTATTACTGAGATATGTAGCTAGTATTTACTAGTAGCTTCATTCAAATTATTTAATGTTATATTCTATTACGAGCATTGCAAAAACGTTCGATTTAAGAGCAATCGATTACGGTTCAACTTTGAGTTTTTGTAAAGTTTTCAACATTTATATTGCATATTCGAGAAATAACTAATCAAATTATTCGCTTGGGCAGGTACCAATATAAGTTATTATTGCTAGTGAAATTACTATGAATCAGCATAACGCTTTTAATCAATAAAAGGTATGTACAAATAGGTACAAAATATACACTTAGATCAGAACAGATAAGTCAATATTAGGTAAGTATTTATTGAAATGAGAAGTATTTATTATAAATTCATTGAAATGAATTTAATTTAATACAAAAAGTTTAAACTAATGCAGTTTTTAACCTTGATTTCAAACTTTATTCATTATTTTAATTTACAATAAATGTTTTGTGTTAATATTATTTGAAGAAGAGCGTAATTTAGTGACTCATAATATAACTAGCCTACATTGTTAAAACTGCTGTTATCATATTTCGCTGTTCCGTTATCACTAACGTGTCTGCTGTACTGCTGTCACCTTTCTGCTGGAGCACCTGCATACCAGCTTGACCCCTTCGACTCAGTACAAAGACGGGCATTGAGCCTGGGTGACAATCCCATACTCACAGGTAGTGTGGAACCTCTTAGCCTTAGGAGGGATTTTGCCTCACTGTGTGTGTTCTACCGCCTATACAATGGTTTGTGCTCAGATGAATTGTTTGACATGATGCCCGTGCGCACTGTGCGGTATGAAAGAAACTTCATCCCACGCATGAATATGAAAGAATCTTCATGCTGCGGTTTTCTCAAGCGCCTACAATATGGGGTTCTTCAAGAGGGGCATCAGAAGGTTTCTTCATGGTCGACAGCGCGAGTGTGACACCCCTGGTGTTGTATACGTCCATAGGCCATGGTAACCGCTTCTCATCAGGTGGGCCGTGTGCTTTTCTGCCAACTAAGTGGTATAAATAAACTTGAGATAGTTGATATGTCGCCTTAAGACTAAAAGTTTTAGGAACTTAATGGCTGTCAGATAGCTCAGTTAGAGCAGTCAGTCAGACAGACAGAGTATTGTTACCATCATGGTTTCAAGTCAAGTGTGTATTTTCTCTCATTCAACAATATTCCGTATACGAACAACATAAATTACAGACAACAGAACAAAATAGAAGGAGACTTACTAAAACTGCTGATATGTTTTTTTTATTTTTATTTTTTATTATTTATTCATTTGTGTTTCAGGCGTACTTTACAAAAAGCGAATTTAAGTTAGATAAGCTTCTGGGGATGAACCTAGCGCAAGCGAGGGAAAATATTGCTGAATAAAAAGACTATTTTTAAAATAATTATTGTTTGTGCTATTGATTCAACAAATACTGTAATAGCCAGTTTTATGGAAAAAAAGAGTAGGTAACTTGTTTTGTAGAGCCTTCAATGCATTTATAGAGTAGTTTCCGTTTGTGTTATAAAATATTAAAACTATATATGTGTACGATTATATTTAGAAAACGCTCTAGAAAACCACATCAAGACGTTTTTAGTTAGCTAGTTAATTCATACTTCTTTCCAGTGGCGGCAAATTAATAAATTAATGGCCCCACCCAGCAGTTAGTTACGTCAACATGAAATATGATTATCAGAAATCAAGTTTACTAGCTAATTTCTAGCCAAAGCCAAAAGGTTAACGTTGACATAGACGTATATCTTTATAAAAACCCAATTAACAGGGCGCCTCGAGCAGTATCTTCTCATATTAGATTTATTTTCTTGGAAACATCTCTATAAATATCAAAACACATACAGAGTGTTTGGTTGCAAAATTATAAAAATATCTAGTCGATAAATTGAGAGGTCGTTGCATTTTTTTTTTTGTCTGTAAGAGTGTTTACTATACCTACATAGCCTACGTAGATATATACATATATTATATCAAAATCTTTCAATGGAAAATAGCGATCCTGAATTAACTAGAGTAGTAGAGAGTAAAAAGCAGTGTAAACAATTTAAAAAGGACGCGTTCGAAATATCTTGTTTACTTCATTAGTACGATATAAATATTCAAATATGTTCGTTACAAAAGACTCAAAAAATCCAACTAGTTAGGTACCTATAGTGACAAATTTCGTATAATAATCTTGCTTGGAGCTAGAATATTATGAAATGTATGCAGAGTTAACATCACAGGTAGCGGTACCCGCTGTTTATCTGTCTACACACCTATACTTACCCGAGCCACAAAATTAGTGTTATAATCGGTGGCTTTCTAAAGATTTCGTCTCGAGAACACCATAATTGTAAGCAGGGATACTTAAGTTAATCTGTTTGCTTTGGGAAAACTTAGCCTCAAGGTTTACGTTAAGACATATACCATATACCTAACTTACTATTCAACTCATATTGAAGAAGAATCTCAACAAATGTTTGGTGAAGCCTTATCATACACTACAATACACTTCATGTAATTGTAGTGTTTAAATATTAAGTTTTATTGGGCGGGAAATACCCTAGATACGTGTAAGGACGTCTTGGGACGTTCAGACGTTAGTTTGTGAAATTTTCCGTCGATGGCTGAAGCGTTGCTACTACACAATACACATAACGTACTACACGTAGGAGAATTTTGACTCTCCAGAATTTCACTTAGTTGTTCAAATTATTCCCCCAAGAAAATTATTATTTATGCTATGTTGATGTGTTGGGTTTGGTATGTAAATAGTAAAGCTTGTTGTGAAATAAATAAAGTAATCTGTAAATTGTATAGCAGCTTTTGTATCAGCATTACCTACACATACAACCATTTAATAAAATATTATTAGAATAATATTTAAAAAAGCAAGACAGGCTTTCTTATATAATCATATGCAAAATACACAAACCAGATTTCCTCGACCTCGCCAAAAGCGTTATGAAGTAGATATTTCGGATTCGAACCAATTAATCGAAACCGAACTTTCTATTTTTGTTATTTATCAAAAGGTAAGCCTGTGATTATTTTTCAACTTGATGTAGTTTTTAGCGCAATATGAGATACATCCATACTAATATCATAAATGCAAAAGTAACTCTGTCTGTCTGTGTGTTCGCTTTCACGCCTAAACCGCTGTACCGATTTTGATGAAATTTGGTATAGGGGTAAATTAGACCTTGAGAAAGGACAAAGGCTATGTTTTGTTGCGATAACCGACCTCCACGCGGGCGGAGCCGCGGGCAATAGCTAGTTTTTTTATACTTTTTACCTAATACCTACTTTATTACAAACACAAGTCGGTGGAAATCATGTTACAGGGATCTCTTGCTACTGGTAGCCTTCCCAAACCTACCCCACGAACTAGGATATGCAAAAAGAGTTTGGTGTGGTACATACCCTGGTAACGATCACCATGATGACGGCGGCATGTGGTCACCGGCCCGATCTGTAACAACACATCACTAGGTAAGGATCATTAAGTTAATGACAGTCACTCGCTGAACGCAGGTCAAATAAGACCAGGCGGAAAAACGCTCGAGCCCTTTTTAAGTGTTAAATAAATATCAACCTTATTTCATGTAGATAAGACTAAACAACGCAATATATTATCGCTGCATTTTTCTGTCTGATTTGAAATTACCCTTAATTGTTTTTTTACGTGCGGAACATCCCCACGGATCTCCCTCCCGCCGGAGACGGTAAGAGAAGTTATATCGGACTCGAACCGACTAAAACACATGGCGCCTGTGCGTCGTTTTTGGTTGTGAGATTGACAATCCCTCGCACTCCTACCGAACCAGGGCCATCTCTCTCGATCTGGCTCTCCTCGGATGTGGGCACCACAGAGTCCCCAACTCGTCCCTGGAAACGGGGAGACGCACAACTCGCGCCGCTACCGCGGCCTGCTTCTGCCAGGGTGACAGGTGGCTCCACCCGTCACCCCCAAGCCTGCACTCATGGAGGGTGGAGGTCAGTCATCGACCCCTAATTGGGTATGTCTTTTAAAATCACATAACGTACGATTGTTCCACACAGCTATGGGATAATTTTGTTGCCACCATAAACCTAAACGTGGGTAATGTAGTGTGTATCATTTTTAGCTGCAAATTGCAATTATAGTAGTAATTAAAAATAATTGCTGTCTAGTACAGTTGCAATATGTAGTGAAGCGAATCATTGCATCACTTTAGGCCGTCCGCTGTACTGTGCGAGCATCCGTAGCGGGCATCCACGCAGTTAGATCAGTTTTTGAACTTTTAGGGCTCTAACTACCCGTACCGAATGCCATATAATATTTGCACTGAGCGGGGATCGAACGCTATGGTAGCAGTGCATTTTGAGCTAATTTAGTAAAACTAGGTACGTTTGGCGTGTCATCCGTCACATCGCTACGTAGACTGCTCAACTCAGAGGACGGCCTTAGTTTTCCAGTCTGTGTAGTTGTGCGTGATTCTTATTTAATTGTATGGCCACCTTTCACGGCGACCACCGGAGGGATGTCAAAAACCGTACGTAGCGGATAAGTAAAACCAGCATATCTGTGCCAACCATGCGTAGTATGATAAAATAGAATGTATAATTTTGTTTATGGTAAAAATAGCCGCGTGGTTCTCGTAGAATTTGGACGACCCCATCTCTTCCCATGCGGTGTCGTACAAGGCGACTAAGGGATAGGGCTGTTTAACATCAAACATATATACAGCCCAGACTCAGCCTCATATGCATGGCTTGAGTCAACAATAATGCCAGGAAAACGGCAATAGGCTCACCTCCTATTACCTATAACGTGGGACCGAATTCCATGATTGGTAAAATGTGGGTGTTTATTCACCTCTGCCTAACCTTCCGAGAATAAAGACGTGATTATATGTATGTATGTATGTGAAAATCAATACGCAAAAATACTTAACCTTTACGAAGAAACTGTGAGCAAACGATACAAGATAACTTCTTTGGAAACATGTTTATCGCCTTACAAAGTTCTTTAAAAATACAAAGCAAGTGACTTTTGATCTTTAACATAGAACAAACAGCACAAGGCTCATTCATTGTGTATTAATTATTGTGCTTGACTAAGGTCCGCAATGAAAAGTATTACTTACTTCTCGAAATAAGTTCATACCTATTGTCATATAGGCAAAATAAAATATAAGGAAACGTAATGAACGGTAAAAATTATACACATTAGTCCAAATATAATTGTCTATTCTCTTAACCCGCCACTCACCGCAGCCGGGGCAAAGGTCCCATCACACTGGCGGCATAGCCCCGCCGAATAGCAATGGCCAACCTTTGCTCCAGATACGAGCCGGAGCGGGAGTCACTAGTTTGTAATATTTATATTGTTCTAACTTTGTTACAAGTTCACTTTATATTGATGACTTTGTCTTCTGCA
This sequence comes from Eilema griseolum, assembly GCA_963662185.1. Lineage (NCBI taxonomy): Eukaryota > Metazoa > Arthropoda > Insecta > Lepidoptera > Erebidae > Eilema > Eilema griseolum. The sequence goes on along the minus strand of OY759233.1, from coordinate 23,448,867 downwards.
CTGACGGCACAGAAACACTCTGTAATTACAGGGTTGGCAGCACGAGTGTGACTCTCCTGGTGTTGCACAAGACCCTAGGCTATGGTAATGACTTTTCTTTACAGGTGTCCTATGTGATTGTCTGCCACCTAAGTGGTATAAAAAACAATTTTCGGTAAATATAACACCATAATTGCTATCATTATACGAACACCAATCGGTGCATGCAATGCATGCATGCAATACGCGAATGGTTGCATTCAAAGGCCGCAATTTTAAGATTAAGGGCCGCTCTTCGACTCTTCCTCTCGTTATAAGTTGGTTCATCTTGGCATTTACATGAATGGTTGCCATGACCACCAACCCCTGGTCAGAGTAAAGCCTGCGTCAGAGCCTCGTCCGTCAGCTAGCAGGTGAGGTTAACTTGGACTTATATATACATACATATAATCACGCCTTTATCCCCGGAGGGTTAGGCAGAGGTGAACCACATTTCACCAATCATTGCATTCGGTCCCACGTAATAGGGGGTGAGCCTATTGCCGTCTTCCGGGCACTATTGTTGACTCAAGCCTTGTATCTGTGCCTGAGTTTGAGCTGTATATATCTGTCTGATGTTAAGCAGTCTTATCCTTTAGTCGCCTTGTACGACACCGCATGGGAGGAGATGGGGTGGTCCAAATTCTACTCTGCCGGGAACCACGCAGTCGCGGGCTTATATATACAAATACAATATAGGTACATCCATTCAGTGAATATAACAAAATTCAATCAATCGGATCACTTTCTTTGACATAACCTACTGGTAAATATAATCGTGATTTCATATTACATTATTGCCCCTATTCTAATAAGAGAGATGTGATTGTAAGATCAAGCATCGGTAGTTTAGTGGTTAAGGAGTCGGCCTTACGATCGAGAGGTCCCGGGTTCGAAAATATAGTATTAGAACCGAAATTACTAATATAACCTCTCCAGCTAGGCTAAATTACTTGTGTTAGGAGTGGGTTCACGTCCGTAGTGTAATGGCCAGGATGTGTGGTTCACAAGGGCACACAGACACAGAGTCGTAGCGTATTCGTCAATTTAAAGTGTATTTAAGTATATTCCTATCTCCGTGAAGTAATGCATGATGAGAAAATTATGCGATAGTTATAAGAAAATTATGCGTATATGCTCATGAATGCGCACATTTTATTGCAGTCAATTTCGATTGGTTCTGCTTAGAGGATTGTGCGCTTCGCTTCAACAACGTCAGTGTGCCTTGACCCATAGCCTCTTTCACGCAGGTTGTAAATTTTTTATAAAGAAACTTCATAATATATGCCTTAATTACCTAATTGAAATACTAGTAGTACATATTTTTTAAACTAAAACGTTTGCGGTTTAGAATAATTTCAGTAAATTAAGATTCAAATGTGAAAACGATTAACAATAGTTTATATTTTAACTCAAATAAATGTCAATTACAAACTACACAATGTCACCTTAATACTAAATATATAATACGATGTCAAGTCGAATCGAAAACCCCTGGTTACTCCCGGTGCAAAGGTGCCCATAACACTTGCCGCGTTTCCACACTGGATTGCGATTAAAATAATTGATATTGACTATCATAGTAACACTTGCAAGTGATGACGAACCGTTACATTTCTCTTAATTGGTTAGATTTGTACGAGAATCAATCGTAGATATTCATTTAAGTGCTTCGGTCAAGTAAGTGCGTACGAGACGATTGATAGATGAACACCTATGATGACCTATTCACCTGTGTAGACTGTAGCGTCACGGTAGAGCAATTGACTGTTACATCAATAAAATCTTATTGCTAAAAATTATCTAATGCTGTGGTTATGGTACTCGGCGTGCTTCCACTTGGGTAACAGTGTACGTAAATATTTCATTACATTAATAGCCTCACTTTTCTGTAAATATTCAGTGTATTTATCTTCTTTATGCCTTCCTTGTACGTAGTTGTGTATATGTAGATGGTTAGGAAGAATTAGGCACATAAATACGTGGTGACATGTGATCAGTACGCTGAACAAATATTTTGAAGGTAGCTTCGTGGATTTTAAGGATTCTTCTAGTTCAACATTCTAGTTGCTCTGTTTAGATAACTAGATAGATAGATAATTCTTTATTGTACACCAACAGATTTACAGTATGACAAGTGGGTAGCATGTAGGTATACAGTTCAATGTACAATGGACAGACTTATCGCTGAAGCGATTCCTTCCAGGCAACCTTGGGATGGACAGTAATGTTTTAAAAACAAAAGATATGGTGCTGTTTTTCTATGAAATCCTCTAATACAGCTAAAGTAGCAAACAAAAGGTTTTGTGACAGAGTAGAATTACATGTTTTTATTAAAAACGGGTTAAGTACCGTAATCCTACACTGCAGCTAAACAGCATAATGTAGTTGCAGTATTCCAACTGGCAAATAGGGACACAAGAGCTTGGAAAACGGGACAAGATCTAGAACCGGGTCAACCGGTAACCGCTAGGCCTCTAACAGCGCGACGCGAACCGTCCACAAGCGGACAAGTGAATAACATTCGGTACCAAGGACAATCATATAGTAGGTCACGGACCTAATCGTGTGATGTCCAGTAATTGACAAACAAACTGATGTTATTGCTTGTACGCACCGTGACGTACCGATAGCGCAAAGAACTGCAGTGCCGAGAACTTTTGTTTCTACTTTGCTTCTAACACACTGGTTATCCTTAGTTATGCATCACATACAGGATATTTGGTGGTTCTTCTTAACCTATATTTCGCGCTGTAAAATTCGTGAAGGATCAACATTAGATTCGGTACGCAAGATGCGCTGTAAACAATGATCTTTATTGCTACAAAAAAGTTAGGAGTTGACAAATAAAAAAATATCCTAGTAGCAAATTTCTATCCGGATTCCTTGCGACTTTCGTGTTAAATTAAAAATAAACGATTTATTCAGTAATACAATTTCACCCTTTAATTCAACATGGCGGAAAACCCAATGAACCGAATTGCACGAAAATCGGATTTTAGACTGATTTGCAAAATTTCTACTAGGTCTTTTTTCTAGGTTTGTCCCTTAATTCAGCTAACTTTATAGTACTACATTATTATTGAAAACATATAAATGCACTGGCTCAAAAAACCAGGCACTCAAAACAAGAATAAATCGCCAATGCCTACCTCAACGTAAGCACAAGTGCAACAAGACATACCACGTACCTATCATTCAGTGCGAACGAGATTATAGTACCTATAAATTCTATCATACAACGCGGTATGCTTTTGATATCTTCTTTTTTTTAATATGGCGTCAATATGACATCGCGATATGATCTATCTCTTTGGATTCAAGATCATTGGCCGTTAAAGTAGCGAATGTGGATTCAAGAACACTGGCCGATAAAGTACCGAATGCGTTCTAAAAACTTTTCAAGTAGTGTGACATTCCATATTTGAAATTACAACTACGTTGTCAAAACTAGCAACTCTTTAAAGGTTCTTAACAAGTAGGTGAAATATCATACTATTTATTTTGTTTCAGTCACACATTGCCTGTCAAACAACTTTTAAGCGAAACACCTCTCCTATTTGGGAGTACCTAATAAAACTCAATTGTACACACTCGTTTGTTAACAATAGGCACATGCAGTAATAACAGAACAATGGATATCTTCACACCTGCACCCGGTGGTATTTAATAATTATTTTGGTAATTAGGTTCTTTGTTGCTGTGTTGAAAAACAATTTTGACAGAAGTGGTTTAATCGCAATGCGTAGGTAATATTCGCATTTATTTTATATTTACTAATCTTTTACGTAGATTCAAAAAGTTTTACACTGAAACATTTTTACACCCAATCACTGAGATTATTAATATTGTTGACTGATGGCACTTGTTGGAATGTGTTGTTACACATATTGAGAACACACTTGTACCTTTTCCACAGCATTTTCTATTATGAGGATGCAGTAAGGCGAAACCGGTCACGTCTAGTATAAAATACATACATAAAATCACGCCTTTATCCCCGGAGGGTTAGGCAGATGTGAATTAACATCCACATTTAACCAATAATTGTATTCGGTCCCACGTATAGGGGGTGAGCCTATTGTCGTATTTCGCGCACTATTGTTGACTCGTGTCATGCATCTGAAGCTGAGTCTGATCTGTATATATCTGTCTGATGTTAAACAGCCCTATCCCTTAATTGCCTGAACTCCGCATGGGTAGAGATGGGGTGACCCGAATTCTACTCTACCTGAAGCATTTGGTAAACAACCAGGCTCTCGATTCTACTAAAGCAAAACCAGTGTCATACCAGAGACACAGCAAAAAATGATATTAAATATTGAACTATATTTCCGTACACTTAAAGTTCAAAATTAAATGATTAGTGAGTGTCATTACACTTTTTCATTCGAACTTTAATTTTGAACTTTAAAAGCATTGCTTAAAAGTCTAATATGTGTTTTTTTTTATTTTTATATAGGACACGCCTACTTGACCACACCTCGCCTGATGGTAAGCTAAAGGCAAAGTCTCAGGAAAGAGGGTCACCATTACAGACACTAAGTGCTACAATGGTGGCACTCAGCTTGGCGGCCTCATCATATGCTTTTTCACGCCCCGCTTAAAGGCCCCGGGACTGTAGGAAGAAGGAAACACGTGAGCTGGTAATGAATTCCAGGTCTTGATGGTGCGACAAAGAAAAGAGTCTCCGAACCGCTTGGTTCTTGCTCGTATATTCTGCACAGTGTGAGGGTGACATCTAAGGCCTGCACGTGTTGTCCTATGTAGGAAAGGAGATGGTGGGATTAGTTGGAAGAGCTCGTCGGAACACTCACCATGGTAGAGACGGTGTCTGAGTTATGACAGTGGTTTTTGCCCTACATTTACGCTCTTGTCAAGAAACGTTTTTCTTGGTTGCTTAAGACGAAGAGAAGCTACAAAAATACCTCTAGTCGTCAAAATATGATTTGACATTGAATAAAATTCCAAGCAATCTATAGCCTAGAAACAACATGATTATTATTGCACTTACAACTTGCAAAACCGGTTGTATATCACCTTCGTTACAATAAGCCGCACTATGCACTGGATGTATGCAAAGTGCGTTTAAAACAATGCATTCAATAAGACCATCATACAATCACGTTGAACAATGGCGAAGATTGCAAAATGAAAATAACCCAAACTTCGTGGTTAATGGATATCTGATAAGAACAACACGTTTTTACAATTCCCAATGTTATTCTATTAAATAATTTGCTATGCAATAATTGATAAATGTTAACAGATATTATTGTGTTTTATGGATGTTGAAATTATTGAGTGGTTATTTTATGCTAAGGTCATAATAATAGCCTTTATTTTCGGACAGTATAACATTTAACATTTTCTCTTCTTTACAATATCTATTTATATTTTCTAACACATTAAAAGTATGTTACCTACTCTCTTACGCTTCTTTATAATGTTCCTATGATTCTGTTCGTGTGCCACAATTGACAAAGGCCTCTTCCAACCTTTTCCATTCCGCTCTATCGCCAGCCGACCTCATCCATGTACTACGGCTTTAATGTCGTCCAACCCATCTTCTGAGTGGTCTACCCCTTTCCTCTTAAGGTCATAAGAAGCAATAATTGTAGGTCATAAGATTGTTATTAGATACCTTCCTTGTCATAGTGACGAAGTTGATCATCATCATAAATTGACGTCGATATAGTATGGATAACGATTGATTTACAGATTTAAATCGTTGACATAAGTTTAACTACTACGGTGATAATAAAATAAACTTCTGTGATAACAAAACAATACTATTTCCGTACTTAACTTTGTATAACTATCATTTTTTTTTATACCACTTAGGTCAGACAAGCGCACGGCCCACCTGACGGAAAGTGGTCACTGTGGCCTATGGACGTGTGTAACACCAGAGAAGCCACATTCTCGCTGCCGACACTCTAAGCACAGAGTTTCTGTACCGTCAGTGTAGAGGACAAAGCAGGACAAGGCTTTAGTCATCCCACTGACAGCACAAATTCTCCAGCTCTGGCTACCCTACTCACCGCTGGGAACACAACACGAAGTTATTATAACCCCGGTATTCTGTAGGGCGGAGGTACTTCTTAATCAATCTTATAGAAATTGTATTCTACGTTCTCCGCGGCACTACCATTTCACGATTTCCCCAGCAGACATTACAGAAAGGGGTAAAATAAAGATGCCTTAAAATAATGTGTGTATTAATACCACCTCAAGTACTCAATGCATACCTACTACCGGCCCCACGCGAGCCACGCTGGGTGCTTGGGAGACTGAATCGGGAGGTCCTCCTGGAGGCCGCCATCGTACGGGCCTGTGCCATTGCGCCGGACAGGCCTGTCGATATCGACGATGAGGCGGTGTGGTTCCGGGAGGCCATGACTCGTGTCTGCGATGCGGGTATGCCTAGGGCACCACCCTACAGTCCGAGGCGTCGGGTCTACTGGTGGTCTGCGGAGATCGCGAGGCTACGGCAAGCCTGCGTGATCGCGCACCGCCGGTGGACCAGACTCCGTAGGAGGCGTAGCCGAACCGCAGATACGGAGCCCCGAGTGGCGGAGCTTCATGTGGGATACAGGGAGGCCAGAGATGCCCTCCGAGCGGAGATTAAGCGGGCGAAAGCCGCGGCTTATAAGGAGCTCATGGAGACGCTGGAGCGGGACCCATGGGGGCGGCCTTACCTTATGGTAAGAGGAAAGCTGCGCCCCCGGGCCCCGCCGTTGACCCGGGTTCTCCAGCCAGCTCTGCTCGGTGGAGTGGTCGAGTCCCTGTTCCCGGCGCGAGCGGAACACGTTCCGCCGCAGATGACTCCGCCACCTCGGTCGCCTGTGGCGCCCAGTGTGGTAGTTGACGACGAAGTCCCCGAGGTCACTTGGGTAGAACTGGAGCTGGCGGTGCGAAGGCTTAGAGCCAAGAAGAGCACCGCCCCGGGACCCGACGGCATTCCAGGCCGCGCGTGGGTCCTAGCTCTGGGAGAAGACGGTCTCGAACCCCGGCTGAGAGGGTTCCTCAGCGCATGCTTGGAGCGGGGCCAGTTTCCGAAGATGTGGAAGACGGGGAAACTGGTCCTCATCCGAAAGGAGGGTCGCCCGGCGGACGAACCGTCCGGCTACCGGCCCATTGTGTTGCTCGACGAGGTGGGCAAGCTCTTTGAAAGAGTTATTGCGAAGCGCCTCGTCGAGCACCTCTCTGGTAGGGGGCCGGACCTGGCGGATGCCCAATATGGCTTCCGCCGGTGGCGGTCCACCGTGGATGCCATCATGCGTGTGAGGACTTTGGCGGAGGAGGCAGTTGCCCGGGGTGAGGTGACGTTGGCGGTGTCCTTGGACATCTCCAACGCGTTCAACACCTTGCCCTGGAGTTGCATCAGGGAGGCACTCGTGTACCACGGTGTGCCTCTCTACCTCCGCCGCATAGTCGGGGCGTACCTGACGGAGAGAGCCGTCATCTACCCAAGTGCGACCGGCGTCGGTCGGCGTGAGATGTCGTGCGGTGTTCCACAGGGATCGGTTCTCGGGCCGCTACTGTGGAACATTGGATACGACTGGGTGCTTCGCGGTGAGCTTGCGGACGGCGCCGCCGTCACGTGCTATGCGGACGACACGCTAGTGACGGCGAGCGGAGCTACACACCGCGAAGCGATCCTGAGGGCCACGACCGCGGTTGCTCAAGTCGTGGAACGGATCCGGCGGCTGGGCCTTGAGGTGGCTTTGCATAAATCCGAGGCCATGTTCTTTCATGGACCTCGGCGCACGCCACCACCTGGTTCCAGTCTCACAGTGGGAGGCACCCTCATCGGCATCAAGCCCCAGATGAAATATCTGGGGCTCGTGCTCGACGGCCGGTGGGACTTCGGGAAGCACTTCCGAAGTCTGGGCCCCAAATTGGCGGGCACAGCCAACGCTCTGGCGCGGCTACTGCCCAACCTGAGGGGCCCGGATGACTCCTGCAGGAGACTCTACGCGGTTGTCGTGCGGTCCATGGCCCTGTACGGGTGTCCCGTGTGGGCGGACACCCTGAGTGATCGGCACATGCTTCTGCTGCAGCGTCCGCAGCGGAAGTTGGCGTGCCGCATCATAAGGGGGTACCGCACGATATCATTCAACGCGGCGAGTCTTCTCGCCGGATCGCCACCATGGATCCTGGAAGCGAGATGCCTTTCGGCGCTATACAGGTTCCGAAGGGCGGCGCGGGAGCGGGGTCACGATCCCGAGCCCGAAGAAATTCGGGCCGTGAGATCCCGGCTCCACAGGGAAATGGTGGCAGAATGGGAGAGACGACTTGGGCAACCAAGCGCAGGGCACGCCGTAGTAACGGCGGTAAGACCCATCATGGGGGAGTGGCTAGAGAGGCCACACGGCAGCCTCTCGTACCGTCTGACGCAGATGATCACCGAGCACGGATGCTTCGGAAAGTATCTGCGTCGGATGCAGAAAGAGCCAACGTCCGAGTGCCATCACTGCGACGCGAGCGAGGACTCAGGTCCGCACACGCTCACCGAGTGTCCGGCGTGGGAGACGCCGAGGCGGGAGCTTGTGGCGGCCCTGGGAGTGAGGGTTCTCACGCTCTCCACCTTGCTCGCGGCGATGGCTCGCTGCGCGGATGCGTGGGCGGCCGGCGCCTCCTTCTGCGAGCAAGTAATGCTCGTGAAGGAGGAGGCGGGGCGGGAGCGGCAGCGGGAGCGACGAAGGATCGCTAGACAAGCTGCCCGCGCACGAAGGCAACTCGGGCGTCGGAGGTCGATGAACGACCTCCGCCCCCCATGAGCGCCGGCCTGGGGGTGACAGGTGAAGCCGCCTGTCACCCTTGCAGAAGCAGGCCGCGGCGGCGGCGCGCGTGGCGCGCCTCCCCGTTTCCGGGGACGAGTTGGGGACTCTGTGGTCCCCACACCCGAGAAGAGGGCCAGATCGTGAGAGATGGCCCTGGGTCGGCCGGGGTGCGAGGGATATGCCTGTCAACCTCACCTTCGGCAACCGAAACGACCCACAGGCGGCGTGCGTTTTAGTCGGTTCGAGTCCGACATAAATGCATACCTACTTGCATTACATTCAAACTAAACATAAAAACAAAATCTATTTCACATACTTAAAATAATTAGACTTTAAAAGCTCCGAGATGGCATTATAATACGTGGATCGTGATCGACTCTTGCGCAGCCATACCGCACGTGTACTCGTACTAGTGAACAGCGGAACTAAACGCCGGAAGTCCTTTATCTAAGCGGGCGTTCATCTCTGAGGACAGTATCATTGACAAAGAGACCGAACTTTTACTGTTTGTTGAATTTTCGTGAAATTAGATCATGTGTAAAAGTGAGTGACTATATTAGCCGTAGGTATATGTATAGAAGTTTTATGTTGAGAAGAGGTTGATCGCGGAAATTGGCCGCCGCATCCACGACCAAGGCGGTGACTTTCGATCCGGCTCGTTCCTGGGGCAAAGGTTGGCTATTGCGATTCAACGGGGCAACGCGGCCAGCATCATGGGCACCTTTGCGCCGGGGACGATGCGGAGTGAGTTGTTCGACGCGACATGAACGCGAGTTTGTTTCGTGTATTTATGTTTTAATTATTTTGAAAATAAAGAAGTTTTATGTGGATTATATTCAACTCGTTGAGGAATTGAATTTACACTTTTTATACGTAACAAAATGATCTACTACACTTGTTACGCAATGTCATTTACAAATCTAGAACATTATATTAGTGCTAAAAGTTTTTTAACAGTAAGTAAAAGAAGGCTTCAATATAACATGTGATCGCAATATTAATTCAAAATTGACCATTATGAAAATGTGCTCACTCTTTGAAGTATAATACTTTAAAATATAAATGCTGCGATACAACATAATGCTCCAAAGTCAAAAAAAATATTGAGAAAGACTTTTTAATTATTCATCATAGCATGATTTTTCTTTAAGAATTATAATTGGTATAAATCCAGAATCCACCTCAATGTAAGGGACATTCCTTTCCAGTCCTCTTCCTTTTAATTTTGTTTGTGAGTACTGTCGTCTGACCTTCCAATGCTGAGAGTCTCTTCCGACAATTAGCAATTAGAAATTACCTACTATTGGTGGTTTACTACTTGTCATCTTTTACTATACGTCATATAAGGATTACAACATAGCCAAGCCAAGCCAAGCATTTATATACCATAATGATGATATCTAAAGTGTTCAACATCTATATTAGCCAATATGGATAGATAGATAGATAGATAATTCTTTATTGTACACCAACAGATTTACAGTAGGACAAGTTATTTAACATATGTGCTAAGTAATCATTTATTCCATACAAGATGGTAGGGATTTGCCTGATATTCAAATGTTAATAATCGACAATTATTGTTTTACTTTAAGACTCAGTTATTATTTTACTGTTTCAAGAAAACAGCTAAAATACAAAATATCAAAAATATTACATAATATTGTCAATTAAAATTTACTAAATACAAGGATATAAAAAATCACAGCTAGGACGCAAACAAGATTAACAGAAAAGAAGTGTAACATATCACATTTCTTTTCGTTACACTTCGTCGTGAACTGTCAACATTCAACATTAAAATCACGACACATTTCACCCGAACTCATACACACACACACACACACACATCTCTAAACCAACCAGTTTAGAGATTTCTAAGAATCTATGTAAGAACAGTTTATAGTAAAATACTTGTACGAGTACATATACCATATTTGTCGCATGCAACCCGCTATTCAGACATAACGGATACGCCAGAAGTGGTTTAGAGTACGCAACAGTTGCCAATGCTATCAAATGTTTTATAGCATTTGATTATAAATTGTGAAGACTCAAGTAGTCCATGATATGACAATTATAGAAGAATTTAAGGAAACCTTTTTTCAACGAGATTTATAGGCAACATTAGTTTGGCTTTTAGCTCAAATTAGCACTGTAAGGTCGTATTCCCGAACGGTAATCTAGGTAGGTAGGATAAGATAGGTAGGTACGTTTTTTAACCGTTTACACTCAACTTCACATTCCCCATCATTACTATTATACTTGTTTGCAACTCAAAGGTTTACTGGGAGAGAACTCATTTTGAGTTAAGCTTTTTTTTTTTATACAACTTAGGTGGCAGGCAAGCACACGGCCCACCTGATGGAAAGTGGTTACCATGACCTATGAACGTGTGTAACACCAGTGGAGTCACATCCGTGCTGCCGACCCTGTAAGAACAGAGATTTTGTGCCGTCAGTGTAGAGGACAAAGCAGGACAAGCCTTTGGTCATCCCACTGACAGCACAAAAATTCTCCAGTGAGCTCTGGCTACCCTACTCACCGCCGGAAACACAACATGAAGTTATTATAACCGCGGAATTCTGTAGGGTGGAGGTACTTCCCCAGTCGGACTGCTCAATTGGGCGGAAATACCGCCGTGTCCTACCTCCTCAAAAGAGCTCGTATTTGTACATGTTCCTTGAAATGTTTTATTTATGATCTTTGTACTGTGTCATCTCTCTGTACTCAGTTCTGAATTAATAATTAAACTAGATCTGAGGACACATTGTATTCTAGATAATAGACATGATAGTTTTAATGTCATTGTGAAAGTCGACTCAAAACTGAGCGCTGTTCTGGAATACGGGTTGAAATCACCGCAAATTTTGCTTACACTAAATGGTAGAATAACTCTATATATTTAGTCATTCAGTAGCTCGTGAAGTGTGTCAGAGTAAGCAAAGGACAGAAGCGAATGGAAACTCGGCTAGACGGATTTGGTACACATTTTAAACAGCTGACTGCTGATACAATGTTTGCAAAAAATATTTTAAAAGCAAGGTTTAGACGTCACATAATTAAACAGGGGCCTTATTTGACCCCGTTTGAGTATCTTGACGAACGCTGATGGTCCGATTTACATGAAAGTCACATAGACTATCAATTGACCTATCGCATTCCACTACTGGACATCTCTCAGTGTCGGCAACCCAAGTTTTATTTCAAGTCTACCCCTACAGTCCCGGGGCCTTTAAGCGGGGCGTGAAAAAGCATCTGATGAGGCCGCCAAGCTGAGTGCCACCATTGTAGCACTTAGTGTCTGTAATGGTGACCCTCTTTCCTGAGACTTTGCCTTTAGCTTACCATCAGGCGAGGTGAGGTCAAGTTGGCGGGTCCTATATAAAAAAAAAAAAAAAAAATACTTGTATTCTTTCTCCGCCACCACACGGATGAAAGTCACGTAAGATTTAAGATACTACTGCAAGAGCTTGGAGTAGCCCTCCAGGTAAACTAATTTATTCCTAAAATGTTACATAAATACTATATCCAATGCTCTCTTTATCTTTCCAAGTTATGTACTATACTACTCTACTCTATAGATTAACGTGGGCAGGTGCGGCGCGTACGCAGCGTCACGGTTCAGCGCGGGACGCGGTGTTGTCACGGCAGAGAAATGGCTACCAGCGCCTGAGCATTCAATGTCGTGATGTTTATTTTACAAAAGCTGTATTAGTTATACACATACATGATTGTATTAATGTTGGGACTTCTTCACCTCTTGGGTTATACTCAGTTAAGACTTGCCTTGTTAGGTTAGGTTAGTTGTTATCTATTATTATTTAGTAATTAGATACTTAATTTTGTGTTTATAAAGGTGTACACTGTCGTATTGGCTTTATCCTGTGAAGGTATTCAGAATTATGTATGACTGAGTAAATAAATAAAATAAATTAATTTATGGACTGTTCTAGTAATTCTATAGTATATAACTCTCTTTCTTCGAGTGTCATCATACTTATCAACCCCATTATAAAAATATATGACATTTAGTACATAATAAGAATCAATAAAATAGCAAAGACGTGTCTTTCTACCGCTTCCCAGACGTATAATTACTGAACGCAAAGTACGTGTGTACCCAGACAGAATAATTATTACTGAACTGCAAGAAATAAAACTCATACCTGCAATACCAAGTAAAAAATCACAAATGACTGTGAGTGGAACAATGTTAACAAATAGTTCTCGGGTATAAAATGTCAGAAAAGATATTATTAAAAATTAAAAGCCCGTCTGAGGCTGAAAAGATCAAAACAAATTTGATAGCAGACGGTACCCATTCACCAATCATAAACCGGATGAAAATTAATATGTACAGCCTGCTATTGAATTTGTTTCGATCTTTTCAGCATCACTCGGGTTTTTTTTTAAATTACAATGGGATTATGATATATCACTTTGAAATCCTCGGGATAACCCTTTCAATTTGATATCGATATTGCAGTATACAATTTTTTTTTTTAAATATAGCTTATTACAACGGCCATGTTGGTTTTTTTTTTCGCGTTACCTATAAAAGAACACTAGGGTTACCGAGACGAATCTAACGAAGATATCCGGCCTGTAGTTTGGAAGATATGAGGTAATAAAGAATATTACAAACTTACATACAAGATACGCGCGATAAACATAACCCTTCTTGGCAGTTGGATAAAAATGGAAAAGAGTAGGGTTAATGCAGTGCATATGCCGTCCTTGAAAAAGACTTATCTAGTGATCGGAGTAAATAACATCTAGTCTAGACGGTCTTTTACATGGCATTTTCTTTTTTTATACAACTTAAGTGTTACTCAGACAAGAACACGGCCCACCTGATGGAAAGTGGTTACCGTGACCTATGAACGTGTGTAACACCAGTGGAGTCACTTCCGTGCTGCCGACCCTGTAAGAACAGAGATTTTATGTGCCCTCAGTGCAGAACACAAAATCAGGACAAGCCTTTGGTCTTCCCACTGATAGCACAAAAACTCTCCAGTGAGCTCTGGCTACCCTACTCACCGACGGGAACACAACACGAGGTTATTATAGCCGTGGTATTCTGTAGGGTGGAGGTACTTCCCCAGTCGGACTGCTCAATTCGGACGGGAATACAGTCTCGTCCTACCTCCTTTCACATGATTAAAATAAATAAAATTTACTAATATAGAAGCATAGATGAAATGAATACTGTCCTTCTATTACAGACTGAATATGCCACAGATTCAGTGACGTATAACATGGGTAATCTTTGATTCCGTCACACTTCATTATTATAACCCCAGGAGTAATTCCTGATTGTGCCCAGGTTAAGCCCGGGGTCCTCTATCCTACTTTTTCGATTTGACATATACAACTTTCATGGGAGCGACTGCCCTAATCCTGGTTCACAACCTGTGATTGAGGTTGACTTAGCCTCGAAACTTAGTGGGGTCCTGTACAACAGCATGTAGGAGGTAGGACACGGCGGTATTTCCGCCCAATTGAGCAGTCCGACTGGGTAGGTACACAAGACAAAAACGATAGCCTATCCATCTAATAAAATCTATTTATGATCTGGGTCAAGTGGAAGCACCCGTATGTTATACATATCTGTGTTCACACAACAATAACTCATTGCTTTGAAGTCACATGTGTGCGTCATCGTTGAAGGCGTATTAGTGTAATACGTTTATGTGTGCCATTGTGCATGATCGTGAATCGTGAACGATTGAATATGTGTGAGTGATTTGCCTGCCATCGAACGAGAAGGTAAATTTCACCATTTTAGCACAGGCTCACGTAGTTGAGTGGCATTACAGGCGTAAAGACATTTCGAAGGTAGCGAGTTCGAACAGCAACTATATTGATGTAGTCGTTGACGTTAATAAATAATTTTGTTTTTGTTCTTTATTTTGTTTGTGATATTAAAGAACGTTTAAGTAGTTAATTGACCGTGTGGAAAGCACAATGCATCCAATTGTTGACAGTTAAAAATAAAATTATCATGTTATTTTAATCATGAGAATGAGGGTAGCATAAATTCCAATACGAGAAACATTAATGCAATGTGTCTGCAACAATACTCGCTCAGTAATAATAAAAATACTATTGATTTAAGTTGCTATAAAAAATAACTAAAATATCAAGATACTTTTGTGATGTTACCTCAACATTCCCTTAATAGGTAAGCAATTAACATGAAGATATACAAATATTTAAAAGTTCAAAAAGTAAAATTTTACTGGGATTCGAACTCAAAACTTTGCAGGATTTTAACTCATAAAAAGCGAATCTGTAAACCCCAGGGTCACGGAGACTTTCAAGAATTTAACAAAAACTACGTTCATATACCAGTAATAAGAATTTTATGAGTTATTGTTATTACAAAGAAAGTGTAACTGATGATAAATAAATACGAATGGTTTTGAATCAATTGTAATTTGCAAGTGTATAAGTGTGTGTGAGTGAGGAAACGAGTTTTGTTACACACACATTTATGTAGAACATACTGGTGACTTTTTCTGCTTGCCAAAATCAATCTAAAGATCTGTATAATACTTATATCACTAGACAGGCTATCGTTTTTGTCTTGTGTACCTCCGCCCTACAGAATACCGCGGCTATAATAACTTCGTGTTGTGTTTCCAGCGATGAGTAGGGTAGCCAGAGCTCACTGGAGAATTTGTGCTGTCAGTGGGAAGACTAAAGGCTTGTCCTGCTTTTTCTACTACACTGACGGCACAGAAACTCTGCATTTACAGTGTTGGCAGCGCGACTGTGACTCCTCTGGTGTTACAAACGTCCATAGGCCACGGTAACCACTTTCCATCAGGTGGGCCGTGTGTATGTCTGCCAACCAAGTGGTATAAAAAAAAGCACCAATTTCACTGATAGCGAGCTCCCCGACTATTCTCGAAGTGAGCTCTTCGTCTGAATGCAACTCGACATCGAATTTGCATAGTAGGTAGGTACAGAATAACACTATACTACTATATACCTATTTATGAATATATTGTTACTCAACGCAATGACAGTTGTCGAGGTGAACCGTCTGTTAGTCATCTAAATGATTATGGTTTATTGACCATAGTTGCCAATTAAACGTACAATAAACGCTCACAGTGAGTATGTGCGGTAGTGCCGTGACCCACCACCTGCCGGTCACAGGTGACTGACGCCATCCGTTGTGTGGCACCTTAGGGTGGGTCCAGACGGATGTCATGGGCGAGACAATGTACCGTGTAATATCATTATATTACAAAAGCTGTGTGTACAGAGCTGAATCATACATTTTTGGTTGTGTACTTTACCTTACTATGTGGGATCGATAAATGATTAAAGATAGGTTTATATGGGTACACACACACACACACACACATCTCTGCTTTAAAGATTTTTTTAATGAAATATACCTTTTTTTTTTTTTACGTGCGCAAAATCCCCACGGATACCTCCCCACCGGAGCCGGTGGAGGAGGTTATGTCGGACTCGAACCGACTAAAACGCACGCCGCCTGTGGGTCGTTTTGGTCGCCGAAGGTGAGGTTGACAGGCATATCCCTCGCACCCCGGCCGACCCATGGCCATCTCTCACGATCTGGCCCTCTTCTCGGGTGTGGGGACTACAGAGTCCCCAACTCGTCCCCGGAAACGGGGAGACGCGCCACGCGCGCCACCGCCGCGGCCTGCTTCTGCCAGGGTGACAGGCGGCTCCACCTGTCACCCCCAGGCCGGCGCTCATGGGGGGCGGAGGTCGTTCATCGACCTCCGACGCCCGAGTTGCCTTCGTACGCGGGCAGCTTGTCTTGCGATCCTTCGTCGCTCCCGCTGCCGCTCCCGCCCCGCCTCCTCCTTCACGAGCATTACTTGCTCGCAGAAGGAGGCGCATATACGGACACTTGAGAAGTCTGGTGCGATTACAAACTGAGTCGGCCTTGTTTAAAACAATAACGGCGCATTCAGGCAATTCAAGTAATAAAAACGTTTCCTATTTCGTTTTTCATATTCGAATGTTACTTTAATATTTCATAACTACGCTGTAGGTACTTATAAAATGTTTTCGAAACCTAGAAGCCTAGATTCATGTATCGCAAATAACTGTTTAACTGTAGTGTTTAATAGTAATCTCATAAGTACAGTGGGCTCCAAAAGTGGAGGGCATTATGAGCCTGACTGTATAAGACTTGTCTTCTTTTCTCTTTGCTTGGCCCTTGAACACTTTTATCAAACACTAGACATAGGCCTCTCGTAATGTTAGGAGGCTTTGGCCTACTGTTTCCACGCTGGCCAGGCGGGTTGGTACAGGGTTTTATTTCGAGTTTTCCTTCTCTCGCAGTGATACAGTCTGCATATTTTTCCGTTAGTTGCCTCTTACGACATCCTTCGGATGAGATAGGGTGGTGATATCTACTTGTATTCTTTCTCCGTCACCACACGGGTAATCAATCAATTTTGTTAATCAATCAATAATCAATCAATTTTGTTAATCAATCAATAATCAATCAATTTTGTTAATCAATCAATAATCAATCAATTTTGTTAATAGTAAGTAAATGACGTTACTATAGGTACTAAAGGTATAGGTGCGGTATTTATAATATTTATACAAGATCATTATAACAAAGTTCAGTTCGACTTGGTCTCGGTTCATAACATTGGTAAAATCTACTCTAACTGCTGTCCAGAGAAGTCTAAAGCACTACACTCTGGGTAGGATTACAGTAGTTCCAATAAAGTCAGCTTGAAAACAATAAGAAACAGAACAGAAAGTCATGTTATGAAAACAATATCAGCATCTGAATAGACGGAAGACAGACGCTGTTCGATATTGTTTCCTGTCAGTCGCTAGCGAGGAAATGCGTCCATTCAACCGTGCGAATGGTAACAAACCCCCTGCCATTGTGTAATCGCGCAGGGGAATATCGTTGACCAAAATGTCGATGAATGGGGTAACAGTGAGGTGGGCAGGTTCGTCATGTTTGAATAAAAACCTAGCGTTAGATAGAAAGACTCGATAAATAGACACCTTGTCAATTTGATATGACAGTATGGCAGTCAAACTCGTAACATAGTGAATTCACACAAAATATGGAATATTAGAAGAGTCTTAGAAGAATATTCGTTAGATATACGAATACAAGTATCACCACCCCATCTTATCCGATGGGTGTCGTAAGCGGCCTCACCACAAATTTCGAACGAGACGGTACGCACTGTGCGCGAGTGTAACACCCATCTGCATCCCATCAGGTGGGCCGTATGCTTGTCTGCCACCTAAGTGGTATAGAAAAAAAAAATAGAGGCGAAAAATACGCAAACGATATCACTGCGAAAGAAGCCAGCGTGGAAACAGTACCTAAGCCAAAGTCTACTTTTAGCCTTAGCCTACTCCCAACTTTGAAACACGTAGGTAGTATAGGTAGGACATGACGGTATTCCCGTCCAAATTGAGCAGTCCGACTGGGGAAGTACCTCCACCATACAGAATACCACGGCTATAATAACCTCGTGTTGTGTTCCCGGTAGTGAGTAAGGTAGCCAGAGCTCACTGGAGTGTTTTTGTGCTGTCAGTGGGAAGACCAAAGGTTTGTCCTGATTTTGTGTTCTGCACTGAGGGTACATAATTTTTTTTTTTTTTTATATAGGACACGCCAACTTGACCTCACCTCGCCTGATGATAAGCTAAAGGCAAAGTCTCAGGAAAGAGGGTCACCATTACAGACACTAAGTGCTACAATGGTGGCACTCAGCTTGGCGGCCTCATCAGATGCTTTTTCACGCCCCGCTTAAAGGCCCCGGGACTGTAGGAAGAAGGAAACACGTGTGCTGGTAATGAATTCCAGGTCTTGGTGGTGCGGCAAAGAAAAGAGTCTCCGAACCGCTTGGTTCTTGCTCGTATATTCTGCACAGTGTGAGGGTGACATCTAAGGCCTGCACGTGTTGTCCTATGTAGGAAAGGAGATGGTGGGATTAGTTGGAGGAGCTCGTCAGAACACTCACCGTGGTAGAGACGGTAAAATACAGCCAAGGAAGCAATATCTCTACGCATCTGCAAAGGCTCGAGGGTGTTCGTGACCTCAGGGTTCCCAATAATTCGGACCGCGCGTCGCTGCAACCTGTCGAGAGCATCTAGTAGGTATTTCGCGGAGCCATCCCAGAGATGCGAGCAGTATTCCACGCAGGAGCGAATTTGTGTCTTATAGAGAAGACACCGCTGCTCCGGCGTGAAAATACGTCTCACTTTGTTTAGGAGTCCGAGTTTCCGCGAGGCTGTTTTGATGATGCTCTCGATGTAATTTCTGTTATTCAGTTTGCAGCAAATATCCATGCCTAGGATATAGAGATTGTCCTGCAGTGGAAGTGGCGTGCTCTGAAGAGTGGAAAGGGGAAGGAAAGAAGATACCTTTGCTGTGAACGCACAAGCCTGCGTCTTCTTGGCATTGAACTCGACCATGTTCTCGGAGCCCCATTGAGAAATGTGATTCAAGATCCGGTCCAGTTCAGTGACAAGAAGCTGTCTTTTTTCCACGATATCAGACTGTTTGGCCGCAGGTTGTCCGTGATAACTCCCGTGTAATGTATGCTGCCGGTGGACAGCATGTCGTTGATATGCAGAAGAAAGAGAGTGGGAGATAATACAGACCCCTGCGGTACGCCAGCATTTATTTGCAAGAACTCCGAAGCCCGTCCATCACAGAAGACGCGGATACGGCGCTCCCGCAGGAAACTAGCAATCCAGTTGCACAGTCTAGGAGGCAGACCAAAGGCTGGTAGCTTGGAGAGAAGCGATTTGTGCCAGACTCTATCGAAAGCTTTGGCGATATGTTCTTACAGGGTCGACAGGTTCTTAATTATCGACGGCAAATACCTAAGTCATCTCCGCTTTGCAGACGATGTGGTACTTTTGTCAAAATCCAGTATACAACTACAATACATGATAGATTCGCTTAACCAATTTAGTAAACACGTAGGTTTGGAAATGAACCTCTCAAAAACCATGTTAATGACAAACAGGTCAGAAAGAACAATTTTAGTTAACAATGAAAGTCTCAAATGCACAAAAGAATACATATACCTTGGGAAACAAATTGGTTTTAAAAACAGAAGCGGTGTTATAGAATTAGAGAGAAGAATTCAGATGACTGGGAACAAATATTGGAGTCTGAGAGAACTATTTAAAAGTAATTTAACAATACAAATTAAATCTAAAGTTATGATGACCTGTCTCCTACCGTGTCTATTGTATGGCTGTCAGACCTGGAAGTATACAACTGAAGTTAGAAATAAAATAACTACCTGCCAACGAGAAATGGAGCGGAGTATGCTCAATATAAGGAGGATACAAAAAATACGTCACTTAAAAATAAGACAAACAATGAAAGCCACAGACGCTCTATATCACTCTCAGAGACTAAAATGGAAATGGGCGGGACATGTGGCGCGTCTACAAGACGAGAGATGGACCAAGAGAGTGACGTCATGGACCGGCCCAATTGGCAAACGTCGCAGAGGTAGACCGCTCACGAAATGGGACGATGACATAACAAGACGGCTGGCTCTCTGTGGCTACACGTCGCCCAAGACAGGGACAAGTGGAACTCTTTGGAGGAGGCCTGGCACTGGTGCTACACACGTTCATAGGTCACGGTAACCACTTACTATTAGATGGGCCGTGTGCTTGTCTGCCACCTAAGTTGTATAAAAAATAGGCATATGTCGAGCAGAGGATTGCGATAGGCTTGATTAATTTTGATGAGCAGACCTTGAGATTCAAAAGAGCAAGTTTTGGGTACAGCCAGGGTTGGCACTCAGATGATGAAGTTGAACGTTTAGATTGCGTGTATACACCATCAACTACTGAGCTCAGTTGAATTTTATAACCCCAAATAAGCACTTTCTCAACTGACAAATCCATTAAGCGATCGTTAGCAAGCCCAAAGCCACACATTACAACTACATATGTCTGACTACAGCCTTACAGGTCAACATTTTATTTATTTCCTTATAGTTTAGAAAATATTAGATATTTTTGTGTTACAACACAAACATTTCTTACGTTTACTAGCTTTCTATAGTTTTTGAAATATAATTTGCGCCAACGCGAAAATTTGTGTTATGACGTAACGAATGATCGTATGATTGGCACCTGACAATATCTTTTTGTTGCCTGATTTACAGAAAAAATGGAAGTATACCTATCTAAATAGAGATTGCAGGTCCTCGATTCTACTATTGATAGATAATGCTATTAAATTTTAGACTTAATCTCTTTATCCTTAAAGTTCAATATTAAATGAAAAGAGTTTCATTATACTTTTATCATTCAATCTGCAAAAAGCCTTTTAATTTTGGTCTTTAAGCGCATTGCTTTAAAGTCTTCAACTAAATGGAAGTTTTTGCAGTGTCTGTGGTATGATAGTGGTTTTGCTTTAGTAGAGTCGAGGGTCAGGTATGATATATTCATCATAACATAACATAAACTCACGCCTATCTCCTCTAAGGGGTAGACAGAGGTGCTAGCACCCACCTTTCGCCAGTTTATGTTTAGGTCCCAATGTAATAGGTGGCGAGCCTAATACCATTAACCGGGCACTTATAAACCTGCGATAAATATACACATAACATTGAAAAGTCATTGGTGTGTGCCATGGTAAAACCTGGGATCGAACCCGAGACTACGTCTCAGCAGTCCATTACCCATACCACTAGGCTACCGCGGTTGCATATTCATATATACATACATACATATAATGACACCTTTATCCCTGGAGGGTTAGGCAGAGGTGAAATACCCACATTTTACGAATATTTGTATTCGGTCCCACGTACCTAATAGGAGGTGAGCCTATTGCCGTATTCCGGGCACTATTATTGACTCGAGCGTTGCATCTGAGACTGAGTCTGGGCTGTATATATCTATCTGATGTTAAACAGCCCTATCCCTTAGTCGCCTTGTACGACACCGCATGGGAAGTGTTGAGGTGGCCCTAATTCTACTCTGCCGGATATATATTCATCACAGTCGTCTTTACGTCGTTCTCGGAGCAATTCACTTACTCTTTGGCCTCCCTATAATTTGACTCAAAAGGTTTTTATGGATGTAATTGACGATCAATCATGTGACATAAGTTGCCGTATTATCGGTCATGAGGTCTTGCGTTCCGTTTCCGGGTCGAGAAACGTTCATATCATTGTTTCTTTTTTCAGGAAATTTTGATTACATATTAATATTTTTAATTACAGTGATTACAGCATATTGTATGGACTATAATAACAGTGATACTAACCTAGATATTCTCGTCACAATCTTATCTCATACTTGATGAAAGTGTGTCTCCATTGTGAGTAACTCGAGTCATCTTCATTTACATAGTCTTATCTTAATGAAGATAACGAGTCTGCATCAAACCTACCACAATTACAGTGATAGTATACTTATAGTATTTGTGCTAGTGTTTGTTATTTTGTTATCAATCATAATGGGAGAGAGAGGAGTTGCTTCACATAGACAGCCCACCTGCCGACATGTACTACTTGCCCATAATCAAAGTGACATTCTATTAATGGAATCGCTTCGAAGTGAATCGTTTTCTATTCGTTATCAAGTAATGAATCACATGACACTTCAGTTATTACAATAAAAGACCAACTGAAGTTTCACAATTTTTTTATAGGCACATTTTATTTTAACGCCCCACATGGTCATAGATCTGATAAAAACAAAATTTCGCTTTAGGCTTGCGCACGCGCAAAGGAAAGTGCTTAATATGCGACACAATGCCTACGTAACCGGTCTGCGGTTTGTATTTCACTGACATTACCTGACCCAGATGAAAACGTGATTGTGTTAAAAAATCACAAGTATTTTTTTCTCAAGAACCTTTAATTTTACGACCGGAAGACGGCGACAGGCTCTTGTAATTCAAGACTTGTTTACCAGTCAGACTTCCTTATTTTTTTTTTAAAGTCACTTTCATTTGCACATGTATTGAATACAAAATTTACAAACTATTTAACTAACTTAATAAGAATACATTTTTCTTGTGAATTTCAATTAGACCAAGTCTGGACTTGAATGAACTCGCAATAGGCTCATATAGGTATAACATGTTACGATAGCCTAATATCATAAGCACAATTGCGGACCTACCGTGACGTGCTGTAAGTGACCGTGTTTCACTGCTATTATTGTCGCTTCCTTGGTAGATATTGTATACCTGGTATTCGTTAGAACCCGGACCCATCCTGGGCCTAATGTAATTCTCGCTAGGTATATTTAATACTCATAACTCCTCGAGAAGGCGTTGGTACGTCCAAGGCCTTCTTTAGAATTACGAAACAATTTGAGACGACAGTTAAAAGACTATTATTTTAAGGTAAGGTATAATATACTTATTATATCGTTCATTGTTCGGTAATTCTTGAGAAATTCGTTAAATGACACTTCCGTCGCTTGAGACTTGTATCTAATAGTAATAGACAGTTCTATGACAGGTACAGTTAGCCCAGTTAGCAGACTAAACTCTTAGCGTGAGACTATGGTGATGTCCCATTCTGGATTTATATCATTCAAACATTTACTAAAAAAGAGTTTGAATAAATTGCTTAAATGTTCTATTTTAAATTGTTTGAAAATTTAGATTAGTCGCGATTCCCCCCATTCTCGATACCACGTTACGCTATTATGAAACAAATATTTTCGTGTCAAATCGCGACTAGCCCGGAAATTTTGTAGCCAGAACCTGTATTTTGTTTAACTGCTCACTGATTTAACTATCTATCTATATTCAAAATATACAACAGCCAAGTGTTAAGTGAAAACATTTCTCTGCGATATCAGTATGTCTCGCACGTCTGCAGAACGAAGCCAATTTACTAACAACAAAGATAAACATGTTCTTAACGCAGCGAGAACGCGCCTGTAGGAGTATTTATCATCACTTGGCAAAATACAGAGAATGGGTTCTGTAAACAATACGACAACTGACTCTGAGGCTTCGTCACACTACCCAGTGATACGTAAGGTAAATTTACTTTGTTATGTTATATACATGACATTGTTATACATTGTTTGAAAGCTTTTACAGAGCTAAATGTTCACCCTTTCAAACAGAACGTTAAGGATAAGGCATTGCAGACTGATGTTTTTATCCTATGCTAAAGACTGAATAAATAAAAAAAAGTGAAAAAAATTCAACAAATCTATCGGCTATAAAATTACAAAATATTTTATCACGAAATTCCTCTCATCCCGAATTTTCAAAGCAAGTTCTGAATTATAGTTTTTGCCCATAGGTATAATTTTTATGCTTATTACACATCAACCGAACGAATGCAAATGAAGGTTATAGATTACTGCTTTTGTGGTTGTTCATCTAGAACAAAAGTCGCTATGTTTTACTTTGCTCAGAGGCTCAGGCAAATGGATTATTGCTCCATCGGTGATAAAATAATCATGTTTCAAAGGAATACAATTAAGTAAGTACTTGTTCATTCTAATAAAATCACTTTAAAACAGTTTTATTGGTAGATATTATTTACAGTTACTCCGACGTTTCGAATACTTTTCAGCAGCCTTGCTCGAAGGGGTCTCCCGCATAGTTTTATTTCAAAGAGTGATATTTACGTAAACTTCAAACACAATTATGTAAACATTTGCTGTTTTTTATCCCTAATGCAACGATGGTATCTTATACCTATACACTATACTACCTATACACACGTCAGAGGTCGATGAACGACGTTTTGAGTTGGGGACTCTGTAGTTCCCACACCCGAGAAGAGGGCCAGATCGTGAGAGATGGCCCTGGGTCAGCCGGGGTGCGAGGGATATGCCTGTCAACCTCACCTTGGGCAACCAAAACGACCCACAGGTGGCGAGCGTTTTAGTCGGTTCGAGTCCGACATAACCTCTTCCACCTCGGAGGTATACGTGAGGATTTTGCGCACGTAAATAAAAAAAGAAAACTACCTATACACATGTTAAGAACATACTTGTACTTTTTCCATATATTTTTTTATTAGACCTGACCGGTTTCGCCTTACGGCATCCTCAACAATATAAAAAAAGTCTACTACCTATAGTTTATCGATCGAATCGTCAGCATATGGTAACTCGATGAGCAGCACAGTCTTAAGGCTTCACCCTGACTTTGTGTTAAACACATCATAATATTTATATACTATGCAGAACTGAGGTTACCTTAGTAGGTATCTATGTATAAAATCAAGATAGTGAAAAACAGAGAGATGAGAAACCTCATCTGTTTCACCAAATAATATTTCACGTTATCTAAGTAAAATTTTATTGTATTAATGAATCAATGTTTCTACTGACATAAATATTCATGTTAAATATAAGAACTATGTAGAAAGATGTAAACTAATATTTACATGAATATAAAATAGGATACATAAGGGTCAAATCAAGCATCGAAAAATTCTTCCCCATCGATGTCGACTGGTAATGTGCCCAAAAGACTGGCGACATTGGCAAGTTGGATGGCAATGCCAATGCGTTGTGCGACAGGCCAGCATTTTGGTCTTTGGTTTAGCGAAGCATCGACCAGTCGTTTTGCTATTTCTTTGTTTTACTAAGTAATTGACAAAGTTTTGTCAACTAGTCAGTGTTAATACTATACGTGTTGTGACGAAGATTATCCAAGAGGTGACTAACGGAAAAATACGCAGACGATATCACTGCGAGAGAAGGCAAGCTCGGCATTAAATGATTAAACCCTCTACCAACCCGTCTGGCCAGTGTGGAAACAGTAGCCCAAAGCCTCCCAACATTAGGAGAAGCCTATGTCCATTTGATTGATTGACAGTATTACTTATATTTATACGAAGACTAGCAGTCCCACCTCAGCTTTACCCGTTGCATAACATAAACTCATACACTCACGCCTATATTTCCCGAAAGGGTAGGCAGAGGTGCTAGCACCCACATTTCGCCAGTTTTATGTTTAGGTCCCAAAGTAATAGGTGGCGAGCCTATTGGCATTAACTGGGCACTTATACATATTTAGAAATCTCAGATCACCCCTTTGAGCCTGTATTTTTTAGTCTTCAAATAACGTATGAAAATCTGCCGGATTTGTTGACATTTATAACCACTGCTCCGCTTCCTGAAGTAGTAGCGTGATGATATATAGCCTTCAGGCACCTTCGTCCATATTTTTATTTTATTTTAACTAGTAATTCTTGAGATTAGCGCGTTCAAACAAACAAAGAAACAAGCAAACTCTTCAGTTTTATAATATTAGTATAGATATTATAGTATCATAATATCTATACTAATATTATAAAACTGAAGAGTGTAAAGATGTAGCCTAATAATTCTATAACCTGGATGCGCTGCAATAAGGTTAATATAGATTTATTTATAAAATTCTCCGTGTAAATCTGGGTCAGATCAGTTACTCGTGCTTAAAATATAATAACAGTATCTGTAATTCAACTGCTTTGTGAACGTTACCTATGTCAAAATTAGTTGACACAGTTGTGCGCTATTCTGCAGAACAGGTTTTCAGTATTGTTCAGTAATTTATAATTGTATTTTAAATCCTTCTTAGAATAATCTGACTAAACCCAAGAGAACATAACATTTTTGCAAAGAAGTTTTTTCCAAATCTATGCAATGGTTATGGTTCACTATTGACAGCACCAAACGAACACTAGTCTAAATAAAAATACTTTGTTTGACTCTAAATAAACCACGAATATAACAAGAAGTTTTGATACAAGTCACGTCGAGTCGAACACTGAACAAAACAAATTATTGTCCTACCGCCTGCGGCTGCGGCGTCCGTGTTCCAGTGAAAGTTGGGACATATAAACAAAAAGTTATTTTACGATGCTGATCGCGTCCAGTCGACTGTTTGTAAATTGGGACATTTCTACCGACATTCCTGCAGGTATGGTAGCTGCTACTGTTTCCTGTGGCCCGTGTTGCATGAAGTTGTATTGTTCTCTAAGGACGACGTATTTATTTCAATATATTTATTTATTTTTCATAGTAAAATTATCACGTTTTAGGTAATCAATGAAATAATTTGAACTAAATTCGATAACTCGTATGTCATAATATCCGCTCTTAGTTCCGATTTCCAAGCTAATTCTCAATTCCCACATCTTATGATATTATACTTTGTAGTTTTCATATTTCCTAATAATTCCAATACATGACACCCTAATGAGCTCGTATACTGTGTAGGACTAAATAGGCATACCTACCTACCCCTGAAGTATGTAGTATGTACTTGGTGAGGTTGGTGTTTCATTTGTGTTCTTTCACGAGCTCAATTTTTATATACATAGCAGTCATTGAAACCGTTCGTTAGTTCAAGTCCTAGCCTGAACGTTATTGAGTCTAGATGTTTTCCAATTAAAATTTCTAAAGACTGTTAGTTTTATCTCTCCTTATATGGATGTCTAGCACTAGTTCAGTGATGTTGCATTGACCCCACCCGACGTTGGCGCGTTCGGCGAGGTGCTGTTTCGATTCGCATCGAGGCACCCACTTACGCCGGCGCTAAAGCCGACCAAGCAAATATTAATTATAAATACAGAATTCCTTTTTTGAAAATTTATCTATTCGTCACTTCCATCTAAATGTATGGGTAAAATGAGTTTTTAGTCTGAACGGAGGCACCTCCATTGTCCGCAGGATCGTCTTTCACACTCATATATGAAGTCTGATTGATTGATTTATAACTCACTTGTACTTTTCCATATTACAAGTGAGTTATCAATATCTGTAACAACAAATTCCACCAAGTGCCATCAATCAACAGTATAAATAATCACTCATTGAATTAAAACAAAATAACGATAGATTCCGTTGAAACGTGATTTTATTCGGGAGTGGCTAAACATGTTTGTTTTGCGTCTTGACTATCACGAAAGCTACCACGATCGGACCCCCAACTGAAATCAAAATCTAAATCCGATCCTCTCCCCTTCTTCGGAATACCGGTTCACTAATATTAAAAATATTATGTGACGGAGTAGCCTGCTGTCGGTAAGTCTCGTTCATAAAAGTAATTTAAAATTAAATGTAAAATACGTTAAAAATGCGAATAAATGTATGTTTGAATAACGGTACCATTCTGTATAATACTGTTGTTGGAGTTACCATTCTTTCATTAGGTTATATTTTTAATAAGTCTAGTTCATGCTATATAAGTTTGTAATATCACTGAACACGTAATTGACAGAATGGAGCGTGGGGGAGACTAAAACTTATCTTAATGTCTAATCATTTTAGAACTACTTATAAAATGTATGAATTTGCGATAATGTACAAACATTGCATTCATATGTATGGTAATTATAAAATGGTGTTGTATAAATAAGTACTTTTAAAATTATATAAAGCAAAATTTATGTGTATTTGTTTGTTTAGATAACAAGTTTGTTTTATGAAAGTTGGTATTAAGTTGTATATATTCTTATATAGTACTTATTTTCATTCCCTTGCATCGCCATAAAACTGTTTTTATTTTCATGGCAGCACTCAAGAAGCACTTAACAAAGTATACAAGCCGACTACCGCTATATGAAAACTCATTCGTTCACGAACAATGATGTGTGGAGACTGCGCAGAGTGAACTTTAATGTCCTGAGAAGTTTGTGAAAAAAAAATATAGGTGGTTTCCTCAAAGCATTAGTATGTGCTTATTCAAAAACGAAATATTTATAGACTATATATTACGGTTTTGAATGAGCACAGTGATGCAATAACGATTACCGGTCTTTGAAGGAGAGCAATAAAACATTACCTAGTTAAGAGTCGTAATACACTGCCTAGGTACCTACAGATAATAATTTGAATATATACATAGAGCTGCTAAGAAAATAAATGTAGGTTTCATATCGTTTCTGGGACTGCGCCGATTCAATTGTCACAGAGAGATTACTTTAAGAGCACACTTCAATAACGTGTCTTTGAATGATTGATTGACAAATGAAATAACAATAGCTACCTAGGAAGGTTTAAAGTATAACATATGTGGATGGGTTTATGCCCGCCCATTCCACGATTTTGTTCCCAAAAGCTCCCAGACAATACTTAAATGTTATAAATATTTCTATTAAATCGTTCCCAGTGGCTCCAAAAATGTCTGCAATTTTTTTACACCTCTGTCTGTTTAAACTTTTATTCCCAGGAATTCTAAATTGTATCAATTATAAAACAATTAACAACTATAAAATTTTTTTTAATTCTCCTTAAGAGTCTCGTACGAAGAGACGACGTCGGGATATATTGATTTTAATCTAAATATTGTTCATACATATATACAAACATACAGTCACTCCTTTTTCCCAGCAGGGTAGGCGGTGGCTATAGTTTTCCATCTGCTACAATCCTGGCAGAAATCTTTCGCTTCCTCTACTTTCATAATCGTTTTCATGCATGCTCGCCGGTTTCGGATACTCTTGACGTGTCCTTTCTTTAAAATACCTTCGATCTGATTGGCATACGTAAGTACCCTACAGGGTTCACCTACTCACCTGTATTGTTCATATATTTTATTTTTAACTGATAGCTCACACACCACATACGTATTTACTAATTAAAAGTAAATTCTCTGTATCAGAGTAGGTTAAAGTGCCTAAATATACACACACACACACACACATAATCACGCCCCCATCCCCAGAGGGTTAGGCAGACGCGAATTAACATCCACATTTCACCAATCATTGAATTCAGTCCCACGTAATAGTGGGTGAGCCTATTGCCGTCTTCCGGGCACTATTGTTGACTCGAGCAGTGCATCTAAAGCGGAGTCTGGACTGTATATATCTGTCTGGTATTAAACAGCCCTATCCCTTAGTCGCCTTGTACGACACCGCATGGGAAGTGATGGGGTGGCCCAAATTCCACTTTGTCGGGAACCACGCGGCGTTAAAGTGCCTAAATACTGGAATAATACTAAGCCAAACGCACTGGTCGTCACACCGGCTTTCTTGTCACATCACTTAAATAACTGTTATCTTCTACACCGCATCTGTGTGCAAAGCTATTTATACGACACATAAATTTATAAGTCGTACATTTACCGTTATATTTTTTAAGATCTCTTTTGAGTTCCGTTTTAGCATTCAATTAGTTTATTGTAGTACATTGCTGAACATAGACCTCTCCTAACTTTATTCTAGATCCTTCGCTTTCCGCATCCAGCCTATCCAATATACCTTTATCAGGTCATCTGGTCTTCTAGCTAGGGTATAGGGTATACCTCCTATTGTTAGCCAACTTGCGTCTAACAGTATATATAGAATGTGAATAAACTACTAATTGTTTTAAAGTATTAGAATAAGAATAAGAATAAGAATAAGAATAATTTATTTGCCTCTAAACATGGTCACATAGGTCTTACAATATGTATGAGTACAGCATGTCTAGCCGCAATCTGCAGCATGCAAATTTTTCAGACAATACTTAAATGTTAGTAAAAAGTACCTACACATTTTAGGTTACGGAGCCATACAAAAATGTATAAGGTATAAGATATAAGGGAGGCTCCTAACACAGGCATTATATTTTATCTATAATGGGTCTCTTTAATCTCATTATTTTTTAAGAATTTTTATGTGGTCAATAAACTATTATTATTTATTTATACGCCTCCCAAGTTTAGCCCGTCAATAAATAAATATTTTGATAGCCCATAAGACCCTTTTGTCATAAAATACTACCATTAACGACTTCATCTACTGTGTATGAGGTCACAGGTTCAATTCTCAGATGAGCCATTGTTATGAGGCTTTCTGACAAGGAATATCAGTAGTAACATTGGTCATGAATTGTGTAAGGCGAGGAATAAATACAAATAACTAAAAATATTACTGAAGAAATAATACGATATGGTTGAATGTTATTAAGTTTCCTAAAATAACTACTTGTATATATTTGTTATAGTACGTATTTAAAAAAACAATGACCATCCCATTATTTAAAATATATGTATTTAATGTTATGTTAACTAATAAAATAATACATTAATATCGCAAGAAATCAACCATTGCCAATTTCGAACATAATACAACTTAACGATTATGTCAAAATTTTAAATAAATACCTTAATCAATCGTTAACCGTTTCCAATTCTATAAGACATCGTACAAACATTAATATTTAAAACTAGTCATGTTCATAAAAAGGAATAGATATGACGTCACGACGCGTTGAAGTCTTCTGTAGGTGATGTAATCGATGAAGGACTTTACTTCGACTTTGCACACTGAGTTAAAAATTTTCATCAACACTGTATTATTTAATGTTAAATTATGTGTTTCTTTAGTCCTGGTTTTATGGTGACAGTTTACATGACTGTTCGTATTTGAGATATTTGACAAACTATTACCATATGTTGACAGTGTATTTGACAAAGCATTTGCCTTATTGTCTATTTGACTTAACACCCTCGTGACTTATGTCAATTCCCTTTTAATTACCTGTAAAACTGTGCTCGTTTGCTCTACCACTTAACATTGTGTCTCCTTTAATGATGTCTCCTCTTTTCAGGTGTTTCAACACTCCATAAACCTTTTGGCCTCTTTCTAAATCAACTGTTTGTATGGAAAATAAATTTTGTTGACACTTGTACTTTCACACGTTATTTCGATCAGTATATAAAAACTGAGTTGTTGGCGGAATCGTTGGGATCGCCATAGAAGAAAAAAAAAAGTCTATTTGACAAATGTGACCTTCTTCTTATTTTATTTAAATAGCTCTTTGCATCGGCAACCTCGAGGCAGAGAGTTAGGTTTAATCGTTTATAGAGTTCTCTAGGTATTCATGGTATTCTTAGTAATTTGGGTTTATCCTTATCGGTCACTCAAAAGGGACATCACAAGTGTTAGTAATAACAAAAAGTGACCAATATTATATATATGTACAACTGACAAGTAATTTAGTTTGTTTTTTTAATTTTATACGGGCAGTACGAGCAATACCTTTAACAGTAGACAAAAGGTGACAATTCACTTGTGACACCTCTTTGAAGGGAATACTTTTTTGTGCAGTAAATGTTTGTCTATATTTGCATTTACGTAAAATATTCAAATCAACAGCATACAACATACCTTTATAGAATTGTTAAAACTATTTTTGTTCATAAATTATTAGAAATAAAATATCAGTTATAACTACCCAATAAAATTATCAAGCAGGAAACATGCGCTGAATGAAAAGAATGTTTAAAAAAATCCGAAGCAAATGAAGTGTCAAATAAAAGCTAGGCACTATACGTGTACCCATACACATATGAGACCTGAGACAGTGTGGGGTTTAATTTTTTTCATTTTATTTAATTGCAACAATTTACAGTTTTTACATAGTACAATGTAACGATAATATCTGCAATGGTATAAACTGTGACACAGATATCAACGCCCTCTCCCGAATTACAATGATATTCCAAAATGTAAATGATTGACAAACAGCTACAAACAATTTACAATAAAATAAATTGAAAGGTGTGTGTGCTTGTGTGTGTGTTTTAGTCGGTTCGAGTCACCTATAACCACCCCCATCCCCACCCCGCTAGTCAGTTGCATTTTAAATAAAAAATGGTACTGTACAGTACATGAACCCTGAATAATAAATTAGAAATTACACTTGTATTATAGGCAGTCGTATAAAAAATTATGTCTCCACCACGTACGATATTTCCTTTCCCATGTACACTTACGCAATAATATAACCAAAACCTCACAATTAAGCACTTGTGCACTTCTCATAACAAAAAGAAAGCTGACATTAACACGTCCCAAACATCAATGTTATTCTTAATGGCCTTTAACAAAGACACCGCAAATATAATATTGTATGTAGCTGACGAATTTATGACAAGACTTCTTGTAATAGTCAGACTTCAATATTAACCAACTAAATTAAATTGCTGCATGGTTTTCGGCAAAGTAGAATTAGGGCCACTCAATGTCTTCCCATGCATTGTCATACAAGGCGACTAAGGGATAGGGCTGTTTAACATCAGACAGATATATACAGCCCAGACTCAGCCTCAGATGCATGCCTCGAGTCAACAATAGTGCCCGGAAGGCGGCAATAGGTTCACTCCCTATAACGTGGGACCGAATACAATTATTGGTGAAATGTGGGTGTTAATTCACCTCTGCCTAACCCTCCAGGGATAAAGGCGCGATTATATGTATGTATGTATGTATGTATGTAAGTTAAAATGACAATTTTGAGGACTCTGTAGTCCCCACACCCGAGAAGAGGGCCAGATCGTGAGAGATGGCCTTGGGTCGGCCGGGGTGCGAGGGATATGCCTGTCAACCTCACCTTCGGCAACCAAAACGACCCACAGGCGGCGTGCGTTTTAGTCGGTTCGAGTCCGACATAACCTCCTCCACCGGCTCCGGTGGTGAGGTATCCGAGGGGATTTTGCGCACGTAAAAAAAAAATGACAATTTTGAGATATTTCCCAGTATAGTTTATGTAATGTAGTTTATTATTTTATGATAAGATGCGTGCTCAATGGGCTCAATTTTGGAGAAGCTGAAGATTTTACGAACGAGAACAAGGATGATTCTTTTTTTTTCATTGGTATCTATCTTCTCCGAGCCTTCACTCGAAGCAACTGCTATCTGAAGTCCACAACTACAAAGTGCTCTCCGTGGCACAGTCATACCCAGACCAATGGAAATAGACATATTTGCACTGATCAGGCATCGAACCCGCGACCCTGTGTAGTAGTCGAGTTCACTACCACCACGCCACAGAGGGTTTACAATGGCATAGTGATCATTTTTGATTAAGATTAAATTCAGACAGAATAAGGAACACGACAATTGACCCTCTAAGATCCAAGGTGGAAGTTTCGTATGCAATCGAGATGCTCAAATATATTGCACTCGCAAACATTTCAAATTTGGCGAGAGTTCATACAAAACATAAAATGACGCATATTATTGAACAGGCTCCAAAGAAATTGAAAATGAAACTTGTCATTGTTGTAGTTAGTTTTTGTGACAACGCGCCGATGCGATACGCTCGCGAACTAACAATGATGCGCAAGGTTCCCATAGAAAGTCATAAGCAACATTGATCTCTAATCCCTCTGTTGTTTATTTATTCCGACACAGTGGCATGGCAACTAAATAACCATAAGTTACGACGCGCCACAGTGACTACCATGAAACATACGTCCGAAGTTGCATATCAAAGTTTCAACCAATTTGTGCTAAGAAATGCATTTATCGTGAAGTAAAAAAAGTAGTAAATTTAAAATAGAAGTGACAAAAACTTTAATGAGTAAAGGTTACAATAAAGTGGATGAGTATCTTAATGATGTTAATGCGTGGTCAACATAAGTCTCTTGCTGTCTCGCACAAAATAAATTGTAAATTAAAGCAAATTTAAAAAAGAAAATTAATCTAGTTCTAATATAGTTCGCTGAGTTTCTTGCTGGTATCTTCTCAGTAGAACTAACCTACCGAACCAGCGAAAGAATCATTTTCCAATGATTTATTTTTACATTATTTAATATTTTTATATTATTTCTTGACATATCCAATTGTAAAATTTCTACGTTCATATGTGCTCTTTGTGTGCCTAAACTGAATAAATGAAATTGATTCTTTGATTCTTTGATTGATTAGCCGCCATTCCAGAGACTGTTCCTAGAATGGTGATACGTATCTTGACGGCCTCGACTGACGGCCAGGACTTATATTCGTAGAACCCAAAATTGTAGGATAATTATTACAGTTCTTTATCGTACTACATCAAATAAAGGAATTACCGAACCGTTTGGTTCGCGATTGTCCCATATAAGGGTGACACTTAAGTCCTGCACGCATTGTTGTCGATAAAAATTCTTACGTTCATGTTTCATCCGGGTTGAAAGTTTCGTATGTTTATGCCTTGGTAGCCCCGCTGGTCCCCTACTGACTTAATAATATTGTACCTATATCAATATACTGGTTCTGTTTCGTCGATAAAGAATATTGCTGACGAAAGTTAACATTCGATTAAATATGGGATTTCATTTTAAAGTATGGAGATTAGAATTTAGAAACTCGAATTACAAATATTTACATAGCCGCGTGCCGCGTGGTTCCCGACAGAGTAGAATTTGGACCATCCCATCTCTTCCCATGCGGTGTCGTACAAGGCGAGTAAGGGATAGGGCTGTTAAACATCAGACAGATATATACAGCCCAGACTCAGCCTCAGATGCATGGCTCGAGTCAACAATAGTGCCCGAAATACAGCAATAGGCTCACACCCCATTTCGTGGGACCGAATACAATTATTGGTGAAGTGTATGTGATAATTCACCTCTGCCTAACCCTCCGGGCATAGAGGCGTGATTATATTTATGTATGTATTATATAAATTGATCTAACACTTGTAAGTTGCATCTTTAGCTTAGTAGGTTTCCTCTCGGGGTGATGAAGTTAGATATCAGTCGCTCATTCAATGCCAAGGTAAACCAAATCAATATTAAATGCATCTTCTGACTTAGTTGGCAGACAAGCACACGGCCCACCTGATGGGAAGCGGTTACCGTGGCCTATGGACGTATGCAACACCAGGGGTGTCACACTTGCGCTGCCAACCATGAAGAAACCTTCTGATGCCCCTCTTGAAGAACCCTACATTCTTCCAAGTCGAAACTATGAATTAAATCCCAGGTTAAGTCATTGGTGGAAACATCGGAATCGCCAGAAGGTGAAAAAAAAACCAAATCAAGAGAAATAGTAGGAGATCGGACCTCAAGAACTTTTAATGTAACCGGTACTAATACTATGATAATGATCATTCCTATACCAAAAGATAATATCACGCTTTTCATACTCATACTAAAAAATAATTTGTTAGTAAATACATCATTCTAAATTCACATTTTTCTCCCTTCGGGTAAAATGTGTAATCACTTAATATTAATGCAGTCCTATTTTTTGTTTTTCTTGTACATAGTCTCACATGCCAGCGATGATGATTATGAGGATACACTTTAATATCACCTACCATAAATGTTTTAACCATATTCTTTTGTAGGCCAATAAATGAATTTGAATTAAAATTGAAATGATGATTTTCGTAATTGAATATCAAACATAATCTCTCTCAGGTAGGACGAAGTCAACTAGAGGAATTGCTGTCTAATAATTGGTTTTTCCAGAGTGGAAGAAAGGAAAAAGGAGCTTGTGTCTAACTCGCCTAAGTTGAAATAAGAGTGACTATCATTTTGAATTCCACATATCAAACATTCTTACGTTCTACGGGTGTTTGGACGTCATTTTAATACATAGACTATAAACAGCTAAGTTATTTAAGTTTAATAAGTTAGTTACCTTTTCTTGCATAGTAGGATGTAAATATGATATTCTCGGTACTTTAATTCTGTTGAACACGATCACGAATGTTAACACTGCACCGGTAATATTGCTGTCACGATGTTATGTTTACAGTACAGTTTACATTCGTTTAAACGTCGTATGAAGTAATATAAGGAAATGTTTATCGTACATCGAGACATAACATAGTTGCTAGTTTGAACAGTAAGAAAAACGGCCAAGTGCGAGTTAGACTGCCTGACCACTGAAACGGAGAGGAGAGGAGCGAAACTGTGCCAAAATTTACCATTCGAATTGTATAAAATCTCTGCTTCGCTTCAATGGACAAGGATTTGTAAACTAGTTTTAAAATTCATTTATCTTTAAAACATGAAGTGGGGAATCGATTAGGATAGGGGAAAAATTGGATCGGTTCAGGCGTAATTCGACCCCATGAGTTTTCCTTACAGGGGGAATGCTATGATCGCTGAGCCAGCGAACCTCGCCTAGATTCATTCAATCCAAATCCACTCGCGTTGCGGTCTACGCAGCATCTTATGCTGAGATGGGGCCCTATTTGGGGCTCGCACAATGTAAAGAAAATTAATAAATAAATTACTTTGAATAATGTATCCATCATGCATTGTGTGTGCTTGCAAATAAAATATTTTCTTTCTTTCTTTCTTTCTTTCAAATCCTATTTTAATCGATTTGACTAGTTAACATACAAAATGCTTTAAAATTTAATTTAACGAAATGTTGAAGCTGAGCGAAGAATCGGAGCAGGGAAGTGGAGCAAGGAAGAAGAGCGGGGTAGCGGAGCGGGAAAGCGGAGCGAGGATTTCGCGTATAACTAAACCAATCGCCCACTGCCGCTAACTCAAAAAACTCGTCGTGAGCTAGCGACCTAGCTCCCGCTTATGGAAAACACAGTCCGCGACTCCGCTCCGCATTTCTTTCTCGCTCTGTCCCGCTACCTAGCTCTGCGTAAATAGACAAGCACAGTCCGCAAAACCACTCCGCATTACTTTCTGGCTCCGCTCCTCAACCTAGCTCCAATGAACAAGCGGCTTTACTCTTGCGTGTATCTCCCGTATGTGATGTAAGATTAAGTCTCCTGTATCTATGCATACAACTATTTAACTATCTATACAACTTTAGCCCTACCTTAAATATATAATTTATTCAGTGTTTAGTGTTTGTAGTTATAGCGGCAATAGAAAAACATCATCTGCGAAAATTTCCACTGTCTAGCTATCACAGGTCACAACATACAGCCTGGGCTCCGATTCTATTAAGTTTATGGTCATAATGAAATCAATGTCATAGCACTGACACTGTAGATAATGCCCTTAAATTTTACATTTTATTGATATACGTTTAAAGTCCTAAATTAAACGAAAAAAATTCATTACATTTTTCCTTCAATCGATAAGAAGACATGACAATTTTAGACTTTGAAAAGATGTTGGTAAAGTCTAAATTCAAATATTATTTTTTGGGCCTGAAGCCAGATAGTGGAGTCTTAGTAATAGGGTATCGCTTTTAACCTTTGTCTACGGAACCCTAAAAATAACTATCATTGCCATTCAGCGAGGCAATACTGCCAACCTTCTAGAAACATTATCAACTGGTGATGATGCGGAAGAATTTAATGACGCCTGTTTGTAAATAAATATAAATTGTTTATTTAGTTAATACAAGTCAGACAGTTTTTTGAGGAGGTAGGACACGGCGGTATTTCCGCCCAATTGAGCAGTCCGACTGGGGAAGTACCTCCGCCCTACAGAATACCGCGGTTATAATAACTTCGTGTTGTGTTCCCGGCGGTGAGTAGGGTAGCCAGAGCTCACTGGAGAGTTTTTGTGCTGTCAGTGGGATGACCAAAGACTTGTCCTGCTTTGGCCTCTACACTGACGGCACAAAATCTCGGTTCTTACAGGGTCGGCAGCACAGATGTGACTCCACTGGTGTTACACACGTTCATTGGTCATGGTAACCACTTTCCATCAGGTGGGCCGTGTGCTTGTCTGCCACCTAAGTTGTATAAAAAAAAAGAGACATTGCTTTTTCATTCCCACTCAGTGCAAACAGCTGTTGGTTGAATGTTTCTATGTATGTTTAGGTACTCATAATGTCTATCAACTACTTAAGATATTCTTACTATGAGCGTAGATGGCTTTTGAAGACGGCACTATGAAATTCAGGAGATGTTTTAAGTCTGTAATATATTTAAAATAAGTATGTTCTAAATTATTAATTTGTTTTACGGTGGAGGTACTAAAAACAGATATCGTCCGCCGAAAAAACGTTAAAACCTGTTTTAGTACGTAGTGTGTGCTTGTGTACACCAGCTATTTTCTTCTAAACAGATGTTTTTGACGATTTTAATATCAAAATCGTATATATAAGTGTGTAATAAATCAAAGAAATCACAAATAAATCAACTGAAAATAGATTTTGAAGTCGGTGCGATTGGTAGGTATTGGTAAAGTTGCAAGTTTGAGTCCAGTCCCAAACTTTTCTAAAACGATCATGTCAATATTACTTCTCCTCGCTTGATGGTAAGCTAAAGATCTCTGGAATGAGGCTCACCATTACAGATACCAATAAGACTGCAATGGTGGCCCTCAGTTTGATGGCCTCATCAGATATTTTTGTCTGTTTCGTCTTATATTTGCAAGAAAAGTAAAACTTCTCATTCACTAATAATAACCTTGTAATTGGACGATTGCAAAAGAGTGGCTGGGAGTTAGCATTACGAGATTTTTTCACAGGCTTGTAAATCTGGGCGTGTAAATAGTAAAAGTTAAAATTCTGATGTTCATAAGTGTTACTTCGTGACCTAATTAAATACATAAATTAAGTACGTAACATAAATTATGACGATACTGTTCACAAATAATGACTTGTTACCGGGGACTAGGACTCACCAATAATGGCATCAAAGAGTGTAACTAATCCAAGATAATCTAGACAGATTAAATAGTAGGTCCGTGTAGTTTATGAGTCAGTCACGGAAACAGAATAAAAATATTCACTCGTTATAAACGCAGGCTCTTACGAACTGAATATAACGGTTCTCTGCCTCATTTTGAGGAAGAAATCATCTAAATATTTAAGTTGGCTGGCTAACGGATGCATTACTGTTGTGAAATTTCAACACCCGTCTTCAAGTGCACTCAGCTAGCAATGAACATTAATCTCTAACGCATAAAACGACAAATACCTTCACTATTAATTAACGTGAATCAGAAATTAAGTATCTGCTAAAATCTAATAAGAATCTTGTGCGATCGAACAGAATGATTTGGTAGGTATTTCACATTCCTCTTCTGCAAACTTACAACTAAGAGGACTTTCTTCACATAACTATTGTTTGATATAGATACAATGTAGTTAACAGCGGTAACGCGAACTCATCCGATACACCTAGGTGTCATAATTCACGTGTAAACACCGCTACGGGCTACGTGGAAGAAAATCCAGCGAGTTCTCGCGTTCCGAATGTAGAACAATGCGCATACGACTCCACTCCACTTAATTCATCAACGGTCATTAATAAAATATAGTTTTAATACAAATATCATTACACCGTCACCTGACTCGTAAACACTCAGGTCATATTGTCACGTTTGATCAAATTTACCGTTAAGATCCGCTGCTGAGTGGTGCTCCGTCAAATTCCGGAGCTGGTCCTCGTCATATCACAGACACATGCACTAGTTATTAAACTATCACTAGAATATGATCACTTCACACGATCACCGATAATTCCCGTACATTTCGTCGGTTGCGGTCCGTGAGGTTGTATGCGAGGGCCGCGTCGTGCGCATAGGACCAGCAAATGCGACAGACCGTGAATCTTAACCTACCTGTTGCGCTTGCGTGTCGCCTGTCGACGGTCCGCCAGTCCCGCCACCCGCCGGCTCGCCCCTCTGCTGCACCGACACCAACCGCCATGTTTTATACAACCTCTCTTCGATAACTATTACCCATTCAATCCTTTTGATAACGCTAATATTTTGCCGACTTACCTCCTGAAATATGGAAATGATCATTTATTTTTCTTATCGCCTATATGGACGTCTAAATCCATATAAAGATAAGCGTAAAAGCCTTAATCTGTTTTATCGACCGGTTGTGCTGCCATCTATGTATATCTCTATGAATCTTTATGCACTAAGGTTAACTTGTAAATCACGAGATCTTCACGATGACATAATGTAGAAAATATGTGAAAAAAATTATAATCGAATATGAAGCAATAATTAACATAAAAATACTTTGTCTAGATTTTCATATATTTGGCTATAAAAGTTTACATTGCTTTCGATGTTTATTGGTTATACAGGGCAGCAACAGATGGAGCCACTTGAAACTTGAAGCTGATATTTATAATGTAGGTATAAGAATTATTAGCAAATCATTGTACATAATATATATACCTATACAACGATCTAGCGTAACGTAGTCATGAGTTCGATGCCCGTTGAGTACAAATTTTTCTATGCATGAATGTGTACTTGCATTGGTCTGGCTCTGTAGGCATATCCGTGGATCCTGGGCTCCTAAATTTAAAATCACATACAAAAATATTGTAATTTTAAGATACTGCTCCTATCTCTGGAATGGCTCAGCAAAGTACTTACTAGATGCTCTCGACAAGTTGCAGCGACGAGCAGTCCGCATTATTGGGAATCCTGAGGTTACAAACATCCAATAGCCTTTGCATCTGCAATTGTATACCCATCTGGGTAGAGATCCTTGGTAGTATCTTACCGTCTGTACCATGGTGAATGTTCTGATGAGCTCTTTCAGTTAGTCAACACTGTGCAGGGCTTATACGTCACCCGCATACGGTGCAGAATATCTGATCAAGAACCAATCGATTTGGAGACTCTTTCATTTGTCGCACCATTAAGACCACCAGCTCACGTGTTTCCTTCTTCCTATAGTACCCGATTCTTTAAGCGGGGTGTGAAAAAACATTGATGAGGCAGTCAAGCTGAGTGTCACCATTGTGACATGGCACATGTACGTAATGGTGATCCTCTTTTCTGATCTTAGACTTTGACTCCAGCTTACCATCAGGCAAGGCGAAGTCTAATTGACGTGTCCTATATTTAAAAAAAAGCGCTCCTATTTGTAGTTTGTAACGAACCAATCATGTAACGAATGTGATTCAAAGTGATTTCCAAACAGGATAATGCTTCCAACACCTGTGACCTCTAAATGCTTGCAAGACCACTGATGTTACTCGCTCATTGCCTCATTGAGTATTTTATTTTACCTGCGATGCAGTTAAATCAGTAGAGAGCTAGAGCAAAGTCATAGATCAAATAGAGGTAACTTGTACATACGCGGTACAACGTTGCCGCGTGGTTTCCGGCAGAGTAGAATTAGGGCCACCCCATCTCTTCCCATGCAGTGTCGTACAAGGCGACTAAGGGATAGGGCTGTTTAACAATAGTGCCCGGAATACGGCTCACCCCTATGTGAATGTGAATTAACACCCACATTTCACCAATAATTGTATTGGGTCCCACGTAACAGGAGGTGCGCCTATTGCCGTATTCCGGGCACTATTGTTGACTCGAGGCATGCATCTGAG
The DNA here is from genome assembly GCA_963662185.1 of Eilema griseolum. NCBI lineage: Eukaryota > Metazoa > Arthropoda > Insecta > Lepidoptera > Erebidae > Eilema > Eilema griseolum. The sequence continues at coordinate 23,407,123 of OY759233.1, read as the reverse complement.
ACTGAGTCTGGGCTTAGTACTTAGTACTCGCCTTGTACGACACCGCATGGGAAGAGATGGGGTGGCCCAATTCTACTCTGCCGGAAACCACGGCCTATTTTTATACGCAACAATAAACTGATATTTCTTTCTTTCATTTCTAAGCCAAGATTTGGTACAGGTTATCCTCTAGGGGTTGGAGGGTCAGAAGAAAATCGTTCCTGATAAAGTCAAGATAATCCATTGACGAAAAGGAGGAGAATAAAGAATAAGCCCAGAGCTCCATTAGTCATGGCAAGTGATGATGACAGTAGGTATAGAAACCAATAATATAATCGGTCATGATCATGGCACAAAATAAAAAATATATAATAAGGATGCTGTGTCACAGATTAAGATAGGTAAGAGGTAGACCGCCCGGCGGCCGTTACGACTCTAAAACAGGTATAAAATCTATAAATTTAACTTGATATACAAAAAAAACTAGATCCGTTGACGCAAACAAATGATCGCCACAATGCTTGAATTATTATAAATAATTAAACCAACACATGTTTATTCTTCAATAGTCTTTATAACAATTTACATACAGGAAAATATAGCATATAATTTACTATAGATGGATTGTTAGTTTGAAGTTTAAAAGTAAATGTTAACAATTATAATACTTAATATTAAAAAAAAGCGGAGGCACTCCGGGATTGCCGACAAAATGGATTATATAGAGATGTTAATTATTAATCGGTGAAGTGTCACAATTTGTCAAAAGATAGTAGCGATGTCGCAAATTCAATGGTTTTTCATCATTTTCCATCTAAAAATGAGTTCTATGAAAATTGTTCTATGTAAATTCACTTCAATAAATGCTGTGGAAAAAGTACAAATGTGTTCTCAATATGTGTAATAAATACAAACCATAAAGGTATTGATAAATTTGAGCATTCACTTTTAATGAGCAATCTTGCGAATGTTACATTACAGAGATTTTTTTCGTACAGAAAAATAAACGATAGCGTTTTCTGTGTACTCGCAAACATTCTCCCGAGAGGACAGCAAATTTACATCGACTAGAGCGTTCGCTACAAAGATCATGAAAATGTGACTCGATTAGTTGTTCAGTTCTACAAATAAAAAAATGATAAAGGTGATAATGATGAATGCTCAGGTCTATCAACATCTTAAAGAAGACTCTGGCAGTAAGATACTAACCATAGGCATATTGAATCGCCTGGGGAAGTACCTCCAACCTACAGAATGCAGCGGCTATAATAACCTAATGTTGTGTTCCCAGCGGTGAGTAGGGTAGCCGGATATCACTGGAAAGTTTTTGTGCTATCAGTGAGAATCCTGCTTTGTCTCCTACACTGACGGCACAGAAACATTTACAGGGTTGGTATACGAGTATTATTATCTACTCACGTGGTATAACTCCCCTGGTGTTGTACACGTTCATAGGCCACGGTAACCACATCTGTCTGCCACCTAAATTGTATAAAAAATAAATAAACAAATCATCTAAATGTTTACACTCAAGGTACAACATTGTGTATTCAATTATAATATTCTAGTAGTCCCAGGAAATTGTTTATAAATTTCAAGTTCATAGTAAATGTACAGAGCGATTCATTCATGCAACTAGTCCGCAATAAGCTGTTATTGAACGGTTCATATTAATTGTTCCGATAAATATTCATGGCTGCTGTAACTCACTCTGACATGACAGTCTGACGCGACTGCCTCCAATGTAAACAATCTTATGCGACTGGCAATTGTTCACTTGTCTCCATGACTTCCCTAGTTAGATTTAGTTACAGCTGTTTTTAGTTTTACTTGTTTTTTTATTCTCCGACCGGAATATGACAACGCTTGATTCAAAATATTACTAGATATATCAAAGTTAAAGGGCTAGGCCAACACAATTTAGCTTAGCTAGGAGGGGTTAGAGGGAATATTAGTAATTACAATTCTAATATTCTTTAAAAAAAAAGGTCACATTATCAAATAGTTTCATTTGAATCTAAATAAAAATTAAAGGATATTAAATTGTGTGTGTGTATCTAATTTCAACTTTTTGGTGGTTGTTTTTTTGTGACGATGTTTTTATTTTTTTAACTTCAGAATTTTGTCATGTCCAATATCTAAAAACTTATTATTTTATTACCAACAAGAATCGGGTAGGCCACGATGAGCGTGTCTGAATAACAATCACTCAAATATCTTCATACACTTTTTTGCAAAAGAATATTAGTAATCGAAATTACTAAAATTCCCTGTAAATCCTCCAGCTAAGCTAAATTGCTTATGTTAGGAGTGGGGTGCAGCCACATCGGTAGTGCAATCAGTAGGATTCGAACCCGGGACCTCCGATCGCTATAGGCCGACTCCGTAACCACTGATCTACGGTCTATAAAATGAAGAGTTTATCTAATAATTAACTTTATATTTCTGTGCAATAATAAAGTTAACTGTTATTACTGCTTCAACCATGTAAAACTACTGTTGTTATAACTTATATCGCTAGTAAGTTATTACCAATACCTTTGATTATATTATCAAAGGAAATAAATAAGAACCATTAGTCAATTCGATTATAAAGTTGATAATAGTTTATATCTACTAGGTAGTATATAATTTAGATACTAAGTAGTATATATATATACCTATATTGTAAATATTGTAGATATAAGTATACTATATTGACATACTATGTAGGAGGTATATGTATATACACACATCAACAAAGTCTAGAGAACAAGGACATTTCTAGTTTTTATTTAAAAACCCTTTCTTGTAATAGTGAGTGTTTTATATCAATAGAAGGGTATTTTTATACCGTTTTTAATTTTAATTTTAATAAAAACATTCTCATATCAATTTTTTTTTTTTAAGAAAGAATTGTATAGTGCCAATATTGAGTATTACAACCTTCTATGATTAGGCACAAAAATAACGAGGTAGTAAGAAATACAGTAATTAACCGTACTTTAAACGTTTTTAATAATCTGTAGGACCTCCTAAAGCATTAGCAACAGCTCGACAACGGCGTGGCATACTTAGTATGAGATTGTCAATCATCGTCTGTGGAATATGGCTCCATACACTGCGAAGGTGTAAAAAAAGTTGTTCTTCAGGGTTCAGATTTTCCAAAGAATCACTGAAAGCTCTTCTCCCAAGCAAATCCTAGGCATGCTCTATGGGATTGAGGTCGGCAGACTGAGCAGGCCATTCCAACGTCGTCATATTGTGCTCGCTTAACGCATTGACCACTACCCTCGCGGTGTGTGACCGTGCATTATCTTGCATGAACATAAAATCTTGACCGAACTGCTGTCGATGAGGGATTACCATGGGGTGTATAACCTCCTGAATGTATTGGTTTGCATTCAAATTGCCCCGTATCCAAACGAGGTCGGTCCTTCCACCAAGGCGAATTCCAGCCCATACCATGATTGTTCCACCTTGGTAAGGATGAACTTCTTGCGGATTCTGGAGACGACTCCGACGTCCAGGAACTCGCCATATACGCACTCTTCTCGAATCAGGATGAAAACCGAAGCGAGATTCGTCGGAAAACAGAACCCATGCCCATTGATGGTCGGTCCACTGTAAATGTGCGTTAGCCCACAATAAGCGACGACCTCGATTTCCACGTCGAAGAGCTGGAACCCTAAGCGCTCTGCGAGCATGAAGATTGGCTTCGTGTAGTCTTCTCCTGATAGTTTGATCGCTAATAACCACTTGATGCTGAGACTGGAGGCCTGCGACCAACTGACGAGCAGTAATCGTGTGTTGCCGCCTTGCGGAATTTTGCAAGAAACGATCTTGTCGCGGGGTAGTAACCCTATTTCGTCCCCTGTGACGTTCGGCAACATCCCCTGTAGACCTGTAGCGTGCCCATAATCTGCAAATTACGCTTGGTTGGGTGTTGACAGCATCCGCTACGTCGCGTTGAGTTCGTCCAGCTTGCAGCATACCAACAGCCCTTAACATCTCTTCGCGACTTAAATGACGACGTGACATGATGACTACAGTCACAAAAATGCACAAACCATACGTAAAAGACGTATTATTGATAATAGACGTTATTTACAATCAAAGAAAATAATTTTTATTTTGCCTCAGAGAAACTGCACAATCAAACACTTTTAAAAGGTTTCCCTCCATATTCGAAAATCATTACTTATTTAAATTTATTTGTAAATTTCGAACAACTCTGTAATCTACTTTATTCTATTTTTATTTATTTGCTGCCAGTTATTTGCAAAACAAGATTTACACGAAAACAAAAAATTGGGGTCATCTTGTTCCCTAGACTTTGTTGAGGTGTTTATTTCTAACTTGACTGGTATATAACTTGCTTCTGCAGAGACTCTTAAGCGGCGCAAGTATTCTAATCTCATTGGTGATTATGAGTTTGTGCCGTCTGGAGTAGAAACGTTTGGGCCTCTTCGCCTTGCCTGATGTTAAGCTGAAGACAAAGTCTCAGAAAAGAGGGTCACCATTACTTACACATACCATGTGACAATGGTGACACTCAACTTGACGGCCTCATCATATGCTTTCTCACGCCCCGCTTAAAGGACCCGGGGCTGTAGGAAGTATAGCTTAAGCCTAAATGTACAACACGTACTTAGTCTTTTTGTAATTCTTTCCATTTTCGTATACCTAGTATAAGAAACACCATTTTAATTTTTAGTAGCAACTTCATTTGTAATTATTCTACGTGTAAATTACACACTGGTGGTCAACCAATGGCACTAACCGGATCTACTGAAATATTTGTAATAATAGAAATAGTTATTAGATAAGCTTACTTATAACTGAAGTCAAGGTAATAAAGTGTTGGACTAACAATAAGAGACGGCTTGTAATGTAAGTCCATTTTCTATCCGGTGCCAGTTGCAATACGAACATCTGTGCACGTGCCTAGTCCCTAATCTATTTCTGTGCCTAATTTATTCGATAATTATTTTTTTATAATAATATGACTTCGGCCCTTCCAAAGTACCGGACTCCTTAGTCCCGAGAGTCATGGAATTGAAAAATAATAATAATAGTAACGTTTATCTTATAATTTCTTCCATTAACAAACACGCGGCCCACCTGATGGGAAGAATTTACCGTGGCCTATGGACGTATGGCAAGGGGCGTTACACTCGCGCTGCCGAACTTGAAGAAACTTAGGAAATCCACAGCAGGGAGTTCATTTCACAGCATGAGATTTCATCTAGTGTGATTTGCCGTTTTGCATTTTAAAGAATAACAGATATTCATAACCACATATCATGTATCCTTCAAACTTTTAAAATTATAACTAGAGGCAGCCTGCGACAACGTACGCGTGGAGTCGTTTTACCTGAAATTTGGCAGGCGTTTTAGGGTTGTAATTTCGGGGGACTCTGTAGTCCCCACACCCGAGGATAGGGCCAGATCGTGAGAGATAGCCCTGGGTCGGCCAGGGTGCGAGGGATATGCCTGTCAACCTCACCTTCGGCAACCAAAAACGACCTACAGGCGGCGTGCGTTTTGGTCGGTTCGAGTCCGACATAACCTCTTCCACCGGCTCCGGTGCGGGGGTATCCGTGCGGGGCTGTTTGGCACACGTAAAAAATAGGGTTGTAATTTCGAAAAAGCCTGCCTAATTTCAAGTTTGTAGTATATTTTCTGAGTTTGTAGTATATTTTCTGAGTTTAGTTTCTGAGTTTCTGAGAGGATGATGATGGTATTGGTTACTACCGTAAGTAAACCGTTCGTGTTTGTAACTTACTTACTCACTTCATGTTATTCCCGCAGTACATTTGTGATTACACTTATTAGAATTGCGATTATTAGATGATTTTTAAGATTTCATCTATAAAAACGTATCGTGCGGTTTGGTATTTTCCAGCAAGGAAACTCTTAGAAGAAAAGGTAAAATATCGTCAACCATCTTAGTCATAACAGGTCGAATCTTGGGAGATGCACCCTACTGACTACGTTCTCAGATAAGATATCTTTAACAGCACTATGCTGGTAACTAAATTAGATATAGATTGCATGTAGCGTTAATCACGTAGATTTGATATTTAAAATACCTTTCTCCCATAGGAACCTATTACCGCAACAAAAATTACAACTTACCTGTAGATAATATTAGCAGGTATCTAAAAATCATACTGTTTTCGAATATGGTCCTTTTTCAACCTTATCATAAAACAAATATGGTAAACCTAATATGTCAACTGGTATTTTATATTGGAACCGGATACGAAGACCTCACATATGAATCATAAACTAGCGTACAATTTATACTTATTTCTGATATTTAACGAGTGTACATCACTATTGAACTAAAGTTAATAGGCTCGTAAGAACTAATGAGAAATAGTTTATTTCTTACCACAAACATTAAGTGATGAGGCTTAAATTATTAGTTTGTTATTATGAATTTACAGGTTTTTAATATGTTTTATTACGCATGAGCTTGTTTCTAAAATCGTAGGGTGATCCTTTTTTTTCTTGACTAATAAAAGTATTATCAATGTCGTGCCACTATAAAAATATTGCGAGCGTAACATACCCCTGACATTACGGGGATACAGAGCAGGCAAGGTTTAATTTACTTGTTAGCATACAATAGAAAGTTACTTACCACTAATTTAAAATAATCAAGGGCCGAATAAAGAACCTTGGAGTACTCCTAATTTGCGAGCAAGCCGGTGAATTTTTTATTATTAACTAACACAGCGAATATCGTTACATGAAACGACAAAATGTTAGCCAGCATATTTATTTCTACTCCATAAACACTCTATTTGCCAACTAGTGTAGTTATCAAAATTACTAAGTATCTAAAGAACATTGGAATCAAAAAGAAGAACTAGTATAGAGGTTATTGAAGGCATGAGCTAAGATTTAAAAGTTTTTCATCATCATTGTTTATATTGAAGAAGCTACAAAAAATTGTGCTCTTCACTTACTTTCAGGAATCATAACGTTACATTACCAGAAATATACTACTTACATTGAAATTTCAACGTAAAATATATCGCAGTCCTACGATTTCAAAGTCAACGATCTTCAGTCTCTATGCGGGCTTTCCGCAACCACGTCAGCTATTAATATATAAAAAAAGTTACGACTGTATTTTAATAAATTATTTCATACTTGGAGTGTGGCGTTAGGCAGGGAGGGTTAACTTCGCGTACACTTATTAATCTATAAGTACATGAACGGTCTGATTAATGAGCTCTACTGCACCGGAATCGGTTGTCATATTGATGGTATTTGTATTAATTATACAAGCTGTACCGATGATATGGTGCTATGAACCCATCGATCAGAGCTCTGAGGCCTGAGGGGACTTGTTGAAATTTGTGAATCTTATGCCCATGGGCTCAAATAAAATGCACTCAAGTGTAAGTTTATGCAATTCAAAACAGGTAAGAAAGGAAACTTAACAGAAAACCATCTTTCATTAGACTGATGGTATTCTCCGTTCCTGGGATGGTGGATAAAATTGCATGCAATAAAGTCTGACTCCATCAGACTCCGTCAGACTTTATTGTATGCGTCACCGTCGCGTCGTTTACTAACATTAGGGGTAGTAGTATTTACTAACATAACATCGTCTACTAACATTAGATGTAAGTTAACAAACTTAAGGAAGAAATTCCTAAATAAAAAGTTATTATTATTGTAGCAAAATCAAACATTTGTTCCACTCGTAAGTGATAATTATGTAGTATATCTTCGCTTCAAGACAGAACAGGATGTACCTAGTAAATAAATATGTATAGATCTGCATAATAACGTCCATGTGTAGGTAAATATTGACGTTGATCATGACACATTTATTAAAATATTAAATGTTAATTGATTGTTTGATGACTTGTCGAAGTCAGGTGAATAATTACGAAATCACATAAACTATAACACCTACAATTTGTCAGGTCCTTATTGGCTGTAAATAACCGCTAAGATCGGATTTTATAAAAACTAACCCTAAGGGGGTACAACGGGTTCACGCGTACGGAGTCGCCAGTGGCCGCTAATATTTTAACAATTCCATCTTTGTTCACGAGTTGGGGTCATATGGATCAATCTTTGAAATATTTTGTTGTAATTATCACGGAATCTTTCAACTTTATTTTAATTGGAATAAGATAATTCATGCTAGCAAAACATGCTTATTAAATACACTTTACAAAATATAGTTTGTAAACAACATTTCTCTTGTTATTTGACTTTGGATTAAAAGATTTTTTATTGTTTGTTTGATAACCCTGTCCATAATAATATCTTTAATTTTAATAATGTAATCTAATTTGAATTTAAATATCGAATTATTATCAGTTTCCCACCATATAGGAAACAAAATAATTATCATGAATGCACACTAAAACATAAAATTGAAATGTACGTAATAAATCTAAATATAATATGTAAATTCTTATAAAGATAATCTGTTAAGAGTGCAGAATGTTCATAAGTCTACAATTGTTTTGTAATATACTGCAACTATCATTTGTATATATTACTAGTATCTAACGTAATTGCACCGTAATTCAAAAATAAATTAATTAATTTAATTCGTAAATTACTAATTCAGAATATCAATATTAAAACAAAAATACACAGAATAGATTCGTGATTATGTCGTGTAACCCACTCCGCAAAATTCCCGGCGCAAAGGTGCCCCTGATGCTGGCCGCGTTGCCTCTTTGAATCGCAATGGCCATCCTTTGCCCCAGGAACGAGCCGGGGCGGGAGTCACCGCCTTGGTCGTGGATACGGCGGTCAATTTCCGCAATCAACTTCTTCGTCTCTGACCCCCAACTTACTAATTAAATATTATTTGCATTTTCTGCTATAGAGTGTTCCCCGCACCGTACCCTGTCGAACACTTCATGAAACATCTTGTCAATGTCATTATCTAGTTGATTAAAAGCGTTAGCGATATCTCCCCATTGAAGAAGTAACTACTTTAATGAAGTTCTTATTATTCACCAGGTCCGGTTCGACGTCCTTTCTAGATATAAGGAACGAGACAGTTCGCAATTGTGCTGTCAGAAATCTCACTCGTAATAAGTACAATAGAATAGAAACCAGTTTCTCTGTCATCTACAATTTTGGAAAGTGGATCCGTTTGAAGCACGAACTTCAAAGGCTTCTCAGTGGGGTGTCGAAGCGGTTTTCTTAGTTTGAAGCATGCTTATACATGGTTTGAAGTTTATTTTGTTGAAATGGATATAAAGACATATTATATGGAACTCATGATTCTCTACATGGAACTGAGAAAAATAAATGATTTACTGTCCTAGCTCATTAACGGCCTCTTTCTAAATGCAATCTCAATCCGTATTTCGTAATCCAAGATTGTTAAACTAAACAGTTTCTTGATTTTACTATTTCAATAAAAAATATTTAAATCGATATGCCGATTTTTTTTGTAATCGATCTTTGGGAGGACGGACTTTTAGATCGCCGTTTGTACCAAAGTGACAACTTGTTTGTAAGGATGTTGGTGGCGAGATAGGCGAGGTTTCTTCATAATCGGCAGCGCGAGTGTGACACCCCTGGTGTTGCATACGTCCATAGGCCACGGTAACCGCTTCCCATCAGGTGGGCCGTGTGCTTGTCTGCCAACTTAGTGGTATAAAAAAAACATATTGGAATACCGATTCTGCGTCGATTGATTGTCAAAAATAGGGATTGCAAATAAGCTTAGATTGACGATCGAATATTGGAAGCGGCCGTAAGTGTTATACTACATTTATCGTTGAAATATCTGTATGACAAAATAATCCTACTAATAAAGAAAATCTGAAAGTTTGTGAAGCTGTTTGTATGTTCGTATGTATGTTCGTGTTTGTTTGTTTGTTTGTTATTCAATCAGGGTTAACGGCTAAACGGATGTGACTTAAATTCGACAAAGGTGTAGATTACAGTCTGGAATAACATATAGGCTTCTTTTTATCCCGGGCGTTTGCAAACCAACAGTGAGTAATACATACATACATATAATCATGCCTTAATTCCCGGAGGGTTAGGTACAGGTGAATAAACACCCACATTTCACTAATCATTAAATTCGGTCCCACGTAATAGGGGATGAGCCAATTACCGTCTTCCGGGCACTATTTTTGGCTCAAGCCATGCATCTGAGGCCGAGTCAAAAATTAGTAATATAAAGCGACCCAGATAAATAAATATTTGTTAAAAAATCAATCAATATGATTTGTTAAATTAATTATCAATTCTAGTGCTCAGAAAATTGATGAATATCAATAGGTATATATTATAATAACGCAATAGTAGGTGATACTGATTATCAAAATAAACGGGATATTTACCATGTTTCATTGTTTTGAGTTTCCGATATTTCGGCACTGTTGCAAGCACCATGATCACGGAGGAACTGGAGTAATATCGGAAACTCAAAACAATGAAACATGGTAAATATCCCGTTTATTTTGATACTGATGTGAGTGACCATGATAGTTAAAATAGCAACAGTAGGTAATTTATCATTATCAGAATCGTTAAAGATTATCGAGATTAGCTACGCCTTCCGATCGTATGACTTGTTCTATGTTTATTATTATTACTATATGCGAAATAGTGTGCTATATAATTACGTAGTCTATGGATGATTGCTCATATAATTAAATACAAGATCTAAACTTGATTACAGAATGTTGTTAGTATACCTACTTATTACCTGTAAATTATTAAGCTGATCATGCGTATCTATAATACAGTCCGATAGTTAATCCTGGTTGTATCCAAATCTTACACTTTGGAGTCCGAAGTCCGCTTATACACCTCTTTTCTATTGTTCGAAAAAAGTTATTAAGTAGGTAGGATACCACGGTATACGGACTGGGGAAGTACCTCCGCTCTACAGGTGAGTGTAGGGTAGCCAGAGCTCACTGGAGGGTTTTTGTGCGATCAGTGGAAATACCAAAAGCTTGTCATGCTTTGTCTTTTACACTGACGGCACAGATACTCTCAATGCTTGCAGGGTTGGCAGCGCGAGTGTGACTATTTTTTTTTTTTTTTTTTTTTTTTTTTTTTTTTTTTTTTTTTTTGGTACCACTAAGTTGGCAGACAAGCACACGGCCCACCTGATGGGAAGCGGTTACCGTGGCCTATGGACGTATGCAACACCAGGGGTGTCACACTCGTGCTGCCGACCATGAAGAAACCTTCTGATGCCCCTCTTGAAGAACCCCATATTGTAGGCGCTTGGGAAAACCGCAGCAGGGAGGTCATTCCACAGCTTGAGTGTGCGTGGGATGAAGTTTCTTTCATACCGCACAGTGCGCACCGTCTCAGGTCGCAATGTGTGGGGATGAATTCCCTGCCTATGGCGAGAGGTGCGATGATAGAATGAAGCTACGGGCATCATGTCAAACAATTCATCTGAGCACAAACCATTGTATAGGCGGTAGAACACACACAGTGAGGCAAAATCCCTCCTAAGGCTAAGAGGTTCCACTCTACCTGTGAGTATGGGATTGTCAACCAGCCTCAATGCCCGTCTTTGCAACGAGTCGAAGGGGTCAAGCTGGTATGCAGGTGCTCCAGCAAAAAGGTGACAGCAGTACTCCATGTGAGGCCGGACCTGTGCCTTATAAAGAAGGAGTTGCTGCCCCGCAGTGAAGTACTGCTTCGCCCTGTTGAGCACTCCGAGTTTTTTTGATGCCAACTTAACCTTGTCCTGCAAATGACTTCGGTATTGGACGTCGCTGGAGATATCGACACCAAGGATCCCGATACTCGAGGAGATGGTAAGCGGTGTGCCCAGGAATTGCGGCGCTACAATGAATGGGGTTTTCTTAGCGGTGAATACACATACTTGTGTCTTAGTGGGGTTGAATTGGACTAGGTTTAGTCGTCCCCAATCGGATACTCCAGAGAGAGTAGTCTCGATTTTAGACACAAGTTGTTCGCGACTCTTCTCCACCTCGGACTGAGGGATATTTGCACGGCCCGTGTAACACGTGTCCCCGGTACTGTCGTCCGCATAACAATGAATGGAGCCATCAGACAGCATGTCATTGATATGCAGCAGAAACAGCGTCGGAGACAACACGGAGCCTTGTGGGACACCAGCGTTTATGTTCATGCGGTCCGAGCAGCTGCCGTCGACGACAGCTTGGATGCTTCTGTTGGACAAAAAGCTGGCGATCCATTCGCATAGTCCCTCGGGGAGTCCATAGTACGGCAACTTCGCAAGAAGACCTTTGTGCCAGACCCGATCGAAGGCCTTTGCTATATCGAGGCTGACCGCTAGTGCCTCACCCCGACTCTCGATGGCTTGCGACCACCGGTTTGTGAGATACACAAGAAGGTCACCGGTTGAGCGACGGTGGCGAAAGCCGTACTGTCGGTCGCTCAGTAGATCGTTTCCTTCAAGGTATCTCAGGAGCTGTGTGTTAATGACACGCTCCATAACCTTCGAGAGTAGGGAGGTTATAGCGATAGGCCTGTAATTGGTCGGATCTGTCCTGTCGCCTTTCTTAGGTACAGGGTGCACGAATGCGGTCTTCCACGAGGCTGGGACCTGCCGCGCGGAGTAGGAGAGTGCAAAAAGGCGTGTAAGTACAGGGCACAGCTCGGGGGCGCAGTGTTTAAGCACCATCGCCGGTATCCCATCCGGCCCACTCGACTTCCGAACATCTAGGGACTTAAGCTCACGCCGGACCGCCCGTTGCGTGATTTTAACTTCAGACATGGAAGCACCACAGCTGGGGATTATGGGTGGTTCGGCGTCCCCGTCGTTCATAGTCGAGTTTGACGCAAAGAGATTACCCAACAGATCGGCTTTCTCCTTAGCGCCATGGGCCAGACTACCATCGGATTTTTGCAGCGGTGGAAGGCAAGACTGGCAGAAGTTTCCCTCGGCAGCTTTGGCGAGCGACCAAAATGCACGACTGCCAGATGGGTAGCGCGCAAGCCGCTCGCCAATTCTGCCGATGAACTCAAACTTAGCCCTGGCCGTAGCTTTTTTACTAGACCTCGAGGCGGCATTCAACTTTCGCTTCACTTCAGTGATATTAGGATCTTTATTGGCTAAAGCCGTGGTCCAAGCCCTGTATGCAGATTGCTTGTGGTCTCTTGCTTCTCTGCAGGGCCTATTAAACCAAGGGCGTTTGCTCTCTCCTGTTGCGATCCAGCGGTTCGGAATATAGCATTCCATACCCGCTAGGATCGCATCAGCTACTGCTGTTGCACAGGAGCTGGGATCATTTGAAGTGAAGCAAAGCCGCCTCCACGGGTACGACGCGAAGAATTCTCGCAGTCCATCCCAGTCTGCCGACTTGTAGTGCCAGACATGCCGCCATTGAGGTGGCCGCGGTGGTTCAGGCCGCGTGAGAGTCACTTGCGCCCGAACGAGGCTGTGGTCCGAAGTACCAAGTGGTGCTTCCACAGTTACTGAGTATTCGTCCGGGCGTGAAGTCAGCAGAAGGTCCAGTATAGAGCTTCTATGGGTCTCTATTTCTGGTGTTCTAGTAATAGAATGCACCAGTTGAGAGAATCCGTAGCTCAGTGCAAAGTCATGAGCAGCCCTTCCCGCAAAATCAGTTCTAGGAGACCCCAGCCACTCTACGTGGTGAGCGTTGAAGTCCCCCAAGAATACTAAATCTGCGGTAGGGTATTGCTCAATTACCTTGTCCGCAGACCGCTGCAGATGCTCAAACAATTGAGCTGTACCCAAGTCACCGCTATGAGACCTGTAGAGGCACGCAAAGATACGGGTGTGGCCACCGTGATCCGTACGTACCCAAAGAGTTGACAGGTCCCTGTCTTCAAGGCCTTGAAGACGGCGGCAGCAAATATCATCCCGGACGTACAAGCATACCCCGGCGCGACTCAGGAAGTTATGCTCGAGTTTGTACCCCGGGTACATTAAGTAGGCTGTATCGGCTGGGCATGATATTTGCGTCTCCGTCAGAAAAAACAAGGTGGGCTGCGCGGTCTCTAAATGTAGATGGACCGCGTTGAGGTTGGTGTGTAGGACCCTGATGTTACAGAAATCCACATGTATTGTGGACGATGGTACCGCTGTAGTAACCTTATTCTTATTTTTTCCTTTCATGACCTATGTGGGGGGTGGGGGGGAGGAAGGTATAGAGAGTTTCTGTGCTCCCAGTGCAGAAGACAAAGCTAGGCTTCGTACCACCACTGACAAGCTGGGGTTGTGTGAGTGGCTGGCGCGGCGGGCGGAAGGGCCCCCGGTCCCCTCCCAAATACTGTAGCCGAGTCCACTCCAGTTTCCTCCTCCGGCACGACTACAGCATCGGGCACTTTACACAGGCTGCTGGTTCAGCCTCCTGGGGCGGAGATTAAGTGATCCCCAGGTTCGGGAACCGTACAACCTGCGGGCGGCCAGCGGATAACCGTTTCACCGGGTCTCCCTGACCGCCGCGCCAACATTTCACGCCCCTACAAGTCAGTGGTGTCAATTTAAGCCTACGGTCTATCCACTGACAGCACAAAACCTCTCCAGTGAGCTCTGGCTACCCTACTCACCACCGGGAACACAACACAAGGTTATTATAACCGCGGTATTCTGTAGGGCGGAGGTACTTCCCCAGACGGACTGCTCAATTTGAGACGGGAGATACCGTCGTGTCCTACCTCCTGTAGGGCGGAGGTACTTCCCCAGACGGACTGCTCAATTTGAGACGGGAGATACCGTCGTGTCCTACCTCCTGACTCTCTTGGTTTTGCACGCGTCTATAGGCCGTGTGCTTGTCTGCCACCTAAGTGGTATAAAAAAACTCTTATAGAAATCAATTCTGTCTGAAATTGAGACTACTCTCTCAGAAGTATCCGATTGGGGACGACTAAACCTAGTCCAATTCAACCCCACTAAGACACAAGTATGTGTATTCACCGCTAAGAAAACCCCATTCATTGTAGCGCCGCAATTCCTGGGCACACCGCTTACCATCTCCTCGAGTATCGGGATCCTTGGTGTCGATATCTCCAATGACGTCCAATACCGAAGTTATTTGCAAGACAAGGTTAAGTTGGCATCAAGAAAACTCGGAGTGCTCAACAGGGCGAAGCGGTACTTCACTGCGGGGCAGCAACTCCTTCTTTATAAAGCACAGGTCCGGCCTCACATGGAGTACTGCTGTCACCTTTTTGCTGGAGCACCTGCATACCAGCTTGACCCCTTCGACTCAGTACAAAGACGGGCATTGAGGCTGGTTGACAATCCCATACTCACAGGGAGTGTAGAACCTCTAAGCCTTAGGAGGGATTTTGCCTCACTGTGTGTGTTCTACCGCCTATACAATGATTTGTGCTCAGATGAATTGTTTGACATGATGCCCGTAGCTACATTCTATCATCGCACCTCTCGCCATAGGCAGGGAATTCATCCTCACACATTGCGACCTGAGACGGTGCGCACTGTGCGGTATGAAAGAAGCTTCATCCCACGCACACTTAAGCTGTGGAATGACCTCCCTGCTGCGGTTTTCCCAAACGCCTACAATATGGGGTTCTTCAAGAGGGGCATCAGAAGGTTTCTTCATGGTCGGCAGCGCTAGTGTGACACCCCTGGTGTTGCATACGTCCATAGGCCACGATAACCGCTTCCCATCAGGTGGGCCGTGTACTTGTCTGCCAACTAAGTGGTATAAAATAAAAATACCGAAAAATATTCACTTACTAAAGTGATATCTCACCTTTACAGCTAATCGTACGACATAAGTTCCGGCTACCACTTTAAGTACTCTGTGTTAACAGTTAGCGTAATAATTGGTTGTTTAGAGGAAATCACAGATCGCGATAAGACCACCCATTGTACAACTCACTACCATGTACTGTCCTTCGAATGTACCTATCTATCTTAATATTTTCAAAGAACCAAGTTCTTTCTACTCCACTATATCTGTTCCCATTCAATGTTCGCTGTTTTACTAATACTTTTAATGTTATTGACGTCAATATATCCGGCTCCGTTGCGCTACGGAAATAATGAATCGGTAAAATGAGTCATGTCATATAAAACTTAGTTTAGGTAGGATTAATTAGTATTAACAAATAATGAGATGAAAAAAATGTAAAACGATGGTATGTACAAAGGTTTTTCAATTAGACTCGTACACATAACATACATAACACAACATAAACTCACGCCTATATCCCCGACGGGGTTTACACATTTCGCCAGTGTATGTTTAGGTCCCAATGTAATGGCACTTATAAACCTGCGATAAATACACACAACTTCGAAAAGCATCGAAAAGTCATTGGTGTGAGCCATGGTAAAACCTGGGATCGAACCCGAGACACTACACTATCTATCATATATATCATATGTACACTATCTTTTAATGGCAGTCGTGTAAAAGCTGTAACTGAGGGTTTTTAAAACGGATGTCTATCTGTCAATCTTTTCCACTTGCAAAGATGCTCTCAAATGGATAAGTGAAACTGACTGGGCCAATTAAAAATGTAAGATATTTACTAATAATTTATAATATACCACATGCGCATCAATCTAACACATTTTGCACTAAACCTCAATGACACAATACTAACCAAAAAAGATACACGCTAATGTAATCAAAATTATCAGATACGTCAAATTACAAGTCTACCGTTTATTTGCATATTTGTCGCATTATCATAACTAAACGTGAACGGATGTAATGTTAATCTTTATTTTATTTATCTTTAGAAGATACTATAATAAAGTTGTATATTAGTTGTATCTGTATGTCGGAGATATTAAAAAGACCATGTTAAATTATATAACTCAAATAATTTTTTTGGCATAGACGCACAGGTCCGGCCCCAAATGGAGTACTGTTGTCACCTTTTTGCCGGAGTACCTGCATACCAGCTTGACCCTTTCGACTCGTTGCAAAGAAGGGCGTTGAGACTCGTCGACAATCCCATACTGGTAGGCGATGTGTAACCTCTCAGCCTTAAGAGGGACTTTGCCTCGCTGTGTGTGTTCTACTGCCTATACAATGATTTGTGCTCAGATGAATTGTTTGACATGATATCCACAGCTATATTCTATCATCGCACCTCTCACCATAGGCAGGGAATTCATTTTCAGACATTGCGACCGGAAAGACGACCGGAAAGAGAGCGCACTGTGCGCTATGAAAGAAACTTCATCCCACGCACGCTCAAGCTGTGGAATGAACTCCTTGCTGCGATTTACCCAAGCGACTACAATATGGGGTCCTTCAAGAAGCGCATTAGAATGCTTTTTCAGGGTCAGCAGCACGAGTGTGACTCCTCTGGTGTTGCATACGTTCATCGGCCACGGTAACCACTTTTCATCAGGTGGGCCTTGTGCTTGTCTGCCACCTAATTAGTATAAAAAAGAAGTTTTTAGAAATTCTTTTTGTTAGGATGCAATTTTATTTGTTTGAAATGTGTTAGTCAACCTAAAAATCTGCCGTTTATATGACCCCAATTGATTGAATATAGCAGTAGACCTAAAACCAAAAGCCGCGACGCGATGACGACGCGGATGGAACCGCAAACACTAGCTAGTATTACTACAAAAGAATTGAATATGAATAAAAATAAGTAACAGTTCCATCAACCCTGACCTTGCGCCTACCACTGGCAAAATCTAATGACCAGCACATTCCAAAAATAGTAATTGTTGTTATGAGATCCGGTAGTAACAGGTATTATACACATTTATTATTTTTCTCATTTTCTGTGGATTGTACGACAGCGACCAACAACCTACCCAATGACGTTTGAATAACATTAAAATGCCGAGAATTAAACTTTAAATATTCTGAAATGAGTACTTCTTACGGATGTAAGCGGCCCTACAGATATCCTTGAGGTTCAAATTAACCTTACCTGCTAGTTAGTGCACATGTTAAACAACGGAAGAGGCACCGCAACAGGCTTTTCTTTCAAAGTTAGGAAGTCAGATGGCGGATCTAAGGCTCCAAAGTGCAAACTTCTGGGTTCTAAGGTTGTCTGACCAACCGCAATAAAAAATCGTGAATTTCAAATTTAATAACAACTACCGTCCAATATGAACGTAGGTATTTGGATCACCATTTCAATCTGTGGGTCTAAAAAGACCACATTGAGCGATTAGCCGAATCGCTCAATGTGGCGAAAAAGTTACTCAAACTTAATAAATTTTCAGTAGGTCTCAATGGATTCCTATCGAATTCGTTAAATGGTCACTCAAATGAGCAGAATCCCAATAATTCATTTACTAAGCAAATTCCAGTTTCTTTATGTAAGTATTTTTTATACCACTTGTGGTAGACAAGCACACGGCCGACCGCAAAGTGATTACCGTGGCCTATGGACGTGTCTAACACCAGAAGAGTCACACTCGCGCTGCTGACCCTGTAAGCACAGAGTTTCTGTGCCGTCAGTGTAGAAGACAAAACAGGACAAGCCTTCAGTTTGCCCACTGACAGCACAAAAACTCTCCAGTGAGCTCTGGCTACCCTACTCACTACCGAGAACACAACACGAGGTTATTATGGCCGCGGTATTCTGTAGGGTGGAGGTACCTCCCCAGTCGGACTCCTCAATTGGACGGAAATTCCGTCGTGTGGTGAAATATCGCCGCAAGGAAAAATATTATACTAATACGATTTCAATAAAGTGGCGTTTTTAGATCTGCTGGTCCCTATTAACAATCTAACGTACATAAAACGACCTAGTCTACTACTATACTGATACAATTGCAATGGGCAAGTGAAACAAAATGCGTCTCTTTAATAAGATAAGATACGAAAAATACTCTTTATTGCAAGGGTACATACGATGGATATATGCATTAAAATATGTAGTCGACAAAATATTTAGTAATCTCTAGTTTTCAGCGGTCTGCTCAGAATACATTTCGTCGGTGCGGCGTCTCGGTTGGACCTGGATTTTCTATTGGCAAGTATTTGGACAAAGTCAACATACTCTTGACAGTCCCTTTCCGTCCGAACATAGGATACTTACAATGGATACATGCGTTAAAATATGTAGTGATCTCTAGTCTTCAGCGGTCTTAGGAAGATAGTAAGCGATCTACTCAGAATACCTACATTTCCTCGATGCGGCGTCTGGGTTGGACCTGGATTTCCTATTGGCAACTATTCAGCATTCTCTTGGTAGTCCCTTTCTCGAGTGAATAGCCCGAGGTAATTTACTACTTATATTTAAAATTAAAATCCTCATCTATAAACCAAGCTAGTCTAATTTACATAATTACATCTTAAACGTTGTGTAGTTAAGCATGTTTACGTTTTTGTACTAGATTTTCATTTTGAAATCTGTCTTTTTCATTTTCAACAGTTACGTACGCTATTTTGAAACTACTAGGTGACTTTGATAATATTAAAAGTAAACCCTAAATTAGTAAAACTGACGGCCTGCCAGCCAGGCGTGATTATCTTGCCTGGTCACAGGAACATCCCACCCCGTTCCTAGACAAACCCATCTCAACTGATTTGGGTAATATAGACCCACTGGGTATAAATTTGCCTTTGCCAGGTGATATTCACGTAATTTAAGGTATTTCGTTGCCATTGTTAAAACTACTAGTGACATATTGTCAATTGCCAATCGTTGTGGGCATTATTGAAAAAAAAAAGAAAATAGCATTGGTCAGCCAAACGCTGTTTAACTATTGTGTAATTAAAGTAAGTAGTATGATAAAATTAGCAGAATTAAAGGGTAAATCTAAAATAAATTGCGGACGAATTTCGAAAAACAATCAATACTGGGAATTCCTTTATCAAATCCTAACATCCTTGGAGTAAAGGGTCACTGTGAGGAGCTCACTGGTCAATACCTCTAATGTTCGATCAAAAGAAAAGTAGGTAGAAACTGACGTACATGTAGTTATGAAAACAATTATAAAAATACAAATGAATACTATATAGAATGTAGAAAGATGTTGTTTCTGCCTACTTGAGAATAAGTCGTGATTTATACCACTTAGGTGACATAGAAGCATATGGCCCACCCAGTAGAAAGTGGGTACTGCCAAGATGATAACAAATAGAATATTGTTGTCGTTGTCTTCTTGGGATTTTTTATGAAAGGACCATTCGATATAAAATATCGCTAATCAGGGAGAGTCAGTCACCCGATTAATGAGTCAAATGAGATAGGTATCAATTCCATTCCGTCTCCCGCTTTTTTCTCAAAATAAAAAAATAGTTAACCATCCTTTAAAAGGACAAGGTCACCATCCTGTCATAGGGAATATTTCAGGGTTAGGCTACCAATCCCGGAATCTAGCTATCATTTAGGATCAACGCATAAAATTACCTATTCCATCAAAACCGGAGTGCTCACATGAAGATTTAATGCCAGTAGAAGAAGCTTGTGAACTATATAAGGATATAGGCAAGTGTCTTGTCTGCCTACCCTGGAAGGAAATAGGCGTGAGCATTTGCATGTACCTATGTACACCTACATTGTACCCTAAGTACAAGAGGTGGAACCCGGAGATACAACCAGGGTACTACGTAAATAAAAATTGTAATCAAAAGACCTTGAACTTTTACAAGTTTTAACCCGGATAAGTGCTGTTAGTATTGTAAACTTAGATACGTTAAGACGGAACTCACTAGGCAAATAGTTTACGGTCAATCAATTCGCTTTTGACATTCTCTATATCACAAAATAGTTTTAAGGACCGTATTCTAGAACAACGCTCAGTTGTGAATCGACTCTCACAATGATATTAAAGTTGTCATCTAAGATACAATCTGACCTCAGATCTAGGTATAAATCGAGACTCAGGAGTCAGGACTGATAATCATTCGGGAATACGGGCCTAAGAGAGCTAGTGACGAACTGCTGCCCGCAGCCCCGTATAATATCTACTGAAATAATAGTTAGGTTTTACTGCCCAATTTTCTGAAGTATTTTCCCTAAGAACTTTATACAATACTTACAAAAACGATTAATGAAATTGATCATTTCTAAGAACAAATCCCACCACACGTAAGTGCTACACATTCAGAAAAATTCAATACATTTTTGTACCTAATATGTAAATAAACCCAGAAAGTCTAAAAACCTTAACAGAAATTGATACGAATGCATATTTTCGCAAAATAAGTACACGTCCGGTCAACTAACAAATATCAAATAGTCTGCAGCAAACACTTTGCCAAGTGTGGCAATCGTAGCAACAGCAGCGAGTGCGGAATAGCGGTCCACACGTTAATTTAATTAGACTCAAGATCCGCGTTAACTCGACCATCTTATTTATTTAATTAGAATTATGTTTAACATCTATGCTCATAGAGCGGCATTGAAGAGGATATGAATGTAGTGACGTGAGTTGAAAATAAAAATATGCTGAAGTGGTTTGGACATGTGTGTAGAAGTATTGAATTGAGTACGTGACAAATCTAGTGGTGCCAATGGCCACTGTATTGTACAATCTCAAGCTACACGCAGTAGGTATGTAAATAATATTTTTTCTTTTCTATAAAAGATTACTTGCGTGGGCCATACATTACAACCCCATCCTACCAAGATAAACTGAACACTTGCTGATTCATATATTTTTGTCAATGATGGATTAATATGTAAGGAATATATAGGTAGGTACTGCACGTGTCTAGAAGTAGGTAAACAGTATGAGACATGGAGGTAAACACACTGTAAGTAGGTACCTATGTGTTGGAACTAAATCACCGGTCGTAGTAAGTCAGACGATGTGTTATAAATAATAAATTAATCAGATTTATAATAATACGATAAATGTTTAGTTCATTAGCATTTTGTGTACCAGTACTTACCTACGAAGTGTTGTCAATTAGAATCAGATACAGTCACAGCCGGTACAGTCAGCGTCAAAACGATCTTGACTACAAAGTCTAAAAATGATCTTAATACCAAAGGTATTTTTTTTTATTTCACTTAGGTGGCAGACAAGCGCACGGCCCACCTGATGGAAAGTGGTTACCGTCGCCTATGGACGTGTGTAACACCAGAGAAGCCACACTCGCGCTGCCGACCATGTAAGCACAGAGTTTGTTATGTACTTTGTCCTCTACCCTGTGCCGTCAGTGTAGAAGACATAGCAGGACAAGCCTTTAGTCATCCCACTAACAGCACAAATTCTCCAGTGAGCTCTGGCTACCCTACTCACCGCTGGGAACACAAACACGAAGTTATTATAACAGCGGTGTTCTGTAGGTAGGAGGTACTTCTACAGTCGGACTGCTCAATTGGGCGAAAATACCGCCGTGTCCTACCGCTTGGTAATAAGGTATTATGCAAATCAAACTGTTTTATTGATTTAATATGTATTATTGTCTGAACTTTGTTCGTCAAAACCGAGTTGATGCTGAATGTACCGATAGAATGATAATATTTCACTATTAAGTGAGAATGTTTCTGTTTTAAATTCCGGCGTAGCGCCTTTACAAGCTATTTCGAATAGGCTCATATTCTAATCAATAAATTAATGTAAAGATATAAAAACGTAGATACATAAAATTAATGGCCAACGACCAAGAAGTTCCGAAATTTAAATAAGTAAATAAGAATTTATTCGAGGTAGAAGGAATTTAATTTAATTTTTATGTTGGCAAGGCAACTCATAAGAAACTAAAGTAAGATTTAATTCTTATCCTACTCAATTTTACTTACTTTACTTATGGAATGCACTTAGTTGCCAAAAGACTCGTGTGAGGAAAGCAACTGCTTCAGTTGATCTAAAGCAGTGATGGGCAAAGTAGGTACGGCCCGCGGGTTACGTAGTAACTATTTATTAATCTGTGCCGCGGGCCAGCTCCGGCCCGCGCAAGCATTTAATCCGACCCGCCGACGATCCTTTCATGAATGGACCCGCGATAAAATTCTATATTATTTAAATATAAGACGAATAGGACAAAAAGCTTGGTGAAGGGACAATAAGAACAAAAGAAAAAAAAAACAAGAAGACATACCGATTTACCTTTTTTTACCTGTTTGCTCGAACACTACAACCGCCGCAGGGTGAGGAGTGGTGGGAAAGGCTGGTATATGAATACTGGCCCTCCTCTAAAATTTCTTACTCTTTCTGTCCCCCCCATAAAAAAAGTTTGCCCACCACTGATCTAAAGGAAAGAGTGCTTGCTTGCTCTGCTTACAATTAACCGATATTGTCTAAAGCACCTCTATGACGGCACAGCAGAACGTTGGCTCCAGCCAAGGTGATGCAACTCCTTCTTCTTAGCCTCTCCTTCCTAGTCATTACAAGAAAGTTCAGAGCTAGATTAGTTAAAGGGGTTTTTCCTTTTTTTTACATGCGAGAAATACCCACGGATACCCCACCACCGAAGCCGGTGGTAGAGATTATGTCGGACTCGAATCGACTAAAACGCACGCCGCCCGTGGGTCATTTTTGGTTGCCAAAGATGAGATTGACAGGCATATCTCTCGCACCGGCCGACCCAGGGCCATCTCTCTCGATCTGGCCCTCCTCAGGTGTGGGGACTACTAAGTCCCCAACTCATCCCCGGAAATGGAGAGGCGCTATATGCGCTTTGCCACCGCGGCCTGCTTCTGCCAGGGTGACAGACGGCTCCTCCCGTCACTCCCAAGCCCACTCTCATCCCCATGACACGACAGAGGTCATTCATCGACATCCAACGCTCGAGTTGCCTCAGTAGCTTATCTTGCGATCCTACTAAGCTACACTTAATATATTTCTCAGTACTACTATAGGTAGGTACACTGTATCTCTCTACTCTATCTTAAACAAAAACACGTTTTGAAAAACCCTAATTCAAAACAAACAATGTCTAACAAGATATATTTACCAAACGTTGACCTGCCATATTTTACACGAGTATCTAGGTTTTCCCAAGCAAGTTATTTGTTTATCCTCAAGTGGTTCATATAGTTGGAGAACTCGTTGCAGTGAAAGTGAGGTAAATACAGAGAGACATGACATATATTTTGTTCAAAGGTTCGTAATGATACCCTACAGCTGGAAAGTATTGGCTGATGCATTACTTTCTTGATTATTAGTGCATTCTCTGGTAGGTAGATAGTAACGCTTTACAATCCGAATGGATAAATAAGTAGGTACTTTCAGTACCACTACTACAGCATAAATAATAGTATCACTGTTCGGCAAATGTAGATATCTATAGAAGACTAAGACCTATGTGTCGCTTCCGTTATTTATCTACAATAGAATAGAGTAGGTATATCCACCGGCCTGTAGGAAGCAAAAATCGCTGAAGAAAAATTTACAATGCTGGTAAGGCTCTAATTGAAATTAAATTAAACAGACATGCAAATTAACATTCTAAATTCATTTACACAGTAAACATCTGCTAATAGAATACGATTATCAACATTGCCGCGTAGTTTCCGGCTTAGTAGAATTAGGGCAACCCCATCTTTTCCCATGTGGTGTCGTATAAGGCGACTAAGGGATAATGCTGTAACATCAGACGGATATATACCTACAACCCAGACTCAGCCTCGGATGCATGCCTCGAGTCAGCAATAGTGCTCGGAATACGGCCGGCCTATTGGCTCACCCCCTATTACGTGGGACCGAATACAGTTATTGGTGAAATGTGGGTGTTAGTTCACCTCTGCCTAACCCTCCAGGGATAAAGGCATGATTATAATATGTATGTATATTATCAACATTAAATAATGACGATATTGTAAGAACCTATGATAAGTTTTAAGCGGTGTATTATCCAACAACTCATGATATTTCAGTATGTTCATTGATTATAGCATTGTTCTAAACCCAAGATGTTTTTATTGACTGTGAATCTACACAATGCGCCAATTAATGAGAGTCAACGGCACTGTTTTGGTTGACCTACCGAAGGTGGTGTTGTAGTAAGCGGTATGGCATATCGGAATTTCCCGTACTTTGATGCCCGACTGAGGGAATACCTCCAAAATTCCACTCGCATGCAAGAAAGTATGTGGTAAAAAATTTTGACCGAAAATAGAGATGCGTAAATCTTAAATAATTAAGTTAACCTATCTACTTATGTGTGTTTGTGTCAAAGAATCAATTTAATTTATTCAGTTTAGGCACTTATAGAGCAGATATGAACTTCAAAATTTTACAATTATGTCAAGAAATATTATGAAAATATTAAATAATGTATGAAAAAAACCATTGGAAAATGTTTCTTTCGCTGGTTCGGTAGGTTAATTCTACTGAGAAGATACCAGCAAGAAACTCAGAGAACTATATTAGAACTAGATTATCTTTTTTATTTAAATAGTTTTGTTTACAATTTATGTTGTGCGAGCAAGCAAGAGACTTAGGTTGACCACGCATTTTTATCACCAAAATACTCATTTACTTTATAATAACCTTTTTCCATTAGATTTTTTCATTTCTATTTAAAATTTATTTGGTGGCATTTCAACTAAATCCTGAGGAATTTTATTGAATATATGCAAAAAAAATTAAGGTTAAGTATCTTGTAACATTCACTCTTGGAGAAAATAAATATTGTATGACAAGAAATCCAGAGGACCCCTAATTTTATTTAGCTCCGGTGTAAGAAAATAACTGCTAAAGTACATTCACGCTTCATACATTTTTGGTACAAAGTTCCGGTTAAAGAAAAATACGATATTCCGTTAGTAGCTTGAGGTGATCACTTTATAGCTATTGTAACCTATTATATACTTTAGTGTATACTCACCCCGGTACATAAACTCTTATCAATTTCATTGACACTGTCATTAAATACATTGATGAATAATTATTTTCTTGTGCGTTTCTTGTTTGCAGGTTTCTGGCGTTACGCTTGACATGTGTCTGCGACTACGTTTTTAAAAATTTTTTTTTTTTTTTTTATATTCCCAAAATTAAGAAATAAGTGATTTCCAAATAATAAACCGAGGACAAGGTAAAGTCCTGCTATTTTCAGGGTATCGAAGAAACTCCCTACGCCAACGGAAGTAGCTACTGGTGTTCCAAGTATTATGGAATGGGGTGGGTCACGTTACAGTGTCAAAAGTAAGTGTTAGGTAAAGCTGCACTCTCTCCTCCTTCCCAATCCCGTCTCTGTTTCCGTTCCTGAGCAGGCCTAGCAAGAACTCCACTGGACCGGTCAATAATTGAATGGCTGCTTTAGGTCTGCTGGGCTACCTGCGTTACGTTAATTAGGTCGCGGGCGCTTGGTACATAGGAACAAGGCACTTCCATCCCTACCTCTCATCGAAACACCCATACCAATAGGTTCGACCAAGATTCCGCTATTGCGGCCATTTTGTATTTATTTATTTTATTTCTATATTCGAAGTCCAAAATTATATCGATACCACAATCATATGGGATATTCCAGAAGAATGAGAACTGGCGTCCCGAACTTATCGGTGATATTTGGTGGAAATAAGGAATGAAGGCCTGGATTTAACATCACGAAATCCGATCCCATCATTTTCCCAATCAATCTATCACTAGCCCACCGCAGTCTACTACTGGATATAGGCGTCCATACTCTAGAACTGGCAGCAAACAAAAAAAAACAATATAATATATAGAAACTTTTTATTGTAGCAGTGATGCACGAACTCGAATGAAACATCAAAAAATATTTTATGGATGGAGGATATTACGAAATCACTAAATGCGTTAAAATCTAAATTTAAAAAATGCATTTGTATTGGTTACTATTTTCATTTTCTAAATTGTTATTAAAGCGTAAAACAGTTTCGGTAAAAGCTGTTTGCTAGCGCAAGAAATTAATGAGGGATGGATTAGGTACATAAGCAACGAAATTGCATCCAAAGATTTGATGAAATTAATTTGGTACTTAAATTTTAAAATTATTTTTGATAAATCTTGGATGAAACGGTACTTCAGTCAGAAATGGTCATTTTTTTGAACATCCAAGGTTTGCATTATCCAGTCTAATTGCGGGTTTTGGTTCAACTTTTTTCCATGTAGTGACTGCCATTTGACCTCCACCATTGTTCATTGTTTTTAACTTGTGGTTGATAGACCTATCCTCGATTATACATCATACAGTAAAATAACCTTATTACTTCTGGGAAATAACTCTCTTCTCAATCAAGAGGGAAAGGATATTTACATATATCTATACTAATTTTATGAAGAGGAAAGGTTTGTTTGATTCTAAACTATGTACGAGTATCTACTGGACCTATTTGAAAAATATAAATATATGCAACTGGAGTTGCATGTAAATCAACCAACCGGACGAATTCAAATGAAGATCAGAATGTTTGGTGATTTTTACAACCGGACTAATGCAACTATCGACTCACGAAACTATTGCTATCTCACTCGTGGACGAGCAATTTTTCGCTGTGTAATTTATCTTGCAGGTGAGCTTGGTTTGGTCCACAAATATTTTGGTGCTGCTCTATGTATATTGGTGCATTATTATTGAACTTAAACTAACCTCATCAACGAACCATTACACCTGTTAACTAACGACTCTGGGCGTTGGCGCTCTCTTGTTAGAACACACGGTAGACTTCCGTAAAAGTCGACTAAACCAAACTATGGAAGGACATCTATTCGGGAGAGTGAATCCCAAACACCAAAGACGAACAAAGTAATCAAAATTATCTAAAGGCCTTGGTTTTCTCCCCTTTCTGTTTACTGATATTTGGTTCACAATTTAGTTCCCACAATAATACGATTTTTTCTCTTAACACATTGGTATTAAGATCATTTTGAGTCTTTGTAGCCAAGATCGTTCTGAAGCTGACTGTACCTACACAACAAGACTAAAGAGTATTGTGGTACATTAAATAATATTTATACAGAACAAAGATCGAGGCCATGTTTATTTAATTTTAAGGATGCTCGAAGCAATTATCTTTATGAAGCTAATAGGTAGATAACTCGTAAAGGCATACATTGCGGTTAAACATACTGTATTTGGAAAAGAATCAGCGAAAAAATTCCAGCGAAAGACTACTTACATCCCGAAACGGAAAAAACAGTGTTTTTCAGCACGGTGTCAGTGACGGGAAACTTAGGTAAACATCGTGAGTGAAATATACCTTTGTTTCTTTCGATCTCTTATACCTACATATCTATTATAGACATAAAATATTAACGTAAACGTATTACTAAGTTCAGGATCGGTATAGAGCTACCTCATAAAAAAATTGTGTTGCATTACATAAATGGTTGGTGGACGAGACTTTTTATACAGTGGAAGACTTTTTAAAGAAATATGCATGTCATTCGTACCACTGCAGAAATGCGTTATAAGCCGCTGCGCTATTATTTGTGACTGCAATATTTATGGTTGCTAAGTAGATATTGCTTTGTATAGATACCTTAATTATTTTGATTGATTAGGTAGGTACTATTTATTTTATTTCCATCTTTTGTTGTATGTACCACATTAAAAGCAATTTAATAAATGAATTTGAATGAGTTATAGGTAGGTACCTACATGCGTGAATATATAAAGTAGACAGAGTAGATACCTACCTACGTAACTCGAAAACACTGATTAAATAAGTAGCAAACGAAGTTTGGACTGTATTAAATTTTATTGATTACAATAAAAAATATATTCAACCTTTAAAAACCTATAGATGTGTAGAAAACCTTTTGATACATCCGCATTCAATTTAATACGGATTTTAATTACGGAAGTATGTCATAAGTCCGAATACGGATTTAGTATTTAACCAGCTTTTACCCCAAACCTATGTCAAAGTTCCAGATACTGTCACAAATAAAGTTGAAAGTAAAAGTTGAAGGCCTAAAAAGTTAGACATTTAATTTAATTGCAGCACTCTGATATCGATGACAGTCGCTTCACGGAAAATATCACACCTCTCGCCACAGGAAATTCACCCCTCACATGAAACAGTACGCATAGTTAGGTATGAACTTAACTAAGAAAACTAAAAAGGAACTTCGTACTCCACACGCTTAAGCAGTGAAATGTAAGTACTCAGTGACTACCTACAATATACAATATTCTTCAAGAAGGGCATTAGAAGGTTGTTATAGGGTCGGCGGCACGAGTGTGGCGTCCCTGATGTTGCACACATCCATAGGCCACGGTAACCACTTTCCATCAGGTAGGCCGTGTACTTGTCTCCCACCTAAGTGGTATAAAAAAATAAAAAAGTTTAACCACTTTGTGGGGAAAAGTCGAATCCCAACTAAGCTGGTAAAAATCGGAATATTTTAACACCTTTTTATAGAAATAGATCGTAAGCAGCCTGCAATAGCGAAGAGTCCCTGTTAAATCGACTCCTGCTGGTCATCCATTCAGAAAATTTTCACCCTTCTCCACTCTGACTCCACTCTCACTTTACAAAGTTCAATAAAAGTTCTATTTAAGAAAATGATACAATCTAGGCTATGCTGGGCCTGGTATTCCATTATGGGTAGATCCCAAAGACTGCTTGGGAGCTTGAAAAAGCACAGATGGTCAGGCTGATCAGCTCGATAGCAGTGCTGGCGTGTTTCGACGTCGAACTAAAAAGTGTCAGTCTCAACACTAGTATAGTGTGGAAGGCCCCTTAGAGGAATGTTGATTGCCCCCCGCGGCGGACGCCCGCGGTGTATCTCTAATCATACTCAAAGATCGCATTCCACACATTCCTATCACTAATATAGCCTTTAACATTGCACTGTGAGAACAAATTAGAAGATATCACCAAAGGAATTCGCAAAAATAACTTTCGTTTTTGCTTTGGTTGAACCTGCTCCCCTAGCAGGAGAGACCACAGCACGGTATAAGATACTTTCCTATGAAGTTCAAATATAGTATTGATATCCATTTTACCACTAAAGGAACTACCACAGTACAAAGCAGGGGTAGGTCAACCTCAAAATATTCTGAAACATACACGACGCATCTACCTAAATATACCCAAAACATAGATTATATACCTTGTAATCAAATGGCTTCTAAAGTACTATATGTAGGTACTTGGATATTTTAGTTAATACATAAGTACATTTTAGGAAATACCCAGAGCAAGTAAACAATACACTGAGCCGGAATCGAACCTGCTACTACCTCTGATGTACTTAGCACTCGCAGTTCTACCATCACCGCACAAACGTCGCCAAATGTACTATATAATAATTTTAAAGTAACTACCTACCTACGCAGTGGTTCTGATAAACCTGTAACCTGTATCCATTTTAACCTCTTAAAGACATACCAATAGCCTCCAATGCTATTCAGTTGTAAGCCTACGCGGATTCTGGTCCTTATCCTCAAATGCATCTCAATAGCGATTCATTCGTTGATCAAGCCTACTATGCGGATTCTCAGAGATTCCGGTTCACTACCGAGTATTTATTATGTATCGACATTGATTTTTTGTAACACGTTTTTATTCTAATTTCCCACGGGTACAACGGCAGAATAGCGATTCATCTCATTATACACATGGAAGACATGATAAATTTGAAGACCTTGTGCACAAAACGTTGCATAAGGTCTTAACGTCAAATAAAGTCTTCTACGCAATTTTTGTGATTTTTGTTACTGTGATATCACGTGAGGATTTGTTGTCTAAAAAAAATAAAACCAAAACAAAAGATAGTATAACTTAGGTTCACAACTAGATACATGCGCTAAGAATTGCCTTGCGGTAGTTCTGGCCATTCATCCAATAATTCTCACAGTTGTTACATAAGAAGACAAAGTTCACGGCTAACGAGCTTCATCGTTGGTCATTTTATTTTCACTTGAGCACCCGGCTCTCAATAAACAAGGCGTGTCTAGATTGTTAACTCGGAGGCTGCATCCGGGCCACCGCCACCGCAGGGGATCAAGTTAAGACGGGGGCGTGCGAATGTCAAGGAACCCTAGTGAGTAGCGTCGGCCCGTTCAGCGAGAGCGCGCGCCGCCTCGGCCGTCAGTCGCAGCCGACATGTCTGTGTGCGCGGCTGCTTCTCGAGTGACCACCGTCACGCTCTGCGCGCTCGTCGTCGTCAAACACATCGTCAGTGAGTATCACGCTATTTGATCCTTTTATAAATAAAACACAGCATGAACCGTAAGCGCTCATGTCAAGTTTTACTTATGATCTTGTGGGAACTAACAGGACATGATACAAAACAATCTCTGTCTAACTGCATTACTGGACGATTAATCTTAAAAATAACTGTCGCGTGTTCTCGTTATAAAAAAATGCAGGTACGTCTAACAATTTTTAATAGAATCTTATTTTATTTTCAGGTGCAAAAGCTTTCGAGTGCCTCAGGGATGGTCTTTACACGGATTATGATAGAGACTGCAGAGAGTACGTGAAGTGCAGCGGTGGCTCTGTTACCGGCCGGTACTGGTGTCAATCCGAGCGGGTGTTTAGTGAAGCTGAAGGAGCATGCGTGCCTCGCGGACGTCGCCCCTGTGCCCGACGGGAATGTGCAGCAACAGAAACTTTGGCTTACACATCCCCTGGAACTGCTTGCCGAAACTATTACCGCTGCGAAAATGGTACAGCCGTAGAGCGTGCCTGCCCTCCCCGTGCCTGGTTCGACGTGGAGAGACAAGCGTGCACTCGCGGTGCCGGCACCTGTTTCGAACCGGTATGCGCCGGTTTGCCTGACGGTGACTACCCTGATGCTTCTCACGAATGTCGCCGTATGCTTGAGTGTCGCGGTGGTGTGTTACGAAGCCTCAAATCGTGCGGTTCCATCTGTGCTTCGCCTTGCCAACCAGCCCGTATCGCTGCTGTTCCTTTGCCTGCTGGTGACGCAGACTTCTGCTCGGATGAAGCCTGTTCATCACTGTGCATAGATGCAAATGACGGAGCCTACCCAGACCGCACTGCTGGATGTCGGGAGTATTTCGTATGCGAGTCACACAGAGTAATACGACGAGGAGTTTGCGAACCAGGCAGGCTGTTTTCTAATGGCGCTTGCGAACCAGCAGCACGTGCGATTTGCCCACCACCGGCTTTAAGTCCATGCTTCAATCGACATGATGGAATACACCGAAGTTGGCGCGATTGTGCCTCCTGGTTTGAGTGTCGACGCGAAAGAGTGATATCTCGAGGCTCGTGTGCACCAGGCCTAGCGTTCAATGGTAGCAAGTGTGTGTTAGCAACTAAATTCTTATGTGATGGACCAGTAATCGCTACTGAGTGTCAAGGACTTCCAAGTGGAATGTACCAGGATTTGTCATCTAACTGCACTCGTTACTTCCACTGCGAGGGTGCTCTCCGTACGACCCTTGCCTGTCCTCAAGGGCAGGTATATGATGGTGTTCGATGTACACCGGCCTCGCAGTACCTTTGTCCGAGTTTGGAACGCGAGTCGTGCTTCGGACGTCCGGACGGCCGATACCGCGCTGCCGATACAGGATGTCGTGGATACTACGAGTGCGTCCGTGGCGTAAAGTCAATTTACGCTTGCTCAGTGGATCAAGTTTTCGACGGCGAGAGATGTGTGACGGCTCAGCCCGGCCTCTGCGAACGGGAAGACTACTCATGCAATGGACTCTCAGACGGCTATCATCCGGAGATTGAATCTGGATGTAGAAGGTATTATTTATTTATTACCATCTCCAATCACTTCAATCTATACATCTCCAACAAAAACTATTTCCCATATGTCTCTTCTTGAGAGGATGATCAAAAATTTTAATCTAAAATTCATGTCTTTTCACAGATATTTTTACTGTGAGCACGGGGACCGCCTCACTACCTTAACGTGCCAAGGTGGAAAGATATTTGACGGACGCACGTGCATGAAAATTTCAAAAGTCGAATGCGGAACTTCTCCGCGGGACACAATTGAGAATGGCGGTAAAAAATGCGAGCGAGACGGGTTCTTCGTGCAACAAGGAACTGAGTGCAAGCGGTATTATTTCTGCGTGAGCGGGACGCGAACTTATCTCACTTGTCCCACCGACCAGATATTCAATGGCCAAATTTGTGTACCAAACAGGCAGTACACTTGTCCGGGATGAACCAACAAACTTGAAGAATGAAAGAGCAAACTCTCTGGTCTTTATCACACTGTCGGAGAACGAAGAGAGCTGGAGAACCATGGTGTACCTGATTACGTTTATAAGGCTGAATTCGTTATAATTGGAACACTGCTTGAAGTGACAGAGCGGTGCGTATACACGACAACTATATAGTAACAGTTGAAGAATACGTAGGTTTGTGAACTTTGGATAGTGTTTAGGGCAAATTAATTACTGAAATGTGATAATATGTTAACTGAACAACTAAAGCCTATTAAATTGCGTGCCTTACAAATAACGCATAATTTGAAATTAATAACTAAAATTTAAAAAAACTCATGCGTCATAGTGACGTGACGACTTGTTTTAGTTTTTATCGAATATCGGTGATTGTTTTTATAGTCAAATAGT
Source organism: Eilema griseolum (assembly GCA_963662185.1). Taxonomy (NCBI): domain Eukaryota; kingdom Metazoa; phylum Arthropoda; class Insecta; order Lepidoptera; family Erebidae; genus Eilema; species Eilema griseolum. The sequence continues at coordinate 23,373,845 of OY759233.1, read as the reverse complement.
GTTACGTGTATACTCAAAGATTTATAGTTCCACGTCATCTACCTCATATTATCATAATAATACACAATTACTTCTTACATTTTATTTGCATAGAAACTTTCAAGCGACCTAAATACTTCTAGTAGTAATTACACATTGACTATATCTTACAGTATTACTTTACAAAATGAATAATAAGCTCCATGAATAGAAAAATAAAATCTCTTTTAACGACATAAAAGAATAATTAATTTATTTATTTATATTAATATAGATAATATTTATCGACCTTAAATTAATACAAATAATAAAGCAAGACAGTTCACAAAACTGAATACATTTTAATACCTGTCATAAACGCTACAATAATATAAGTAAGGCCTAACACAAACGATTTTCTATTAGCTTAATTAAATGGTGGCCTAAATTTTACAAATTTATCCAAACTAAGTCACATTGTAAGACCGAATGTATTGCGGGTCGTCTGCGAAAGGCCTTATAGAGATACATTATTCCAAAACTTAAAATATGACAAGTATAATAAACAAACGCTTACTAATGAAAAAAAAATCGAAGAAACTGTAGCCCCAATCAAAGCCGTAAACGACGTGCAACAAACGTAAAATCGATAAATTTCTAAGCAATTTTGGCATTATTCATAACTAGTAAAGCAGACATGTCTAAATAATTTACATATATTTACGTATTTTATAAACTCCTTCAAGTAATTCAATTTCCATGTATTTTTTTATTTCTTTTTAGTCAGCCTCTGGCTTTATAGAGATGGTAAGATTTTTTTTATTCGAATTTCGTACTGATAGCGGGGGTTTAGGGAAATTCAGGAATGTGCCAATTGCCGGACGGATAGTACGACACGACGTATAATTACTTCACCCACTATCGCCTAGAACAGAGACTAACAAGTATCTCTATGTGGTTTATACATTTTATACAATATCTGATTACAATATTTTGAACAGAAAATTAGACCTACGACACACGTTACGATAGATTACATACATTTATACAAGTTTCTTTAATATTAGTTTACATTGGTCCACGCCGAAAATTTAGTATATTCATTATAAATAATAAAAAATAAATTAAGATTGACTTGATAACGTTACAGGCGCGACCAATCAATACCTTCGAAAGCAAACCTCCTCGCATTAAGCCGGCAAGGGATCAGTTAAAAAAATATTATTGACAACATAATTATACATGTTATAGAATATTCTGAATTCAAACGAAAAAGTCGATATTACATACAGCACCTTTGGAAATAACAGCATAAATACCCGATTAAATCGAGACATTTTTCACGATGTCGATAACAGGTTTAGGTCATGATGTACATCACTATTTTATGAATGGAATAGAGACAATGTGTAGATAATATATTTATTGTCAGATTTAATACATAATGTAAATTGTTCTTTATAAAATGACAAATATGAGAACTTCATTAAAATACTATTTTGAAATACGAGACAATATTTAAAAATTAGAACCTGATTCTCAGTAAATATAATTTAAAAAATTCTTTCATATATATTTTTTTTCATAATATTTTACTAATTAATATTCGAATTAATTAAGGTAACATATTGAGATACCAATTTTTTTTAATATTGCCAATTTAAAATATGAAAATGTACCTAATGCAAAGCTAGCGTATTATAACAAATATTAATATTATTATTTAACAGCACAACATATTTTTCGCAATAGCTTTCACCAAAGAAAGACTCAACAAAATGTATACATTTTTATAATATCCGGTTTATTATTTCGCAAGTCGAGCGAGAGTCCAGCAAGATCGGCTTACATCAGTTTTATATAATATAGCGCCCTCACAGCTAAATATATTTTAGGAGTCGTTAAAACCGAATATACAGACTTAATATATTATGAACATAACACGGTTTTAACTACTCTATAAAGGTATCTAACTGTCAATCTGATGCACGAAGCCGGATAATTTGTTGACACTTCCAAACCATAAAGTCATCAGCTATTTGTAAACTTGAATAAATCTGATACAAGTTTAACTACTGCCGCCTGTATAGATTTTTCTATAAAATCAATACTTTTACTTTACATGTTGAAAAATCTAGATATAATATTTTTTTTATGAGTATGTACTAGTAACCGAAATAACTAGTATACCCGCTAATCCTTCAAACTAAGCTAAATTGCCTGTGTTAATAGCGTGTTAAGGTCGGTAGTATACTAGACAGGACTCGAACAAGGAGCTCTTTGGATTGCAAAGCCGACTTTCTTCCATCCTTATCCATTAAATTAGCGAACTAGCTCTGATTGTTATCTAAATGCAAAGTGAATATTGAGAAATATCAAATAAATTGATTGCTATAAGAATTAACAAACTCTTTTTTTCATAATATTGTTTTATACAGAATGTATCTTATGTGAATTCGTTGTATAATATTGTGAACCTACTATATTTTGGAAATAAATTCATTTATTTATTTATAATATATAATAAACCTTTGTATTTTTTTTAAATACTAGCAAATACTAGCAAACACTGATTGTCTCAATGGTCGAGACTTTATAACAAACAAATATATTGTTGTAATATGAACAGAAGTTTAAGACGGAAGACAAATTCAAAACGGTAATGTTCTGCTATAAACAATAATAAAAATAAGTAAAGATAATTTATTGTTCTTTTCTCGTATTAGTGATGTGAAACTGAATAGGGAGCACTATGAGCAGCTGTGCAATTCTCCAAAGGCTGATTTAGATCAAACAAACGAATGCTCATTCTATCCCCTATCCGTCAAATTCTTTTAGTGTAAGCAGTAACAGAACATAATCCCTCGTTGTTCTTTCTTTGAAAGCAAGGATTAGTTAGGTAGCAGACAAGCGCACGGCCCACCTGGTGGAAAGTGGTTACCGTGGCCTATGGACGTGTGTAACACCAGAGAAGCCACACTCGCGCTGCCGACCCTGTAAGCACAGTCTCTGTGCCGTACAGTGTAGAGAACAAAGCACGACAACCCTTTAGTCATCCCACTGACAGCACAAATTCTCCAGTATGTGTGTGTTTAAGTGAGCACTGAAATATTCCCGAGGAGAGGGTCAGAAATGGTCCTGGGTCGGCCGAGGTGCTAGGGATATGCCTGTTAACCTTACCTTCAGCAACCAAAAAAAACGACCCACAGGTGTCGTGCGTTTTAGTCGGTTCGAGTCTGACATAACCTCTGCCACCGGCTCCGGTGGGGGGGTATCCGTGGCGATTTTGCGCACGTAAAAAGCACTGAAATATTAAGAAAGAATGCTCTTGTTCTAGATCTAGATCTAGCTCTATGTTCGTTTGATCTAAATCCATCTTAAGCACACAGCGTCGAGCACAGCGCTGCGACAGACTAAACAGAGATTGTCGTTGGTCAATCTCCAGTGACGTCACCCAATTCGACCAATGACAATATTTATCAAGTCTGTCGCGGCGCTGTAAGCTTACAGAATTGCATAACAGACTGTCTACCCAAGTGTCGTATGAAGTCTACAGATAATACATCTGTAGACTTCCTGAGATCCATGTCTCACATTTCATGACTCGTAATCTATCTTCTACACACACCACGCGCTACCATATCTGATAATGAAAGTTTCAGTCTTACCTCACGACAGTGACAGAAAGCAAAACTTTCGTTGGATTATAAATAACAAAAATATATTAGAAACATTAAATAATAATATAACGACTATAACATTAGTGCAAACAGCCCGATGACATACATTAATATTTTTTAACATTTTAATAACATATTAGGAAGCTGTCTCAACTAGCCATTATTTTATCATCATCATCCATATAAAAAATAGAACCATCATTTTGTATTTTATATTTTTTTGTCTTTTTACATCGATAGAAGCACAAGCTTCTGTTATTTAAGACTAGTTATAAAATCAATTTTACTAACATCTGTAGGCCTACCAAGAAACGAATAACCGAAGTTGCGGATTGAAGTTTCGGCGGCAAATGCCACTTACGACCTAAATGATTCGACCGAATGAAATCTGGAGAAACTTCACATTTGGAACCAAATGCTATGTCTGGTTGTTTGGGATGTAATTTTCGTGGCAGCCCTCCTAAAAAATATTTGCATAACTTTGTTCTAAATAAATTTTCTATTCCTGCCATCAAAATACTTGCGTTGAAGATTATGTTCTATGAAAAGGTTATTGTGTGAGTTTTCATAACTAAAGATTCATAATAGAGAATAATCACAGCAGAGAGGTTAACATACTCAAAAAAGGATATTTAATATCGGATATTATTTACACCGAGACTCAGAAAATTAGAAGGGGTGTATACCGAAACTTGGAACGTGTATACTGAGACTTGGTAATTTTTTTTTATACCACTTAGGTGGCAGACAAGCACACGGCCCAGCTGATGGAAAGTAGTTACCGTGGCCTATGGACTTGTGCAACACCAGGGGCGTCAGACTCGCGCTGCCGACCCTGAAGAAACCTTCTAATGCCCCTTTTGAAGAATCCCATATTGTAGGCGCATGGGAAAAAACGCAAATTCTGACTAATAGCGGTTTCTATGAATATAACCAGACCTAAATTTATTTTTAAGTGTCTACAAAGTCTCTCTAGTTTTTTTTGAAAATAACAGAACTATGTGTATGGCTCATATATTTATCTTAAAATATCCTAACATAATTATATGTGTGACCAAGCGGGCTATCGATGTTTGTTATTCAAGGCGTAACATTACATTCATGAGGTGCCTGTACAAAGTGCCAGTTGACCCACAGCTGAACGTTTTTACAATCAAATTAAAATGGTTTCAAGTAAATAACACTCTAGGTCTAGGTGCTTCCTCACTGGGAGCAATCACCTGTAATGTACCGTTGTAGAGCCGTGTATTCGTCGGTGAATGAGGAGAGAAGGACATTACAGTACGCAATCTGTAATTCTACAATTCAATCTTAACATTACAGTGTGCTATATTTGTAATATTTTGATGCAACTTGTAACATCGCTCAAAATAAAGAACAGAGTGCGATTTTCCTCCGGTACAAAGGGAGGATCATCTTACCTGGTGAGAATCAGGCTAGGAGATGGGCTGTGGTGCTTGAGGTTAGGATATCGTATATATTTCAACTAAATATTTCAACTGCGCGATTTAATGTTAGTAGTATTGAAGCAGTCCAGCTTGCTATCGCTAGACATCGCGGAGTACAAGTTACATTACAGACGAATATTCCCAGTGAGAGAGCACCTTTACGAGTGTAGAAGTTATTTCAAAAGACCAACGAACGTAACTATAACTCGGGACAATTATCTTGGACCTAAATCGCGAGACAAACGAGGTCCGCTCGCGTGCGGATTGTTGTGTAATAATCTATGTTTGGTGAATGTGAGCTCGTCACATGACACACAAGCCAATGAACGTGTACTGGTGTACGTGGAGCACATTGTAGGTCCAAGATATATGTCCCGAGCAACAGAGCGATAAGTACGGACAGCTTCCATCACCTCGCTACGACTACTGGTCGGGCGCGGGCTGCGGCTGCGGCGCGAGCAGCACGGCCATGTCCCACACCTTGATGACGCGGTCCTTGCCCGCCGTGCACATGCGGCCCGTCGCCTCGTCCATGTACAGCGACACCACGCCGTGCTTCATGTCGTGGAACGACGCCAGGGATTCGCGACTGAAAGAAAGAAATATTTTTGATAGAGTTGAAGTTTTCCCAACACCGCATCATCCTAAAAGTTTATATTGACGTAGAGTTATTCTGTTGTATACAAATTGGGTGTCGAATCTCACTAATATGCTAGTGCTCTCGTCGAGTATACGGAATTACATATGGCATTGGTTTCAAGAGTCACTGTAGTGAGAAGTAACGCTAAAGATATAATTCCGAAGGCGTCTTTCGGCCTTCGGAATTATAGCTTAATTGGTGTGTACTCACGGCTCGTGGCGCAGCGTGTCGTAGCAGGCGGAGCACACGCGCTGAGGGAACTCGAAGCCCATGATGGGCAGCGGCAAGCGGTGCGGCGAGCACGCCGCGCAAACCGCCGCGCCGCACCAGCGGCAGTGGTGCTGCCGGAGACCTGCGCACACACGTCACAACTTTATTTATTACAACTATTCATTGGTACACTCTATTTATTGGTACACTTTATTTATTGGTACACTTTATTTATTGGTACACTTTATTTATTGGTACACTTTATTTATTGGTACAAACTATTTATTGGTATAATCTATTTATTGGTACAATCTATTTATTGGTACAATCTATTTATTGGTACACTTTATTTATTGGTACAAACTATTTATTGGTACAATCTATTTATTGGTACAATCTATTTATTGGTACAAACTATTTATTGGTACAAACTATTTATTGGTACGATCTATTTATTAGTACAATCTATTTATTGGTACACTCTATTTATTAGTAGAACTGTTCATTGGTACACTCTATTTATAAGTACAATCAATTTATTGTTACAATCAATTTATTGGTACAATATATTTATTAGTACAATCTTTTTCAATTTTGTTCAATTTAATTCGTTTTTCCCTGGCCTCAAGGAACTTTCTTCGGCTGACTTCCACCTTTTAGGATCCCCAATTTTTCTCTCAGCCGTTCCTGAGGCCATCACTGCTCGAAAGCAGCTTCTCCTTGTCGCTCACGAACGTTTGAAAGGCCTTTCCGCGCACGTTGCGATTATCTTACTGCGCATGTGCTTCGCTCTCCCGAAGATCACATACTTGCTGCGAACTACCCCCACTTGGCTCTGTCCCGAGGAAGTTTCGTCTTTCGACGATGCCTTGAAATCGGTGGTGGAGTCAGTATTGAACGTTTCCCTAGATGGTACTCAGTGGAGTCAGGCGGCTCAACCAATCCGATGTGGTGGTCTTGGGGTGCGTTGCGCGCAGGATGTCGGTCTGCCAGCTTTTCTGGCGTCGGCACATGGGGTTGGTAGCCTCGTTACTAATTTATTGAATCCTAATGGTGACGGGGTGATCATACCTTTTATGTCGGATGCTGTGTTAGCTTGGTTGGCCCTCAATGCGGGCGCGTCTATCCCTGAACCAATGAATCTTCAGCGAGCGTGGGATGATGTGGGGGTGAAGCGACTCCAAGTTCAATTATTAGAGGGGGTGACAGGGGCCGATAAGGCTAGACTGCGGGCTGTGTCACAGCCTGAATCTGGAGCGTGGTTACAGGCATTGCCGTCCCCTCACCTAGGCACCCTGCTTGACGACAACTCTCTGCGTGTGGCGGTGGCTTTCCGCCTGGGCTGTAAGGTGTGTGAACCCCACATATGCACCTGCGGTTCCACGGTGGAAGCAAATGGCCATCACGCTATGAGTTGCCGACGGTGCACTGGGAGGTTTCCGCGACACCACGCTCTTAACGATATCGTCCGCAGGGCCCTTGTATCCGCAAACGTCCCCTGTGTGCTTGAGCCTCCGGGCCTGAGCAGGTCGGATGGTAAGAGGCCGGACGGACTGACTTTGGTGCCCTGGAAGAACGGCAAATGTCTACTTTGGGACGTAACGTGTGTCAGCACGGTAGCCGCCAGCCACCTTAGTCGCACCATTCACTCCGCGTCGGCCGCTGCGGAAGACGCCGGCTCAAGGAAGAGGCTTAAGTACGCCGACTTGGAACCGCTGTACCAGTTCGTGCCAATAGCGGTGGAGACTCTGGGGAGTTGGGGCAAGGAAGCTAAAAACCTTATTAAAGAAATCGGACAGAGGCTCATCGAGGCGACCGGTGACACTCGTTCCGGGTCGTTCCTGGTCCAAAGGCTGTCCATTGCCATCCAACGTGGCAACGCAGCAAGTGTTATGGGCACTTTTGCACCGGGAGCGATCAGGGGCGGGTTATTTGATTAGTAGTTTTGACATATTGTATTGTAACAAATGTATTCGATGTAAAATAAAAGTATTAAAATCTATTCATTAGTACATAATAATTGTACATAGTACGTTATGGTACATAATAATAAGGCTCGGCAGTACGAGTTTAACGCCCCTGATGTTGCATACATCCATAGGCCACGGTATTCACTTCCCATCAAGTGGGCCGTTGTGGGTAGTGCTATAAAAATATTTAAGAAAAAAGAACAACTTACCTAACTGCTTCTTTTCCATCATCGCTCTAACGTTCCATATGAAAGGCGCCCTGCATAATTGGCAGAGGTCGGACTCCTTCCACGTGGGTGTCTCTCTACGCCTGACTCCCATCTCCCACACGCCGAGGGCACCATCTTCGCCAGCCGACAACAGACGCTCGCAGCTACTTACGTACCATAGGCCTGCTACTTTGTTACTGAAATGATATTATCATTTCAATTAAATAACCCGTCTATACCCTCGAAGATGAAGACAGAGGAGTGTTTTATAGTTAAATTGTTTTACGAACTTTTTCTCAAAATATTTTCTTTAATACAGTTGAATCTCAAGTCAATACAGCGTCTTTTTGAAGTCTTTACTAAACCTCAAAACAGTAGGTATGTTCAATGGCAATTGCACGAAATAACACGACGTGACGTCGTGCAGCTATTTTATTATCAAATAAATAATTTATTTACTATTAGTGGTTAGGTAAACAATTAAAATGATTAAAAACGATAAGAATAGTCGTAAACTTTACTAAGCATTTCTACAATTATCTTTCTACTTAATGTCTCTATGTTTAACTTGTGCCACGCACTGGTGGCTTAGTCACCAGTCAGGTGGGTTAAGTCGTCAGCCTCACGATAGTGAAGTCCCGGATTCGAATTCCGGCCATTATACACTACCGCCGTGAAACCCACTTCTAACAAACAATTTAACGTAGCTGAAGGGATTAGGAGGAATACTAATATATTATTAGTTCTAGTAGAATATTACAAACTTACCTGTGCCCTTGAAGTTCGTAGGCTGTACCTTTTTGACCGCCTATGTCCCACACTATTATTGTTTGGTCAAAGGATCCGCTGAACAATAGTTGAGGTAGAGGTGCCCAATTAAGTACTCTCACGGACCTAAAAGAATAAAATATTATACTGAAAATAACACTGCGTTTTTATCTGTGGTCTGTATACATTACAATGTTATACTGAAAATACCACTGCGTTTTTTTTGTGGGATGTGTACATTAAAATATTGTACTGAAAATACCACTGCGTTTTTCCTATGGGCTGTATACATTAAAACATTGTACTGAAAATACCATTGCGTTTGTCCTATGGGCTGTATACATTAAGACATTGTACTGAAAATACCATTGCGTTTGTCCTATGGGCGGTATACATTAAAATATTGTACTGAAAATACCATTGCGTTTTTCCTGTGGGCTGTATACATTAAAACATTGTACTGAAAATACCATTGCGTTTGTCCTATGGGCTGTATACATTAAGACATTGTACTGAAAATACCATTGCGTTTGTCCTATGGGCGGTATACATTAAAATATTGTACTGAAAATACCACTGCGTTTTTCCTGGGGGCTGTATACAATGGAATGGAAAGGGACTCCCTTGTCCGCACTTAGCCTCCCTTTTGGGCCATTGTGCGTGCAGAGTACTGGCTAGAGTAGCCAGCCTAGCTCCGCCCAGAAGCACAGAAGCTTACCGGGGGCTTCACAGGCTTCGCGGAGCGACCTCACTGTACCGAGGATTTGTGATCGTTGATAGGCTACTGCCTCGCATTCCAGTATTACGTGGGGGGCCGTTTCCTCGGCGGCGAAACATCCCCTGCAAAGGGGATTGTCCGTGACACCAATGGTGTATAGGTGCTTGTGAAGGGGGCAGTGGCCCGTTGTAGTCCCCATTATTGTTCTTAGACTTGTTCTGTCTAGTTTTAGGAGACGTTTCGTGAGTCGTTTATTTACCGATGGCATAACCACTTTTGACTGCCTGCAGTCGGTGGCTTGTGTCCATCTTTGGTTATGTAGTTCCGCGGATCTCTCGCGTGTCCAAGTGCGGAGTTGTGAGAAAGGGATTGGTAGCAATGGTAGCGGGCCATCAACGCTCATACCAGAGCCTCTCTTCGCAAGCTCGTCGTCGAAAATACCATTGCGTTTGTCCTATGGGCGGTATACATTAAAATATTGTACTGAAAATACCACTGCGTTTTTCCTGTGGGCTGAATACATTAAAACATTATACTGAAAATACCATTGCGTTTGTCCTATGGGCTGTATACATTAAAACATTGTACTGAAAATACCATTGAGTTTGTCCTATGGGCGGTATACATTAAAATATTGTACTGAAAATACCATTGCGTTTGTCCTATGGGCTGTATACATTAAAACATTATACTGAAAATACCATTGCGTTTGTCCTATGGGCTGTATACATTAAAACATTGTACTGAAAATACCATTGAGTTTGTCCTATGGGCGGTATACATTAAAATATTGTACTGAAAATACCATTGCGTTTGTCCTATGGGCTGTATACATTAAAACATTATACTGAAAATACCATTGCGTTTGTCCTATGGGCTGTATACATTAAAACATTGTACTGAAAATACCATTGAGTTTGTCCTATGGGCGGTATACATTAAAATATTGGACTGAAAATACCACTGCGTTATAGTTGTGTGAACTTTACAGTTCAAAATATTATATTGAAAATACCACTGTTTTATACTTATAGCTGTATAGATCAAACAATTATACTGCTATGTACTTGTGGACAGTTTGGATAAGATTATATTTGCATATCTAATTTACCATGTTCGAAAAAAAACCTCTTATGATCCACACTATCTATCGATAGATGCCATAAAAATACTGTTTTTTTTTTTAAATGAGTAAATGCAGTTTTGTTCCTATTTAAAAATAAAGGAAATGAGTCAAGTTAATGATTTAAGATTCCTCCAGGGCCCGACTTATTTTTCACCACTGTAACCCCACCAGCTAAAAGATTTTTACTACGCATTATGCCAGTGTCAGACTGATAGACGTTTGTTACATTTATGTATTATCAGTGGAAACAAATAAATATTGTACCGAAACAACGTGTAACACATAAATAATCTAATCTCAAATCGATAGATGATGTTTGCTTCTTATAAGATTTATTATTATTGTCAAATATATTATTATTGTCTGATTCACATAAATCAATTTAATCTTATTTTATTTATTATAGATTAGTTCTGCAATCATTATTGTGCATAATATTGTTGTATTGTTGTAGCGTTGTGTAGAATGTCGTGGAATATTTATTATTTATTATTATTATTGCACAGTATGAATGAACTAATCTAAGTTCAGCGCACATTATCGTCATAGGCACGGATCAGACGTTTTATTTGTCGGATAAGAATAGGCCTTGTCACTATAATAGTACAATTGAAATTTTATTGAAGTCACAAAACAAATGCAGAGGTATGATTATCATTTCAATTTCAATGTTATGGTGATAACAATAAGGTCTATTTTGATTCGCAAATAAATATTTTGAATAATATTTTTCTGTTTGGAAACTCATTTTAAATAATAAGTTGAACCACTAGTTAGTCGACCAATTTAGTCTCCCCTTTTTTATAGTGCCTAAATAGGTAATCTCTGAAATACCCAGCGACTGTAAGATCCATCATGGAGGATTGGATAGAGAGGCCAAACGGGAACCTATCATTATCGGCTAACGCAGGTGATCATCGGGAGTGAGTGTTTCAAGGATTACCTGTATCCAGGGGGAATTTGTGAAAGTTTTTATGTTCAGGGGGATACAAATCTAGGCAATATTTGACGTCTAGAGGCAGCAAAACTAAGAAAAATTTGACGTCTAACTGGCGGCAAATCTAGGGAAAATTAGACGTCCAGGGGGGTGGAAAATCTGGGGAAGATGTGATGTCCAGGAGGTTAACAAATCTAGGGGAGATTCTCTATACGTCTAGGGGACTGCAAAATTAGAAAAGATTTGACGTATAGGTGGCAGCAAAGCCAAGGAAGGATTGATGTCTAGAAGGCGGCAAATCCATAGAAGTTTTGACGTCTAGGAGGTCATACACGCCCGCTTGCAGCGAGCCTAATTTTAGCAAAAAGTCGCTACAAGATTGTTTATCTTTCGCTAAGTACCTAACCAAACGGAGAATAAGTACCTACCTAACATAGATACACCTATATATTTGTGTACTTTCTAATTAGCTACCGCGCGATTAGCCTGTCACTCGCAATTGCCCATCACAGGTGCGGTCCACTAAGTAAATATTATTATTTAAGTGATTAGTGAACCGTATCATGTAGCTATTAGATCCACTGTAAACATAAACCTATTTAGCTTTAGTTAGATTTCATTTTCAATTTTCACAAATTATATTTAAGCAAGTCTTAGTGCCTTCGTTAAAATGATATCCATAACTAAAACAAAAAAACCTATTATTTTTTTTTCATTTAATAAATAAATCATATCGATTAATCTTGGAAAAAATGAAACGTTCAGATGGGACCCGAACCCGCAACCAGTCCGTTACAAGAGGAATATTATGGTGACTGAGCTACCAAGTCAATTCTTGAACATACCGGGTTCAAAAAAAAAATCTGTAAATTTTACATCGGCATTTAAAACATCATGTTTTTAGTGTAGTTTAGTGCGATTTATTACAAGTACCTACACCGATAACATTAACACCATTACCTAGGTCGATACTGATGATGAAGGCCGTATTAGAATGAAATGATCTTTTATTTTTACCTAGCTGCTCCACACGCATCGAAGTCGGTTACCGGGACCTCACATAGCCTATGTCCTTTCTAAAGGTCTAATCTACCCCTACATCAAATTTCATCAAAATCGGTTCAGTTGTTTAGGCGTGAAAGCACAACAGACTTTATAATATAATATAATATAATAATAGATGGATGAAATTGAAAACTATCACTGTCGATGTAGATTGGTTAAAGTGAACGTCCAGGACAGGATTAGAACCCGCAACCAATCAGTTGCAGGAGAAATGCTGCAAGACGGTTGTATAGGAGAATTTCAAATATCGAAATAACTTCACATCCCCTTTCATTATTATATGCTTCTCTGCTACTCAAAGGTAAGCTCGTCTTTGTACATCTTCTTTGATGTGTTTTGTGTATGATCTCTGTACTGTGTGTGCAATTAAGAATTAAATAAATAAATATCGAAGATGTGTCGATGTATCTCAGTTGGTCAGAGCATTGCACCTGTAAGAGACTGGTCGCGTGCCTGTCACTCTCCACCGTTCACTTTTTCTAATCTAAATCGATAAAAAAAGCAATGATCTTTTGCACTGCATATTTTAACTTCATAATAGCTTTCATTTTAAATGCAAAATTCTATGGTTCTCAGCCTCTCAGGTGAAACGGTCGACATCAACAATATGAGCAATAAGAGCCCGTTATCAATCCAGCTGTATTGATAACAGATTCTTATTACAAATTCTCCCAACACTGGTGACACCAGTGTTCTCCCAGCTTTTTTTTGTTTGTTTGTTGCACCAACAAAAATTTCGTTTCAGTAAAACCAAAAGATGATTATTTTTTTTCATAAACCTTTTACGGTTTTAGGAAGGAAAAAGAAATGGCTAATTTATTGCTAGTTGCAAAACTAGCCGTAAATTCCGAATACGAATATGGGTTTGTCTTTGGAAAAACGATAGCGACATCCTTCGATTGACATGCAGCTGATAGTAATTTGGACCAAGGTGATCTACACTACACAAAAAATAAAAGTACTATGTAAACCTTGACAAGTTTATTTACTTTTAGTCTTTAAGCCCGTGAAAACCTTTGGGCGTATCCCACCAAGAACTTCGACGTCCACGCCAAACTTCTCTCATGATTAACGAACGAATCTGGCAGACTTTCTCTTTCGTCTGGATGTTCAGACTAGGAGAGAGATTAGGCCTTTAAGTAGGTATTTTGTATAGGTATGTGAAATTTTGAAGCAATTAGTACGAAGCACATTGGGAGAGGCCTGTGTCCATTAGTGGTGCAATAGGCTAGTTGATTGATTGAATGTTAACGTTTCCTTTAGATTCAGATAGGCAAAAGTCTACATCCAGGATGAGACTTGAAACCACCCATGAGCGCATATACCCCGCAATTTCTTTTTTTGCGAGTAGCTTAGTTCGTCAGAGTATTTCCTCAGTAAGGGCCCGTCCTTTTTAGGGAGATACACTGAGTGGGCTACTTTTCTTTTCTTGTATATTTTCTTTTGATCAAAACCTGTTCAACTTATACACTTTTAATTAGTAGGTACATTCTATTTCATCTAAGTTCCGAAACCACTTACCCAGTATGTCCTTTCAGCGTAGTGACTAGCGTGGCGCCATTATTGTCTAGCTTGAGCATCGTTATCTGCCCGCTGTAGTCACCAACGAATGCATACTTCGATTGCGAGTCAAATCTGTTAAATTATTCAGGAAACTCTATGTGATAAATGTAATGCTTATCTCTAAATTTGGTAAATATTGGACAGCATGTTAAATTACCCTATTATATATTTGGTGCATTAAAACTGCTTGCCTGAGATCTAATCCAAGGGAAAGGAAATTTTTAGGTACTGCCGACCCGAGTAAGAAGTTTTTTATTTCTTACTGGTGATTTCTTAATTACAAAGTTAAATGTAAACCTCATTAAAGACAAAAGTACTTAGAACGTATTTCAGCACATAGGAACTGCAATAAAGGTGAATTAAACTACGTCACCATGTTTTACTCAATGAATTTCACTGAGTAAAATGTGAGAAGTCAGTTTACCTCAAGTAGCCTACAACCTCCTAATTCTGCATCATTTGACGTCTGAGCGAGCCAAGTTAATCAAATTTACTTGCAAATTACATTTAACGGGATCACACTAAAGCAGCAAGCACACAGCAAATTGCCCTACATTTACTCAGCAAATATGCTTCTTAACGTCTCTTATCAAAAAGCATCTTTCTGGGTAATTTTTTTTTGTGCCCACTGCTTTTGCTTGTGGCTCCCTTCACTAGTCGGATTAGATGCTCTTGGTTTTCAAAGCACTATACAAATAAGCAGTACAGAGAGAGCCTGAGGACGTTTAGATGTTTTACATTTTTTTTTTTAAAAGGATACTGCAAGGATGTACACCATGCTTCGAAGGAATACCCGCCGATCCGGCGCCCTGTTTCACTGCAGTGGTACGCAAAAAACTTGTCCCGACTCACTGACAGGACCCATTCACAACTTAGTGAGAAGACCACAGCTGTGACTCGTGCCGTATGCGCTAAGTATTCACGAACCTTAAATATAAGCAGAATTTTATAGTTTTATTTTTTATATTGATGTTTTCGTTCATTTATATAAAAGGTCAAAGCCAAAAGCAAACAAGAACAGATTAAATCACAGATAAAGTCACCATATTTATGTCAGTCAATGTTGGTATGGTACTCAAAATCTGCCACCGTAATGGCAAACTGTCGTCAAATATCGCAAATCTGACGCCAACTATGGTAGATCTGCCGCTAAATATATCATTTAGCGGCAGATCTACCATATATTGTCTGAAGAAAATAACACCGCGCGTTATATTTGCAAAAATGCATGAAGAATGCCCCGTCGACGTCACTGCGACTACAATTTTGTGGCAGATCAAATATTTTGCTGACCAGGATTAGTAGTTGCAATATTAAATTACTTTTGAGTAATAGAGTAAACTATCTTGCTTTAAAAATAATATCACAACATTTTACATTATTTTACATTTCAAGGTGACGTCCATGTATCAGTCTAGCCACTACAAGTCCATCAAATCTAAGAGGTACCGTTTGACGTTTCATATTTTTCAAACCGAAACAACTTTGTTCATACGTACATTATTCAGTTTCGATAACCTTTTTCATAAAACCATGAATTTAGAAAGATTTCATTATTGTATCTAAAAATGTACAATTCTTAATATCTAAATGTAATTGAAAACTTTCAAACAAAGCAAAATAACACATATTTACACAGTAAATAATTTCTAATAGTTATATTCTTGACCGCATTACAAAGTTACGTAGTTAGGTCACTGCACGTAGTGTTGCGACTCTTCGGATACACTTGTATGCAAAAAAATCGTTTACATATACGAAAAATCGAATGTATTATTTACAAATTACACTTGACAACCAAACAAATATTTTTTCATGTGAATGGGATTTATCTCACATATTACGATTACATAACTAAATAGTTATGTAATCGTAAAATATGAGATAAAACCCATTCACCAAAAATACGTATTTATAAATCAAATATATTTGCTTCTTTAAAAAGTTGTCGAAAGCGATTTGTCGATTTTTGATTTTCGCGCCCAAATAAGTCGGGGTTTCTCGCGCTAACGCTGTCGAAATAGTAAATGGAGTCAGGGATAGTGTTTTTTACATTTATTTTTGTGTATGATAGTATGGGTTTGCATATTACAGAGAAATAAACAAATTTTTAACAAGCACATCCATTGATTTTACAATTACAATTTTTTCTTCTAAGTCTTATTTCTACGTCTAAAACTAATAAAAATAAGGTATGTAGAACCCATTCACAAAAATGTTGTTGCCTGATGTTATAAATTAACGACGTTACTGCGCGACCGCATAATGCACTGAATACACAGATACCCTAAAATAAATTAATTTAATTATTTTTAGGTCAATAGGCAAAATCGCAGGTGTCCAAGTCTCTACAATTTTTTTTTTCTGGCAATACTGCCAACTACAAGCGCACGCGGTCAGCTCGGTCGGTTCGGCGTCAGCAGTCTCTCGCCATCTTGGAAGCTGACTGTGCGCGTACTTGCTTTCTCGTTTGTGTTTTACAATTTGTGACTTGGCTATTACTTTTCTGGACTGATCATTCTTTATCCGTTTACCTTGGCAATATTTATACTGGACTCCGAACTAAGCAAGTGTTTATTAATAATGTCGAAAAGAGGACGTACTTTGAACAGCCAGGCTCGTGAATTGGTGGTGAAATTACACGAGTATTTTGAGCGTGAATCTCAAAATGGTGGACTTCTACTGCCAGTTACACAAGTTCGGGATCGCGTCGGTGAAGCTCTCGGTATTGGTAGCCGCACCGTTGGCAAAATATTAAGTGAAAAATATGGGCCTTCGGGGAGTGACAGTAACGTACTTCACACACCGAAAAAACGAAAAAGAAATAAACCTGTGACAGGCATCGATGAATTCGATAGTCATGCTATTAGAAACCATATATACGGGTATTTTACAAGAGGCGAATTTCCAACATTGGCAAAGTTATGTGCAACTTTAAAAGATGCCGGGCTGTATAAGGGAAGCATAGAGTCGTTGAGAACGGTAATAACAGGAATTGGCTTCAGATACAAAAAAGTTGACAAACGAAAAATTGTTATGGAGCGACATGACATAATTATGCAGCGACTAACATTCCTGCGCGAAGTTAAACAAATTATAAACTGGGATAATGTAATATTTTTGGACGAAACTTGGCTAAATTCCAACCATTCTGTGCCGAAAACATGGACTGATGATTCTGAAGCTTCGTGCTCGAAGGTGCCGATAGGAAAAGGTGGACGCCTCATAATATGCCATGCTGGGTCAGCGTCTACAGGCTTCGTGGAAAACTCTTTATTAGCTTTCCAATCCAAAAGCACTAAAGAGTATCATGAAGAAATGGACGCAGTAAGGTTCCGAGAGTGGTTCTTAAATTTATTACAGAATATCCCTCCTAACAGCACAATTATAATGGATAATGCCCCATACCACTCTGTGCAAATTGATAAAGCACCTACGTCAGCCAATAAGAAAGCAGATTTGGTGGCATGGCTGCAAAGAAAAGGAGTGGATGCCGACATGTCACTATTAAAAGCTGAATTATTACAGTTAGTGAAATTGCATAAACCACCAAAACCGACATATGTAATTGACCAATTGGCCGAAGAGCACGGGCACAAAGTCATACGACTTCCTCCGTACCATTGCCAATATAATGCCATTGAACTGATTTGGGCCCAAGTTAAAGGTAATATTTTATAATATTATAATAATAACACGAGTACTTCTAACATTTATAATTTAAACAATGGTTTTCGTCTGCTATCAAATAGTTACATTATTGTTTTACAGGTTATGCAGCAAGACACAACACAAAACCACCCTTCAGTGTCAAGAAAATGGAAGGTTTATTAAAGGAAGCATGTGCCCAAGCAAGCCCCATTCAGTCGGTAGACAGTGTATTGCGCACACGTACATACCTACTCGCTTACGCTTACCTCACTTTTCAAATCAGTGTAGCTTGTGGTTCTCAAAGTTTTTTTTTTTTTCTTTTTTATTCGGCAAAGTTGTATACGTTCTACTTAAAATGTTTACTTGCACGGGGTGTGGAATGGAATCTCGAGATGGTGCTAAGTGCTGTATCTGCATGGGGGAGTTTGACTACCCTTGTGCTGGAATCTCAGAGGCTGGTTGGAGGAAGCTGGGCGATCGAAAGTTGACATGGAAATGCAGCAAATGTAAAACATATTCAAACTCTAGCCCGCGTACTAGGCTGAACGTTGGGGTGGGTGACATGCAGCTCGTGCTCGAAGAACTGAAAAATCTTTCAGCACGTATGGATGACCTGCCGACTTTGATAGAGAACGTCAAAGCCATACAACTTGAACTGGTGGAACTTAAAGCGATGAGGTCAGATTTTTCGGGTTTGAAGGCAGCGGTCGAATTTATGGACAATGCGATGGAATCTCTTTCGGGCAAAGTTGTCGATATGGAGCATGAAGTCACCAAGTTAAAGAAAACTCAGGATGAGGTGGCTGTACTACGGGATCGGTGTACTAAGTTGGAGGAATTTAGGCGGGAAAGCGAGCAGCGAGCAAGGCTGAACAATATAGAGATCAAGGGTGTTCCTGCTAATAACTCGGAAGATCTTTACGAGATAATAACCAAGATCGGAAACACTATAGGGTGTAGCATATCAAGGGACCAAATAAACTACATTGCCCGAGTGCCAATGCGAAGCAACGAACAAACTAAACACATCATCTGTTCTATACACAACAATTACCTAAAGAATAACTTCGTCGCATCAGCGAGAAAATTTAATAAATCACTTAATACTAGTAAACTGGGCTTGGGAGGGGATGGCATCATCTATATCAACGACCACCTGACGTTGGAGAACAAGTTGCTACTCAATAAGACTAAATCGCTTGCAAAGGAATTGGGTTTTTCTTACGTCTGGGTCGTTGGATGCAAAATACTTTTAAAAAAGAATGCTACGTCACCAACATACCACATAAGATCGGAGCAGGATTTACGAAAATACTTACATTAATTAACTTTACTCACTATTATATCTTCCAACATTGTATTTTTAACGTAAAAAGTTTGAGACACGCAGGTGCTTATTTTTTGTGCGCATACTGCATCCTTTGTACTCGAATGAGCGTATGGCTAGACGCTGTTTACTATGTATTCCAATCTAAGCTTTGCATGCATTGCACTAAACTCGCATTTTGTCCTGCTTATACACCAGCATTCAACTCCTTTAATATTGACTATTTATTGTTTTTTGCTATAAGATGTTCGTATTATTTTTACCTTGTTGCCACTTTTTTGCTAACTACCTACTTTTGTAATGGCTATTAGTATATATTACCAGAATGTTCAGGGCCTGCGAACAAAGACACTATTATTTTATAGAAATTTGTGCTTGAATTCTTATGATATTGTTTGTTTGACTGAGACTTGGCTCCAGGCAAATATTGATAGTGGTGAACTTTTTGATAACCGCTACCTTGTTTGGAGGCGGGATAGAAACTACGCTGCCACGGACCAAATATACGGTGGCGGTGTTCTGATCGCGGTACGACGAGAACTAGTGACTGAGGTACGTAGTGATTGGTGTTCTTCCGCAGAGGATTTGTGGGTAACACTCACGTTCCGTAAGAGACGGCCGAGTGTTTTATACAAAATGCATATATGTGTAGTTTATATTTGTACTGAGGGTCAGGGTAATTCGGCAGCAGTTCAACTAACGAATTTTCATAATAACCTTTTAGACATAGTTCAAACACACGCCGCGGATAAATATTTAATACTTGGTGACTTTAATTTACCCAATATAATTTGGCTGCCTGACGGCGAGGGTGGCTCACTCAGGCCTACTAACATTGTCAGCCAAATTCATGAGAACTTTTTTGATACTTTGAGTGTATGTAATTTACTACAGTACAATAGTTATGTAAATTCTAACAACAGAATATTAGATTTAATATTATCGAACTATCAAATCTCGGTCTCGTCTTGCACAGACCAACTAGTAGCAGAAAATACTCATCATGTAGCTATCTGTATTACCGCGGACCTTGATGAGCCCCCCACCTTGCCTATTCAACCGCACACTAAATATATATACCATGCGGGTAATTACGACGCTTATAATAGTGGACTTAGTTGTATTCCCTGGGATCAGGAACTTAAAAAGGGAACGCTCGAGGATGCTACTATCTTTTTCTATAGTGTAGTTAAGGAACTTAGATCAAGACATATTCCATCGAAAACATCTACTCCATGTACTAAATACCCTTTATGGTACAAGAAACCCCTAATTAAGATATTGCGCGAAAAAGCTAAATTTCATAAAAAATATAAGAAGTACGGGAATATATCGGATTATAACTCTTTTATTCTTCCTCGTCAACGTGCCAAAGAGGTTGAAGTTGAGATGTACAACCAGTATATTGCTAAAATAGAGGATGGCATAACTAAATCAGCACAGGCTTTTTGGTCCTATGTGAAGTCGAAAAGGCAAGCTAATACCTACCCATCGCAACTAAGGTACGGTCAACGCTCTGCCACAGATGGCGGCGACGTGTGCACTATGTTTAGTGACTACTTTCACGCTAATTTTTTGGAACGATCGAGTGACCAACACCCCCCTTTATCGTGCTCGGAGAGTACCGACAATACTATTGAAACGTTGATCGACTTAGGTTCTATAGAGGTACGCGAGGATGATGTCTTTAATTTACTCAAGGGAATTAATTTAAATAAATCGGCGGGCCCTGACGATATACCACCTGTACTTATATTAAATTGTGCTAAAAGCCTTGCCACCCCACTCACAATTCTATTCCAGCGATCCTTGAACGAGGGTTTGGTGCCTAAAATCTGGAAGACCGCATTTATAACACCAGCTTATAAGAAAGGCCCGCGAGACTCAGTCGAGAATTACAGGCCCATTTCCAAACTGTGCTTGTTTGCTAAAATGTTGGAGAAAGTTGTACACACACAGCTTTATGCTTCTCTAAGACCGCATATTAGTGAACAACAACACGGGTTTATGAAAGGGCGTTCGTGTACTACCAACCTTCTTCTATGTAGTGATTTCTTGACCGAGTCCATGTCAGAACCCAGTCAGGTAGATATTGTTTATACTGATTTTAGCAAGTGTTTTGACCGTATGGATCATACGTTGCTACTCCGTAAAATTCAAGGTATCGGGATCCGAGGTAATCTATACAGGTGGTTTTCCTCTTATGTTGAGAACAGGTGTCAAACAGTAGTTCTTAATGGATATTCCTCTCGTGCCAGGAGTATTCCCTCGGGAATTCCTCAGGGTTCCTTACTGGGACCTTTATTATTTAATATTTTTGTTAACGACATATCTTCATGTTTCAGCTACTCTAAAATTATTTTATTTGCAGATGACATGAAGATTATGTCCCAAATCCGAAAGTTAGAAGATGCATATAATTTACAAACTGACCTTAACCATTTTTATAATTACTGTCAAATCAACAAATTGGACCTGAATATTTCTAAATGTTACCTGTGTACCTTCACGCGACAGCCGAGCCCTATTTATTTCAGCTATACCTTGGCCAATACCCCTCTAACAAGAGTAAATGTCATTAGGGATTTGGGTGTAGTTTTTGACTCAAAATTATCATTCGATGACCACATTGACATTATTGTCAAAAAGGCCGCCAAATCTTTGGGATTTATTCGTAGAATCTCAGTCGACTTCAGGAATATCAAAACAATTAAAATACTTTATTGTGCTTTTGTTCGCAGTCACCTTGAATATTGCTCGCAGGTATGGAATCCTGTTTATGATATTTATATTAATAGACTGGAAGCAATCCAAAGAAAATTCTTGCGTTACATCCAATTCAGATCCTGTACCTATTTACCTAATTATTTGAGCAGATGTAGGCGGTTCCACATTCTCCCATTATACGAACGTAGAAATATAGCTGATATGACTCTTCTGTTTAAACTAGTAAATCACTCTATTGATTGTTCTGAATTGCTAAGTAAGATTGGATTATGTGTATCATCTGTGCGTCTGAGGAAACCAAGGCTACTATATGTGCCATTAACAACCTGCACCTACAGACAAAATTCCTACCTAATCAGGGTGTGTCGAGCGTACAATTCATTATGCCATGAGTACGATTTAGATTTATTTTTCACCAGCACTAATCAACTTAAAGTCAGGTTGAGCAGGAAATTTTTTGATACAGTGTAATGCGAAGTAACAGTATAATGTGATATTATTACTATTGCAATACTATCTACCGTCTTGTACATTTTATAATAACTGCTTTAATTGTAAAAACTTATAATTGGCCATTTTATGTTACAATTGTTTTTAATCTGTATTTTAGCTGTTAGTTTTTCTGAAAGAATAAAATAAAATAAAATAAAATAAAGTTACACAGGAAGATTGGAGTAAAGTAGTACAAAAAACAAAGAAAATAATAATGGACGACTTCGAAAGAGACGTACACTTTGATAATGTAATGGACAATCAACTGGTCATTAATTTAAATGACGATGATGACGAAGACGACGATACTAGTACTAGTAGTGAATAAAAAAATATCCTAAACATTTCTTTTATTTAATTATAACAATTGATTTCTTAAAATTCGGATATTATAGTAATCGATCTCTTAAAGTTCGGATATTATAGTAATCGATTTTTTCATCCCATCCCTATCATTCAATTGTCAGAACTGTCAAACGGTACTTCTTAGATTTGACGGACTGTAGCCATTAACAATAAAAAAAATGGTGTAATCTCACGTGATACCGTATAATCTTAAAGGCCATGAAAATACGGTCGAATTTTGAATAGTATGGTGTTATTATTCAGTAGGTAGTCTAATAAATAATTTATTAGAAAACAGATTTTTAAATATCTGCTATTGTTATGCAGTCATGCGTTTTAGATATTTCATTGAGACACCATGGCACCACAAAGTAACAATATTTTGACGGTATGGATGGTGACTTAACATGGTAATATTCTGGCAGAAGTAGGCTCATAAGGATATGACGCTGCTATTATTACTTCTAACGGAGAAACCTGAGCTCATTTGGATGGTCCAACCAGTAAGGTGCCTTTGAGACTATCATCTCAGCTCTACCTTACTCTTACTAACTAATTTATATTTAAAAAGTAAAATAAATACTCACAGGGTTTATTCTATTGCAGTCTTGTGCCAATGTGAACTCAGAAACGGTACCATTCTCTTGACCAATAAACAACTGTCTTGTCTCTGGTGTGTAGAACATTGAAGTGCATCCAGAAGGCATATACTGGCAGATGGACGGCCAGTACTGTCCCGAATCACGCTTCAGCCATACTCGGACGGTCCTGAAATATTTTTTTTTATATTTGCAACTGACAACTGTTATCAAAGAACAGAGTTAGAGTTCCACTAATATGATCCTCGCAGACATTATTCGCTTCTTCATCTTTCATTTTGTTCCTCAGTAGTAGTATCTTAATAATTTAGATGATTATTTATTATTATTATTTTTTTACAATCGAATTAATATTTATTCAACTTTAAACAATATATTTTCAGTTTAGGTACAAAAAATATTTTATTATAATATACAAACTATAGACTACATCAAAATATTTAACTTTACCACTCACCACTATCAAGACCCTGACCCTGTACATATTCAATAGCAGCAACCAATAAAATCAAGAGGCATCACAGGCATGACACCCAGTGAGTCTCAGAAAAATGTGATGATCTTAAAAATCTACAATAAATTTAGTCTAAATAAAATAAAAAGTCAAATCAAATATTGCATATTTCACTTTATATTTAATATACATTAAATACCTACCTCATACTATGATATTCTATATACATTACATAATTATGTTACTTAGTAAGTTAAGTGACAATTTAAAGTTTACTACATAAGTCTCATTTTTCTCTTAACTAATCAATTGTACAGCATAATGTCCATTTTCAGTATATACTTGGATTCTACGAATAAACCTCTATGTTATAGAAACAGATCTGTTATCAAACAAGACTACTTCAAACTGTGAAGTTTATCGTGACTAATCTATATATATATATAAAAGAAAGTTGTTTTAGTTACACTATTTATAACTCAGGAAAGGCTGTACCAATTTAGCTGAAAATTGGTGGGGATATAGTTTAGAACCAGAAGACGGACATATGATACTTTTCATCCCGTCCGCAATGGGATCAGAAATCTTTGCAGGCAGAGCCGCGGGCAACAGCTAGTATAATATATATACTAATTAATATGGATCAATTTGTGAAAAATTTACTTCATTGTGACTTTGCTATACATATTACAATAGCTTTTTTTTATACCACTTAGTTGGCAGACAAGTACACGGCCCACCTGATGGGAAGCGGTTACCGTGGCCTATGGATGTTTGCAACACCAGGGGTGTCACACTCGCGCTGCCGACCATGAAGAAACCTTCTAATACCCCTCTTAAAGAACCCCATATTGTACAGTACAGTAAATACTTCAGGACATATATCTTGGACCTAAGAAACAAGACAAATGAGGTCCTGGCACATGTTGATTGGTTTGTAATAAACCTATGCTCTGTGAATTTGAATTTGTCCATGGCAACCCATGATATCCTCAAAAGACACCCGAGAAACGTTTACTATGTGTATAGAGTAATTTTAGGTCCCGAAGTATACCAACATCTGTTGCCTGTGTCTCCACCAAAGTGAAAAACTGCTACTGTTTCCACAATTCACAAGTACATATTCCCAAGATAAAATGATCCATACATTCCAGAATATAATCTATCTGTGTGCCAAATTTCATCTATGTCCCTCGAACCCTAATGCGGGAAAGAGTAACAAATATCCATCCACACATCCTCACAAATGTTCACATTTATAATATTAGTAGGGAATGCAATAGCTTCATACCTTGCTGAACCGTAAACAAGATACTAAATATAGACAATATAGTTCCATATGTGTTTGTAATCCACATAAAAGGAGGTGTTAACAAACAAGTTGACAGTTCATTGAGGGTACCATAAAATATATAATTCAGGGTAATTAGGATACATGTTTGTACTCTGTTATCGATCAATGGCCGAAATATGAATCAAAAGTCTTACTTATCATCACAAACGCTAATTACACCGTCCTCGCCAGGTATAACGACCGCTGCATTCACATCGTCGGTGCAACCTTCCAATTTGCTCAATAAAGCAGGTTTTTTTGTTGTACAAAACCTATCGTTAGGCGTCCTCGGCGCAGGCTTTATTTCAGCAGCCATATTTCAATTCTTATACACCAGTAACACAAAATAAACACGATTATTCGACACTAATTCTTTCAGCGAAAAGAAAAACGTCATAATAATTTTGACATTTCAGTTTGGGGTGCTATTACTAAAATTGCAATGCGACTCAAATTAATATTCCAATACCAAATTACCCGTATGAAGCAACATGTGAAATAGCATAACACTGCTTAAATTTTAATAATAGACGTTATGAATTTCAAACTTTTAAACAAATGAATTGAAGGATATTTTATAAAAACTTTTACTTTTTCTAATAATGAACTGTTTATTAAACTTAGTTATGAGAATAAACGCCTTGGAGATCCAATTTACGCAGACTTCAGCTGATTAAAAATACGTTTTAAACAAATCATGTGTTTTTACTATTACATGCTTTTATAATATCTAATAGTCTCAATTTAATGGCTCCCCGCGAACGACATATCAGTGGAGAGTTTTTATGTTGTCAGTGGGAAGACCGAAGACTTGTCCTGCTTTCCTGATGGCACAGAAACTCTCTGTACTAACAGGGCACAGATTACTATTGTGTGTAGCAAGCTATACAGGGTCGGCATCGCGAGTGTGACTCCCCTGGTGTTACACACTTTCCATCAAGTGGACCATGAGCTTGTCTACCACCTATGATGTATAAAAGATAGTAAAAACTTCACCCCGAGTAAAAACCTCCGTTTTGTTGCTTGGACTCCCCTGCTGAAAATGTTGCTAATAATGCTTTAATAACGCATGATTCCGAGGTCGACCGCAGACAGCAGCAGCAGACGCAGAGCGTACCATAAAATAGACTTGAAAATTATAGTTTTGATTATGGTTCATTGAGGTTTCTCAATGGTGTCATTTATCCGTATCAACTAGCAAGTTATGTTAATATGGTAGTTTAATAAGTCATTCAACTGCACATAAATTTTCCATAGAAAATCAGTCCCGCAATACACTCATTTGTCTAAAATTATACATTTTAATTTTTTTCTTTTTCACATTAATATTACTTGTTATGGCGGCTGTACCTACACTGCACTGAGCGCACTCGTTATGTCTCGCCCAAGAGCTCTCGTCCGAGAGTCATATCAGCGAGTGCTACAATGTACACTCTCGTCATGTTGCGGTTGCGTATGCTGCGACTGTTGATAGAATGGACGCCTTAGAAATTTCTTCCACATTTGCGCCATCAGCTTATAATTATTATTATGTAAGTATAAACGTATTACGAATTAAACAAATATTCTTATAATAGGTATTTTTCATGCACTCGTGCGAGAGTGTACTTAGTAGCACAGTGCTACTAGCAAGAAATGATGTATCGGCATGTCTCGCCTACTCTCACTCTAGTCGTCGCGGTTTTTTGGTCGTCTCGGCATGTCCCGTGAGTAACGCCGAAAGCATTACTGTACACTCTTGTGCGCTTCGGTGCATAACGAAATACTAAGTGCTACTACGACGTAAAAACCTATCAGCAAAATGTGAATTTTTATGAACCATTTCCATAAAATTATCCTAGGGCCTCTTTCCGTTTATAGACACCAGACACTATCCAATGTTATCTTTTCA
Organism: Eilema griseolum; assembly: GCA_963662185.1. Taxonomy (NCBI): domain Eukaryota; kingdom Metazoa; phylum Arthropoda; class Insecta; order Lepidoptera; family Erebidae; genus Eilema; species Eilema griseolum. Next base: position 23,346,734 of record OY759233.1, on the reverse strand, counting down.
ATTTTTTTTCGTGATTTGTTTGCACATACATATAATAATTAGAAGCTGAAAGCGCATGAATGGGTGTAATTTTTAAGGCGTCCATTCTCTCAGCAGACTCAGAGTACATAACCGCAACTAAATATTACGAGAGTGTAGGTACATTGTAGCTCTCGTGTATTTATAAGCCTCTCGGATAAAAGCTTTTGGGCGAGACCAGAGTGCTCTTGGTGTGAATGTACAGCCGCCATTAAATCTGAACCTATAGATATTATTTGAACACTGGAAATTTTATATACAAAAGAGGTTTTTTAATTATAGCAGCAAACAGCCATTATCCGTGCAAGAATTGACATTTAACTTCAATTCATAAAAAATAATAAAATGTTGTAAAGAAATAACCTTTAACAATAATGTGTTATTCTATTTAAAATCTTCTAGTTCCTAATTCATTATACCTATGTACCGAAAATAATAAAATCGATTAATTACAAAAAAAAATGATACACAGTTATATCGGTATAATGCTGGTGGTGATTTGTGGATTGTGTTAAGTTAGGTAGGTTGGTTGTTGTTATGTTGTGTAGGTACCAATATATTATGATGATCATTGTCCGCCTCGTACCACGTCACAGCGCATGTTTAGGTATAAAATTAACTACACGGGCTAGAGCCCGTGGTTCGCTCTTTTCTTTTCTTTTTTATACCACTTAGGTGGTGGTTGGGTGACAAGCGCACGGCCCACCTGATGGAAAGTGGTTACCGTGGCCTATGGACGTATGTGACACCAGAGGAGCCACACTCGCGCTGCCGACCCTTTAAGCACAGAATATCTGTGCCGTCAGTGTAGAGGACAAAGCAGGACAAGCCATTAGTCATCCCACTGACAGCACAAATTCTCCAGTGAGCTCTGGCTACCCTACTCACCGCTGGGAACACAACACGAAGTTATTATAACCGCGGTATTCTGTAGGGCGGAGGTACTACTTTTTTCCTTCATTTGGCTTATTTTGTCCTTTACGGTAGCAACTGTCCTATCGCCTGATTCCCAAACACGAAAAAAAAGCCTGCCCCCGAACCTTGTCAGTTGTTCGTTAATCAGCAGTGTACCGGCCAGTAAGAAACGGTGGCTTGGGTAATTTTGGTGGGACCCACCTATTAAGCCATATAGTTCAGCGACTTATGTACAGTCAACGACGTACGTTGATTAATATTAAAATATTTTCAAACCTTTTTTTACTGATGATAATGTGTTAATTCCTGTCGTAATTGCCGCGTGGTTTCCGGCAGAGTAGAATATGGGCCACCCTATCTCTTCCCATGCGGTGTCGTGCAAGGCGACTAAGAGCTGTTTAACATCAGACAGATATATACAGCCCAGACTCAGCCTCAGATGTATGGCTCGAGTCAACAATAGTGTCCGGAAAACGGCAATAGACTCACCCCCTATTACGTGGAACAGAATACAATTATTGGTGAAATGTGGGTGTTAATTCACCTCTTTCTATCCCTCCGGGGATGAAGGCGTGATTATATGTATGTAATTCCTGTTGGTTTTGTAGGTAGTTTTAGGATCCCCAGAGAACAAACTTAAAATATTTAATTTTTTACTCTAAATTTTAGATAGATTTAGGAGCCACAGTGATCAATAAATTAGAATTTATTAAGCTGCTTTTGTCGTTGACTGTACCTAATAAATGCTAGCGTGAACTAAACTATTTTTTGCAAATTGTTAATAACAAAATAATTTTGCTCTTTTGTTGTTGCAGTTGGTTTTAGTAACATTCTTATTTTTAATGCTCAGAATCATTTGTAAATTTGAAGTTTTCATACAATTTGTTTATTGTGTTAAGTGTGTTAACTTTACTTTCATGTTCAATCTTAAATCAAATTTATATTTGGTAACATTGTTTTAAATTCATGAATATATTCGGGGAGCACCCCTTTTGTTCTTTCAATGTGCTAAAATCATAAATGGCGTTAGCTTTTAAGAACAGGCCGTTCGGGATTTTACAAAAATAGTTTGATAATAGTAATTATTGTAGCGTGCTTTTTGAACTTACCCTGAGCGGTGACCTTTCATGACATTGGCTTATGTGGGAATTTGACATTTTGTTGCACAGTGTTACAAAAGTTTACCAATTTCCCAAATTACGTGTAAAAATATTGTGATTTTTTATTTAATTAATTAATATTCTTTCTATAAATCATTATATGTATAGTTACTTCCAGTGCATATGTTTAAGTTTTTCCCTATTATCATCGGTTTTCATCATAAGGAGTCGAATATCTTCTTAGATTTATAACGATATGTCAAAGGTGAGTTTTGGGACTTTTTAAATTTTAACCCGGTTTAACTTTAATAAAATTTATCGGCAGATAAAAGCTGAGACGGTGTAGCAGTGGTATACTTTGTTTTTATTAGTTCATTATTCATATCCTAGCCGGTACCGCACACTTACAAAAATGTCTCGTTCATTGAAGAATCTAACGGTGCAAGTGCTAAAAAATAAAAATGGAGAAGCTATCATCAACAGCTTTGTGAGAGCTAACAGGTACACCGCTAGATTCGTTATTTACGTAATGTGGCATTATTATAGATAATACTTAATAAATAAAAGCATGGTATACATATGCTGACGTTGAACTGACTTAACCACTATTTTACAGATTATTTTATCTTGGAATGTCATGCCAATTTCCTTTAATAAAGTTTATTTCCCATTTTTATTTTAGTAACGATACTAAAATTAGAGTAGTAGCTATTCCGTAGATTCCTGAACTATTCTTTTAGCCGACCAATCCTAATTATCTGTAGTAGTACTTAGTTGTAGTTTTTTTATAAAATTAACTTCATAAATTCTTATTTATTTTTTTTCCTTTTAGATTTCTGTCAATTCTTTGTGATAGAGAAAGAACAAAAAGGTTACTGGCTTTTTAATGCTTGTGTGTCTTAACATTTTCTATGTGAACAAATCAGTATTTTAAAATTTTTAATTCAGCACATGGTGGAGCAATGTTCAGATGGGCCCTCCTGATGCCATCCTTGGTATTACTGAGGCTTTTAAAAAGGACACAGACCCAAAGAAGGCCAACCTTGGTGTTGGTGCCTATAGAGATGACGATGGTAAACCATTCATTCTGCCATCGGTCAGGAAGGTAAGCTTAATAAACATTAAAAAAAATCTTAACATACATTTCATCTTAATTTACATTATTACAATCTGAAAATTAATAATGTTCAAGTAATAACTCTGTATCACAGATAATACTTGCAATACTATTGTTACAAAAACTTAAACTAGTTAGAAAAGACTAAAATGTATCTCCTATCTTTTTTTTTACTGAAATTTAAAATATAAAATAGGTACAATATAAGTCCTGTCAAACAGGTTTTGTATTGCCAGAATTGGAATTAAAAAAATACTATTCTATTAGTTATAAAAAAATTGTTAATTTTTAGAAATAGACAGATACCTATGTATATTTTTTCTTTATTGAAAGATATGTTTCATATCTTGTAAAAGTAGTAATAATTTTGCAGATAATAATTACCTAGTTTTTAAACTATTTTATTTATTGAATAGGCTGAAACAATCGTCTACAATGCCGCTTTAAATCATGAATATGCACCTATCTCTGGAGACCCTGAATTTGTAACAGCTGTAGCTAAACTTGCTTTTGGTGAAAATAGCAAAGTCCTACAAGAAAAGACCAATTGCACAGTGCAGGTAAGGATATATATTATTTACTGTGTTAGGGTGTTAAATAAATGTCAACTTTATTCCAATTAGACTCAAACTGAAATACTATTTTCAGTTTGTTTATGCAATATTAAAATTTTTTGCTCCAATGTCAAATCCAGCACCAGATGTCCGTCGATCAGTAGCTGTATCTAGGAGCCCATATCATAATTTATTACTAGTTTGAAAAAAAAACCCGTCCAAATTGAGCAGTCGGACTGGGGAAGTACCTCCACCCTACAGAATACCACGACTGTTTCTGTCACCAATTTGTGCTGTCAGTGGGATGACTAATGGCTTGCCCTGCTTTGTCCTCTACACTGACGGCACAAAAACTCTGTGCTTACAGGGTCGACAGCGCGAGTGTGGCTCCTCTGGTGTTACACACGTCCATAGGCCACGGTAACCACTTTCCATCAGGTGGTCCGTGCGCTTGTCTGCCACATAAGTGGTATAAAAAAAAGGCGATATCGCGAATGTTCTCCCCAGCTTAGCTAAATTGCTTGTGCTAGACTGTATCTGTCCAACTTAAGGCTAGCGCCTTAACTACCAAGCTTCCGGCACTTATAGTTCTAGGTTCAAAGAATGACTGTACAGAGCTTAGGAAGCATAGGTTTTGTGAAGCAAAATAGCTACAGTGAGGAAAGAAGTAGTTGAGGAAATAATGTGGTGCGCTGACTCCAAGTGCAGGCAAATAATAATGTTCTAATCCATGGAGACCAGGCCCTCATTCTGCTAATTTTATAACATAGTAAAACCACTGTTTATTCTATTCTATTTCATTAAATTCTAATTAATTTTAGATTTTATTGATATAGACTTATTAACATGTAGACATGCATTTACAACTGACATATTGCAAGTGCATATTTTGTTCAGTACGGTATTGTCTCTAATTAATTATTAATCTAGGACAACAACCGTATCCATAAGTCATAACACCTTTTGTTAGAGTCCAAAACTAAGTGAAAAAGAGTTCATTACATTTTCCATTCACATCACAACATGCCATGTAATTTAAGACTTTAACTTCATAATCGTAAAGTATACAATTAAATGGCATTTGTTGCAATGTGTGTAGTCTAACAGTGATTTTATTATAACATTAAATTATCACAGCCGGGACGGGACCCTGTATAAAGTATGATTAAACAATAAATTTATTTACAGACAATTTCCGGCACTGGAGCCTTACGCCTTGGCCTAGAGTTCATCACGAAACACTACGCCCAGGTAAAGGAAATCTGGCTCCCCAACCCCACTTGGGGTAACCATAATCAGATCTGTAATATGATTAATCTGCCATTCAAGAAGTACCGCTACTTTGATCCCAAGACCAACGGCTTTGACGTCGATGGCGCAGTGGCCGATATCTGTGTAAGTATGCGTTGTATTTTTATGCCCATCTATATCTATCTAATATATAAAATTCTTGTGTCACAGTTTTAGTGTTTATACTCCTTCGAAACGGCTTGACCGAATTTGATGAAATTTTATAGGTAGAACTAAAAACATGACCAATAGCCGCGATAATCGAAATCCACGCGAGCGGTGCCGCGGCTTTCAGTTAGTTTATCATGAAAAAGTAAAAAATATTTATAGGCAACGTATTTTTTATGCCGTACCTTAGTAGGTACTCCTAGCAAACAGCCAGATGGCTTACTGTTCGCGCTAAGAAAAGCATAGCTCTACCAGCGGTCTCAATTTCAATTAATTTCGCATTTGTATTATCTAATTAATGTGCGTAAATCGGAACTTATCGCGGTAATATAATATAGGTATTTAAGGTAAAATAGCTTTTGTTTACTGAGACAAATTTTAATGAAATTGCACAATGTACGAATTATCACGGGTAGACTGGCTGTAAATGTTATAAATATTGCGTCATACTCTCGTAAATTGACGGTCAATGACCACTAGACTGACTAAACAGAACAAAATAAATAATTGGAATCGCAATGTGCATCTTTTTGTTTAGCCATACAGATTAAGATAAATTGTCGTATATTTTTTTTTAATTTTTTTTTTAATTTTTTGACAACCTATTTTAGCGCCCAAAATCCAGTTTTTGTTAACATTTTATGTAGATATAACTATAACACCCGGGAGATGAATTCCTTTCATTTCGAGAGACTCTACTCATCGAAACCGGTCCAGTCATAAATGGGATAGGAAACAAAAAAAACTACAAACAAACACACGCGCGTAACACATTACCCTCGCTGGCGCGGTCGGGTAAAAATGTGCGCTTTACCTAATATCTGTGTACCGTTATTTCATCATCCCCGCCTCACCCAGGAAAGCCACGAAATATGACGAATTTTTTTGTTCTAACAGCATGTCTAGTAGGAGTATAGGACGGTACTATACATACAAACCTGCATACATTTATTGGGAAAACTCCGTTAATCCTTCAAATATCATGTAATGTTACTGTAAATAATCAAAGCTGTTTATTTGGAGATGTTATTCTGTAAATCTTATAAATATGTATTACGTCACGCTACTGTAAACTCGAATAGACATTTAGGAACCATTGTTTTGGAAAAAAAAATCTGTAAGTCTTATAAATATTACATCATGCTACTGTACCTAAGTTTACTAACTTAATTTCCTTCGTCTACGTCGTCAAACTGAGTAGTCATACTAATTGGCCCAACAAAAACACACCTACCATTCAGTTTTACTTATGGCAGCTGTATACGATGGGTCAACGTAAGCTAAGTTGCTCTGCGCTACGCTATTATCAGTGCATTCCATGCATTGAATGAACTACCGCCATTTTGTCGTAAACTTATCGGCATGCTGTGGACTTTACATGTTGAACCAATGTGTACAACCAGCTTTAAATCAAACGCGCAAACTTTTTGAACTTGGCAAACTAACATAATTTTATTGTTATTTAACATTCGATAAGGCAGTAGCGATATTAGAAAGATAAAGATTTCATGAATACCAGTTGACGTAGAATCTCATAATATAGTAGATATCGCGTTAATAACTATCTGGATGCAACCAAATAATAGATGGTAAACGTTAATGATACATGTTATTGATAACGTTACCGATTAAGCTGTTGATAGGGGAGTAAATGGATAGCGCACCACGACGTGAACACGTACTCAATGTGTGATTGATACTACGATATAGATATTTGTACGTAAACAAAATAATATCCAACAAACACCGCAGTTATTGCAAATAAGTTTATTTATAAATAAATAGGTATCTCAGTAACCAGTAGAGTAACGGTACCGACAAGATACTCTTGCCAATTAGTTTTGTACCTAATGTATTTATATATTATATAGGCATACAAACGTTTGTGGATATTACTCAAGGAATCTGTAAATAAGTAAATAATTCGAATTCGACTGGTCGTTACTCAAATTCGACTGGTCGTAATTCGAATTCAATACTCACCTGAGTGCTTTAATTGTTATCATTAAAACACTCAGGTAGCGTACCTACCGGCCAGTCGAATTTGTATAACGACCTGTCGAATTTGTATAACGACCTGCCGAATTCGAATTACTTAGGTACTTATTAATTCGAGACACTCTTTATGCTAATTCTACATAACTCTCAGCGTATAAATATTTCCTTCCAATGTCTATTTATATTATTTATAACATTCAAATGTCTAAATTACATCACTCCACGCAAACGCTGGTTAATTTCCAATCGATAGATCTTAAACGGTCGCGGACGCCTGGTATACGACCGGAATTATCGCTAAGTTGATGATGATTCCATTCATAACACCTCTATCGTTATCCTTACCAAAGTATACAATTTAAAACCTGTAATAATAAGAACTTAAAACCTGTCAATGTTATATAATAAAGATGAAGTGTTTTGTCTATTACTGTTTGTACTAAACAAAATAATCTTATCTGCCCATAATCTATTATCTATCTATCGTACATGGACTGGGATTATGTCAACATTGTACCAATGCAATTGTTTTATAAGATACCCCACCAGGCTACACCGTGCTCGGCAAATACTTATCATGAATGTCGCTATCTACCCGTATATCTAAACCTACAGAATATGATGTAATATATGTAGTATACAATGTTTTGTTACATAAGTACCTAATGGGTATTGTTAGAATTTTTGTCTTCTACGAGTTTTAAATACATAAGTTGCCAAGTAGTTCTTAATAAATTGTTGTACAATGAAAATATTTCCCACAGCAGTATTGTGCAAATTTTAATAGCAATTAAATTTACAAAATAATATAAAATACCGACTTGTTATCTAAAAGATCGGTAAAAAGTAAACCCAACTGCTGTATAAAAGATCGAAACTAGTTTGTTAGTAGGCTGTACCCTATTGCCAATCACAAACTGAAAGAAAAATTAATGGATACCGCCTGCTGTCAAACTTGTTTAGATCTTTGACACAGCAGGCGGGATAATTGCAATTAAAATTTACCCAACACTGCTCCACAGGCATCCAACACAAAATTAATTTTACATCATGGATTAACCAGCTCAATTGAGCTGAGTTTTTCACTATGCCATGACTTTTAACATTCTCTATAGAAATACAGAATAAAACGAATATGACAGCGACCCTCTGTATTCAACGCCTCAATCAAATGGGGCAATTCTGTTAATAATAATATCAATATAATGATAATATCCCCACGGATATAGCCGTCTTGTAACTTCTCCCGCCGGAGCCGGTGGGAGAAGTTATGTCGCACTTGAACCGACTAAAACGCAGGGTGCCTGTGGGTCGTTGTTGGTTGCCGAAGGTGAGGTTGACAGGCATATCCCTCGCACCCTGTCCGACTCAGGGCCATATTTTCTCTCGATCTGGGCCCTATTTTCCCCTATCCAAAATTAATTTGGCAGCCACCCATTGAGGACTAAATCAAGCAGTGCTTATTATAGTACCATGCGTCTCTTAACGAATATTATTCTCCTTTCCAGAAAATGCCAGAGGGTTCAATTATTTTGCTGCACGCTTGTGCACACAACCCTACTGGTGTTGACCCTACTAAGGAGCAATGGAGGCAACTATCCGAGGTAAGTGACCATTTATATCAATATTTAATTTATTTATTTATTATATTCTTTATTGTACGCCAATTATAATATTCATATTACAGAATAAATACTTCTAGTATACTTTTCTCCATTATGAAACTATGTGGCAACATTTTATCGTGTTACGTGTTTCACTAAAGGGTTCACAAACCACACATAAAGGGCGATCGAACGTTTGTCCATGCAAAAAGCATTATTATTGTAGGAGCTAGTCCGCCTCGACGAGTAGTTCATATGATGACGAATCCTTTCGCATCGAAAGAAGTAGACGGATTTTAGTGATAATTTCCACGATAAAAAAAAAAGGATTGGGAAGATGACGCAGAGGTTTTTATCCGACTGCAACCAGATACCTACCCTGAATATTGGAATTCGATCCCCTCAAGGAATGTAATCTTTATGGGTATCGGTTGTTTTCTCTACTATTTTCTAGAGCTTCAAATCACATCATTACTTTCTTATTACAGGTGATCAAACATAAAAAGGTATTTCCATTCTTCGACATGGCGTATCAAGGGTTCGCGACCGGCAGCGTGGACAATGACGCCGCGGCTGTCCGCATGTTCGTGGAGGACGGCCACCAAGTCATACTCGCACAGAGTTTCGCCAAAAATATGGGTATGTGGAATCCGAATCTCGTTTGCACTAGTTTAGCTTACTGTTCTTAACAAAAAATTACAACGAAAATGAATATGCCTAGTTTGGGGTGTGTGGAGCGGCACTCTATTGGTGTAAGACGATGCGACTCCTTTGCTGTTATTCAGAAAATGGTGATGTATCACTCAAAATTAATTGTTTAATGTTTTTCAAGATGAGTTTGAATGAAAAAATGTAATGAGATGCAATGACACCCGAAAAAAAAAAAAACTAAAATAGAGGTTTTATTTACATTCGAAGTTTAAATCAAACATTTGTAAATAGGAGTGTAAACTATGTATACAAGTAAAACATGTATTGTATATTTATTTTGTAACAAAATAACTGATGTGATAGCAGTATTCAGGTGTATCAGAACATCAGCTGACATTTGGGTTTGAAGTAAAAAGTGAATTGAAATTCAACTTGCAAATCTTGTATCTTATAGAATGTATTTATCTTTTAAATAATGTATTTTTTTGTAAAAAGCGAAATGAATGTCATGTAACAGCAGCTAGGGAGGTCAGTACCTCTATATTTACAGTTCATAGGCTTAAAGAACACACACGATATACTTAACATCGAAAAATCTGTTGTTTTAAAGTCCTTATAGTGTCAAAATAAGGAATTACATTAGAGAGAGAGAGAATTTGAAAGTTGCACCAGTGAATGGAAAAACATACTTACATACAATCACGCCTTTATCCCCGGAGGGTTAGGCAGAGGTGTATTAACACCCACATTTCACTAATCATTGAATTCGGTCCCACGTAATAGGCGGTCAGCCTATTGCCGTCTTCCGGGCAATATTGTTCACTCAAGCCATGCATCTGAGGCTGAGTCTGGACTGTATATATCTGTCCGATGTTAAACAGCCCTATCCCTTAGTCGCCTTGTACGACACCGCATGGGAACAGAGGGGGTGATCTAAATTCTACTTTACCGGGAATCACGCGGAGAAATAGGCTAAAAGAAATGCGCACCAGATGATGATAATGACAGTATTAGATATGCTGATGAAATCGCAATATAAACTAGTTTAACTATACATGCGGTCAATGAACCTTCATGAGCATGATAAACAACCGTGACAAAAAGATTCTTTTGGTACATATTAGATAACTATGAGTTTCATATTAATTATAAATATGTAGGTACACTTAATTAGAAACAAATAGTAGTTCAATCAAGTAAGTTGATATTAACTATAAATATATATATATATAGTGTGGTAGTTAGGTGCGAGGGATATGCCTGTCAACCTCACCTTCGGCAACCAAAGCGACCCACAGGCGGCGTGCGTTTTAGTCGGTTCGAGTCCGACATAACCTCCTCCACCGGCTCCGGTGGGGAGGTATCTGCGGGGATTTTGCGCACGTAAAAAATAAAAAAAGGCGATATCGATGCATTGCCGTTAGATCAGTTGTTAGACTTTTTAGGTCTCCAACTAACAACGAATGCCATAGATGTTGGTATGGGAACCGGGACCAATGGCTTAACATGCTCGAGGTACGACCAGACCAATGCAAATATCCATACAAACATTTGCTCTAGGCGGGGATTAAACCCGCACCTCCTGCAAAGCGTCTGCGTTCACTATTATACTGTGCTACCGCCACGCCACAGAGGCTGGTCTTGTACAGGATCTACCTGCCGGTAAAAATGAGTTGGCCGTTGGGTAATCTACACCGCCGGGAACTACTCTAGAAACTTAACTATAGAAATACATAACCCTATTAGATGTTGAGCACAAAAACGAAGGAAAAACATGTTTTTCAGTGAGAATAAATTATCCATTTGATAAAGACAAACAGACATGTGAGCGAATTGCTGTCTTCCGTGCACGTTTATCAGTTACGTGCGTAAGTTACGCCAGTATCTGGGGCGAGAATTTGACCTTTGCTTAGTAAAACCGGTTTTTTATTGAGTCTTTTATTCAATGAACTATTACTTAAAGCGACGAAGACGGCTTAGTTATTGAACCATACTGTTTCCTATTCATATCATTTCAATTTACTAACAATGTGCTTTATTTGGACTCTTTATAGCTGTAGGAATTAGGAAACCAATTTTCAAAACCTGGCGGTGAGTAGGGTAGCCAGAGCTCACTGGAGGTTTTTTTTTGTCAGTGGGGAAACCAAAGGCCTGCTTTGTCTTCTACACTAACCGCACAAAAACTATCTGTGCTTACAGGGTTGGAAGCACGAGTGTGACTCCTCTGGTGTTGGACACGTTCATAGGGCACGGTAAACACTTATTATCAGGTGGGCCGTGTGCTTGTCTGCCACTTAAATGGTATAAAAAAGAAGTAAAGGCATGCTTTCTGAAGAATAATTGGTCCGCTTACCCGTGAAAGAAATACCCTCCTCTTTTGAGCCAAAACAAAACGAAAATAACGAACTTCGTTATTTGAAAGAAGTACCCTATTACAACAATGCATTGCTTTGGATTTTTCCTTTGAAATGATTTTCCCAAGTCCCGGTTGCATTCGCAGCTTCCATCTCAAAGAACGGGGTTTGTTTTCTCTTCTCGCCCTCGGACATTCTTCGGCGTCTCCGATATTGACACCATAGTCACCCTTTACGACTTAAACCAGCATTTCTTGAATCAAATTCCTTATTTGATTCAATTTAAATAAAAGATGAAATTACTTGAATAAGCCTTAGTCTCCTCGCTTGTACCTTCTGAAAGGTTAGAGGTCATACCAGAGTGATAATGAATATTAGATATTTGAATAAACTAGTTTTGTAATATATCGTGGTTCAACAACGAGCTATTTGTGACCATTGAAACAATGACGTCATGGCTTGTTTACGAAGTGAACTATCTGCTTGTATCTTGACCTCCTTATCCAATTTTGACGTCAATTCATTACGTCTGTGGTGTAATTTTTATCATCGATATGAACTTAACTAGTTTAATGAATACTAAGTAAAATCAAGAAAGGACAATCCTACCTATGTGGATTCTACCTATCGAACTAATAATACCCCAAGTAAGGGATGTTTTAATCCGATATGAAGAGGTTAGGTTAGGTTAGGTGCTGTCTACAGTTATTAAAATAAATATTGCCAACTGACAAAGATTTCCGGTCAGGGTTACGGTTTGTTCTGGTAGAGTCGATAACTTTCCGTCTGCAATGAGCGTACCACAAGCACAAACTTTACCGCAGTTTTACCTACACAGGTCGGTTTGTGGAACACCGTGGCTAATTGTAATAGTTTTATCAACCACACGTACGGTGTTCCAATTAGATATGTACACCTGGCTGGTATGTACATCAGCCTGCGCAGGCAAAACAGTGATGAAACTTGCGCGTATGGTGTAGGCCTCTAACTGTACACATGGAAATAGCCCAAAATGTTGACCACTACCGCTTCGACAATCAACAGCAGCAACGCTTTTCTCAAACAACAACAGGCGATCCATTGCGCAAGAATGTACCACAAGACTTTCTAGTTAATCATCTCATGTACTTAACTTTTCCAGACTTCGTACCGCTCAAAGGATAAGCTATATAAACTAACCAGCGAAATTCAGAGCCTCAACCAATATTATTCACATAAATGTTTGTTATTTCTAGGATTATACGGCGAACGGGCTGGAGCCCTAACATTCTGCTGTGGCAACCCTGATGCAGCGGCCAAAATGATGTCTCAAGTCAAGATCATGATCCGGACTTTGTACTCTAACCCTCCGATCTACGGTGCTCGCCTGGTGAAGACTATCCTCACCAACGATGATCTTAGAGCCGAATGGTAAGTATCCTACTCATATTATGAGTGTGAAAAATTGTCCTCATGGGGGACCGACGCATCCGGAAAGAGCCAACGTCCGAGTGCCATTATTGTAATGCGAGACAGGACTCGGATGCTGCACATGCTCACCGAGTGCCCAGCGTGGGTAACGCCGAGACGGGTCCTAGTGGCGGCCCTAGGAGTGGGTGTTCTTTCACTCGCCGCCTTGTTTACGATTCTGGAGCGCGTGAGAGCTACTGCCATCTCCTGCGAGAATGTAATGTTGGAGAAGGAGTTGACGGAGCGGGTCCAGAGGAGACTTTGGGCCCGCACAGCCGGCAACGAGCGGAGGCAACTCGGACATCGGAGGTCACAGAACTACCTGTGGGTGACACGATAGTAAAAAAGTGTGAAAGTTTATGAAGATGTTTGAATGTTTGTCAAGCACGCTCAATCGGCTAAATATATCGGGCTGAAATTTGATATATTTATAGTCTGGAGTAATATACAGGGTGGAAGATTTTGACTTTACCTGGAGGGATATAGATAGCGAATTTCACTCAAAGGTAACAATCCTTTATTTTTTAAAAGAAACAAAACTGCATGCAAAGATTTGCAAAAACTAGTTTGCCACATCCGGTAATCCGAAAAAATAACATCATTACTATATGCTTCTCTAGTACTCAAAGGTTTGCTGGGAAAGAACTCATTTTGAGTTAAGCTCGCCTTTGTACATTTTTCATTCTTTGGAATGTTTTTATTTATGATCTCTGTACTGTGTGTGTGCAATTAAGAATTAAATAAATAACATTCTCTATATTTATGGCACCAATCGATAGTGTATCAAATCTCTCTAGCAGACATGGTAGGTATTGACTACATGAGTGAAATTATCTAATTTCACTCATGTGATATCTATCTCCAATATTTAGAGTACTTTCCCTCCAGGTGAAGTCAGTCTTCCACCCTGTATACGCTGCTTTTTATCCATATAATAGATTCCCATGGGTTGCGGAAAGCGGACCACTCACTCACACATACTGAAATTACACTCCATTTTTTTAAAGTCTAGATACGCCGACAGAAATATCCATAACATGACGTAGCATAAACTCAGGCCTACATCCCCGAAGAGGTGCTAGCACCCACATTTCGCCAGTTTATGTTTAGGTCCCAATGTAATGGTGGCGAGCCTATTGCCATTAACCGGGCACTTATAAACCTGCGATAAATACACACTTAACTTCGAAAAGCATCGAAAACTCATTGATGTGTGCCATGGTAAAACCTGGGATCGAACCCGAGACCTCGTCTCAGCAGTCCATTACCCATACCACTAGGCTACCGTGGTTTTTTAGAAATATTCATTATATAATATATTAAACCATTGATGTGATTTTAGGTTAAAAGATGTGAAATTGATGGCGGACCGCATTATCTCTATGCGCCACGCGCTGCGCAAGGGCATCGAGGGCGCCGGCAGCAAGCACTCGTGGAAACACATCACCGACCAGATCGGCATGTTCTGCTACACCGGACTCAAGCCTGACCAGGTACACACATTAACTTTTTTTTTAGTATGCCATGCTATTTCCAGTAAAAAATCGACTTGAGAGTTTTTGAAGTAAAGCTTCGTTTGACTTGGAGATTAAACGTGAATGCGTGACGAACGCGTTACGAAAAGTGTGATCGCACGAGGCGAACGGAAGTTTAGAGAGAAGTTAGTGAAGATAGAAAGAAAATTATGTTTCTACATTACTGTAGGAGCAAAAAAGAGAGGTGCGAGTACACATTTTGCTATACAATAATGATAACGGGACTTAACGCGATCGTGGTATAGATACAGAACATACCTTTGATTTCGTATATCTAAGATACAGTACAGGCCAGGGCTTTCTCATAGACCAACTCGTAATGTACAACTAGTGTGCTGTCAGTGGGCAGACTAAAGGCTTGTCCTGCTTTGTCTTCTACACTGACGGCACAGAAACTCTGTACTTACAGGGTTGGCAGCGCGACTGAGACTCGACTGGTGTTACAAACGTCCATAGGCCACGGTAACTACTTTCCATCAGGTGGGCCGTGTGCTTGTCTGCTGCTACCTTAGTGGTATAAAAAAAACTAGTTGTGCCAAGTAAAATAGTATTTACTTATGGCACAACTATGCAAAATAGTGCAATAAATATTCCCTTTAGCACAACTAGGCACTCACTTTGATTCAAACCTCTTTAGATAATTCACATATCGCTGGCCACTTGTGACACGATCTGTTTTCCATAAATTGATATTCTTTATCAATCAATTGTTTTACTGTACACAAATAACAATTGAATTTTATAAAAATAAATAATATTTATATTTGGTAAAGTCGGCGTTAGAGAATGAAATTATTTATGTTTAACTATTATTTTGTTTATGTCTTAAGTTTTACATCAGTCGTGTGGTCAAAGCACACTCGTTTTTTTATATATATTTAGTCCGGAAGATACAGGACACCATTCTAGATGCTATCAATCCTAAAATGGTAATCCCTTTCTGGACGGCCTCGACAGATGTACGTCTGCGGGTAGGGCATTTCAGTTCTTGGTTGTCGTGCTACAAAGAAAGAGTACCTACTTAACGAACCGCTTCATCCAAAACGGTATTATACGTACATACAATCATGCCTTTATCCCCGGATGGTTAGGCAGAGGTGAATTAACACCCACATTTCACCAATCATGTATTAATTGTATTCGGTCCCACGTAATAGGGGGACAGCCATGCATCTGAGGCGGAGTCTGGACTGTATATATCTGTCTGATGTTAAACACCCCTATCCCTTAATCGCCTTGTACGACACCGCATTGGATGAGACGGGGGTGGCCCAAATTCTACTTTGCCGAGAGTCACGCTAAAATTATAACCCGCTTAATAAATAGGTTGTGTAAGTGTCGGTCTTACTTTATTTTTCTTCTTTATCTTTGGATTTCCTTGTCTCTTCCTCGTTGTAGGTGGCATTTCACGAATGACACTTCACGTCAAAGCAGATTTTAGCAGATGCTCATAGCCGAGGCATTGTTCGATTGCTCATTTAGTATACAAATAGCTTCAACAGCCTTCAACTGGCGTTTTAACTCCTCTAAAATTATATAGTAAATCCAACGATTCCGTGAAGTGGCTAAAATATGGCCTGAACTACGGTTGTAAGTGTTAAATACATACTGTTCCAAGCTAATCCAAGATACTTGCAAATCAAAAATCTTACAATATTGAAGGGACGGTGGCGGTCTCTTCAATTCAAGGAATTGTTTGTTTTACTATAAAGCAACATGCCACTGTTTTGCGTGACGTGATTGCCGTATTAGAGTTTAGTGACTCCTGAGAAGTTTGAACTTTTAGATAATTTACCAGAATCGTGTATCGTTTACAGGTGGCGCGACTAACTAAGGAATTCCACGTGTATCTGACCAAGGATGGACGTATCTCAGTCGCTGGAGTCACTTCAAAGAACGTCGCCCATATCGCGGAAGGCATACACAAGGTCTCATCTTAGGATCATATCAAAAATAACTAACTATTATAACTGCCATAAAAGCATACCTAGCTTGATGAATAATAAAAAAAAATGTACCGGAAGAACACAGTATTTATATAAATTTGTTTGTTTTTAAGTAAAACAATGTATTTACCAAAAATCATAAAATGATATTTGGTTTTCATATATTTAATTTTTTTATCAGTTTGTATATGTACAGTACTGAATGTTTAGAATAAAAATATACCAAAACAATATGAAATTCTTTAAATTTTCTTTATGTACTCACTTATAAGATGAAAGAAACATCAAAAACAACCTTATGATTTAAATTTTATTCATTAAAATAAGTAGATAAAATAAACTTGCCAAAAACACAAAATTATATCAACATGTTTTGATTCTACCACGGTACTAGGCATCTACGCAAAATATATACAGCTGACAAAACAAATGAACATCTTACTCTACTTTATTTAAAAAAAAAACTGATGCAGGTCAATCGTTAACATTGTCTTAAAATTTAAACAAGATTTTTATATAATACAATATATCCTTTTAGGACAGATGCCTTACACATTAAGGGAACACATTTGAACTACAATTTTATCGCATCGTGGTAACAATCTTAAGCATATTCACCTGCATCCACTTAAAACGTCCTAAACCTATTAACATTTCACTAAACCAAATCAGTTATTTTAGGATATACACAAGACATCCAAAATGCTTCCTCGTACATTATTATGATACAAAACATACTAATACATTTTATAAGTTGACAGTATGTCAATGATACTTTCAATAAAAATAGTAATTGTTTATTATTATGTACAATTTTTTTTTCATAGAATAACTAATGGCTACTCATGGCACTATTTCTTTAGAATGTCGACACATTCATTTTAAAGCAAGAAATATGTACCATTTTAATATACATATGTCGTTGAAGGGTATATTCGGTAAGGGTTTTAAAAATACAATAACATAACGGTGTATAAACAAAATCTATTAAACCGGTGTGAAGTGTACAACTGGAAAATTCGCCGCTCGTGTAAGTGTACCGATAAATAATACTCTATAAGGCATTACTTACTCATTATGTTCGTTTCAAATTCTAGCAAAAAGCTTTTCGTTTGTATGTTGTCAGCTGACGCAAGGCCCAAGTGACATTCATAACTTCTCTTATGGCCATAACATTTTAACATTGCTATATCATACCATTCCCTTTTTTTAAATTATTGGAGAATTATAAATAATGATAAATGTAACATGTAGGTATTATCGTGCATTCTTGAGATTTGATAGGTGGTCTGTGTTCGAATTACGATATATGAGGCATTTCAGATATATTTTTTTCTGGAAGACACTATTAGTAAAGTACTTTTATTGAGTTTATTGCTATAATTAATTAATGGAGCTTTTTTAACCCTCTAACGTTTAATATGCATATCCAGTATCACCTTACTATAAGGTGATACATACGCAGTTCTATGTACAACGCAAAATGTCACTCGTCCATCACTCAAAGGGATTTTACGATAAAATGAGAGTTCTACTAAAAACAACCTAAAATTCAAGGCTACATAAGTTTGTTGTAATCCACCGTCTTCTTACGTTACCTACGTTTGAAACGGGATGCCACTCAAAGTAATGCCCTTGAGTCAATTATGAAGTCTCCATATCTCAGGTGGTGGACGAGCGACTTAGCGTGTTCATTTGAACGAAATATGAAAGCAATGAACGCTTTTTTTGTGCTGCGATTTCCGCTACACATACTCATCGTCATCAATAATCAGATGATAATGTTCGCAAAACTAAGGACATAGCTGCCAGCCTCAAATCGCAGTATTTCCCGCTAATATATTCACGAATTGTCCCTTCATGAACAAAAATTCGCTAGGTGTACCGCGTTACTTGATATTGCGACCAAAGATTACTATTCAATTTCTTATAATAGCCGGGAATAGCCCAAGCAACGATTGCTAAACAACGCACTGTGAATAAATCAGTGTAGACTTCACTGAACAAGAAAGCGATTAGGATCGCACTTGACATGTTACGTTTTAATCGCGCTAGAGCAGCGCTGCAAGCGTAACTCTTCACATTACGTACATTGGCGTTTCATGAGTGTGGGTAGTTCCATTTCTGTTCATTGCCAATATAGGATCAAACATGCTTATGCCGTATGTGATTTGTGTCATACATAACACACATACGCACGCAACTGTTGCTAACAGCCGTGTTACTACAGCGTGACTCTGAAGCGCTGCGTCCCGCGACTAAAACTTTTAATGATCAACAAACCTTACTCGTATGCGTTCGTTTAGTTAGTATAGATTAAATATAAATAGCATTAAATATAGATTATTATTGCTGTAAATCGCATTAAGGCGCCTGTGAATACCAGGATACTATACATAATATTTTTTTTTAAATCTAACTTATAACAATACACTCCAGAGATTACGAATCGGTTCACTTGTTATAATTTACACATATCCAGTATATCTAAATGCTAAGTTAGGTACTACTATAATATTTTTTCTCACTCGAAGGGCTAAAATTATCCAACATCAGGTCTGTTTAATAAAGCTAAGTTTTGTATTTAATAATGTAAATATATAATTAAACTATACATGTAATAAATATATACAGTTAAAATGTTAACAAGAAACGCGTTTGTACCACTGCTTTACTTTCCCTTGCAGTGGAGAAAGGGTATGAAACAAAATATCAAGCTGTTGAGAACCAATAGTAGGTACAGTTTAGTCACTGTTTGAATTGTGGTGAATTTCCTCCTTAGATAAGGAGGAAATTCACCACAATTCCTCGACCTCTGCAACGAATCACAATTTAAATGCCAGACGGAACCCTTCAAAGCACATAAAGAGCTAATCATCAAACCATTTACATATAATCTTCTACCAGTAAGAAATGTATAACTTACAAGAAAGTGAAAATTTAAAGAAGATTGAGGCCATAAAATATTGCAAATTACTGGAAAAATGCGGAACCTGTACTTCGAGCTGAAAGTCTCATATGCAACCAGGATTAAAGAACGCAAGGATCAAGAAGAAAATATTTAAATTAATCTAAAATTGCACAAAACAGTACTAGACTACAGTCCAACTCTATACAACACGTACAGTAAGTATACCATCACAATTATTCCTATATTACAACTAAACTATTAATCTAGCAAAACGATAGTGTACGAACGCTTGCAGTATCAGAGCATCTGCAGGACAACAGAAAGTAAGAAGTACGATATTTCAAATAATATATAGGTACTTCGGGTTATAAATGAATATACTTGCACGTGAATTGGTGTTTTATTTTCCAAATTTTACACCGAAGAAAGATGAAAAATTAATAAGGAACGTTGTGTACTTTTGCTATTTTAAATTTTACCTACTTTTGAAAGAACAAGGTTCAATATAGCTCATTATGGTTTACGTTCACAATTGCACAGTCGCTTCACGGAAAATATCTTAATTCAGCCGCATCACATCACAGTTAGTTCCAAAAGCCGACCCCCAACTGAGTTGACCCCAATCAAGAATTTATTATTATCGGTATTATTATATGAATAAAACAATGAAAATAATAAGTTCGAAAACTTCAGACAGGTGTGTGTGTGACAAAAAAAACATATTAAACTATGCTAGATGCTGTAGCATAACAATCGTTATCAGCGATATTACATAATAGGTATGCTACATTCCAAACACTGGTGTTAAATATTATGTTATGCATTGGATTCTTGATACATGCACATTACTAGCCATTTTATTCACATCCCATTAGGCAAAGCTTTCAGCATGACACGAGTTAGACGTCTTTTCACTTACGATTGTGCCTAATTCTCCAGCCTTACTAAAATTCTACCTAGCCATTGCTAAGATGGGAAAGAACTATGGTTAGGCTTAGCACTGCATGTGAAAAATGGTACTGCTAGCCACTTGTTGGTAGGCTGCAAGACGTTTTTAGACCGGGACCATTATTCCCGTGACAGTAGGCTATTAGAGATTACGCGCGATGCTATGAGTTCATGCATCGATAACCATGGTGAAAACAGTGACTAACCACAAATAAAGAAAATGAAATTGATTTCGTGGAATAAGACCCACGTAAACATTCATAGCAATTCAGAATACTGCAGTTTAGACACGTATGAAAGATATAGGTTCCTAAAGAATCTCCGAAATCATCTTATCGTATTAATCTGCCACGTGGTAGTCGTTCTTATAAGCGGGCTAGGAATGAATTTTGTTGAATGGTGGTACATATCAATTCACTCCGTTTATTCTTTTTACCAAAAACAAGGGTCTCCCACCAATCATTGTTCGATAAACAATGTCATTGTTCTACGTAATGTTAACATTTGTTTTCTATTTTTCTATTCTCTTCTGCATTTTTAACCAAAAAAACTCTGCAAATTTCGAGAACAGAGCAAAAGATGCTCTCGTACGTTGCAATAAGACTCAATGTTCATGACAATATATAACAATATAAGAACCGATTCGTAGGAAATCTTCACTAGATTTTAATGTAGTTAAGATGTTTAAGAGTTTGAGATTTTGTGGTTATCTTCGAGTATATACTTGTCAGGACAGTAACCAAAGGGTGACAGAGCCATATAGAAAAAAGAACTATAATAAGCTGTAAAGTGATGAAACGTAGGCAGTCGACAGACTAAATGCCGGCAATTATGCAGCCTGTTTGATTCGACCATTGCAAACGCCTGTTTTTCCTCATTGCTGAATTTGGCCGTCAAGTTGCATCTGAGTAGTCAAACTACTAGACTTTTGCACTGTGTCGTGTTTTCGGCTCAGGGTATGTCGGCCTTAGTATATTATGATACATTCGGGTGTATTTTCTACAAGCGGCACAGCATGCGATGTCTAGACAAGTATATAATCAATGAATGCGGTACATTTATATATATTATACGCATAAGCATATCAAATGCAAACTGATAACGGTTTGCACTAAGCCTAACTTTTTACGTTTTTAATGGCTTTTTTTATCGCTCCAGGACTTATGTTCATAGAGTATTTGTCATACATACATAACATTAACAGTTTAAATTAAATACAAATTCTGATTAAATAATCTTAAAAACAAAACTTAACTTATAAGTAATATGCATATTTGCAGAGTTATTGCATTCAGAATCATTGGTAAGTAATAATAGCTGTACATAAATAAAATTCATAATCATGTAACTAAATTTCTAGAAATAATTTGTGCGTTACTATGTAAGTAGGTACTTCACGACAAGTTGCCTTAGATAACTAATTCTATGAGAAGATTTTTCACCACACCATTTCTTCGAACACTGGGACCACACAACAGCAAATGTTACACCCATGCTTCGACTATGTACTATATAGACACAGTAATACATACTACTCGAAATATGCGTTGTGTGCGTAAGCCAATGTCAATATTGCCTTTAATCTATTAATGTGCGCATATTTTGGTATGTATATGTCAAACTTGTAACTAAAGTAGTAATTATTTACGCCATCTTGTAATGGCCGCACTGTGTCTATAACTTGTATATATAGTCCAAGTTCCCATGTAGCGGTAACATGTGGTCCCATAATCTATAAATGCATTAACATGAAACCCAGTCTTCACACACGTCATGATATTGAAATGTATATTCTAAAACTTACAGTATTGAAGTATGCATTGATTTTACGTAATTAGACATTATAATGCATGCAAATTTTAGACTGCAGGCTGTGACCTGTAGTTGTACACACAGTTCACTGGTTACTGTCATAAACTTATTAAATGTAACCTTGATTATGTAGCATATGTAAATTAATAATTTATTATTCATGAATTCTATATCTATCATTTCAAAATCTCTTAGTTGAGCATCATTTATTTACGTGACGAACTTTTGTGATATTATATATAACTTTAAAAATAAACTGTTTTCAAACGTGTTAATCAATATTTAATATAATAAATTTAATAAAGTTTAATACGGAATAGATATCTTAAAGCAACACCCAAATGATCCGAATTTCACTATTTCGATATTCAAAATTTCGAATGTACGATTCCTAAAAAACAATGCTCCGATTATTCAAAAACACGATATTTCTTTTTCCGACAGTCATAAATACGAATGATTATTTTTCCGAATTTCATGAGTGCAAATAATTAACAATCCGTAATGTTATTGATCCTATAAACGTTATTCCGAAATTCAAATTTCCGAAAATGCATTGTAAAAATGAATAATTGTATCAATAATAGATAAAAGTTAAAATAGGTTTACCAAGTTATGCATGATTAATATATGAGTAGTTTTAATTAATAAGCGACACGTTATTTTTAAAACCACCCAGAAGTAAGAAATCTACCTAGATTTCTGCCGGCCATTCTCCTAAAATACAGCTCATTCTGACTTGGATAGGTTAAGAGGCTGATAAGGCTATTGCGAGAGCTCGGCTCGGCTATTTTTATTACCATCCAGAACAGCATGTCCGCCACAGCAAAATTATGAGAAAAAAATAGTTCCGCAAAAAAAAGGGAACCATTTCGGAATTTTGATAATCGGAATTCGTATTTATGATATTTCGTATTATTATTTATTCAGAATTGTAATACAATTCTGAATATACGGCATTCTGATATTCGTAATTATAAACAGGAATTTTGGCTGTAACTGTATAGGATTTATGATTTTTGATTTTCGGAATTTCGAATAATTCGGCATTATGAAAATCGGAATTTTGATATTCGTGATTGTAACTTTCGGAATAAAGATTTTCCGATTTGTGTAGTGTACTCGTTCTTACAGCACTGCTAATAGGACTGATGTTTAGATGAAAATTAAATGGCACCAAACTACTGAGCTGTCTAATTCGCTTAGCCTCTTTATTATGAAGGTAATAATAAAATACATATAGGATACACCTTACGCTGTATATTGTAACCGAACAAACGCAACAACACTATGAACACGTCTCACTCGAGACCAACTATCACTTTACACTTCACATTATATGTCCGAGCTTAATCTAATTTCATTACCTTCTATTTATCTGCCACAAGTTCAGTCATTAAAACTATTTTATTGCTCATTATTTATTTAAAGGCATACTTTCACTTACAGTTTGTGAGTCAGTCGAATTGGCCGAGTCCTCGCCTAATAATCGACTGAGTTGATCGTCGAGCGTGTCCCCTCTCCGCGACTCTCGTTTTGCCTCTTCGGTAGCGAAAACGTCGTCCCCTACCATCATGCCCTCGTCGAGATACGAGAACGAGTCCAAGTTAATGTCTGAAGTCGTGATTGCAGTGCTGTATATATCTATTCTCTTCTGTTGTGATTTAGCTTCATTCACTTTCTCAGACAGTTTCTCCTTCGCTTTCGTCAGCGCATCCGACTCGGACTTGTCCAGCTTAGGGTCGTTCTCTTTTAGTTTTTCGCTGATTTTAGTTTTAAGGGCGAAAGAAGAGTCGTTGCTCGATGATCCATCGTCCTGGAGCTGACTGAGCAACGTTCGCGTCGCGAGAGTCATGGCGCTCGAACTGCTGTACATTTCGCTGGCCTCACCTGAAGAAATATTTTTACGTTTCTTACAAATTAACCGGGAGAAATAAAATAAAATAAATGTCAAAAGCAAAGTTTACCGCTTGGCGTCGCTCGCTGCATGGTCTCTTGTGATGTATGTTTGTTTTTTGACTTATGACTGGTGGGCATGTACTCACTGTCACTATCACTGGACATGCCTAGATCTAGATGTAATGAATTCAGTTTGTCGTCGTCTTTTCCTTTTCTCGACGACACAGTGTCCAGTTCCATTTCCCAATCCGTGACACTCGATGAGTCTTTAACGCCCTCACTTTCTTTTGTATAATTAGATTTCCTAGATAAACTAGTATGTTCCAATGGAACCATTTCGCCTATGCTTTCAGCGTTAGATTCTAAGCTGTTCGCGTCACTAGTTTCTGCCGTCATTTGATTATCGAATAATACTGGTGTGTCTGATGTGATTTGAGATAACTTTTTGGTTTCATCGGATACTCGAGACATGTTACTCCCTCGACTATCCAATATTTCTGACATGGTTGTAGTTCGACCGACCGGTTCGTTATTAAGTTCCAGGACAATAACGTTCCCGGCACATTTGGACGAATCTGTCGGGTCAGTTTTCGAGGCTTGTAAAAGCTGATTAACATTTTTGCCCATTATAACCTTTGACATGTCGTTGCCATTTTTAGTAAACGTTAAAGCTTTGCCAATCGTCGTGCCTTTCTGCACTACTATAACGCTGCCCTTAGCACTGGATGGTCGTACGATAGGATTGGTGATTTTAGGTGTAGTAACCGGTGCTAAACCTTTTACAGGCACAATGTCGGCTAAATTCGCCGTTTTTATTGGTTCTATACCAACTATTTTAGAATTGGATGGCATTGTACTAACTGTGGAAGGTTTCGACATGACAGTCATTGCGGGCGGTTTTGTCATTTGTGTCATAGGTTGCGAACTGACCGGTACTAATTTCATTGCAGCAGGTAAGCCCTTGAAATGTATTAACGGTATCTGGCCCTCGTTACCCGGTTTCGTTCGAGCTTTAGCTGGCAACACAACCATTTTTTGACCCGATTTAGGATTTAAAACTAGTGCTTTAGCTGAGACTTTCAAGTCTGTGGCCGGAATACCTTTAGGTGTGAGCGTTTCCGTTAATTTGTTTGATATGTTGTTTGTTGGTACTCCGTCCCTCTGCGGTGTGCTGACGGCTGACGTGATTATGACTTTGGAATTTGGCATGTTTTTATTTTCTGATGATGGTTTTGACACAACGATCATTTTTTCTGTCATTAGCGGCGTATGAGGGTTACGATTTTTCGGTATTGAGCCGATTACTTTAGTGGTCACTAGTTTACCGGGCGTGTTTAACGCTTTCTGAGCAGAGCTCGGAGCGATTACTACTTGTCTATTGGACAAAAGCTTTATACCCTCTGTGGGCTTTTGGAATATTTTCAATTCCGACATTTGTACTTTTTTATCTGTGGCCATGTCACCGCGATTTTTTATGATTAATTGGCAAGGTTTCCCTGTTATTGTTTGTTTTGTGACAGGCGTGCTTTGCGCCTGTAATGACGTAGGGTCGTCAGGATGCGCATTCTCCGAGACCTCAAGTTCGTGAGGCACTGTCGCCGGTTGTGTTAATAGCTGCATGGTCGGTGAGTCGGTCACCATGCCCGGAGAGGACAAGACTTTAGGTTTTATCTCGTCCAGGTAATCGGGCTTCGTTTTGTTACCCAATATAGATTGAGCATAGCTAGCTTGAAAAGTGTTAGGAGGGCCAGAATACTCCATTGCAGAATTGTACTGTTTGTTAGGGGATATGGGTAATTCTTGTTGCTTTTTCATCTGTGATTTAGATAGCGCTTGCGATGCCTTGGAGCCTTTGTGTGATCGACTCTTATGTGCAGTGGCTCGTGGATGACCATGACTTGGTTTACTAGTTGATACTTTGCTTACTTGATTATATGAGTGTTTTGATTGTCCTGAAGGTTTACCTGTACAGAAACATACAATGAATAATGTACACTTTAAGCTCCCAGAAAGTTGTGCCACCAGTAACTTTATTCGAAAAAGAAACCGCCTGTAACTTTGTGTGTAGACAGCCTTAGAGGCTACATGATACAGAGGGCTATGTGTTGTTGGATTTTCTGTTAGGAAATAGTAGGATCAAGGAATTCAGAAACACTCAAGTAGCAAAATATGACTTTAATATTTCTCTGTATAAACCTTTGTGGCTTTAAGGGACGTGAGTTTATAAAAAATTAACTTACTTGTGGCAGGTTGTGAGAATTTAGAATATATCTGTGACAGATTGAGATGTTTCTGATTAGTATTGACGGGTATATTTCTCATGTTCTTCACTGGAACGGCTGCATCATCTGGTATTGCACCTCCCTCGGGGATTTTTCTCTTTCGACTAACTAGTTCAGTTTCCCACATCTAAAATACAATTATCAGTCTATCACAAGTCCAGTCTAGTATAGTTTTAGAAAAAATACATGTTTACAAAACCAGAGTAACCAACAGTACTCTCAGAACTATACTAAACTGTCTAGTTAATAATATACCATGGGGGTGTTTGATACCTTGTTCACTCCAATGGTATATTAACAAAATATCATCAAGCAAATTATAACCAAAGGTTATTGTGCTTTGCAGTCCACAAAGTACAATATCCCTAAAACACTGTTGATTTGGCGGTGAGCAGTTTGCACAGAGGGGGAGGTAATTGCGTAAAAAAGTGAAAATAACATTTTTTTTTATACCACTTAGGTGGCAGACTAGCACACGACCCACCTGATGGAAAGTGGTTATCGTGGCCTATGGACGTTTGTAACACCAGAGGAGTCACAGTCGCGCTGCCAACCCTGTAAATACAGAGTTTCTGTGCCGTAAGTGTAGACGACAAAGCAGGACCAGCCTTTAGTCTGCCCACTGACAGCACAAATTCTCCAGTGAGCTCTCGTGAGATTATTTGACTAATAGTGATGCCATGGTTATTATACCTTTGTAAAAATTTACTCATTCAATATATGAATAATCAAATAGACCTCGGCCTCTGAAATGAATCCCCAACTAATGCAAAAAAGATGATGGCCATATGAGCAATCAAAGAGACTGATAGATACCATAAAAGAAATTACCAGCTCATTTATATCATAGAAATATTTTTTTACTGTGTTAATCATTTAGATACTCACTTTTATAGTCTCATCCTCCATAGCTATAGGGGGAAATGCAATCTCATGAGCTGCATCATGTGTATTAAGAGCACTCTCAGCTGTCTGACCTTCAGCATCAGGCATCTCCTCTTCATTGGACTTCGGAGCCACAAGTCTCTCTGCTTCAAGCCTTTTCTGAATTTCCTTATTCTCCGCAGCTGCAGCTTCTGCTGCTTTATCCGCAATCTCGGTATACATAGTCTGAGCTATGCCACGAGGCATCAGAGGCACCCGTCTCCGGCCCTCGCAAATCCATCCTAGCCCTGTGTTTGGACCTGACAACCTATTTTATAAAACAAATAGGTATATAATTGAGTGTTTTTTTTTCAAACTAAAAGCACAATAACCCTAAAACACTGTTGATTTGGGAAAAATGTTGACACTGGACTCTGAGGTGAAGGCCTCAGATCCAACCAGGATTAATGCAAAAATGATGATGATAGATATTTAATGATGGATGAACTGCAATATGTGTGTATATCTTTTTTTTTCACTGTATTATTATATTTAGGGAGGTATTTGCCTTGCAGGTCAGTACCACTTTTTTTTAAATAAGTAGTAATTAATGTTATACAAAAATTTTTTTTCTTGTTGTTTGGTTGGGTAATAAAATAATAAATAACCAATAATGTTAAGATTTAGACTATTTCTGAACCACAATAATAGTGCCTGTTTTATAATGAGATAAAACAAAGATTTAATTTATTTACTTTTGGTTAGTTTTTTTTTGTTTTTAAGATTTTCTGTTCAGAAAATCGAACTTATAAGAATAATTGATTTTGTTTCTATTTGTACCATTGTATCAGAATCCATTTGGTCTTAAGAACCCTAGAAAATATTTTTATTAGGTAAAAAATTCTTACTAGCTATATACAGCAAATTAGAAGTGGAATTAATGATAGGTCATACTTAATCGTAACATTAGTTAATAAGATTTCATTTTAAATTTTCTTCCAGAATACATTAATTATTTTAGGATATTTTATTTCTTTTAAAAAATATATTACGCAATAATGATTGCATATCAAATGTCTCCATCGTCAAAGTGCCTTTCAATTCTTGTATACTTAAAAAAATACATCAATGTAATCACTATTTATTTCAGTTAATCAAGTTTGTCAGTTGATTCAATTTTTAAACACTATACATATCTCATACAAAGCATCCACTGTGCTTAAAAATATTAATTCAATGCAAATTGTACCACATAAAAATTATTACTTGTATCAATGAAACTTTTTATTGACATTCATTGGGAATATAAAAAAATAATTTGACATTACAAAAATGTTTAGGTTATCTGTCAAAATCTCAATATTAAAAACTACTTTCAAATATATTAAATTCCTCAAATTTTGCAAATAATTATCAAATTATAGTAGTAGTCAACTCATATTGACAAATGAAACACATATCTACAAGGCTAAGACTGAGTACTTAACAATAGAATTCTGTAAAAGAAGTTAAATTTCATCAAGGTTTATAACAATCTTATATGAATTTATTGCATAAATTCAAATACCAAAGGTAATAATCAAAACAAATATGTTAATACCTTTGACTTTCAGTTACTCTCAGCCATCTTTGACTTTGTTCCATAGTGTTTAAAAATAAATCAACAACCCTACACTGCAAATATTAAATATCTACTTACTGGTCAGCAATAGTTGCTAATAGCTCGTCATTGGACACGCGGCGCGCCTCAGCGCTATGCCGATCATTGCTTATATGCAAAACGGCGCGCAGTTCTTCCAATAGCTTTTTTCTGTTGTCTTCCAATGCTCCTTGTGCTCTGAACACACTGATCATATTCGAGTAGGCTTCTAATTCTACAAACAAACGAATAAACAATGAGTTACTAAATATAATTAGAACACGATTGTCAATAAATTAGCTACAACGCGTCGGGTATAATTTAAGAAAACCATAGGAGGGAAAATGAAAGCCATTTATAGGACTAAATATATACCGAGTCTACGAAGTGTAAGGCGACATTCGTCATGTGTCATATTCAGGAGCATCGGCCACATTTTAAATGATTTTATTCGACACTAAAAGATAGCTCTTGATTATATGATTTTGAACATTTTTATAAAATAGTCAATTGGCAAATATCCATACTGTTTACTTCAAACGACAATTCGATCATTTTGACACTTCAAATAAGAGAAGCGAAAACATACAGCGTCTTGTCTATGACATTTAGGGATACCTGAACTTATCTTTGAGTTATCCCGTTTATTTTTTGATAATACCTGTTTGTTACAATAATTTTCAGCTATCTTGTAACAACAGTAAAAAAATGCATATCTGTTCTCTCACTAGGGGTACGAAGAAGTTTCAGTTATAGTCGCATCAACTAAAGCCATATGGTTTGTTCAACCGGGAACGCTGTACCGTTCGCGTACTTAAGCGTGGCATGGATGGGACGCTGTAAAATGTATTAACTGAGAGTGAGCTGAGTACCACCACACTCACTCTCGTCTCATGGTCTTTCTTTCTCTTTCTTTACAGCGTCCCCCACCACGCCGCGTGCGAACATTACATTTATTGCCATAGAAAACGGAAGGTTCTGGTACTCAAGTAGCATGTGGTTTTACTTTTAAAGAAGATTCAAAATTGACCTACTCTCCTGTTGAATCAGGTTTTCAGTCACTTTTTAAACTGCTCTTATATTATGACAGTAAAAATACTTGATGAATAAGTGAATATTTATCTCAGATCATGTCCAGTACACTGAAAAGTAATTAAAAGGGAGTTAAAGAATTGTTTCCATAAATATGTTAGATCTCCAGTATAGATCCATCATTCTTACTATTCTTTACTGTATAAATTGTAGGGATCATTTATAATGATTTGGAAACATGTACATTTTAGGGACAAGTAAGGACAAAATAATAATGATGTATACTGGTTCGTACAGCAATATGTTTCGAAGATCCTCGTTGTTGCCCCTGATCTCCACGGCTCATTTCTAATCTTGGCAGTTTAGAGGACTTCAAATTTAATGTCCTCATTGAAATTCTTTTAATTTACTGCTAACTTTAAAAAAAAACAGGCTACTTGTAAATTCCTAATTTCCAAAATATAATTTGATTGAGTAAATGAAAACACCCTTAAAGAGTGGGAATAATTTAGGCGTTGCAACATTTCCACTAACTATCATAGACAAAAATGCTTTCAAAGGGTAGTTTAGAAAGTAAGCTATGAACATTATTTACAAAACGTTTTGTTTTCAAACCTTCAAAGTCACAACCAATAAAACTATCGTTATTTGTCAAAAAAATGCTTCGAAGTGTGAATTACAAATTCTGCAATACAAAGATTTAAGCTTGATTCGATTCACTTTTTTTTTAAAAAGAATTGGTGTCAGATCTATTTTAAATTCAATTTGAATTAATAATTGTGCTGGCTGATATTTGTCGTTATGGAGCTAAAGATTTTGAACACAGTTTCGATAGCAAAATTTAATAAATATTTTATTATATTATTTTTTTAAATCACCATAATATAAAATATAATTATAAAAATAAGTGAAGAAGCCGATGACTGTCTGCTATCTCTGCCTACTTTATAGCAGACAGCAACATCGCCAGCAGAAGACGCAGAGAGTACCATCAAATAGACTTGATAATTTTGTTTATTGTTTTAAATAATTCATTGCTGCTGCTCAATGGTGTCTTTTAAACGTATTCTAGTATAACAAGAAAATGTATGTGAAAAAGGGTAAACGTACAGTTTTAGATAAATAAGCGGATTGATTTGCGTTTGCTGTCTGCCGTCGGCTTCAAAATAATACCTTAACTCTCTACTCTATAAGAAGTGGGAGTGGGTCAGGGTATACAATGTATAGTTATTTAGTGTTCATTGTATTGTAACGTGTTAGTTTTATGTACAGCAGGTCTAAAAAGGCCATTTTATTGTAACCGTAATTAGATAATATTTTGTCATGCGGCTATATTTACACGAAACTAGAATTTGCTTAGTTTTTTTCTACCACTTAGGTGTCAGACAAGCACACGGCTCACCTGATAGGAAGTGGTTACCGTGGCCTATGGATATGTGCAACACGAGAGACGTCATACTCATGCTGCCGACCCTGAAGAAACCTTTTAATGCTCCTTTTGAAGAACCCCATATTATAGGGACATGGGATAACCGCAGCAGAGAGCTCTTTCCACAGCTTGAATGTGCGTGGGATAAAGTTTCTTTCTTACCGCTTACAGTGCGCACCGTCTTAAATTGGAATGTGTGGGGATGAATTCCTTGCCTATTTTTTAGTAAATGTTTTTTTTGTGATTCTGCTCATATGAGTGACCATTTAACGAATTTTATGAGAATCTATTGAGATCTACTGAAGATACATTGAGTTACTCGCTATTAGCAGAATCGGTTAGTGTGACCTTTTTAGACCTGTAGTACACGCACAATTTAATTTTTAACGTGTAATATCTCTAAATTTTCAGCCTTAATTTTTCTAATGGATGCATTAAATTTTCTAATGGATTGTCCTCAACATCAAAGGCTGCTATGGGCAACTCATAGCCCTCTT
This sequence comes from Eilema griseolum, assembly GCA_963662185.1. NCBI lineage: Eukaryota > Metazoa > Arthropoda > Insecta > Lepidoptera > Erebidae > Eilema > Eilema griseolum. Next base: position 23,314,722 of record OY759233.1, on the reverse strand, counting down.
ATTCACCTAGCATGGATGGTTTGTTGAATCTGAAATGATAAGTGAGACAAGGAGACGCTGCTGTAGGCAGCGTCTCCGTGGAAAGACTATCCTGCCTGGGGGTAAGAGATAGGGGCTGTTCCATACCACAAACACACAGAAAGAACACCCTACTATAAACTTAGGCTTAGAACATGGTTGAGCATACTGTGTATAATTAGCTATATGATTTATTAGTATATTTCCCTCCTTAAGTTACTACTATACTGAGTTGAATTAGCTTATCAGGTTCATACTACCTACTTATCTCAAATACACTCACACACTAACAACCCGGTTTCCCCTATCGGTTGGTATCCTTTACTTGACTTATTTAACAAATATATTCCTATTACTACTCTATTGACACACAAACTAGTCCGGCTTACTCTATTAATCTGCTTTTCTGTCTGTGATTTGTTTAAGAAGTGTATCGTCTTACTCTCACGTGATACCTGAGCTGACCTGTCCTGTAAACTCCTTTGTCCACACAGACTAGCCCTGCTTACTCTGTAAATCTAATTTCTAACTGTGGTTTATGTAACAAGTGTACCACCCATGTGATACATGAGCTGGCGTCGTCAATCGGATGACCTCCAATGTTCACGCAGACTAGCCCTGGCCGATTCGCCCCAGGCGAATTTCTAACTGTGGTTTATGTAACAAGTGTATCACCTACGTGATACTTGAGCTGGCGTTGTCTATCGCATGACCTTAATTGTTCACGCAGACTAGCCCTGATGATTCGCCCTGGGCGAATTCTCGTCCTTGGTCGAGAGCACCACTCCTAGTCCCAGTCTGTTCTACTGGTGCGAATGGCACCGACACCAAGAGGAGGTCCTCTGACGTTGACCACTCCGTTAGTTAATGATGCTCAAGTCTCTTGAAAATTTGTATTACAGTAACTTTTAAAACATACTACATCTCTCCAAGAGACGGTTATAAGATTTATCACTTTACTAACCTAAGCGTTTGCTATGTGACTAATAAACTGCCCTTCCTTTAATCTACACTAACTTCAGATAATCTGAAATGAAATAACTATAAATACTATTTCTATGATTCAGTAAGAATAAGCCTCATGTCTTGATGGGCTACACGATATATATTTAAGTGTTTAATATGACTACAATTACATTGTATGCGAGGAGTACTCTAAATGTTTGACTGTCTTGATTACCTGACGATTAAAGATATTTAACAATAACACCATGACGCTCAAGTCTCTTTAAAGGATATATTACAGTAACCTTTACAACATATACGTCAAACAATGTATAGGTCAATGACCGTGACTTTGCCAATTCCAGTTTGGAATTATTTTGGCCGAATGCTTAGATCTCTCTATACCTCATTATATCGTCAAGAGATTATTTCTATATTCTGTGCCGTCAGTGTAGATGACAAAGCAGGACAAGCCTTTAGTCATCCCACTGACTGCACAAATTCTCCAGTGAGCTCTGGCTACCCTACTCACCGCTGGGAACACAACACGAAGTTATTATAATCGCAGTATTCTGTAGGTTTGACAGGTAAATACATACGCGGATACAATTATTTACCTCCTAATTAGACATCTTATCGGAGTGTTAACTAGCACACTAAAATATCAATGATCGGGATAATAAGAAAATTATTCTAGGGAATATTGCCTTCGTGAGCATACGGAAGCGCCTCGGTGAGCTCAATCCTGTTCAACACCATGACGAATAATTTTACCATGATAACATTTTATAAAAGTAGGTAATTGTAATTTTTGACTCACGTGAGTCGATTTGGATTACTATACCCCTCGCCCGGCACATCTGGACAGCTTCCATAACCAAATTCTTATTATTATAACAATACTCTTTCTAATCTAACACTGCTTAAGAAAATTACGTTACTGCAACCAACTGCACCCGCGAAACTCTCGCTCTCGCACTGCAAGCAGGAAGCCCATAGACAAATTAGTAATAAATAAATAAAATAAAATAACGTTTATTTCAGTAATCTTTTGCATACACTTTGCTGAGACTTCCCAGTGAGTAATCAAAGATACTCGTATTGGGAATGGCTCGCTACTTCCCTTAAAAATACAGTTAGATTACAGAGTTATGGAAAAATAGAAACATAAACATTGAAGTGTGTAGGTATGCGTGTGTATGTGTGTGTGTATGTGTGTGTGTTCGTGTGTGTGTGTGTGTGTGTGTGTGTGTGTGTGTGTGTGTGTGTGTGTGTGTGTGACTATTTAGTTTGTGTGTTTAGGGACTGACTTGAGTAAATAAATATCACTATGTAGGTGTATAAGATGAGGTATAATGTCAGCAAATTCTTATGAAAAGATTTTCAACGTCATCATATGTAAGGGTATCCAAAAATTGTGTTATAGATTTTTTGCACGTGTATAGTTGCTTAGGATAGATATTTAGCATTTTGTTTAGCCTATTGTATATAAAACCAGATTGGCATGGATACTGTCTTCTAGCAAAGTTAGTACGCACTGGGGTTATAGAAGCAACAGTATAATTTCTTCTCTTTTTTTGTGACGATTGAATGAAGGTTAAGGATTTGTGACATCTTAGAGTTAGGTTAAGTAGATAAAGCTTTCGGACTGATAGAAGGTTGCTGATTTGATATAAGCTGTTCGTAGGAAATCTGTAAGGCTTGGAGTACATTACTTTTATAAGGGACCTTTGAGCTCTTTCAAGCTCTAGAAAGTTGGTCTTATTGGCTCCACCCCAGATGGGGATACAGTAAGAGATGACCGATTGAGCAAGGGCCAAGTAAATTTTGTTCAGTAGAGTGCTAGACATGATATACCTTAGAGTCTTGAATACCCACATTAATTTTCTGATTCGACTTATAACAGCTTCTAGCTGTGACTGCCAATTTAGCCTTTGGTCAACGATGATTCCAAGATACTTTGTTTGGTTGACTTTGTTGATCAAGGGACAATCACACAAGGTGTCTTCTGGGTTTGCACAGCGATGTATCTTGATGCAGAAGTTATTTGATGGTTGCGAAGATGTATAGGGAGAAAAACAGATGTAGTTCGTTTTTAGAATGTTTAAAGTCAGGACATTGTCTCTAAGCCATTTTGATACACACGCTAAACCCCTTGCTGCCATCTCGTGTACGGAACTCCAAGTCTTAGCCGTAAAAACGATAGCAGTATCATCCGCATAGGAGAATATCCTTCCCCCGACGCTTTGTAATTTACACAATTCATTGATATAGATTAAAAATAGCGTCGGGCCAAGGACACTCCCCTGTGGGACACCAAATTTGATACTGTATTCGTCACTAATATAATTTTCTATTTTTACAGCTTGGGTTCTATCGCTGAGGTAGCTCGTAAAGAGCGACAGTGCGAGTCCTCTGATCCCAATGCTCTCAAGCCTATTTACAAGAACCGAGACCGATACCGTATCAAAGGCCTTTTTAAGGTCTAGAAATACCGTAATACATTTGTTTCCCCTATCGACTCCCTCAGTTATAGTAGAGACCACGTTAACGATTGCATCTTGAGTTGATATTCCTCTTCGAAACCCGTATTGAAAATTAGATAAGATTTTGTAATTATTAAGGTAGTTTGTTAACCTATTGTTAATAAGCTTTTCTATTATTTTTGAGATTGAAGTTAGTACAGAGATTGGCCTATAATTATTAACATCGGATCTGTCTCCGCCCTTGTAAATAGGTGTTACTATTGATCGCTTAAGAGATAAAGGAAAAACTCCTGTACTAAAACAAAGATTGGCTAGCATGGTAATGTGTGGAACTACAAAGTCTCTAGCACGCTTTAGAAAGGCAGTGGTAATACCATCCAAGCCGGGTGCGCTGCCAGAGTTGAGGCCCATGAGTATGCTGTCAACTTCAGCAGGATCTGTCTCCAGTAGTACGAACGAAGTGAGATGAGAATGGCTACCACGTGTGACGTTAGATGCATGGGTCTTCATTTCGGTTTGTTTAACTATGAGGTCAGCTAAGTTAGATCCAATGTTTACAAAGTATCTGTTAACATGATTAACAGAGTGTAGTGGTTGCGATTTTATATTTAGTAATTCAACATTTTTAGATTTCGGTAGTTTGTATTGCGTTACCTCATTTATTGTTGACCATAATTTTCCAGGTTGTTTTACTGAGTTATTTATTAGCTTCTATTAGTAGGGCGAGACAACAACCCAATTTTAACTTTGTCGTGATTTCACGAGAATAATGAAACGAATTCATTTAATAATTAAATTCAATTCTTGATGAAGGTCTCTGTGCTATTAGCATCAATTTCTGTCAATGATTCATTTAACGATCTTATAATCATGGCGTTTGAAAGCATCGATTGGGGATGTCAACGCACTTTTCACTTTGTTTTAGACGACGAAGTCGCGCAATAGCGAACTGATGCTCTTAACTAGCTTTCCGAACATACCCTTTATAATCTGTGACAGGATGTTTTTTTTACAGTCTGTCAACAATCAACGATTTTCATGTTTGAATTACTATATAGTTGATAACTTTTAATTGTTTGAAATCATTGAAAATCTAATATAAATATTATATATTAGCAATATTAAATATGACGGACGTTGACGAGATCATTGACTACATAAAAACTCTGAAGAAAGGCTTTGATAAGGATTTATTTCAAAATAAAATTGACGAATTAGCATACGCAGTCGATACCACTGGCATACAATACGATGATTTTCACACTTTATTCAAAATTTGGTTAAATTTATCCATTCGTAAGTTTTTTACAAGTTGTATTCAAGTGTTTCATAAGTTAATTTGTTTAAATAATAGTCAAAGTACTGTTTTTTATTTTTTAGCGATAACAAAATGGGTTAGTCTGGGTACTTGTTTGGTACCCCAAAGTACTTTAGAGGATCGTACAGTGGAATATGCTTTGAGCTGGTTACTCTCCAATTATGAAGATCAATCTACTTTTTCAAGAATAGGCTTCTTGCTTGACTGGCTTACCGGTAAATATTTGTTGTCATGTTTATTTATAAATATAGCTAGGTGGCAAAGATTTTCCCAGCACAATTGCGCGGGATATGCTAAAGAAAAAAATCCCTCTTTTTATGTTATCTATTTTTATTACAATGGTATAAAATAAATGTCTCCAAGTGTTACATTATTTATAATGAAATGTCACTATTTGAATATCTACGTTGACAGGGCCAATGATTATATTTATGCCAATGATTAATGGATGGCACCTTATAATTTAGTTTTTTTTTCTATTTATGAATGCTTTTTAGAGGTTTATATTATATTTATCAGTATATGTTTAATAGTGGGTGTATATGGGGCCCCCGAGATCTTAGGGACCCAAGTGAAACTAGTCTACCTGCTGAGGTATGGATAAAGGTACTGGTACAGGTTTTCCCCTCAGGTTTGGGTGGTCTAATGGCAATTGCTCCCACAAAAGTCTCCAGGCTTCAAAATGCAAGCTTTGAATAAGGAAACTGCACTTAGTGCTCAAATACTAATGTACTCATGAAATTTATTAGTACATTTTGAATTTCAGCTGCAATGGAATGTGCAAGTGTTGATATGGATAAACTGGACTTGGGATATGAAGTTTTCTATGTTAGTTTGACATATGAAACATTGGTAAGTACCATACTACATTCCTTTGCATGTTATGGTTATTGGTTTTCTGTGGGAAAACCTCCCAAGAACCTCCCAGAGAAATGACAAAAACTGCGAAAACGGACATCACCATGAGCGATCATGTGGATGTCCGTTTTCATTTATGAACTAGTGGATGCTTGTGTATCTTTATCTTACTTTGGTAAACTTTATCTTAAACATCACATTTATATGTTGCCAGACTCCTCATGCAATGAAATTAGTGTACACTTTGACAAAACCCAGCGATGTGACTAGAAGAAGAGTTCTAGAGCTTTTGGATTATGCCAAGAAGAGGGAGGCCAAAAAGGTTGGTACTAAACAGGAAAAATAATTCCATGTCTATATTAAGCCAGGCATAGTTTAAAGGTTCAGGTAATGTAACCATATTCAAAATTTTTTTTTATACCACTTTTTTTTTTTTTTTTTTTATACCACAAAGTTGGCAGACAAGCACACGGCCCACCTGATGGAAAGTAGTTACCGTGGCCTATGGACGTCTGTAACACCAGAGGAGTCACAGTCGCGCTGCCAACCCTGTAAGTACAGAGTTTCTGTGCCGTCAGTAGAAGACAAATCAGGACAAGCCTTTAGTCTTCCCACTGACGGCACAAATTCTCCAGTGAGCTCTGGCTACCCTACTCACCGCTGGGAACCACCGGGGCCCACCTGATTGTAAGTGGTTACCGTGGCCTATGGACATTTGTAACACCAGAGGAGTCGCACACTATGATGAAAAATTTAAATTATTTTTACTGCTGTTAAAGCCAATAGATGAATCTAAGGACATTTAATCATTTTTTATATACTTTTTTATGGTAAATGTAAAATAATACAACCATATTGAATAATCATCAAGAAATTACAAATTAATTAATGCATTTCCCTTAACCACATCCATCCTACCTTCCAACAGGTTTCATTATATTAAACTTTTATATAAAATTAATATAATTTTTTTTATTATTAAAACATAACATTAACATCAACTCACGCCTTTATCCCCGAAGGGGTAGGCAGAGGTGCTAGCACCCACATTTCGCTAGTTTATGTTTAAGTCCCAATGCAATAGGTGGCAAGCCTATTGCCATTAACCGGGCACTTATAAAGCTGCAATAAATACACATAACTTCGAAAAGCATCGAAAAATAATTTTGATTATTATTCATTTATTTATTATTGTTCGTACAAGCATACTGGTTTTTGTAAACAGCTCAATGCCTAATGTTCTGTAACTCATTTTTGCTTATTATTACAGAATATGTTTAGACAACTTCAGGTGTTGTTAGGATTATTCAAGTCTTACAAGCCTGAGTGTGTGCCAGAACATGTGCCTGCTATCTCAATACATACAGCCTTTAAGAAACTTAATGCCAATCTTACTGCGAGATTTAAAAGGAATCAGGTATGTGCACAACTGATGATAGTAAAACTGGCAATAATACTAGTGTATGTCTGCATTAGATACTAAGCTATTGTATAAGTAAGTTGTAATTTTCTTTTCAGGAACGTAGAAACACGTTAAGTAAAGAAAAGATTCATCTAAGCTGGATAAATCCTATAAATTCTGTAAGTATTTGTTAGTTAAATGTTAATATATTTTATTACTTTTAATAAAATTATCTTGGTATGGTATGGTATCACAGACAATCCATAATTCGCAAGTCATGGTGCGGTTTTTGGGTGAGGGTGGGCGTTTCACTCGATCCACCCTAACTCATTGAACACCAGCAGGCTATTCACGCTGCTTAAAATTACCTTTCTTTTTATTAAATAAAGTTATTTCTAATTATCGTTACGGTATTGCTATAACCTGAAAACTATTACTCACTATTAACTGAAAAGTTGGAATGTTTTCATTTTTTTTTGCAGTTAATAGTAAAACCGACAATTTGTTTAATATAATATTGATTAACATTTTTGTATACCAAAATTACAAAGAAATCGTTTCCATACATTGCAGGAGCGAGGTAGAAATGTCAAGGCGGACCCATTAGTGCCCAACATGGAGTTCTTCAACATTGGCTCCAGGCAAACTGCTGACAAGGAACCACCAAAGAACTTTCTAGATTTCACAGAGTAAGTTATGCTTTTGTGCTAAGTATTTTCTGAATTCAGGAGGTTAGATGACAGTTGCTTCACGGAAACTATCGAAGTTGAGCCAAACCCACAGTAACTCTGGAAAAGGTGGACCCCAGACTCCATGGTAAAGCTTCAGATGCAACTGAGATTACTGCTAGGTTGAATTAAAGTGTAGATTCTAGTATGTGATCAGAGTGTTATGGAATCAGTGTGATGTGTGCAGTGTGTTTCAGTGTGATGATTGGTCATACTCCAGATTGCCAGTGATCACAATCTATACCGACCACATGTTACACATTTCACTAACCATACATCAGACAAATCATAATTCGCACTGACGAACATACATCTGCCAGGCTGCAATACACAAGTGATTTGAGCACAGTTTTGAGCAGCGGTTCACTGTCTTGCAATGGCAATTGAATCGCTTATGCGTGTCGTGGTAGGCCCACTGACTGCTATAACAAACAGGATAATATTGTATTTACAGCCCAGTGTCAGTAGTGCAGTGCGGCCTACAGAAGTCGTCATGTCGTCCGGCACGTTTGCGTGCTTTGTTATGTAACGAGACCGGAGTGGCTCTGTTAGCGGTCGCCTCCCACGCTGATCAAGCATTCCTCTCCCATGATCTACACCATCTTCTGAATAGCTGTAAGTATTTAGACATAGTTATTAATTCAAATTATTATTAAATTGCTTTTCCGGTTCCGGTTCTCAGAGTGTAAACACGTACGTCAAAGACCTCCGCGAGAAAAAATTAGAAACAGTGTAAAATAGTGAAATCCTTTTACTGTCAAGTGCAATTTCAACAAAGCTAAGGGTATTAAAGATACAGAAATAGTGATCACAGCGCGGATGAAGAATTTCACGTGAAAAACTAAAATTATTCGTCGTCATCATAACCTAAAAAAGATAGTGTCAAACTGCCATCATATCATAGACAACACATAGGCTCGTCAGCTACGTAGTGCCAACCTCACGACATCTGTCAGTGACACCAGCATTTCCGGTGTTGCCAAGACCAGAAATAAAAGCTCCCACATAGTGAAGCAGTGTTGCCATAACAAAACCTAAAATTACCGTAATAATTATTCAACATGGATAAAGATAATATGGAATTACTCCTGCGGAAGCTAGATGAAAAATTAGACAGACAAGCTGAACAGATAACGCAGTCGGTATCTAGAAACGTCATGGAAGCGATAGACGATAAATTGAACACAATAACTGAAGAAAACAAATACCTCAAAAATAAAATATCTGAACTTGAAACGAAAATTAAATCGTTGGAAACAGAGAAACGTAAGAACAACCTGGTTTTCTTCGGAGTAGAGGAAGAAGGAAAAACAGAGACAGAACTGGTGGATCATATTAAAGAAACCGTGGAGGGTACAGGAGTACATATGAACAGCCAAGAGATTAGTAACATTTATAGAATTGGAAGAAAGACGGAGAATAGGAACCGACCTGTTGTAGTTTCTTTAACAACAATCTGGAAAATACATCTTATACTCAAAAGCAAATCAAAACTACCACCCAACATCTATGTAAAAGATGATTATTCTAAGGAAACTTTAGAAAAACGAAAACAACTCCAACCTCAAGTAGAGGAAGAAAAAAAGAAGGGAAACATAGCTTATTTAAAACAGGACAAACTTATAGTGATCAAATCGAAAGGCGATAATAGAGAAAAGAGGAAAAGAGAAAACTCAAGCTCCCCCAACCTGTCAACACAGAAGAAAGCCAGCATAAACAAGTTTCCGAAAAATACAACCCAACCTCTTACAAAAGCCCACAGCAGGAACGAAATTATTAAACCAAACATGTTAAATTATATAGAAAAAACAAGATCTGATCCCCAGCCAAACAATCCAAAAAACTAATAAAGGCCCCGGAAAACCGGAAACTAACTAAAACTACAACAACAATCAGTTACAAACAAAAACAACAAACAAACCGCCTCCCAACACGGCTGGTCCCCATGGGAGCACTAGACCAAAACCCTCCAGCAAAAAGAAGTGAAACATTCAACATCGCAACACTCAATACGAGAACTCTCAGGAAACAAGAAAGTCTATTGGAACTAGACCAGGCGCTACAACACATCAAATACGACATCTTAGGCATAAGTGAAATGAGAAGACCAGATGAGAAAATAATGGAACACAACGACTACATACTATACCAAAAAGGAGAAACAGCAGGCCAAAGAGGAGTGGGCTTCTTAATCAGGAAAGCACTGAAAAGCTACATACAAGAGCTGATAGGAATCTCAGAAAGATTAGCAATACTTAACATAAATCTGCCAAGATACAAGAAACCGTGGACAATCATGCAGGTATACGCACCTACTGAGGCAGCACCAGAATGCGAAAGCGAAGGATTTTACTCTATGCTGTCAGATATTATAAACAAATATCACAATAACTATCTCGTAGTCATGGGTGACTTTAATGCACAGGTTGGCTGTAGAGAGCCCGGCGAGGAACTAATAATGGGTAACTATGGGTATGGAATGAGGAGTGATAACGGTCATAGAATAATTGAACTACTACTACAAAACAACCTAACACTACTCAATTCTATCTTCAAAAAAAAACCCAAAACTAAATGGACCTGGCTATCACCTGATGGAAAGTACAAAAACGAAATTGACTATATAATAACAAACAAACCCAAGTACTTTAATGACACACACGTAATACAGAATTTAAACTTTAATACAGACCACCGTATGATACGATGCTGTCTGAAAAAGTTCCCAACTCAAAGAAGTAGATACAAAATAAACAATAAAACGTTGACATCAAAACAATATGGAAAAAATGCTGATTCTTTGCTTACCAAGCCATTGATAGAAGTATTAAACTCAGACAGAAGTGTCACAGTAAAATATGACCATTTGAACGAACAACTATCACAAATAAGAGCAGTAAAGGCAAATACATCTACAGACACAAAGTTTAGCGTAAGGACAATAGAGCTCCTAGAAGAAAGAAAAACTATAATGACCGACAAGTCAAAAAGAAAAGAAAATCGTAACTCAATATCCAGACTGAGTAAACTGATTAGGGAAAATATAAGAAACGACAGGAAAATAAAGAGACTGAATAAACTAGAAGCTGAAATCCAAAAAACAGGAGGAGTAAGAAAAGCTTTCAAAGAATTAAGGGAGTGCGGAATGGAATGGATACCCAAATTAAAAAGTAACAGATTGAAACAAGCAACAAACCGTACAGAAATCCAGAAACTGGCTACAGACTACTACAAAACCCTTTACTCCTGCAATAGCGCTGAACAAAAAAATAACACCTATAAGAATCCGGTCACGAGATATAAAGATGTCCCACCTATACTCGTGCAAGAAGTTCAGAAAGCCATCATGTCACAGAAGCTAGAAAAAGCTCCAGGACCCGACAGTATAACAAACGAGCTGATAAGAGGCACCATAGAAGAAATAAACCCAATTCTAACCAACCTATTTAATGATATTTTAACAACCGACACCGTCCCGAGACAATGGAGCGAATCCCATATCATTCTCCTCCATAAAAAAGGAGATAAGGATAACATCGGCAACTATAGACCAATAAGCCTCATTTCAAATGTGTACAAAGTCTTTGCAAAAGTAATCCTGGAAAGAATAACAAAGGTTCTAGATGAAAACCAACCAATTGAGCAGGCGGGATTCAGGAAAAACTACAGTACAATAGACCACATTCACACAATCAAACAAGTCTTGGAAAAATATAACGAATATCAGAAACCCCTATATATCTGCTTTATAGACTACTCCAAAGCTTTTGACAGCATAAACCATATATTTATCTGGCAGAGTCTAGAAGAGCAAGGAGTGGATGACGCCTATATACAAATAATTAAATCCATTTACAGAGAATGCAAAAGTCGCATTAAACTGGAGACAAAAGGAGACCCTTTTCCTATAAACAGAGGCGTAAGACAAGGAGATCCGCTCTCCCCAAAGCTGTTTAATGCAGTGCTGGAATACATATTTAGAAGACTAGATTGGGAAAACTATGGTATCAACATCAACGGTAGCCGCCTTAACCATTTGAGATTCGCTGATGACATTATTCTGCTAGAAGAAGACCCAAAAAAACTAGGAAGAATGTTAAAAGACATAACAGAGAAAAGCAAAGATGTAGGATTAATAATGAATGCAAGCAAAACAAAATTGATGACTAACTCCTCAGAAGTTAACATAGAGGTTTGCGGAAACAGGTTAGACTATGTGAAAGAGTATGTTTACCTAGGACAAATTATAACCCCTGGGGACTATATGTCCAAGGAAATAAATAAAAGAATAACCTGCGGATGGAAAAAATACTGGTCCCTAAAGGAAATAATGAAGAGTAAAGATTTAAGCATGCACATTAAAAGAAAGACCTTCAACACTTGCATCCTCCCATGTATGACATACGGCTGCGAATCATGGGCGCTAACAGACAAGCACAGAGAAAGATTAGCTAGTACACAAAGGGCAATGGAAAGGAGCATGATGGGTATCAGACTGAGTGACAAAATCAAAAACTCAGAAATAAGAAGAAAAACCAAAGTTGCAGATATAATAACTCGCATAGAGCATTTAAAATGGAGTTGGACTGGACACATGCTACGCTGCAAAATAAACAAATGGAGTAAACAAGTAACCCTTTGGTACCCAAGAGAGGACACCAGAAGTAAGGGGCGCCCGAAAACAAGATGGAGGGACGATATCCGCCTAACCTTGGGGCCTTACTGGACCAGAGTTGCAGAAGACAGAGCTCAGTGGAGAGAGCTGGAGGAGGCCTATGCCAAGAGGCACGCCGAGTTACGAGATATAATATAGTAAATAGGATTAGAAAATATGTATGGCCAAACTTGTAACAAAACTCGGAATAAAAGGGCTTTATTATTATTATTATTATTATTAATTCAATATCAAAGATGATACAATTTCTTGTTTGAATTAGCATAGTTTGACATTTGAAACTGGTAGGTGTGGGAATAGTATAACCAAATAGTTTGTCACTTTTCAAGATGGCGGCCGCGGGACAAGGGTTTCGACCCTGCACATTTGGATTTACTTTGCACAAACCCTCTCTATATATTTAAAAAATAAAATTGTCTCCCCTGACTTTTGACCTTAACAAAACTTTTCCATGAACTATTTGTATTAAATTCACATACTAAGTCGATTAAGTTGATACGGTCCAGGCGGGATTTGAACCCGCGATCTATCCCTTACAGGGGGAACGCTCTGATCACCGGACCTTCGCCTGAAACCATCCAAATTGTTCTATACATATATCCGTCTTCGGCGATGATGGTGGGAGTCATTTACCGATATTCGTAGGAATTATCGGAATCAATAAATGAAGTTTTAAAACTTGTATACCTATTTACCCTCGCAGGCTTTTTAGACGTATCGCCGCATAGCTACACGGAGAAACAGGATCTGCTGCATCGACTGGCCGTGTTGCAACACACTTTGATGCAAGGCATACCAGTCATCACCAGATTCCTCGCGCAGTACCTGCCTCTGTGGAACGAGAAGGATTATTTCACTGAGGTAATAGAACCCCTTGAGATGATACATGCTATAGTTTTTACATGTCGGCTATGATGGAGAAGTGGTGGAAAAAGTTGTAAGCTCAAGTCAAGTCCGTTCGAGTGTTCGAAACGTTCTTACAGCCTGTGCCTCCTGTTTATAGAAAAGATTGAACGCAACACCGACTGGTCTTCTGCTAGTTTTTTCTGATATTCACCGGGGGCCAGTAAGCGGTGGTTCTGATTTTGTATGTCTGCAAGTTGGCTTAGCTTGCTGGAGTTCGGTATCCTTTGAGCCAGTGATTTCAAAATTTTGTGAAACAAGCTGTCGCTGATTTATTTATTTTTATCTACGACACGCTAACTTGACTTCACCTCGCCTGATGGTAAGCTAAATGCAAAGTCTCAGGAAAGAGGGTCACCATTATAAGTAATGTTACAATGGTGGCACTCAGATCAGATGCTTTTCACGCCCCGCTTAAAGGAGCCGGGACTATTTTCTTTCTTTTTTTTTTTACGTGCGCAAAATCACGGTGGAGGAGGTTATGTCGGACTCGAACCGACTAAAACGCACGCCGCCTGTGGGTCGCTTTAGTTGCCGAAGGTGAGGTTGACAGGCATATCCCTCGCACCCCGGCCAACCCAGGGCCATCTCTCATGATCTGGCTCTAGGAGGAGGGGCTGTAGGAAGAAGGAATTGATTTTGATCACTTTGTGGCCAAATAATGGGACTTTTTTTATAGAACCTTCAATTTTTGATTAGATTTTTCGGTTGGAGTAGAATTAGGGCCACCCCATCTCTTCCCATGCAGTGGAAGATCGACTAAGGCGACTAAGGTATAGGGCTGTTTAACGTCAGATAGATAAATACAGCCCAGACTCAGCCTCAGATGCATGGCTTGAGTGACCAATAGTACCCGGAATACAGCAATAGGCTCACCCCCTATTACGTAGGATCGAATACAATTATTGGTGAAATGTGGGTGTTAATTTACCCCTGCCTAACCCTCCAGCGTTAAAGGCGTGATTATATGTATGTTTTTCGGTCACTGACGTATATTTCTAATGAGTTTGTTGCTTCTTTTTAGATAATGGAGCTCGCGCAATGGGTGAGCGTAGACTCGCCAGATCACGCCATGTTCGTAGTGGAGCCCTTGACGCGGATATATCACAGGGCCCAGCCGATGGAACAGTGCGCCATATTAAAGTGCTTGACCAATATGTATTCTAACCTTGTAAGTTTGGTTTTATTTATATTGTTCTAGTTGGAAGCCGCGGTAGCCTAGTGGTATGTGTAATGGACTGCTGAGACGAGATCTCGGGTTCGATCCCAGGTTTTACCAAGGCACACACCAATGACTTATCGATGCTTTTCGAAGTTATGTGTGTATTTATCACAGGTTTATGAGTGCCCGGTTAATGTCAATAGGCTTGCCACCTATTACATTGGGACCTAAACATAAACTGGGGAAATGTGGGTGCTAGCACCTCTGCCTACCCCTTCGGGGATATAGGCGTGAGTTTATGTTATATTATGTAACCTGAGGTTTAGTCAGCAACAGTAAAGTGGCCAGTAATAAACCATATAGTATAGCATTTTATAGTACATATAATATATTTTGTAATATGGTTATATAGTAGTTGTGTGCTCATAACTGCTATAAAAGCTAGTTTGACAACAAAGCTATTAAAATAAAATGGCACAATAATTTGTAGTGGGTGCTGACAATCCTTCAGGATAAGGTTCTGTGGCTAACTAGACATCCAACTTTTTATTTTTTTTCTAATATCAGCATTGGATTTTATTTTATTCATAATAATGACGATTGACGACAAATACTTGCCTACAACTACTGACAACTTAATCGGGTATAAGCCACATGTTTTTCAAGAGGCATTGATCTCTTGCAGTATTTTTTCTTCTTTGTAAACAGTACAGGCTCCATTATCCATCATTACTCCACGTTTACTTTGAAATGTGCCAAAAAATAAACGCTCATTACCGTATACTTGCTATCAGTATGTACAAATTAGCTATAAAATCGATGATTATTACCAAAAAAATTATACTATATTTACCAATATCGAATGATATTTTAAAACATTTAGTATGCTAACTATTCAATTCGATAAAAAAAATAATTAAAAAAATAATTTTTTTTTATCGAAATTTAATCGGTCCAGGCGGGATTCGATACCGCGATTTTTCCCTTACAGAGGGATTTTCGCCTGAAACCATGCAAATTCTTCTATACATATTATCCGTCTTACGACGACGGTTGAGAGCCATCTAGCGATATTCGCACGAACTATCGGAATCACTGAATGATATTGCAATCATTTTTAAACATTGATTTTTAACGGCTCCGCTCAAACTATTGAATTAAAATTTTTAACCATTTAGTATGCTATTCAAATCGATTAAGATAAAAAAAATAATTGAAATCCGACAGATTCAAGTTTGGATGACACAAACTATTGAAAGAAATTTTAAAGCATTTAGTATGCTAATTATTTAAATCGATTGAAATCCACCTGGGTAGATTCAATTTTTTCTACTTTAATCGATCTGAATATACCAATATTGACTTTTCAGTGAAAAAAAAATCCTTAACTTAATCATAATACATTTTAACAGTACAGTGATATTCATTTCAATGGCTAGGCTTAGAATCCTTTTCAATAGTCCATATAATGTCCAGCTGTCGGGCAGTCGGCGGGCGCGCCAGCACTTCATGGGCGCGCCGCCGCTCCAGCACTACGAGGCCGTGGCGCCGCAGCTGGCCGCCGCGCTCAGCGACATGTGCAACAAGGAGCTACAAGTCGCACCCGGTATGTGCAGTACTGGGTTTTAGTTTGTCTGTATGTTCACATACTGAGCGCCAATTATGGTTGCATCCAAAGCTTGCATTATAAAGTCTGGGGTCCGCTCGTTTACAAACAACTACCTTATTTGGTACTGAGTCGGCGGGAGATGTCGTGCGGTTTTCCGCAGGGATCTGTCCTGGGGCCGCGGCTGTGGACCATTGGATACGATTGGGTGTGTCGCGGTGAGTCATGCGGTGACAGTAAAAGCCCTTTCAGCGCTAGATCAGTACCGAAAGGTGGACGCACGCTAGCCTGGAGAAATCCGCGCCATGAGCGCAGGCCTGGGGGTAACAGGTGAAGCCACCTGTCACAGCAAAAGCAGGCTGAGACAGAGACGCGATTTGCGGCCCTCCCCCTTTTTCGTCATCAAGTATCCACGGCAAGGCCAAAGTAAAGGAAATGCCTTTGCAGTAGTGGCCTTGTCAGTAGAATATTTGATTGACATTGATATTTGGTTCTCATTGAAATGTGCCAAACATATTATTTCTATTCCCAGATGATATGCGAGTACTCCACAGTACCGTGTCCAGCGCGGAGAGCCGCGCCCTTAGCTCGGTCCGCAGTTCGGCGGCGGGCGGCATAGAGCCCGTGCCGCCGCTGTGCCTGGCGCTGCCGCTCATCTCCGTGTCCGCTTCGCTCGTAGATAGTGTCGCGTCGCTCATGATACTGTAAGTATCTACCCACAGCTCGGGCCGCAGTTCGGCGGCGGGCGGCATAGAGCCCGTGCCGCCGCTGTGCCTGGCGCTGCCGCTCATCTCCGTGTCCGCTTCGCTCGTAGATAGTGTCGCGTCGCTCATGATACTGTAAGTATCTACCCACAGCTCGGGCCGCAGTTCGGCGGCGGGCGGCATAGAGCCCGTGCCGCCGCTGTGCCTGGCGCTGCCGCTCATCTCCGTGTCCGCTTCGCTCGTAGATAGTGTCGCGTCGCTCATGATACTGTAAGTATCTACCCACAGCTCGGGCCGCAGTTCGGCGGCGGGCGGCATAGAGCCCGTGCCGCCGCTGTGCCTGGCGCTGCCGCTCATCTCCGTGTCCGCTTCGCTCGTAGATAGTGTCGCGTCGCTCATGATACTGTAAGTATCTACCCACAGCTCGGGCCGCAGTTCGGCGGCGGGCGGCATAGAGCCCGTGCCGCCGCTGTGCCTGGCGCTGCCGCTCATCTCCGTGTCCGCTTCGCTCGTAGATAGTGTCGCGTCGCTCATGATACTGTAAGTATCTACCCACAGCTCGGGCCGCAGTTCGGCGGCGGGCGGCATAGAGCCCGTGCCGCCGCTGTGCCTGGCGCTGCCGCTCATCTCCGTGTCCGCTTCGCTCGTAGATAGTGTCGCGTCGCTCATGATACTGTAAGTATCTACCCACAGCTCGGGCCGCAGTTAGGCAGCGGGCGGCATTATCTGTCTTTCTTTATTAAAGTTCCCTTCAGTATTAGAATAACACACATATAATAACTCATTCTTCCAACAGGTACAGAAAGATATTCTCCCTCCTAAAAACGTCAAACAAACTTCAAAAAGAAGACAGCGTGGGTGCTGAACAAATGCAAATCCTTCAAGCGTACACCTCGGATATGCTTAACTGTTTGTACAGCGAGGAGACGCTGAGCGCTCGCGATACAGGCTTCGTCTTCCACAAACTACACCCACAGCTTGTGAGCGAACTGACATCTTTGATACCTGACGTAGATTCTAAGTTAAGCATTAGAAATAGCATAGCCTTTTCACCGTATACGTATATTCAACTGGACGCAATTGATTATAGAGACGCCGACAATAAACTCTGGTTCAAAGCTGTTATAGATCAGGAGTTCCCGAACCTCAGTAGATTTTTGAAGAAAGCATTGCCAGAGTTAAGGTACAATTAATGTTAAGAGATAGTAACGTAGCTTTACCTAGTGGTATTGTATGCAGTAACGTAATTAATATAACATAGACAGGTTATATTTGTTGTATGTGTATGTTAAGACCCTTTAAAGAGTAAGCTTATGAAAATATGTATACCTTTTGTATGTTTTGCGAAATATGTTAAAGAATTAATTGTATCAAGTCTTGGGTCCGTTGGGTGAGTCAGTATGGCTGATTGACGGCTTGGCCCCCTGTTATGTGAAACCGAAAAACCGCAGTCAAAAGGTGTAAGTAACTACGACTCTGGGGCCTACCATGAAGTCATCTTTACAGCGGCGCGCGAGCGCCTCACCGTTTCCGGGGACGAGTTGGGGAGTCTGCAGTCCCCACACCCGAGAAGAGGGCCAAATCATAAGAGATGGCCCTGGGTCGGCCGAGGTGCGTGGGATATGCCTGTCAACCTCACCTTCGGCAACCAAAAACGATCCACAGGCGGCGTGCGTTTTGGTGGGTTTGAGTCCGACATAACCTCTTCCACCGGCTCCGGTGGGGGGTATCCGTGGGGATTTTGCGCACGAAAAAAAAAAACCATGAAGTCATCGCTGTAGACGTGGTCTTAGTGTACTGTCGACGTTCGTCCTGTGCACAACTTTCTTAACCTCGAGAGTCTTCAAATATAATTCTACTCGGAAGGTGATAGGTGGTGATACTTAACCGAGTAGGTCCCTGTTACATTTAGTGACATCTAGTGCGAGACAATAGTACTACGTAGTAACACGTACAACGTACATAGAATGAAGTAGTTTTGCAAGTGACCGGTAGATGGAACAAAAAGCCAGTGCGGCTCACTTCTTTGTTCCATCTGGATGGATTTTACCCCCTTTTCACTGATTTTCACCATACCCTCAGCCCCGCAGTTCTCGGAAAATCAAATGACAACATCTCTCTGTATATGCCATGTGGTGTAAATAAACCTTTGCCTACCCCTTTGGGTACACACAGGCGTGTTTCGAATAAAAAAAATACACTCATTTTCATCTCATTATTTGTTACTTAAATTAAGTTCATCAAGTTCATCATTTTTATAAGAAATGTAAATAAAATAAGTGATAAGTAATCGTTAACTGGTTTTTTTTTATTTCAAATCCTTTTATTCCTTAAATGAGGGACTGTTTTCCTATCGGAGGGATAAAGGCAGGAACGTATATGTTTATATTAACACCCCACTACATTTAGATTAAATTTAATGTTTGTTCTAAACTTACTGCACTCATAATATGTGATGGAACTCAGGCGCCAAGTTCGGCTTGTAGATGGCGTTAGTGTTATTGACACGGTTCTAAACGAAGGCATTTTTCACACTGCTCACCGGCGCGCGGCGGAGCGCGGGGAAATGTGGGTGTCGCGTCGCCTTTTTATATAGAAAATATGCGGGGTCCCATCCCACACACTGAAAACGCAATCACATGCGGTGTGGCAGATCACGCGCGTACAAGCAGAAACCGCGCGTGATGGCGGGAAAAACGCGGTGTATGATTTTAGTCCGAGAGCTGTTAGACATTTCTGTATAGATATTCAAAACATTGTTAGACCAAAAAAAAATTGACATTGGAACGAAACCAAAAGCGAGATTATGTTCTATATTGAAATGTTACCAGCCTACCAGAATCATTCTGAGCATTATTTAAAACACGGAATAGTTACGATCTTTTCTGGAATTTCGGACGAAACGAAGTATGATACAAAATTTAGGTACATGACTTTTGTTTAAATTCCTAATTTTCCTTAAATATGCCGTATATATTTACTTTGAAGAATTTGATCCTTAACAGCGACCCTCGTATGGTGTAATAATAAAGGGAGTGCTTTTTTTTCTAAATCAACCGGTTGAATTCCCAGCTAGGATTACCTATTGATTTTTCAAAAATCTAATGAGATTTTAAGTTTCATCAAATTTGGGCTCGTGACTCCTTTGAGCATGTTTCGCTATTCCTTATAATTTCGGATTTGACCATCAAGCCCTTTTGAAACATTCACTGTGTATACACAGTTTAGCAAGTCAGGTGCAAAGTTTAATAATCTCTCACAATCTCGGGCTCTTTTATTTCCTCTATTATTCAATATTTAACTTTGCCATTAATAAGATTTTAGATTACCTCATGCACATACCTAAAAATGTCGCAGCTCTCGGCCTATATTTAAACCGCCGCCCCGCGCGTGACAACACACAAATCTGCGTGCGATGGCAGATCTGCGGGTCTAAAAAGGTCACATCGAGCGATTTTGCTTAAAATTAATAACTTTATGAATTTTCAGTAGGTAGATATAATAGATGCCTATAAAATTCGTTAGATTGATGAGTCATATGAGCCGAATTACAATAATTTATGTACTAAGCATATTCTAATTTCGTGTAAATATCGCCGCAAGACAAAATATCATCCTAATACGATTCCAATAAAGTGGCCTTTTTAGACCTGCTGCTCTCCGCGACCACGCGCGTGGTCGCAGTTTTCTGCGCCCCGCTGCCGTGCGCGGGGCAGTGTGAGAACCGCCTATTGCAGACACTATCACACTATTATGTTATTATTCCAGTGTTTTATGGTTCCAATAAAGAATTATTATTATTTTACGACAGTAGGTACACCAGCGGCCGCGATTGGCGGTAGGAACGCGATTTTTCTTTGCCCAACGAAGTCGAAGAGATATGTCTACATCATGACATTTTGGTTCCGTGACACGTATTTTTCACTCATTTCATTGGTAATAGAGATATGTTTATGTCGCCATGCTGATGCAGGATCAACAGCTATGACCTACGAACACTTTTCATGGGGCTTCTCGACTGTCATTAATCGATATAATGACAGTCAGGAAATTCCAGGAAAAGTTAAATTGTCTTGGAACTCGCATGGGAATATTCTGATTAATTGTTAGAAATGACAACCATTTTTCTCAACACATGGCCAATGCCTCATTCAGCAATGTGTAAAAATTTTATCCAGGAATTGCAAGAAAAAAATGTATAAATATTGGACAAACCATTTTAAATTTTAAAAAAGAGCTAACAACAACAATCAAATTTTACCGATGAGTACGGCAAAGCCAAAAAATCTCCCAAAAGTAATTAGCGATAAGCCTTGAAACAATAAACTTGTTTTAATTCAATTCGCTGACAAAACACCTGCATGTGAACAGTTTTCACGACGTAAGTAACTTTTCCATTTCCTCTTGTTACTGGCGCTCATTTATTTTTCGTGGTCCGCTCGAAAGCATAAATTATGGACACCGTGACTGGAGACTGCTACGTGGCGGGGAGTCGTGCCGGGGGCCGCCCACGCCGCCCGCGCCTCAATGAGAAATGTTTCAGGGCCTTTTGTCCCCTTATGCCCCTTTTTGCGAGCGACATCTTCAAGGATACTGTGTTAATCGGACTCTGCGATACTTTTTGTGAATTCCGCCTACGGAAGTCGACTGGAAAACGTGATTTTTTTCCCTCGTATTCTCTCGGCCTCGTTTCATTTTGATTGTTGTTTGCTTACTGGGATTACCTACATTAGACTTTTTTATTTTAATATTATTCTAGATATTTCTGCAAATCCTTTTGTCCACGTTGCGATGTGAGAATTTTGCATTTATTTTTTTCAAGCTATTGCCGTTTTTTCCTAATTGGACTCTTAAGAGTCTACATACTTTTTAGGGTGGGCTATAAACGTTGAAAATGAATAGACCTTTGACGCAAAGAAAAAAATAATTTTTATTAAATTTAAGTATATGTATTTCAACCATTTTTCAACGTAATAATAACCTTATTCTACCGATTTATAGCAGAAAAATATATTTCTATACAAAAAATATGTGAAATTAAGTTAAGATAAACATGTTTTCGGCTTAATAATTTCTTCACCTCACACGTTACCATACCGCTAATAAATATTCAGATATCCAGAGACGAAGTGAGCGCTTCATAAGTCTTGAGAGCATATTCTCGTGTGATTTAACGCAAAATACGGTACAGTCTCACGGCTCCCAGCGGGTTGTTTTTGCGGTTAAAAATATGCGCAACTGGTAACAATTGATAGGGGTGGTGGTGAGAAGAGTGCACTAGTTCATATCTCGCGTAGAGAACCCTTTGCAACCCTACTTTCCTTTTTATCCCAACTCAAAAATCGCTTCGGGAGACATGCTTTCGTTGCGAAGTAACTACTGATCTCATTTTCGACAATTTGTTGTCTTGGGGTGAAATGGGTTGCGTTGTTAGTTGCGATATTTTGTATATATATATTAGGGAACTATGCGTCTGTTCTACCTTTTGATAAATTGGTAATTGGTAGGAATAGTTATATTATAATGAGGTTGAATTATTTTGAATAAGAGTGGTTAAGGTACATTTTTAACATTCGGCTCGGGTTACATCACTAGAGGGATTTTTTTAAGGATGAAATACCCCACGGATACCCCCCGCCGGAGCCGGTGGGTGGGAGAGGTTATGTCGGACTCGAACCGACTAAAACGTACGGCGTCTGTGGGTCGTTTTTGGTTGCCAAAGGCGAGGTTGACAGGCATATCCCTCGCATCCCGGCAAACCCAGGGCCATCTCGTCTCTTCCTCGGGGGTCATGTGGTTAGATATCATTTAGGGAAATGTCAAAGTCAAAAATAATTTATTCCGTATAGATCATTAAATCGGCACATACAAAACTTTCACAATTAATAAATAATATATTAGACTAGTTTAACGCGGGCCCGACCTGAGAGGGCTGTAGGTAGGTACGTTATGTATGATAAACTATGCAGGAACTAGATAGTATGAGATGATTAGTGTTTATTCGAATTATGATCATGTTCATCAGCTCTGAGTTGTTACTGTTTGCATCCGTGGCTTTCAACTTCTTCTCCTTTTGATTTGGCTCATACGGCATTTATGGGCGTTTCTCGATTCTCGAGAAAAGTCTGCGCCATCTTCCTATACAAGTTATTCAGATTAGGAGTTTAGAAATTAAAATTATTCAATAATGAGCTTTTTTTTTAATTCAAATTCAAAATTCAATCAATCAAACAATACAATACAAACAAAACAAATTAACAAAAAAAAACAAATAAAAAAAAACAAAAAAAAAAACAAAATAAAAATAAAAAAAATAATGAGCTTGCTACCATTTTGCAATAGTAAGCTCTACATTTGCCTCTACGCAATTTCTATGTTGTAGACAGGTAGCTATTTAGGTACCTAATAACTTTTAAATTATTGCGTTCCATGCAATATATTGTATTTCCATGTACAGGTACATGGTTACCACGGCCGGTAGAACCTGGTCTAAACGTCAGGTAAATCCAAGGTATGTATGTACCTAAACCAAGATCGCGTTAATTCCCGTAAACATTATTGTATACTTAGCTTGTCCTGCTTTGTCTTTTACACTGACGGCAAAGAAACTCTCAATGCTTGCAGAGTTGGCGGCGCGAGTGTGACTCTTGGTTTTGCACGCGTCCATAGGCCACGGTGACCACTTTCCATCAGATGGGCCGTGTGCTTGTCTGCCACCTAAGTGGTATAAAAAAAGGTACCTAATTATTCTACTTTTTTTGACGTTGTGAATTCCTTTGTTTGGTAAACTGATGCTTAGCTCAGCTATTGTCGAATATTTTTATAGCCTCGGTCTCTTCGTCCTTAGTTTGTGATAGGCGAGGTCGTGAGATAGGTACCTACTTACCTATTCTCTTGATCTCTTAAGTTGCTAATGTAAGTAGGTGGAAAGGTATCGAATTATCTAGAAAAAATCTGTAACATGTACAGAGAACCAAACATGATAAAAGCCATTTATCCCGTAAAGCACCTAGACATTGAATCGATTTTGTGGTATATACTGACCACTCTGGTTACGGGTAGCTAGATATACATATAGCGTAGGTAGGTACGTGTTTCCAAATGTCAAAGCCCTTATAAACCTCTGAGATCTGCAAACACGGGCGTTGAATCGTGTTAGTGTAGGCGAAAGCTCTCCCGGCTGCTGTCTGTATCCGAATCGATAAAATTCGGGTCCGCGCCCCCATGCGTTGCCACGGCAACGCGCCCCGAGTCCCCTCCGGGCTCAGCCACCACCCCGCCGCATCTCTGAGAACACCGATGTTGACTTAGACGGATAGGGTAAGAGGCTTATTAATGGTTTTATGTTACTTCAATGTTATACAACTTACTACCAATAAACTACGCCTTTGTTAGCATATTTTTTAATATCAATCTATTTCACATTATTTGAGTGACTTATTTTAGGTATCATAGTAAGTTTTTCTCATTGTAAGTGGGTGGAAAATTTAAACGGAGTAGCCGGCAACCGGCAAATCATGTGGTACATTTCCAGAGTGCCGTCGCCGCCATTTTGCCAGACCGCGTGACGCCATTACAAATCGAGTGCGTTCACGTGGCGGGGTGGGATCACCCGTGATGTTTTCATCTCGATTCACATTTCAAAAACAATTTTTGTAGTGATGCTGAAGCTGAAGTTATATATTAACAGTCCTTACTTAGACGCTTTGTTATCACCGAAGCGAGGCATATTAGTAG
Source organism: Eilema griseolum (assembly GCA_963662185.1). Classification (NCBI taxonomy): domain Eukaryota; kingdom Metazoa; phylum Arthropoda; class Insecta; order Lepidoptera; family Erebidae; genus Eilema; species Eilema griseolum. Next base: position 23,290,180 of record OY759233.1, on the reverse strand, counting down.
TTTTGTGTACCTACACTTAGTTATAAAATTTGCATAGAGGAATAATTAATTTATATATACATAAATATAATCACGCCTTTATTCCCGGAGGATTAGGCAAAGGTGAATTAACACCCACATTTCACCAATTACTGAGTACGATCCCGCGTAATAGGGGGTGAGCCTATTGCCGTCCTCCGGGCACTATTGTTGACTCTAGCCATGCATCTGAGTCTGGGCTGTAATATCTGTCTGATGTTAAACAGCCCTTTTTATACAACTTTCAATTAATTTGATCTCCACTAATTCTATATTTTTTAAATAACTGACTAATAACTGACGTTCAAACGTTATTATCCATGTGCGCAAATGTTCTACTAGGACCATGTACATAAATATTATGTTTAATTTTTCAACCCATCTAAGTGACAAAAATTTAAATATATCATTTATAAGAAGTAGGTTTACGTTACAACTGCTACAAGCTCAAAACGTGTAGATGTAACAATTACCCAAATAAGTTGGTGGCACGATTCCCCATCACATGTAGCCGCTGCGAGGTAGCTGAGTAATGTGGGGCGCGTGTCTCCCCCGGGCCGCGGAGCACCCATGCTCGCTGGTAGCCGGTGTTTTGTCCAGGGAGCGAGGGCGTGCAAACTCTCTCTCAAACTCGTAAAACTGTTTACTTAGTACGAGCTTAAACATTTTTTGCGGGTCTGTATTACTTAGCGATGAATAAGTAAATTGCATTTAAAACGAAATCGCTTTCATTCCTTACGCTATCTTTGTTGAATGTGCGCCGTGTCTCGCGTCGTAGCTTTATGAATTTTAAAATGAAGGCGGACTGCAAATACTTACGGCGGTGCTAGATAAATTCTTATTAATATTCCCGAGGCACTGTTTTACTTCTTTTGTCTCGCTCGGCTCGGGCAGGCAATAAAGAGGTAGACGCCTGAAAATGTGCTGCATTTACACCGGTTTCAGACGGGGCTCCCGGCGTTGCGTTCCTGCTTTATTTTGTTCGCTCCACGTTCCTTTGCCGGCTCCTCTTATTGCTCGTAGCTAAGACTAACAAGGTTTTTAATTATTTCCTTTAATGCCACTTTCAGTGACGTGGCATACAGGGCTTTGTTGCTCTAGCGTTGTACGCTTGCAACCGGAGCTGCCGTGTCTCGTACGCGCACAAAGCTTTACGCTACACGGATTTTCAATTGCGTTCCAAGCTTAATTGGCACGTGTTTTCTTTCGATATTATTTTACATAGCTATTTTGTTCAGGTTTTATGAATTTGAAACTGAACTATTATTTTTTATTAATTATAAATTAAGTTACCATAACGACTGAAGGTTTTTTAGAATCGTGTTAGCAGTTTGAGGCATTCTTTAAATGAAGTTCGTAAAAATCTAAAGGAAAAAGACGTAGAAACATCCTTTAGTCGCTTGCTCACAATAACGTTCTTGTTTGAGCTGTGCGCTCGAACACAATATTCGTTTTGCAATTTAAAAAGTGGTGCAACAGGAGTGAGAACCTGATGAAATTGCTCTCGGAAAGTAACAAAGCGTGGCAAGGAAACAAAGCGTGGCAAAGAACAAAGGAATTCAATTTTAAAATAGGTTGAATTTGTTTTATTATTGATATTAACTACATTTCAATTGTTTAATTGTGTGGTAACTACGGCTGAATAGAGGTATCACACCAGTGAATTCTTGGCTCAAACCGAAATTTACTGACTACAAAAGTACCTCTATCGAATACAAGAATGGATAGGTACATTCTTTTATTCGATAGAGGACTTAACCTTCTAATGTGCTCTGAATCAAGAGTTATAACAAGTATAAGTATATACTCACATTAAAATTTATTTCATCTGTGTAACGAATTTTCTTTTTCTTGCCAGGAAACGTTATTCCTTCGGCACTAAGATAATAAATTTCTTATTGTGCTAGGTATATTTTAGCCAAACATTTAATAACTGTTCACTTTCTTTGGCACTAAATTTTGTGTAATCTTATTTTATTTATACAATTGTGGGGGTTTTAAAGCAGAATGTTTGCATCAATTGTTTTTCTCGGCGTTTCGCCAAAAAGCATGAAGTGCATTTGCATAAACACTCTATTTAACATGTTTGTAGCTGTTGCGTTCGCTTGCCAACCCTTATCTTGTGATTGAATTTCCTATTTGTAAATGTGTTGTGGCAGGAAGTAGGTTCATTTCTATTGATGGGATATTTTGCCTGATGTACTCTTAAACTTCTGTTTGCTCACGACGTATATCTTTTATAAACTATTAAAACGACAGATAAGAAAACGGTTTGGGTGGACATCGCATGGTCAAGGTGTAGGTAGGACCTAATACTGTGGCCTAGCATTGCACGCATGGTAGCGTAACCAGAGGAGATTTTGAGGGTTAAAATTCCCTCAGAATAAGAACTCACAAAATCACCAAATGAAAACCCCGCTACACTCGTAGGTCACCGTAGCTTATGTTTGTTTCAAAGAGTGTGTGCATGATGCGAATCCTGTTGCACCTTCCTTACTCCTTATAAAAGCTTTTTAGACACTTTTTATCATAACGTATGGACGCAGTGTAGTGTAGACTCTTAGAAAAGTCACACAGGGAGGGAATGTCATAATTCGTTTTGGGCATCTCTTCAAACAGTCTGAATTTCTGAAGCTCGAGCTTTGAGAAAATAACATTCATAATAGGCTTGTCCTGCTGTGTTTTCTACACTGACGGTACAGAAACTCTCTATTCTTACAGGGTCGGCAGCACGAGTGTGACTCCTCTGGTGTTGCACACACTCTAAGAGGTTACCGTGGGTAACCACTTTCCATCAGGTGGACCGTATGCTTGTCTGCCACATAAGTTGTATAAGAAAAATTTACTTCACAAATGTTGCTATAAATAAATAAAAAATATCACCTATTTATAAAGTAAAAATAACTATATTATTTAAACTACCATGGTCACTCATATTAGTATTAAAGTTGTCCGGATATTTACCATGTTGTATCGTTCTGAGTTCCCATGGTGCTTGTAACAGCTCCGAAATATCGGAAACTTAGAACTAATGTAAATATCCATGCCGATAACTTTAATAGTAATAAAAATAACTCATCTAGTTATTTTGATTGACAATTAATTCGTATCTAACCACATTCCATTTTTTTCTTTGTGGGACTTATTGTACCATTAAATTAAGATTTTCCCTTTTGGATCTACGACAATCGCTCCAAAGGCAAAGGTAAAAGTGAACCCCTGAATCTTGAAAACAGGTGCTGAATATGAGTATTCAGTGAAAGTGCAATAACCAAACCAGCAAATTACTATCGCATTTATAATATTGGTTATATAAAGCTAGTTAGTATCTCTGCTGAACTATCTCCATTCTCCAGATAGGTAGATAGATGGGAAGGTGTGTAGTGGTTGGTAGCCGGCGTTGTCGCGGTCCAAGAGTCATCTATAACGTTGGCTGCTCGTCTCGCCTCGTGTTGCGTCATGAAATATTATCTGTCGCTCATAAAACATCCACGCCTGTGAGCTACGAATTTGATATTATATATGTACCTATGTTCTTTTTCTGATGTTGTTTATGCTCATTGAATATTAATTAAACAACCAGTACATTTATTAATAAGCACTGCGGGTCTAAAAAGGTCACATTGAGTGGTTCTGCTAAAAAACTAGTAACTTTATGAATTTCCAGTAGATCTAATAGATTTCTATCACATTCGTTAAGTAGTCACTAATATGAGCCGAATCACGATAATTCATGTCATCACATCACATCATCACGGCGGTATTTCCGCCCAATTGGGCAGTCCGACTGGGGAAGTACCTCCGTCCTACAGAATACTGCGGTTATAACAACTTCGTATTGTGTTCCCAGCGGTGAGCAGAGGTGAGCGGTAGCCAGAGCTCACTGGAGAATTTGTGCTGTCAATGGGATGACTAAAGGCTTATCCTGCTTTGTCCTCTACACTGACGGGCGCGAGTGTGGCTTCTCTGGTGTTACACACGTCCATAGACCACGGTAACCACTTACCATCAGGTGGGCCGTGCACTTGTCTGCCACCTAAGTGGTATAAAAAAAAATTCATGTACTAAGCAGATCCTAATTTCGTATAAATATTGCCGCAAGACAATTCGATTCCAATAACATTACTTTTTTAGACCTTTGGTGTATTACTCTTCCTACATATCACTTACTTATCATGAAAGCAACAAAATATCTATATAAGGACCTATCACATAGTTGTATTCAATACATCAAATTATTAACGAACACGGTTTCCCTTTTGGCCCCCAGACAAAGCGGATTCAGTTTCAAAATCCGTTCATTAGTGCTCAGTCCCCCTGTCTGCAATGTCTGCTGATCGAATACGGAATGTCTATCACAAAGGTAGCATTAATTAACGAATCCAATAGTGAACCCCGTTTGATATTGGACCGGGCTGTCGGCGGAATTACAGACACAGCACACAGACGCAGGTAGCCTGCGGTGCTCTGTTTGTAGCTCAATATACCTGTGTGAGTGTGTATGTACGTTAGGTGTCTACTTCCAATGTAATTATTCGCCAACGATGTGACGCATGCACGCTGAATATAGGTACTTATTTAGGGAGTGTAGCCGGGAGGGTTGTTCGGATGTCAGCGCGGTAAGTCACAGAGTACAACCGTTCTATAATTGTACCAATCAATTTATAATATTTTAAAGTATCTATGAGTTTCTATTTCGAACCACTTTGATTTTAGTTTTTCGTCTTTGGTTGATTGGGTTTTCATGTATTTAAACTATCATGGTTACTCACATCAGTATCAAAATAATCGAGAATCCGTGATCATGGTGCTTAAAACAGCGCCGAAATATCGGAAACTCAGAACAATGAAACATGGTAAATATCCCGATTATTTTGTAACTGATGGGTTTTCATGCGTGGAAATGGCAGCGATTGGTATATAGTGAGTTGCTTATGTTACAATTTGACAAGACTAGGTGGGGAAGAATGTTAGAATTTTATTTAATATTTATCAAATATCATTCTACTGACAAGATACATCTTGCGCTGAAGAGAACATGTTGTCTTAGTTGTAGCAGAATTGATAATGTGTAAATGTTATCTTTACTTTTGCATTGTATGTATCATGTACAGGTATAGTACCCAATACACTATCAGACCGGGTAGAGGTGCGTGAAATTGCACCTCTACCCGGCCTGATACGAGTACCTCGACGTAGCATATTTCCACCAGTAAAATTCTTATAAAGGAAAATGATGTTGCATGTTATCTTCATAAAATCAGGCAGATATATATTTAAGACCCTATAAATAGACTTAAATCTTCTATTAATAGGACCTATTTGTTTGGCTGAGTGCACAAAAATAAACGAAATCATGTTTCATACGTCGCAGACCAAGACGGATTCGTGAGTGCTAGAGACGAAGACAGCACAACATCGAAAATATTGGCATATATACGTATAAAAGTCTGAAAAATTTAAATAATTATCACACCATAAATTTCCATACTGTGTTTAAATCCACTCCCCCCGGGACTCAGACCGAGAATCAGACGACAGCGGGATGCAATTTACCTACAAACAGTAGAGCTGTGGCCTTCAACAATCAATTATGGACCGTATTTCTAACAGGTTTATAGTTTAAATGGCTTGTATTTGCCTCGCAGCCCGGGCAGAGCTAGTGCAGCGACCCTGTTAGCTACCAACCGTTACATACGGACCGCTGGCGTCCACACGCGTAACAATCAGTTAATATTTGACTAGGGATGTTCGCAATATTGATATTGCATGGCTAGCTCGCGGCTATCTCGGGGGATTGAAAAATCAATACATTGTCATATGTATCTACTGAATACAATGGAGTACCTAGGTATTTAATTCGGCTCGAAACAACATGAAGGAAATACTTGAGAGTAATTTTGATGAAACACGGAACTGATAAATAATTTTTTAACTTATATAACGTATATATATGATATTTATAAATTTTGGCAGAAGCTGAGAAAGCTTTGATGAAAATATTGTACATTGCTTGTCATTAGTCAATATCATTAGTTACCATTGGTATATTAGTAATCATTTTATCGTTAGTTACCAATTTACCTATATTTTTGTATCGTTTCGTGACAGGTGAGAGTGGTCAACAGAATAGGTTATTACATAAGCTAAGTGGGCACTGAATAATGAAATGTTATGGGGAATTATGACCATAATAATTAATCACCTTACTTAGAGTGCTTTACGATTTTATCAACATCTTTGCCATACAAATACCTGTATCAAAAAGTAAGACATATGAACGGCAAGATTAATGGTTTTTAACCGACTTAAAAAATAGGTATTCGACGAATAGGACGTTCATAAATTTTCAGCCAGATTAGTAAATTATTAGGTACCTAGGTAATGCCTGTAAGAAAAAAGAAAGAGAAAAGAGAGAAAGAGAAAAGAGAGAAAGAGAAAAGAGAGAAAGAGAAAAAAAAACCTGCAAATTCAGAACAGTAGGTGCATTAGGTATATGAACTTATTTTTGTTTCAAAAAATGGCCATTAATGTACAGTCAGCATTCATATAAATCACGACTAGCAAAATTATTTTAATACCTAACCAAGGTATTAAGATCAAGTCGAACGGTTTTATTGGTTTAAATTGTATTATCTTACAAACTTAAGGCATGTACCATATGTCAGAACAATCAGACAACAGGAAGGGGTGGGAACTAAGGCATTAAGATGAGAACTTTGCCATTCAATATTCATCTGTCGCTGACTGTGCCTAAATCTATAATTTAACTGTATCAAAAGTACAATCAACTCATCCTTCCTCTAAATTAGTCTAAACCATACTTACCATCACAAATGTATTCACTGAATTATCTTTTAAAAGATTCACTAGCTCGTAAGCATCCTCTTTGTTTCCCTAAATTTCAATCCCGTAGGTTTACTGCGTTATCCTGATTATGCCCGATGCCTTCAATCGCCTTTCTGTGTGTAACCATGTGTGAATGCTTCTGTGATATGCCGCCAACTCGCGGAGAACATTCAAAGAATCTGATCAGAGTGAATGCTTTGTGTTGAGTGAACATGGACCATGTGATTTTAATTAGGTTAGATTCACAAAGGTATAACGCAGTTAACGGAGAGAGTATCTACTGAATATGTAAAATTTATAATAATTAACTTTCCTTCTTGTTTATAGATATAAGATAGATATAAATATCTACTAGCAAAGTATACAAAATGGTTTCAGTTATTGTGTTGAACAATTTTTTCAGCACAGTTTCGTCAGATTCAAAATTTTGCTGTCTTATATAATAAAAATAATAAATAAAATAAAAATAATTTATTTCGGACAACAACGAATCCATATCTTGTTATATAGTAACAATATAACCACTTAAAAATATGTTAGTAAAAAATTTGCATTGTCTTTGTTTGTCATTTATGATATTATTTAATGTCAAAATAGAGGAATAGAAGTAATGTCACGCAGTAAAAATCTAAACTATTTTGTCAAATTTGTAATTTATTTATTAAAATCAATATTAAATTTTTAAGATACGAGTATGTCAAATCCGCCATTCAATTAATAGAATTATTATATTTTTAATTATATTGTGAATTTTTGCACTTATTTATCAGTGTCATTACCCCCACTGTCCCTACTTAGACACTATTTTTGTGTCCGAGATACATTGACGGATCCACTTAACTATAATAGGCGAGTCCCATCGATCTGCTATAGTTTTCAGAATGGTGTTGGAGCTGCCCCGCAATCTACAGAGCAATGAGACAGTTTTCTTTCTCGTTATGGTTTGGAAGCTATCCACGCAAGCATGGGCGAACATGCCTGATGCGCTGCAAAATCGAGGCAATCCCATCAACATCCTGAAGGCGTTGTTGTATTGGACACGCAGTGCACTGATGGCCGTCTGCCTATAGTTGAACCAGAGGCTACACGTATAGAAAACTTGGCAGTATGCTCTGAATAATGTCAGTTTTACTGGCGTACTACAGCGTGCAAACCTTCGTACCAACATATTACAGCGCACCGCCAGCGCCCAGCGTTCCCTTTCGATGTCTACTTCATCTCTGAGGTCGCTAGTTAAAAAATGTCCTAAGTATTTAAAACTATGTACCCGCTTAAGGTCTGTCCCGTTAAGTTTAATACTAGGTACAGATGCTAGGTACTAGGACACTTTCCGCATGTGATCATGTTAGGTATATCATAATATGATAGATCCTGTTGACTAACGCCAAATCAAGAAAAAGTCGGTCAAGTGCGTGTCGGACTCGTGCACCGCGGGTTCCGTAACTTAAGCTACATAAACCGTAATATATTTTGAATGCGTTGACTTAGAAGATTGATTTTTGTACAGTTTCTAGACGTAATAGAGCTGAGTATATGGTATGAGTTTCAACTTGTTACCTTCACGCATTTCTGAGAAAATGGTCTTGACAGACAGACAGACACACAGACGGACAAGGAAGTGATCCTATAACGATTCCGTTTTTTTCTTTTGAGGTACGGAACCCTAAAGAGGGTAGAAGAGCGGATTTGGAGGCCTATAGCGCCAGCCAGCAAGTAGATGCAACCGTTACAATCTTATAGCATTAAAGTTTCTATATAGCCTAAGGTTACAATGCTGTAATACCTAATGACACCTGCTGCAGGAAGATGACGGATATCCACTCCTTAATTTTTCACCAAAACTTTACAGTAAACACACTAAAGTATGCAATACCTTTATTGAAATTTTGTACTCAAGATTTGTAACGGCCACTGTAATAAGTATAATAAGTACTTCAAGCGAAACTTGAGGAAATTACAATTTGGCGAACTTGGCCGTCAGCTGTCAGGATGATGGGTGGAGCTGGGCGCCATTACTGTGAGGTAAATGAGCCTTGAAGCCGTCGGTCGACAAACGCCGTCCGGCGCGAGATGGGAGAAAAGACGCAATAAACTTGATTGAATATTTTCTCTTCTATATTATACTGCTGTGTCGGCGAAAACGCTAGACACATTCATCGGAGCGACGATATTTTTCCGTTTTTGTCAAAGGAAGTAGGTACGATTTTCTCGTCTTATTATTAGCTATTAACTTTGTTCTTAATAGGTATACTTACTCGCTTTCAACCCACGCAGCTACAACGCGTCTGCGCATCATACCACGGAATTTTCTCTCATTTCTTTTATAAGTAAGTCGAAAATTGTTAAGGCCTATAAGGAATTATACAGTTCACCTTTTATTAAAAGCCCTGGTAGGGCTTCAACACCTAGGTTCTGTAAGTTTTAACTCCAGGTGACGTAAAATTTAAGGACTAGGTACTCCCTCATTACCCATACGTGGGTGTCGTACAAGACAACTAAGCAATTGGGCGTTTCCATTCGATACTAAACATCGTACCATGACAATTTAACCAAATGACTATGCGGTATGAAAGAAACTTCATCTCACGCATACTCAAGCTGTGGAATGAATTCCCTGCTGCGGTTTTCCCAAACGCCTACAATATGGGGTTCTTCAAGAGGGGCTATATAAGGTTTCTTCTGGGTCGGCAGCGCGACTGTTACGTCCCTGGTGTTGCACACGTCCATAGACCAGTGTAACCACTTCCCATCAGGTGAGCTGTGTGCTTGTCCCCCACCTAAGTGGTATAAAACAATGACGGTAATATGTAGGAACTTTATTAGGTGTTTCCTACGCTTTGTTAAGGCAACGACGGCAGATTTATAACATTTCCAACCTTATGTTCACTTTCGGTGTGGGTTTTAAGGCAATATTTCCTTTCTCAACTCAGTTGGGGTCAGTTTTCTAGTCTAACTAAGATTTTCCGTGAAGCAACTGCCATCTAACCTTCACAACAACACAGTTCTGTTGTTGGACGAGTCGGACTTTTGAGGGCTACAACTACCCGTAGCGACTGCCATAGATTTGAAATGTCATATTATATAATACTAGCTGTCCCGGCAAACGTTGTTTTGCCATATAATGTTAAGGGTGGACTACCCTTAACATTTAGGGAGATGAAAAATAGATGTTGGCCGATTCTCAGACCTACCCAATATGCTCACAAAATTTCATGAGAATCGGTCGAGCCGTTTCGGAGGAGTTCAAGTTCGAACACCGTGACACAAGAATTTTATATATAAGATTACTTATTGTTACGTCGGCTCACAGGATACATATAGAAGATATGGTAGCAATTAATGAATTTAATTACCTCAGAAATCTGTAAAGAAAACCACTAATAGTGTACATATTGGATGATGAACTACGGTCGATAAATTGGAAACGATACGTTTGCCTAATTCGGTAAATTAACGTTTTTCAAAAGTGTGATTTCCAACTTAGGAAAACTTATAAAATTCAAATTTATAAATTTAGTTAAAAACGAATCAACTGCCACGAAAATGTAGTTTGGTTTTGTTTTAACAGATCATATGGAATAACAATTTTAACGTATTGCTCTTTAATCAAATAGAAATCACATTTTGAGAACGAGGGGGTTACTGAATAAGGCACTCTAGGAAGAAAACTCCGCTGAGTATTTTCGCTACTGTTTTTTTTTTTGCAGTGATTCCAATATTTTGTTCGTGTAGCGTATTTAAGCGAGCAGTTTATTTTCTAGCTTGTACTATTCTTATTTTAATTGTCATACTTTCTAACCACTTTGTACTTTACTTAATCAAGTCTCACAGAATACCGTAGTGCCACCACGCTTGTAAAAGCAAGACAATAAAAGCGTACAATAAAATTGGTGCAGTTAAATCTTTAGTGGTCGTATACGAAAGCTAAGGCAATAGTTATAATTCATGCTTTGTGTAATAGCACTATTTATCAAAATAAACCACGAAATAACAATAAACAGGATTTCGCCTTGAAATGGGTAAATCACCATTTCCTGATCCTGAAGTTGAAAATACTATTTTAAGACATACATACAATAACAAGAACGATTTTGAAGTCGATCGATAAGTTGTTTGATCAAACCCCGGACACTACCAAAGATCTAATACACAAAAATTGACACAACTTCTAAAAAATTAACAAAAATACACTTAACTGCCCTCGCCCCAGCTCAACGGGAATACTAATCGAAATTATAATCGAGGTAATCAAAAGAAGAAACAAAATTGTAAGAGAGTTATACTCAAAAATCAAAAGGGTAAACTAAGTGTAAATCTTTAGATTTTTCTTTATACCATGTCTGTCACTTAAGACCATTTTCTTATGAACCATCACTCTAATATTTTCAATGGTTACCGCACCGTCACCTGATTTCCAGCAATACGTACGCGATGATCCAAGAACAAAATACCGAGATCCTTACCTTTTATACTAAATTGCACCAACATCCCTCTGTGAGTAAAAGGGTTATTTTTTAAAGGATGACGCAGCATCCCTAAAGCCCGTCTTGGCGTTATCTAGCGGCGGCCATCCCAGGCGGGAGGGTTATAAATCTGCCCGAGACATGACCCGGCATCGTGATTCGTGATGATGCGCGATCCGTAAGCATTTTGCTATCCTAACTTACAGAACGCTACTAAATAAATTATGTTATGTGTAATGTATTGTATTTCCTCCACCTAAAAGTCAGTATGGATCATATCTAGAACAGTTATAGCCCGCGGTTATGCCCGTGTGATTCCGTGATCCTATCCTTATATCGGCAGCGCGAGTGTGACGCCTCAGGTGTTGCACACGTCCATAGGCCACGGTAACCACTTCCCATCGGGTGGGCCCTGTGCTTGTCTGCCACCTAAGTGGTATAAAAAAAAATAAAAGCATATTAGTTATTTCAGATTGCAATCTATCCCTGTACCAAATTTCATTCAGTTCTGTTCAGCTGTTAAATGATGAGTAAGGCGATGCTTGTTACTCGTATGTAACAAGCATCCAAGAAACAAAACATCGATATCATCCAAATATTATTATTTAATAGGATATGTGGAAATAAATACCTGTTTCCGTTGTCTGCGGCCTAACTTATTTATTTATTTACTGCGACTTCGTACGCGTAAACCCGCTTAACCTCCATAGGGGTGGAGTTTTGTAAAATCCGTTCTTAGCGAATGTCTACGATAAGAAACCTACCCATACTTAGCCATAGACAAAATTACGTTTAGCGGTCATTTGCGTTTTGTCAATATGAATCAGATGAGTTTTTTTATACCTCGTTTTATAGCGACATGTATTATATATATATCACGTTACATGGGAACAAATTCGAACGCGATGAAAGTATCCTATGTCCGTCTCCTGGTTCTAAGCTACATCCCCATCAATTTTCAGCCAAATCGGTTTAGCCGTTCTCGAGTTATAAATAGTGTAACTAACACGACTTTCTTTTATATATATAGATTTGGACAACCAGTAGTTGTTACATAAACACTTACATCTAAACTGCTAGGTAGCACCAACAGCATCCTGAAGGTATTGTCCGAGAGGTGGGACCTTCCTGTCCTGCAAAGGTGGACGCGCTTACATGCTTGCGCGTGCCCTCGTTTTATTTTGTAATTTTTAATGTACTACTAACATAGTTATAAGATCATTGTTACTAACACATGTGGACCGATGTCTGATATTAAATGATTATTATTATTATAATATTAAGTTTAATGCACAACATTTTAAGATGTCACAGCATGCAATTAGTAACACTGGTATGAAAAAAAATACAATACTGAATACAAATTAAAAAGTATATAACTAAGAATAGGGTAGTAAACATGTTTTGTATATGAGCTAAATTAATTTAATTTCTACTCTTAACCCTAACCCCATGAGGTCGTAATTTTTTGAAAAGTGGTAGCGTATCGGCGAATAAATCCACATTGCCAAACATTTTACTGTTTATCTTCGACAAAGGGGAAACTTGAGCGATTATATTCATTTTTTTATGAAGTGTTGTAATACTTTGTATAGAATTATTACGGAATAGAATAATTAAGAAAATTGGAAAGTTTCAGAAAATTGAACGACTATTTCAGTACTCCTCGCGGAAAGAGCTGCGGACAACAGTTAGTGCACAATAAATTGAAGCAAATTAGACATAATATGCAGAAGCACCGCAATATGTGCCCGCGATCACCACCGGTGCACAATGCACATGACATCAGCACTTCAGCGGATGTAGCCTTGCTCCGGTTGCTCCAGATTCACTGAATACTGCGAGGGTAAAAGCTCATGAAACTACTAGCTACTAGCATTTACGTGGGAATAAAAAATAAATAGATTTTTGAGGATATTCTACATGTCATTTTACATTCTATTATCGCACCGCTCGCAATAGGCAGGGAATTGAGGGATTGGGAACCTGAGATGGTGCGCACTGTGCGGTATGAAAGAAACCCATCCCCCGCACAATCAAGCTGTGGAATGAATTCCCTGCTGCGATTTTCCCAAGCGCCTACAATACATGGTTCTTCAAGAGGGACATTAGTTTTATTCAGGGTCAGCAGCGTGTGTGTAACGCCCCTGGTATTGCACACGTCCACAAGACAAAAACGATAGCCTGTCTAGTGATATAAGTATTATACAGATCGTTATATTGATTTTGGCAAGCAGAAAAAGTCACCACTATGTTCTACATAAATGTGTGTGTAACAAAACTCGTTTCCTCACTCACACACACTTATACACTCGCAAATTACAATTGATTCAAAACCATTCGTATTTATTTATCATCAGTTACACTTTCTTTAGTAATAACAATAACTCATAAAATTCTTATTACTGGTATATGAACGTAGTTTTTGTTAAATTCTTGTAAGTCTCCGTGACCCCAGGGTTTACAGCTTCGCTTTTTAAGTGTTAAAATCGTGCAAAGTTTTGAGTTCGAATCCCAGTCAAATTTTACTTTTTGAACTTTTAAATATTTGTAGGTATATCTTCATGTTAATTACTTACCTATTAAGGGAATGTTGAGGTAACATCACAAAAGTATCTTGATATTTTAATTATTTATTTATAGCAACTTAAATCAGTAGTATTTTTATTATTACTGAGCGAGTATTGTTGCACACACATTGCATTAATGTTTCTCGTATTGGAATTTATGCTACCCTCATTCTCATGTAGGTATAAATAACATGATAATTTTATTTTTAACCGTCAACAATTGGATGCATTGTGCTTTCCACACGGTTAATTAACAACTTAAACGTTCTTTAATATCACAAACAAAATAAATAACAAAAACAAAACTATTTATTAACGTAAAACGACTACATCAATATAGTAGCGGTTCGAACTCGCTACCTTCGAAATGTCTTTACGCCTGTAATACCACTCAACTACGTGAGCCTTTGCTAAAGTGGTAAAATTTACTTTCTCATTCGATGGTAGGCAAATCAGTCACACATATTCAAACGTTCACGATTCACGAATATTCACGATCATGCGCACTGGCACACATAAACGTATTACACTAATACGCCTTTAACGATGACGCACACATGTGACTTCAAAGCAATGAGTTATTGTTGTGTGAACACACATATATGTAAAACATACGGGTGCTTCCACTTGACCCAGATCATAAATACATTTTATTAGATAGATAGGCTATCTTTTTTGTCTTGTGTCCATAGGCCACGGTAACCACTTCCCATCAGGTGGGCCGTGTGCTACCTAAGTGGTATAAAAAAACGTCATACCCAAAGTAAGCATAGTTTAACTATATACGAGGTCACGCTATTTGTTAGACTAAATATAAACTTATTTGAGCTAGCCTCACAAAATAGTAACAGATCGCAGCGAGATACGTATCGATTGTGCATACGTAAGACCAATACACCTTTAATGCACAAAAGCGTATTCCATATGGCTGCAGTGCTATATAATAAATTGCCCAAAGAATTGAAGGAACTAAAATTAATTCTTTTTAAGACAAAAATGAAAAATTTTCTCGCAGAAAAATGATAATATTACAGACTACCTAAATGACCACTTAATATAATTATTTATTTTGACATCTTAGTTTATGACCATACACTATTAAATGAATATTTAAATGGCAAAACACTAGATGCTATAGTCAGAATTTTAATTCGATTCCAGATTTGACATTAGTTACTGTCATTTTGTGAAATAATGATACCACATAATAATAGTGTAGTGATGAACACAAAAATCGATAAACAATCAGTGTATGTGCCATCAGTGTGCCAATTAAGGACTAAATTATTGATTTTTATTTAAATAAATACATAATTATTCATAATAATTATTTATTAGTTAGTAATCGCTGCTCTATTTTATAAAAAGTTAATATTTTTGTTTTTATATTAAAAACAAAACTTATAATAAAAAGCCTAGATAGTTTTCAGTATTGGCAATCCGTGCGCGCTCGTGCAGCTATCGCCATTTTGTTTATCGTGTCATTCGGCTTCATTCTCCCAGTCTGAATGCACGAATATCTTATTTCATTGCGAATCGATATTTTGTTATTTTGTTGTTTGGTTCGCTGGAGTCTTACCAAAATTAAGACGAAACTCAATTGTGGTGATGGATAATGCACCTTACCACTCCCGAAAATGGGAAACGGCACCAAAAATTAGCTGGAAAAAAGCTGCCATTCAAGATTGGCTTTTAAATAAAAATATTAGTATAGGTAATATTAGGTACCTTATGGTAGGTACCGTTTCATTTAAACTGTTTATGTATGTGTAGTAAGTATGTATGTGTGTGTATAGATATGTATATGTATGTGTGTGTATATATGTGTGTATGTATGTGTGTATGTGTATGTGTATGTGTATGTGTATGTGTATATGTATGTATGTATGTGTGTATGTATATATTTGTGTATATATGTGTGTATATATGTGTATGTATGTATTGTAACGACGCGCTCTGCGAACGTCGTCACACCGGTTTTAATTCTATTTTTGAACGAAAAGTTTCGGAACGCGGAGTGAATGACATTTTGACGTATAGCTGTCAAAGCACCTTTCTTCCTAGCGTTGAGGCTGGATGGTCGATATTCATGGCTTCGTAACTTAATTTCAATAAATCTCATAAAAATGAGAGTATTTTTGCCTAAAGGATAATAGTTTGTGTCTTCACAACTATCCTCTTGTGGAATTATAGTTTATTTCTGCTCTTAATCTGAGAATATTATGATTTCTTTTGCTATTGGCATTGTTCCAGCAAATTGAGGCGGTAAGTCGCACAAATTTATAAAAAATTAGGATCTCGTGTTCATATTGGAGTTTGTTCTAATGACATGCAATTTTGTTACAGGTTTCCAAATTGGAACCGTCTTTTTTTTTTTCCTTTTTCTCTTTTTCCTTTGGACTTTTTCTCTTTTTGCCTTTGGATCTTTTCTTTGGACCTTTGTCTTCGGTCATCTGCATTTCCTTATGGAGGGTTTGGACTTTTCGCCTCAAACCTGGATGTACCGCATGGGCTTAAACTGAAAACTTCGCCTGCTACGAGCTTTCTCGCTGCTGTGTTTACATATACTCGCCGAGGGATGCCGTGAGCTTACTTTAATTATATTTTAAATCTAAACTTCAAAATAACCTAAAAATGCATTGGTGACATAAGATCATATTGACATAGGATCAGATTGACCTAGCTTATAAAACTCTAATTTTAAATTTAAGGTTAGATATACATTAGGAATGTATCCTTGCAACTATTTCTAAATGCACACTGGAGTGGACAATAAAACCTTAAACCTCACCGTTTGGTTTCATTTAGCTCACCTCCGGCAGATTAAAAGTTTCCAATATCCGCTGATTATCCTAGGCATGTGTATCTCCAAGGCGCCCGAACTTTTATGGTAATGTACTTACAAACCAATTTTATTTCTATTTCTTTTAAATAGGAGATACAGAGAAAATAAAATCATTTTTTTTTATTATTACATCTGGCACTCGCGAACAGGGACATGACAGTGTGCATATATCTTTATTCCTTGTCACCTTTGCATTATTTTTTACCTTATCATGTTAAGAACAGTGTTTTCTTCATGTATTTTACTGTTACATAACTGTGTATTACAGTAAATCTTTGTTATTGTTTACTTTGCAAAACTAATCATACTACAAGTTAGTACTATTGTTTGTATCTCTCAATTACAGGTGAATGTTTCAATTTGTATAACATGGTTATTGTTATAATTGTTTTATCTTATATAGCTTTTGTTTATTACAGGTAAGATTTTCCACTTAGTAATATTATATAATTACTAGTTCTTAACCTTTATTCACATGTGTGAAAACATAGTAATATTTGAATATTTGCTGTTTACCTTAAGTAGACATAAATAATTTATTTTGTGAATCACTAATGCATTTTTATCTTTATAGGCATTTGACCTAAATAATTTTTGCAACAATAACATTCCATTCTATGAGTTTGTTTGACTTTTGAGTTTAGCGTTTTGCTATCAATGCAATTAACTTCATTCATAATTTAATTAACTTTAATTAGAAACTTTAATTGATACTTTAATTAGAAACTTATAGTGTATTTAATACAACTTTTTATTAGATTTTCACATCCTTTTATAAATCAAACATGGATAAGGAAATACAGGTCCCGCCTTTGTTTGAGAATATTGTTGGTGATGTTCCAGTTGGTACTTCTACTCATGAGATGCCTCATGTCATGGCTGATTTATCTGAAGTTGTTGATCCATTTTCGAATAGTCGAGGAGCTGGTGATCATAGTCTGAGAGCCGCATCTTCATTTAATATGATGAATGTTTTATTGAATGATAATTTGAGGAAAAACTTGCCTTCTGTTACTAAGTTGCCTGATTTAAAACGAAGTAAGCTTTTGTATGATGGTAAATCGTGCGTTAGGGAATTTATTACTCAAGTGGAAGAATATGTCTTGTTTAAAAATTTTAATGAATATTTTTTGGTTAGTTCATTCTCTGATCTTTTGTCAGGCACTGCGCTTAAATGGTTTCGTAGTGTTCGTATTCGTATTGCTTCTTGGCAGGATTTGAAGGCTGCGTTGTTGAAACGTTTTGATAGAATTGAATTTGATTATCATTTGGAACATGAACTCCGTACTCGTAAACAAAAGATAACTGAGTCATTACCAGATTTTATTACAGACATAATGGATATGGCTAGCCGTTTGTCTATGCCTGTTTTTGATGCTACCCTCATAACTATTATTAAACATAACATGTTGAATATTTACACACCTTTTGTGTTTGGTAGAACTATTTCTTCTATCGACGAATTTATTAACCTCAGCAGAGAATTAGAGAATTTTGTGTCAAGAAAGAACTTGAGTGAGAATAAAAGTATTAAAAAAGAAAAATATTCTGCTCAAATTAGTGCTGTTAAATCAGATGATTTAACTTGTTTAAAATGTAAGTCCTCTGGACATTCTTATAAAAATTGCCCTACATTTCCAGGTGTAATTTGTTTTAAATGTCACAAGCTTGGCGTCACTACGAAGAATTGCGAAGTTTGTAATTCAAATACTGTTCAGTCAAAAAACGTATCAGGTCCCATCGAGCCCTAGTTTTTGATAAAACCTCTGGTGACTCGATGTTGAAAAAATTTAGCAGTGCTCCGAATGAAGCCACTTGTAAGAAAGAATTTAATGAATGGTTGGATTATTTGAAGGTTTTCTTTAATAATATCAGGGCTGCTCCTGTTTTGTTTGTTAAACATAAAGACACTAGACCTTATTTAAATTTTAATATTAATAATAAATTTTATTCAGGTTTGTTAGATAGTGGAGCTTGTAGTTGTGTACTCGGTTCTAATATTCATCAAACATTTTTGCAATTAGGTTATAAATTTAAACCTTATAAAGGTAACGCTGTTACTGCTGATGGTTCTGCACACAATGTTATTGGAACTATGGTTTTACCTATCACTTGTGATAACTTAACTCAAAATGTAGATTTTTTGATAATACCTTCTTTTAAACCTTCAATTATTTTGGGATTTGACTTTTGGTTGAAATTTAATCTTGCTAAAGACTTATGGAATAATATTACTTTTGAATATGAATCCACTACTTGTGTAAATGCAGTTACTTCTGTTTCTGAACTTTCTCCTTCTGAGAAACACGAGTTAAATAAAATTATTTCACTTTTTGAAAATATTTCTTATGAAAAGAGAGGCTTAGGTCTTACTCATTTAGTTAAACATAAAATTAATGTTACTGGTGAACCTTTTAAACAACGTTATTGGCCCCTTAGTCCTGCTAAACAAAAAGAACTTTATGATGAAGTGGAAGTTTTATTAAAGGAAAATATTATTGAACCTTCTAAATCTCCTTGGTGTTCTCCAGTGTTAGCCGTTGAAAAACGCGATGGTGGAACAAGATTATGTTTGGACTCTAGACGTTTAAATTCAGTTACTGTTAAAGATTCTTATCCTTTACCTTACCCTTCTAGAATTTTAGATAACCTTCGGGGTGCTAATTATATAACTACTATTGATTTGTCTAAAGCATTTTTGCAAATCGCTTTAGAAGAATCTTCTCGAGAGAAGACTGCTTTTGTTGTTCCTGGGAAAGGTTTATTTCATTTTACCCGGATGGTGTACGGTTTGACTAATGCACCTGCAGAGTTGCAGAGACTCGTAGACAAGTTGTTTGGACCAGAATTTGATAATGTAGCATTCTGTTACTTAGATGATCTCATATTGATAAATTCTACATTCTCTGATCATTTAGATTATTTAAATAAAATTTATAAAATCCTTAAAGATGCTGGGTTAACTATTAATTTAAAAAAGTGTAATTTTTGTAAAGATAAACTGCGTTATCTTGGTTATATTGTTGATAGTAATGGTTTACATACAGACCCT
This sequence comes from Eilema griseolum, assembly GCA_963662185.1. NCBI lineage: Eukaryota > Metazoa > Arthropoda > Insecta > Lepidoptera > Erebidae > Eilema > Eilema griseolum. The sequence goes on along the minus strand of OY759233.1, from coordinate 23,270,383 downwards.
GCTAAATTAGAGTCCATTAAAAGTTTCCCACGCCCAGAAAGCGTTAGACAATTAAGAAGTTTTCTTGGGTTATGTTCTTATTACCGTAGATTCATTGATAAGTTTGCTGATATTGCTTCGCCCTTAACCAAATTAACGGCCGGAAGCAAGAATTCTAAAAAATCTCTTTTCTGGAATGAAGAAGCTGAAGTTGCTTTTCATAATTTAAAACTTGCATTAATTTCTGCACCAGTTTTACATTGTCCGAATTTTGAAAGACCCTTCTCTTTACATTGCGATGCTAGTTCTGTTGGAATTGGTAGTGTCCTGAGCCAAGATGATGATAATGGAGATCAACATCCTGTAGCTTATTATTCTAGATCACTTAATAAATGTGAACGTAATTATAGTACAACTGAGAGAGAGTTGTTGTCAATATTGGATTCTATTGAACATTTCAGACCTTATATTGAAGGAATGAAATTTACAGTTATCACTGACCATGCTAGTTTAACTTGGCTTCTTAAACTTGATAATCCTAGTGGTCGTCTTGCACGTTGGGCTGCTAGAATTTCTCAATTTACTTTTGATGTTAAATATAAAAAAGGTTCTTTACATTTAGTTCCAGATTGTTTATCCAGAATATAAATTTCTGCTATTAATATTCCTGTAAATAATATTATTGTTATGCCAAATGAGGATATCGTTGATCCTTGGTATAGAAAAATATTTGTAAATTGTCAAAAGTTTCCTAGAAAATATAAAAATTTCAAAGTTGAAAGTGATACTTTGTATAGATTTTGTAAAGATAAATATAATCCTAATAATCGTTTAAATTGGAAAATTGTCATACCTAAAGAACACATCTTAGACACTATTAAATCTAATCATGATGATGTTAATTCAGGACATTTAGGAATTCATAAAACTTTAAATAAATTAAAAATACATTATTTTTGGAAAGGTATGTTTATTGATGTTCAAAAATACATTTCTTCTTGTGATACTTGTAAAGCTTATAAATCTTCTACTAATCCACCTCATGGAATTATGGTTAATCCTAAGAAAGTTGATAAACCAATGTTAATGCTTTCTATTGATATTGTTGGAACTCTTCCAAAAGCTTATTCTGGCCATAAGTATATACTTTCAATCATAGATGTTTTTACAAAATATTGTTGGATATTTCCTATGACTAGTGCTACCACTAAAGTAATTTGTGGGATACTTGAAAAAGAAATATTTCTTAAGTTTGGAACACCTAAAATTTTTGTTTGTGATAATGGAAGCCAATTTACCGCTAAGCAATTTGTAGATTTTCTAAAAAGTTATAATATTAGTAAAATATTTTATAATACTTTATATACACCTCAAAATAATCCTGTAGAGAGATATTACAAAACAGTCGAAACATGTATTTCTTGTTTTGTTAAAGATGATCATAGAACTTGGTCAAAATATTTGCCTCATGTTCAATTAGCTTTAAATAGTAGTGTGAATCTAGCTACAGATTTCACTCCTAATTTTCTCATGTTCGGTAGAGAACTTATTTTTGATGCTTCATTGCACCGTTTTAGTAATTCTTTTGATAACCTCAATCAACTTGATGTTGTTGATAGGTCTTCATTTGCTTTTTCACTTAAATCACTTAGTGATATTTTTATAAAAGTTCAAGCTTCATTGCTTAAAGCTTATAAGCGTAATGCGCGTTATTATAATATAGGAAGGAAGGTCATTTCTTTTGAGGTGGGAGATATAGTGTGGAGGAGAAGTTTTGTGCAGTCTAATGCTCCTGCATTCTTTTCGGCTAAGTTAGCACCTAAGTTTGTTAAGTGTGAAATAATAGATAAAATTTCCTCTAATGTTTATGTTTTAAAAGACCTTAATAAAAACTATACTGGTCGTTATCATATTAAAGACATAATTAAATATTAAAATTATTCTTGTTTTGACAATGTCTATCTTTGTCTTTGGTACTTTGTTTGAAGTATGACCCCACTATGAGGTGATGTTTGAAAGGTTGAGGGGTGTTGAAAGGAGATGTATGTTAGGAACTTCACAACAATTTATTAATTTCAATTTTAGTTTCCTTCAAAAATAACTTAGGTCATTTTAGGACTTGTTATTGTGTAACTCTACTCCATATTAACAAATTGTTCCACATCAAAAGATCTTATATTTTTATTTATCTTTGTTGTATAGGATTATTTTCCTGTATATATTTTTATACACTTGTATATTTAATATTGTATATTTTGTACAAATTTAGGAATTTAGTTTCTACTCTAATATAGGAGTGAAATTTAATATTCATTTTCTACATTAAATTCACTTGACTTATTTCCACTCACTTAGGGAATGGAAAATTAAGTTTCTTGAACTTTATTTTTGTACAGTTCTGGGTTATTTTCTTAGTATTAAGATTCTCGGATTGGACGCATTTTATGCATTTTTTACACACCTTGTTATACCATTTTTTGGGAAACTTGTGTCTTACTGGACTTTACAATTTTTTGTGCTATTGTGTTTCATACACATAGTCACACCTTACGCTTTGCGCACGGGAAGCTGGTGGTGTTGAGCCGGTCGTAATTGTCGTTTTTCTCTTTTTGTACGATTGTGTTTTTATACACATTGTTACATTTTTTATGCTTTGCGCACGGGATGTCGGTGGTGTTGTGCCGGTCGCAAATGTCATACTTTTCTTATGCGGTTGTGCTCAGAAAGTCAGTGGTGTTGTACTGGTCACAATTGTCATATTTTCTTTATATTTTGCTTGTGCTCAGAAAGTCAGTGGTGTTGTACTGGTCACAATTGTCATATTTTCTTTATATTTTGCTTGTGCTCGGAAAGTTGGTGGTGTTATGCCGATCACAATGCTTATAAATATATTATTACGACACTTTTGTTGTGATTTTGTTTTGACGTTTTGGATGTTGGAATAGGAATTTGAAGTCGGCGGCTTTTCAACCTAACCGACAGTGGGAAAACTTCATTGTTTTTACCGATTTTCTTTCAGATTCGGCAGCGTTGGTGCTTAACCGATATCTTGTTAGTTTCATATTTTTGTTTCAGGAATAGCTGGTATAGAGTCGGTGGCGTAGGAGCTCAACCGCACTTTTGTATTGATGCTAGAAGGCTGGTTAAGATCAAGGATTAGATTCGACGGCGTTGGTTGCCTAATCGATATCTGGAATGGAATTGAGTAGGGATTGTTTAATTTGTTTTATTGAAGGATTTATTTTCACTTTTGTGTTGAAATAAGTTTTTACTCTTTTCTGAGTTTGGTTTCGGTTATTCCATTAAGTTGGATAGTGTCCTTTGTTTCCATTTGAAACTGGAAATTCTTTTTCAACTTAATTCTTTACTTTTCGAGTGTTTTCACATTCTTTGATTTTTAGGAATGCTTTCCCATTCTTTAATTTATAATTATTTCTGCAATACCCAATGCAAGATGCTTTCGCATTGCCTTTTTTGTTTATTGAAAAATGTTGCAAGACATTTTGTCTTTTGAGGTTTTTTGGAATTTTGTTCTGGACTCTCATAATTTTCATTAGAAAAGGAAGTTTCTTTCTTTCTTTTTTTTTTTGGGGAGGGATGTAATGTAACGACGCGCTCTGCGAACGTCGTCACACCGGTTTTAATTCTATTTTTGAACGAAAAGTTTCGGAACGCGGAGTGAATGACATTTTGACGTATAGCTGTCAAAGCACCTTTCTTCCTAGCGTTGAGGCTGGATGGTCGATATTCATGGCTTCGTAACTTAATTTCAATAAATCTCATAAAAATGAGAGTATTTTTGCCTAAAGGATAATAGTTTGTGTCTTCACAACTATCCTCTTGTGGAATTATAGTTTATTTCTGCTCTTAATCTGAGAATATTATGATTTCTTTTGCTATTGGCATTGTTCCAGCAAATTGAGGCGGTAAGTCGCACAAATTTATAAAAAATTAGGATCTCGTGTTCATATTGGAGTTTGTTCTAATGACATGCAATTTTGTTACAGGTTTCCAAATTGGAACCGTCTTTTTTTTTTTCCTTTTTCTCTTTTTCCTTTGGACTTTTTCTCTTTTTGCCTTTGGATCTTTTCTTTGGACCTTTGTCTTCGGTCATCTGCATTTCCTTATGGAGGGTTTGGACTTTTCGCCTCAAACCTGGATGTACCGCATGGGCTTAAACTGAAAACTTCGCCTGCTACGAGCTTTCTCGCTGCTGTGTTTACATATACTCGCCGAGGGATGCCGTGAGCTTACTTTAATTATATTTTAAATCTAAACTTCAAAATAACCTAAAAATGCATTGGTGACATAAGATCATATTGACATAGGATCAGATTGACCTAGCTTATAAAACTCTAATTTTAAATTTAAGGTTAGATATACATTAGGAATGTATCCTTGCAACTATTTCTAAATGCACACTGGAGTGGACAATAAAACCTTAAACCTCACCGTTTGGTTTCATTTAGCTCACCTCCGGCAGATTAAAAGTTTCCAATATCCGCTGATTATCCTAGGCATGTGTATCTCCAAGGCGCCCGAACTTTTATGGTAATGTACTTACAAACCAATTTTATTTCTATTTCTTTTAAATAGGAGATACAGAGAAAATAAAATCATTTTTTTTTATTATTACAGTATATATATATATATATATACATGTGTATGTGTGTGTGTATGTATATATATAGTAGTATGCATTAACTGTATAATATATCCGGAACTATTATAACTGCCCACTATGTCTATCTATTAATCTATTTCACTCCATCCCATGGTTGCCTGGTAGAGATTGCCTTGTGCAATAAGGCCGCCACTTGTAATGCCACAAAGATGTACCTATTGTATTTTTTCTGTATCCCTTCTTTGTGTACATGCAATAAAGAGATATATTATTATTATTATTATTATTATATTCATTACGAACCAGATATGGTTAAAGCTACGCTTTTAGAACTGATTCCACATAACGAGTCTTTTAATAAGTACGCTGTAGACGAAATGGCAGCACAACATGGGATCACGGTTTTAAGACTGCCCCCTTACCATTGCGAGCTAAACCCTATCGAATTGATATGGGCGCAGGTAAAGGGGCATGTAGCTCAAAATAATAAAACCTTCAAATTGACAGACGTGAGAAATTTATTTCAGGAAGGCATTCAAAAAATTACGGCTACCGAATGGTCTAAATGCGTATCCCATGTTGTCAAAGAAGAGGAAAAAATGAGTAGGCTAGATATGTTAATTGACAATATCACAGACACATTTATAATAAACTAGCTTTTGCCCGCGGCTCCGCCCGCGTAGATGTCGGTTATCGCGACAAAACATAGCCTATGTCTTTTCCCAAGATCTAATCTACCCTTGTACCAAATTTCAGCAAAATCGGTTCAGTGGTTTAGGCGTGAAAGCGTAACAGACAGACAGACAGACAGACAGACAGACAGAGTTACTTTCACATTTATAATATTAGTAAGGATGTTACAGAAAGTGACAGCGATAGCGATAGCGATGACGGCGACAATTTATAAAATAAATTATTACCATAATACATCTATCTGTTTTATTTGTCATGTTCCTTCATGTTTACATTTTTTTATTTATCTCACACACACAATTATAAACGAAAAGTCTCAGATCGTTAATTAATCGTCAAAACTAAATTATCGGTTCAGAAATATTTAATTTCCTGATATACTTAGTTTACGAGAGTAAAATTATAAACGAGAAGAATCGATCCGGAAATATTCCATTTCCATATCGAATAATTTCGCAACGTCACTATTTAGTACTTGTCATAACGTTGCAACACTGAAATTGTCAAATCTGGAATCGAATTAAAATTCCGAGTATAGGTATATAAATTGTATTTGACTAATTTAAGATTATTTTGCATGGAGGTGTTTATTATGTGTAGCACGGAAATACTGACATCTAATGTCATGAAATTTTCAATACTAAATTGCAAATTCTTAGCTTTTAATTATCTTCTAATAAACAAATATCGTCAAAATATGTGTGACGTTATTGCATGCCTGGCTGATATATGGTGAAACCTAAATGTATTTACCTGTAACCTGTGTACCCATATATCGCAATAAATTGATTTGATTTGATTTGAAAAATAAATAACAAACCAAACCAATCATTATAGCATGTAGAAATGAACCCGCGCCTCCTGCGTACCAGTCGAACGTTCTACCGCTGCGCCACTGAGGTTGTCTTATAAATATTTATAATGATCGGAAATCGAAACAAGCGACAGACAGATAGGTAAATGAAATTATTTATTTAAAAAAAGCGAGGAAATAATGCAGGAATAAAATCGGAACTGAAAGATATGCTATAAAATTTGAACGAAAATACAATCCCTACAAATTTATTATGCAACGCAGTATGTTCGAATATCCTTGCGAAAACATATTCAAAGGCGTTCAACAAACAACCGAGACGTAGCCTGCAATTGTATTAAAATTCGCTCGTTGAGGAAATTGTAAGTTTCAGTGGAGATTTTCTTAACAATTGTGATGCTTCAAGTGGAGTAGATGTGCACTGCAGACTCGACTACGGAGGGTTCGCTTTTAAAGTGGATTACAGAACTTGGTACTTGGTAAGCCATTGTTGCATATTTTAAGCAACATAATCGACATTTAATTTGGGTGCGGTACAAAAGAAAATTTTAAGTTTATCTCCTTCTGTGTGAGGGTTGGTTGCTATGCTATTTATGATCCTCTTTGTTAGCTAACTTATTTCCTGTGCCTCACACTATTACTATATTGTATAGAGCAACTTGAAGGGGGAAAGGAGTGGATATAGTATAGTCAAATGAACAATATTACGAACTGAAGGATGTCGGCACCGTCCCTTCAATATTGTAAAATCATGCTAAATTATCATCGATTTGTATAAAGTAATTTTATATCCTTGTAAATATTATTTTATTACGTTATTTAGTTTTAGTTTAATATTAAAAAAAAATTGTAAACTTGAATAAAACATAAAAAAACTATAGATAGAACACAAAAACACACAAAAACGCGTATTTTAATCTATTAATGTATTAATGCCATCAGATGAATAGACATGTCAACTTATACCGAAGTAGTAGCCATTTTTTATGTCGCGTTGAAAATGCTGCGTATAGGTACAGAGTTTGTATATAGGCTAAATCTATAACGAACAATTGGCATCTCTAGTGTTTCCAGCAATAATGGGCTCATTAGTAAATTAACTTTTAAACTTTCGCTTTCCATGATAAACAATATGTTTACGGGAATTAAGTTGTAACCAAAATATTAAAAATATCGAGAATGTGCGGGTAGATGAAGAACCTACTACCTCACGCACTCGGAGACGGCGGGCGGGCACCACGGAGCCTGTCAGCCTGTGACCACGGCCGGTGTAACCTGGTCGAAACGTCAGGCAAACCAAAGGTATTTATGTACCTATGCCATGATCGCGTTAATTTCTGTTAACATTATTGTATATCATTATTCAGTAGGCTGTTTGCGTACTTGCAAATTATTTTTTATAAAAATGTACTGTGAAATAAACCAAGAAAGGTAAATTTGATCTCGCAATATCCGTAAAAGCACTTCAATAATAAGAATTGAGAAGGAGGCCGGTTGCCGGCACTTTGTTCTTGTTTGATGTTCCACGTTTTACTGGCAGCCGTCATGAGGTTTGTCCCGGCGTGTAATCTAACTTTTATAATCGACCTCTTTCTTCATGTTAAAGCTTTTTCATCTTCGCGGTTTATATGGCTACCTAGTACTTTATTTTCTTTTTATTTATTTCTTTAATTCTGACATTGTTTGTTTGTCTTACTACCAACCAATCTAATTAATAAGTTTGCGAAATATACAAACTACAATAGTGAAAGTAACCAACACAAGTGGCAATTTGTTGGCACTTGTCATGAAACATGAAAAATGTAGAAAAGAATGATAAATGTATTTGATTTGACGTATTTGACAATCGTCAACGCATGTCATAAAGATCAAATCAACATTATATTCTAAAAAGAAAGTAAGAACTAATTATTATTGTAATCTATTATATTTATTATTGTAATCTTCAGAGGATAAATTTAACATTTTTAATTTTTTTATTATTATTTTATGCAAAGTTTTAGAAGTAAAGTGGTCGGTGACTTGGAATGTGTTAATCCAATTCCGATAGCGTCTGTAAATATGTTCAACACACTCGCATGCGTTTGGTTTTCAATTTAGTGACATAACCAATCACATTGCTGTCTTGAAAGACATGACTCACGTAACCAATTATAGTACGCAAAATTTTCACGTCATGAAATGAAATGTAATTTATTTTGCTTGAAGTATGGTAAATTACATTTTAATGTGTTAGTAGTATCATTCGATAGTTTGTTTCACATACTCCGCGGGAATGATGCCAGCATTAATTAGTTGATAGCATTAATCCTAAATCTAATTTAAACATCTGACATTATAAAATTAATTCTGTAATGAAATTTTTAATTTGTTATCATACATTATAAATACTCAGTTCTATTCTGTAACAGCTAAGTTAGGGACGTTGACGGTTTGATTTTTATTACAGTTATATTAATATTATTATGTTTTAATAAACTCATTCGCACTATAAAAAACCATTGTCAATGAGCCACGTATATATCGCTTCTTAAATTGTCGGTTAGGTAACTCCCTTATATCTTTAGGAAGATGGTTCTAAATTTTAATTGTCATAATATAGCAATTTTTGTGACATAGAGTCGTTTTTAGACGGCGCTCCCCTGAAACTTTCCTTTTTAACAAGCTTCAAAAATGGAGGACTATATATTCAACGTAAATATGGAATTATTTGTTATATACCTACTCAATTACTGTGTAATTTCATACAGAAACCCACAATCTGCCCCGCCTTTATATTCTCGGAGAGTTCTATTATTGGTTTTATTTGCAACCATAGAAATACACAAAAAATAATTTTCAAAGTATATTGAATATTAAGGTACGTGGAATATTAAAAATATATTTTCCTCACGAGTTTTCTAAAGGAATCCGTACAAAGTATTTCGTAGAACGTTTGAAATATGAAGCCAGATCTTTTTCCATTACTTTCAACAATTTCAAACGTGTAGAAGAAAATGTGGGGCGTTGCTGCGCAATATTCTTTTGGAGGGAGGGGTGGACGACGGTATCCGAGAAATATCCAAACACTTTATATAATAATGTAGAGATATATCTGGATGTTATAAATCTATATGCTATTCCCCGAGGTGATATTCCCGGAGTCACAGCCCTAGTGCATGATTTCCTATATATTCCAGTTACTTGCTGTTGTGTTGGCAATTGATTAAAAAGGAGTCAGAAGGTTCAAAAACCTCAGACTTTATAAACGAAATACAGGTAGATGGCCACTTTCTGACAGACCCAAAAGAAATAGCACAAGCATTCAACGATCGTTTAATAGATATGCATACCAAACAAAAAATAAGTCTTCAAAGCTCAAAAAAATATGAAGATATACGTAGCATATGCAACAGCATCTATCTCAGGCCTTACGACTGTACTGACATCCTGAAAATCATAAAATCACTGAATAATACAAACTCAGTGGGTTATGATGACTTTAGCACCAGACTTCTTAAGGAAAGTGCCGTCGAACTCTCACCCATTCTAACTCATTTAATCAACCTATCATTCAGTGAAGGTCATTTTCCAAGTCTTTTGAAGAGATCGATAGTCAAGCCCCTTTACAGAGAGGGTGACAAATCTGTACTTAGTAACTACAGACCAATAACTCTTATACCCATATTTTCTAAAGTTTTCGAATTGGCGATGCATAAGCGACTATATGATTTTGTTACTCAACATGAAATTTTACGAAACGAACAATGTGGTTTTCAGAAAGGCAAGTCTACAACACTGGCATGCTCGTGACTAAGATCTGTGAAAGCCTAGACCATAATATGCAAGCCACTGTTATTTTCTTTGATATGAAAAGCGCGTTTGACCTAGTTTCACACAAACGGCTGTTAAATAAATTGGAAAAGTATGGAATTACGGGCCCTGCCTAGGGATGGTTTGATTCATACCTAAGGGAGAGAGAACAATGTATTGAAATTATGGGTATAGACGATAACAAGGAACTAAAAGCACATAGATCCTCGTACAGAGTCAACAGCTCTGGGGTTCCACAAGGAAGTATCCTGGGACATTTGCTGTTCTTACTTTATATTCCGCGCCGCAATTCCTGGGCACACCGCTTACCATCTCCTCGAGTATCGGGATCCTTGGTGTCGATATCTCCAGCGACGTCCAATACCGAAGTCATTTGCAGGACAAGGTTAAGTTGGCATCAAGAAAACTCGGAGTGCTCAACAGGGCGAAGCAGTACTTCACTGCGGGGCAGCAACTCCTTCTTTATAAAGCACAGGTCCGGCCTCACATGGAGTACTGCTGTCACCTTTTTGCTGGAGCACCTGCATACCAGCTTGACCCCTTCGACTCGTTGCAAAGACGGGCATTGAGGCTGGTTGACAATCCCATACTCGCAGGTAGAGTGGAACCTCTTAGCCTTAGGAGGGATTTTGCCTCACTGTGTGTGTTCTACCGCCTATACAATGGTTTGTGCTCAGATGAATTGTTTGACATGATGCCCGTAGCTACATTCTATCATCGCACCTCTCGCCATAGGCAGGGAATTCATCCCCACACATTGCGACCTGAGCCGGTGCGCACTGTGCGGTATGAAAGAAACTTCATCCCACGCACACTCAAGCTGTGGAATGACCTCCCTGCTGCGGTTTTCCCAAGCGCCTACAATATGGGGTTCTTCAAGAGGGGCATCAGAAGGTTTCTTCATGGTCGGCAGCACGAGTGTGACACCCCTGGTGTTGCATACGTCCATAGGCCACGGTAACCGCTTCCCATCAGGTGGGCCGTGTGCTTGTCTGCCAACTTAGTGGTATAAAAATAAAAAAAAATATTAACGACTTGCCAAGTGTAACCCCAAATCCTTGTATTCTATACGCTGACGACATTTCTCTCATCATGACATCTAATTATTCCAATGTTGACTATACTCATGACATAAATAATGCAATTGACTCTATAATTCAATGGCTCCATGAAAATGATTTACAGGTAAACATGACTAAAACACAACATATTCAATTTAGTAATTATGGTACGAAACCACAAAATTTGAATCTCAAATATCTGACTGATAATTTAATAAAAGCAGATAAAACAACCTTTCTAGGTATAGTAATTGACTAGAATCTAAACTGGAAGGCACGCATAAAAAGCGTTTGTAATAAAATAAATAAATTTGTTTACGTTCTGGCTAAACTTAGAAATACTTCAAACCCAGAATCGGTAGCCATGGCCTACCACGGCTACGTCGCCTCAGTTTTGAACTATGGTCTAATGATTTGGGGCAACTCCACAGACGTGAATGGAGTCTTCATTGCCCAAAAAAAGTGTCTTAGAGCTATGTGTGGAGCTGCACCATAGCATTCGTGTAGGGCTCTTTTCTCACAATTGAATATCCTTACCCTTCCTTGCATGTACATTTACGAAGTTGCGAAGTTTGTTAGGCAATATCCGAGTTTCTTTTCGAAGGCACATGAGGTTTATCCGAGGAGCACCAGAAATCAGGATAGAATTGTTTTACCCCTCTGGGTAACTGGAAACTGTTTTTTAGGTATAGAGCTGTATTCGGGACTCTTCCCGAATACAGCTCTATACCTAAAAAACAGTTTTGCGATAATAATAATAATAATAATTTATTTCTAAGAATATGGTACATTGAGGTCTTTATGTTTCACTTGTTCAAACATATTCTACCATACCCTGTGTGTGTGCGATGTGTGGTAATATTTATAATGCTATACCGAAAAGTTTCAAGCAACTGCCAACCTCTAAATTCCTGAAAGAATTGAAAGCATGGCTCCTAAAAAAACGAGTTTTTTGATCGATGTAGGTACTACTTTTTAATGTATTATTACCGATGTTTACACTTAGAAATTTGACCTAAATATTGGCTACAATTTAAGATACAAAACCCACAAAAGAATTAACAAAGACTCATGTTCATAGTTAAGATATAAAAAAAAATTGGTTGCCTGTAAAGTCGGTATACGGGCGAAAGTTTTACGTGACAACGACTTTGAGTGGTAAAATAATTTATGTCTGTCTCTCTCGCTCTTAGGCGGGCTAACCATGCCCGAGTGGAAGGGACGCGTGCCTCTCACTCGCTCTCATTGTGAGCGCATAACGTGAGCGGAGCGTAACGCAGTTTCTTGAAGTGTCACCCGGCAAACCAATTTATAAGACGTTGTCACGTCAAAATGCTTTTATACGATAGAGGAATTCGAAAAGTGTAAGGGTAAACTATGAATATTTTTAGTACATTATTGAGTTAACCCATTTACGACATTATTAATTTATCGCAATATATTGACATGTACCATTCTTCACAATTTTAATGACTTGTTTGTTTCATTTTATATTTTGACATTATTTTTGTGACTAATATTTAGAATTTCAATTGACATACACGACATGTGCTGAACTAATGTTATTTAATGATTGTATTCGTAAAGATGTGTAATTAAATGTTTGCATGCCATAAAATGGTAAATGTGCCGCACAAAACTATTGGACCTGACATCTTAGCTTTGTAAACACATTTAAGCAAATACATGAATTTGAATTTGAATTTGCTTTCGTAGAATTCTGTTCCTGAATTTGGAAGTCTGAATCCTGTTTTCATAGCCCATAGGCCCTGAGGGTTGTGCGAACAAGGGGAACCTATGTAATCTATACAGCATACATAGTAGCTGATGTGTTAATTTGAAATATCATCTACACCTGTGTCATCGCGTTCAATCGAATGAATGGATGTCTTGATGGATTAGCTAGAAAGGATATCATAGGAACATCTATGGCAGTCGTTACAAGTAGTTGGAGCCTTCAAAAGTCCGACGAGCCTAACTAGAAAGAATGTACCATAGAACTTCAATATCGCCAATTGGTTGTGAAGGTCAGTTGGCAGTCGCGTCACGGAAAATGTCGAAGTTCATTCGCATCTTAGTTAGACTAGAAAGCCGAACCCAACAGAGATGAGAAAAGACTGAGAGAATAATGATGGTTGCGGAAACAGGATCAAAGTTTCATGCGGGCGGAGCCGTGGATAATAACTAATTGAAACTAAATTAAACAACAGAAAGGGAAATAATAATAGGTCGTCTCATATGAAATTGCCCTTTTTTTGAAGAAATCGGCGTAAACCCAATTTTCAGTACTAACATTTTTTAATTTTTTTAGGAATGAAAAATCCAAATTTTATGTTTTTTTTTTGTGTATGAATGAGACAACATTAATTTAACAAACACTTTTATTACATTTTTGAAAAGTGACATCTGTAAAAAAGTAATACGGAATTTATCATTAAAATGGATAACATTTAGGAAGTTCTGTTTGTGAAGATTTATCAAGCAGCCAATAAAAACATACAGAGACGTATATTCTTGAAAACAACTTTCCAATAAAACATAAATAATGGAAATAGCTGTTAAATCACAGGAATAACGAACTCATGAATCTGTAAGAAAATTTCGGCAATTTCATAGGTAAATACCTAATGAAAGCTAAACACTTACGACGTCTCACAAACCTCTTCCGTACTGATTAAAAGAGGCTTTTGTATAAGAATTAAAATTTCAGTAGGCTCTCGTAGTTAGATACCGAAATCGGATTACTTTGCAAGTAATATTCTTTTTTTCTACGAGTCAATTGTGGGGGAAATTGTCTACTTAACGACAGTTGCGTCGTTTTTAGGGTCCGTAACCAAGTGGTAACAACGGAACCCTCTCATTCTCCGTCCCTCATGGCTTTCCCAGGCAACCGATAGTTAAACTTTTTTACACACCATTATGTAGAACAAACCTTGGTATGCAATTGCCTTTGACTCGAATTTGCTGCAACTGCAATGACAAGGTCAGCGAAAGCGATGATTTCGACATTTTTAACATCCGCTTAACCGACTTGAAATCAAAGTTACTTAAAATACTTAAAATACTACTTAAAATTTTCGAGTAACACAACTAGTGTGTTACTCGAAAATTTTGGTTTCATGTTTGTATTTTATTTGTTGTCGCCATTACAATTAGTTTTTGCTACTGGCACTAGCACTGCTGATCGTAGTTAATGCATTGTTTTGCCTCACTTTTCTAATATTTTTGTGAATGTTATGTACACCACAATTGTTATATGTATCGGAGACTTTACCAATAATTGAATGTAGTGTGAATTGTGTAATACATGTAATGTGGTTGTACTTATTTAATAATAAATAAACTTGTTGTTGAGTTCTCTGTCTTTCATCAGGTCAACCATGACAGTTAGACAGTTTTTTTAGGAGGTAGGACACGGCGGTATTTCCGCCCAATTGAGCAGTCCGACTGGGGTAGTACCTCCGCCCTACAGAATACCGCGGCTATAATAACTTCGTGTTGTGTTCCCAGCTGTGAGTAGGGTAGCCAGAGCTCATTGGAGAATTTTTGCTGTCAGTGATAAGACTAAAGGCTTGTCCTGCTTTGTCTTCTACACTGACGGCACAGAAACTCTGTACTTACAAGGTTGGCAGCGCGACTGTGACTCCTCTGGTTTTACAAACGTCCATAGGCCACGGTAACCACTTTCCATCAGGTGGGCCGTGTGCTTGTCTGCCACCTAAGTGGTATAAAAAAAAGGTGGGAATTTTTACACATGATGTTATTTTTGTTGCCACTATAACAACAGATTTTTACTAAAAACAGAATTTTTCAGAACCCTTCGTACGCCAGTTTGACTCGCACTAGGTTGGTTATTCTTTCAGGTACGGAAGAAAATTACATATCCATATAAATATAATCACGTATATATCTCTGGAGGGTTAGGCAGAGGTGAATTAACACCCACATTTCACCAACAATTGTACTAGGTCCCACGGGGGTGGTGGTCTATAGGGGGTGAGCCTATTGCCGTAATTGAGGTATCGCCCTATCCCTTAGTCGCCTTGTACGATACCGCATGGGAAGAGATGGGGTGGCCCTAATTCTACTCTGCCGGAAACCACGTGGCAAGAAAATTATTACCTAAATTTTACGGAATTTTTAAACAACTAGTACGTTAATTTGCCGAGAATTTCGAATATCAAGAACGGCGGCTTAGTTGGTTGAAGTATAGTCCCGGAAAGTCTCGGGTTTATATCGTCCTAGTGTTAAGTTTGCCGATGTAAATATATTGGAAATCGGGTCTATTTACCAGCTGTTGCTCATGGGCTTCACCTGTGTAGAATACTGCTACTGTTGCCGCGACTCACAGCCCATAGGAACGTACCATTCTAGACTATAATTCCAAAGACCTATATGGCATAGCGGTAGAGTATTCAGCTGCTAAGTCAGAGGTCGAGGGTTCAATCCCGCTCAGTGTAGATGCATAGATTTTTTTTGAATACTTAAACTTGGGTGTAAACAACGCTATGTAGAATGTCAGATTACTGATTTTTCACGCCGGAGCAGCGATTTCTTCTATACAAGACACAAATTCGCTCCTGTGTGGAATACTGCTCGCATCTCTGGGATGGTTCAGCAAAGTACTTACTAGATGCTCTCGATAGATTGCAGCGACGGGTGGTCCGCATCATTGGGAATCCCGTGGTCACGAACACCCTAGAACCCTTACAGATGCGTAGAGATGTTGCGTCCATGGCTGTATTTTACCGTCTGTACCATGGTGAGTGTTCTGATGAGCTCTTCCAATTAGTCCCACTCTCCCCTTTCCTACACAGGACAATACGTGCAGGTCTTAGATGTCATCCGCACACGGTGCAGAACATCCGATCAAGAACCAAGCGGTTCGGAGACTCTTTCCTCTGTCGCACCATTAAGGCCTGGAATTCATTACCAACTTACGTGTTTCCTTCTTCCTACAGACCCGGGTCCTTTAAGCGGGGCGTGAAAAAGCATATGATGAGGCCGTCAAGCTGAGTATCACCATTGTCACACGGTATGTGTAAGTAATGGTGACCCTCTTTTCTGAGACTTTGCCTTCAGCTTACCATCAGGCAAGGCGAAGTCTAATTGACGTGTTCTATATAAAAAAGATTCCGAAGATATAAAAAAATCCCCTTACTGCGATACACACGAGCCTAATTCTTTAAAAAGAAGCGCCTATTCTATTCTAGACGATCTATTTCTATGCCAAATATCATCCAGATTCATTCAGTCGTTCTTGCATGAAACAATCATTCAATTTCATCATCATCGATAGTTTAGTGGTTAAGTAGTCGGCTTGACGATTGAGAGGTACCGGGTTCGAATCTTGGCCATTACACGACCGATATGAACCCACTCCTAGCACAAGCAATTTAGCTTAGTTGGAGGGATTAGAGGGAATATTAGTAATATTCTTTAAAAAATAAATATATCTCTCTCAGAAATGATAGTACTTGTAAGATACACTAAAGCTCAGTTTATAGTTCTCAAAAGCTCTTACAGTGCGGACCATCAACAACTTCGCTTTACTTTCGAAGAGCTTAACAATCCTTGTCTGGAACAAGCCGTTGAAAGTGCTCTGCATCTCCTAGTGGATAATCTCTATCTGTGGGTTGGTTTAAACTGTGCAAATGCTAAAACGTATTATATACAGTTATCTGTGATATCTATTAAACAAACATAGGTACTGTATAATACTACCCAAGATCACCAACACACCTCATCTAAAAGTTTTATTTTTATGTCATTAAGATATAGGTGTGACTGCTTGAAAAACGATAACCTTAGCCGTGGACATTTGCAAGAACTTGCGCACCTAACAAAGGAATATCGAGTCATTTAGAAAGAAAAAACATTTATTCTAGCGCACACAGAAACTAGGGAATACCTTGTAATTCTTCTTAATTCCTTTTTTTCGTATTCAGTAACTTGCCTAACAATATATCCTGTACTCTCCATCGTATTGAAGGTCTAGGAACCCATTAAATAAAGAAATAATATTGTTATGTATTCTTCTGACGAGACTGCCGTAAATTTCTGTACAAAATTTTATAACAAAGGTGTACCTAATATAAAATTAAACCTGATTTCCCCTCGTAATCTTCCCTGTAAAAACTCCTAGCAACGAGACTAATAGCGCCATAATCTCCCGTACCAAATACGTACAGTTTTAAATCGAATTGAATCATCTCTTCAGAGATTACATCAAAACGGTCTCACCTACAGTTCGAACAAAAAACTTGTTCCCGGTGCGAGGGCACAGGCTTTGCTGCCATCTCGCGCGTTGCTAGGAGACGCACCGATCAATACAGCCTCCGCCGGGCCGCCTAATTACCCTGCGCCCCGCTCTGCTCCCGCACTCCGTCGCCCACCCCTACCAGCGCGCCGCCCGCCCGCCCTCGCCCGAGGAAACTTCTCTCCGCCCGACCAACCGCACCACCACCGCCGCCTCTGCTGGATTTAAATATCGAATGATAGAATTCAAATTCAAATATTTTTCGCTTTGCGCCTTTGTTTGTTTTGACGAAAGCTCTTATTTCTTTTTTTTTAATTACCTTTTGAAAGTGCCTTTGACGCAGCTATACGGCCTCTGATAAATGTTTTGTTTAAAATCATTGCGAGCGTTCAGGCACGTATATAAAGTACGTTTTAGGGGTGCCTTTTATTACTTTTGTAAAGACGAATTCGCTGATGATTATGCGGCGTTGTTAGAAAAGATTCCGTAAATAATAAATTGAGTTGCCTTTAGGGGAGGGTCTATTTTAATGAAATTATTAGGTGGCACGTCCGCGCAGGTACTCGTAAAGATAATTGATAGCTTTGAGAAAAATATCTTGCCTTTATATAATATTTTCATAGTTGTTGTTATGCTCGTGACATGCTCACATCGTATTTTGTCGATCCCAGATACCGGTTTGTACAGTTTTTTACCAATCATCACTAAACTTTTTAACTGTGCATGTCATGCATCATCCTTGTCTTATCTCTTAGTGTCCCATATGATGTCTAAAAGTAAAAGCATGCACTGTAAGCTAGCAAAATCTACTAATTGTTCTTACCCTAATGAATGTATTATGAAACATTATTGTACAATTACTTTACAAAGTAACACTTATGAAACTCAGAACTCACGAACTCGAACGTGTTCATTATATAACAGACAACGCAGTGAACAATGATTCACGAATTTAAATAAAGAATTCCCAAACGTTACAAAACTCGTTTCAAATCAAGATGATTACTATAACGATGTGTGAACTGAAATTTGGGGACGCACAGGTGTTCCAACAGTAGCATGTGATTCCATAATGCGGTGGCACTTTGAAATATTGGAATATGATATCGCTTCGGATATGGTGAGCCTCAGAATAAAAATATATAGGTACAGTTTCCTCGCTTTTCAGATTCAATTTCCGCAAGCTGCATGGGATTACTGGAGGTACAATCTCGCACAATACTGTGACATTGTGTTCTGTATACACGCTCGATCAGATCCTTTGTTCGTTAGTGCCCTTTGATCGAACAGACTTCCTGCCACGCTCTTTGATTAATTTCAACCGGCACTCTGTGATATATATGCACCAGTATATACGAGTACGTTGGTACATTATGTTCGGAACTGTAAGCACAAAATAAAATGGAGGCTGTATTCGCGTTCTGTTTAAATTTCAGTTCGTTATTTCCAAAGATATGAAGAGAATAGTTTTAATAAATAAATTACTTGATTGTTTGCTTGAAATTCTAGTTTTCCTTCAATCACATAAATGTCCTCTGTATCGAAATGTTCACTGTATCATAACATCTAATGTATCAAAACGTCCATTGTATTAAAACGTCCACTGTATGGAAACATCTACTTATATCGATCGTAGTGATGGTCCTTGTAGCATCCAAAATAGTTCCTTATCTTCCAGGGTTGATTTACCGACATGTAGTTTATTTAAGTTATATCATTATCGTTTTTATCAGTGTCATTATATTATCATAAGATATTATCTGTTATCAACTTAAATAAACCATTTTTTACTTCTTTAGACCTTATGAACCTGAAGGGATTAAGTATATAGCAGCGCGCCTCCAATTTACAAACTATTTTAGAATTTCTATCAAGAAATCCGTCTATACTGTTCTAACTGGAGGAGGGCATAACCTCCTCCCAGCCTACACTGACGACTGTCGAGATATGTATATCTGGACATACATACAGCTTAATATGTCATGTCAACGTAATAATTAATATGTCGTAATAAACAACGGAACGAGTAAAATTAATATGTCCACGTAATATGTCATGTTTTTTGGTTGCATTTAATAATAATCAATTTTCAGCAACTGGTCACTTTTTCATGAGCTGTTTAACAAATAGTGACTTTATCACTAGCTCATTATCATCATCATCATTATGTCAGCCACACCTAGTCCACTGCTGAACATAGGCCTCACCCACAGACTTCCAGAATGATCGATCTAAAGCAGCCCGCATCCAGCGCTTCCCGGCGACCTTGATGTGGTCGTCCTTCCACCAGGCCGTTGGGCGTCTTACGCTACGATTGCCCGCACGCGGTCCCATTTCCAGAACTTTTTCTTACTTTTTCACTAGCTATTATGCTTTAATGGTCATCACCAAGTTACCTTCACTTTTGTAACCACGGGAACAACTTCTTCTAAAAATATATCCGAGAATTGTAATTATTTAAAACGTTCTCAATAAATGTTAACAGGAATTAACTTGATCATAGTACCTTTGATTTGCCTGACGTTTCGACCAGGCGGCCGTGGTCACAGGTTGACTCTCATGTTGTAATAATTACTCAGTGAATGTTCTCTCATCTTGATTAATTACTATTCAAAACGATGTTACATTTGTGCAAAAGTTTGTGAAAGCTTAGAACTTATGTTCAACTTCCCCCGGTGTCATGTCAGCCTTGTCAAACTTGTAATATTGAATGGCTTTTAGTATGAATATTACAGGAGACATTAAAATGAGACGTTTTCTTAAAATGTACGAAAATTAACGTTATGATCCGTCTGTCTGTATTTAGTAGCCTCAAAAATTTACTCCAGACATCAATTTTTAAAAAGAAACGATTTCATTTCTTTGGTATTTTTTTGTTAAAACGCATAAACGTATCTAAAACTTTTTTCGAATTATTTTCTGCATTATATGGTAGGTACAATAAGCACTTTGTAGTATAAGGTATGTGTTTGTTACATTTTTTTTGTCTGAAACTAAATATTATATTATAAGTTTGAACGATAAATGATAATGAGCTTTTTGTAAAGTAGAATTTAAGTATTGAAGCATGGGTTACAAATAGATTGTGAACGTCAATCACTTTAAAATATTGTATGTTACGAGCAGCTTGATTAGTCATGCCACAATTTGAATTGTATTAATTCAAATTGTACTAAAATTATCCCATAGCTGGATGGAATGAGATTGGTGCCAAACAAAATTAGAGCTCTAAATAACAAGCTCCAATTAATCTGAGAGTAAGTATTAAACATCAAAGCAAGTGGGTACCTATTGAAAAGCCGTAGAGGCTGCCTTACATTCATATTTAGAAAAAGTCAATAAATGGGCTGAATAAAAAAAACATACCTACCAAAGAGAAACAACATTTTCTTTTAAATCTATCTAATTTATCTCTTATAGGTAGGTATACAGGATGGATTATTTTGAACTTACCTGGAGGGAAAGTACTCTAAAGACTAGAGACAGTGAATTTTATTCAAAGGAAACATACATTTGTTTAAAAAAGTAACAAAACTGTATTCATAAGTTTTCTTAAACTTGCCTACCACACCCGGTAAACGAACCGACTAATATTCGAAAAAGTAACATTCTGTATTTTTAATTTTAATTTTTTATTTAATTAAATTAAATTAAAGGAAGTCCATAAAATCTTAGCTTATAAATTCAGCCAGCACTTTTATTTATATAGCAATCATATACCTTATCAACAATAAAGTTATCTTTGAAGCCAAATATTTATTAAAATGGGTACTCAATGACTGAACTTTGTTTTTGATTTAGAATGTACCTTTATTGCGTAACTGCATGACGTATGTAGGTAGGGTTGGTAGTAATTTGGGGTTTTTGATTGGAAACCTCTACGCGGTGTTCCTGAACAATAGCGCTATTGGAGGATACCTAATAACCTGTTAATTGAGACCTGAGACGACGTGCGGTTTTAATCTGTTTGAGTTCAAAATAAATACCCCTACCTACTGACCAGCGGCGTTATCTGCTCGAAAATAAGGTACAAGTAATTTTATTTATATTTGCAATTTTATTGTTACGAGTAATATGATATCAGATGGACTTTTTGAGTTAGTGCTTTATTTTGAAAATTTAATTTTTAACACTAGAATTCTAGTATTTCCTTTTATTTAATTTACCATATTTATTAGACAGATTTAATCCTTATGATTGACTCTATAGATTGATGCCATAAAAATATTGATTATTTTTCAGATTCTAGTAGGTTCAATTACCGGGTGTGGTAAGTAAATTTTTGTAAATCATTGAATGCCATATTGTTTCGTTTTAAAAATAAAGAAATGTTTCCTCTTAGTGTAATTCGCTATCTTCTGTATTTATAATACTTCCCCTACATGTAAAGTCAAGATCTTCCACACTGTCTATGCGAGGAAAACAAGTAAAGGGAACAACGTGGTGTTAGGTAAGTAGGAACGTATCTTGCGTCACCCAAGTCGTCACCAGATATATTGTCGTCAACAAATCGGCGTGTTCATAATGGATACCGATTAAACGTTTATTTATTACGTCATTCAAGCAAAAACAATTTAAAGTACGTTGAAAAACGTACAAGAGACTATTTTTATCTCTCAACAATAACAGACAAGCGTGGTAGCCTAGTGGTATGGGTAATGGACTGCTGAGACGAGGTCTTGGGTTCGATCCCAGGTTTTACAATGGCACACAC
The DNA here is from genome assembly GCA_963662185.1 of Eilema griseolum. Classification (NCBI taxonomy): domain Eukaryota; kingdom Metazoa; phylum Arthropoda; class Insecta; order Lepidoptera; family Erebidae; genus Eilema; species Eilema griseolum. The sequence goes on along the minus strand of OY759233.1, from coordinate 23,248,426 downwards.
CAATGACTTTTCGATGCTTTTCGAAGTTACGTGTGTATTTACCGCAGGTTTATAAGTGCCCGGTTAATGGCAATAGGTTCACCACCTATTAAATTGTGACCTAAACATAAACTGGCGAAATGTGGGTGCTAGCACCTCTGTTTGCCCCTTCGGGGATATAGGCGTGAGTTTATTTTATGTTATGTAATAACAGATATAATATTCATTTATATGTATGTATATATATTGTTCATTCGGTATATATATGAGTCTTTTCTGTATGTGTATATAGGTCTATGATGGATTTATATGTATGTATATGTAATGCCTTTTGTCAGGGGTAAAACCTTTGATACAGAATGTGAGTAGGTATACACCTACGCACATTATTAAATCTTGACATTAAAGTACAAAAGACTTTGCCTCTCATTAGATTGCAATTACTCTGTGTGCTCCTGGGTTTGCTGAAAGAGAACTCAAAATTGAGTTAAGTTCGCCTTTGTACATAATGTTTCACTTATTTGTGTAATGTACCTTGTACGTGTACAATAAAGAATAATAAAATAAGAGTAAATTTTAGACGGCACATGATTGGTTAGTCATTTCATAGAGTGAACGAGGCTTTGACGGCAGAGACACCCGTAAAAGACATACAACAGCTATCCATAATGAAGGTGGGAGAGCCCAAACTTTAAACTACAACGACGCAACTCGAATTTGAGATCGAGGACATTGATATAATTATAGAGGGTTGAAAATTTAAAACACTATCGTAGATGTTTAGTTCATCATCACTTTCTGCCTGCTTTTGTCTCAATGATTTGAGATACATTCTCGTCAGACGTCAGACTTAATATGTCCATGTCATGTCTTTTTTCATGGTGAGGTTTTCTACCGCTGAATTATCTCGTCGCCGGTATCCTGTTATGATTGTGTTGTGTGTGTGTTGTGATGTTTATGTTATGTTATGTTATTATAGTAATAATAAAAAATAATAATAATAAATAATAGACTTAAAAATAATGTTACTATAGTAATAATAATAAATACTACCGCGTGGTATCCGGCAGAGTAGAATTAGGGCTACCCCATCTCTTCCCATGTGGTGTCGTACAAGGCGACTAAGGGATAGGGCTGCTTAACATTAGACAGATATATGCAGCCCAGACTCAGCCTCAGATGTATGGCTCGAGTCAACAATAGAGCCCGGAATACGGCAATAGGTTCACCCCCTATTACGTGGGACCGAATATAACTATTGGTGAAATGTGGGTGTTAATTCACCTCTGCCTGTATGTATGTTACTATAGTTAATAATAGAAGCACCCATAAAACCCGTATAGGTTTATCTTGGGTGTGCCACCATAGTTTTTAAAGACAAATGGTAGAGGGTTTCCGAATAGAAACTCGCACAAAACTCACTTCTTAATTACCAGTTCTCGCGCTAGGCGGTACAACGTCGTTACCGCGATGCACTTATTTTAAACGATGTTTGAACTCGACCACTGGATTCGAACAGTTTGCGGAATCAGTAGTTAATATAACTGTATTTCAGTTACTTCCCCTAACCAATTCTTTAGATTGTAGTTTAGTCTATTAGTAGTTACATCAACTAGTAGTTGATGGGGTCACTGTTTATATCGATGTCGCAAATGGGTTGTGTACATCTGATGACAATCGTTTCACGGCTAACATCAATCCCACATTCAGTCAGAAAAAAGCTGATCCCACTCCGCGGTAAAAGCTCGACTGGGATTAACGCTAGAATGAAGATGTAAAGATGTGTAGTAAACGGTATGGCAGTGCATAAAATATGAACAAATAAGCATTGGTTATTTTTGGAGATTACGATAACCTATGAAACATGACAAACTTAAGTCGTGCAAGCTATTTAATACTTTCTTGCTTAGAAGTTAGAGTTTCTTTATACACAAGAGCCGTTAAAAAGTGACCCTTCATGAAAGCATTATCTAAATATGATGATACAAACATACTACGTACTTATTTTGTATCGAATGATACGGAAAAGCTACTTCCAATATATCTTTGAGCTAAAAATGGGGTTCTTTGTCTGTGATGTATGTGCCTCGTCCTCGGGGATTCACCTCTGTGCAAGAGATGTGAAAAAATACATCGTTCTTGTTTTATAAAAATGTCCTAATTATAGGATTTGTGTTTTAATGCTGTATTTTATTGTTGCACTCGTTATCGATGGCTTTAGCTGTCACCTGTCACAGGAGTAAATACCGTCAGGCTTCATCTCACCAGATTTAAAAGTACAGTCAGCGTAAAAACTATCGTATGGTTTTATTGATTTCAATTGTATTATCATCCGAACTAAAGGTGTGTACCAAATATCAGAATAATCAGTCAATATGAAGGGGGAATACTAAGGCATTAAGATCATTTTCAGTTGTTTATTCGGCAAGATAGATCTGACGCTGACTCTATCTGAATCTTGTAGTCTTCCCGTTTTAAGATGTTCCCATTCCACTTGCCCTCAATCCTTCCTTTCTGAATAAAAAAAAAAATTAAGCGCTTCTAGCCCTCTCAATTTGTAAAGTCAATTGTAGACTCTCAGTCCCTATTGACCGTGGACTAGAAATCAATTAGTGTTCTATCGAGATTATCACTCCCAATGGAGTAAACAATTGAAATCCTGTCTATTAATTGGATTGGGTATTTCAATTTCATTTTGTTTGCCGGCGTGAGCAATCTCTGCTGTTTAAACAAATTATTTCAGTGCAAACATCCTGAGTTCATTCCAATAAAATTATAATGAAGGCTCATCAAAAGCTATATATAATTAAAAACGTATAAGTCAATATTGATAGAGAGTTTCCGTCTTCAGCAATTTCCGCTAGATACTTCAAAGTTTTCAAAGATTATATCAGACCATCCATAATTTCGGAGCTCGAGCCAAAGTCACCTTTTACCGGGCAAAGACTTCCAGGCTTTTTGATGCTTTTTAAAATTGTCTTACAGTTTTCGGTAATAACACTTTGACGCAGAGGAGCACTGCGCCATTGCGCTACTAATAATATTATTTAAAGATATTTAAAATTATTAAATATCATAAACTAATTAGTAGTAAAGTATTCACTAATAAAGTGGTCTAATTATGAAACAGATTCTCATAATAAATCCTCTTATAAGTCATAATTATGGAACAGTTTTCTACGAGTGCCGTCATATTGAATCTTATCATAAAACTGCACGTAGAGGTAACTCTACTTATAAACTGCGCCTCGCGCGCCTCCCCATTTCCGGCGACGAGTTGGGGACTCTTTGGTCCCCACACCCGAGGAGAGGGCCAGATCGAGAGAGATAGCCCTGGGTCGGCCGGGGTGCGAGGGATATACCTGTTTACTTCACCTTCGGCAACCAAAAACGACCCACAGGTGGCGTGCGTTTTGGTCGGTTCAAGTCCGACATAACCTCTTCCACCGGCTCCGGTGGGGGGTATCCGTGGGGATTTTGCGCACGTAAAAATAAATCTCTACTTATGAACTTTATACATAGCCTATTTTGATGTAAAAGATATGTATTATGCACTTTTGGGTCGTAGTTTGACGGTAAAGGCACCTCATTAAAAAAGGATGGGCAACTGTTTCTCATTACTTTGGAAACGCTAGATTATACTTACCTTACGTGGTGGGTCCTTGGATCGTTACAATAATATGACGGAGTGCTTTAACAATTAGGGTCCCCCGACATGACAACGCTTGAATCAAAATATTGCTAGGTATATCAAAGTTAAATGGCTAGGCTAACCAACACAATTTAATATCAACTTTATCGAGGCTCATTTTTGTGATGTAGGTTTTTTCAATATTCAATTTAATTTTTGTGTACTTTGTTCATCAAAATTAATCTGATGCAGATTGTACATAATGTGTACAATTTATTTAGTTGAATATGTATCAACTACTTCGTTTAATGAGAGTGTTTTGTGAACACAAATTTGTCGAACGCCAACGTTCAGGCATTAATTTGCAAATAGCAAATAGATGCCATTTTCATTACCTTTGACGTACAAACGAGAAAGGCTGACGTACTATTTATTTGAAGTCGGAAATCACTTCGTAATAGAGTATGACATAAATAAAAAGTCTGGTTTCTTGTTAGTTTGCGTTGGCAGAGCTCTCGAAGTGCGCCGTTGACTCGGCGGGACTGAAACGTTTCGCCATCCTGCTTTCAGAGCCTTTGAGGGGGCAAACATCAATATAATTGGATTGCCTTACAATTTTAATGTAAACCTGCAGTTTTGAGAGCACGCTGAAGACTTGTTTGTAGAGTTCCTATACAAAGTGAAGAAGCACTTGGAGTTTGTGTGCATTATTCAAACCCAGCTTGGGATTTGCTAAATGTGAATTCACATTTTCGTTTAGTTTATTTTGAATAAAGTATCTAGACTGTGATTCAACATAAATAAAATACTTATTTTATGCAAAGTAGACAAATAGTAGAGATCCTTATAAAATTTTAGTGCCCCAGCAAAGAATACATCTATATTCCTCAAATGCATATTGTATGGCTATAAAAATATACAATAAACTGCCAGTTGGTGTGCGAGCGCTACCTATGACTAAATTTAAATTCAGCATATTTAATTTCTTAATAGATAAGTGTTTTTATTTAGTGAGGGAATATATGGATAGCAAATTTTATTTTAAGGACATTATATTGACTGATGTAAAACAAATAAATGACTAATTAAATAAATAATTATTGATTGCATGCGTGACATATTTGATATTATTATCGTAAAATTTAAATATTATTATTGTAAAACGTAATAGAAATAAATAATTAATTGACTGCATGAGTGACATATTTGACATTACTATTGTAAATCTTAAATATTATTATTATAAAATTTAATATTTCTACACCAGGGTATGGTAGAATATGTTTGAACAAGTGAAATAACATAAAGACCTCAATGTACCATATTCTTAGAAATAAATTATTATTATTAAAAAAATTAATCTAAAGTGAGACATACTAGACAGAGCTATCTAGACCTAAGCTAAGCGTAGCTTGTAATTTGACTTTTGATTGTGAATATGTGGATAGGTAAATATTCAACTTAGATTGGTATTATAAGAAACACCTAAACAAGTCGCGATTTCTGTTAGGTGGTAATATACTTAAGTCAATGAAAAATTCTCTTAATTTCCACAGCCGCACAGTAATTGAGTGCAAATTAGTGTGCGACTGACAAACGGGAAGCTATCGGGTGTACTAGTGGGATTTCCTTTTTTATTAAATGTGTATAGTACCATTTTCAGTACTAGAATATTGGATTTCATGCCTTCACAATTGATGTTTTAATATTACAGCATCACATAGTCACCAATAAAATATGGCTGTTTGATTGAATCATCAATATACTAGGTATGGTTGAAGATTATGCCATATATAGGTAGTTAGGCCACATAGTAATCTGGTTAGACTTAGTGGTTTAGGAGTTGGCCTTACGATCAAGAGGTCCCGGGTTCGAAACCTGGTCATTACCCTACTGACGTGATCCCTCTCCTAACACAAACAAATTAGCTTAGCTGGAGGGGTAAGTAACATCGGTTCTAACATTCTTTCATAAAAAAAACAACGATACTTTGTGACATAAATTCATAATATTTGATTCTAATATTATTTTCCTCTATTACGTTCACAAGTGAACATACGACATGCTTGAAAGTATTCTAATCTAAAATAATCAATCAAGGGTATAATATAGGGGTATCACAATGAATCAAAAATAGGCTATTGTACTCATGGGTCAAGGAAAAAATAGCTCTTTTGTTGAATTCTATCTTTTTTTATGGGGCTTTAGAGTTTTCTCCCTATGGAATAACACAAGTAAAAATGCTATTTTCATTACGGTCATCTCAATAAGAGAGTGGATTAACTGTAAGCTATTAATATTTTCTAAATGTTGATATTTGATGGATAACAATACATACAACAGAGAGGTAGCCGCGGCAGCTTAGTGGTATGGGTAATGGACTGCTAAGACGAGGTCTAGGGTTCGATCCCAGGTTTTACCATGGCACACAACTTTACTTAACTTTTTTTAACTTTGCGATGCTTTTCGAAGTTATGTGTGTATTTATAAGTGCCCGGTTAATGGCAATAGGCTCGCCACCTATTACATTGGGACCTAAAACATAAACTGGCGAAATGTGGGTGCTAGCACCTCTGCCTACCCCTTCGGGGATATAGGCGTGAGTTAATGTTATGTTATGTATGTTACAACAGAGGTATACATCTTTGTTAATTAATATCGTGAGGTTTTCTGGACATAAAGAGACTGACCTGATCACGAATGTCACCCTTATCTAAAAGGATACTGGGTACTGGCAATAGGAAAAGTAAATAAGCAAGCAACGAGGAGTATAGTTAGTTCCACTTTACGGAGACAGGACACGGCGGTATTCCTGCCCAATTGAGCAGTCCGACTGGGGAAGTACCTCTGCTCTACAGAATACCGCGGTTATAATAAAAAGACCTCGGTAGCCTAGTGGTATGGGTAATGGACTGCTGAGAATGTGGTCTCGGGTTCGATCCCAGGTTTTACCATGGCACACACCAATGACTTTTCGATGCTTCTCGAAGTTATGTGTGTATATATCGCAGGTTTATAAGTGCCCGGTTAATGGCAATAGGCTCGCCACCTATAACATTTGGACCTAAACATAAACTGGCGAAACGTAGGTGCTTAGCACCTCTGCCTTCCCCTTCCGGGATATAGGCGTGAGTTTATGTTATGTAATAACTTCGTGTTGTGTTCCCAGCGGTGAGTAGGGTAGCCAGAGCTCACTGGAGAATCTGTGCTGTCAGTGGGATGACTAAAGGCTTGTCCTGCTTTGTCCTATACACTGACGGCACAGAAACTCTGTGCTTACAGGGTCGGCAGCGCGAGTGTGACTTCTCTGGTATTACACACGTCCATAGGCCACGGTAACCACTTTTCATCAGGTGGGCCATGAGCTTGTTTGCCACCTAAGTGGAGTAGAGTAGATAGTATTAAAAAAAAGTGTAATTTAATTAAACACTTAAATATTGCACTATATTTTTAACTAGAAATAGTTATAACTCGGGGTCCACGATTTATGTCAATTTCTTGATTGGTTTATCAGGCGCGAATGCCAGCTGAACTCCTAGCCTCAAGGAGAAAGTCCGCGACAGAGGCTCGAACATTAATAAGTAGGTATATTGGTTAGCACACGACATGCCTACCTAATATACTTTATTTTATATCATACGGTACCAAATACAATACATACATACATATAATCACGCCTTTATCCCCGGAGGGTTAGACAGAGGTGAATTAATATTCACATTTCACCAATCATCGAATTCGGGCCTACGTAATAGGGGGTGAGCCTATTGCCGTCTTCCGGGCACTATTGTTGACTCGAGCCATGCATCTGAGGCTGAGTCTAGGCGGTATATATCTGTCTGATGTTAAACAGACCTATCCCTAAGTCGCCTTGTACGACGCCGCATGGGAAAAGATAGGGTGGTCCAAATTCTATACTGCCGGGAACCACGCGGCTTACAGAATACAATGATTGGTGAAATGTGGGTGTTAATTCACCTCTGCCTAACCCTCCCAGGAGAAAGGCGTGATTATATGTATGCATGTAGATATTCGTAGCGGTGACACAACATGTCTTGAAATAAAATAGAATAGTTCCAAAAGCACCATCAACACAAGAGCGTCTATAAAGCTCACAAGATAAATATCGCTACAAGATCGTACGGTAACTTCAAACTTCTCCACATAAAGCTTCGACGCTGCCAAAGTTCCTTTTTCTTTCTTTATTATCGATGTAGTGGAAAAGCGAGCTGGATACGAAGCCTTTGGCACCAGCGTCCGGAATGAAATTTCATTGGCTGTCGAATATTTTCTATTCGGTTGAAATATAAAAGATTTTTCTCAGGTAAAGGATTTACATGTTTGCTTCTGGTTGCAACGATAAATAAAGTGTACGTGTGTGAGGCAAGAATGAACTTTGAATTTTGACTTTGGAACAGGTCATAAAAAAATTACCAATCGTGATCACATGACGTTCTCTTCAACACTAATCCGGGTAGGATAGTTTGTCATAAATACAGTTGACACTATCTTAAACAGTGAACGTTCTATCAGCATGAGGTGAATTTTGAATATAATCGGCCTACAGGGTCCACTTCCCAAAGAGAAGAACTTATCTCTTTTGACGAATCTAAAATGTAGTTGAATATTTATCTTTCAAATCAGTCATAGTTAGACACCAGTTACTTCCATTTAAGCCAAGATAAACAAAATCATGGAAAGAATGATGATAGATGTAATATAACTTTATTTTTTTTTACATACATATAATCACGCCTTTATTCCTGAAGGGTTAGGCAGAGGTGAATCTACATTTCACCAATAATAATTTTTTTGCAGCCCCACGTTATAGGGGGTGAGCCTATTGCCGTCTTCCGGGCACTATTATTGACTCGAGCTTTGTATCTGTGCCTGAGTCTGAGCTGTATATCTGTCTGATGTTAAACGGCCTTATTCCTTAGTCGCTTTGTACGACACCGCATGGGAAGAGATGAGTTGGCCCAAATTCTACTGTACCGGGAACCACGCGGTTTTTTTATATAGGATACGTTAATTAGACCTCGCCTCGTCTGTTGGTAAGCTGAAGGCAAAGTCTCAGAAAAGAGTCTCAATTTGTTTAAATTACCCATTGCTTATTCTTTTAGAAAACCTTTTATAAACTTTATCAATCTAAAACAACCCATTATCTAAAATAAGCACAAAGGAACCTTTCAAATAAATTAACGTATTTATTATTAAAATAGGACGCAATAATAACATCGTATATACTCCTAATGAAAAGCTTTTAAATATAAAAGTTAACAGGAAGCCCTTATAATGTAGCTGTACAATATTTTCTCGGTCCTCGTTCCCCTAATAGGTAGGTACCTATTTTGAAAAGGATATTTTCTTTAGACGGCTCCTTTCATAAGTTGTTTTTGCTTTTCTCGCGTCGCCGTCTCGGTCTCGTAAATTGGCTTTCAAACAACTCTAAACCAAATAATAAAATACGCTCCACGTCGGCACACTGCAGAAAATGTCATAGCAAAGTGTGTCGGAGTCGCTCGCGAGCACACGTCGAAAGCAATTTTCAAAGGCGATGTGGTTAGTGCTTTTCATATGTACGACGTGAAATATTAATTTTGAGGTTAGGCGTCTATTATATTGCGTATATTTACTTTTATAGCGTTGGATATAGTTATAAAATGCACTTTTTTGTATTCGAAACGTTACTTTTTTGTGTTTTAGCATGTTGTGGGCGTTTCGGTTTCAACATACGGTTTACTACCATCGAATTCTTTTTCGTTTTCAACCCAGAGGTCGTTCCGATTTTTCCCCACGATAGTATGTTAGCTTGTATCGAGCAGGTAAGCCTCAATATTCCTATTTGTATTGTACTTGAGGAATTCTTTCATTATAAATACTCTTTAATATTACATATTGCATCTATTATCTATGGTTTATAAACACCTCAACAAAGTCTAGGGAACAAGATGACCCCAATTATTTTTTTTCGTGTAAGTCTTGTTTTGCAAATAACTGGCAGCAAATAAATAAAAATAGAATAAAGTAGATTACAGAGTTGTTCGAAATTTAAAAATAAATTTAAATAAGTAATGATTTTCGAATATGGAGGGAACACTTTTAAAAGTGTTTGATTGTGCAGTTTCTCTGAGGCAAAATAAAAATTATTTTTTTTGATTATAAATAACGTTTATTATCAATAATACGTCTTTTACGTATGGTTTGTGCATTTTTGTGACTGTAGTCATCATGTCACGTCGTCATTTAAGTCGCGAAGAGATGTTAAGGGCTGTTGGTATGCTGCAAGCTGGACGAACTCAACGCGACGTAGCGGATGCTGTCAACACCCAACCAAGCGTAATTTGCAGATTATGGGCACGCTACAGGTCTACAGGGGATGTTGCCGAACGTCACAGGAGACGAAATAGGGTTACTACCCCGCGACAAGATCGTTTCTTGCAAAATTCCGCAAGGCGGCAACCCACGATTACTGCTCGTCAGTTGGTCGCAGGCCTCCAGTCTCAGCATCAAGTGGTTATTAGCGATCAAACTGTCAGAACAAGACTACACGAAGCCAATCTTTATGCTCGCAGACCACTTAGGGTTCCAGCTCTTCGACGTGGAAATCGAGGTCGTCGCTTATTGTGGGCTAACGCACATTTACAGTGGACCGACCATCAATGGGCACGGGTTCTGTTTTCCGACGAATCTTGCTTCGGTTTTCATCCTGTTCGAGAAGGGTACGTATATGGCGAGTTCCTGGACGTCGGAGTCATCTCCAGAATCCGCTAGAAGTTCATCCTTACCAAGGTGGAACAATCATGGTATGGGCTGGAATTCGCCTTGGTGGAAGGACCGACCTCGTTTGGATACGGGGCAATTTGAATGCAAACCAATACATTCAGGAGGTTATACACCCCATGGTAATCCCTCATCGACAGCAGTTCGGTCAAGATTTTATGTTCATGCAAGATAATGCACGGTCACACACCGCGAGGGTAGTGGTCAATGCGTTAAGCGAGCACAATATGACGACGTTGGAATGGCCTGATCAGTCTGCCGACCTCAATCCCATAGAGCATGCCTGGGATTTGCTTGGGAGAAGAGCTTTCAGTGATTCTTTGGAAAATCTGAACACTGAAGAACAACTTTTTTTACACCTTCGCAGTGTATGGAGCCATATTCCACAAACGATGATTGACAATCTCATACTAAGTATGCCACGCCGTTTGTCGAGCTGTTGCTAATGCTTTAGGAGGTCCTACAGATTATTAAAAACGTTTAAAGTACGGTTAATTACTGTATTTCTTACTACCTCGTTATTTTTGTGCCTAATCATAGAAGGTTGTAATACTCAATATTGGCACTATTCAATTCTTTCTTAAAAAAAAAAAAATTTGGTATGAAAATGTTTTTATTAAAATTAAAATTAAAAACGGTATAAAAATACCCTTCTATTGATATAAAACACTCACTATTACAAGAAAGGGTTTTTAAATAAAAACTAGAAATGTCCTTGTTCCCTAGACGTTGTTGATGTGTGTATTTTGCCGCCAGAAAAAGCATACATGGCCTCCGACTTTGTTTTTTTCGTGTTGAGTAAATATATTATTACTGAAATTATATAATTGAATATAATATATAACAAATCATTGTCATAAGCATGTAAGTACCGATTGTTATTCATAATATGTGCTGGATATGCTGGGAGAAGAAAAGGAATAAATGCATTAATTTTGCTAAATGATAAAAGGATTCTTATTGATTAAACTCTGTCCTGAGGTATGGATAACAAATATTTAATTATTTTTTCGTATTTCATTTTTTATACCACAAGGTGGCAGACAAGCACACGGCTCACCCGTCGTTCTTTATTATGTGTATGTCTGGCGTTGTTCTCGGTACACCCGAGGCTTTCATTTACGCCATAAGATGGTCTTTACTGGGTTGCCCATACCCCTTCACCCTCGCCTCATAAATATGTTTCGCCAATCTTCTGTCGTCCATCCTGTCTACATGTTCGAACCACAGGAGAATCCCTTCTTCTATTTCGGCCACTACGTGTTATGCCATACTTACCGTAAAATATCTATGTATAATAAGGTTTTATTATACATTGGTTAATGATTTTGTGAAATAGGAAAAATGGGAACTATGGTTATCACTGCTATTGTGGTAGAATATGTATGACCACTGTAATAACATAAAGACCTCGATGTACCATATTTTTGGAAATAAATAAATTCATTCATTCTTTCATTCGCTGTCAAATGCAGTATGTATTGCGAATCAAAGATAATTTGGCACGATTTGACAGTATTGAAGGGATACATGCGGTCTCCTTCAGGTCACGGAATTATTAATCTTACTATAATAACATTTCCTTATCAGTCTATAAGGTTGAACTTAGACTAAATATTAATTTTTTGCAGTGGTTTGGCATTGTGAATACAGGCATGTCACAAACATATTCGTAACAACCTTGATTATAGAATTATAACACGTACTTGAGTTTATGAAGGCGATGAGTATGTTTCAGAATGATTTCGGTATCAACAATTAATGTGCTTCACAGACCGATAAATTTGATTTTGAAACTACTGACTCTCACTGGTATAATTTTAGGTGTGAATTAGAAACGATATGGCATGGATATGGTGTGAATACAATTATAATTATAGCGCGAGACAGTACGATACCGTCTCCTCGCCTCTTCTATGCAATTTTAACAAACATACATACAGATAATCACACCTTTATTCCCGAAGGGTTAGACGGACGTGAATTAACACCCACATTTCACTAACCATTGAATTTGGTCCTACGTAATAGGGAGTGAGCCTATTGCCGTCTTTCGGCACTATTGTTGACTAAACCACGCATCTAAGGCTGAGTCTGGGCTGTATATATCTGTTTGATGCTATACAGCTCTATCCCTTGGTCGCCTTGTACGACATCGCATGGGAAGAGATGGGGTGGCACAAATTCTACTCTGTCGGGAACCACGCATGCAATTTTAATGGCATCCCTTATCCGTGGCACTAACTATATTCGTGTCGTATCGTTTCTATATAATTCAAGTCTTAGGAGTATGGATAAACCAGATATGTGGTAGCGTGTCAAGCCAAGTTCAAGTAACAGAACTGGCGAGCAGCACCGGGTGTAATATTACACGGACCATTTGGAGCCACTTTTGACTCCGTCACAATTAAAAAACAATTTTACATAAACATCTCTTTGGCTTATATGTATATTCAGACTTGTGATATACATATGTGCTACAAATTTCATAAACACATCTCAAACGGTTATATAGATATTAACGTTCATAAATCGTCATTTTTATCACTAATGGTCAGTCAATTTACGAATTATATTTGTTAATTTCTATCTTGACATGATCTTACATAATATGATCTATTGTAGTTGGGGCTGCTGTCTGAAATACAGATATTAACTTATCTAGTTCAGACACAGATTTTGTCTCTATTATTGTTTAAGATTGTAATAAAAATTTTCTATATATGTAAAATGTGTATGTTTCTGCTTGAAATAAATAAATAAATATAGCCTTCGCAAGTTCTAAACCTGTTACTAGTCGGTTCTTATTATTATATTATACCGAAAATTTGGCTTCCTTCTAGTAGCTAGCCATCGAACTTAATAATTCGTATATGAGAAGCCAAGTCAGATCTTAGGCCACGATATTTTATCCTAAGTTGGTGTTGTCATAAATATAATTTCATAGGAGGTAGGACACGGCGGTATTTCTGTCCAATTGAGCAGTCCGACTGGGGAAGTACCTCCTCCCTACAGAATACGGCGGCTATAATAATCTCGTGTTGTGTTTCCGGCGGTGAGTAGGGTAGCCAGAGCTCACTGGAGAGATTTTGTGCTGTCAGTGGGAAGAACAAAAGCTTGTCCTGCTTTGTCTTTTACAGTGACAGCTCAGAAACTCTTGTTTACAGGGTTGGCAGTGCGAGTGTGACTCCCTTGGCGTAGTACACGTCCAAAATATCCTTCTACTATCAGAACTGTGGAGGAATCCGCACTAAATTACACACACTATATAACAACATTCTTTCTTCATCCTTTGACATAATTATAATAACTGAAACCTGGCTTACGCCTCACTTGAGCGACAATGAGTTCATTGACGACCGCTATTTAGTTTTTAGAGACGACAGGGACCGTATTACTACAAATAAGCTGGACGGAGGGGGTGTTCTGATAGCTGTGTTACGCGAGCTCCGGCCGGTCAGAGTGTCCACATGTCCTCCCGTCACTGGCATCGAGCACGTTATGACCAAACTCCTTGCGGCGCGTCCGAATAGGCACCACATAATTAGCGCTGCCTATATACCTCCTCGCACAAAAGACGACTTATACCTCTCATCTCATCTGTCTATAATAGAAAATATTATAACTGAGCCGTCCACTAAATCATTTTTTTTTGTGGGAGATTATAATCGACCTGAGATCGAATGGCCTGACAAATTTAGTAACATCTTTACTCAGTCGCATAATGAAGTGAGCGAGTGTTTGTGTGACTTGATATCTATGACAAACGCTTATCAGTACAACACCTTTAAAAATGAAGTAGGCCGTGTCTTGGATCTATTTATTTGCAACACAGATTGTCAAATACAGACCGATACTAAATTACTCAAACCTGTACCCCTTCATCCCCCATTTTCTGTGCTGACTTCATTGGAAACACAATACACACCAATGAAACGTCAAAACATTAAGAAACATAATTATTACAAAACCGACTATAATGAAATTAATACAAAAATAAATAGTTTGGATTGGAACAATTTTTTTCATAATCTTTCATGTGAACAGGCTGTGGATTCATTCTATGATTATTTATACGGTATTATTAAAATACATGTGCCGCTTACGCGAGCTAAGGCACCTGGCTATCCCGTCTGGTTTCATACTCCCCTTATTAAAATTTTCAAAAACAAGGAGCGTGCTTGGATTCGTTGGAAAAAGCTACGAAACATATCAGACTACGAAAAGTTTTCAAATTATCATAAACAATTCAAAAGCCTATCTGTTCAGTGTTTCAATAAATATATGGAGACGGTCGAGGATAGCATACCACTTAACGTCAGGCACTTCTGGTCGTACATCTCAAACCGAAAGAGAAATTCCGGTCCTCCAGCAAACATGTATTATGAAAATAAAGCATCTGACTGCCCCGGTGAAATATGCGTACTGTTTTCTACTTTCTTTAACTCCGTCTATGAGCCCTCAACCTTTGACCCTACAAACTGGACACCTCCGCACACTACAGCCGAGAAATCTTTCTGTATCTCTAGCCTTTATCTTGAAAAGAGTGCCATAAGTAGGGCACTGTCGTCACTAGACATAACAAAGGGGCCAGGTCCGGATGGTCTGCCTCCTAGATTTTTTAGGAACACAGCACAAAGCATCTGTATTCCATTACATTTGTTATTTAACAAATGTCTAAGCGAGGGAGTATTTCCGAGTATATGGAAGCGGGCCTTTATTACACCTATTTATAAAAGTCGGGATAAGGGCAATATTGCAAATTATAGGCCAATATCCATATTGTCCGCCTTGTCTAAGCTTTTTGAGAGTCTAGTTCACAGTCATTTGTTTCCACTTCTAAATGATATCATTATACCTGAACAGCACGGTTTTGTCAAATCCCGATCCACTATCAGTAATCCCACAATTTTTACTCAATTTTTATTTGAGAACATGGATCGAGACACCCAAGTTGATACTGTATATACTGACTTTCGGAAGGCTTTTGACAGGGTGGATCATAAAATACTTCTCGATAAAATAGTTTTTAACGGTATAAGAGGGAATTTGCTCAGGTGGTTTGCATCTTATATATTTCGCAGGTCACAGAAGGTTATTGTCAATGGACATGAGTCCGATTATGTGGTCGTTGAGTCTGGTGTGCCCCAGGGATCAGTATTGGGCCCTTTGCTCTTTATTATTTATATAAACGATATAAAGTCTTGCTTCCTGAACTCTAAACTACTAATGTACGCAGACGACTTAAAAATCTATAAGACCTGTACGAACAACTATGACTGCATTCTTCTACAAGAGGATCTAGACAGGCTCTCAGAATACTGTTTGGTTAATAAGCTTAATCTAAGTCTGCCTAAATGTCATGTTATATCGTTTACGAAAAACATAAACACTACAAATTTTAAATACACTCTTAACGGCACAGTGCTAGATAAGACTGATAGCGTAAGAGATCTCGGCGTCCTACTGGACTCTAAATTACATCTTGACACTCACATTGATTACATCATTAACAAAGTCTTTAGGATGTACGGATTCGTCATGCGGTCTTGTATTGACTTCAAGAAACCTTCTACTTCCCTCTACCTATATAAAACTTTAATTCGTTCCCAAATTGAATATGCGGTGCCTATTTGGACCCCTTTTTACCAAAAATATACGCATAGAATTTAAATGGTTCAAAAACGATTCCTTCGTACCACCCATTATAAATGTTTTCATACTAGGATTCCTTACACGAAACTGTTAAAATATCACAAAATTTTGAGCTTGGAGCACAGACGTAAATTGCTGATGGTTATGATGCTGTACGGCATATGCAATAATAAATTCAATTGTATTGAACATACTAATAAGTTGTGTTATGTGGTTCCTAGAACTGCTGTTCGGCGCGGGCTGTGCGTGCCCAGCTTGTTTTACACAGAAAAGTGTAGAACAAACGCTGGGGAGCGAGCACCTCTGCGGCGATTATTGGCAACCTACAACTCACATTTTGCTGATCTCGATATTTTTGCGCTTTCTGAGAACCAATTCAAGAAAATGGTTTCTGAAACTCTCGCTAATGACTCCTAATTGGATGTCATTCTGCGGGGATTGAGTTTTTACTACGCGTTCGTATTTTAAAATACAATTATAAATTCGTGGACAATAGTGTGGGTTGTGCGTTTTTATTTTGTATGCCTGGTTTTTAAGATTTTATTGTAACGCATAACTGTTTTTTGTCTCTAATAAATAAAATAAATAAAAATAAAACAAAAAAGAAATATTCAGGACTGACCATTAAACTTGGCACCCATTTAAATCTCACTTCTTTTGTCGTTGAAGTCAACAAATAAGGCATTTATTATAATATTGAACTTGGCTCTCATTTCACATTTATGTTTTTTATGGGTATGTTATACTGGATATTATCTGTAGCTCCAACCTCGTTAAACACCAGTTCTATCACTGCTACTCACAGGAACCTATTACTGGTATAAAAAGTAGCCTATGCGCTATTCCAGACTTAAGGTAATCTATCTCTGTGCGTCATACAGATCCATTAGCCGTTCTGACGTAGTGTAAAAGATATTCTTCTAACCAAACTTTTGCATTAATGTTATATATTGGAGTTAAGTTTGCAGGAGCAATTAGGTTTCACTTGGTTCCTACTTGTCTTACCAAGTACTTACTGGTAATATATATATTTTTTTTATACCACTTAGGTGGCAGACAAGCACACGGCCCACCTGATGGTAAGTGGTTACCGTGGCCTATGGACGTTTGTAACACCAGAGGAGTCACAGTCGCGCTGCCAACACTGTAAGTACAGAGTTTCTGTGCCGTTAGTGTAGAAGACAAAGCAAGACAAGCCTTTAGTCTTCCCACTGACAGCACAAATTCTCCAGTGAGCTCTGGCTACCCTACTCACCGCTGGGAACACAACACGAAGTTATTATAGCCGCGGTATTCTGTAGGGCGGAGGTACTTCCCCAGTCGTACTGCTCAATTGGGCGGAAATACCGCCGTGTCCTACCCCCTAACTCCAAAATATTAGATATTTTGGAGTTTCTGTCATAATTTTTCGATTTCATCATTTAGACTTAATTATTAAACTATGATTTCTGATAAATTCGGAGCAGAATGGTTTGCGTAAAAGTAATAACAAGTACCAGCATCATCAGAGGCTTACGACATTTTGCCCACCTCAGGAATTGAACCCGAGACTCTACATCGGTACATAGAGTCTCGAGTGAATGTAGAGGAGTGCTGTTTATACCACCTTTTGGTAGTTCGGATGACAATGTAATACTTACTAAAAAAAAACTGTTTTATTGATTGAAATTGCATTGTCATGATTTTAAATCTGAATAATAAATTAAGTTTATCGTGACAATGCATTTAAAATTCATATTTTTTGGGATTTGGGGTTATTGAGATCAAAGGTACTAAATTAATCATTATGTACTACTAACTTAAATACTTGTGGTAAAATGCTTCACATTGGCAGTGTACCTAAAGTCGATATTCTTCGAAAAGAACCGACCCTCAGAGTCTTTTGTTCCCCAAAATACATCAAAAGTATCCAGGCAAATAGGGAACAAGTAATACAAATGAAATTACTTAAATTGGTGTTCTTTGAACTTCTATGGATTCTTTCTTGAAAAGGAACAATTTTGGCAAAGCTGCCTGCTTGTTGAAGTTATTACAGAACCGTAGATATATTATATTGAAAGCTGGTTGTCGCCAATGTGTTGCGGCTTTTGTTGATTCATGTTAGCATAAATCAATATATATGAGACCGTCACTGCTTTGTGGGCACAATTGGGTGCATAATTTAAGCTTATTTAAATGTTATGCACACGTACATAGGCGGACTTTCCTACTGCCATAAGCATTTTCTACCAGTCAACCAAAGGTGGTGCAGAGAAAGACTCAGTAGGTGCATTGTTGAGTGTAACATTATAGAGAGAATATACATTATACAGGAACAAACATTCTGTAAAGTAATTTAAATAGGTACAAACATACTCACCATAAAGAATATATACAATATGATAAAGGAGACGGGGATTTCTGGGCCAAATTGTAATGAGTTGAGATATGACTTAAAAATAGCGGTATATTTTTCTATTTCAAAATTTTTAAAAACAGCTCAGTTGAACATCAGGAAGACGAGAAATCTTAAAACTGAGTTTATTCCACGAATATGATACAATATCGATTACTGTGAGTGATTCAAACAATATTGCAATAAAAACACTTTCATCGTAGTATTATTTCAGTCAAAGTGAACAAAACATAATAATAACAATAATACACATTTAAAAAATATAATAACAGTGTAATTATAATAAATTCTGAATTGATTTTCGTTAATCGATTAAATAATTCTCGTGTTTATCAACTGTATAAGTCGTATTAATCTGTGATGTGACAACTGACAGCTTCCTGACTTTCAGTCAATCAGTTAATACAATTACGGTTCACAATGATAACTTGAATGATTTTCCCCAGCTTACAGAAAGTGAATTAATTCTAACATATTTAGGGACATATCTGATAAAGCAGGCACGTTCATACTATGGTGAGCATCTAAGAAGTACCTAATGAAGGCTTCATTATAGAAGTGTGTATGCTTCTAATTCTGCATGGATGCTAAGGGGACGCATTCAGACCAGACATATAAAGTCGCAAGACGTATTTTGTATACATCTTAGTCGACAATTATCTACGAGGTAGAGAAGCAATCCTCGGACATTATTGTAACACTGTATTGTAGGTAAACGAACTGCAGACTGCTGCGCACACATAATGTCAATTATATGGTACCTTGGTTGGCCTAGGTATCAAGGTAATGTAATTCCCCCTACGCAATTCTTCTAATTATTCTAATTATTATTGAAGAAAAATAAAATAAAATAATTATTTAAAGAGTTTTTTTAAGATGACATCTTTGTATTACATATCTTTAAAATCTATTATGTATCCCTGAGTACAATATAAATATTTTACAATAACAATAACTACTTTCTTTAAAAAAACGTAGAAATGATAGTTCAAAAATGTTAATTTCTTGCATAACCTCACTTACTAAATCTCTTATAGCTCTGCTCTCTGATGTTCAAAATCTGCAGATTTTTCAGGGATGGTTTAATAATATATAAACTCTCGCTTGATGCCACTCTCAACTTTTTACATTTAGGCCCAAGAATGTATGAAAGCGAATCCATCTCCTTTAATAAATCAATCACATATACATATAACATACATGATATAAGTAAATAAGTGTACATAAATATACATTATAAATACAACTATACAATACATACACTCATACATAAATACTTTATTTTCTTGATTTATTTCTTACATACATAAATCAATACAGGTAAACCCAATCGGTCTTATTACAAAACACGGACTAACTCTAAAACCAGGTTTAAATCGTCTTTAGACCATGGTCTAAAGAAATTTTTATTACAAAAAGGGTTTTATTACTAAACCATGGACTATCTCTGGTCTAAAGATAAACCTGCGTGACCCCTAGTTTAACGTTGGTCTAAAGTGTAAATCACAATAATAATATGTCAAACTTGCCATTTTGAACTTAGCCGGTTAGCGTCAGATAAATTCGTTTACTTTCTTATAATACTATGCTCGTAATGGATATTGACGCAGTTGATTTGATGGATATCGCAGATATTAATATCGTGGAGTCATTGGACATACCACGCTTACCTAACAGACATCGTATTCCAGTAAACCCCTATATCGAACTATCTGAAGAAGCTTTTTATGCAAAAGTATAGGTTTACTAAACGTTTTAAATAACTTGCAATAAATATATTTTAAAGTAGGTATAAAAATTGGGAAAAATTTGATACCAAGACAGCGCGAACGGAAAAGTTCGTTCCATTTCACGTCCATACATCTTCCAATATCATACATAACAATGATTGCTAAATAAAGGCATCAAAATGATATTTTATTATAAAATAAAGTACAACTATTATTCATAAAATTGAATTTAATGAAAATGTATTATCTAAATCTTTTTTTCACCATTTTTAGTATATATTATTTATTAATGATGTCAGATAATTTTTGTTTTCTGAGGAAACGGAACGTTGCGATTGAATGGTATCATAATGAACGAACAATAGTTTGAGTAATCTGTGGTTTTATTTAAGTCAAGGTTCAAATTATGGTACTAAGTAGTCTACGGATTATTCAGCTTTTGTAATAAGGAGAAGTTTAGACCATGGTCTTGAGATTAAGCCTAGACTTTATAGTTCAGGTTTAAACCTGACTTAATTCCGTTTTTTGTAATAAGACCAAATGCGACAAAGTAAGCGACACAACCACCTTAAAATATTATAAATTTGATATTATTCCGATGATTCTGCCAATCTCACGAACAGTAAGTGGTTGGCGAACTTTCGCCTTGAACATGTGATGGCTGAGAGCCTTTCTGATTTCAAGAGGTAGCGCACTATGCATTCATGATAATGTCGTCCACACACCGCCAAAGTCATCGCAAAGACATTTGCTAACATTAATGTCATCCTACTTAATCACCAAGCTTTCGTCCCATTGTGCACAGAAAATAGTATGTTTCAAAGAGCACTGTCACTGGACAGAGCTCTTCTTTGAAACATACTATTTTGCTACTCACTATGCCATACATAGATGCCTCCAACAGAAATACGTTTTCACCTATTACATCGAATGTGGGCGGTCATTTCGCAACTTGATTTGGATGAGCTCATATTGAGCATACCGAATCGGTACGATTGTGTTATATGGGGTAACGGTATAGAGTGCTACTTTCGGTATTAGTGTTTTTTCATTACATTTTAACGGCAGGACCACAAATGTGAGTAGGCTTGATACCAATAGCCATCTATCGCAGCATGTGGTTGTGAATAAAAAGAGAAGGAATAACGTTCTAATTAAAAGGTACATTTGTAGGATGTCCTCGAAGTAATTGAGTTGTTGAAGTTGGATTTAAGAGAAGACGAGTTTGAACGTGAAGTAATAAATATTCTGAGCCTAAACCACTGACGCGACGTGCGCCCGTTCCTAACTCATGCAATTTTAGAACTACAAATTATATAGATTATGAGAGTACCATATAACTATGCTTACACACCAATAGTCACGTTTTTTCTCTCACTGGTGTAGAAACTTCGTACCTTTCATTTCTTCGACCCTCATAATTATTTTCACCCATGTTCGTGTGTAAATACACAGGTCTAAAAAGGTCGTAATGAGCGATTCTGCTCTTAACTTTATCAATTTTCAGTAGATCTCAATAGATGTTCCTATGTTCTTCGTAAAATGGTTACTTTTATGAGCAGAATTATAACAATTCATTTACTAAGCAGATTCTTATTTTATGTAAATATCGCTGCAAGACTAAATATTATCCTAATACGATTCCAATAAAGTGACCTTTTTAGACCTCCAGACCTTTCTTTTGAACGTCCTCTATCTGATCGATATACGTTCGGATAGATCAACCTTTACCGAGTCATGCCTCTGTCTTGTCTTCTTTTTTTTTCTTATACACTGCTCATTCCTCTTCATCTGTTATTATTATATATTTAGTTAGTAGTTTAGATGGAGAAGTTTTTGGTTCTAACTTAACAATTAGAATCCCTTAACATAGTTATGATCAAGTTCTCTACATGAACTCACACTGTTCGAACTTGACCTTTTAATTGAACCTTATTAGTTACTGTAACCTTTCAAGGGCAATTTAAATGGCTGATATGTTATTCTAGAACACGATTATTATTAAATACGTTAAATCAACAGGTGCTAATGGAATGAAATGGAAAGGGACTTTTTGGTCTGCATTTAGTCTTTTTTAGGGCCATTGTGCGTGTAGAGTACTGGCTGCAGCAGCCAGCCTTGCTCCGCACAGAAACGCAGAAGCTTACTGGGGGCTTCACAGGCTTCGCAGGGCGACCTCAATGTACCGGGAATTTGTGATCGTTGATGTGCTACTGCCTCGCAAATCAAAACAGTATTACGTGGGCACCCGTTTCCTCGGCAACAAAACATCCCCTGGAAAGGAGACTGTCCGTAACACCGATAGTGTATAGGTGCTTGTGGAGGGGACAGTGGCCTGTTATTGTTCTTAGACTAAACTTGTTCTATCTACTTTTATAAGGCATTTTGTGAGTCGTTTGTTTATCAACAGGTGCTAATGGATACGACCGTTCTATTGCGACTGATCTGTAATTATTCCAGTTTTTGTTGAATGATATTAAATTCTTCAGATCGATGACTTTTTATGGAATGGTCAGTTCAAGATTACCCGTACCCAAGTACCTTTTCCTTATTTTCTTTTTTGCATTATTTGGGTTCTTCTTCATCCGAGTACGAATTCCTCGACGTTCGGGGTCCACCCGCTCCATTGCTCGTCATTTTAATGCTTTATATTTGCTTTTATAGTCTGCACCAGAGCCTCATTCTTCAGTTAGCTTGTTTACCAGCATACAGTTGAAGTTGGTGTGGGCCCTGAAGCTCATATTGACAAACCTAACAATAACTTGCCCGATCCTAGAGTTGAGTAGAGTTTCACAAAAAAAAAACAATTTCACAGTAAATGTAGCTTATTAATAGAATAGGTAATCGTTTCACCAAAGACTACCCTCAGAATTCGTATACATGTAGTATTCCACACTCGTGGTCACATTCTGCAGCGCGACAACACTTAAATAAATAAAAATGTCAAGTTGTTTCCTTTCTAAAGCGTCCGACCACTTTCGTACACAATTACAGCTCATATTGACTTTATAGTAGCCTGTGGTAAAGTGTGCTATTTACAATTGCAGCCGTGCCAGTAAAACTCTCACGACTGCCTTCCGTGCACGTCGACTTTACTCTCTACCTACGATGGAGCTCGGTGTTGCCTACTCTTAGATATTATATTTACCTGTAAAGGTAAAGTCTAAAATTATTTCCATTTTTTATATTCCTTTGTTTTTTTTATTTCTTCAAAAGGGGCATTAGAAGGTTTCTTCAGGGTCGGCAGCGCGAGTGTGACACCCCTGGTGTTGCACACGTCCATAGGCCACGTTAACCACTTCCCATCAGGTAGGCCGTGTGCTTATCTGCCACCTAAGTGATATAAAAAAATTACAAATTACTTATTTAAGTTTATAAGACTTAACTTTTGGAACCAACTAGCGAAAGTGGACACATTTATTTAATAATTCCTGGTTTTTTTAATTTCCTTGATATATTCCTGTTAATGTCACAGATAACACAAGGAAAATTAGTCATTGCATGCGCCTATCTAATCTTTTAATGAATGTAATTTAATTGTATCCCTTAATTTGAGAATTTTATTCATAGAACATAATCAATAATCAATTTAGTGTAATATACTAGAAGCCTACTTAAATTAGGAAAAAAAAAATTGTTATTTTAATAAACAAATCAAGAAATAATTTATAAATATTAAATACAATAAAAATGAAATAACTATTATACAACTTATAGCTAAGAACAATTAATCCCTTAATGCCCTCATAAAATATTCTGTCTCTGGAATGGGTCACCTCTTTCCTGAGACTTTAACTTCAACGTACCAAATTGAAATTTTCATTGGCAAATTTTCAGAGAAGATTATATTGTCGTATCCTATAAAAAAGACAAAAAAGAATCTCCCTAAAAATCTCCACATCGAGCTTTATCCACTATCTTTAGTGGAGAATTCCCCGAAGTTGGCATCACCGATGGAGTTAAATGCACTGACCCGTTTACAGAACACTCGATGGCCTCAACATCTACATTAATATAAATTTTGTATTTTATCAAAAGGAAGGAAGCGTTAAAAGGAAGTAAAAGTAGTTTTAATGTGTTTCTGTTTATCGGGTTTAATGAGTCCATTAAGTTGTTTGAATCTGAAGAGAAGTTGGTCGAATTCACACTAGTAATAATATTATAACATAACTTATTTATATACGCACTTTAGCAGTACTTTAGTCAACATTAGTACAGTTTATTTTCTCATTATGACACATGTAACAAAGTCTTTTCAATTAAACAAAATCTTCATGATTAAAAGTGAATGTGTCTTATATGCGTTCCTACACCATGCATCAGATTGCGTTGAAACTTCGGTAAGTGTGCAATGTGCATATACCCGTGAAGGTTTCTAATATATAAAAAATAGTAATAAAAGAAAGATGCATTTTTAATTGCTATGATATATTATCAAAGTTAGGCGATAAAGTAAATATACAACTGCTTACTTTTTCATGTGAATAGACTTCAAATATACCCCCAGTCAGTGTAAACTAAACTGATAAACAGACGTACTGTTCAGCATCAGCCTATCACGGGTGATGGCCTGTTAAATGTAAGAAAAGGTAGTAAGCGTAGTTCGTTTGGGTAGGTTTAATCCACATTTTTTGAAATCATGAAATTTAGATACATACGTAGAGAATTTATATGAATTTCAAGTTTATAAAATACTAGCTAACTCGCCCCAGCTTCAACCGTGGCATATTATGAAATCTCATATCACCAGTTTAAGCCCGTAATTTTTAAGTCTTCAAATAATAAATGTATCTGCCGGATTTGTTGACATTAATAGTCACTGCGCCAGACCCTCTAGTAGTAGTGTGATGATGAGCCTAAAACCTTCGATAAACTGACTATTCAATACAAAAAAAAATACATTTCGAATCAGTAGTTCCTGATTTTAGCGCGTACAAACAAACCGCTGGTTCCCGGCAGAGTAGAATTTGGGCCACCCCATCTATTCCCATGCGGTATCTTACAAGGCGACTAAAGGATAGGGTTGTTTAACATCAGACAGCCTGGACTCAGCCTCAGATGCATGGCTCGAGTCAACAATAGTGCTCGGAATACTGCAATAGGCTCACCCCCTATTACGTGGGATCGAATACAATGATTGGTGAATTGTGGACGATTAGGCAGGAGTTGCCTAATCCTCCGGGGATAAAGGCGTGATTATATGTATGTATGTTAAACAAACAAACCTAACAGATCAGTAAATCTGTAAATTCAGTAATTTTTCTCTTATCTTTATTATGTTATTTTATAGTTTTTAGTTTTTGAAGTCGGTTTTTTAAAGGTAGTTTTTAATAAAAAAAATTTAGTAACTGTTATAGGTTGTTTTTTAAATTTATTATTTTGGCCTCCGTTTTAGTGGACAGTCCAGCATGCCGACCATAATTTTCGATTTATTGCTCTCAATAACTTAAACGAGACATTCATGCTATACATCTTTAAGAAATTCTGTTATCTGCCTCCATAGTTCAAGACTTGGTAATTCTAGCTCAACCTTGACCATCGTAATGTCACCTACCATGTCATAAAGTCGTCATAAAACTAGCTGAAAAACAATTATTTCCCATTTCCTATTTGATTTCCAGGAGTTCTCTGGTGTCTCTGTAATCCAAGGTCCAATACCCATGAAATTTATATGGAACTATCTGTGAGTTATACCAAACACAATGCAACAAGAAGTTTTAAAATCGGTTCATTAACGACGGAAATATCGAGGAACATATAGAAGAAGTAAGTAAGAAAATATATGCGTCAAAACACACATAAATGTTTATAAAATAAAAACTACTGGTCCGAATGTTATAATTTTTTTATGGGACCCAACGTCAACTATTCTGCATCGAAATAAAAAAGAATTACGTAAATCAGATCATTAATCTCAGAGTAATCTGTGTGCATCGATCGAATTGAAAACCTCTTCCTTTTTGGAAGTCAGTTAAAATGATTTCAATCATAACGTTAATAAAGACTGAAGTGATTTATAATTTTGAACATGTACTTAGTACATACATCAGCTGTATCTACTACTATCGAATTACGAATGAAATTGCCATCTAAGGATTAGACTTTCACATAAGGAGAATAAATTGTAATTGTCAGATATAAAGGTACCGCCTTACTACATGTAGAGCAGTCCGACTATGTATTTTTAACCGATCTAAACGTCTAAAAAGGCCACTTTAATGGAATCATTTGTGGTGACGGAGAAAAAATACAAGTATCACCACCCCATCTCATCCGAAGGTTGTCGTAAGAGGCGACTAATGGAAACATATGCAAACCATATCACTGCGAGAGAAGGAAAGCTCGAAATAAAACCATGTACCAACCCGTCTGGCCAGCGTGGAAACAGTAGGCCAAAGCCTCCCAACATTGGGAGAGGCCTAGTCCAGCAGTGGACTGCGATGGGCTAGTTGATTTGATTGAACGGAATCATATAAGGATAATATTTTGTCACGCGTCAATATTTACACGAAATTAGAATTGGCTTAGTAAATTAATGGTTGTGATTCTACTCATGACTCATGAGTGGCTATTTTTCGAATTTTATGAGAATCTATTTGGAAATACTACTCAACGAATCAATCAATTAGCCCATAGTGCTTTTTTATACCACTTGTTTGGCAGACAAGCACACGGCCCACCTGATGAAAAGTGGTTACCGTGGCCTATGGACGTGTGCAACGCCAAGGGAGTCACACTCGCGCTGCCATCCCTGTAAACACAAAAGTTTCTGTGCCGTCAGTGTAAAAGATAAAGCAGGACAAGCTTTTGGTCTTCCCACTGACAGTACAAAATCTCTCCAGTGAGCTAGGCTACCCTACTCACCGCAATCACAACACGAGGTTATTATGGCCGTGGTATTCTGTAGGGCGGAGGTACTTCCCCAGTCGGACTGCTAAATTGGACGGAAATACCGCCGTGTCCTACTTCCTCCAAAAACTATCTGTACCAACCCGATTGACCTACTGCTTCCACGCTGGCCAGACGAGTCGGTACAGAAATACAACTGGGAGATTATAAGGTTATTCGTTTTGCGAGGGATATGCCTGTCAACCTCACCTTCGGCAACCAAAGCGACCCACAGGCGGCGTGCGTTTTAGTCGGTTCGAGTCCGACATAACCTCCTCCACCGGCTCCGGTGGGGAGGTATCCGTGGGGATTTTGCGCACGTAAAAAAAAAAAAAAAGGTTACTCGTTTTTAGCAGAATCGCTTAGTGTGGCGTTTTTAGACCCGCTGGTCTAAGGATTTAGCAATCTGTCCGAATTAAATCACTCTTCTTGCTTAAGAAGGTCCGCCTGTTGAGAAAGGTTCGGTACAGGATGTTCAACATCATTTGATGACGAATAGGAGCGTCGAGCGAACAAACGAACAAAAAGGACCAAAATATATACAAAGGTAAACAAAAAAGAACATAATTTTAAAAGAAGGACAATAATGCAATAAAAACGAATATTTAAAATTTAAAATTTGTAATCACATAATTAGTTAACTAAGTACACATGAATATATTACATTTTTAATTACAATAAATCTCAAAATAACAACATAGTTTGGCATACAGTTTGTTTTCGAATGTTAAAAAATTTCTTTAAAACCAACAATATTTAATATTTCGAGACCTAAATAAATAAACATTTTGCTATTTTGAACTAAGTTTAAGAGATCAAAACTTGAATCAGGTAACGATAATTACAACTAATTTGGTACAGCGGGATTTATATTGACAATAGAAAAGGGTTTCGTTATATACCTAAACATCAAAATGAACCAAGCCAATCCCACGAATATCACCATCCCATCCCTTTATCACAATATTAAGAAAATATCATTGACTTCATGTGATTACTACCAGACCAGCTATTTAGAATAAAGAAATGTGTTATTGAGTGAGACAGGAAAGAGTTTTGATTTTGGAACGGCACGAAGAAACTAGATAAATGAGTAGTAGAGGGAGAGAAAGAGGTGTAGAGAGAGAGAGATGGATAGGTAGCTCAGTTGATCAGAGTATTCCCCTGAAATATCCTGGGCCCCGATTCTACTAAGTTTATGTCATACATAATAAAACTACTGTCATACTAGTGACACTGCTAAAAATGCCATTAATTTTTAGACTTTATAAATATGCGCTTAAAGTCCAAAATGAAATGAAAAAAGATGCAAGAATTGAATGAATGAATGTGTAAACGAAGTTTAACACCTATTCGCATAGGCATAGCGCGCATTTTTGTAATGTCAACTGTATGACAGCTACAAAGAGTAAGCGGTCAGATCGTGTTGTGATCTTTACTAATTCCATTTTTTTTCGTCCAGCCAGTTTAGTAGTATGCACATAAGTCATTGGAAAATATACATAATTTTAAAGTATCAAGAATGACGCATGCCGTAGCTGGAATACTAGCAAACATCATCGGTGTGTCTAATTGTCGCTAACGCGCCTCTTATCGGCAATTATTAGGGGCAAGTGTTCCGTAACAAGCCGCGGACGTTGCGGTATGCTTACTACGTCAAGTCTTTTAGCAATTTTGCTTACAGATTCGCTTCAAGGAATTTCTTGTTGCATTATGCAAATCCTTGCTTTTTCCCTTCATGATGTGCTTCTGAGATCATCCATTGTTGTCTAACAGGAATTCTGTAGTGAGTGTATATTTTCCGTTTAAGCATTTATTACTCTAATTAAACGTTTCATAATGAGTGACATTATTCTTTATATCTAAGCATTTAGTATACCTACTAATTACACCGTTGGGTTGGCCGCGATACGCCAAGATGACACAGCACTTAGGTTATTCTTGCTACATTTGTTAGCTTAAGCCGTACAGTAAACAGGTCAATTAATTGCATACATAAAGGAAATTTTGCAAGTTAAACCGCTAATACGTTGCTGCATTGTCCGGTATGGCCGTGTTACGGAATACCCACACTATCACAACAGTATTCATTTGTGCTAATACACTAAAATTATATTAAATATTTATCAGATACCATCTTTGTAAATAGATACATCACCTCAATAGATATGTTCCACAAAAATACACCTTTCTCTGTTATCACAGCCCTTAATTTAGCAAGTTATGTTTAGTACCATTAAATAACAAAATTTAAACTATAAATCAATTACAACTATAGACTTCGTAAGTACTCATTAAGTACAGAACCACCGATACCCATCTTCGGTTCTGAATATTAACAAAATAAAACCTAATGAAATTATAATGAAGATAAAATATCAAAGGTATCGTTGCTACTTTGAGCTTGGCTCCTTCATCTCACACTTGTCATATGCATTATAAAATATAAAAATTTCAAAAATTCTACCTACTGCACGTTCCAACTTGTGGGTACAAATGCCGAAAGGTGCCGAATGTCAAATATACCTAGTTGGATTACGAATGTTTAGTGTTGAGCAATCTCTCAAAATTCTGATTACAAAAGTGGGCATACAGTATACACAGGTTGGAGCTACACATGTTATACATTAATCATGAGGCTCTCTCGGGGCCGACTTGACCTTTTTACTTACAACTAGTTATATCGTACTAAGCTACGAGTCATCATGACAGCTGACACATGAAGTGATAGAACTGATCAAAGTTCACGGGCTCCAAGCCACACTCAGGGTCGGATTTGTCCAGTAATTCAGGATTTCTTTTCAAAAAGTTTCTCACCCAATCTTCGCCTGCCATCCTTGTGTTTACATCGAAAGGATGGTTCAAATTGTTATCTTCTGCGTACTGGAAAGCTAACTCCCGAATGTCACGCCTTGATACTCCCATGAAATACTTCTCCATACTCTTGATGTAGCCCACTAAATCTTTTTCTTGGCTGTCTGTAAAAACTCTTCGGTAATGTCCCATTAATGGTTTAGGGTCATCAGGTTGTTGGTACCGAATCTTACTGGCGCGTCTCTGTAGTGTGGACCGAGGGATATGGAAAGTCCTTGCAGCAAGTTTGTATCCCATCTTACCTGAGACGACTGCCGCGACTGCCCTGGCCATGTCATCTTCGTTCCAGGACTGGCGACCGCTCATTCTTTCGTATCTCCTCACCATTGCCGTCTGAAAACATCGAGAATAACAATGAATATTTTTTAATGTGCGCAATGACACGTTTTTAGCGTAAAATACAACTTATTGTAATGAGGCAGGAAGCCTTGATCAGTTCGTGTGAGAACTACGCAGTGTTGACACAGACAAAACAATCATAATATAAGTAATTTGTCCAAAATTGTTTGTAAATAAAGGCACGGGGCTTGTAGGTCGGACGTATATCTAAATAATGAAACGTTAGATAAGTTAATCAATGTGAGAATTGTAAAAATTTAATAGTTGTGAGGTTTTAGTTGAAAAAAGTTGCTGGTAGTTAGTCACGTTTGAACGTTCGGCGAAGGGTAACCGCAGTCTTACCGGTTTTGTGGACCACGATCAATGCCAACTCGAGGTGAAAAAAATATGTCTAAAGACGTTCTAGAAGGTAACGTTGAATAAATAACTACCATTCAAATATCTTGAGGTGGCTAATGCCTGCTTCTGTGTTACGAACCATATTTGTATACGCGCATAAACCATTTTAAAAGTTACAAGGTCTATTTAGGTTTTATTTATCTTATCACATGGTGATGTTTAGGTACAATATAACCGAAGTATTATCATTCCGTAGAGCAAGGCTCCGGAAATCATGCAGGACAAGTTTTAAAGAAAAGTGGTTCAGAATGACCACTTTCAATTTCGAAATCACCTTTACTTTTAGGTAACCTTATTATTTCAACACTAAATATGGTATCGTGTTACTTTAACTTATATTAAAAGGGCTTAAAACAGAGAAACATGAATATGGTCACAGAGTTAAATAAGCTAATATAGAGAGTAAACGTCTGAAGGCGTAAACATACATAAAAATTGTTTGTGCGTAACGAGTCCCTTGAAGAGTACCTATTGGTTGGTTGAATGTTACAATGCAGGTCGTAACGTGCTGATAGTGAACAACGACGATAACGTAGGTACGGCGTGTTTTTCCAACGCGATAAGTCGGGAGAACATTGGGGCCCCCCGACTGTATGCAAACCGCAATACTTATCAACACCCATTCTATAATGCGTGCTCATTATTGACAGTTACTATTGTATTATTAGCACTATCATTAGGTAGGTAGTGCAGCTACTTAATATCACATTGGGATACGCCTATGTCCAGCAGTGGACTGCGATGTGCTAATTGATTTATTGAATATCACATTGACAGTTCGAAAACGGGAAATACAAATCGTCAATAGCCGAACGTCCTTGAATGACCGCGTCATATTTTTTATCTGTCCAAAAAAGAACCACGTCGTCAGCAGTCAGCTGTTTGTGTTAGTTCCATAGCGCGTCTATCAACATGTCCTTTTACCTCTATAACAATTACTATAGGTTGAAATAGTCACGGATTATATCCATTGCTGCTTTGTAATAAGCAACAGACGTAACGCTTTAACTATAGAACGCAATGGAACGCGCGCGCGACCGTCGTATCGTGACATTACGATAGTTTCGATGGAAAACGTAGTAGCGGTGCGAGTACGGCGTGAGTCGAGGTTATTCTGACGCGTGACTTGCAAGGTCCCCGCTGCATTGCACGATGCGCCAAGGTTGACTCGCTTCTCCGTACCAATATAACCTAGGTCCCGTTAATAAATTAAATAAATATAAAATAAAATAAGTATCTACGTAATTAAAATTAAAATAAATTAATTTTTAAATCTTCCCGCCTTTATCTAGGAAAAAGTGAAATCTACATCTGATGTTATCGCGGTGCATCGCTGCAGTAAGACAATAGCGTTTAACACGTATGTAATAATAAATATAATAAGGTCGGCTATGTGTACTCACGAGTGAATGTGTAGTTCAGGATCGCGCAGGCAGCGGGGCGGGGGGTTGGTGGAGGCGCTGAGGCGGCAGGCGGTGGCGGCGGCTGGTAGCTGGCAGCTGACTACAGGCTCGGTAGGTGGCGTGCGACCGGGCTGACGGCGCGCGCGACACTGGCGCGGGGCCCGTCTTGCCCCGCCGCCGGCCCTGGCGCGCTGACGTCACCTGGCCCAGGGCCCGACTGCGACGACTATTTTTGTCCGCAACTAATTATCTAGATCCTGCCTTTGTCCGACTGTGTAACACTGACGAGGAAACCTGGTTTTATCTTTGAAACCAGTTGTACTCGCTCGTTGCTAATTATTTTATACGTCACTCTTGTCAATCGTCAATTTATTTATTTGTCATTGTAGCAACGTGCCTATATCACGACATTACTGTGAGTCACTGTACATCAAATTATATAAATTGCTTGATGAATCGTTAGTGCTAATGGTAAATTATACCTCTATTATTTGCACAACTAAATGAGTTGTGTAAGCAAATTACTCAAAACTGTTTAGTTGACGAGTTACTAAGAAAAGAAATGTAAAATTGATGACGTTATCTATTACTTTTAAGTAGACAGTAATAATAATTAAAAACATCACTGAGAATACCTATACCAATAGATAAACCTATGAACATTTCTACATTAACTATGTACATATAATATGGATATTTAATTCAATAGTAGTTTGTATGTAAGTACATAACACGTATTGACAAATATCCTACCCAAATATTTTATCACTATTGAACACATTATATACTTACGTACAAATCGATGTACATCATTTATTTGTTTATCATTCTAGTCGCTCCTAAGGTTACCTAGATGATACTGAATTGGGCGATAAGACCGCTCTTTGTACTTTGTCATTTCGACATTTTATTTGAATTCAAGTGTCTGTCTAAATTTAAACATCGTTTATAGATGACACAATTAAGATTCCATTAAATCTGTTTATAGAAATAATAAATGCAGACAAACCTCCATCTGACATTTAACTATTTTGCACCTTGTAAATTAGTCCATACTTGCATACTAATATTATAAATACGAAAGTCATTCTGTCTGTCTGTATGTTACTATTTCATGCCTAAACTGCTGAACCGATTTTGATGGAATTTGGTATAAGGGTAGATTAGACCTTGAGAAAGGAAATAGGAAGAAAAGAAAGAAATAATTTTGTCGCGATAACCGACAGCTAGTAAGAAATAAAAAGCGAATGCTTTCTAAATTCGTTATTTATCATCCTCCTCGTGATTACCCAGTTGCATCCATTGTTAACACTTTGAAGCCCGGGGTACGTTTATTATTTTTGGTTGGTTTGTTGGCTTTGATGAGAGCGACTGTAACCTGAACTCCCAACCCTGAAAGGAAAGTATCCGGTGTTCGACAGGTGCACCTACTAACAGATAAGGCTGACTGATTGAGCCTAGGAGCACGTTTCTGCCAATAGGGATTTGATTTGACTAGTCAAATTAGCAACATTTTACTAAATGCCAAAACGGTAGTTCATAAGGAACCTTGTATGAAATAATGTAATATTTATTTCAGTATCAAAATAAACGGGATATTTACCATGTTTCATTGTTTTGAGTTTCCGATATTATCCTTGCAACAGCGCTGTTTATTTTGATACTGATGTGAGTGACCATGATAGTTTAAATACCTATATTATTTATTTATTATATTCTATAATGTACGCCAATTACAATATACATGTTACAGAAATTGAGAAGACAAGAGCAGTACAAAGTGCGGCCTTATCGCTCTACACAATTTCTTCCAGGCGTCATAATATTTTATTGTCAAATAATTTGTTATTATAGGTTGGATGAATGATAAGAAGTCGGTTAAAAACGATAAAACAGCCAGACTGTTCAATTGGACTGAAATACCGTCGTGTCCTACCTCCATTGGGTTGTGGAGTTCATATAGCAGTCGCAATTTAATTGGTAGTTCAGCTGGGATTCGAACCCGCGATCTTTCCCTTACAGGGGGACGCTCTGACCACTAAGCCACAGAACCTTCGCCCAAAACCATCCAAAATATCGAATTTCAGTCAAATCTGCAGTTGGGCTGGTAAAGCGGACCCCAGACTCCGAGGTCTAAGGTTCGAATGCGACTCACGATTTATGAAGAAGTGGTATTACTGTGTTTGAGTATTAGCAGAATCTGAACACCTGTTTCTGATTACCGTACGTTATTCTCATCCATTTAAAGCAATATTATACCAGACACTTATTGTTTTTTTTTAATTTCGGATAGTTGAAAGCCAGCCAAAATGTGAGCGCGTGTAACAAAGGCGAAATTCCCCGGAGATAAAACTGTGGCCAATATATAATGAGTCATCTGGTTTGTACGTTTTCTCGGTAGCGGTTTGGAGTCTCCCAACTCGGACAAATAGGACAAGCTAAGTTTAGTACTCATAGTAGGTACTGTCATAAGCATAACACACTAGGTACCTACATAAGTTTACTATATTTACCTGTACAAAGCACAATTATGAGATTTGTGCGCGAATTCTTTCGCCTGTCCAACTTGTAATGTGGATAAATAAAAAACAAAGTAAACTTATAACATTTTATATTCAGCTCAAATTATACAAAGAGAAAAAAATTGTTTCAGACATTTTTTATACTACTTAGGTGGCAGACAGGCACACGGCCCACCTGATTGAAAATGGTTACAGTGGCCTATAGACATATGCAATACCAGGGGAGTCACACTGGCGCTGCCGACTCTGTAAGCACAGAGAGTTTCTGTGCCGTTAGTGTAGAAGACAAAGCAAGACAAGTCTTTGGTCTTCCCTCTGACAGCACAAAAACTATCCGGTGAGCTCTGTCTACCGGGAACACAACACGAGGTTGTAGCCGCGGTAATCTGTACAGCGGAGGTACTTCCCCGCTGTCGGACTGCTCAGTTGGACGGAAATACCGTCGTGTCCAACCTCCATATTAAAATGTATTATGAATAGATACACGTAGGTAGGTCTAATGCTGACTGAAAAACAATAATTTCTAAAAAAATATAATTAAAGACTTTATTTTAAGTATAACTTTCCAAAGACTAGCCCCTATTACTTAATTTTTAAATCTAATGGAAGGAATGTCTTTTGAAGTCTTGAATCATCGAAAGTATTTTAATGATCGGCAGCGCGAGTGTAACACCTCTGATGTTGTATATGTCCATAGACCACGATAACCACTTCCCATCAGGTGGGCTGTGTGCTTGTCTGCCACCTGAGTGGTATAAAAAAAGGTATAGTTTTCCAGTTTAGAGCTGAAAATTTAAAATGCTAAAGTAACTCTGTGCGTCTGTTTCGCTTTCACAACTGAACCAATTTTGGTGATAATTAGTCTAGAAATAGACTGGAGCTTAGGAAACAACATAGACATAGACTACAACGCGGGTGTGGGTACGGGCAACAGTTAGTTAAGATAAAGACACGAAAATCAAGTTATTTGCTTTTATGTATTGTATACAAGAATTAATAACAGCAGTTATAGTTACTAAGTGTATATATAATTACTTACTTGTTATCACATCCTCTTATTAACTATTATCTGGTCGTTGGAGCAAACGAGTCCTAGAGTGGAGACAAACTGAAGGTAGGACAGGACAGCCCCTGGCCAGATGGACTGACGACTTGAAAAAGGTGACTGTGAGTCTGGATGCGGAAAGCAGAGAATCCAATGAAATTGGGAGAGGCCTATATCCAATAGTGGACTACGGTGGGCTAATTGATTCATTTATTGGGATAAAATCCATAGAATTTTTCACTCAGGTAAGTAAGTTCAAGTTATGCAAATTTAATCGAAATCCATTCAGTAGTTTCTGTGCTAACCTCGGACACACAAATAAACAAGGATTTGGTCACAATATAAAGTGTATTTAAAATACATTTGGCTATTGTTTTGTGGTCACGTATTCAATGTTTTATGAAAAATGTATTGCGACCTCTGGTTGTTAACCAAACATCAGCCCTTCTCTTCACATTATTAAACACTGAAAGAAAAGCATTTCATCACGCTCTTGGGTATCATTTACGTTTAGACTTGAACCAAAGTGCATAATCACCCAGGGGTGACAAAACAGGGTAACCACGAGTCTGACGCTTTTGGTATGCATATATGCATAGGCATGTACTATTGTACTGGATAATTTACAGACTTTTACAGCTTTTTATTTTTTACACTTTATTGTACACCAAGTAAGTAAAGAATACATGATACTTATTATTCATATTTTAACAGTCGAAATATGCCAATTTAGGAAGACAAACGATACAATAGAAAACCCCGAATGCAATCAGCAAAATACGTCTGTGTGATGATGATAAGGAGGAAGGTCAAGCGAAGGTGAGCGGACTCCGGCCACCAAATTGTTTAAATCTAAGTAATCCACATTCTAGAATCTATAACAATATAGTTTTTGTCCAGATGGAGCTGTGTATCTAGTACATCCCATGTTACTTTAGAGCCCGGAATTGGCTCTAAACTCTTACATTATTGGCATATCTTGAATTTTATGGAAGCGACTGTCATTTGCTCCTCCTAAATCTGCGAGCAAACCTGGACCAGTGGTTTACACTTTGAACTAACTAGGCCTAAATACGTTAACAGGGGCTTAAACTCCTGTGCCCATAACTTCACATGGAACCATAGTTAATATCTGTCGTGGAATTAATTCAAATGGAACCTACAATGGAAATAAAGAATTTAGAAACATTCTTGTCAACGCAATGTCAGTTGTCTGACAGTATTGTTAAAACTAAATTCAGCCGTAATGTAGCCGTAATGAACGCAATGAATAAACATATAATTATTGTTCTTCATGTATAATAGTACAATACATCACAGTACAGTATATCACCTCTTACGCCTGTAGAAACGGTATTTCCCCAGACGCGTGGGTCCAACGGTGATTAGGGTCGTACTATAACCAGGCGTACTTATCTTTGTTCCTTTTATAGCTAATTCATATAGTGAGATAGTACCTTTTAATAAGTTTCTATAGAGTATTTATTTTAAATTAGTTTTCTAAATTGTGATTTTCAGATAAATGATGTTACATACCTACCTAGAGTCAGCAGCAGATCGATGTTGACCAGCAAAGTAAATACTTAAAAAGAACCCTGCCAGTCAATTTTGATCTGACGCTGACTGTACCATATTTTACTATTTGATGTGTAAGGTATCTTGAAGTCAGTATTTTTATAATGTACCTAATCAATCAGACAAATCATTAACTGCAATGACAAAGTATATTAAAGGACACAAGCAAAATCAGAAGAATTGCTGCCAACAATACTGTATACTAAATAATTTCAATAGTTATTTCCGAGTGGTTTCCGGCAGAGTAAAATAAGGGCCACCCCATCTCTTCCCATGCGGTGTCGTACAAGGTGATTAAGGGATAGGGCTGTTTAACATCAGACAGATATATGTATACAGCCCAGACTCAGCCTCAGATGCATGGCTCGAGTCAACAATGGTGCCCGGAATACGGCAATAGGCTCACCCCCTATTACGTGGGACCGAATACAATTATTGGTGAAATGTGGGTGTTAATTCACCTCTGCCTAACCCTCCAGGCATAATGGCGTGATTGTATGTATGTATCTTTTTTAAACCATATTCGACTAGATAGGATAGGTTTAGTATATAACTATCATCTACCGACACACAAAATAGCAATTAATCTTTAATAACCACGCAAGTGAGAGTTTTAATTACTAACAGCACATGCAAGGCTACATAACTAAATTGTATCAATGAAATCTTCGAACAGTTATCTCAGTAAAACAAACTGATTTTTTACATATCGGCAATGACAGCCAAAACGGGTAATCCCGTTGTGTCATTATATATTATGCATAAGCAATCGTGTTGGCAGTGTGGGACGGAAAACACAAAATACACTTTGATAGCTTCCATATAATGTCAAGGTTTGCCGTGTGCATATTAATTGATTGTTTATTTTGTGAATTGCTTCAAAAAAGGAGGTGCTCTCATTTAGATGCGTTAGTGCTTATTAATTTTCGTTTGGTCTTTGGTGCAACCTCTCAAGGTCTGCTGGAAAGTGATTTGCAACAGTGTGATCCAAAATAATAACCCTATTATTTTGGATCACACTGTCACAAATCGCTTTCCAGGCGACCTTGAGAGGTCAGTATAGAATTCTGAGATTGGGTCTCTGCGACACTTCCAATCCAATCTCTTTTAAATGATATCAATCCGTGGCTAGTTAATATCTAAAAGACAATATTTGGTATATTTGCCGGCAAATCTAGCATATTTGGCGATAGATTAACTATTTTCGACGGTTAATTTACTATTTTAGTACCAAAATTAAATATATATATAATGTTTCTAGCTATAAGATATTCATAAATTAGATACAATAAAACTAAAATAACTATTATACAACTTATAGCTAAAAATAATTAAAATGTGTCGTGGAATTCCTCCGCATCGCATGCCTCTTTTGGTAGCGTTCCCAGAAGACTGACAGCATTGCCACGTTGTATGGCAATGCTGCTAGTCTTCTAGGAATGCTACCAAAATTAAATGAAAATATTATAACTTTTCTGACAAAAATAATATTTCTTTATATTACTGCTAGCATTAAACGATATTCACCTAATTTACAATATAGTCAGTTTTAAGTAGTTAAAAAACACAGTTCAACTAATGGCAAATAGTCACCGGAGTCTTCAAATGCTTGAAACGCAGGAGTCATTCAGCTGTCGTCGATCGTGGGAGTTCTTGCGAAGTGTGGAGGTACAAGCGGAATGGAAACAAGACGAACTGAAATCGATCACTTGGATGTCGATTCCTGCTCGTCTTTTCTCCACTCCACTCGTTTAATGAAAAGCACCCTGAAAACACAAGTTAATAAGCTAGTAGAGGTAATGTTTTTTATAACCAGTTTTCTAAGGTATATTTGTTATAAAAATAGTAATAACCGAATCTCTGCAGTCGATGGCCCACCTCTTGTTGCTCGCTGTGGGTCTACATCTGCACAATTGTCGACCTGAATGAAGCGATAGAAAATTATGCGTTTTGTGAACTAGCGTTATTAAATCGGGCCTCCCTGCTTAGTGATGATGGGCATTCTTGCTTAGAATTATCTTAGTCACTAGTGACATGAAAATATTCAGATTATAACGGAACTCGGAGTGGTAGTGGAACTCCTTGCCTGAACCAAGGAGTTCCACTCCTAAGCATTACGCGCAATGAACGCATTGTCATTACATTTTAGGCGCATTTTCATTATTGCCACACATGGTATGGTAAAATAACTGCCTCGTGTATCAGGCCTCGAAAGTCATACAGGTGTTGCACGTTGGTCGAGACTATTGACATCCCACATAAGTACCTATTATGTGTATACACGTCATATAGGTACACACACATCTGTTCAGACGGCACAGCGTCATAAATATTTACGTGGAAAATATTTATTCTCTAACAATAGTTTGTTTTTATAGCATCTACTAGAAGAGTCTAAGTCTTTTTATCATAATTTGAAACAATGGGTTTGTCGAATGCAAATTTATCGAAAGTACTGACCGATAATGATAATACTAAATATAAAGAAATATGACTAGATCCGGATACAACTCATGTCATAAGTATCTACAACGTACGACTAAAAAATAACTAAAGAAATCTCGTAATGCCTAATGTGAATACATTAGTGATATTTTATAATAATTAATAACCTACTAACCTACCCAATTAATTGACATAAATTCAGTCATTTATAAGTCATTACAATACAGATAAGAAATGAGATGAATATCATCATTTGTGTCCTGCACATAGATCAATGAGATCCTGTATTTTAATATGCCGCATACAAATGTGAGAACATTGACACATTATATTGAACATTACAAATGTGACACGATATTGGCGACTTTGGCATTCATAATTTTATGGATATTTATAATTTACTTGACACTGACAGTAAAGTTGCTAGGTCTAGCATTTCAATATTAATATTTATTAAGCATAATTAATTTATTATTAACCACTATTGTTGTATCTGCTATTAAAATTAGTTCGATTTCAGATACAAATACCTACTTATAATTTACATGAAGATACAACTATGTACGGTGTATTTTTTTTTTGTTTTCTTAGGCAAAACAAAAAGAATATATAAATAAGTCATACATATTCATGAAATTTAAAAATATAATCTTCTTTAATTTATATTGAGATTTATGACTTCTACTAAATATAATTAGTTGTCGCGTGGTTTCCGGCAGAGTAGAATTAGGGCCACCCCATCTCTTCCCATGCGGTGTCGTACAAGGCGGCTAAGGGATAGGGCTGTTTAACATCAGACAGATATATACAGCCCAGACTCAGCCTCAGATGCATGGCTCGAGTCAACAATAGTGCCTGGAATACGGTAATAGGCTCACCATCTATTACGTGGGACCGAATACAATTATTGGTGAAATGTGGATGTTAATTCACCTCTGCCTAACCCTCCAGGGATAAAGGCGTGATTATATGTATGAATGTATGTACTAAATAGACCTGACCCTCGATTCTATTAAAGCAAAACCACTGTCATACAACAGACACTACAAAAAATTACATAAAATTTTAGACTTTATTTCTATGCGGTTAAAGTCAAAAACTAAAAGAGAAGAGTTTCCTTACATTTTTTTTCATTCGCTCACCAAAAGGCCATTTAATTTAGGACTTTATCTGCATTGCTTTAAAGTCTAAACTTGGATTTTTTTAGCTGTGTTCTTGGTATTACTGTGGTTTCGCTTTAGCAGAATCAAGGCCCTGGAACCTACTAATGGTATGCAAAATACGACTACAATAAACATGAAAATTGAACATGAAAATAGTTGCGAACGATATAACACCTTATTATCGGAGACAGAACTATAAATATGTATACCTAAGCTTGAATTTGATAATTTATATGAATCGATATTATCTAATCCACATTTATATGACCATTAAGTGGACGATAAAACTGAAAAGGTATTCCCCTTCATTGCACTGTAACAATAAAAAGTAATCGAAGTCAAAAATCGTTTTTTTTACCAGCATATTTGTGAAACTTAAAGAGGGTTATGCTTTTGACAGGCTATGTGTGTATGTATGTATATAGGTTTATCTGTTCCCTCATAGCTCCTCACTTATTAGAACTGGACAAATGAAATATTGTTAGAAGCATCTCAGTCGTCTGCCGGTTATCTATACCACGAGGGGACGTTTTTAATTTCGCGGAATGGGAGTTAAAAAATAGAAATAAAAATATTTATTTATTCTTCCTTTTCAATATATTCACCTGCAACCCGTATATACTTTTCATCTTTCAATTAACTAGTACGTACAGTAAGTACCCTCACTAATAATCTACCCACCTATTCCGCGAACTTAAAAACGCACCTTCGTAATACACACATCAACAAAGTCTAGGGAACAAGGACATTTCTAGTTTTTATTTAAAAACCCTTTCTTGTAATAGTGAGTGTTTTATATCAATAGAAGGGTATTTTTATACCGTTTTTAATTTTAATTTTAATAAAAACATTTTCATACCAAATTTTTTTTTTTTTAATAAAGAATTGAATAGTGCCAATATTGAGTATTACAACCTTCTATGATTAGGCACAAAAATAACGAGGTAGTAAGAAATACAGTAATTAACCGTACTTTAAACGTTTTTAATAATCTGTAGGACCTCCTAAAGCATTAGCAACAGCTCGACAACGGCGTGGCATACTTAGTATGAGATTGTCAATCATCGTCTGTGGAATATGGCTCCATACACTGCGAAGGTGTAAAAAAAGTTGTTCTTCAGTGTTCAGATTTTTAAAGAATCACTGAAAGCTCTTCTCCCAAGCAAATCCCAGGCATGCTCTATGGGATTGAGGTCGGCAGACTCAGCAGGCCATTCCAACGTCGTCATATTGTGCTCGCTTAACGCATTGACCACTACCCTCGCGGTGTGTGACCGTGCATTATCTTGCATGAACATAAAATCTTGACCGAACTGCTGTCGATGGGGGATTACCATGGGGTGTATAACCTCCTGAATGTATTGGTTTGCATTCAAATTGCCCCGTATCCAAACGAGGTCGGTCCTTCCACCAAGGCGAATTCCAGCCCATACCATGATTGTTCCACCTTGGTAAGGATGAACTTCTTGCGGATTCTGGAGACGACTCCGACGTCCAGAAACTCGCCATATACGCACTCTTCTCGAATCAGGATGAAAACCGAAGCAAGATTCGTCGGAAAACAGAACCCGTGCCCATTGATGGTCGGTCCACTGTAAATGTGCGTTAGCCCACAATAAGCGACGACCTCGATTTCCACGTCGAAGAGCTGGAACCCTAAGCGGTCTGCGAGCATAAAGATTGGCTTCGTGTAGTCTTCTTCTGACAGTTTGATCGCTAATAACCACTTGATGCTGAGACTGGAGGCCTGCGACCAACTGACGAGCAGTAATCGTGGGTTGCCGCCTTGCGGAATTTTGCAAGAAACGATCTTGT
Organism: Eilema griseolum; assembly: GCA_963662185.1. Taxonomy (NCBI): domain Eukaryota; kingdom Metazoa; phylum Arthropoda; class Insecta; order Lepidoptera; family Erebidae; genus Eilema; species Eilema griseolum. The sequence continues at coordinate 23,205,785 of OY759233.1, read as the reverse complement.
CGCGGGGTAGTAACCCTATTTCGTCCCCTGTGACGTTCGGCAACATCCTCTGTAGACCTGTAGCGTGCCCATAATCTGCAAATTACGCTTGGTTGGGTGTTGACAGCATCCGCTACGTCGCGTTGAGTTCGTCCAGCTTGCAGCATACCAACAGTCCTTAACATCTCTTCGCGACTTAAATGACGACGTGACATGATGACTACAGTCACAAAAATGCACAAACCATACGTAAAAGACGTATTATTGATAATAAACGTTATTTACAATCAAAAAAAATAATTTTTATTTTGCCTCAGAGAACTGCACAATCAAACACTTTTAAAAGTTTTCCCTCCATATTCGAAAATCATTACTTATTTAAATTTATTTTTAAATTTCGAACAACTCTGTAATCTACTTTATTCTATTTTTATTTATTTGCTGCCAGTTATTTGCAAAATAAGATTTACACGAAAAAAATAATTGGGGTCATCTTGTTCCCTAGACTTTGTTGAGGTGTTTATTATAAAGAGGAAAGATTTGTATTTTTGTATGTAACGAATAAACTCAAAAAGCACTGGACCGATTTTAATAATTCTTTTTTCATTAGAAAGCTACATTCTTTGTGAGTAACATATGCTACTTTTTATACCGATATTCCCATGGGATCAGGATTTACGCGGGTGAAACCGCGGCGCGGTGCTAGTAAGCTATATACTTAGTCTGGCCATAAATATGTACTGTTACAATTAAAATAAGAAAGATATTACATTTGAATTTGGAATTTGTCATTTTTATACGATTGTTCATTGTGTTTTCTAATTTTGGCGCCAATACATTGTACAATATTTTGCTATATTAAAATGGAGTGGGGTGATAAAGAAAACCGAATCGCTGTGATTGCATTACACAAAGTTGGTATGGAGCCGAATGTAATTTTTAAAACTCTCCATACGCTTGGTATTAGTCAAATGTTTGTGTACCGGGCTATTAATAGGTACAATGAGACCTCCTCTGTTTGTGACAGAAAAAGATCTGGCCGTCCACGTAGTGTTCGTACGAAAAAGGAAGGTGGTCAAAGCAGTAAGGGAAAGAATTCGAAGAAATCCTGTCCGAAAGCAAAAGATTTTATCTCGGGGTCCATATTGACTCACCTAAAGTTCTTTATCCGAAATTGTTCTTCCTAACGATTTGTAATCCGAATGATTCAATCTAAACAAAAAAGGTATGACTTTCAATAATAGTGTAAAAGATGGTTATGTTGACAAAATACAGGAAAATAAATAATAGTATAATAGATGTTTATTGCTACCGACATTATGAAGTTGAATGATTCGGAATTAAAAAATTAGAGACAGAGTAGTTAGGAATTGTGATTGTTAGGATGAAAAATGTTAGGAAGAACGTTTTCGGAGTTCCAATTTTCGGAGTTGAAAATTTAGGTGAACTTTGGCGCACCCCTTGAAACCGCTGTGTACAATATCGTAAATTTACTTAATTATTATTGGTTTATTATACGTGAACACAAAAAATCAGGACGATGCATATACGTTTATTTAACCCTAAGTTTGTTCTTACCTTTACAAACTGTTGGTAGCTTAGTGGTTAAGGAGTCGACCTTACGGCCCGGGTTTGAATCCTGGCCTTTGCACTACCGACGAATACCTATTCTTAACACAAGCAATTTAGCTTAGCTGGAGAGGTTAGAGAGGGAATATTAGCAATTTCGATTCTAATATTCTTAAAAGAAGAAAAAAAATACTTTTCTAACCGAGGAAGGAACAGTCAATAAATTGACAATTATATTGTAACTGTGTTACTAAAATATTATGCATGTAAATATTCGATCTTGTTTAAGAGTCAAAATTGTATTCTATTTATAGTAGCGCATAGCGGTCACTGTCTACAGTGAAGAGTACAAAGTGATTGAGTTATTTTGAGTCACGCCGCCGTTTGACGTTAGATTTATGTCTTGCCATAATGTCAAATGGCATGACATGACGCCTTGTTGATGAATCTTGCTATATGACTTCTTCCAATTTTAAAATCACAATATCTCTGAACTGGTAATCCGTAAAAAAATGTAGACCAATTTTTTTGGTAATTACACGATCTAAGTACAACTTTTTTAACCTACTTTAGCTATTGCTTACTGCCTTGCAAAATAAATTAAAATTCGTTTTTTTTTTACCCGGGCGTTACGATAACATAACTTTTTCGTGAACATGGTTGCTGATAACAAATTGAAACAGCCGAATAATTGTTAATACATAAACAACAAATTAGTTGATCATATAAAATGATAAAATCGCGATATATGATAAAAGACATTTTAATTCTTGTAATATGACTCATTACAAGTATTTAAATAACTTTTATTCTGTGCTTCGTTGTATGTAATTTAATGTATCAAATAATTTTTCCATGACTATTGAGATTTAATTATAGGAGTACGTGGTGTTTGACTTGGGTTTTAATATTTACACGCAGTATCGTTATCTTTCTCTAAAGTTAAAGTAGCCTCAATTGCATCCAATATGTATTAGCTACATGTCTGTATAAGTTCCGTCAAAACCGGTCTATCCATTTCAGAGATTAACTAATTCAAAAAGACAGACCTACAAAATATTAAAAAGAGGATGTAATTTATACAATATATCTACAGTGATTACTTTTATTAAAAAGTTATTATACACAGACACTTCAGTGTTGTATATTTATATAGAAAACAAATCATGTAAGTACAGTTGAACATCACCTAACTGTAGATAGTGAATCTATGTATCAACACGTTTTGGCGAGCGAGCCACAGATAAGATAAACATATCAGTCGCATTTCTTTATAGCTTTATTATTGTCTGTTGAGATATGACAGACACGAGTGGCAGAGTGGCTCAGGTTACTACAGATAAATAACAAGTTTATTGCGTTCACACGTATGTAGCCTAACATGTATGCACATATTTACACACATATCATAATTATGTAGGCTCTCTGCTTATCCCAGTCTCCACTTAATGGGAAGTGGTTACCGTAACCTATGAACTCAGTAATATAGTAGGTTATACTGAATCGAGTTGATTCAATACAACCTAAAATATAAAACGCGTTTTCAATACGATTTTGAATTCTATTAAAACAACACAATTATAGTAATTTGAGGTTTTAATAACCGCATACAAATGTCAAAAAGATTTGCTGGGAGTGAACTCATTTTGAGTTAAGCTCGCCTTTGTATATTTTCGTTGAAATATTTTTATTTATGATCTCTGTACTGTGTGTGTGCAAATAAAGAATTAAATAAATAAATGAATAAATCTATTTTTTCCTGTCAGATAATCCGGTATACCTAAGTATTATCTTAACGTTATTCTTGGTAATCGAATTCGAATCATGTGTTTTAAAACGCTGATGACTAAAGATATAATACTAAAGGAACAGAAAAATTTAAGGGCCGATAAGTACTAAGAGATAGTAAGACTAGAGAAACAGGAATATCGAAGAGAAATTAAGGACAAAGAGATAATAACACGAATGAAATAGAAAAACAAAAAAACGGGACAGTAAGAAAAAGGACAAAGATATAGTAATGCCGAAGAGATAGACTAAACAGATGTTAAGACCAAATACGCAGTAAGTAGTAAGTAACACCAAAGACAGTAAGACTAAACAGATAGTAAGACTAAATAGACAGTTAGACCAAAGAGACAGTAAGACTAAACTGATAGTAAGACTGAATAGACAGTTAGACCAAAGAGACAGTAAGACTAAACAGATAGTAAGACTGAATAGACAGTTAAACCAAAGAAGATATAGTAAGACCATAGATATAGTTACATCAATGTGACAGCAATATTAATCAGACAGTAAGATCATACTAAATAGTCAGTAAGGATGTTGGTTGCGCCGATGTGGAAACTGTATTTTTTGACATGGAAACACACCCTTTCTATACCCATCTCCCCGCCCGCACTAACCATAGTGTAGTTCGTCCGTCCGCCATTTGTGAAATATAGACACTCAGTCTCGCTTTGAACTAGCCAGCGTAAAGGCGATCGCGCGCGCGCGTCTCTCAGAAATGAATAATATTTGTTGTATTTTAACCGCCTAATAGACCTTTACCGATCGGATGGTGCCTCTCGTGTGTTCCTCAAGGGATCTGGTGACGCTGACGGCAGCTCCTGAGCAAGGAAGAGAAGATCCGTGTACCGGCTGCGATGAAAAACACGTGGGTCGTGAAGGTTAGTGCATCCTCTCCTAATTTCTCGGGCTGCATTCACTGCCTGGATCGAATCCGCGGCAGCCCGGCCACCTGTCTTGTTTTGTGTGTAAAGTGTCAATAGAACAGTTATCTGCTTCCCCGCAATACAGTCCACTCGCACACGTTGGCCCACGCGCCAACATTTTTGGTCCGGATCGAGCCGGATTCTTAGCCGTAGTTCGTATTTTGTTATTATTCTAATGGGAATGAGCGCACCGCACCTAAGTGCCTGGTTATTTTAGTAGAAAACCCCGCATCCAGACACTTAGGCTTAGAATTTGTTGTCCGTTCGCCGCTGGCTCGCATTGTACCTACCTAATACATAAATAGGTTAGGTATCATATCAACACTTAATCGTAGTTCACAATTTTCGCATCGCACCTAAGTGCCTGGTTATTTTAGTAGAAAACCCCGCATCCAGACATTTAGGCTTAGATCTTAGGTATACTCAGACACCCTAGTGCATAGGCACAGTGTAATACCTAACGCATTTGGCTTTGTTTTGTTTTTTTCAATTACGTTGTTCTCGGCTCACGTCGTATTTGCCTAGTACCTGCGTGGGTAGACACGTGGCTGTGCCTACCTCGCTCGCATCTCATCCCAATTCATACGAAAGTATTTTAATTTGAATAGATATTACGCAATACTTAATCTCGGAAATAATAGTTGAATCTAGACAGCGACCATCGTGCAGGTGCGACCTTGTTGCTATGCGCGTTTGTTCAAGCGTGCATTCACAGTTGTAAGCACCTACCTACCTACATAGTTAACGCTCGCGCCGCCTCGCTGCTCTGTACCGCTAGGATTAAGTCATTTCATATTTAATTGTAAACATGTCCCCAAAGGTTGATAAGACCGGTAAGGTTCAATTGAAACTTTTATACGCTAAAAAAGAAATGATTTACTCTCGCGTACAATCGATTTATGATAGTGCACTTAAAACCTCTGATTTGGTCATCAGAGATTCGTTCTTGTGTTCTATAGAAAACTTAGATAGTCTACGCGCGGATTTCGAAACCTTAGTGCATGACATCAACGTTTTAGAGTTGAATTTGGATCCCGATTACTCAGTGAGTTATCAAGCCTTGTCGTCGTTTGACGATTTGTATTGTCGTATCAAGCGCGTCGCGAGGAGTTTGGAGAAGCCGTCTGACCGACCCAACCCCACTCGCGACCGACCTAAGTTGCCACCAATTCAAATACCCGAGTTTGATGGTAACATTCGCAATTGGTGTCGATTTATAGATAGTTTTGAGAATACAATAGATAAGAACGATTCGTTGACAGATCACGAAAAATTGCATTATCTCGTTGAAAAATTGACTGGTAAAGCTATAACCGCTTGCGCTGGAATTACGTTTAGTGCCGGGAATTATAATTTAATTTTAAATACTTTGAAAGCTAAGTATGAGGATAAAAGATCGGTAGCTAACGCCTATTTAGATCAGATGTCTGATTTGAAATCTATTACGGCATGTAACGATCAAAACTTAGAGAAATTTCTAGATACTTTCGCGTCAGCTGTTCGCGCCGTAAAGAACTTGAAGGTCGATGACCTCTGCGACTTCGTATTTTTGTATATGGGTTTAAGGAAATTAGATTCCGAAACCATTCGTTTGTTTGAGTCGGATCATCGCGGCAATAGGATTCCTAAGTTCGAAGACTTAGAAAGTTTTGTTCGCGAGCATATAAAGGTATTGCAACGCTCTTCATCGAAACATGAAGGCGCGAAGACAGTTGTTGATTCTGCACGCAAAGTAGATGCGTCATCGAAGTCACTGAGGTCAACTCATACTTATGTTAGTACCGCACCAGCACATGTACAATCACCTGTTTGCTCTTTGTGTAGTACTCATCATTCGCAACTGTACAGGTGTCCTGGTTTTCTAAAGTTGTCGCCTAGTGATCGTTATAAATTTGTTCGCGCTAATAATTTTTGTTTTAATTGTCTCGGTACTAAACACCGCGTTGTTTTATGTAATAGTAGAAATAGTTGTCGCAAATGTCAAGCGAGACACCACACTTTGCTTCATTTTGAGAATAGTAATGCCGCATCCAATGTGAGCACGGTTGGCTCGTCGAGCGGTGACACACGGCAGCCTGCGCCGCAGCCGCAGCCCGCGCTCGCGCGCGCTCCGGCCCGCCCGGTGACCGCCGCTGATGACGTCACCTTGTGTTCGTTCTCCGCTAGTGCTGCACTCACTACTGTGTGTCTTGCGACCGCTCGCGTTGTTATTGTTGATGCATTAGGTAAGCCGCGCATTGTTCGAGCGCTGTTAGATGGCGCTTCGCAAAGTAATTTTATTACTCAAGATTGTTGTCGGCGTCTTGGTTTCAATGTTGATAAGCGTTCAACCCGCTCAGTGGTGAAGGGTTTTGGAAGCTTACAGTCAGCTGTTCGTGGCACCGTTAAAACAAGGTTTAGATCTCGTTTTAATAATAATATTTGGTTTGACATGGATTCGCTCGTTATAGATAGAATAGCTGAACAGTTGCCTACCGACCCGGTTGACACGTCTTTATTAACGAAATTTAAAGATTTGCCTTTAGCAGATGAGACTTACGCTGTTCCTGGAGTCGTCGATATATTGATCGGCGCTTCGATTCTCCCGCACCTCCAGCTATCACGTAAGGTTCAAGGGGGACCGACGTACCCCGCTCCGCACGCCCTGGAAACAGTTCTGGGTTTTGTTATAATTGGTTCCGCACCCGCTTCTATAGATAGTTTTAGTCACTCGACTGCTTCGTTCTGTTGCACCGTCGAGCCGCCACTGGAGTCTACCATCCGCAAGTTTTCGCTCGGTGGCTCCCGTGTATCCGCTGAAAAACGTCTTTGTTTGGAACGAAAGATGCAGGCGTCCCCAAAGTCGAAGCGGGCCTATGATGAGGTTGTTAATGAATATTTAGATAAAGGTTACATCTCACCTGCGCCTACGGACACTGGCGGGACCCAGCTTTCGTACATTGTCCCGCACCGCGGAGTTATTAGAGAAGATAAGCTTACTACTAAAACTCCGCGTAGTTTTGGATGGCAGTGCTAAGACTAGCACTTCCGTGTCGCTTAATGACATTTTGTATTGTGGTCGGAATCTTTAAGGTAATTTATTTGACATAATTGTAAATTTTCGCATTAATATTAGTAGAATTTAGCTGTTAGGACTCAACAGTCGCTTTGTGTTGGGTCCACTCTTCGCCCCATCGTTGGGACACATTCGTCGCTAATAGAGTGGCAAAAATTCAATCTGAATTAGCGCCACATAATCTCTTTCACGTTGCTGGCACCGACAACCCAGCCGATTGTCTCTCTCGTGGATTGCTTCCTTCGCAAATTTTAGATCACCCGTTATGGTTTAGTGGACCGTCCTGGATTCATGCCGCGTTAGATAAGTGGCCAGTTAGTCAATTCAATCCCACTACGGTTTCCGAACCACCCGAGGAGAAGAAGCACTCGCTTGTTGTATCGGTCCCACGTGAAGAGACCCTTATTTTGTTGTTGGCTAATCGCGTCTCGTCTTGGTCGAGACTGTTGCGTTGTGTTGTTTGTTCGCCTCTGCCCGCTGCCTAGCCAGCAGTAGGCACGAGCTCCAATCTAGGTTTATATTTTAGTTGTTATTTCCCAAACCTAGATTTAGATTAGACTTTAGATTTGTTTCGCATTTGTCGTTTCGAAGGTAACCCTTCAAGCCGGGGGGAATGGTTGCGCCGATGTGGAAACTGTATTTTTTGACATGGAAACACACCCTTTCTATACCCATCTCCCCGCCCGCACTAACCATAGTGTAGTTCGTCCGTCCGCCATTTGTGAAATATAGACACTCAGTCTCGCTTTGAACTAGCCAGCGTAAAGGCGATCGCGCGCGCGCGTCTCTCAGAAATGAATAATATTTGTTGTATTTTAACCGCCTAATAGACCTTTACCGATCGGATGGTGCCTCTCGTGTGTTCCTCAAGGGATCTGGTGACGCTGACGGCAGCTCCTGAGCAAGGAAGAGAAGATCCGTGTACCGGCTGCGATGAAAAACACGTGGGTCGTGAAGGTTAGTGCATCCTCTCCTAATTTCTCGGGCTGCATTCACTGCCTGGATCGAATCCGCGGCAGCCCGGCCACCTGTCTTGTTTTGTGTGTAAAGTGTCAATAGAACAGTTATCTGCTTCCCCGCAATACAGTCCACTCGCATACGTTGGCCCACGCGCCACCAGATGTGCTTTTCGATACTGGACACGGCTTTATCGCAAAGCAAGGACGAGGTCAACCTGCCCTTTAAATAAATATGCAACTATGTCGGGGTCACAAACTCTATACGAAGAAGGAAAAAAATTAAACCGAACTATAGACTATCGTGACGTAACAACTTGTGATATTTAGGCTGTTTCATTTGAAGTACAAGGTTGTTTCTATTATATTACTAAGGTAGCAAACAACGAGATTCTCATAGATGTGGTGGCATCGGTAGAAAGAGAGAGAGAGGTAGAGGAAGAGGTGGAGGAAGTGTTATTTTTTGACACAAACCAGTATATTGGTCTATGTTTTATACATTATCGTAATTTTTTAGTCGGATCACCGGTTTACAATGAAGGTTTGAACTGTAAATACATCTATTATTTTTTACGTGACCAAAGATCCCTTTCCACTTACACAGATTTTTTTTTTATACCACTTAGGTGGCAGACAAGCACACGGCCGACCTGAGTAACACCAGAGGAGTCACACTCGCGCTGCCGACCCTTTTTTTTTTTTTCACATGCGTAAAATCCTTTTTAATCCCCACGGATACCTCACCACCGTAGCCGGTGGAGGAGGTTATGTCGGACTCGAACCGACTAAAACGCACGCCGCCTGTGGGTCGCTTTGGTTGCCGAAGGTGAGGTTGACAGGCATATCCCTCGCACCCCGGCCGACCCAGGGCCATCTCTCACGATCTGGCCCTCTTCTCGGGTGTGGGGACTACAGAGTCCCCAACTCGTCCCCGGAAACGGGGAGGCGCGCCAGGCGCGCCACCGCCGCGGCCTGCTTCTGCAAGGGTGACAGGCGGCTCCACCTGTCACCCCCAGGCCTGCGCTCATGGGGGGCGGAGGTCGTTCATCGACCTCCGACGCCCCGCGCTGCCGACCCTGTATACGCAAAGTTTCTGTGCCGTCAGTGTAGAAGACAAAGCAGGGCAAGCCTTTAGTCTTCCCCCTCGTCAGTGTAGAAGACAAAGCAGGGCAAGCCTTTAGTCTTCCCATTGACAGCACAAATTCTCCCGTGAGCTCTGGTTACCTTACTCACCGCTGGGAACACAACACGAAGTTATTATGGCCGCGCTGTTCTATAGGATTCTGATAGTCCGACTAGGTGACCTCGGGCTGATGCAATTGGAATTGGTGCTTGATGATAATGACGCTATTAGAGTCAGACTATCCTGGTCTATCCGGTCTATTCCAGTTTGGAAAAGCGTAGTAAAGTTATTGTAATTTTTATAAACATTCATAAAATACATCTATTTGAAACGTAAAGTCTGCAACAAAATTTGCTTAACTCATTTAGATTAGTACCAATTTTTCAACATCCAATTTATGTATGTTTTGTGTGTGCATACATTTTAAATGAAAAATAAAATAGTTTAGCTCTCAGCTTAAGCTGCTGAGTAACTATGTGTTTAACTGTACACAAAAAAATTATTCTCACTTTAAATTAGGCGGGCGTGGCAGTCCATCTCTTCCCATGCGGTGTCGTACAAGGCGACTAAGGGATAGGTCTGTTTAACATCAGACAGATTTATATAGCTCAGACAGATACAAGGCTCGAGTCAACAATAGTACCCGGAAGACGGCAATAGGCTCACCCCCTATTACGTGGTTCCGAAAACAATGATTGGAGAAATGTGGGTGTTAACTCACCTCTGTCTAACACTTCGGGGATAAAGGCGTGATTATATGTATGTATGAATGTAAATTAGGAGCATTGTAGTGTAAGGTCCTCTGTTTGCCTAAGTGCAATTAAATCATGTAATCGGTAGGTACATAATGATTTTTATATTTAAATTGTACACTGAAAGACAGTGAAGGTTATTACAATTACGTTGCATACGTTGACCTATCGTTAACTTAACTCGATAAAATGTAATGATTCATCGTCTATTGATATGTACTATTACTATGAAGACTACCAACTAAAGGAGCCTACACAATTCAATGTCTATTGTCTGTTGCTGGTATAAGGTATAGTCGCCGGCAAATATCTTGAAAAAATGGCCGGCAAATGTTTATTCTTTTCAATCGGTTCCCGCGACCCACAAGAATCCAAGATACATAGGTATGTTATGTTTCAGACTATGACCTACCTCTGTGCCAAAGTTCATTCAGTTCCGTTCAGCCGTTCTGCCTTTATTGAGTAACAAACATTCATCCATCCATCCATCAGTTCAACATTCATATTCATATTACCAGACAGAGTAACATAGTTTGATATCACACCAACAAAATCACAACCATTTTTTGTGTTTTGGGAGTCCTGCTCTCCGAAGTTGCGGACCGAAATTTCGGTCTGATTTCTATCGAATTAACTTTGTGGTATGTAAATGCTTCATTTTTAGTTCATGTTTCGTGCGGGCTCGAAGTTTCGAATACACGTTTCATAGTAGTCTATTCATTTCAAAGTAATGTAATGCCTCAATAATTCAAATTTAAATTCAATTACGACTTGTTTTATTCATCATTAAAATATTTAATAGATAGGTATCCAAATAAAGTGTTACTTTGAATAAGTTAGTGAAACATTAAAATGAAATTTGAATATCATTAACATTATTTTAATGAACAATATCATTGGTTTCTTTACGAGTATCATAATGGACTTCTATTTTTTAAGTTTCATATCAGATTTTTACCTCCTTTCCACTACTGTTTTCTTCTTCATGCTAGGAGGTAGGACACGGCGTTATTTCCGCCCAATTGAGCAGTCCGACTGGGGAAGTACCTCCACCCTACAGAATACCGCGGTTATAATAACTTCGTGTTGTGTTCCCAGCGGTGAGTAGGGTAGCCAGAGCTCACTGGAGAATTTGTGCTGTCAGTGGGATGACTACAAAGGCTTGTCCTGCTTTGTCCTCTACACTGACGGCACAGAAACTTTGTGCTTAGAGAGCCAGCAGCGCGAGTGTGGCTTCTCTGATGTTACACACGTCCATAGGCCACGGTAACCACTTTCTATCAGGTGGGCCGTATGCCTTTCTGCCACCTAAGTGGTATACAAAAGGGTAGTTAGAGCCCTTAAAGGGCAACAACTGGTCTAATTGCAATGTTATATCGCCTTTTGGGTTGTAGAGGTCAGAGCAATCGCTTCACGGAAAATATCGAAGTTTAGTCAAATGCGCAGTTAGACTGGTAATGTGGACTACATATTCCGAGGTGATAAAGCTCCGGATGCAACTGGGATTAACGCTACACAGTGTTATTTAGTTCTAGTTTAACTATATAGCTTTTGTTATTGATTGACATAAGTGAATGACAAAGTATAAGAGTCTCATTATACATTTTCATTCACTCTGCGAAAAGCCTTTTAATTTTGAACTTTAAGAGTACTGCTTTAAAGTCTAAATTTAACTGGATCATCAGAGTCCTTGTTAAGACAGTGCTTTTGTTTTAGCAGAATCTAGACTCTGTTTTCTATAACAATTCTACTGCAGTTAGCTAATTCAATAACTATTGAGAGATACTATGTTACTGTTACCGCTTGTTGAATGTCATTACCAAGTAAATAGTAATTTATCTTCGGTCTGTTCACTTGCAACATTCGTGGGAACGGAACAGCTGAAATATAATGAGAAAACGACTATCTATCCTTTGTATTTGTGGCGGAAATTACGGAATTGGTTGTTACTAGAAATGTACGGAAGGCAGAGGACCGGATGAAATGGCGCACATTGGAAGAGGCAGCTAGTGGACAGCGGTGGGCGAATTGATTGATTGAGAAAATATATAAGTAGATACCTACTACATTTATTTACTTTTTTGGTTGACCTGCTGATCGACGAATAAGGCAAAGCAAGGCTAGCACAGGCTCTCCTATTGGGTATGGTAGGTGAGACTGCAGTCACTTTCCTAGAAATCATAAAAGCCAAATCAAAAGAAGGAACTTACTTCTTTTTAATTGGATTTTATGATCGGGTTCGAGGTAAATCTCAAATGCAACCGAAAACAATGCTAACAAACATGATGATGACCATTGTTGATCCTGGAAGACAGAGATTCCAGTAGTTTAAATATATTATGGAAAAGGTGGACTTAATTTATATTTTACCTATGCGTTATATTTTTTTCTGTATGATGACTCTATTGTTTTCCATTAGTATTCATTCAAACTTAGGAAAATCCCTGAAAATATACACTTCTTCGATTAATATCTTTTGAATATTAAGAAATAAATCACGCAATCGTGTTGTTGTTGATTTTCAGGTAACTTCTAACATTTTTTTTATACCACTTAGGTGACAGACTAGCACACGGCCCACTTGATGGAAAGTGGTTACCGTGGCCTATGGACGTTTGTAACACCAGAGGACTCACGGTCGCGTTGCCAACCTTGTAAATACAGAGTTTCTGTGCCGTCAGTGCACAAGACAAAGCAAGACAAGCCTTTAGTCTTCCCACTGACAGCACAAATTCTCCGCTCTGGCTACCCTACTCACCGCTGGGAACTGTGGGGCGGAGGTACTTCCCCAGTCGGACTGCTCAATTGGACGGAAAAACCGCCGTGTCCTACCTCCTAATAAAATAACATCTGTGAACATCTATGTAATTATGGCTTATATTATATAACATAAACTCACGCCTATATCCCCGAAAGGGTAGGCAGAGGTGCTAGCACCCACATTTCGCCAGTTTATGTTTAGGTCCCAATGTAATAGTTGGCGAGCCTATTGCCATTAACCGGGCACTTATAAACCGGCGATAAATACACACATAACTTCGAAAAGCATCGAAAAGTCAATGGTGTGTGCCATGGTAGCTTATGTTAATGAGCGCAAAATCCCTCCGGATACCTCCCCCACCCTCCGGTCGAAGCTAGCATTGGTTATGTCGAATTCGAATCGTTAAGTAAGGAATTTCCTAGTATCGTTCATTTAAAAATCTTGATTTAAATGAATTGCAAATTGCATCAATCGTCAATAATTACTGGTGATTCCCAGAGCAGGTAACGAGTGACTGAAGGTGACCTTAACCGGATGTGTTGCATTTTTGATGAACTAAACTCGACTTTTTGTAACTACAAAAGATTTAAGAACTTATTTTTATTTTATGGAAGGTAAGGTGGATTGATGATAGATGTATATTGTTTTTAATAATATCATTAATATCGGTGTCTATAAAACTTTTTAAATCTAATTTAGTTTAGTGTATCCTTTTTATTGACATCCACGCCAATATTACGCCACGTATATACGTACCACCACTATATACCACTGGAATATTTTCTGCATTTCTCAAAAATCTATTGCATTTCATTGTGTTAACATTCGACTGAATTGAATTAAATCGAGGTAGGTCAATATGGGGTTCGTTAAGACAGGCATGAAGTTTCTTCAAGGTTAACAGCGGACGACACGACGGTATTCCTATCGTTCCCGGCGGTGAGTAAGATAGCCAGAACTCATTGGAGAGTTTTTGAGCTGTCAGTGGGAATACCAAAGGTTTGTTCTGATTGTGTCTTCTATTCTGCCGGTACAGAAACTTTCTGTTCGGTGTTGCACACGTTCATAGGCTACAGTAACCACTTCCAATCGTGTGATTGTTTGCCACCTAAGTGGTAAAAATAAAGGTTCCTCTTCTCTGTACTTTGAAAGCCTCACATGGAATAGATACGTATAATAAATCGTTAGTACCCGGTAATTAGAATAGAGGGGCCAGTGGTGTGTAGTTGGAAGCAGATAAGGGACAGGCTTGTTCTTTAATCGACACTGCTCATTATAGAACCAACTTAGCAGTAATAGGGTGTAGTGCAGTCATAATAATTTTATGGATCAGTAACAAATATTTCGGAAAATGTGACTAGTTCTTCTGTCTTCTTTATAGGGATTTAATATTATAGGTTTTACAGGAAAAACGACACAATAGCAATGTAGTTACGGTAAGAATTGTAGTTAGTTAGAAGTTAGTTAAGATAAGTCATAGATAAGTGAAATGAATTCCAGAGAATTCATCGTTCTGCCAAGATGATAAAATGTATGCTCTGGTATTCATCTGTCACCGTTATAACGTCATCAATGTAAGTTTCCGTCCATCAGTAAAACGGAATGATTGATCCCTTCAAGGAGTGAACGGGATCCAATGGTCGCATTAATTTTCTGTCAAATGTAACTATGAATTATTTCAAAGTAGTAATTAACAGAATAATCTTAGCGAAACTTTGTAAGCATGTGACGGGCGAATCTGCAGGCACATTCTGTGTTATAGTTTCGAACGATCGAACGGCTTTGGCAGTTGAATTCGAGATGAGATTTCAAATGCGCATGCTCTAAATTTGGTGACGTCACGTTGGAGCATGCGCAAAAGAAATCTCACCCCGAATTCAGATGCCAAGTCTGTTCGATCGTTCGAAAGGTTCTTACAGCATGTGCCTGCTGTACGGAGTGCACCTAATATGACGTGCTTTCTAATGAGTATTGTGAAACCACTGTTATAAGTAGGCAAACCCCTCGAATTGACATTTATTTGGTACGTATTTGGTATTTTAAAACAAGCGATGTTTTAGTCGTAAGTTGAGAACACCTACCACTTGGCCATTGACAGATCGTGGGTAGTTCAGAGGAGGTAGGACACGACGGTATATCCGTCCCAATCGAGCAGTCCGACTGGGGAAGTACCTCCACCCTACAGAATATCCCCGTTTAATAACCTTGTGTTGTGTTTTCGGTGGTGAGTGGGGTAGTCAGAGCTCACTAGAGAGGTTTTGTGTTGTCAGTGGGAAAACCAAAGGTTTATCCTACATCTTTTGCGCTGACGACACAGAATGTCTCTGTTCTTACAGGGGTTGCGGCACGAGTGTTATTCCTTTGGTGTTACACTCGCCCATAGGCCATGGTAACCACTTACCATCAGGTGGCCGCGTGCTTGTCTGCGACCTAAGTTGTATAAAAAAAAAACCTTTTAACGATTTCCATGCAGTAAAATTGGTAAATATCATGTTCTTTTTGTCTTATAGGGAATCTAAATAGCAAAACCAAGAATTAAATTGCGGACATTTTGCTTTTGTACTTCATATGATGAGTACCTATTGATCAAATTGAGAATCTCCTGATTTTTGATGTCGGGTAAAAAGACCACACCTCTAGTCAACGGCCGCCCAGCTAATTAAATAGTTGAATGAAATTTTAAAGCATTTAGTATCAGATAATATTTTCGCGTTCAGTAAAAATACTGATTGTGCATCTAATTAAGTTCAGAATGATCACCACCCACCCCGAAATGGATAGGTTAGGTTAGAAGACTAAGGCGGGAGCGAAGCGAAGCGGAGCTCCCGCCTTATGTCTCTGTGGTAATTTTTTTTATAATTGGTTGGTTGGTTGGTTGCTAACTAACTACTTACTTGCAGTAGTTTGTTGGTGCTCAATCAGTATTTTTGATGTGAGTTTGGATTATTTTGTCGTACAAAATGTACTCTTTTTGATATACGTTTAAATACCATCTTTTAGTATCTACTATTCAAATCGATTAATCGTCGCCGTAAGACGGATATGTATAGAAGAACTTGGATGGTTTCCAGCGAAGGTTTAGTGGTCAGAGCGTTCCCCCTGTAAGGGAAAGATGGCGGGTTCGAAAAAAAAAAAAAAAACCGATTCAATTTTTCTATATCTTAATCAATTAACTAGTTATTTATTTACAACGGTTTTTAGAATACTTTAATAAAATAGGTAATTTGACAGTCTGTGGCATGGCGATAGTGAACGCGGCCGCTTCAAAGGAGATGCGGGTTCGATCCCAGCTTAGTGCAAATATTTGTATGCATGAATGTAGGTATTTGCATTGGTCTGGTCGTCACTTGCAAAGCATGGTAAGCCGTCGTTCCCGGTTGCCAAACCAACATCTATTGCCATAGATACAGTCGTTACGGGAAATTGCACCAACTAGTCTAGCTGCAATGCTTCGATATCGCCTTTGGGGCGTGGAGGTCAGATGGCAGTCGCTTCACGGAAAATATCGAAGTTTAGCCAAATACGCAGTTAGACTGACGATGAGACCAGGCTACGCTAGACTGGCTACTCTAGCCAGTACTCTGCACGCACAATGGCCCACAAAGGAGGCTAAGTGCGGACAAGGGAGTCCCTTTCCATTCCATTCCATTCCCCAGACTCCGAGGTTAAAGCTTCAGATGCGACTGAGATAAACTCAAAAAAGAAGGAAGAAAATAAAATAGGTAATTTAGTTACGGTTTGTTTTATTTAGGATCGTTTGACACATACAATACCTACATAGTAGAAAAACGTGCAGATAAGAGGTTTGGACTTCAGTCTTAGATCACGTAGAGGACGTGACATTAATGTTATATTAAGTAAGCTAATTGTGGAACTCATAGGGCGTGAATAATAAATTACGAATCTCGTTTGTATAGTGCCATAGATTTTAGTTCAGAAATTCTCAGTAGCAATAGACGGCAATAGGCTCAATTCTTTTTATACATACATACATATTATCACGCCTTTATTCCTGGAGGGTTAGGCAAATGACTGGAGCCATGCATCTGGGGCTGAGTCTGGGCTGTATATATCTGTTTGATGTTAAACAGCCGTATCCCTTAGTCGCCTTGTACGACACCGCATGGGAAGAGATGAGGTGGCCCTAATTCTACTCTGCCGGAAAATACGCGGCAATATGTCAAATTCTTTTTATGTGACACCATAAATACCTATAGTCCTTAAATGTGAGTGTAAAATACCTAGCTTTGAGGTCATATAGGCGACATATGTATATGATGTTGCAGTTAAAATTCAATTTTACTTAGAACGCGATATTTATAGTAAAACGACTGCACCAAATAGTATAATAATTATTTTTTGTGTTCGACATTTTCAGTACAAGGTTGGTTGATTTTTTTTAAACTTATGACGGGATTAGAAATCCACGCGTTGGAGCAATGCACTACAGCTAATTTATAATCCGGCCTAGGGGTGACAGGTGGAGCCGCCTGTCACCCTGGCAGAAGCAGGCCGCGGCGGAGTTGGGGACTCAGTAGTCCCCACACCCGAGAAGAGGGCCAGATCGTGAGAGATGGCCCTGGGTCGGCCGGGGTGCGAGGGATATGCCTGTCAACCTCACCTTCGGCAACCAAAGCGACCCACAGGCGGCGTGCGTTTTAGTCGGTTCGAGTCCGACATAACCTCCTCCACCGGCTCCGGTGGGGAGGAATCCGTGGGGATTTGTAAAAAAAAAAAAGCTCATTTATAGGTGCATTTCTCACCCCTTTATATTAAAATACAGCATCTGTCGTTTATTATTACCCTTATTACTTGATTATAGCAGATCTGACTGCTGATTAGTAGATATCTAATCGAGTTTTTTACAATTTAATTACTAGTATCCCACTACCGGTCCTATTAAGCAAGATTGCATGTGTCAGGAGTGGGTTCAAACTTTAGTATAAAGACCAGAATTCAAACCCTGGACCTCGCGATCATAAAGCAAAGTCAAGTTCAAGGGTCAAGTTTTATTATTATAAATAACGATGATTATATACGGGTGATTAATAAATGAAAAGCTTTATGATGAAATATTATATAGTAGTAAAATTAGTTACGTGCAAATATCTCATGACGTTTATAGAGTTCAAAATCGATTAAAATTAGAAAAAAGATTGATTCCCCCAGTGAAGGAAAGATAGTTGGTTCGAATCCCGCCTGGACCGTTTAAATTTTTTCTATTTTAATCGATTTTGAATAGTTTGAATAGCATACTAAATCTCAGCTCATTGTCGGCAGCGCGAGTGTGACACCCCTGGTGTTGCATACGTCCATAGGCCACGGTAACCGCTTCCCATCAGGTGGGCCGTGTGCTTGTCTGCCGACTAAGTGGTATAAAAAAAATGCTTAAAATTTCATTCAATAGTTTGTAGAGTTGGTCCCAGTTGCATCCAAGGCCTTCGTCTTCGAGCTCAGGGTTCGTTTGCTCCTTTTCCGTTTGGTTTGACTTCTGCGGCTTCTATAGGAATAAATATCTTCTGACCTCTCAATCTCGCAAACAGTCAATCAGCAGGAGGGTACACAACTTTGTAGTTTAGGTCCATTCGGAGGAATGGAACACTGTGTGGTGTTCCCGACATAGCCACTTCACTAATCCTTTTTTTTACATGCGAAAAATCCCCATGAATACCCCCCTACCGGAGCCGGTGGGAGAGGTTATGTCGGACTCGAACCGACCAAAACGCATGACGCCTGTGGGTCGTTTTTGGTTGCCGAAAGTGAGGTTAACAGGCATATCCCTTGCACCTCGGCCGACCCAGGGCCATCTCTCGATCTGGCCTTCTCCTCGGGCGTGGACTTCTCTAGTCCTTATGAGGTGGTACGTTACACGATGGCTTGTTACGTTGGTACGTTGTACGTGTAATAATGAGGTGGTACCTACAATTGGAGTTTGCCATACATAAAAAATGATCGGCATCTCGAGTGTAACGCTCCTGGTGTTGCACACGTCCATAGGCCACGGTAACCACATCCCATCAGGTGGGCCATGTGCTTGTCGGCCACCTAAGTGATATAAAAAAGGGAATACAATGGATCAACTTACATACTGTAAATTTATTGTTATACAATAAATAATTGCCGCATGGTTCCCGGCAGAGAAGAATTTGGACCACCCCATCTCTTCCCATGTGCTGTTGTACAAGGCGACTAAGGGATAGGGCTGTTTAAGATCAGACAGAAATATATAGCCCAGACTCAGCCTCAGATGCATGACTTGAGTCAACAATAGTGCCCGGAAGACGGCAATAGGCTCACCACCAACCTGGGACCGAATTCAATGATTGTTGAATTGTCGGTGTTAATCCACCTCTGCCTAACACTCTGGGGATAAATGTATATATGTACAATAAAGAATTATCTATCTATCTGGCCTCAAAATACCAAATCAAGTCCTCATATATACTCGTAATACACTACTGTATGTACATTCCTACTCGGCAGGATAATACGAATCATGAAGAATAAGCTAGTCACGTAGAATGTCTTGAAGAACTAGTATCTAATTATTTATTGTTTAGCAAATTGATAGCAACATGTCTAGCGGAGTTAATTAATAAAAGGCGTTGTGTTGCTACTTGCTACCTACTAGGTATGTCCATTTATCTACACTAAAAGCAAACAATTGTTTTACGACTCGATATCCAAATTCCACGTTATAGGATTTGAGCCTAATTGCCCGTAAGCGGGCACTTTTTTCTAGCCTGCGTCTCTATCGTATGGAGAAGAACCTGAATTAGTACCTATATGAGGCTACACAGGCGGCATTATTGTTTTAAAGAAAAGGTTTTTTTACGTAAGAAAAATTGCCACGGATAATTATGAAATATTATCGTCAGAATTAAAAAAAAGTTAAGACGACATTACCGACTCGTGACGTATGAACGACATTGCAAGTCTTGAAATAACATGTAATGAGCATAATAAAATGAAACTGCATAAACTGTAAACATTCTGTGTTTTTATTTTTAGCAAATTACCGCCAATTTGTGAATATACACGAACAAAATTTTCGTGCATACCTATCGACTGTTGCCAAAAAGTTCTTTATTCGAAATATGTTTTTTTTACTTTGGCATTGGCAATTTCGCTGTGACTTGCTCTTTGCACTTCTTTAATTAGTTCTGGACCGAGACACCATTTTTTAAATATTTTAAGACACATTTATTGAATAATAGATATTATTAGTTAATTCTGTCATGAAATATTGAGCAAGACTAGACAGTGGCTGGTTTAGCGGCAATAAGCTCGTATTCTATTATGTGATATCAAAATATATAGCTGACTAAATAAAGTTGCATATTTACATCTCTGCCTACACCATATCCATATCGTCAATAACAATACAGAAGTCTCTTACATTGAATGCTATCCGCTAAGCGTCCAAGCGTCTATCATTGCTGACTGACACGTTACATGTTGTACGTCACAGTAATTTATTTATTCAAGTGGCATTCATTACAATTATGTGCTACACACTTGTAATGAATGTATGCCATACTAATAAACAATTTCTTAAGGCTTACGTCATGAATAATTAGTTATAAGACGTCCATGGCAATGCATGACAGTCTTTGCATGACATAATTTGATATGAAACCAAATACGTAGTAACTATTTATTAATCTGTGACCAAACTGAAAATGATTTTTGAACGATATCGGGCAATTAATAAAGGGGTATTGTATAAAAAAAAGTACATTCACGAAAAACAGTCGTTCTTAACATACTTATATTTTGAAAATGTGTCGAAAATTATGTGGGCTTTGCTATTAATATTTTGCAAGTCTCGCAATTTTACTTGCAACATAACTTACCTACTCATATGTAGTTTTGAAATGCATTGTTTTTATTTAACTGTTTTGTTAATAGACAGGTAGGTTCATTTGTTCGCATGAGTAGAATACCTACCTACACGTAAGTAGGTACTCTCGCTAAGATATACCTATCTGCTTACGTAGTTAATCGTGGACTGCTTGTTTTGGGCACAAGTTTAAATTGCTTGTGTTGATGTGTCCGATTGTTTATATCAATGCAGTACATAAAAGACATTGCTCCTGAAAGTTTTTTTCATAAATTACACCTTAAATTTAATCACGGAAATACAATTTCATATAAAGGGCATAAAGAGGCATGCGATGCGGAGGAATTCTACGACGCATTTTAATTGTTCTTAGCTATAAGTTGTATAATAGTTATTTTATTTTTATTGTATTTAATATTTATAAATTATTTAATATTATTTCTGTATAGATTACTTAGAATTGAGATATTGTTTCTATTTTATATTCCATGTCAAATATGTATAAAATAATACGTTTGTATAACTACAAGTAAATTGTTAAATTTCATATACAAATATCGATTTTCATCGTATCTTGCTGAGTCTTCCGTGTTGTATCTTGACACGGCGAATGAGTCCTCTCTTGGCATTCACCGCGTGCCTTATGATTTTTATTAACACATAATGGCACGGCAGTGAACGCGAGGAGGAGGACTCTTGTTATTCTTTCTTCTCTTCTCTCTTCATATTGTGAGGTCTTTTTTTCAGATGTCGAAATGTAAAGAGCTTCTTACTGTTTTTATATATTTGGACAGCGCCTGTTGCTTTTCGATTTTCATGTAGATAAATAAATAAAATAATTGTTATACATTTTCCAACAGGCGTTAAACAAAAAATGGAAGAGGAAGAATTATAAAACGCATCATAAATCACACTTTCTAGGTGCCTAGAAAAAAATCGATTCTTATACAAACACATGCTTGACGAAGATACATAGGTAACTGAAAATAACACAGTAATAAAGTACTTCCAAAGGTCTCGTTTACATAACTACAATGTCTAACTCACTTAAATTTAATTTTACAATAATGTCAAAAGTGTGATAGTCAGATAAAACCTAATTTATGGATTAAATATGAATTATCAGAATTGTCATGCCCGACAATAGATTTCTCTTTAAATATAACTGTATATAAAAAATTATGCAGGTATACTTACTATATAAAATACCTACAGCATTTTTTAGCATTCAACAGAACGTTTTTGTACCTAGCATTACGTTGCCAAAGTTAATATTTTGGTACAGTGTTTAAATGCTAGATGCATAGTTGCATTGCGTGGGTACTTTAATTCTACAGAGGGATACTATCAGGGGTGCTTTGTCATAGTACAATAGAAGTAGAGATGCAGCTGGCGCCCTTTTGTTGCGCTAGCGCCGAGGGGACGCGGACAGCCCTCCACACGACGCAATTAATATCATGTTAATAACCAGTTTTTAACTATGACTGGATGTAATTTCGTATCTAGTTTTCCTTCATAAAAGTGATCGGTTAGTTCCTTTTGTCAGAACAAAAATCATTCTGAGTTCGTTGAACTAACCTGCGTTCATCAGTCAGTAAATATGTATTGAATATTTATAGAGTTCAAGATGTAGAAATCGTAAATTTATGAAAAAAGCATCGAAAATATATCGAATGCAAAATGTCAATAATAAACAAACAAAATCATTAATAAATATCATTACTGATTTGTTTACAATGCCTGTAAATCCCCGAAGAAGTAGGTAAGTAGAGGTGTAATTATATGCCTACATTTTGCCAGCTAATATTCCCATTACCCACAATTATTTTGTGATCGAGTGACTGACTATTACCACAGATAATGTAATACAATTTTTCTATTACGATCCTGCGAATGATGGACGAACGACACACAGCTCTGTGAATGATAGACGCACTGCGTGGTTTTAATATTAGGGTGCTCTGTACTTGCCCTTTGGACTTCATAATAGATACGAGGTTCTGAGGACGGGTTCTGGGGACTTATCTGTTATAAGTAAATGAATCTCAGTTTCCCTCAGTTGCGTTACACATTGAAAACGTCTTTTACAGACTTCATGCATATTTTTTTAAAGTTTTATAATATCTACCTTGCAGAAGGTTCTTGCAAAAAGAAAACTGGGACAAAGCCACGGACAACAGCTACCATCTCCTAAAAACTTCTTTTATTGTTTTTTAAGAATTACTAGTGGCGCGGGCTAAGTTAACGATAATACTTTTCAGCTAGGCTAATTTGTTGTGTCATCGACGATAATTTGACATTTACCACTATTTTTGTCAATGACATTAACATAATATAAGTGTGAGGACAAGACAGTACAGTTTAGTTGCACGGCTTTTCACTGGTGAAATCTAGCCTTAGTAGAAGCATATCTATGATAGCTCTATCATGTTATAAACATTTTGGCTGAACAGAAATAGAACTGGCGTGAAGTTATGATCACATTCATTCGTGTTATGAATCATATTATCGATCGAACTTGATAACATCAGCCTGTAGGTCGTTCACTCGCTGTTCCTAACAGCCGCTTGACAAGCAAAATATAAACAAACCAATGAGTACCTACTTTTCATTTTCATATACTATAAAGTAGAAGTACATATTCTCTAAAGAACGCGGTCTTCCGCGGGCTTACACTCTATTATTATTGTGGTATTCTTTTTCTTTATTTCATAATGTTCTTAAATGATAAGGATTCACCTATTATAAGTATAATACCTAGGTATAATAATTAAATCAATTACTTACACGATGAAGTGCGACAACTCTCTACATAAGTACAAGATAATGATAAGATAATCAAATGCCTTTCTCAGACCAGCGGGTCTAAAAAGGTGATTATGCTAAAAACTAGTAACTTTATAAAATTGCCAGTAGATCTAATTGATTCCTATAAAAAACGTTAAATGGTCCCTCATATGAGCTGAATCACGATAATTCCTAATAAGATTCCAATAAAGTGACCTTTTTAGACCTCCAGATCAAACGTAAGTCAGGCTTTATAAATATCTGAGGCCCAGTAAGTCATTTCAGATACTATACACATATAACATATCTACACGATTTCTAAAGAATATGCTGTTAACGTTAACAAGGATCATACAGTCTGAAGAACCGTATCACTAAAAATACTCATACCTACATTTAGCTGGTCGGTATGTAACATGATTATGTGACTATAGGCTATTAAGAGAGTTAATAAAAGAACGAAGAATCAATGTTGGTAGGTATTAGTGAGCTGGCGGTGCCTACCACGGGGTGCGTTGACGTCTGTGTCTCGTCGGCGACGTCACTACGTCACTCAGCGGATACGAGCCACATCCATCAATTATCTACCCTTGAGCTGATTTGGAAATACAGGTAACGTAACTATTGGAAAGAATATTGAAGTGCTTTTCGACAATATGGCAAATGGTAGGGTAGATGCGACTAAAGTGAAATTGTACAATATAGAATTGAAGTCTAAACGAATGGTAGGGCAGTAAAGTGATCAATGGTTGATTACCGTTGGAAAATTTGTACAGACAGTGAAATATAACTAGACAGCCATAATTGAGAGGTATATAGTAGCAAAGGCTTACGAAAAATACGCAAAAATCAGATGTCTAAAGTTTGGACCGTATACCATGTTGTAATTTTAACGACGCCATGTTTTATGTTATACCATTCTTAGCCTCGATTGCAGATTATGACCTAATATAATAATAGCATAAGAACAGATATTATTTTAAAATAGATGTTTTTGGCATATTATATTCAAATGATTATATTCAGTAATATGTCGAATAGGATCTTTTGAGACTCCATCAAGACCTTCAGCGGCAAATCATCTCCATCTGCAAGCCGATATACCTGGCGATTGGTAAATGAGTCTCTAGCTTTTCAGGCTTTTCTTTCACTCCTATAAAACCCGTATAAGCCAAAAGTAAAATAAGTGGATCTCTAATTCCATAAATAATGCAGTACCGATATATTATTGTGTGTGTAAATTTTTATAACAGACAGTACAACTTGATACCATTCTACGAAAACCTTCCAAATGTATATTGTAGTTTAAAAACATCGTAGCTAATAAACCAGTACAATTAACCGTGCTGTATAAAAAGTTATTATGTTCTAAAACCACTACTTTACCCCTGTTGTTATTAGTAGCTCAGTGTTCAAACAACAGTAGTGAAAAGCCGCGATTGTGGGCGTGTATCAACCCTCAGTACGCGATTAGAGGTTTTGATTGATCGCACCGTGAACTCGGGTGTCGTGAGTAATGTGCCTGCACTCTCCATGGTGAAGGAATGTAAACATTGGGCAACACCTGCCCACCCCGTAACAACCCCACCGCATGGAATAATGTTTTAGATATGTTTTGGTTGTGTTGTGATAGTAAGTTGTAGTTTTACGGAGTTCGTAGGTATAATGGTAAATATTTATAGAAAATAATATTTTTGTTAGTGTTTAGGAATGATAGTAGAAGCCAACAAATTGTCTTCGTATATTATTATTACTTAATTATACATATCAGTAGGATCAAATACTTTATATTAAGTAGCCGGTTCAAATGGGATCACTTTTTTGAATTTCCTCTTATATTTCTATTGTAAAACATTTAAAACACTTTTCGACTGAAATTTTCCAGTTATATATCAATAAGGAAATCGGAAAATATATTTGTAAAATAATCAATTTGTAATAAAACTCTAAATTTAATAAGCAGATAAAACTATCTACTCATTAATATCTTGTCAAGGGTTAGCTACTTGTGACGTAAGCGGAAGCGTTCGCTGAGGGGCTTCCCTCTCGACCGTCAACCCTCCTCGCACTTAGCGCCGTCAGTTAAATGACACGGCTACATTATAATCACCACTTTGGTCGGCCTATTTACATACAACCACTAGCTAAATTAAAGAGGAAATTGTCTGTGAGAATTGTTCACAATGAACGCTAACCGTGGCATAATGTTTTCATTTATGCCTTTTTACTGCTTAATTACAGAGAAGAATTTGCGGCTCTCGTTGAGTTTAATAACGTTTCTAAAGTAGATTCGTCGTTATACGGGTTTCTTTAAATGGTAGTTTTTACCCTTTTTACTGTAAATGGATTGAATAAGGAAATGTCGTATCTGTATCTAGGAATAAATACATCTGTTTTAAAAATGAAGCTAAAGAGTTTGTTTGAATGCGTTATCTCGGAAACTGCATTTGCGATTTGAAACATTCTATTTGCATTGATACCCTGGTTTGGGGGAAGGAACTGAAATGTATTTTGATAATGATACGAAATTAGAAAAGTTGGTTTAAATCCTTGCACTATTTTTACAAGCACACTAAAATATAGCGACAGAATAGTGCTTGAATTGATTTTATCTTATGAGGAATTATTCGAAATTGATTGACTTTACTTAAATTTCTTTAAAAAAATGCTAACATAATTTATAACTTGAATTCTCAACAAGTCATAATCACCGGGAACTTGCACTAAATATGTAAATGTCTTTATTAGTGACATGCCTAACCTTGGAATACAATATGAAACAGTGCCTATTTCTTTTTTTTTAGATTTATATGTATGTACTGCTGTTGAATAAATTTAAGGCAAATCAAATTCATCATTCAAATATGTATCAATTTATAAAAAAATAACGTCTTTTGTACAGGTTCTTCGTGCCTTGCCAAAAATGTTACGCTGTAGTACACGAGCCTTTTTGCAAAACGCTTCGTGTAAACCTACTTTTGCATTCCATTAAAATATTAAAGTTCGATTGTAGTATTTAAAATCGAAAGGGAAGGTTCATTGTCCTCCTGCCACGCGACATGCGCCCCTTCGCTTCTACTCGTTATTATTACCATAAAAAACATTCTAAAGTGTGCTAAGGTCGTCCGGCGTTTTACAATGCACCCCTTTACACTCTTTCTGAACAATTTTGTATTAAAATACTTGGGACATACATTTTATTGGGTGACGACTCGAAATGGCGTTCTATAAAATTATGCCGCGAGGGTGTCGCTTGGACTATATTAATTGGGATTATTATTTGAGTATTGCCTTGTTTGTTAGTGCTGTGCATATTTGCATCTGATTGTAAAATTCTAGCCTAGCTTTCCGCGTGAAGACAAAGGTCTAAAAAATATTTTGGTATCGTTACTAACTCAAAATTGTACATGCAAGTATTTTTTTTATTACATGTACTTAAGTAACTTCTTTTTTTAAATATGTATATAATTTTAAAGAATATACACAATTACTGATTAAATTTATACAAAACTATGCTAACTATATTTTTCTGTATATTGTAATAGTTTAATGTTAAATTTATTTATTTATTTTGTGAAATTTATGTGAATAAATTGAAACACCCATTTTAAAGTCATGTTAAATATCAGAGCTTTTAATTAACTGAACGTGTTATGTATTATATACAATTTTTATAAAATATAATTATTATGCTAATGCATTTTATAAAACTTTCTATACATTGCCAATGCTCTGGTTGCTAGGATACCGTAAATTTATAAACATGTAGGGGAACTCCTTGTCTGAACTACCCACCTACCCATATCATAGATTAAACCATTGATTACCTAGGTACCTAATTTTAGTTTAGGTTAAAAAAAAGTAACTGGAAAATACTTATTTGAAATAACAAAGTCATTATTAGCTACTTGACATTGCTGTATTTGATTGACATTATATTTATTTGACATTTGTGTAAAATTTTGTATTTAAATGAAATAAAAAGTTATTTGAAAGTATATTACCTAATTAGGTAGGTTATTTATAATGTTGATCGATGCCACTTGCTGCGTATATTGAATAAACACTTGTTCTTATCTTACTTTATTTGTAAACCTTT
Organism: Eilema griseolum; assembly: GCA_963662185.1. Classification (NCBI taxonomy): domain Eukaryota; kingdom Metazoa; phylum Arthropoda; class Insecta; order Lepidoptera; family Erebidae; genus Eilema; species Eilema griseolum. Next base: position 23,178,144 of record OY759233.1, on the reverse strand, counting down.
GAGAATGCCGTATGGGGAAACTGGTAAGGTTTAAATTAATATATTGTGGTAAAGTACAAGTGTTTATTCCATATGTAATTAGGTAGGTACTTTGTAGATTTCGAATTATGGAAGTAAAACATCGAGAGAAATACATGCAAAACGTGCACACAAAAAGAAATCGACATGCGACACAACATAATTAATTAAGTAATATAAGTAATACACATTATTAAATAAGTTGAAGAAAGATAAAGTTAGCAGTAAAAGTTTAAGTAAGTTTCGTCTCAGATTACTTAATAATATGTTTAGAAAGTTTCGTTTCATTTCAAACGGCGTACTTAACAATCCTCCAATTAAACGTTCAAAATCATTCTTAAATGATCAAATTACGAAAGATTTGAATATTATACATCAATTTTGTTAACAACTTAATAAAATAGTACCCTCCCTAATAGAACTCAGCATATTGTTACCAAATATAGATACATAACTTGATTTTAAATTAATTTCAAATTCTCAAACTACTCAACTATACCACGAAACTAGTTTGAGGGGTTGAACAAAACTTATCAAAACTGGTCTTTGGACTTTCGTATTGCGATCCTAGTCAAAATTGGGACATGGGAGCACAAGGGCGCAGGGGACCGTGGGAGATGGGACCTTGTCACAATTCCCCGCGGCCCACCCCGCGCAGCTGTCGCGGCACAACTTTTGGATCCGATGAATCGATTGTTTGATTCACGACTTTCTATTGTTCCTATTCGATTGTTTGCTGATGCCAGCCTTTTTGTCACGGTGACTTATGTGAACGCGACGTATCAGGGAGTATTATTAACTGACGACAGAACCGTTAATGGATATCGTTTATAACTCCCGTATCGAACCGAAATGTTAAATTATAGTTCCGATTCCAATACAATATAGGTGATATTTTATTACCAATTCTTGTTTATACTAAGACCTAGACATACAGTGTTTTAACTGTATAATATTGATTAAAAAATATCTGTGCCTTGTAATGTAAAGTCAATGGAACAGAATATTTCATGTTTCCAAGTTTTTGTTTTTATGAGTAGTTGCTTTATTTGCCATTTTTTAAAATAATATTTTAGTGAACATCCTATACAAAAAACTTCAAACTATTTTTTTCTGCCTAGAAACCGAATAATTTTAACCTAATGAGAGTTAATGTTGGGCTTATTGTTAAGTTAAAAAATATTATGAACATTACATGATTGTGACATGGACATAGCCTAATTCAATTGGATAATTTAAAAATAAAACTACACACTTTTTGTTCTAAAACCGGTTGTAAGATTATACGGTTCACAAGGCCGGTTGCATATGTTTAAATCCACACAATAGAGCTATTTTAATGCACTCTATTACATATGCAGATAGGTTGCGCGTGCGAATAATGCATGAGAGTAATCCTAGACAAAGCGGGTTGGATTAATCATCCAAAATATAGGGTGTTTTTTTCGGTTGTTGAATTGTGTGGCCGGGCCTAGGGGTCGTTGAACGCAGCTGTGCGAGCGCGGATCAAATTGATATGTCCGCGCGCATATGTCGCGGGTAGCGTACGCGTGCGTCGCCGACGTCACGCAATGTGCAAGCGTCGCGCCGGCTGCGGAACCATTGTCATGTTTTGGTATATTATTCTAATGAATTATGTATCTGTAAATTGTTTTAGCCAAAAATGTGTTCGGAACAGGGAGAAGAGAGAATCATGTTCTGTCCTTCGTGGTTCGGAATTACGGGATTAAAAGTTAATGTGGTATTTTTTTGTAGGTTATTAAAAAGAGTTTCTAATTTCGTTTTAAGTTATTTAAAACATATATTCAAAATATGAAAAGCCCGTTAATTTATAGGTATGTTTACATCAATTCAAGTATTTGTTTTTTAGTTAGAATACTCTAGTTCTGTTAACTTTAAAATACAGACAATCTTGCCTTGATTGCTGCTGGTGATACTCATGGTATGAGCTCGGTGCAAGTAGTTTTAGTTATGGTCACGAAATAGATCGGAATCCCAATTATTCTAATTTTTAATTTCTTTGGAAAATTTTATAATTTTGAATTTGGAAAATTTGATTTGAATTTAAATTATTTGTTATTCTGTGTTCTACCTTATTTAATTTTCTATTCATTTGTTTTAAAATGTCAGCTATATCCTTCTTCTTTAGACTAATGAATAAATTCAAATATAGGATGAATGCTCAGTACACTGAGGCAGAAAGTGTTATTATATTTTTTACATATTTGGTTCTGTCTTCTTTTTGTATCTTGTTCCCTTTTATTGAGGAGGGAAGTGGATCTGTTATATATTTTTAATTACCCTACTTTTATCGATTTCATCGCGGATTGAAAGACAGTTTAACTTTCCCTGGGACTTCCCGCGTGTCAAGTTTACACGATCTGTAAGTAATGGGAATGCGGGTGGGATTATTTCCATTAAGTAGTTCTCTCTGAATTTTTCCGGAGCGATGAATAAATCCCTCTATAAAAATCGCCCCTGACGTATTCAGTCTGACATTAACTATCGACCAGGTAAGCTATAATCCTGCCTGACAATGAGCAGAAGTAATGACTCTCCGGGACTGTGAGGGGATTTCATTTTTATATTTCCCTCACATATTTAATTATAATGATGAACAGGATGAAATGCACTCGTGAGCAGATCATCCGTCTGGTCACCACATCGGAAATAATACCCATTGGAAATAATAATAATCTTACATAATATTTTAACATTTTATACATAATTATACATACTCAAAGAGCTGAACAAATCTGACTGAAAATGTAAATGGCATTTTTTGCAGTATCAGTTATATGATAATGGTTTTATTATGACACAAAATTAGTAGAATCGCGGTCCAGTACTCTAAGGTGAACATAATTGAAATGTAGCATGTATAGACAATTGACATCCGCTGTATTAGAACACCTTAAAGACGTTGTAATACAGCGGACCTATACATTTAATGAAAATATATCTTTTTCTAACTTTCTGTAACCTGTGTTATGCAAATAAATTATTTGATTTGACATGAATTGAATATATTTTTTACAACCCAAATGAAATAGTGTTCGATATAAACTTGAAAGCTTCTCGTTATCAACAGACAACACCGCAGTTACAATCGTTCAAAAGTTAAGTATTATCTAATCGAATGTTCAAGTGATACGACTGATAAGGTAACGGGTGCTGGTCACCCTCTCTTGCCCCTCGGGAAACATAACTTATGGAGTAGCTATCTATATACCTACGTACTGGTAATGATCAGCTGTCGTATGGAGCTCGACCGTGGATAACGATGATCCAGAATTGAGCCTAAAGATACTTAAAGTAATGAAATTCTAACAGAAATATTTAGGTAAAGTTTAAAATATATTTTTTGATATATATTTAAATATTATTTACTGATGATTTTATGCCAGGTTAATGGCAATAGGTTCCTATTACTTTGGGACCTAGACATAAGGTAGCGAAATGCTAGCACCTCTGCCTACCCCTTCGGGGATATAGGCGTGAGTTTATGTTATGTTATGTTTATTTAGTGAAATACACAAAATATGAAAATACATGTGTAAATTTAATTTCGATTGACTTAAATTGTAATTTGCCTTTTTAACTTCGGATATAACTCCATCGGACATAAACGGATTTATGAAAATTTCTTTTTTGATCATAAGAGGTAATTTCGTTTTTTTTTGTATTAGGTGAAATTGTCAAGATGGCTTTTCACGATTTCAATATTGTGTTATTATTGAAATATAATTAAAACATAAAACGTTAGTAAAATCCAAATAAAGACATTATTATTTTTATCTTTCTTTTAATAACATGTTTTATTTTAAAATATTAGAGAAATTTAATTAATTATATAAAATTTGAAGAAAAGCCAGTACCCAGGGTATCCGATGGATGATACAAGCATGTATGAAAACATCCATAAAAGTAGGAGAAGCGAAAGGTGTATGTCAGGAGAGTACAAATGGCAACTTATGGTTTTTGTCTAACCTAATGGGTAAAAGGCGTGACCACTGAGGACAAAATATGTTTAGTCCATGACAGTTCGTCCGTATGTTTACGGATAGAATGGTCCAACTACAATGGATACCTAAGACTATGCGTAGTGTAGAAGTAATATCCCGAAGGCAGATCACGGACTACAAGGTCAGAGCATCGGATGAGACCGGGACTGATATTAAGGCGATGATAATGGTGGTTTGATACGAGTTCAGGGAAGTTATTCTGAGCCTTTTTTTTTTACATGCGCGAAATCCCCACGGATACCTCTCCACCGGAGCCGGTGAGAGAGGTTATGTCGGACACGAACCGACTAAAACGCACGCCGCCTGTGTGTCGTTTTGTTTGCCGAAGGTGAGGTTGACAGGCATATCCCTCGCACCCCGGCTGACCCAGGGCCATCTCTCACGATCTGGCCCCCTAGTTATTCTGAGCCTTTATAAAGTACATGTCGAGTAGTCTGATAACAGGTGTCGCTATCGTGCCATGAATATATTTTCTCTGATACCACACAACCGGTCAGTTGATCAATAATATTATATTGTCCATTTAGGTGTCTATTCGTAGGAGTGATTTTGATTAATTATAAATAATTGAAAATTATTCTATTTAACATTAGACAGATTTATAAAACTCAAACTCAGCTTCAGATGCATGGCTCGAGTCAACAATAGTGCCTGGTAGACGGCAATAGGCTCAGCTCCTATTAAGTGAGGCCGAATTCAATGATTGGTGAAACGTGGGTGGTTATTCACCACTGCCTAACCCTCCGGGGATAAAGGCGTGATTATATATATGAATGTATTTATTCTGATACGAATAGATTTAGATCTTGCAAGGACCTCGGACAATGTTTTCGTGTTATTTCAATGTTATTTGTAATAATGGACAAAGAAATGCTACGCGGGATCCCCTGAACGTCGTTTTAAATATAATTTTTTAAGTGATTTGTTGTAATGAACTAAATGAACTTGCAATTAATTATCGTACAAATATTTTTTTTTATTCATACGATCATCGTACTATTGACAGATTATTTAATTAGTATTATGGTTCTGCTTGATTAGGTAGTTGAGTCAAATTAGTATCTTTTTATTAAATGTCAAAATTGTTTAGAATGTTCTATAAAGCCAGCCATTGAGATTGGATGGCTGGAATATTAAAAAAGAATGTAAGTAAGTTCTTATTTAATTTAGTTATTTTACCGGGATAGTCCCGTTTGCTCAGATTGGTGGTTACAACCGGGACTAATATAACCAACGAGAATGCTTTTATTTTTTATTTTTGTCCGTTAGTTACATCCAGACTTTACTATTCTCTTTTCCTTTGTGAACAAGTTAGGCAAACCATTTGTAACAAACAGATTTCGTAATGTGTATGTTACATATACTCTCGGCTACACATTATCAAAGGGAAGGCAGAAGTGTAGGTACCATATGTATCGTAGACATATTTTGTTAAGCAAAGCGGCGATATTAATGCGATTAACCTACGGCATTTTAGTATGAATAGACTTTTTACCGTTGTATTTAAATTTGTTGAAAGTTAAAGGTGAAAAATTAATATTTTAAGGTTGGGAGTTGCTGTTTTAAGGCTCCTTATTCCCAGAAAAAATCAGTTGATAATTAAAAATGTTGTATAAAATGTGAAGATTCACAATTTTAGTATCTTTGTCAATTAATTTATTTAAGTTAACATAAATATTTTTCGCTAGCAGATAATCTAGCACGCAAGCTCTTTACTATCCAAGAATTGTCAAGTGGAGTTTATTTAAATATTAAGTCCACGTTTTTACTGTGATTCAATAAATAAATATCGCATGGCATATCATTTATTTATGACATATTTAAGTTTTTAATTTTATAACCACTAAAAATTGTGAAAATGATTGAGAGATTATTTAAATTGGGATGTAATTTTATTAGAACGTTTGTTTTTGTATAATTAAATTAATCAATTTAATTACGAATGTTCCCTTTATGTGTAAATTTATACTTGTGATAAATTTATTTACGGAACATTAATTTTATTAGTAGTTGGTACCATTTTTTTATACCGACGCTCTTTTTTTACGAAAGTTTTTTTATGTGAGGAGTATTTTTTATTCATTTGATTTTATTGATTTTTCAACTTCCTTCATATTTATTAGTAATATATTTAATACCCATTCTAATAACGCGAATTTATTAAAACTATTAATTTATTTAAATCGTAAGTTGTTACTAGATAATTCTAATTCATAAAAAATGACGTTTCTTTGTTGCCTATGTAATGTAAACTAAAGTGATAAATGTACTTTGGTATAACATGTCAGGAATAATGTGAAATCTTATGAGATTTATATTTCACGTCGCTTGGAAATATTGAATTTATTTTCAGTACCAAGTTGAGTTTCAGTTTTTTATTATAAGTGTTCTTTTTCTTACCAGTTTTCTTCTTTGCAGGAATCCTCAATTAGCCATTGAATTAAAAAAAGGTTTTTTTCTTTCTCAATCCAAATTGGTTCAAAATTACCGACATAAATTATTAAAAATGTTTTATTTGAAAATTTCTATGTCAATATATTTTATGATAGTAATTTAAGAAAAATATTAATGATTTTTAATAATATTGAATATTTAAAAGCTTATAATTTATTTTAAGTTAATTTATGTGAACGGAAATGTAATAAATTACGATCATTGGAAATCTGTGACCGACCGACCGATTCGCCGGGCGGGCGGCGTAGGCGGGTGTCTACGGCGCCGTTATCGTAGCAACTGTTCGCTCTACGCGCTACGAGTTACGAGCAAACATTATCGACTTTATCTCACGCATGGCTTATTACCGTGTACACTTAAAAGTTTATTTTATGAATGATAATTTTATTCCCGTTATGAAACTTTAGATATGATATTTAATAACTTTATTCCTTTTTTATGATTATAAATTTGATTTGTTTTATTTAATACTGTTTTAGTCATAAAAATATAAGATAAAAATATGTACCCAATTGGGCAATATTGGTCAAATTAAATTGTAATTTCATACAGCAAAGGCTGTCGGCGATCATTAACAAGTTCCGCAATATTTATGTTCCGTACATCATAAACTGGAACTCCAGAATAATAAAATACGGAACAGAAACGTAAAGTTTAACATGAAATGCGTTATTCGTGTCGTAAGTCGGATATTATGGGGGGTGAGGTCGTAGTGGGTGGATAGCGGGTGGGGGGAGGCTGGCACAGCGCCAGGCGACAAGGTGAAGTGGCGGCGCCAGTGAAAGTCCTCGCCCTCTGTTCGAAAAATCTCGTACCCTCCCGGCATCTCGCCATGAGGTTATACCTATACTCAGTATATGTAAGTAGCACATAAATGTGTCTAGAAACCCCTTTATGAGAATATCGGCTTGCTTTAATAGTCTTGTGGAAATGAGACGAGAATACGAACTTATTGATTTTTGTACTCAAAGATGGAGAATTTTCAGATGAATCTGAGAAGATTTTGCTAACTGAGTATATCTCAATGAACAAAGCGAAGACTGTAGATACGTTTATTTAAGAGAACATAGAAATAAATCTGAATAATTTATTTGAAATTCAGATGACTGGTACAATAATGGTAATAAAAATCATCCTTTCAGAAATTGATGTCCCTTGGACAGAAAAATGAATTTAAATTCAGAATTGCATTGTCAATTGACAAGAATTCTGGAAAGTTTACAAAATAATAGTTGACACAAGTTTACGTAATGGCAACAAGGGTAATAAAAGTTGAGGGATGATAAAAAACTCGTAGTCGTCGTTCAATTTTATTAAACACTTATTGTACAACATTAAAAGCGCAGACAATCTGCAAACGTACATGCGACACAGAAGCAGTGTAGGGAAGACATTTAAATTGTGTTTGAAAATACTTAGGTAGTCGTTAATTTGTTTTAAAGTTAATAATTTTTTCACGAAGTAATAAAAATTTTGAATACTCAATTAAAATCGAACGCGAAAATTAATACGATCCATTATAACTTGATTCCAATTTGATTGCGTCAGAAATTAGCATAAGTAACGGCCCGGTTGAAATTCTTTTACCACTTTTAATAAATGTTAGTCACGAAAACGAAGTGTCGAAGTGCGATAATAATTGGAAAATTTTAATTGTAAAACGCGAAATGTTGAGAGGTAGTGACGGTTAATGCGAGGCGGTGCAAGCATGCATACGTACCTGTGCTAAGTCAGGAGCGGAGCGGGCTCAGGCGGCAGCGGCACGGTTCACTCACAGCACGACTGACACTCGCGGAGCGCGCCAACAACGGTCCGATACGTGCAAACACCAAAAGCAAAATGGACATACCTGAGGGTTGCGGCTGGTACAGGGCGAACTCGCTACTTGAATGAGCTCCCGGGGCGGAGCGGCGCGCGCAGGGGGCGCGGCCAGCCCGCGTGGCTCCGGCCTGCACCCCTCCCGCCGCCGCCCCCCGCCTGCACCGCTCAGCTGAGCCCTGATTAGCCCCCGGCCGGGCTATTCAATTAAGGGTTGTACGGTGCATCGCCGATGTGGGCCCGGCCGCCGGGGCTCATGTTCGCTATCGTCTTTGAGTGCCTCTTCATTACAACCTCTCCATCACCGTTACTCTTATTGGACCCCCGGGCTTGGATTCCCTGGCCGCCGGGCAAACGTGGCTCGTAATTTGAATTTTTCTCACAAAGAACTTATCTATGTATAGCGCACACGAGTAAAGCGTACGCTGAATATGTGGTCGCATAATAATGTTATAGGTATGGCGCTAAGACAAAGGATTTTAGAACATCTATAGGAAACTAATACCTACCTACTTGCTCATGAGAATATTTCAACCCGTTTTTACTGCTATAAGACTGATAATAATTATTTGGAATTTGGTTTAGGCATGCAACTAGGTCTCTTTTAGTTAATTTAATAAATTCGCCTTTAGATTGTTGTGGAGACAAAGATCAACCAAAGAAACCCGCTTTAATCAATTTTACGGCGGTTTCCTCTGTTTGGTCTTTGTCTGCCTTTTTTATACGTCTGAAAATCTACGGGTTCTTAACATGCGAGGTAATAATTATCTCGGAATCGAACCGACTAAATCCACACGGTATTTCTTCACGAATTTTTTTAGCTAAACGAAAGCGGAACATTTTATGACAAAAAATATTCGACGGAGTTATATTCCACTCGAAACCTCATATGGTAATATATGTAATTTTTGCCAAGAAGGTTTTTCTTATTAGAGCAGGAGTTGTGAACAATGTTAGCAGAAGTAGTCCCCGGGCGCGGCGAGACTCGTTACATCTCCTGCGAGACTTGCCAACAGCCTTATTATCGTTTAATTCTATACTAACAGTAATTGAATACAGACATATATTACTACCCCGGCATGCTTGTTTCATGTATATTTTGATATTATTTTTATACTTATAATAATATCAGGGTTGCGTGCTTGAATAGCAATTTTGGTTTAACAACTGCAAATAAATTAGAAGATATTTTAGTAAATTGATTTTAATAAAGATTAGTTATAGTTTTACCCCAAAGTTATTTTATTAATTTTTTAGATAATATTGTCATCATTTTATTGGAATTAAATGACTTACTCGTTTAAAATTACCTACAACCATTTTCTGATAATTTCTTCAACAATCATATTTATTTGAAAAGTATTAGATTTTCACCTATATGTAAAGAAAGGCAAGGCATAGAGGTATCGCACAGCGCAAGCTTTTATCTAGGTAAGTACCTACCATCACATTACAGAAAATCGTATCTAAATTACTGTTGTTTTTGTATTTTTCTGAAAAAGATAATTCTTTATTGCATTGAAAGAAGGTTATTCTACCTAGGGGAATGTCTTTGTTATAAGAAACAAGTGCAGAATAATATTTTACACATTAATAGTATATATATGATTGTGAAACCCTTCTTTCCCCGTCATAGCACTAGGGATATCACGGAGATTAAGATGATTCTCCCTGACGCAGTGTCAATTACTGTTGTTTTTGTATTTTTCCGAGAAATATAATTCTTTATTGCATTGAAAGAAGGTTTTACTACCTAGGGGAATGTCTTTGTTATAAGAAACAAGTGCAGATTAATATTTTACACATTAATAGTATTTACATGATTGATGTTAAACTCTTCTTTCCCCGTGATACCACTAGGGGTGTCACGGAGATTAAGATGATTCTCCCTGATACCGCCGAGGGTGAAAATAGTGTGATATCGTTAAAAAGTAAAATGTACCAAAAACCTCACCGCAGGCAGTAACAACAATATAGGACTGATGAAAGTAAGTATTTGAAAGAATATATTTTTTAAGTTTTAAAAATGCAGTTATTAATCTTTAAATGCTTATTGGAATCCGCATTACTTATCTTTAACACCTGAGTGACCGAGTTTTGCAAGTTTTTCTAGCATTTTTATGCCGCCAACATTATGAAACGAGGTGATGTTGTACAGAGAAATAATGTTTTTATAAAAAATATTAAATAATTACTTGTTCACTAGTATAAATACATATTTACATAACAGATTGTACAAATTTTCTTTGCCGACTCAACATCCTCAATCATTTAAATATCTTAGTTAGAATTTAATTATATAAGTTATTTCATATACATATACAGTGCCATTTTCGTTATCATGTCCGCACAGACGCGTCCTGGATCATAAGATCACCCTGTCAACGGGTTCTCCACTTGGGATTAGCATGTGTTCACTGCGGCGCGATCCCCATAAAGGAAACCCGCTTACTTTTGACGTACTTACTTTACTGTACTATGATTTTATTTATATGTGTAAAGTGCCTACGCAAAAGAGAAATATACATTATATATTTTTATACTTCTTAGGTAGCAGGCAAACACGCGGCCAGATGATATGATGGAAAGTGGCTACCGTGGCATATGGGCTTATGCAACACCTTCTGATGTCCTTCTTAAAGAACCCCTTATTATAATCGCTTGGAAAAACCACAGCAGGGAGATCGTTCCACAGGTATTTTTTCTTTCTTTTTTTTCTTCGTTTACTTTGTTTAAACATATTCCTAGCTTATAGTTTTTATTAAATGTCCTATTATACAAACTGGCGTTAGAAAGATAATATCAAGAATAATTTACACACATCAACAAAGTCTAGGGAACAAGCGGAGCAAATCCGCCTCACCGTGGCGGAGGCCGGGGGCTGCCCCCTAGAGGCGGTGAAGGTCGGAGCAATCCGCTTCGGCCGCCGTGGACTGGGGGCGGCAGTTGTCGGCTGCCCCATCGCAGCAGCCAAAAAGGCTGCCGACCGGGGGTTCCTCGCCGTTGGAGGCGTGGTGCGGGTGCAGGTCCGGCTCCTGCAGGCTCGACCGACCAGGTGCTTTAGGTGCCTGTCGGTCGGCCACGTGGGGGTGCAGTGCACGGCGGCGGTGACGGTCGGTGACCGCTGCTTCCGCTGTGGCCAACCCGGCCATACGGCCGGTGGATGCGAAGCTCCGCTGCACTGTTTCAGGTGTGCAGCGGGGGGCAAACCGGCCGACCATAGGGTTGGCAGCAAGGCCTGCACCGGGGGGGAGCCGAAGCCGCAAGGCGGGGGCTCCACCCAAAGTTCGCGGCGGGATGCGGAGATGGTTCCATAATGGATCCCCAGCTCCGCATCCTGCAGGTGAACGTGGGCCACGGTGCCGATGCTCAGGGTCTTCTGCTCCAGAGCATGGCACAGTGGTCCATACACGTCGCCGCTGTCGCCGATCCGTACACTCACCGGCCCCTTGGGCCTGCCTGGGTGGTCGACCTGGACGGGTCGGCGGCACTGGTGTACAACGCCGCTATGGGTGCCCCCCCCCCTGTTGTCGTGGCAAGGGAGCATGGCATCGTAGCGGCGCGTGTGGGGGAGATTGCGGTCGTGGCCGTCTATTTCACGCCGAGCCTACACCGACGCATAGGGGAGTACCGGCAGTCGCTGGAGCGACTGACCGACGTCGTCAACGCCTGTCATCCTCACCCGGTTCTTGTGCTCGGGGACTTCAACGCCTGGTCAGTGACCTGGGGGTCCCGGCACACGAACCCACGAGGTAGGGCTCTGGAGAGCTGGGCCGCTAATCACGGTCTAGTTCTCCAGAATCGCGGGGCCGAAGCCACGTTCGTGACTGCGGAGCGCAGTTCGATTATCGACCTATCGTTCGCAGGCGCTTCGCTGTCGCACCGTGTGCGGGACTGGCGTGTTGTTGTGGGGGTGGAGACACTGGCGGATCACCGATACGTTCGGTTTGATGTCTCCCCCCCCGCGGGTGATGCGCCGGTCATACCGGCCCCACGCGAGCCACGCTGGGTGCTTGGGAGACTGAATCGGGAGGTCCTCCTGGAGGCCGCCATCGTACAGGCCTGGGCCATTGCGCCGGACAGGCCTGTCGATATCGACGATGAGGCGGTGTGGTTCCGGGAGGCCATGACTCGTGTCTGCGATGCGGGTATGCCTAGGGCACCACCCTATAGTCCGAGGCGTCGGGTCTACTGGTGGTCTGCGGAGATCGCGAGGCTACGGCAGGCCTGCGTGATCGCGCACCGCCGGTGGACCAGACTCCGTAGGAGGCGTAGCCGAACCGCAGATACGGAGCCCCGAGTGGCGGAGCTTCATGTGGGATACAGGGAGGCCAGAGATGCCCTCCGAGCGGAGATTAAGCGGGCGAAAGCCGCGGCTTATAAGGAGCTCATGGAGACGCTGGAGCGGGACCCATGGGGGCGGCCTTACCTTATGGTAAGAGGAAAGCTGCGCCCCCGGGCCCCGCCGTTGACCCGGGTTCTCCAGCCAGCTCTGCTCGGTGGAGTGGTCGAGTCCCTGTTCCCGGCGCGAGCGGAACACGTTCCGCCGCAGATGACTCCGCCACCTCGGTCGCCTGTGGCGCCCAGTGTGGTAGTTGACGACGAAGTCCCCGAGGTCACTTGGGTAGAACTGGAGCTGGCGGTGCGAAGGCTTAGAGCCAAGAAGAGCACCGCCCCGGGACCCGACGGCATTCCAGGCCGCGCGTGGGTCCTAGCTCTGGGAGAAGACGGTCTCGAACCCCGACTTAGAGGGTTCCTCAGCGCATGCTTGGAGCGGGGCCAGTTTCCGAAGATGTGGAAGACGGGGAAACTGATCCTCATCCGAAAGGAGGGTCGCCCGGCGGACGAACCGTCCGGCTACCGGCCCATTGTGTTGCTCGACGAGGTGGGCAAGCTCTTTGAAAGAGTTATTGCGAAGCGCCTCGTCGATCACCTCTCTGGTAGGGGGCCGGACCTGGCGGATGCCCAATATGGCTTCCGCCGGTGGCGGTCCACCGTGGATGCCATCATGCGCGTGAGGACTTTGGCGGAGGAGGCAGTTGCCCGGGGCGAGGTGACGTTGGCGGTGTCCTTGGACATCTCCAACGCGTTCAACACCTTGCCCTGGAGTTGCATCAGGGAGGCACTCGTGTACCACGGTGTGCCTCTCTACCTCCGCCGCATAGTCGGGGCGTACCTGACGGAGAGAGCCGTCATCTACCCAAGTGCGACCGGCGTCGGTCGGCGTGAGATGTCGTGCGGTGTTCCACAGGGATCGGTTCTCGGGCCGCTACTGTGGAACATTGGATACGACTGGGTGCTTCGCGGTGAGCTTGCGGACGGCGCCGCCGTCACGTGCTATGCGGACGACACGCTAGTGACGGCGAGCGCGGCTACACACCGCGAAGCGATCCTGAGGGCCACGACCGCGGTTGCTCAAGTCGTGGAACGGATCCGGCGGCTGGGCCTTGAGGTGGCTTTGCATAAATCCGAGGCCATGTTCTTTCATGGACCTCGGCGCACGCCACCACCTGGTTCCAGTCTCACAGTGGGAGGCACTCTCATCGGCATCAAGCCCCAGATGAAATATCTGGGGCTCGTGCTCGACGGCCGGTGGGACTTCGGGAAGCACTTCCGAAGTCTGGGCCCCAAATTGGCGGGCACAGCCAACGCTCTGGCGCGGCTACTGCCCAACCTGAGGGGCCCGGATGACTCCTGCAGGAGACTCTACGCGGGTGTCGTGCGGTCCATGGCCCTGTACGGGTGTCCCGTGTGGGCGGACACCCTGAGTGATCGGCACATGCTCCTGCTGCAGCGTCCGCAGCGGAAGTTGGCGTGCCGCATCATAAGGGGGTACCGCACGATATCCTTCAACGCGGCGAGTCTCCTCGCCGGATCGCCACCATGGATCCTGGAAGCGAGATGCCTTTCGGCGCTATACCGGTTCCGAAGGGCGGCGCGGGAGCGGGGTCACGATCCCGAGCCCGAAGAAATTCGGGCCGTGAGATCCCGGCTCCACAGGGAAATGGTGGCGGAATGGGAGAGACGACTTGGGCAACCAAGCGCAGGGCACGCCGTAGTAACGGCGGTAAGACCCATCATGGGGGAGTGGCTAGAGAGGCCACACGGCAGCCTCTCGTACCGTCTGACGCAGATGATCACCGAGCACGGATGCTTCGGAAAGTATCTGCGTCGGATGCAGAAAGAGCCAGCGTCCGAGTGCCATCACTGCGACGCGAGCGAGGACTCAGGTCCGCACACGCTCACCGAGTGTCCGGCGTGGGAGACGCCGAGGCGGGAGCTTGTGGCGGCCCTGAGAGTGAGGGTTCTCACGCTCTCCACCTTGCTCGCGGCGATGGTTCGCTGCGCGGATGCGTGGGTGGCCGGCGCCTCCTTCTGCGAGCAAGTAATGCTCGTGAAGGAGGAGGCGGCGCGGGAGCGGCAGCGGGAGCGACGAAGGATCGCTAGACAAGCTGCCCGCGCACGAAGGCAACTCGGGCGTCGGAGGTCGATGAACGACCTCCGCCCCCCATGAGCGCCGGCCTGGGGGTGACAGGTGAAGCCGCCTGTCACCCTTGCAGAAGCAGGCCGCGGCGGCGGCGCGCGTGGCGCGCCTCCCCGTTTCCGGGGACGAGTTGGGGACTCTGTGGTCCCCACACCCGAGAAGAGGGCCAGATCGTGAGAGATGGCCCTGGGTCGGCCGGGGTGCGAGGGATATGCCTGTCAACCTCACCTTCGGCAACCGAAACGACCCACAGGCGGCGTGCGTTTTAGTCGGTTCGAGTCCGACATAACCTCCTCCACCGGCTCCGGTGGGGAGGTATCCATGGGGATTTTGCGCACGTAAAAAAAAAAAAAAAGTCTAGGGAACAAGGACATTTCTAGTTTTTATTTAAAAACCCTTTCTTGTTATAGTGAGTGTTTTATATCAATAGAAGGGTATTTTTATACCGTTTTTAATTTTAATTTTAATAAAAACATTTTCATACCAATTTTTTTTCTTTTTTAAGAAAGAATTGAATAGTGCCAATATTGAGTATTACAACCTTCTATGATTAGGCACAAAAATAACGAGGTAGTAAGAAATACAGTAATTAACCGTACTTTAAACGTTTTTAATAATCTGTAGGACCTCCTAAAGCATTAGCAACAGCTCGACAACGGCGTGGCATACTTAGTATGAGATTGTCAATCATCGTCTGTGGAATATGGCTCCATACACTGCGAAGGTGTAAAAAAAGTTGTTCTTCAGTGTTCAGATTTTCCAAAGAATCACTGAAAGCTCTTCTCCCAAGCAAATCCCAGGCATGCTCTATGGGATTGAGGTCGGCAGACTGAGCAGGCCATTCCAACGTCGTCATATTGTGCTCGCTTAACGCATTGACCACTACCCTCGCGGTGTGTGACCGTGCATTATCTTGCATGAACATAAAATCTTGACCGAACTGCTGTCGATGAGGGATTACCATGGGGTGTATAACCTCCTGAATGTATTGGTTTGCATTCAAATTGCCCCGTATCCAAACGAAGTCGGTCCTTCCACCAAGGCGAATTCCAGCCCATACCATGATTGTTCCACCTTGGTAAGGATGAACTTCTTGCGGATTCTGGAGACGACTCCGACGTCCAGGAACTCGCCATATACGCACTCTTCTCGAATCAGGATGAAAACCGAAGCAAGATTCGTCGGAAAACAGAACCCGTGCCCATTGATGGTCGGTCCACTGTAAATGTCCACAAATGCCCACAATAAGCGACGACCTCGATTTCCACGTCGAAGAGCTGGAACCCTAAGCGGTCTGCGAGCATAAAGATTGGCTTCGTGTAGTCTTCTTCTGACAGTTTGATCGCTAATAACCACTTGATGCTGAGACTGGAGGCCTGCGACCAACTGACGAGCAGTAATCGTGGGTTGCCGCCTTGCGGAATTTTGCAAGAAACGATCTTGCCGCGGGGTAGTAACCCTATTTTCGTCCCCTGTGCGTTCGGCAACATCCCCTGTAGACCTGTAGCGTGCCCATAATCTGCAAATTACGCTTGGTTGGGTGTTGACAGCATCCGCTACGTCGCGTTGAGTTCGTCCAGCTTGCAGCATACCAACAGCCCTTAACATCTCTTCGCGACTTAAATGACGACGTGACATGATGACTACAGTAACAAAAATGCACAAACCATACGTAAAAGACGTATTATTGATAATAAACGTTATTTACAATAAAAAAAAAAATATATATTTTGCCTCAGAGAAACTGCACAATCAAACACTTTTAAAAGTTTTCCCTCCATATTCGAAAATCATTACTTATTTAAATTTATTTTTAAATTTCGAACAACTCTGTAATCTACTTTATTCTATTTTTATTTATTTGCTGCCAGTTATTTGCAAAACAAGATTTACACGAAAAAAAATAATTTGGGTCATCTTGTTCCATAGACTTTGTTGAGGTGTTTATTTTAATGATTGCTATGTTATTCCGATTATCGCCACATTCCAAAATCGTTCATTGTTTCAGTGGTGGCATAATGGCTAAACTATAGTAATTGCAATCTACTGATTAGAGTGTTGAAGTCGCTCTTGTTTAATGTATGCTATCGATAGAGGTGTTAGCAATAATATTAGGTGTTGTACATCAATATTAGCAGTTATTATTTAATATTTTCTCGTTAAATCAAGTTACAAGAATAATAGACGTAATATTAAGCAGTTAGAAAATGCGTGCTATGGTTTTTCCAGGTGAATATAATATGGATTTCTTCAAGAAGGCCATCAGAAGGTCTCTTCATGGTCGGCAGCACGAGTGTTACACGCCTGGTGTTGCACACGTCCATTGTATATGAAATTTTAAAGCATTTATAATGCTAACTATCCAAATCGATTAAGATATAGAAAAAAATGAATCGGTTCAGGCGAGATTCGAACCCGCGATCTTTCCCTTATGAGCCTTCTACCGACATTCCCCCTGGATGTCGATAGATGGCTCTTAACCATCGCCGTAAGACGGATATCTGTTTAGAAGAATTAGGATGATACCTATTCTAGTTTACGATAAGTACGATATTGCCTGACTATATTATAATTTTAAATTCGAAAGTTCTTCCCTATCATGGAACACTTCACTGTATATCGAACGGCCTTTGTCCGCTTTATTAGGTTTAGTTTCATGCCGTAGATGAACATCTCACTTAGTATGCAGGATCGCATAGCAAAAAAAAATACAAAACGATACATAAAACTCTTCAAAGAGTGTTTTTATTACATTATGATGCCGCTCGCAGCTACGGTAGTGTAGACCATAGACAAAGACAACCGGTCCGAGCACTTTGTAGCCGATTCCCCAAAATATCGTAGCGCGATAATTTATTCACCATATTTTATCGGAGCTCGATAAAAAGTGCTAGTTCAAAAAGTTTCATCAGAAATTTACGATATTCTTTATATAGCAGTTTGTTTTATATACTACTAGACTATACCCGCGGTTTCGCCTGAATGGATGTCGGTTATCGCGACTCTGGTCATATTTCTGGTTTTACTCAACCGATTGCAATCAAACTGAAGTAACATGTGAACAGATTGATAGACAGACAGAATACCAAAAAAAATATTTTTGTATTCAGTATCGTTAGTATAAAATAACCCAAGTTTACTTCATACCTATCTCCAGTATGACTATATCAAGATTATATAGTAGTATATACTGTCTGCTGGGCACATTTCCCGATTCGGTACCTACTAATAATGAGAAGCTCTTAAAAAAATCATTGAATCGAACCTAGGGTCTCACGATCATACGCCAGCATAAAAAAAGTTATTCAACCGTGTAAACCAAATAAAACTTATAAAATTGCGTGAAAATATTATAATTGTTCAGTAGAAATCTAAGGATGATAAAATTTTGTGAACAATCTAAATATTAAGATAATTTTCTTTTATTGAATATTATTTATGTATTTTTATCACGATCCTTGAAATCTACAATTCATAAAGACATATAGACGACCCTGATAAAAACAGATATGGTGCACTAATTTCTTTTTCAGAAATATTTATATAATTTTAGAATTTCATTTTAAAAATGTTTCCTACAAAGTCAAAGTCAAAAATCATTTATTCAGCATAGACCATTAAATCGGCACGTACAAAATGTCAATATAAAAAGAAATATGAAAGACTAGTTTAGCAAATGGTCCACCGCGCCGCCGCCGGTTCGAAACGCGGCCCCAACCTGAGAAGACCCCGGCAAGAAACTTAGCGGGCATTTTTTTTTTGTTCTATTTACATATATAGAAGTACGTTCACGTGTATGGTACGTAAATAATAAAATAAAAAAATTAAATAACATTTATTGTAGGTAATTTATTCTCATAGTTACATTACATTATACATATAGTTACGTTACATATGTCAATTGAATCTAAATATAATCTTGTTAACAATATTTAGGAGAATTTTGTGACAATTTTCAAAAACAATATCGAAGTCTTAATATTTTTTAGTATAGAAGTTCACCCTGAGGAAGTTAAAAACAAAGTGTGAGCGCTGCAACGGCCACAGAAACTCGTAAACAGGTCATTATGTGAACTCAACTGTTCTTAATTATCAGCTATAGCGCCCGTCGGAACAACGTCGTTACCGCGATGCACTCGTTTCAGTCCATGTTTGAACTCGATAACTGAATTACAGTTTTTACAATCAGTTGCTGATGTATCTTTTGTATTTTTGAGTTGCTTCTTTTAGCCAATTGGCGTTCACGGAGTCATCAAGTGCGTTCCAGCATAAATAAAAAGCTATAAAATCCATTGTTCTTCATCCTCAGCTTTAGCGCTCGGTGGAACAACGTTGGTACCGCGATGCACTCGTTTCAATCCATGTTTGGGCTCGATAACTGAATTACAGTTTGTACAATCAGTTGCTGATGTATCTTTTGTATTTTTGAGTTGCTTCTTTTAGCCAATTGGCGTTCACGGAGTCATCAAGTGCGTTCCAGCATAAATAAAAAGCTATAAAATCCATTGTTCTTCATCCTCAGCTTTAGCGCTCGGTGGAACAACGTTGGTACCGCGATGCACTCGTTTCAATCCATGTTTGGGCTCGATAACTGAATTACAGTTTGTACAATCAGTTGCTGATGTATCTTTTGTATTTTTGAGTTGCTTCTTTTAGCCAATTGGCGTTCACGGAGTCATCAAGTGCGTTCCAGCATAAATAAAAAGCTATAAAATCCATTGTTCTTCATCCTCAGCTTTAGCGCTCGGTGGAACAACGTTGGCACCGCGATGCACTCGTTTCAATCCATGTTTGGGCTCGATAACTGAATTACAGTTTGTACAATCAGTTGCTGATGTATCTTTTGTATTTTTGAGTTGCTTCTTTTAGCCAATTGGCGTTCACGGAGTCATCAAGTGCGTTCCAGCATAAATAAAAAGCTATAAAATCCATTGTTCTTCATCCTCAGCTTTAGCGCTCGGTGGAACAACGTTGGTACCGCGATGCACTCGTTTCAATCCATGTTTGGGCTCGATAACTGAATTACAGTTTGTACAATCAGTTGCTGATGTATCTTTTGTATTTTTGAGTTGCTTCTTTTAGCCAATTGGCGTTCACGATTGAAGAATCAGTAGCTGATGTATCTTTACTATTTAAGTTGCTTCTTCGGAGCCATCAAATGTTTTGTATTTCAAAGGAATTAGTCGATTTTTTCCACCATGAACGAAAAGTTGTAAACCGGTCATTAAATGAATTCAACGGTTCTTCATTATCAGCTCTAGTGCCCGGCTGAACAACGTCGCTAGCAATCCCTTTGTACCACGATGCACTCATGTTTGGTCTCAATAACTGAATTCTGAATTCGAGATTTTGTATCTTTGTATTTTTATTGTCACTGATAGCGAATTCATCGTCTCCCATAGTTACAAAAAAAATTGAGGCAATTTGTTTTTTTACTATTTTTTTAGCGTTTTTAGCCATTTCACGAGTACCACTCAATATAGATATTTACTAGTAGAAGCAATATGGCAAATTTTGCATGTTATGTTATTGTGAGTAGCAGCCTTAGTTCCTTTTCTTTTCTTCTCTGTTGAAGGTTTTTTAAACCTCCACGGTTTTCTCTATTTTTATTTACCACCTTAGTAATCTAAAAGTAGAAACTTCTACCTTTAAAAGTACTTTGGATCCGCTATTGACACCTTCTTTATTTTCTTCAAATAATATTTTTTACAATAGTAATTTCTTTGTTATCTTTATAATGTTCCTTTATTACTTAGTTTATGATAATAAAATAACGATGGAAAATTTATGAATTCATCATAATAGTGCGATGAAGAAGTGTGGTAGGATAACCTAGAAAGTTCATAATTTGGTATTCGTTTCCTCATTCAGATCTTATTAATATAACACCGCTAGCGATTATATCCTTGGTTAGTGTATTTTTTTTAGTACTAGTTGTTCATGACCGATGGCACTTGCACACCAAATTTATCCGTAAACTGTAAATTTTTTTTCCAAAATGTTTCCCAGGCGATGAATTACATTAAAAAAGAAAAACTTTATCCAAATCAATCCGACCGTTCTTAAATTTTAGACTCTGGATCAATATATAAATACATCGAGTGCACAGATTTATCTCAGTTACTTTTAACACCAATGAATTCCTATTAGAATGAAAAACTACTAATTCCTATAACCAAAACGTTGCACCACAATTGTTTTTAAACACGTAAATAGAAATAATACATGTTTATTGTGCTATTATACGGCCATATTAGATTAGTATTGTCCCACAGTCTACTCTGCTCCAAGCATTTTAAATCTTATTTTCTGAGCAAGTGAATCTAAGTTACCGTTGTACAAATATTCCTTCAATGTATTTTTAGGTGACAGAGGATTGGAGCAGTGCCAATGTTTGCCAACGACCGTCTTAGCATTTTCCGATAACTACATTCGTAGTAAGTCGAGCGTATGAAGGAAGTTTCCACCAACCTGCACAAGAAAGTTCAGCCGCCGTTCTCGACACGAAGCGCGACGACTCGTAAACTTATTGCAATCGAATTTCTATATTGGAAATCTCTACAGAGACCGGAAACGAGAGGCGAATGAAATGCCTAAAAGCGGCAGAAATACTGTGCACCGACAGCCAGCGCGATTCCCGAGGTGACTACTTCGCTTCTGATGCAGTTACAGTTGGCTGCGGACGGGCTTAACGGGTGTTTCCCGGACCGCTGCCCGGCACGTTGCACCTCGCATCCTCGCTGTCACTCTATTATATTGCGAGCCAAAATGAAAAGCTACGCTACAAACAGTACACAACTATTAAATATTGAACTTTCGGCTTGTCACGATAAGGTTTATTATGTCAAATAGAGAGCAGATGCAAGTCTGTGTCGTGTGCATACGAGCGTGTAATGTTGTCGATGTACGTCGCGCTCTAGCCAGGTGAGGCTGTATCAAAGTGTGCAGCCTCCGCCTGTGTGTGGGTGAGACAGATGAATTAGTGGCACGTCCTGGCTTCCCAGGGCGGCGCAAGTCCCGGGCGAGCTCGTCGTCATAGCGACAGCCGGTATCTAATATACAGATAGATGCGAGCAAATAAAAGCAAAATACAGAACGCCCACTGGAGACAACATATACAATTTTAATTATAATGTTCGAGAGCTCTGTCGAGGGGACTTTTATTTTGTCGTTTCGTATGTTTTATTTAATATAGAAACTGATGAGGATGTTTTACAGAGTCTGCTTTTGAATCTCGGAATTTTATCTTATTATTCGCTTGTCATTTCTCTTAGTAGACTATTTTTTATTTATTTATTTAATTAAACTTTTTGCACAAATACAAAATGATTGTACAAAGGATTTAGAAGGTATTCAGTTTCTTACTTAGAAAATTGGCATTGCTATTCAATGTGATTTTGTGTAGTATATGTGATGTATGTGAATGGAGAGAAATATTTCGAAACTTAAAACGACAGTACCTATTTCAGGTTTCTCTAGTCACTCAATGTTCAAAGGGACGCAGGGGAGCGGACCGGGTAATTTGGAGCCTATGGTCTTTTTAGCCTACAGAAAACGTTCATAATAAGTTTTTGTTTGTTCTTGTCTAAAACAGTCTCCAAAGCTCCTTTCGTACATTTATTGTTTATTAGGAAATTATTTAACCCTCTGCTGTCCGTGCCTATACAAATATACATTTTGTGTTTGTAGCTCTCTATGGATGCCCCTTTTCATTAAGCGGATCCGTAAGCCTCCATCCCTATTGTATAAATGAATAAAAGCGAGTGAGTGAAAATGGATCTTTAATAGTCTCAAAAATTCATATCAAGAGACCTTTAAAAGCAATTTAATTGGTTCTAAATGACAATGGAAAATAGTTCGTTTTTATTGCATTGCTTATCTTATATCATATCGGTCAGTTATTGCTGTGGTATATCATACCAGTCACTCAGTACATACGAAAGTAATTTTTTATATTTATTTAGATACACAACAAATGACATTAACGCTAAATTAGCACCCAGCAAACTTTTGAACTGGATTGTAACTTAGAACAGTGTATTTAAATGAAAAACAGAAGGGTTACCGAAACGAGTTAAAAATTACAACATGCAAACATTTAATGGTACCAAACTGATAGTGGTACCAGAAACAATGGGATTGTTCACCAGGACACCGCGTGTCTTCTATGTCCTTATTAACCTGTTCAGGTTGGAGGATACCCTTTATGTAACTATTAAAATTTGATTCAAAAATGTCAATGTCGACATTATTCTTTAATAATTCGAAATTTTTTAAAAACGAAATGTTGTTTTTAAAAATTTTTAGTGCAAAGAGATTAGTGACTTTAGCTCGACGGGCACTGTAGTTAATATTGAACGATATATTACATAAAAGATCCATAATTCATATATTTCCATCGAACAACCAATATGAGGTACAAGATAAATACCAATCTCTAAAATTCACCTACTTTTAACCTCTATAACTTAATAATATTCAAGCTGCAAGAGAAAACTGCGCGGCATTACAACGATATGTATGGCTAGAGTAATAAATGATCGATGGAGCGACGTGCTATATCTCCGCGCGAGCTCGCCCGGGCGATCCGGGCCGCGTCCCCACTCCCCCACTGAGTGCACTTTCATCCCGTAATGTAATAATATTTTTTCAAACATTTTCACTGTGAGCTTTTAAAATATTAACACCGATGGCTGATACGCATGATTGGATACGTAGACAGTGATTTTGTTGTAATTAATAGGGAGTTTATGTCAGTAAGGTTTTGAGATGTGTATGTAGGTACAGACGCAATTAGCGGGTCTTTGTCTACCACAGACGAAGTGTTGCCTAATCCAGAGAACAATTAATTTGTTCACATGTTTGAGGACAATTGGTGTTCTTGGGATATTCGTTAATTGTGTGTTTGTAAAGCTACATAAAAATCAACTCCTGTAGTCCCCTCTTAGAGAACAAAAAATCCATGATTTTTTAAAAGAAAGCTCATTGAGATCGATTGTGTCTAAATCCTATAACGTAACGAATCTCATAAAAATGGAAAGAAACTTTAGTTTTTAGCAATAAATCAGTTCGCCCTCTCAAAGTTAAAATACTCGGTTACAAACATGACACCATTGTGTCATGTGAAATGTAGTGGTTCCTCGACTGCTCAAAACTTTGTTAGTTTAGAGTAATGCAGATGGGAATAAAGAGCCTAAGGTGAAAACTACAAGCTACGACCTTTCTTCACGTGAAAAGTCCCCACGGATACAAAGACCCGCCGGAGTCGATGGTAGAGGTTATGTCGGACTCGAACCGACTAAAACGCACGACGTCTGGGGTCTTTGTTGGTAGCTAGAGGTGAGGTTGGCAGGCATATTCCTCGAACCCCGCCAACTCAGGGCCATCTCTCGATCTGGCTCTCCTTCTCCGGGGCATGTCCCTTTCCTTCAGAATGTCAGCCCCCACGGAGCCATGGACTGCACGATACCCACGTAGATATAACTAACGACCTAAACATTCCACAACCACTTTTTGTTTTATGTCAACTTTCCTATCCCACTACTGGGTAGAGAAATGTTTCCACCTCTATCTCTTGCTACATACCACCAATCTGTAATAAAAGGATTAGGCGTCGTCCAATAAATTACTTCACTAATTTGGCGTAGCGGTAGAGCATTCGACTGCTATGCAGGGGGTGCGGGTTCTAGATTCCATAACACAAGCTAGTTAAGCTATGCTTACCATGGGTCTAGATAGCGTTGTGTAGAATGTCGTGGAATATTTATTTATTTATTTATTTAGCAAGATTTCCTTAAATATTTTATTAGGTAGGTACCTATTGAGACTTTAGTGTTTGTTAGCTCTTCGATTTTCAACTTGAAATCCCGTTTATTCCCCGAGGGCTGTAATAATATACCCTTAACTATATTTTCGTTAGGTGCTTCAAATATTTGTACGATATAACCTCCCTAGTTCGTCAGCCACCCCCGCATAACGGTGTACACAGACGGATGTACACAGACGGATGTACACACACGGGTGTACACAGACGGATGTACATACGCTTCCGTTTAGCTTTATTGCGTAGCCGTACAACCGTACATACCCATTTCAAGTGCCACAATCTTCGCGCACATATTTCTTATTTTCATTTCTATCTACTTACATAAATATTCAACCTAACTCAACGAAACGCGCCAACCACGTGAAGTAGTACGTGAAATAAAATGGGATATAACATTATAAGATTGGAACTGAAATATTTCAAACAAATAAGGAACTCATTATTTCAGTTAGTTTCAGAGCCCTTCCTTCTTTGAATTTGGCTGGAGAATACAGTGTTTATGGTAACAACTGCTGGAAAGGCCTGTGCTCGAGCCTCGTTGATCAATCAGCAGGTATGCCGTCTCAACTCATCTGAGTTGAACGTAGCCCCAACAATCTAGATGAGGTCATACACCCATGCAAATAAGGAACTATATACCGAAAGCCTAAAAATGTAGAGGTAATGTGATAGTCCTAGCGTTGTCGATTCGTCTGAATATTTTGATATGCCCTACCCGACCTTTTGACATTCATAAATTGGTCGTTTTGCAAAATAAATTATGAGTTTGACGAATTAGCTAACAGCTTGTTTTTTACAAAGTCAAATAATAATTTAGAATAGTCTTAAATATATGAACATTACG
The DNA here is from genome assembly GCA_963662185.1 of Eilema griseolum. Classification (NCBI taxonomy): domain Eukaryota; kingdom Metazoa; phylum Arthropoda; class Insecta; order Lepidoptera; family Erebidae; genus Eilema; species Eilema griseolum. Next base: position 23,152,675 of record OY759233.1, on the reverse strand, counting down.
TATAGTGAACAGCAAACGAGGAAAACACAAACTACCACAAATAGATAAAAGAAATATATAATAAACCCACGCTAACCCTCGTCTTGTCAATACCCACAATGGTAGCAGCCTGAGATGAACCGTCATTAATTGCTATAGAAAATAAATTCCCGGGGATTTTCGCAAAGTATATTTGGTTACGAAGTTTTTTCCCTTTCATTGTTTATTAGAATAATTTTCCAAGATCAATTCGTTTACACCTATTTATCAAAATGAAAAACTACATTTACCGACGTAAGTACTCGCCATACATTTACAGATACAGCCCTTATATACCATTAAATTCTCAAATCAAATCATCTAGTTATGCTCCTATTATTTTCTACAGCCCTGCCACTCGTATGAAGTGTGTTTCATATTTAGGAGTAGCATGTCCCCCATTAAGACCTCCCATAACCTCCCCACCCCCTGAGGGGAAGAGCGTAAGCCGATTAATAACAGATGGCAATATCTTTTATAAACAGATGAAATTTAGTAAATGAAGATCACGAGTTCAAATGTATACTCGTTTGTTATTCTCTTATTTATTCATAAGAAGTAGAGGAAAAACTCAAGAGCCTCGATCCATTTGTACTTATTGCTAATGGTTAGCGGAAAAATAATATTTATCTTCAACTTTTATAGCGATGGGAATGGAAGAAAAACGAAGATTTCCGAGAGGAAATGTTTTAAATTTTATTTTCTTGAGAGAAATGTTGTCCTGAACGTTCACAACTAATTATATTATAGGTGGAGAGCCGATTGCAAATAAAGAGGGTATTGTAATTAATATTGTTTATTAAAATATGTTTTAAGAGTAAAACTTCGGTGGAATATATTTCTCTATTATACTACAAAATTGCTTATTATATCTTAATCTTGTAATATCTTAATTTACATGATAAAGCAATTTATATTTCTTATTAGCTGGTAAGATAAAATATATTTTTGTGACTGGATTTATTCATTTATTTAAATTTGCTAACTACAACCTATCTCTGTTTCATTAATTGTCTAGCATTTAATCAAAATCATTTCAAACAAAATCATAATAGTATTAGTTTATCTTGTACGTTGCAGTTGACGGTACCATGGTTCTTATCTTCCAACGAACTAAATCCTCGAACCGAAGTTGTCTATTGATGGGGAGCTTGCCTCTCGAAAGTAATCTTATTAGTCTGGGGCGAGTAAGTCTGCAACAATGGCCAGGATCAGTACCTCAGTACGTTCTCTGAAATTGAATGTTATAATGGGTAGGTAAGTACTTTGAAATAATACCAAACATCGCATTATGGTTGATTTTATTTAGTTGTTTACTTTTATGGCTCGAAATTGAAGTGGTCTTGGTTTAAGTTGAATATTTAATATTGCGCTCATGCTATTTCAAAATCACGACTATGATCGTGAAGTTATGAGTTAGAATTTTGCCCAGTACTGTGCTCCTAACACTAGCAATTTAGCTTTAGAGTGTCGGCGTGAGTATTAACAATGTGTGAAAAATATAAAATACGACTATAGATATTGTTTGTAGTTTAGTTAGTATATTACAAAACTATAGATTGAAAACAGTTTTTCAATCTATACTTCGTAAAAGTACAGATTGAAAACAGTTTTTGAATCTATACTTTTACGACGGAATCTTTGGGCGATAAATTCATACTATTGATGTAATTGTTCTGTGAGCAATTTTTTCTTAAGAGGATGGCTAATATACTGATATTTACAAAAAACCACCTTTGAGTGAAACCTTTTTATTAAATCTATCATGGTTGACGAATCGGTTTACCATATTTTAAATGAAATTAAATTTGTCCAAACGTGTAGTTCAATAGTCGAACTGTTTATCAGATTACCTGCCGACACTCTCACAAAAACTTACTTATATTATATTATTTGTGCTTAAACTAAGTATTCGAAGCGACAATGGTAATCCTTCAGTAGAGTTGGTGGCGCATGGTACGTGCCATCTACAAAACACACACATCGTAAAACTGACATCGTAAAGCCTGACCCCTGTATATTCCCGAAGAGGTGGTCAGAGGTGTGTATTAAACCTACAGTTTGGCTACCGAGCACGTTTACGCACTCATACATTTTATTACGAATTTCTAAACAGTTCAAAAAAAACCTCGTACGCGTACGTACCTTTTCTTGAAAAATAGACTCCCGAAAAGTTATGCAACGTGACAAACGAAACAATAGTTTTTAATTTGGGATGTTATTTAGACGTTGCAACGTGGTCACGTACAATCATGTGTAGGCTTGTAGAAAATAATGACGAATATGAGATTTGACGTTTATGACATGCTTCTCGAATGTCATATAGGATTTTGTAAAAGTTAAAAATTCATCATGGGAGAGTCGATTAAAAAGAAAAAGATAAATTTATTTGTAGAAACCTGTGTACAGATGATGTTACAAAGTATATTACAATGCATTGCGAGTTTCAACATGTTCTGTCAATGTAGACGTACAAATATGAGTATTTGTGAACTTCATGTATGAGCACGCATGATATATTGGACCATTTTTGACTTGGACTCGGATATTTAGTTTATAAAAGAACTTATAAATAAATGGGCATGTATAATAAAGTTCAATGTCTTGATTATCTTATGAAAAAAGATCAATGTCCTGCCTCCACGTTAGGTTAGATAAAATGAATTTAATGCAGAGGCACCGGTACAATTTAGCAGACCAGTCGTTAAAATTGTACCATAGAAATTTACATAGTACCAGACGGTAAAATACTACATAATAAAGCTTATTTCGGATCAGTCACGCGTGCGTTTAGTTTCCTTTACCAGAAACAAAGCCTACACAAACATATACCCATTCCCCGAAGGTGCAGAGGTGTATATAGCACTCACATTTCACCAACTATGATTTTCGGTCCTACGTAATAGAGGGCGAGCCTATTGCCGTCAAGCTGGCATAAAAATATAGCTATTTGTTTATATGTAAAAATAAAAATTAAATGCATTTGTTTGAAAATGGGTAACTATGGGTGGTACGATTTAACGAACCAGGTAAATTTGGATTTAAACAAATGACCTAACTTAAAAACCTAGTCACACCACGTAAATGTCAAAAATGTAGATTAAATATGTAGTTATATAACGTAGACTGCGTAATTTAAGTTTACCTACATCACGTGTCATGATCTAACAGATCAGTACGAAAATTCACAACAAATTCCACCGAAAATTTTTTTTCGCACCCATACATGGTTCTCGTTAGATGTCAAAATAGTGGGTAGTTGGAGGCGACAATAAAGCATAGTTTGGTGTAGATCAAAAGTGTTATTTAAAGATAAATCTAGTGGTGATACGATTTAAAAGGCGGTACAATTTACCTAAACTTTCCCGTATTTGTCGTTCTTTGAGCTTTCTGATAAAAAGTATGTAAGAACAGTAAATTTTGGTCTCGACGTCTCTACTCTCGAGTGGCGCAATGTGAAAAAATAACAAGTGCAAGCAAAACAGGAGTTTGAAAGGATAGAGACCGTTATACGGCCGCAGTCTGTTTCACATGACTTCGTTATTTTGCAAGCTGACTCCACTCCATATGTCTCCGCTTATATGAAAGGGTGATGGCATTACGTTAAGCTAATGTTACTACGTGGCAGATTTTCCTCTCTAGTTGTTATAATTAACGCTTTCATAACTCTTATTTAACAAGGTGATAATTATTGATAGACTATAAATAGAGCTTACTGAAGTACCTATGATTTTTAAAAGGAGGTAGGACACGGCGGTATTTCCGCCCAATTGAGCAGTCCGACTGGGGAAGTACCTCCGCCCTAAAGAATACCACGGCTATAATAACTTCGTGTTGTGTTCCCAGCGGTGAGTAGGGTAGCCAGAGCTAACTGGAGAATTTGTGCTCTCAGTGGAAGACTAAAGGCTTGTCCTGCTTTGTCTTCTACTAACGGCACAGAAACTCTGTATTTACAGGGTTGGCAGCGCGACTGTGACTCCTCTGGTGTTACAAACGACCATAGGCCACGGTAACCACTTTCCATCAGGTGGGCCGTGTGCTTGTCTGCCACCTAAGTGGTATAAAAAAAAGAATTATAAAAGAAGTAAAGTTAGCATCTGATCGATCTTGACTAGCAAAGTACTCATTATAATCTTAATACCAAAATTCCCATATATTTGCTATCACGAAGCTCAAATAGTTGTAAGCATACAGAGTGGTCATCTTGGCAATTATTTCTCCATAATAATATAAGATAGCAGAGTGTTCATATTGATACCTATATGCTAACAGGTCGCTCAATGGCATCTAAGTTAGCAGAATGTTCAAAATTATCTTTACATAATGTCATTTAATCTCATTTTGTATCCTTAGTCACGGTTTGCAAGTCAAAAGTGTGTCGTAGATCCATGACGTGTTAATATTGAACGCGGCCGCTATGCAGAAGGTGCGGTTTCGAACCCGCTCAGTGCAAATATTTGTATGTATGAATATAGGTATTTCTATTGGTCTGGTTGTGCCTCGGAGAGCACGTTACGCCTTTGGTCCTGGTTGCCATACCAACATCTATGGTAATCGTTACTACCCGTAACCTCTGGAGCCTTAAAAAAAGTTCAACAACTGATCTAGCTGCTGCGATATCGATTTTGGGTTGTGGAGGTCAGATGGCAGTCGCTTCACGGAAAATATCGAAGTTTAGCCGAATCCGTAGTTAAACTCGTAAAGCGGACCCCAGACCCCGAGGTAAAAGCTTCGGATGCGACTGGGATTACCGCTAAGATGAAGAAGTATGTCGGAGATCTGTGCGTAGATTGCATCACTACTTATTATCAGATGTCGCAGTAATCTAACGCAAACCTATCACTGATTCAAACAAAGAAATAAAACATTGCTCGCAGGCTGCCTATTAACGGGCGGGCGCGTGGTTGGGATGAGGGAACCCATTTCCGCGCGGGAGAGGGTGTACTCGTTCTGTGCGTAGTGGTATTGGATATTCTGTATCTATAGGCAAGTTATAAAGAGCAGTTTTACTCTTAAATATTTTTTTCATACAACTTAGGTGGCAGGCAAGCACACGGTCCGCCTGATGGAAAGTGGTTACCGTGATCTATGAACGTGTGTAACACCAGTGGAGTCACATCCGTGCTGTCGACCCTGTAAGAACAGAGATTTTGTGCCGTCAGTGTAGAGAACAAAGCAGGACAAGCCTTTGGTCATCCCACTGACAGCACAAAAACTCTCCAGTGAGCTCTGGCTACCCTACTCACCGCCGGGAACACAATACGAAGTTATTATAACCACGGTATTCTGTAGGGCGGAGAGATTTATAAATATTAATAATTTATAGATATAAATAGTTTTAGAAATCCCTATAGAAATGACAGAGTTAAACTCGAACACGCATGAATACGAGTATATAGCAGTCGAATTGAGAACGGAAAAATAGAATCTAGATTTTTTTTATTTGTTAAGAATCGCAACTATCTCTGTCTCCTTTTCATGCCGAAAATGGCGTATTTCTATAAAAAATATTTTTCAAGCGCAATAGTCGAACACCGTCTCACTTCACTATCAACTTTAATTAACAACTGGAAGTTGCCAATGTGAATCTAAATTGTTTAAAATTTTCTAATTACTGCACAAATTTCAAAAGATTTTCTTTCACTTTTTCTATTGCTCTCTCCTCTCTTCTATTAATTTAGTTTAGTTGGCAATTCGTATGTAAACGTATTTCGTGTTTATAGTGACTAGTAATCCTAACGATCTCATCATAAGTTTCGCTTGTTTCCTTTGTACTATAAAAAATGTATGCAAATGATACCTCCTATTAGTTTAAAGCTTTTGCTTTCACGGGGCTTATCTGGAAGTCAACTCCATATTTTTTTAGCAAACAAACATTGCAGCCATATAGGCTTATTTATTTACAAAGCATCTATTCTTTAATACCTGAAAGCATCCGGTGATATCTAATAAAGGTTGTTTGGTCAGCTTCAGAGTACTAGAGCGTAAAATGCGTGTGTTCATCCGATAAACGCCAAAAGCTATCCACCGCAGCCGTGTCGTAACGTCACTGGCAAGTATCCCCCCCGCCACCAGCCGTTCGTACCTCACCCCTGAGCTCGCCCACCCTCAGCCTACGCGTTAAAAATAATAATTAGGTACATCAAAAACCACCGCAAACGTGTAGAGGACGAAAAATTTTGCTTATTCCGAGCCACAGCCTGTTCCGTAATTAGGGACTAGCTACGACGTAGCGTTCTACGGAATTGTTTCGTATTAAGCGCATCTCTCGAGCCGGATTATCACACTTGCTACGAGAGTCTCTACGAGCTTTATATATAGAGGTATTACGTAACTTTAGGTCTTGCTACATATGCAGGTTAAAATTGGGTATTTGACCAAATTTCGGAAACTTTTCTTAAAGGATGTAGATAAAAACTAAAATATTTAAAATTAATCTTTTTGTGAAATATGTACTTACATTTTGCATAGTTATTATTTACGTATAAGCGTTATATTACGTATTATTATTACGTATTAGTATTATTATTACGCATAGTTGTCAAATACCCAATTGTGTTCTTAAGAATCCTGTAATTCTTTCGAGTTTTACGTACAAATAATCCCCGCTGGTGCCGGTGGGAGAGGTTATGTCGGACTCCAACCGACTAAAGCGCACGGCACATATGGGTCGTTTTTTGGTTGCTGAAGGTCAGGTTGACAGGCATATCCCTCGCACCCCGCCGATTCAGTGCCATCTCTCTCGATCTGGCCCTGCTATTGAATACCTAACCTTTTTTACTGCAAATAGCTCAAGAACCAAGTACCAATGGGATAAACAATTACAGTTAAGAACAACATGTTTCGTGATTGAAGCCTTTCACAATACCCATTATTTATATCGAGTTCAATCTATTAGCAGGTTATGATATAGAAGGTTGTTACGTACAATGGGAAGCTAACGTCATTTTTCTATTTGTGTACAAAACTGTCGTAATTCATTTATTTTTTGCATGGATGTATTGTGAACATGAAATACCGCTTTCAATGCGCGATCAACGTCAGGAGTGCTTTTAAAAGATAATTTAAGTTACCTAAGGTTTTCGATTTTTGGCTAACCAGGGATGTATTTCCTTCCTATAAAAAAATCGCGCATCGACAACAAACTGTAATAGCAGCGTTGAGGATAAAAAATACCAAATGTCTTTGTTCATTTAGTTCAAAACGTACTTTCTATGATGGTCAAGATCAATAGCTTGCACATCTGTGTTTACTACAAAATTTCCAATAGATATTATTGCTTCGAAATTCGAACCTCTTTATATAGTTGTTGTGTTCCCAGCGGTGAGTAGGGTAGCCAGAGCTTACTGGAGAATTTGTCCTGTAAGTGGGAAGACTAAAGGCTTGTACTGCTTTGTCTTCTACACTGACACTCGCGCTGCCGACTCTGTGCTTACAGGGTCGGCAGCGCGAGGGTTGCTCCTCTGGTGTTACACACGTCCATAGACCTCGGTAACCACTTTCCATCAGATGGGCTGTTTGCCTGTCTGCCACCTAGGGGTATAAAAAAAATTAGTATTTATTATCCTGTGTACCAAAGAAAAAGTTGAATCCACTGCCTGTCAAGCTTGCTAACTTAATACTTGAATGTTTTCATAGGTGAACACGTGATCTCTTCCCCAAGAAAGGGCGTGGCATCATCTAACTACAGAAAAGCGACGCCCTTTCGGTTCCGAGAAATCTTTCGAACGCTGACATGGCATCATTATGCGGGTAAATATATGGATTCTTAGAATTGGATATCATTGCGAAAATATTATTTTCAATAGCTGCTTATCTATTATAGGCAATGTTCAACATTCATAATATGATTTTGAAAGATTTTGTTAAACACACCTCTATGTATCCTTATGCCTGACTTCATAAAGCCGTGAAGGCAATTTATTATGAAAATTTACATGCTCGCAGCAGCAAAAAGCCAGGCTTCCTGAACCCTAACCACTCTGAGTCACCCTTAGAATCTGAAAGTATTTGAAGAAAATGAATGATTGAATAATGAAAAGCGTCGGTAGCTTAATGGTTAAGGAGTCGGTCTTACGATCGAGAGGTCCCGGATTCAAAATTTGGCCATTATTCTGCCGACGTAAACCCACTCCTAGCACAAGCAATTTAGTTTAGTTGGAGGGGTTAGAGGGAATATTAGTAATTGCGATTGCTAATATTCTGAAAAAAAAATGAAATGGAATTTTTATGTAGTAGGTAGTGTCTATGGGTCACTATAACCAAATTTCTGCTGGCATCCCAATGGATCCATGGTGCATGACCAACTAGATCAAAACAACTTTTTCTTTTCATCAGTTTCCCATTTGAAAATTCTCACCCTTCTTCACTGGTAGTTGTATTAGAAGATGAAGTGTATGGCATATGTTCGTGTAGTAGTTATGGATATTAAAACACTGAATATTTAAAGTCTAGTTCTCAACATTTTTGATTTATAAATAATATTTTTATTGGCGCATGCACATCGCAGTTTCGCAAAAATATTCGTGTAATACACAGACTCGAATTCCTCTCAGTTAACAGTTTCGCATTCCTCTCAGTTTATAATACAACATAGTATAGTAGTTACAACATTTCGGAGCTATTTGGTGTATAGCGTTCGGGGGAGGCTTCATGGTGGTACATTGATCGTGTCGCCCACAGAGCTGTACGCTGACGGGGCACAACGCGGCCATGAAAACAGTGATTGACTTGACTATTTTAAATAAAATAAAGTCATTTACCGTTTTCATGCATGCATAGAGAGTCACACTCGCGCTGCCAACCCTACAAGCGTTGAGAGTTTCCGTGCCATCAGTGTACGTCAAAGACAAAGCAAGACAATCTTTTGGTCATTCTACTGACAGCACAAAATCCCTCCAGTGAGCTTTATACATATCGATTACCTTTCAATATCTGAGGGTCATGCACTTGATTTCCATTTTTGACCTTGACCTCGATGATTCTCATCCTTGAGTTACAAATCATTGGCATAGAGCAGGGATTCTTTGAGATGAAATTGTAATTAATACCTCATATCTAAGTCACTCAAAAGATATATAAATATAGTTATATATATAGATATATAAATATTCGAGACTTAATTCAGAGTTAAGCAAATATGTAGTTAGATTCTATCAAACCACCTTGCACTGATTTATTCGTCGACAAGTTTTAATCTGTATATTCTCTACTCAGATAGTACCGTATAAAATATGGTAGACGCTAGTACGAAATACTGTGTTATTCCGCTTAATTCGTAGCCACGTACTAATAGAGACGTTTTGCTTAATAATATAGCTCGTAGCGCACCCGTCAGTCTGTAGCTGGTGCTGACACGCCGCGGAAAATCACTGAAATGCTAAAATTACTCGCTCGGAAACCTCTGCATGAATACTACATACATTTTACGATCTGGTATATGAATTTCAAAATTTTTGTTAAAGCCGTGTTCATTTGCAACGGATAATGTTACTAGATTAAAATTTTACTTTTACTACATTCATTATTATTATCCATGTTTTGTACAATGATTTTATTCCCAAAGTACACAAGTATGTAACGTTTCACTATTTAAATGGAAATAATTTTATAAAATAAAACTGATTCAAAAATGTTTACGTGGGTTTCTATTTCATAAATATTTTATATAACATTGTTTTCCAAAACTTCCAACAGAAAACTGTAGTTCTAAACTTACCAACATGTAACATAAATTTTGGAAAGTTTTATGTATTCCGATAGAGTTAGTGAAGTACATCGCTGAACATACCTACATCCAGTATACCATTATGTATGGATATTCGCGTTCTCCGGCTACGCGGAAGTTCTTTGTGTAAAGATCCGAGCGGTGTCAGGTGCCACGTAACATGGTACATAATATAAAACGTGCACTAAAGTTGTCGTAGAACGAGCTCTCGCTCGGCTGTAACTTCCAACTCAGCTGGTTAAGCCACCGGATACCGAGCACCGAATAACTTTTCTCCACTCTCGTCTAATGTACGTACGAAAAGTTACATTCAACAAGCTCACTTGTTTTTTATTCGTAACTTTGTAAACAGCACCGTTAAGGTGAGACGTGACTAGCATTTGCAAAACAAATAAAGTTCCCAACATATTGTTTCTCGTCTCCCATCGCATCTATAATAGGTACATTGCTTTATGACAGAAACGTTTTTAAAGCAATACCTACCATTGATTTGTCTCTCACTTTGAAATCAGAAAACAAATTAGTTGATTTTAATTCCTCTAAAGGTTTTAGTCCCCTTTGAAAAGGTTTCCCCCTGTGATTATTATAGCTGTATAGAGATGTTCGGAAATTTAATATCTCAAATTAGTCAAAGTCGGTATGCCAGAGGGGAACATCGGTAATACGATGAGGGCCGGCGGCGATGCGGAGGCTGTCCGACGAACACACACAAAAGTTGACGGACGTCCGGCGTGATTGAGTGGATCCCTCTTCGATACAGGCTCTAATGGCTCTCTCTGTGACGAGCCGCGTGGGTGTGCGTGGGATGGGCGAGGTGGTGGGAGGGGGCGCGACAGCCTCCCTGGTTCGCTGTAAATAGCGCCCGGGGATTGCTTGATTGCAATATTAGTTATAGTTTATATAAAAATGTACACTCACGGGGAGGCATTGCGCACTAATTGCTTTCCGTTTCAAAACCTCACCCCCCTGTCTCTCTGCTCAAAGCCGACAGCGGATTATAGGGGTAGCAGCGTTCAGTGTTTGTTGGAGTGCTATTCAATTTGATACGTTTCGATCACCAATTAATATTTGAAATGTTTATTTATAGAGCGCTATTTTGTTAATCTCGTATTCAATTCGATTTGTCTGCTATTGTTTATAGTCGTACACCTAAGTATGTTTTTTATCGACGAGAGAGATTATAAATTTATTGGTATCAGAGTAATTAGTAATTTTGAAACCCATTACTTTTATCATTAAAACGGTTTCTCTATTAAACGGTGAAAGAGCTTTCGGTTATTGTCATAAAGGGGAAAACAAAGGTATAAGGATTAGTTTGACTTGTATAATTCCAAAATAATGATCGGTGTAAGTAGAACGCAAAGCAAACACTTTTGTTTTTGACTGAAATGTATTTTGTTTTTCACGCAAGTAGTCAAGCAGGCGTAATTAATTGATTGATGGTGGTGTCCTTAGATTTCTGAAGCGAAATCTTGCTAGGCATTTTTTGAGTTGGGAAAAAACCATTGAACTCCCGATATCATTACCGATACCCTTTTTTGACAAATTGTGATATTTTACATGTCATTTCTGTATATAAGTAGCTACATAAGGCTAAGTGCTCCCAGATTTTATCAACTATAGTTTTACCGAGAAAAAATATTTTTAGAAAGTGAAGTATTCAGGAAGCTTTGTTGTTGTTAAGTTTCTCACGGGCTTGGTTTTAAACAAAGGATTTGTTTCGAATAATGCAATGAGATATTGTTGAAGTTCAATAATAAACCTTCAAACTTTGTCAATGGTATTGTATTTGCGATAAATATTAACAGACAATGTGGAGAGATAATTCAAGGGCCGGGGCTGTGTAATCCTATTTTTTTTCTCTTATCCACTATTTTCAATGGTAGATAATAGACTAACTAAGTTGCTAAAAACCAGAAGCTCTTAAGGTTTCCGGTCGTTCCGGACTATCACATTAACACCAAATGGTTTTCGTCTGTTGCATCGGACGTAATCACCTTGTGTTAAAATAATTAATGTAAGGGTGTGTGGTAATGTCGTGTGGCAGCCAATGGTTTGTTTGTTCAATATTGGCCGAAAACCGCTTGTGAGAATTGATCGAGTTGTTTTATCTTGAACAACGATGATGTTTAGAACAAAACATAAGTATATTCATTTGTATTTAGGAAGTTTGGTGTGTTGAAAAATGAAATCCCGAAAGACCCATTGTGGTAGACCTAATGCAGCGAAAGGCTGTACTATACGAAAATACTAAAGTCAGTTTTAATACTAAACCTATTTTTGTGATTGTATAATCTATCTCTTAATATCAAAAACTAAATAATACACCCACTACAACTTTTCTTTTTACGTGCGCATAATACCCACGGGTACCTCCCCACCGGAGCCGGTGGAAGATGTTAAGTCGGACTCGAACCGACTAAAACGCACGCCGCCTGTGGGTCGTTTTGGCCGAAGGTGAGGGTTGACAGGCATATCCCTTGCACCCCGGCCGACCCAGGGCCATCTCTGGCAATCTGGCCCTCTCCTCGGATGTGTAGGGACTGCAGAGTTCCCAACTCGTCCCCGGAAAACGGGGAGGCGCGCCAGGCGCGCCGCCGCCGCAGCCTGCTTCTGCCAAGGTGACAGGCGGCTCCACCAGTCACCCCCAGGCCTGCGCTCATGGGGGGCGGAAGTCGTTCATCGACCTCCGACCCCCGAGTTGCTTTCGTACGCGGACAGCTTAGCTTGCGATCCTTCGTCGCTCCCGCTGCCGCTCCCGCCCCGCCTTCTCCTTCATGAGCATTACTTGCTCGCAGAAGGAGGTGCCGGCCGCCCACGCATCCGCGCAGCGGACCATCGCCGCGAGCAAGGTGGAGAGCGTGAGAACCCTCACCCCCAGGGCCACCACAAGCTCCCGTCTCAGCGCCTCCCACGCCGGACACTCGGTGAGCGTGTGCGGCCCTGAGTCCTTGCTCGCGTCGCAGTGATGGCACTCGGACGTTGGCTCTTTCTCCATCCGACGCAGATACTTCCTGAAGCACCCGTACTCTGTGATCATCTCCGTCAAACGGTACGAGAGGCTGCCGTGAGACCTCTCTAGCCACTCCCCCATGATGAGTCTTACCGCCGCTACTACGGCGCGCCCTGCGCCTGGTCGCCCAAGTCGTATCTCCCATTCCGCCACCATTTCTCTGTGGAGCCGGGATCTCACGACCCGAATTTCTTCGGGCTCGGGATCGTCACTCCGCTCCCGCGCCACCATTCAGAACCGGTATAGCGCCGAAAGGAATCTCGCTTCCAGTATCCACTGTGGCGATCCAGCGAGGAGACTCGCCGCGTTGGACGATATCGTGCGGTACCCCCTTATGATGCGGCACGCCATCTGCTGCTGAGGACGCTGCAGCAGGGGCATATGCCGATCACTCAGGGTGTCCGCCCACACGGGACACCCGTACAGACACCCACTACAACTAGATATCACCAATGATTTTCATTTATGTTTTCATTTATATTTATGATTTATTATTATTATTTAAACTTTGCCGGCACAATTCATGTGAAAAATTTCAACACATAAATTCTAAATTAATACCTATTTTATTGCCATTTATAAGCTCGTCAAGACTCCCTTAAAAGACCCAGTAGCGTTATATCAGCAACCAAGCATGGTACAATTTTGCTTAATCTGAAATGGGAATTAATGTGTAGCAGTGTTTGCTCATTGTAATAACCACTTAACCACTAACACTAACACCAAGTCTCTTGCTTGCTCGCACAAAATATATTGTAAACTAAAGCAAATTTTAAAAAAGAAAAATAATCTAGTTCTAATATAGTTCGCTGAGTTTGCTGGTATCTTCTCAGTAGAACTAACCTACCGAACCAGGGAAAGAATCATTTTCCAATGGTTTATTGGTACATTATTTAATATTTTTATATTATTTCTTGACATACCCAATGGTGAAATTTTGACGTTCATATGTGCTCTTTGTGTGCCTAAGCTGAATAAATGAAATTGATTCTTTGATTCTTTGATTGACTTGTGTAGCAAATAATCATTATCATTATCCCAATTGAATCCGGGAATTAGGATCATGATAATTTTACTATAATGGTATTAAAATATCCAATGAACAAAGATGCGTTATAATTATTATGTTACATAACAATTTAAGTTTAAATAAATAAAAGGCCCAAATAAAGCTACAATACGGGAATACGAGTATTAAGACAGTTAAAATTCAACATGCGGGCAAATGTGAATGTCCTTATGTTACGATTATGGAAATAGAGTTAATGAACGTGGGCTTTGTGAACTAGGACGTGTGGGTGTCTTGTGTAAGAGGAACGCCTTGTTCTCGCTGTTTTGTTATAAAAAATAGGTTAAAATATTCTGATTTTTTTTATTGGGACTTTAATTAAAGTAGGATAAAGTAGGATCCGATTAGGATTTTTAAAGTAAGGTCTAATTACATTTTGTTTTGGGCTATGTTAGAATACGAAGCTCCTAATCAGAAAAGAACTTTTATCCTCAATTATTTGAGGATAAAAGTAATAACGATTTTACTCTTATGTAAAATATTCCAGGTACTTAGAAAAGATATTTGAAGAAAAAATAATGTAATCTTCTTTCTTATTATATCACCCTTAGATGAAAGTTCTGACTACATAAATAACATCACCAAGCATGGGAGCATTGCAAAAAGCTTAATTTACTGGATGTATATTAACAGACTATTACTAAAATTACCTAATTTTGATGACATTTTATATTGGCTATGTCCCTTAAATCGTCATAAGCTACCCTTTATCCTCCGATATGCTTTGTAAATTAATGCTTTAGGTACAAAATCTCAAGTCGGAAGCAATATTCACGTAGCACAATGGAAGCTCCCTCCATACAGTAATATTTCGCTGCACCGCTCGCGGGGGCGGGGGTGGGGACGGGCCAGTGCAAGCGAGTCAGTGTTTCGCCAAGCGCTTTAGGCGCTTCCACAATAAAGCTCAGCGCTTGCTCGTTTTGTTCCACGATGAAATTAAAATCAAGAGGACGCCGGCCGAGAACTCTCTCCCCCAATTTTTAACAGTACATTGGCTTCTATGAAAGGCTCTTAGCTTGCTTTTTATTTCGTACACGTCCGAATTTTTCCCCTAACACAAAAAGGGGTTGCCCGTTGTATTGTAGCGGTGTTATTACTTTTTTGAGGAATCAGAGCGCTAAGTATGGCTTACGAAGCACCTCTAAGTAGCATTCAAAACATTGTCGAAATATGCGGAAACGTTTGTTGGCTATAACTATAACCTGATAGCAGATAGTATTAACTAACTAGCATTAACTAGTAAATACTGCTATTATATAAATTATAGTAAAATACTTATTAGGAATATTCTGACATCGTTGACTGTATTTTGACCACTAACTTAATATATACTTGCCATTGTTATTGATATGTAGTACATTCTCTATTGTATTTTAATCTATTTGACATGATTATTGATAAGATATTGACATTTCTACTGTATTTCTGAATTAATGCGCATCTTATGACTTTTTTTTTTTTTTTTTTTTTTTTTTACGTGCGCAAAATCCCCACGGATACCTCCCCACCGGAGCCGGTGGAAGAGGTTATGTCGGACTCGAACCGACTAAAACGCACGCCGCCTGTGGGTCGTTTCGGTTGCCGAAGGTGAGGTTGACAGGCATATCCCTCGCACCCCGGCCGACCCAGGGCCATCTCTCACGATCTGGCCCTCTTCTCGGGTGTGGGGACCACAGAGTCCCCAACTCGTCCCCGGAAACGGGGAGGCGCGCCACGCGCGCCGCCGCCGCGGCCTGCTTCTGCCAGGGTGACAGGCGGCTTCACCTGTCACCCCCAGGCCGGCGCTCATGGGGGGCGGAGGTCGTTCATCGACCTCCGACGCCCGAGTTGCCTTCGTGCGCGGGCAGCTTGTCTAGCGATCCTTCGTCGCTCTCGCTGCCGCTCCCGCCCCGCCTCCTCCTTCACGAGCATTACTTGCTCGCAGAAGGAGGCGCCGGCCGCCCACGCATCCGCGCAGCGAACCATCGCCGCGAGCAAGGTGGAGAGCGTGAGAACCCTCACTCCCAGGGCCGCCACAAGCTCCCGCCTCGGCGTCTCCCACGCCGGACACTCGGTGAGCGTGTGCGGACCTGAGTCCTCGCTCGCGTCGCAGTGATGGCACTCGGACGTTGGCTCTTTCTGCATCCGACGCAGATACTTTCCGAAGCATCCGTGCTCGGTGATCATCTGCGTCAGACGGTACGAGAGGCTGCCGTGTGGCCTCTCTAGCCACTCCCCCATGATGGGTCTTACCGCCGTAACTACGGCGTGCCCTGCGCTTGGTTGCCCAAGTCGTCTCTCCCATTCCGCCACCATTTCCCTGTGGAGCCGGGATCTCACGGCCCGAATTTCTTCGGGCTCGGGATCGTGACCCCGCTCCCGCGCCGCCCTTCGGAACCGGTATAGCGCCGAAAGGCATCTCGCTTCCAGGATCCATGGTGGGGATCCGGCGAGGAGACTCGCCGCGTTGAAGGATATCGTGCGGTACCCCCTTATGATGCGGCACGCCAACTTCCGCTGCGGACGCTGCAGCAGGAGCATGTGCCGATCACTCAGGGTGTCCGCCCACACGGGACACCCGTACAGGGCCATGGACCGCACGACACCCGCGTAGAGTCTCCTGCAGGAGTCCTCCGGGCCCCTCAGGTTGGGCAGTAGCCGCGCCAGAGCGTTGGCTGTGCCCGCCAATTTGGGGCCCAGACTTCGGAAGTGCTTCCCGAAGTCCCACCGGCCGTCGAGCACGAGCCCCAGATATTTCATCTGGGGCTTGATGCCGATGAGAGTGCCTCCCACTGTCAGACTGGAACCAGGTGGTGGCGTGCGCCGAGGTCCATGAAAGAACATGGCCTCGGATTTATGCAAAGCCACCTCAAGGCCCAGCCGCCGGATCCGTTCCACGACTTGAGCAACCGCGGTCGTGGCCCTCAGGATCGCTTCGCGGTGTGTAGCCCCGCTCGCCGTCACTAGCGTGTCGTCCGCATAGCACGTGACGGCGGCGCCGTCCGCAAGCTCACCGCGAAGCACCCAGTCGTATCCAATGTTCCACAGTAGCGGCCCGAGAACCGATCCCTGTGGAACACCGCACGACATCTCACGCCGACCGACGCCGGTCGCACTTGGGTAGATGACGGCTCTCTCCGTCAGGTACGCCCCGACTATGCGGCGGAGGTAGAGAGGCACACCGTGGTACACGAGTGCCTCCCTGATGCAACTCCAGGGCAAGGTGTTGAACGCGTTGGAGATGTCCAAGGACACCGCCAACGTCACCTCGCCCCGGGCAACTGCCTCCTCCGCCAAAGTCCTCACGCGCATATTGGGCATCCGCCAGGTCCGGCCCCCTACCAGAGAGGTGCTCGACGAGGCGCTTCGCAATAACTCTTTCAAAGAGCTTGCCCACCTCGTCGAGCAACACAATGGGCCGGTAGCCGGACGGTTCGTCCGCCGGGCGACCCTCCTTTCGGATGAGGACCAGTTTCCCCGTCTTCCACATCTTCGGAAACTGGCCCCGCTCCAAGCATGCGCTGAGGAACCCTCTAAGTCGGGGTTCGAGACCGTCTTCTCCCAGAGCTAGGACCCACGCGCGGCCTGGAATGCCGTCGGGTCCCGGGGCGGTGCTCTTCTTGGCTCTAAGCCTTCGCACCGCCAGCTCCAGTTCTACCCAAGTGACCTCGGGGACTTCGTCGTCAACTACCACACTGGGCGCCACAGGCGACCGAGGTGGCGGAGTCATCTGCGGCGGAACGTGTTCCGCTCGCGCCGGGAACAGGGACTCGACCACTCCACCGAGCAGAGCTGGCTGGAGAACCCGGGTCAACGGCGGGGCCCGGGGGCGCAGCTTTCCTCTTACCATAAGGTAAGGCCGCCCCCATGGGTCCCGCTCCAGCGTCTCCATGAGCTCCTTGTAAGCCGCGGCTTTCGCCCGCTTAATCTCCGCTCGGAGGGCATCTCTGGCCTCCCTGTATCCCACATGAAGCTCCGCCACTCGGGGCTCCGTATCTGCGGTTCGGCTACGCCTCCTACGGAGTCTGGTCCACCGGCGGTGCGCGATCACGCAGGCTTGCCGTAGCCTCGCGATCTCCGCAGACCACCAGTAGACCCGACGCCTCGGACTATAGGGTGGTGCCCTAGGCATACCCGCATCGCAGACACGAGTCATGGCCTCCCGGAACCACACCGCCTCATCGTCGATATCGACAGGCCTGTCCGGCGCAATGGCCCAGGCCTGTACGATGGCGGCCTCCAGGAGGACCTCCCGATTCAGTCTCCCAAGCACCCAGCGTGGCTCGTGTGGGGCCGGTATGACCGGCGCATCACCCGCGGGGGGGGAGACATCAAACCGAACGTATCGGTGATCCGCCAGTGTCTCCACCCCCACAACAACACGCCAGTCCCGCACACGGTGCGACAGCGAAGCGCCTGCGAACGATAGGTCGATAATCGAACGCGCATCTTATGACTAAGCGTCTCCTTACACATATATTTGTACGCCGCTATATGGGACAAAACATGACTGGACTATATAAATTATTACTGACCTATTGCATGCTTTTGTATGTACACACATGTTTTAAACAAATAAAACGATTCCATTCTATTCTATTCTATTGAACTACTTCGAATTTACACAAAGCTATTTGACTTTCAATTGATCTTGTCACGGAGTCTTATGTAGTGAAATACATCATTTGAGTCACCTTCTTATACGTTTATACATTTCGCCGTATCAATTGTAGCGATTGACTTATTGATCTTCTATCAAATTATGAATTATACATTTTATACCCTTCTTCCACAGGGGGGAGGGAGGTAGACCATTCTTTCCGTCCGTCAGCTTTCAGTCTAACTACGTAGCTAACTTCAATATTTTCCGTAAAGCGACCGAGGACAGAAGAGTCTCATTATGTTGAGTGATCAGCCATCCTCAGACTGTTAACATTCAACAACGAACTTCTCTTTTAACCATCAAACTTTCAACTCATGTAATAGGCGACCCGGGTCGGCCGGGGTGCGAGGGATATGCCTGTCAACCTCACCTTCGGCAATCAAAAACGACCAACAGACAGCGTGCGTTTTGGTCGGTTCGAATCCAACATAACCTCTTCCACACACGTGGGGATTTAGCGCACGTAAAAAAAAATCATATAATAGGTTATGCAATAAAGAGATTATGCCTGCGGTTACTACCAAGATTTGTCTTGTATTCTGGATGTGTCACTCGTTCAGTGGGTAGTCGTTTGTTTTACGTAACCTAACTACTTCAGCGTACCTTTTTCAATTTTCCTCACAATCTCTTTCATACATTAACATTTAATTTATATCTCGTGCGAAGTCACAGCTAAGTCCCCAGGGCGCCATGTGTTTGGTAAGACTACCTACTACCTGACTTATCACTCTGTATATACCTAAACTAAGTTGACAGTTACTAGTACAAGTAGATATTACCTCCCATGTACACTTTGATACCATTGTTGATATGGGCGTAGTTGAAAAAGATCATCATTTGATTTGATTTGAGAACCAGTACTTTTGTGTAAAATTAGCGTAGGATAGGGCGTGGGTAACCCACATTGTGACGTGTTGCCATTTCCGATATGTACAGTACCATTACCTAGAATAAAAGTAGCCTTTGTGCTGTTTCAGACCATTACCTATCTCGAAACTTAGCAAATTTTACAGATCTTAGTAACATTACCTTTGGTAGTATTTTATTGCCTTCACCATGAAACGTTTACAATTAATCCCAGTTTCTATTGAGAAAGTAAAGTTTAAAATTTCGCCCCCATTCGGTCGGTGTAACCAACTCCATCCAGAGCCAAGCAGTGGTTTAGTACATTAAATAGGATTAACAAAACATATATCCGTTCATTCGGTCAATTTTTCGCGATTATAACAATAACAAGTAAGATACCTTATTTTTGACTATATTTAACACAAAAAAGAAAAACGTAGATAGATTTTTACGTACTTACACGAACATAAATCTTATGTAAAAATACGCAGCACGTACAAGTTAGTCCACATTACATGTTGCGTTGCATGATATATGAGGGACATGATTCAAACGGAGCTGGGTGTCGCGGTCAGCGGTTCTCTGGCTCAAAGGAAATCTCATTTCGCGGGTGTTCCCCCCTCCCGCCGCGGCCGCCACCCACCGGGGCGCGCTCGTCCGGACATCTATTAAAATTATTTGAGAAAACCCAACACTTGGCCGGGGCAGATCCTCTCCCGGCGCGCTCCAATTTATACCATGTTTTATACTTCATAGCTCTTTTGTTGTTCGGTATCGACGCCATAATTGGAAAAGGTCTTTGAAGTGCCATGTTTTTTCACGTAATTATATTTCCTTTTACTTCTTTTACCGTGTGCTGTCGTTTGATGTTAAATTAGATTAGTTATCGGGTTCACTGTGTAGGTAGGTGTATATAAAATAAACGTGAATTACGAGAGCACTCTGGCAGAGTGTATGTATGGATAAGTAAATTATGGAGGTCAAATAAACTGGTTGGTGTAGATTGTCATGGTTTGCTAACCGTGACTCGCCTGTCTGTAAAACTGATCTTATTTCCGCAATCCACAGGAATTTATTCCTGGCTCTGTGGTTGGGCATATAAAGCCCACTAAGATTGAGCCAACTTCATCTGCCGGTACACGAAATCCGTTCCTGTGTCTCTTGCATTAATCACGGACGGGCGTGTAACGGAAGAGGCTCTAGTAAGTACTTTCCTCTTGGGGTTGAGGAATCAGACGGTAGTCGCTTCAATAAATGCTAATATCAATAATGCAAAGTTATTATTCCCGGAGCTATGCCAAATAAAATCAAGATCCGTTCAGCTGGTCTGGCATGATTAAGTAAGAAATATATAGTCATATATCTAAACTTTCAATTCATGATTGTAGCAAGATTTAAAGAAAATTCATGCGGCATGTCTAACTTTCGTCATCAATCAAATTAGAGGCTCAATTATATTTGTAACAACTTTGATCGCTCAATCATTTTGAATTCTTAATTGGAGAGAAATTTCAAAATGTAGGAGCATAAACTCGCATTTAGTTTAGTATTAGTAATTGCCTGCGCTTCCGCCTGAGTGAAATCCCATTCCCGCCACTCATGGGAACCTAGCAGCTAGTAATAACTATAAATAGTTTATAAAGCGTAATATTCTAAGAAAATATACCGACTCCAACAGGCTGTTTAAACTACTACACGTTTGCTACGCCGTAGTTCGTAGCACTTGTAGATTCATGCTCGGTTGAACGTTCAATTAGTTCCACGGAACTTCCACAGTAGAATGGTATTCTATATACATACTATTATACTGTATACTGTTGGTAAATCTATAATCACTAGCAACCAACGTGAATACCCTTTTTTTTTTTTTTTTTTTTTTACGTGCGCAAAATCCCCACGGATACCTCCCCACCGGAGCCGGTGAAGGAGGTTATGTCGGACTCGAACCGACCAAAACGCACGCCGTCTGTGGGTCGTTTCGGTTGCCGAAGGTGAGGTTGACAGGCATATCCCTCGCACCCCGGCCGACCCAGGGCCATCTCTCACGATCTGGCCCTCCTCTCGGGTGTGGGGACTACAGAGTCCCCAACTCGTCCCCGGAAACGGGGAGGCGCGCCACGCGCGTCACCGCCGCGGCCTGCTTCTGCCAGGGTGACAGGCGGCTTCACCTGTCACCCCCAGGCCGGAACGTGAATACCCTATGAATTAATTGCGTTATACCGATAAATATAAGATGTACTTAATTTGACTGTGCTCGTTACTTCATCCACGTGGCTTTAGATGAAGCTTTTATTTTGTTTCGTGCGTTATCTTAATACGTTTTCATAATACTATAGGAACCTATGCGACTCATTAGGACGAAAAAAAAAAAAAAAAAAATCCTAATGAAACAAATTTATGTCCATGCGGATAAATATTAATGATAGACAAAACACCATGAATTTATAGATACTTAACATTAAAATTAATTATCATTGAATACACTGCAATACACAACACGATATACGATGTCAGTGGTTTTCATCCAAAATGTAATTTGACTAATGGGAAATCTGTCCGCCAACTGAGTAGTGCCGGCGGACATATTTCTCATTTCCCTTTGTGGGCTTAACAAAATTGAAGTGTAAAATATGTTTTTATCAGATTGGAGTAGGTATGAAGCCAAACACAGGAAAGATTAAAATATTTTTAAATGAATTAGATTTTTTCAAGTATAAAGTAGAATATTAATAATAATAGTTCATTTCTATTAATGGAGGTTTTTTTTATACAACTTAAGTGGCAGACAAACACACGGCCCACCTGATGGAAAGTGGTTACCATGACCTATGAACGTGTGTAACACCAGTGGAGTCACATTCGTGCTGCCGACCCTGTAAAAACAGAGATTTTGTGCCGTCAGTGTAGAGGACAAAGCAGGACAAGCCTTTGGTCATCCCACTGACAGCACAAAAACTCTGCAGTGAACTCTGGCTACCCTACTCACCGCCGGGAACACAACACGAAGTTAATATAAGCGCGGTATTCTGTAGGGCAGAGGTACTTCCCCAGTCAGACTGCTCAATTGGGCGGAAATACCGCCGTGTCGTACCTCCTACAATAATAATTTATTATAATTTACAGCGTATGACAAAGTGCAAGCTTGATGGTAAATGATATACGGCAAATCCTGGGGGCGAAAATCATAGTTGACGAAATGTAGGTGTAATACACCACTGACTATCCCTTTGGGGATTTACTGGCGTCAATACATGTATGTATAATAATGTTTGCACCAATTGGTTCAATCATTCAAACCATCTTTAATCATATTCAGTTCGTACTAAAACCTTAATCCTTTAGAGGCGCATGGTTTTAGTCTACAACGTAACCGCTTCACAGATCAAGGGGTGGTGTGAAGTGTTTACTTACGTCAGCTATGTAGATAATCCTTCGAGTCTATAGACTTACTATGTGTATATGACTACTTAAATAATCGATATCAGCAAGTAAAAATCAATAATCTAAGGAGTAATGAAGAAAAGGTAACATACGGTGTCCCGCAGGGAAGCGTGCTTGGTCCGACGCTGTTCCTAGTATACATAAACGAGTTATGTAATATTGGAAGCAGTGGCAGCCGTATCTTCTCTTATGCTGATGACACTGCGGTGGTTTACTCGGGAGACTCATGGGGCGACGTGAAATCGATCGCTGAACGTGGTCTGTTAGAGGTGGCTAGATGGCTAAATGAAAACCTTCTAACACTTAATGTTTCAAAAACCTACTACATTTGTTTCACTCCAAACATCAGATCACAGCCAGGTTCCGATTTCGGAGTCCCTATCCATGGGTGTGCCAATGCATCGGAATTAAGTTGCAACTGTCAAAGCATACAAAAAGTGACAACTGTAAAGTATCTTGGTGTTACGGTTGACCAGAGACTATCGTGGCATCCTCACCTTGAATGTATTATGAGTAGAGTCAGAAAACTTATATATATATTTAAAACTCTGCGTCATGTTATGAATCCGCCGTTACTCAACAAAATTTATATTGCATTGGCCCAATCGATTATAACATACTGCATATCGGTATGGGGGGGTGCCACTAAGACTAAATTCTTAGACCTGGAAAGAGCCCAGCGGTCACTAATTAAGGTTATGTACCTCAAATCCTATAGGTATGCTACTGAGGACCTGTACAGAGAAAGTAACTTGCTAACGGTCAGGAAACTTTATGTTCTTAACATTACCTTGGACCTACATAAAACACTTACCTATAACTCTTGCATACGGAATAAAAGACGCAAGGACTGTGTGGCTTTCTCTCCTGTGGTCCGCACTGACTTTGCCAGACGACAGTATACCACACAATCTACCTACATATACAATAAAGTAAACTCTGAAGTATACATTTATCCCATGTTGCTTTATGATTGTAAAGTGGCCCTAACAAAATGGCTAAGCTTACTAACCTACAATGACGTTGAAAGAATGCTAGTTAGGCTTTCATGAAACACGCACAGATATCCAAGCATCAGATACACACACAGTATAAATACACACATATATACAGACATACATACATATATACACACACACACACACACACACACACACACATACACATACACACACACACACACACACACACACACACACACACACACACACACATCTTCTCACTCGCACATAAATCACTTTGTACATCAAAGTACCGACTATGTTAACACTGTTGTAATGTGCGACCGGGCTTACTATTATATAAAATTTATCTTTATATTGCAGCAGCTAGATTAAGTTCTCAGCATTGTATACTCAAACCTAGGGGAAGCAGCGAGAAAATCCCGTCACAAGTATTTTTTAACTTACTGGGGTTTCTCTCAATATATGGATGTTATAACAATGTATGAGTAGAAAAAATAAAAACATTTTGATTTGATTTGATTTGATTTGATATTTAACTATATTCGTGATCAAGATTCCTTATTTATTGAAACATATTTATAACCTATATCATTATACCAATTTCATTAGAATTGCCAACGCCTTGTGTGTCTTTATAGGCTACTGAAATTTTATTTAATATTTATATAATGTAAGTACACGGAAGTTATCTAAATTAAAATATATATAAAAAACAATATATATCTAAATTCCTCCCCATCGATGTCAACCGGGAAGGTGGCCAGAAGGCTGGCCACAGAAACTGTTTATTATCAAGTGTATTTAATCTTGCGATATTTTGCATTATTTTTTAATACGTTCTACTTTAGAACAACTGAATTTCTGCAACTGTAGTGTTGTCAAAATTTGATTCTCTAAAGTGAAATTAAATCATGGAAGGGAGGAGTTTTACGAGGATTGGTGCTCTCTTAATTAGAATGATTATGTGATGCAAACATCTACAATATGGGGTTCTTCAAGAGGGGCATCAGAAGGTTTCTTCGTGGTCGGCAGCGCGAGTGTAACACCCCTGGTGTTGCATACGTCCATAGGCCACGGTAACCACTTCCCATCAGGTGGGCCGTGTGCTTGTCTGCCACCTAAATGGTATAAAAAAATGCTAATATTTTACCACAATTAATTTTTTCGCTTACTTTTTCCCATTCAGCAAAGTCAACAAAGGGGTCCCTTTTGTTACATAATATGATAAATGACAATTGCATAAGTGTATCTGCCTATGTAGGTACCTAGGTGATCAATCAAATTCGCACCGTTTGACGACCGCCATTATTCGACGACCGCGAAACAAATGATTACAAATGAATCGGGTGGCGGGGAGCGGGCGCGGGAGCGTTGCCATGGCGACGCGAGACGATCGATGAGCACCCGCTCCGCCCGCGCCCGTCCCAGACCCCTCAATTAAACAATGATTCACACGTTAAGCGATGAGACGACGAAATTGTACCAAGCTTATATCAATTATAATCCAATGGTGGTGAAATAATATTCATTAAGTTTATAAGTGATCTGGATAGTTAAATTTTAATTTTGCTGGGTAATGTTAATAGTAATACTAAGGTAGAATACCTTCTTGTATTGCACCTTAGGCAACGGAAGGCAACGCCTCTTGTTTTTTCTTAGGGGGAGGAGTTGTGCGAGGTGGTAGTCGCCTTCGTTTTGGATTACTCAGTGATACAGGGTTTCCTTCTAATTAGCAGGACTCGGTGGAAAACAGAGGGGTAGGGGGTGAGATCACCCACCCTGGATTATATTAAAGTGGTGTCGTGAGCTGGCATAGATCTCCACTAGACTCGATTCGCAACTCTGACTATTCCAAAAGATTAGATTTATTCAGAGGTACCGGAAACCTAGTACAAATCTCTCGGTTAAATCGAGACATTGACTGGCAAGGGCATGAATATATTCGTATTGATTTTATAAGGCATTAGAACACTATGAAATTAAACGGCATACATAACTGAGCTTATCCGAGTCAATGCTCGCATTTCTCAATGGTGATCAGAGAACTTGTCGAGTTTAATGATAACTGATAAGAAAACACATGTAGACGCGTTTGTAGGTATGCTCATACCTTCCTCTATCAACTCTTAAGAACACACCTCTACTTCTACAAGACAATATTCTCTTGCTCCGAATAGATGCTCTATGCTAGCTGAACAATAAAAACTACATTGAGAGCGTCATCAGAATAGCTTTACGTTAACTCGTAGTTTGAACAAAGAGAAACTATTTTCACGCCGGAGCAGCGATTCCATTGTTTAAGGTACAATTTCGCACCTGCGTGATGAGCAATGACTGTTAAATTGGATCAATAAACAAGATGCTCCAACCAATATACCAATTATACAGGCGAGACGACATCAGGTAGATGAAATAGAGTATCATTTAATGACTTCAAGTTGTTAGGAATATAAATAAATTATATCTCAATGTCATCTACTGTTTATCTGTACATCTATCATGAACTCTCAAATAAGGTCAATTACATTATACTATAGTATACTTTCTTTTTACGTGCGCAAAATCCCCACGGATACCTCCCCACCGGAGCCGGTGGTAGGGGTTATGTCGGACACGAACCGACTAAAACGCACGCCGGCTGTGGGTCGTTTTGATTGCCGAAGGCGAGGTTGACAGGCATATCCCTCGCACCCCGGCCGACCCAGGGCCATCTCTCACGATCTGGCCCTCTCCTCGGGTGTGTGGGGACTACAGAGTCCCCAACTCGTTCCCAGAAAAAGGAGAGGCGCGCCAGGCGCGCGGCCGCCGCGGCCTGCTTCTGCCAGGGTGACAAGCGGCTTCACCTGTCACCCCCCGGCCGACGCTCATGGGGGGCGGAGGTCGTTCATCGACCTCTGACGCCCGAGTTGCCTTCGTACGCGGGCAGCTTGGCTTGCGATCCTTCGTCGCTCCCGCTGCCGCTCCCGCCCTGCCTCCTCCTTCACGAGCATTACTTGCTCGCAGAAGGAGATGCCAGCCGCCCACGCATCTGCGCAGCGGACCATCGCCGCGAGCAAGGTGGAGAGCGTGAGAACTCTCACTCCCAGGGCATACTATATTATACTATAAACAACAAAATTATTGACCCCTGGGCTTGCCATGAAGTCTTAAAACAAGTCGATAATGGAACGGCCATACTACCAACTGCAAATGTAACTTTGTAATCCTATATATTTGTAATGGGATTACAAAGTTATTTACTCATTTAGTAAATCAATTCAATTCAATTATTGACCTGTTTTAAGACTTCATGGTAAGCCCACTGTTTTAAGAATATATGGTAGACTCCCTGTATAGACACAGCGTGACTTCTTGTTGTGTCATCCGTATGACATTGGTATGACCGCTGCAAAAAATGCGCGTTAGTTAATCACAATTGCCACAAGTGACCATTTTTTGTTTGTCATAGACATTGGTACCAGCAAACAGTGCAGAAAGATTCTCAAAAAAAATAGTTCAACATTGCTATCTCATTATACACATACATATAATCACGCCTTTATCCCCGGAAGGTTAGGCAGAGGTGAATTAATACCCACATTTCACCAATCATAAAATTCGGTCCCACGTAATAGGGGGTGCGCCTATTGACATCTTCCGGGTACTATTGTTGACTCAAACCATGAGACGCATGGTTTGAGTCGCCGACAGATATATACAGCCCAGATTCGGCTGTCACAGCCGAGTCTGGGCTGTATATATATCTGTCTGATGTTAAAGAACCCTATCCCTTAGTCGCCTTTACGAACCGCATTGTGAGAGAGCTCTCATTATATCCAAAAGTAATTAATCCAGCAACGGACTTATACGTAACTAAGCAGCTATATGTATGTATTTTTCATTAAGCGCACTAATTAAAACCGTGTCCGACGTTGTCAGCGAGGCGTACACACAGCTCCGTATAACTTCTAGTTGGGAGTTTGCAATGTAATGAGTCCCCGACTTGAACAGATTCACGAGCTGAACTAACTATTGACAACTGCGAAACTAACTGTGTACATACACCGGTACGAGTTTTGTACCGTCTATTTCCGTTCAGAAATACAGTAAATGTTTTAGTAGCTTTTTAGTTTTTGAATTTATTTATTTAACATCTGCTATCGCAAAAAAATCTGGGGTCTGTTTACCCTTCTAATGGGAAGTGGGAAATTATCTTGTCCTATAAATGCTTACCACATGTGTTGTTATATCAAACAGGTAAAAAGATATTTAAGAAAAACATGCGGAAAAGGAAAAGAAAAGTCTAATACTGTCATTAAAATTCGATCTTAACTCTCTAATTAAAACATTGTAAATTAGAATGTTTTCTTTATTGCTGTGTATTAATTTTGATACCGTTACCAAAGACTTTTGCATATCTATCAGAGCTAAGACTTGATTTCATTATTGATTACTAGCTGTTGCCCGCGGCTTCGGCTCCGGCGAATTCTGTTACTAAGAAAAACATGCATATATCACCTATACATAAAGTGTAACAGTAAGTCGCAAATGACATGGAAACTTTCGACGACATTGATTGATGATATTACACACGACGCATATCACACACCTCTGAGGGAGATAATGAAAGATGAATGACAAAGAAACATTAGTGCTTAATAGGGCAACACAGGTGAAGGTGTATCATCATATATTTTATCACAAGTTTTGTGGGGGAACTCCGTCAGAGTGAGCTTGGAACGAAAGCAAAACATATTGAAGAATTTCTGATTTAATTCTAATAAATAATAGATGAAATATTTTTTGACCTGTTGGAATTAGATTTATTCAGAGGTGCCGGAAACCTAGTACAAATCTCCCGATTAAATCGAGATATTGACTGGTAGGGGCATGAATATATTCGTATTGATTTTGTAAGGCATTAGAACAATATGAAATCAAACTGCATACATATAACTGAGCTTGTCCGAGTCAGTGCTCGCATTTCTCAATGGTGATCAGATCAAACATTACTGCTTAATAGGGCAACACAGGTGAAGGTGCATCATATATTTAATCACAAGATTTATGGGGGAAAACTTCGTCAGGGTGAGCTTGGAACGAAAGCAAAAAATATTGAAGAATTTCTGATAAATAATAAATTAATAAATAATATAATATAATTCCAATAAATAATAGACGAAATGTTTTTTTCGTATTTAAACGATTAATTACATAACATACCTATTATGTTTGTAATGTAAGATAAACACCAGGGCCCCGATTCTGCTAATTTTATGTCATAATAAAACCATTGTTTTGCAACTAACACTGTAAACATTGCCAATTAATTTAAGACTTAATGTTATGCTGTTCGAGTCTAAAATGAAATGGCATTTTGCAGAGTGAATGATGACGTAATGAACTCTTTTTCATTTAATTTTACTTTTTTAACCCTATCAAGATTGGTAATATTGGGAGCCCCATCAAGATGTTACTCAAACACCCATTATAGAATTTTATAAACCTATATATATATATATATATACATATATACATATACATATACCTATATATATACCTACTACCAAAACAGCATAAATATGAGGCAGATTCTTTTTACATATCATTTCAATGGATCGAACCATGTCAGAGGCAAAATTTTAAACGAATGGCTGACATCAAAGGACTTTTCCTGAATTTATTGTAACGTGAAATTCATTCATTTTCATTTGATGTGTTCAATAATTTCATCCTGCCGTTAACGAAGCTTCATTTGATTGTCAGCGATGTATTCGTATAATATTGGAACAAGCTTCAAATTAATATGGAAAATATAAATTAAACGATATTTCCGCTTCACGAATAATTGGTATAACTTATATAAAATACTACATCAACCACAGTTACAGTACAATTTGCCGACTGAACGAGCTTTTTAATTACAGCGAATCAACCACAACTCTCGTTACACAATTAAAAAGTAATATTTATTCGAAATTGGATCGTGAAACGGGTGTTTGAACTAGCAGCCGGCAGTGGCTGTGAGCGCACTGGGAATTAATTCGCTTCCGTTAAATAACATTAAAATTGGAACTGGAGTGGCCGCAACAGCCCGAAAGGCTCTAAAGCCTTCGCTTCCAATCCCAATAAGCGATTGGCTTTGAGCTTTGTGCACTGGTATCGACCAATGCTAAAGTTACATGCTAACTAAAATAGCTCGTTTGAATACAGATTCAGCGACCATCGGCTTTTATCGGATCAGACGGCCCGACCTCGCCAGACATCACTTTAATAATTAAACAGATTTACAAAATGGATTTCCATTTAAAGTTATGCTTAAAATGAATCTGTATAAAAGCGGTGTGGAGTATATACGATGGAGTAAGTACATATGTTTATCATTTAATTAGAAGGGTAGGTGAGGCTGGATGTGGATATAAAATGTAAGCAGACATGGGGTGGTACGAGTAGCTTAAAGCCGGACACCTAAGTGCTGCATTTTAATTAAATGTTCATTGCTTAGAGGCAGAGCGCTTGGACACACTTGCGTATTCGTTTTCTCTCGCTTCGTGAAAAATTCAAGCTGTGTTTAAACCCGCCGACGACTCCCGTGACAATTATAATGTTCGCTATGCCTGCGCTTTAATACAACATGCTCTCAACGAACTCAGCCGCGAGTTAACTGGATGAAAATTTACTTCATTCGAATGAAAAGTTAGGTTTCGGCATTAGTTAACACTCAGTAACCCGAGTTAATATCGATCAAAGTATTGAATTAAACAGACCGTATTTTAATGTTTCTATTTCCTATATTAGATTATACATTGTGTTTACGGGAATGTGCATGATCATGGTAATCCTTGGAAGTGTATAATATTTCGAACAGGTCGTGCAGGCCGTGGTCTCAAGATGATCCTTTTTAGCGTTGTTAAATCGTCATAGGCATGTCATCATTTATGCATTAATAAATTAATATGACAGTACTGTCTCAGACCCATCGCCAGGAGAGTTGACGCGTGACGCGAGCGGAGGCGGCTCGGGCATCGGAAGTCGCAAAATGACCTCCGTCCCCCATGAGCACGGCGGTGGCAGTGCGCGATGCGCGCCTCCCCATACCAGGGGATGAAATGGGGACTCCGTAGTCCCACACCCGAAGAGGGTCGTCTCATAAGAGATGGTCCTAGGCCGGCCGTGGTGCGAGGGATAAGTCTCAGATAATCTCACCTCCAGCAACCTGCGGCTCACACAGTCGTCGAGCGTTTTAGTCGGTTCAAGTCCGACATAACCTCCCCCACCGGCCCCGGTGGTGAGGGTATCCGTGGGGGTTTTGCGAACATTAAAAAAAGGAAAGTTGATGCTGCGAATGATCGAATAACTCCTGAAGATTTCCGGTGCTCTAAAAATATTCTAATACTGAAGTAGAAGGTGGAATTAGGTGGCCAAAATATATTTTTTTTTTTTTTTTTTTTTTTTTTTTATATAGGACACGCCAACTTGACCTCACCTCGCCTGATGGTAAGCTAAAGGCAAAGTCTCAGGAAAGAGGGTCACCATTACAGACACTAAGTGCTACAATGGTGGCACTCAGCTTGGCGGCCTCATCAGATGCTTTTTCACGCCCCGCTTAAAGGCCCCGGGACTGTAGGAAGAAGGAAACACGTGTGCTGGTAATGAATTCCAGGTCTTGGTGGTGCGGCAAAGAAAAGAGTCTCCGAACCGCTTGGTTCTTGCTCGTATATTCTGCACAGTGTGAGGGTGATATCTAAGGCCTGCACGTGTTGTCCTATGTAGGAAAGGAGATGGTGGGATTAGTTGGAAGAGCTCGTCAGAACACTCACCGTGGTAGAGACGGTAAAATACAGCCAAGGAAGCAATATCTCTACGCATCTGCAAAGGCTCGAGGGTGTTCGTGACCTCAGGGTTCCCAATAATTCGGACCGCGCGTCGCTGCAACCTGTCGAGAGCATCTAGTAGGTATTTCGCGGAGCCATCCCAGAGATGCGAGCAGTATTCCACGCAGGAGCGAATTTGTGTCTTATAGAGAAGACACCGCTGCTCCGGCGTGAAAAAACGTCTCACTTTGTTTAGGAGTCCGAGTTTCCGCGAGGCTGTTTTGATGATGCTCTCGATGTAATTTCTGTTATTCAGTTTGCAGCGAATATCCATGCCTAGGATATAGAGATTGTCCTGCAGTGGAAGTGGCGTGCTCTGAAGAGTGGGAAGGGGAAGGAAAGAAGATACCTTTGCTGTGAACGCACAAGCCTGCGTCTTCTTGGCATTGAACTCGACCATGTTCTCGGAGCCCCATTGAGAAATGTGATTCAAGATCCGGTCCAGTTCAGTGACAAGAAGCTGTCTTTTTTCCACGATATCAGACTGTTTGGCCGCAGGTTGTCCGTGATAACTCCCGTGTACGGTGCTATCGTCTGCATAGCAATGTATGCTGCCGGTGGACAGCATGTCGTTGATATGCAGAAGAAAGAGAGTGGGAGATAATACAGACCCCTGCGGTACGCCAGCATTTATTTGCAAGAACTCCGAAGCCCGTCCATCACAGAGGACGCGGATACGGCGCTCCTGCAGGAAACTAGCAATCCAGTTGCACAGTCTAGGAGGCAGACCAAAGGCTGGTAGCTTGGAGAGAAGCGATTTGTGCCAGACTCTATCGAAAGCTTTGGCGATATCAAGACTAATTGCCAGTGACTCGCCGTGCTTGTCCATAGCCTCACCCCAAAGATGGGTAACGTATGCTAGAAGATCACCCGTTGACCGTTTCGGCCTGAAGCCATATTGCCGGTCATTAATTAAGGAGTGATCCTCTAGGTGACGCATGAGCTGTTTGTTAATGATGTGCTCGAAGACCTTGCACAGCACTGAGGTGACGGCTATGGGTCGATAGTTGGCTGGCTCTGAGCGATCCCCCTTCTTGGGGATCGGCTGTACATTCGCCTCTTTCCAAGCCGAAGGCACTGTACCCGAGCTGTAGGACAGTCGGTACAGCCGCGTAAGCATCGGAGACAACTCCGCTGCACATTTTTGTAAGACCACCGCTGGAATACCATCCGGGCCACTGGCTTTCCGGACATCGAGTGATTGAAGCACCGCACGAACATCGCATTGCCTGATACGTATTTCAGGCATTACGTGGTCACCATTGGGTAGTGTCGGCGGCTGTATACCGCAATCATCGACTCGGGAATTGGCCGCAAAGAGATTTACTAGCATATTGGCTTTCTCTTGCGGTCCATGGGCCAGGGATCCATCAGGGTAGCGCAGCGGTGGCAGCGAAGGCTGACAGAAGTTGGCCTGCACGGCTTTGGCCAGTCGCCAGTATCCACGGCTGCCCGTGGGATGTGCCACTAGCTCTTGACCAAGCCGCGCAATGCGCAGGGCATCCGCTTTGACGTAAGCCCTCTTGCAGACCTTTGTGGCTCTGTTGTACGCCGCCTTGAAGTGGCTCACATTGGGATCGTGCGTGGCACGCGCCCTCACCCAAGCGCGATACGCGGACTGCTTTTGATCAACAGCCCCCGCACACTCGCGCCCGAACCAAGGGCGCACTCCTCGGGCACCGGTGACATCAGTGTACGGAATATAGTATTCCATACCCAGACCGATCTCACCGGCAACAGCAGTAGCACAATCCGAGGGTTTCTTACCTTCAAAGCAGCGTTCAACCCACGGGATGGACGCAAAATAGTTGCGCAGCCCATCCCAATCTGCTGACGAGTAGTGCCAGAGACGCCGCTTCCCCTGCACGGGTCGTGAAGGCGCTATAATTGGCACCTTGGAGCAGACCAGACAGTGGTCGGAATTGCCTAAAGCGGCTTGTACCGAAACACTGTACAGGTCTGGGTGACTCGTCAGCAGAAGGTCTAGCAGAGAGGGTGCTAGGCCCGACCTTCTTGGTATTCTAGTGACCTCGTGTACCAATTGGGTCAGGCCATGCGCCAGAGCAAATGCATGGGCGGCTCTTCCCGCATGGTCTGTTTTGGAGGAGCCCAACCAGGTTTCGTGGTGGGCGTTAAAGTCGTCTAATGTCGTTTAATTACTTATCATTTGATACATCAACATAATAAAAGCACACAAAGTACACAAAATACGTGCTCAGATCTAACATAATAACTCCAAGGAAAATTGAGCTCCAGTCCCGGGTCGCAGGCTCATAGGTACTTATATACAAATCGTCTATCACCATGGTAACGTGGAAATTAGACAATGAAGCCCGTGAGCTACAGGAGGCACCTGTCTGGAGGGTGAAGCAGAGGGTGGCGTATCCAGGGAAACGAGAGATGTATGACGACCACAAAAAATACGCAGTTATTTTATGTACAAATAATATGTCCAAGCCGTACCTACAGGTGGGGAAAACAAACAGCGACATTAAGCTTTATTTATGAATTCTATGACGATATACTTCTGAATACTTGTGTTGGTAGCTATTTTTTTTGTTAAACACAATGTTAACTCTATCGATTTAAACTAAGATCAGTTTCAAACATTATCGTGTGTTACTACTCTTGCACAAAAATGACGTATGAATGATGAATTTCACATGCAGAAAATGTCCACTGCAAAAATAGATACAGCAATACCATGCTTCTCGACACGTTCAAGAAACATAGTATTGCTATATAATGGGATCTCGGCATCAAGATATTCGGCTGATTAATGATTCATCAACATTAATCTGAGTTTACCCGCGCCAGAGTCGAAATGCGTATGTGGTATCAGCATAAAACAAGTTCAAGAGAATTGGAACTTTGCTAGCTGCAGCGCCGCACTGACATGATTGCTTCTTTAAGTATCTACCGGTACGATATGCCATGTGTCGTATTTGTCGTATGTCTTGGATGGGGTACCGTTTTATAAGATGCTGAAAATCGTTGGGAAGAAATTGAAAGGAAATCAGTAGTTCTCCTATCACGAGGAATATGCATTAGGCACCCAAGATCGCACAACTTTGAACCTTATCACCCAAATGGGCTTTGATTAGTTGGCGAATCTGGAATACAGAAAGAAATTAAGGTACTTATTAGCTACAAGTAATGTAGGAGTTTTTTTATATTATAGCTGGCCTCTTTTTATATCAATACTTGAGTCAGACTCGGCAACCGCATTGCATAGAACATCAAAAAGATTTATTACGGAATTGTACGCATACCTGAGCCGAGTTCCAAGCGTTAAAAAGGCGGGTTTCAGTTCGCGCGGCATGCAGCACCCGCTCTCCTCGTAAATTGCCACATTACGCACTCATGCCGAACACCGCGCTTCGTACCTATCACCGTTTATTCTTTCCGACAGGTAAATATGATTAACTGCATAGGATTACCACAGTATTACCATCTTATCCTATATCGCTTTCGTGCACGAGAGACAATATTTTCTGACTAGATATGGGTACGCTTAATGAAATTTTAATTACACCATCACAACGCGTTACTTATAAATGTACTAGAATTTAAATGTTTTGTTCAAACTATCAGTAGGTTCAGTACTATTTGAACTTTGGTTTTGAAATAGTAATGATTTGTAGTGGACAGATCTAGGTACTAATACATATATTGACACCTGTAAATCTCCGAAGGATACAAATTAACTAAATTAAAAGTATATTAACTAAGAAAAGAAATCATACCAGTATGTTACAAACAGGTCTAGAAATTTATAAAATTGGGTTTTTGACTGACCAGTCAAATTAGTTACTTTTTACCAAACGTCAAAAAGGTAAGGTACAAGGAAACTTGTATGAAATTATTTATTTTGACGTCATTATATTTAAATAAATAAAAAGTATGAAATATTAACCAACGGAACTTTTACCGCTCTCTTACCATTCTTAATTTAATGAGCTCAGTCAAGGAAATAATTTTAAGTACAGGAAAATACCCAATTATAAGGATTTTGATCATACCTACTATATTTTACTTATTCAAAATATACCTAAGTGAAAAGTGTATACGGCCATTACTTTGAAAATATCAGAGCCGAGAGCTTAGGTATGATTATAAAGCATAAGCGAAATTTCTTCATTGGATTACGTGGAGTATGTAGTGCGAAATGTAATAAGTATTTGTAGGGGGTGGCAGGCGGTGTAGGGTGGTGGTGGCGGTGGTCGAGCGGCAGAATCAAGGGCGCGGGGACGCGGGGGTGAGGGAGCGAGCGGGGAGTGCGGCCGGGCGGGATGCTGCGCCGGGTACAGCGCGCAGATCAATATCTCGCGTCGCCCAGGCAACGCCGCGCCAGACCGAGTGCCTCCCGTACTACAACCCCTCGACCGGGCGCCCTGACGACCCCAGCCCCCCTCTGCCCACTACTCGCTTATTTAATACATGCCGTATCAGGGATGCGAGCTTTTTCGTGCTAAATGACAGGCCAGCGTAATATGTCGAATCGCTAAGTCACCGTTCTCATAATGTTGTTGTTCGCACCGTATCTATGTCCGTGGTCCCCTTGGTCAAACATACACCCATGGTAACGATGACATTGACCCCATTCCAAGGAGAAAATCTCCATTTACACTCGGGCCCAATTTATAGCTTGAGTATCTAGCTGAACATTGTTTGGGGTCCTACGTGCATCCCTGGCGTAACTATCTTTGTTGTCATTATATTATAACGCTACGCAAGCATTACATACTGTGTTCCAGACAAAGGATTCGAAACAAAGAGATCTGGGTTTTTGTGTCGTTTCGAGATCTTTTATCTTTAGTAGCTCGGAGAGCTATAAACATCATTAAGATCCGGATTCCCGATCTGTGACGAGAAGTGTAGTTTTTAACACCAATACCACTAATGTTTATACCAAAAAATTAACCTCTTTCCCTCAATTCATATGGAGGAAACAAATTTGTATTATAAAATGGCATACGATAAGGTGTATACGTAACTATCGTGGTTATAACCACTATGGGGTTAAGGTTTTTGCCTTAGTGCCTCATTTACAAAAGCGGATATTGGTAGCTTACAATAATAGCCGGTTGATATCGGTCGAAGTTTACCAACTAACACATTCACAAGTCTTTTCATTACTGAAGACTGTTTCATTCAACGTAATAGACACCGACTCAACAACCTATACAACACAAGAAGTTTTATTCACACAAAGGCTAAACTCTGGGTTTCTATAATGCTCACAAAACAATAACACCGAGAGCTTTGTTTCCCGTTCATTTGAAATAACAAATGAGACTTTTGATATCCCAATATCACACTATTAAGTGCTGAATATAACATACAAATTGGGTTTGTAGTAGGTACTTACTATTACTTTCATGAGTTCCTCGTAATTCTCGAATCCTTTGCCATTTAAACAGAAATTGTTAAGATATTGTCTGAAATTTCTGCGAAAATCAAATATTGAAATGTGGGTAGTAAAATTATATGCAACGGATGTAAAGCGAATGGTACACGAAGTATGTAAGGTACATACAAATGCACAGGCAAGCCAGGTTCGACCTTTCAGACTGATCTGTAAACTGATTAAATTTGATGTACTTCATGAAAAAAGAGTCGGTCAGAAGTACTCCAATCCGGGAGCCTGCATAAAATTGAAATTATAGCTGACAAAAAAGCGTGTACAGACAGAAGCGAGAAGGCGAACGTAACTGTGAGAAATAGTTATATGAGCAATACTGGTGGCGCATGGGCCAACGTGCGCGAATGGACTGTATTGCGGGGAAGCAGATAACTGTTCTATTGACACTTTACACACAAAACAAGACAGGTGGCCGGGCTGCCGCGGATTCGATCCAGGCAGTGAATGCAGCCCGAGAAATTAGGAGAGGATGCACTAACCTTCACGACCCACGTGTTTTTCATCGCAGCCGGTACACGGATCTTCTCTTCCTTGCTCAGGAGCTGCCGTCAGCGTCACTAGATCCCTTGAGGAACACACGAGAGGCACCATCCGATCGGTAAAGGTCTATTAGGCGGTTAAAATACAACAAATATTATTCATTTCTGAGAGACGCGCTCGCGATCCGTCCCTACGCTGGCTAGTTCAAAGCGGGAGTGACCGTCCACATCTCACACAATGGCGGACGGAAGCTACAGCTAGCCCTACTCTATGGTTAGTGCGGAGGGGGAGACGGATCTAAAAGGAGTGTGTTTCCATGTCAAAAAATACAGTTTCCACATCGGCGCAACCATTCCCCCCGGCTTGAAGGGTTACCTTCGAAACGAAAAATGCGAAACAAATCTAAAGTCTAATCTAAATCTAGGTTTGGGAAATAACAACTAAAATATAAACCTAGATTGGAGCTCGTGCCTACTGCTGGCTAGGCAGCGGGCAGAGGCGAACAAACAACACAACGCAACAGTCTCGACCAAGACGAGACGCGATTAGCCAACAACAAAATAAGGGTCTCTTCACGTGGGACCGATACAACAAGCGAGTGCTTCTTCTCCTCGGGTGGTTCGGAAACCGTAGTGGGATTGAATTGACTAACTGGCCACCCATCTAACGCGGCATGAATCCAGGACGGTCCACTAAACCATAACGGGTGATCTAAAATTTGCGAAGGAAGCAATCCACGAGAGAGACAATCGGCTGGGTTGTCGGTGCCAGCAACGTGAAAGAGATTATGTGGCGCCAATTCAGATTGAATTTTTGCCACTCTATTAGCGACGAATGTGTCCCAACGATGGGGCGAAGAGTGGGCCCAACACAAAGCGACTGTTGAGTCCTAAAAGCTAAAAATTACTAATATTAATGCGAAAATTTACAATTATGTCATTAAGCGACACGGAAGTGCTAGTCTTAGCACTGCCATCCAAAACTACACGGAGTTTTAGTAGTAAGCTTATCTTCTCTAATAACTCCGCGGTGCGGGATAATGTACGAAGGCTGGGTCCCGCCAGTGTCCGCAGGCGCAGGTGAGATGTAACCTTTATCTAAATATTCGTTAACAACCTCATCATAGGCCCGCTTCGACTTTGGGGACGCCTGCATCTTTCGTTCCAAACAAAGAAAGCGTTTTTCAGCGGATACACGGGAGCCACCGAGCGAAAACTTGCGGATGGTAGACTCCAGTGGCGGCTCGACGGTGCAACAGAACGAAGCAGTCGAGTGACTAAAACTATCCATAGAAGCGGGTGCGGAACCAATTATAACAAACCCAAGAACTGTTTCCAGTGCGTGCGGAGCGGGGTACGTCGGTCCCCCTTGAACCTTACGTGATAACTGGAGGTGCGGGAGAATCGAAGCGCCGATCAATATATCGACGACTCCAGGAACAGCGTAAGTCTCATCTGCTAAAGGCAAGTCTTTAAATTTCGTTAATAAAGACGTGTCAACCGGGACGGTAGGCAACTGTTCAGCTATTCTATCTATAACGAGCGAATCCATGTCAAACCAAATATTATTATTAAAACGAGATCTAAACCTTGTTTTAACGGTGCCACGAACAGCTGACTGTAAGCTTCCAAAACCCTTCACCACTGAGCGGGTTGAACGCTTATCAACATTGAAACCAAGACGCCGACAACAATCTTGAGTAATAAAATTACTTTGCGAAGCGCCATCTAACAGCGCTCGAACAATGCGCGGCTTACCTAATGCATCAACAATAACAACGCGGGCGGTCGCAAGACACACAGTAGTGAGTGCAGCACTAGCGGAGAACGAACACAAGGTGACGTCATCCGCGGCGGTCACCGGGCGGGCCGGAGCGCGCGCGAGCGCGGGCTGCGGCTGCGGCGCAGGCTGCCGTGTGTCACCGCTCGACGAGCCAACCGTGCTCACATTGGATGCGGCATTACTATTCTCAAAATGAAGCAAAGTGTGGTGTCTCGCTTGACATTTGCGACAACTATTTCTACTATTACATAAAACAACGCGGTGTTTAGTACCGAGACAATTAAAACAAAAATTATTAGCGCGAACAAATTTATAACGATCACTAGGCGACAATTTTAGAAAACCAGGACACCTGTACAGTTGCGAATGATGAGTGCTACACAAAGAGCAAACAGGTGACTGTACACGTGCTGGTGCGGTACTAACATAAGTATGAGTTGACCTCAGTGACTTCGATGACGCATCTACTTTGCGTGCAGAATCAACAACTATCTTCGCGCCTTCATGTTTCGATGAAGAGCGCTGCAATACTTTTATATGCTCGCGAACAAAACTTTCCAAGTCTTCGAACTTAGGAATTTTATTGCCGCGATGATCCGACTCAAACAAACGAATGGTTTCGGAATCTAATTTCCTTAAACCCATATACAAAAATACGAAGTCGCAGAGGTCATCAATCTTTAGGTTCTTTACGGCGCGAACAGCTGACGCGAAAGTATCTAGAAATTTCTCTAAGTTTTGATCGTTACATGCCGCAATAGATTTCAAATCAAACATCTGATCTAAATAGGCGTTAGCTACCGATCTTTTATCCTCATACCTAGCTTTCAAAGTATTTAAAATTAAATTATAATTCTCGGCACTAAACGTAATTCCAGCGCAAACGGTTATAGCTTTACCAGTCAATTTTTCAACGAGATAATGCAATTTTTCGTGATCTGTCAACGAATCGTTCTTATCTATTGTATTCTCAAAACTATCTATAAATAGACACCAATTGCGAATGTTACCATCAAATTCGGGTATTTGAATTGGTGGCAACTTAGGTCGGTCGCGAGTGGGGTTGGGTAGGTCAGCCGGTTTCTCCAAACTCCTAGCGACGCGTTTGATACGACAATACAAATCGTCAAACGACGACAAGGCCTGATAACTCACTGAGTAATCGGGATTCAAATTCAACTCTAAAACGTTGATGTCATGTACTAAGGTTTCGAAATCCGCGCGTAGACTATCTAAGTTTTCTATAGAACACAAGAACGAATCTCTGATGACCAAATCAGAGGTTTTAAGTGCACTATCATAAATCGATTGTACGCGAGAGTAAATCATTTCTTTTTTAGCGTATAAAAGTTTCAATTGAACCTTACCGGTCTTATCAACCTTTGGGGACATGTTTACAATTAAATCTCAAACTAAAGTGCGGTAAACAATAAATATGAAATGACTTAATCCTAGCGGTACAGAGCAGCGAGGCGGCGCGAGCGTTAACTATGTAGGTAGGTAGGTGCCTACAACTGTGAATGCACGCTTGAACAAACGCGCATAGCAACAAGGTCGTACCTACGCGATGGTCGCTGTCTAGATTCAACTATTATTTCCGAGATTAAGTATTGCGTGATATCTATTCAAATTAAAATACTTTCGTATGAATTGGGATGAGATGCGAGCGAGGTAGGCACAGCCACGTGTCTACCCACGCAGGTACTAGGCAAATACGACGTGAGCCGAGAACAACGTAATTGAAAAAAACAAAACAAAGCCAAATGCGTTAGGTATTACACTGTGCCTATGCACTAGGGTGTCTGAGTATACCTAAGATCTAAGCCTAAATGTCTGGATGCGGGGTTTTCTACTAAAATAACCAGGCACTTAGGTGCGATGCGAAAATTGCGAACTACGATTAAGTGTTGATATGATACCTAACCTATTTATGTATTAGGTAGGTACAATGCGAGCCAGCGGCGAACGGACAACAAATTCTAAGCCTAAGTGTCTGGATGCGGGGTTTTCTACTAAAATAACCAGGCACTTAGGTGCGGTGCGCTCATTCCCATTAGAATAATAACAAAATACGAACTACGGCTAAGAATCCGGCTCGATCCGGACCAAAAATGGTGGCGCATGGGCCAACGTGCGCGAATGGACTGTATTGCGGGGAAGCAGATAACTGTTCTATTGACACTTTACACACAAAACAAGACAGGTGGCCGGGCTGCCGCGGATTCGATCCAGGCAGTGAATGCAGCCCGAGAAATTAGGAGAGGATGCACTAACCTTCACGACCCACGTGTTTTTCATCGCAGCCGGTACACGGATCTTCTCTTCCTTGCTCAGGAGCTGCCGTCAGCGTCACTAGATCCCTTGAGGAACACACGAGAGGCACCATCCGATCGGTAAAGGTCTATTAGGCGGTTAAAATACAACAAATATTATTCATTTCTGAGAGACGCGCTCGCGATCCGTCCCTACGCTGGCTAGTTCAAAGCGGGAGTGACCGTCCACATCTCACACAATGGCGGACGGAAGCTACAGCTAGCCCTACTCTATGGTTAGTGCGGAGGGGGAGACGGATCTAAAAGGAGTGTGTTTCCATGTCAAAAAATACAGTTTCCACATCGGCGCAACCAAATACATTGCCATATTGTTTTCAATACCATAACCGTGATAAATTAATTACACCTCTAAATAAAGGAGTCCCAGTAATATTCGGACTGACGAATAATTTACGATAGTCCTGTTACGTTCATTGCTCAGGTAGATCCAAAACAAGTAAATGCTTCACCTATAAAACTAGTAGTTTTCTATTAATTGCGTTAGTTTGGTAAAAAAACGTAATACTAATTTTGTTGTCATTGAAAAATTTGGCTACTGATATTAATTGTTACACGAAATGAAAGTCTAGTTATACCTATGTAGGCTTGTGCAGCATAAAATAGGACTGTAATTGAGCCAGTCTGAATATTTTGTCGACGACGATGATGACGGCTGCTAACCTAATAATAAGAGCCATTCGGAGCATCTAAATATATTTTTTTATTGTGTGAGCCGTACAAAAGTAGGAAATTAAATACCCGAATACTCCGAAGATCGTTATAACGTAAATGAAATAACATATATAATGTATATTAACTTCTTTATTAGAATAAAATACAATTAAAACTAAGAGGACACATAAAATAAAGCTATGAATAATAGGAAAATAAACTTATTTTTAACATAAACGAGCATTAGTATCTAGATCAAATTACAAACAAAATGAGAGGATCAGTAAAGATCGTTAAGCAAAACTTCAATAAAAATGTGCAAAAAATATTGCAAGCCTACTTGATTTTACCCCGAGAATTTATATTTCTTTTTCTTTCATACAAACTTTGTTCTGAGAAGTACAAAAAAAATGCCTAAGAGTGAATTGATATGCGTATAAACCATAGCGGCCATTTATTATTTTTATATGAATAAAAAGATAAAGATAGATAAATTGACCACAAATTACAAATACTACCATTCAAAAATTATAATTTAAGGTAAATTGATTAGTAATTTCGACCGTATATTAATAAAATATAATATTTACAATACCATCCCAAACCATGATTTACGTCTGACACCAAAAAGTACTATAATAAAAGCAATGCTAAAAAGTAAGTATAGTTTTAGTAGAAGACAAAAGAATTAATTAAACATGAAATCATAATGTGTAGGCAGTCTAGATTAGGACGAAATAAGGACAAACTCCATAAAGGCCAAACTGTAAAAGTCAGTTATAAATCTTGCTTCATGTATCGAAGCCAATAATTTTATTGTTAGTAGAAATATATTTTTGTCAGCAAAACTTTTATTTGTCATCAAAATTGTTATGACTGATTAATAGATTTACCTATCAGCATGAAATGTTTCATTCTCAGATAAATAAAATTGGCGATAGTTTAGACACATACACACAGTTAAAGTAGATTTAATACAAAAAGTTTCTCCGTAATATATTGGTATCCGTAAAACTTTTGCGTCATTCCAAGGCAAGAAAAGCTAGCGCCACCCATGTATGAATGAGCATAGGGGGTGAAAAAGTGTTGCCAAGATCTTTAGGGTCCTATTTTGAGATAAAATCAAGATCTCAATATTATAAAACCGTAACATTGGTGAGTCACAAGCTTCAAATAAAGATTAGCAGATCACCGGACAGTGTAGGTAGACTAATTTTCAGTTAATATGATTAAGCGCTAATATGATTAACGCTAATGTACAATTGACTAAATCCGTCGACATGGGTGAAGTGACAAGTTTAAAATGGATTATAATTTAGATTGGGGCAAAAGGAAAAGTCAGATGAAAATAAT
Source organism: Eilema griseolum (assembly GCA_963662185.1). Taxonomy (NCBI): domain Eukaryota; kingdom Metazoa; phylum Arthropoda; class Insecta; order Lepidoptera; family Erebidae; genus Eilema; species Eilema griseolum. The sequence continues at coordinate 23,109,077 of OY759233.1, read as the reverse complement.
TTACTGACATATAGTTAGAATTAGGACTAAAACGCACCAGTAACTCAGTTTGCAAACTCTATAAGACCAGAAGGATTATATCTCTTTGCTACGTAAATGTAGATTAGCAAGGCATTTGTACACTTTAGAGATCTTCGTGAAAATATTTTATAGTACAGACCCAACATACAACAAGAGCAACATTTTAAAACTAGGGAAGGGACATACATATTGTCTTCATGTTCTTATTGTACCTGCTATGTGTCAAGCTAGCAAGTACATTTGTTCAGGTACATTCTTGCCTGCATTAACATTTTAGTCTTGCTAAAAAGACATACCCGGTATTCAAATGAAAGTCAAAAGCATTTAGTATGCTAACTACTCAAATCGATTAAGATAGGAAATAATAAATCGGTTCAGGCGAAATGCGAACCCGCAATGTTTCCCTTACAAGGAGAATGCTCTGACCACTGAGTAATAGAACAACGCCTGAAGCTATTCAAACCCTCCTATATATCCGTCTTGTGGAGATGGTGGGAGCCTGCGAATCGTATCGGCCTGAAATAAAAACGCCGATAAAAAAATAATGTATACCTATCTGGTAGAGTACTCTAATCTTAGAATAGGTTTTATATAGAAATGCGGATAGATATGGACCGCTTATATAATATAATGCCGATGCAAATAAAAAAAACGTATTTTTCGTGACAATATGGTCTTATAACGAACAGGGGCCACTGTGTCCCCTACTATGAAACATTCGAAACTTCGGGTCCGCAAAATACGAACGAAAGACCATTTAAATATATAGATATATATATAAATATATTTAAATAAATTGAATTTTGTTTCAATATGGCTGAAGTTGAACGGGTACCATCTTCGGCCCCGACTTCGAGGTCTATGGACCTGATTGCCTGAAACATAAAGCGGAAACTGCGGATGTTTCATGGTAGGCCTACAGATCACTCATTCTACAGACACTTATTATCTTTGGTAGTATCATTCATACAAACATCATAATACATAATACATAATACCATTAGAAAGGTAACTGCGTCAGTAGTGCAACACCGCGCATAATCCAGTGATCAGGTGGTTCTTCGGTGGGCAGACGCATGAACAACACATAGTTGGTGGAGTGGCCAGTGGTGGACAACACACCGCGGCGATCACCCGTTTTATACAAAGGACAGTTGTAAAATATATCCTTTGGGATGTCAACGGTCTTCAAAGGTATCAACCACACCTGAAAAGAAATGGAACTGTAAAGAAAGCAGCGACTGAAATTTAAAAATATTTTTAAACTAGTGGGTCAGATCCCGGCAGTTCGAATTTTCCACCCCATAGTAGAGAAATTTTGAAAAAATGGCGATATAAATTATTTCGGATAAGAAGCTATATGAAATTTCATGCTTCCTTCTTCAAAAATGACATATATTCCATACAACCTTTCATTGTCTATATTATTACCCCTTTAGTAGTGAAATTTCCGAAAATCTTTTCTTATTAGATGCTTTACATAGATTGTAGGAGGTAGGACATGACGGATCTCCCGTTCAAAATTAAGCAGCCCGTCTGGGTAAGTACTTCCGCTCTACAGAATACTGCGGCTATAATAACCTTGTGTTGTGTTCCCGGCGGTGAGTAGGGTAGACAGAACTCACTGGAGAAGTTTTGTGCTGTCAGTGGGAAGATCGAAGGCTTAAATTGACCCCACTGACTGGTGGGGACGTGAAATGTTGGCGCGGTGTTCAGGGAGACCCGGTGAAACGGCTATCCGCTGGCCTAATATACCCCGGGTACAAACTCGGGCACAACTTTTTGAGTCGCGCCGGGGTATGCTTGTACGTCCGGGATGATATTTGCTGCCGCCGTCTCCATGGTATTGAGGATAGGGACCTGTCTACTCTATGGGTACGTATAGATCACGGTGGCCACACCCGTATATATGCGTGCCTTTACAGGTCTCATAGCGGTGACCTGGGCACGGCTCAACTGTTTGAGCACCTGTAGCGATCGGCGGACAGGGTAATTGTACCCCACTGCGGATTTTGTATTCTTGGGGGACTTCAACGCTCAGCACGTGGAGCGGCTGGGGTCTCCTAGGACTGATTTTGCGGGAAGGGCTGGTCACGACTACGCTCTGACCTATGCTCTCTCAACTGGTGCATTCTATCACTAGAACACCAAATTGAGACCCCCAGAAGTTCTATACTGGACCTTCTGCTGACTACGCGTCCGGATGAATACTCCATAAGGGTGGAAGCACCTCTCGGTAATTCGGACCACAGCCTCGCCCGGGCGCAAGTGACACTCGCGCGGCCTAAACCACTGTAGCCACCTCAGTGGCGGTATGTGTGGCACCACAAGTCAGTAGACTGTGATGAACTGCGAGAATTCTTCGCGTCGTACCCGTGGAGGCAGCTTTGCTTCACTTCTGATGATCCAAGCTTCTGTGTAACAGCAGTCACTGACGCGATTCTAATGGGTATGGAATGCTATATCCCCAACCACTGGCCGCTGGGTCGCAACAGGAACGAGCAAACGCCCGTGGTTTAATAGGCCTTGCAGGGATGCTAGAGACCCCAAGCAATATGCATATAAAAGGCTAGGACCACGGCTCTTGCCAATAAGGATACGAACATCGCTGAAGTGAAGCGGAAAAATCCGACGGTATTCTGGCCTTTGGCGCTAAGGAGAAGGCCGATCTTTTGGGTAATATCTTTGCGTCAAACTAGACTATGAACGACAGAAATGCTGAACCACCCATCATCCCCGGCTGTGGTGCCTCCATGACCGAAGTTTAAATCACGCAACGGGTGGACCGGCGCGAGCTTCAGTCCCTAGATGTTCGGAAGTCGAATGGGCCGGACGGTGTACCGGCGATGGTGCTTAAACACTGTGCCCCCGAGCTGTGCCCTGTACTTACACGCCTTATCGCACTCTCATACTCTGCGAGGCAGGTCCCGGCCTCGTGGAAGACCGCATTCGTGCACCCTGTGCCTAAGAAAGGTGACAGGACAGATCCGACCAGTAGTACGGCTTTCGTCACCGTCGCTCTACCGGTGACCATCTTGTGTATCTCACAAACCGGTGGGTGCAAGCCATCGAGAGTCGGGGTGAGGCACTAACGGTCAGCCTCGATATAGCGAAGGCCTTCGATCGGGTCTGACACAAAGGTCTTCTTACGAAGTTGCCGTACTATAGACTCCCCGAGGGACTGTGCGAATGGATCTCCAGCTTTTTGTCCAACAGAAGCATCCAAGCAGCTGCTCGGACCGCTTGAACATAAACGCTGGTGTCCCACAACAATGTTCCGTGTTGTCTCCAACCCTGTTTCTGCTGCATATCAATGACATGCTGTTTGATGGCTCCATACATTGTTATGCGGACGACAGTATCGGGGACACGTGTTACACGGGCCGTGCAAATATACCTCAGTCCGAGGTGGAGAAGAGTCGTGTGAGCATGCTTGTGAGTCTCTGGAGTATCCGATTGGGGACGACAACACCTAGTCCAATTCAACTCCACTAAGACAAGTATGTGTATTCACCGCTAAGAAAACCCCATTTATTGTAGCGCCACAATTCCTGGGCACACCGCTTACCATCTCCTCGAGTATCGGGATCCTTAGTGTCGATATCTCCAGGGACGTCCAGTACCGGAGTCATTTAGAAGACAAGGTTAAGTTGGCATCAAGGAAACTTGGAGTGCTCAACAGGGCGAAGCAGCATTTCACTGCGGGGCAGCAACTCCTTCTTTACAAGGCACAGTTCCGGCCCCACATGGAGTACTGCTGTCACCTTTTTGCTGGAGCGCCTGCATACCAGCTTGACCCTTTCGGCGTTGTAGCTGGTTGACAATCCCATACTCGCAGGTAGTGTGGAACCTCTTAGCCTTAGGAGGGACTTTTCCTCGCTGTGTGTGTTCTACCGCCTATACAATGGTTTGTGCTTAGATGAATTGTTTGACATGATGCGCACAGCCACATTCTATCGTCGCACCTCTCGCCATAGGCAGGGAATTCATCCTCACTCATTGCGATCTGAGACGGTGCGCACTGTGCGGTATGAAAGAAACTTCATCCCACGCACACTCAAGCTGTGGAATGACCTCTCTGTTGCGGTTTTCCCAAGCACCTACAATATGGGGTTCCTCAAAAGGGGCATCAGAAGGTTTCTTAATGGTCGGCAGCGCGAGTGCAACACGCCTGGTGTTGCATGCGTCCATAGGCCACAGTAACCACTTCCCATCAGGTGGGCCGTGTGCTTGTCTGCCACCTATATGGTATAAAAAAAGATGATCTTTGATTATAAACTATTTAACATAATATATTACATACCGGTGGGAAGTCGTCGTACAGTATTTTGGGGAAGGACTCATCGACGCACATAGACTCCTTGTTCCAACGCGCACCCTCCATGAAAAGACCTTTGATGTACACGCCCTCTTCTGGCGGTTCTTCTATCTCCCAATTGCTTTGAACCTATTTAATTGTGATAAATATATATTCTACATAAATTTACCCAAAATAACCTAGACTTATTGAAAATTGCAATTAAAGCGCACAATTATATTTCTAAAAAAAACAACTGTGTAACCTTACCCATCGTCCAGACAATGTGGTCAGAAATATTTGTGCGAATAATGCCCTAGTATCCACACACTCGCGTTATCGCTTTGTTCCGCATTAACGCAATCGAGAGGAATACGATTTATAAACTTGTTTATGTTTCAGTATTTTAAGATTTAAACGTACTCGATACAATTTTGAACCCAAATAATACTATGGCAAACGGCACTCCAATGCTTTAGCACCTTAAATAGATTTTTTGCCAAAACAATTAGCTTAACAGAGCCAAAGTTAGTAACCACCCTAGCTCTAAAATTTCACAAAATAATTGACAAAAAATTGAAAATATCCTCTCCTTAGAGGAGAGTTCAGTTTTAATGATAAAAATATTTAATTCATCAATTTAGTTATTGCATGTAAAAGTGTTAGTGTTTAGCAACATCTGATGAAAATCTCAAATTGTAACGAAATATAAAACAAAAAACTTTATATTTTATAGAGAACGTACACTGTAATGGAAGGCCAGCTGATCGATGGGTATCTTATACTTGCGGGCGTAGCTCTGCTGCGCTGCAGTAAGAAAAGCTTGCGGGAAGTAGAAGCCAGACAGCCAGAATACGACTGGAGGTCCATTTGTGTGCCAGTGCTGAAATAAAATTGGTTTGAAATAAAGCTGAACAATCATGAACTTTTATCGTTTATTATAGTTGCCAACCCCTGTTACGATACAAAATGTAATTTATATGCCTAGTACACGTTCTTTGGGTGACTTTTAATAAAAGCACGGGGTGCTTCGATTGTTTCACGACTTGGGGTACAAGATATTTTTAAAGGTCTTTATTTCCTTTCAACTTGACAAATCTGATTTTTTTGAAGAAAAATTTTCTGTATACCTGTAGGAAGGCTAGCCTAGCAAGAAGGTCGTTAAAGTATGAGGCGAGTGGTTTAAGCGACGGATAACTCTTGCCGGCCCAAAGCGTGGGAATGCGGCCTCGCACCATGCTATGGAGCACCTCTTCAGTTATTTCGTTTAGTGCGCTTACACCTAGAAATTTGAAAATAGGTTAACAATTGATAGTTATTGCTGATTATATCTCTTTTCTCATAATATAGGTACACTTTTTGATACCTTTGGTATTTCTTACAGTTGAAATTAGAAGCGAAGGAATAGACCTTTTAGCTGCTAGGCTAGAAATCGTGGTTCTTTTTTACAGTGAGTGAAATTGAACTGACCTTGTACGGCTCCAATGACAGCTACTGCGCTGGATCGGACAACAGCGACGAGACGGGCATACCTGGCAGCTTCTTGAATGACTACAATAGACATGGGCGTCATGTCGGCTGGTTTTATATCACCCTCATGCGAGGGTCCCACGAGTATCTGTTTGGGCAGCCGTTTAAGTACATCTTCAGCTACCGCCATTGCTTGCTCTTCTGGGGTAATTCCGCCTCCTCCAGATGACATAGTATCCTATTCAATAAAAAATAATAAGACTTGTGTCTTTAAGCTATAAGTATGAGTAATTTACTGCTATTAAAAACGATTGAGCGCAAAATAAGAAGAAGAAAAAGAAAAGTGGGAGTACAATTGGGACTATGTCACAATGCATCATAGTGGTCGATTGTCGCCGGCGGGCGAGTGTGCTCGAACATACTCGCGACGTCGGATACATGTTCTTTTATGGTAGAACATGAACGAGCAATCGCGTGTGTGCACAAGCATGCTCACACAGACGTGGAGAGGAATTTCGAGCACACGATCCACCAGATTACGTATAGTGGAGACAGGGAAGCCTAAACAGCCAAAGTGCAACAAGAAACATTAATTTAATTACTAGAAAACACAGTTATAAAACAAAAATCGAAAACGTAGAAAGTACAAAAGAATACACCGTGCACAAACGAGAAGTAAAACTTTAGACGGACATTTACTTACCAAATGACGATTGTATAGATCCTTAAAGCATGGAAAATTACAAACTTATTAGTTATACAATAATAAAATACAGTACAAATTACAAATGAGTGTTTCTTACCATACGATCCTGTCTCGAAGCACGAATGATGAATGGAACAAAAGAACGACTTTTCAAGATCATACATATAATAGTACATTTTTAATAGATTAAATGAGTTCATATTGCCCTACACTATGAAATATAAAAAAAACATCTAATAGAATTCGTACAAATAAGTTTTAACAAATACATTAATACAATAACGTAGTGGAAGAAAATTATGAACTAAGACAATGTGACAAAAATATACAAAAATCAATTACCTACTCACACCAAGCAGTTTGTTAATTGTTATATCTGTTTTACCTGTGTCAGTATTGCAGTGTTCAATAACTCTTCAGCCTCTCGGAAATGTTTGGTGATATCTGCGTTCGGATGGAATCCGAACACCGCAGGAGGAGTGGCAATCGGTAGTGACTTTGCGAAGTGTACGAAGTCTGAATGTTCTTTTAAGTTCGGTATATGGTATACACCTGTCATGTACAAACGTCAAGAATATTGCTAAATTATCTTATAAAGACCGATACACCTCGAAGGTAAGCTATTGGGGAAATGCTTGTACCGTATAAGGGTGAGACCTCAGCCGTGCACGTGTTTTTCTGTACAGGAAAGGATGGGACTAATTGGAAGAGGGATTTAGAAGCGTAAATAATTTGAATTTAGTGTATATAAATTAGTAATATTTCACCATGCATCACAAAATATTTTATTAAAAACGCCATTATAGGATATTTTTCAGAAAGAAGCTGCAACAACGTTGTTTTGGATAAAATCTCTAGTTGTAAGCTACTTTACTTTTAGAGCAATAAGATACATCGATTGAAAAAAATGGATTACTCATTAATACCTGATGGATCCAGGGGGTACTTGTCCTCGTATGTAGTTCTTGGATTGTAGAATTTGTACAGTATGGTATTGAGACACCTCCTGTCCCAATCGTCCGTGACTCGTCCGCCGTAGTTACATTCCCCAGTCAGATAACGAAGCGCAACGAACTGGACATCCTGATAAATACGTAAGATTTAAAATAATTAATTTTCTATATCTGTAATATCTCCAAGTCATGTTTTCATCTTGATAGTCTATTATATTTTTCTATACACTTACATCATATTCGTTAAGGAACATATACAGCTGCGTGACGCTAATCCGTAAGTCAGTCTCATTGAACTCATAGCGTATATTCCAACCGAGTGGACCGAACTGCCTTCTTTCTTGTACCACAGCATGGAAGAAGCACAAGGCGAATAATAGCTTCTTGAAATTCTCAGTTTGCTTGTTGCCTTCAAACCATTCTGGATCATTGATGGGATCGCTTTGGTAAGAGCGTGCTATATTTGATCTGAGACCTGAATAATAATTATACATTATGCATCAAATAGAAAATTGAAAAGAAAAACAAAGAGAATCTTAACCAATTGGTCAGTGAAGTCAAGGAGGAATCATATCACAAAATAATACGAATGTATAATAAGATTCTGACTGGCATAATTCAGAAGTGGGATACCTAAATTGAACACAGTTCGTTACTATAACAATAGTGAAAATCAGAAATAGTAGGTAACTAAGTCTACAATAACACAGGAGCAAGAGATTTGATTATAATATCAGTAGTATTTGTGTGCCGAAATTTACCTTGTGGAGGTTCATTTGTCATTTTAACTCCATTCTGTAGTACGTATACAGGGAAATGGTCAGCAGGATACGAAGTCAACCACAGTCTAAAGTCAGGGTGAGTAGAGTCGGGATTTAAAGATTCGCAAATCTGAAGACAAACATCAAAGTTATTTCGTTACTTACGCAGTTATAGGAGACATGAACACCAGCTCATATTTAGGAATAAGTGACGAGTAAGTGTACTGAGGTCTATAATCATACCTTTTCCAGCATCGGCATCCAACTTTTAGCCAAATGACAGTTTTGTAATACAACCCAAGTACCACTACGAATTCCTTCGTCTATAAGTCTCACAGCGATAGGACCTTGCCCTTGGCCCAGAGATAGTGAATATAGTCGTGAAGATCCGAAACCCTTAAATTTGAATAAATATTCATTAATTTAGGGAAAAGGTCTACCTCTATATTAAATAGGTGTTACAGAGGGTTGGTTTATACAAGGATATTAGAAAAAAAAAATTGAAATTACCTGATCATCAGCAAACTTGAGTAGCGTACCCATAGGGTCTGATCCAGGTGTCAGTACAAACAACAGTGGGATGCAGCAATGAGAATCCGAATATGAAGATGCCAGGTCAAATAGAGGCGGTTCTACAAATCTATGTCCCATTTTCTCTGCATAGTTAGAAAATATTAATAACGTTAAAAGAAAAGAGGAATGAAGGAAAGCAAGCGATAAAAATACACAGAATAGGGCATCTTAGACAAAAGCAAACTATAAATTTGAAACAAAGTAGTTTACAGAAAATCAAGAACTAATATCGTAAAATTATGAGACATAAAAGTTAGATCTCATCAGATAAAGATAGACTACAATGAAATTATTTGAACAGTAAACACTCACTTTCGACGTATCGTTGGCAAGCAGGTACCATCATATCTTGGCGCATACATCGCAAAACGCAGAGTTTCTGTGGGAGTTACTTCACAATATTATTCACTTGAAACACTTTTACTGAGAATTGTGACGAAAATATTGTTCTCATGGGCCACCAAGAATATACAAAGGGGAAATGCTTGATGAAAGTTAAGGATCGAGCAACGTTCTCTTATCGATATATCAATTATATTCTGTCCTTCCATAAACATTACCTAAGTTAACAGCAAGTTTCGTTAGTCACTCAACTAAAATATGAGGGACAACTACCGAAGCAAATGTAGGTGTGAAACAGCATAATGACTTTAACACCTCTCTGATCATCGTCCTCAGCGATTTCTCAACTGCATGCAAAATAGAATCAATCACACCACGGGGCTCCAATCCAGGATTGATAAGAATTAGTTATCAAATGTCAAAGTCATTACTCTATCTAAAAGGAACTAAGTATCTAATGTCATAGCTTCAAAAACAATTTACCTCAAAGTCACCCAGTTTATTAAATGGCGGTACCAATTCTCTGGTATGTGGAGAAGGATCATTACAATAAGCCTCCCATATTGGGATATTCGCCAAAAAATGGCCAAGAATACCGTGGTACTTGGGTATGTCATTCAATCTGTAAACATTTTTTCACAGTTATATCATAAATAAAAAAATTGAATGTTACATGACTGCAGTCATATAATGAGTACCGCAACTTCTTTACTTACGCGTTGAAATCAGACCATGCTTGTGGACTGAGGAAAGCCACAGGGTTATGCACTATGTGACGCGGATGTCCTCCGCCCATCAGAAATAGCACATCCGATTGGTCCAAACGACCTTCCGCAACCATAATTGTTACCGTCAGCAGTAGAGAGAACACAATCTTATCCTAACAATAGAACACAATTTTAATATCGTTTATTACAAAAAATACTCCTTAAAACTAAATATTCCACAGTTTTTTTTTTTTTATTTTTTTTACGTGCGCAAAATCCCCACGGATACCTCCCCACCGGAGCCGGTGGAGGAGGTTATGTCGGACTCGAACCGACTAAAACGCACGCCGCCTGTGGTTCGTTTTGGTTGCCGAAGGTGAGGTTGACAGGCATATCCCTCGCACCCCGGCCGACCCAGGGCCATCTCTCACGATCTGGCCCTCGTCTCGGGTGTGGGGACTACAGAGTCCCCAACTCGACCCCGGAAACGGGGAGGCGCGCTAGGCGCGCCACCGCCGCGGCCTGCTTCTGCCAGGGTAACAGGCGGCTCCACCTGTCACCCCCAGGCCGGCGCTCATGGGGGGCGGAGGTCGTTCATCGACCTCCGACGCCCGAGTTGCCTTCGTACGCGGGCAGCTTGGCTTGCGATCCTTCGTCGCTCCCGCTGCCGCTCCCGCCCCGCCTCCTCCTTCACGAGCATTACTTGCTCGCAGAAGGAGGCGCCGGCCGCCCACGCATCCGCGCAGCGGACCATCGCCGCGAGCAAGGTGGAGAGCGTGAGAACTCTCACTCCCAGGGCCGCCACAAGCTCCCGCCTCGGCGTCTCCCACGCCGGACACTCGGTGAGCGTGTGCGGACCTGAGTCCTCGCTCGCGTCGCAGTGATGGCACTCGGACGTTGGCTCTTTCTCCATCCGACGCAGATACTTGCCGAAGCATCCGTGCTCGGTGATCATCTGCGTCAGACGGTACGAGAGGCTGCCGTGTGGCCTCTCTAGCCACTCCCCCATGATGGGTCTTACCGCCGCTACTACGGCGCGCCCTGCGCCTGGTCGCCCAAGTCGTAGCTCCCATTCCGCCACCATTTCCCTGTGGAGCCGGGATCTCACGGCCCGAATTTCTTCGGGCTCGGGATCGTGACCCCGCTCCCGCGCCGCCTTTCGGAACCGGTATAGCGCCGAAAGGGATCTCGCTTCCAGGATCCATGGTGGCGATCCGGCGAGGAGACTCGCCGCGTTGAAGGATATCGTGCGGTACCCCCTTATGATGCGGCACGCCAACTTCTGCTGCGGACGCTGCAGCAGGGGCATGTGCCGATCATTCAGGGTGTCCGCCCACACGGGACACCCGTACAGGGCCATGGACCGCACGACACCCGCGTAGAGTCTCCTGCAGGAGTCCTCTGGGCCCCTCAGGTTAGGCAGTAGCCGCGCCAGAGCGTTGGCTGTGCCCACCAATTTGGGGCCTAGACTTCGGAAGTGCTTCTCGAAGTCCCACCGGCCGTCGAGCACGAGCCCCAGATATTTCATCTGGGGCTTGATGCCGATGAGAGTGCCTCCCACTGTGAGACTGGAACCAGGTGGTGGCGTGCGCCGAGGTCCATGAAAGAACATGGCCTCGGATTTATGCAGAGCCACCTCAAGGCCCAGCCGCCGGATCCGTTCCACGACTTGAGCAACCGCGGTCGTGGCCCTCAGGGTCGCTTCGCGGTATGTAGCCCCGCTCGCCGTCACTAGCGTGTCGTCCGCATAGCACGTGACGTCGGCACCGTCCGCGAGCTCACCGCGAAGCACCCAGTCGTATCCGATGTTCCACAGGAGCGGCCCAAGAACCGATCCCTGTGGAACACCGCACGACATCTCACGCCGACCGACGCCGGTCGCACTTGGGTAGATGACGGCTCTCTCCGTCAGGTACGCCCCGACTATGCGGCGGAGGTAGAGAGGCACACCGTGGTACACGAGTGCCTCCCTGATGCAACTCCAGGGCAAGGTGTTGAACGCGTTGGAGATGTCCAAGGACACCGCCAACGTCACCTCGCCCCGGGCGACTGCCTCCTCCGCCAAAGTCCTCACGCGCATGATGGCATCCACGGTGGACCGCCACCGGCGGAAGCCATATTGGGCATCCGCCAGGTCCGGCCCCCTACCAGAGAGGTGCTCGACGAGGCGCTTCGCAATAACTCTTTCAAAGAGCTTGCCCACCTCGTCGAGCAACACAATGGGCCGGTAGCCGGACGGTTCGTCCGCCGGGCGACCCTCCTTTCGGATGAGGACCAGTTTCCCCGTCTTCCACATCTTCGGAAACTGGCCCCGCTCCAAGCATGCGCTGAGGAACCCTCTCAGTCGGGGTTCGAGACCGTCTTCTCCCAGAGCTAGGACCCACGCGCGGCCTGGAATGCCGTCGGGTCCCGGGGCGGTGCTCTTCTTGGCTCTAAGCCTTCGCACCGCCAGCTCCAGTTCTACCCAAGTAACCTCGGGGACTTCGTCGTCAACTACCACACTGGGCGCCATAGGCGACCGAGGTGGCGGAGTCATCTGCGGCGGAACGTGTTCCGCTCGCGCCGGGAACAGGGACTCGACCACTCCACCGAGCAGAGCTGGCTGGAGAACCCGGGTCAACGGCGGGGCCCGGGGGCGCAGCTTTCCTCTTACCATAAGGTAAGGCCGCCCCCATGGGTCCCGCTCCAGCGTCTCCATGAGCTCCTTATAAGCCGCGGCTTTCGCCCGCTTAATCTCCGCTCGGAGGGCATCTCTGGCCTCCCTGTATCCCACAATATTCCACAGTAGCAACTACAATGCACGTTGTTTTAGATAATGAATCCTACATAAAGTTCAAAACAAGCCCAAAAACATTCAATATCAATCATTACTTTGAAAATTTTAAGGAGTCCTTCATTACTTAATACATTATTTTACATTATTTTATTATTGTATAGTCCTATAATATCATGTATACGTTAATTATAACAAATCTAAAATTAATCCAGGCTCAGTAGATATTGCGAAAATTCCCCACTACCTGTAAAGTACCTGTTTAGTATGCCAATGTAAGTAACAACGCCTTCAAACCTTTTCAAAAAGACTTCTGCAGATGTTTGCGTAGAGTGAATATGTGAAATAGTCACGTAAAATTTGAAGCCTTTCGGGGATTTCTTCCACCTTCTCAGTGTTATCGATGGACGATGTGAATAAGCCTTCAAACCAACCCAACGAGTATTGGTACATAGGATCGATGTGTGCTAAAGATGCTGAAAAATACAAAAGAAAAATCAGAGCCCTAACCAATAAAATACAAATTCAAAATTATCTTTTATATTCAAAATACCAGTTAAGAAGAACAAATTGGTGGAATGAACGGCAATGGGCACGTAATCATCTCGCGCTACATCTATTGCTAACTCAGTTACCATAGCCACCTCTTGTTTCTCTTTAATTTCGTTTGATGTATCCTTGGCGGAATTCAGAATCTGGAATTTTATGAGTATTTGAATGTTTATGTAAGATTTCAGTTATATATAAAAAAATAGTACAATTAATAATGTTTATTTTTTTCAAATTGAAAACATAATTTTAACTCAATTACCTGTACAGCCTCTTCATCTTCCAACAAATGTTCAGAAGTAGAAAGTACAGTCAAGATCTTTCTTTCGATTTCCTGTAAGAGTCTACGATGTTCAGCACCCTGAGTAGTTAAATCCGCTTTAGCCTGTTGTAAATCAGGTCTTTCTCGTGCAACTACTCTTGCCAGTAGTTGAGCTTGTAAACCATCTTTGGCTAACATGAAATTAACCAGAGTTACCCGGACACCTACCTCGGGTAAGTAGTGTGGATTTGCCATTTTAGTACTTATATACAATCTGCAAAAAATAAATTTTACTTAACTTTTGTTTTTAGAAATGTAAAACTACTTTTGATGTATTAATGTTTGAACTGACTTGAACTCTCTATTATACTCCACAATGGTGTCTCCTATTTTGATACATAACGCACCACCTTGTCGGAAAGTTTGTTGCTGTAGCAACGGTTCCAACATTGGGTCCAATTCTTCGCCCACGTTTTCTAGTAGGACCTGTATATTATAACAAAGTCTCATAAACGCAGTGAACAATTTTTTTGTGAGCAAGTAGCTCACAAAAAAATTAACTAAACTAAAACTACACTACTAACTAAGAAATATCTTTCCATACCGGTTGTCCAAACTGAACCGCATTTTCTAAGACTCGTCCTAAGTCAGCCTGTGATAACCTTACGATGCAAAGGTTGTTTGGTTTTTCCATATTCTTTATCCAACGATTGGCCTGCCCTTGAGGGTCTATCATCAAAGGCCAACGTCTTGCTGACCTATATTAGAAAAAGAAATTATGGTTTTGCCCTCAAATAGTTTAAAAAAAACTTATGGTAACGAACTCTTACATTATGATGATAGCACTCGACACACTGAAATCATCAGCAGGTAATCCATCTATATTCCACTGTTGAATGACGACTGGCTCTCCCAGTGACTTGATAAGATCAAAATCTAACGTGCACACTAAACCGCAGTTGTGACATGCATGCGCCCATGACTTTATCTGTGAAAATAATAGCATATTGTTGTTTGCGGTTAACTTGATGAACTATTGTGGTTTAAGGGCGTGGTCCATACCACTAAGGTAACAATGTGATGATTTGTCTGAACCATAGAAAATCTCAGACAATTATCAATTTAGGCATTTACATTCTATCATCGCACCTCTCGCCATAGGCAGGGAATTCATCCCCACACATTGCGACCTGAGACGGTGCGCACTGTGCGGTATGAAAGAAACTTCATCCCACGCACACTCAAGCTGTGGAATGACCTCTCTGCTGCGGTTTTCCCAAGCGCCTACAATATGGGGTTCTTCAAGAGGGGCATCAGAAGGTTTCTTCATGGTCGGCAGCCGGAGTGTGACACCCCTGGTGTTGCATACGTCCATAGGCCACGGTAACCGCTTCCCATCAGGTGGGCTGTGTGCTTGTCTGCCAACTAAGTGGTATAAAAAAAAAAGGCATCAGCCATGGATTACAGGTCAACAATAGACATGGCATTTTCGCCGAGCCTACCACTACGCGCATAAGCGATATAGTTTTGGCAGCCCTTCGGTGGTACAGAAATGAAGCTATACATTATATAGCTCTATCCTTTTCTCTGTAATGTTGCACAAAACTGAATTGCTTTCATGTGCGTCGTGGTAAGCTCGCTGATCTAATTTATTATTGTTATAGGTATAGAATAGTTCAAAATCAATAGATTAATAAAGATAGCACAATTTGATATACTGCAAAGAAAGAACTAAGCTAGCTAACTAACTTACTTGATCATTTCGAAAACCTGCTGTAAAAGGCCCAAGATATGCTATAACACCAGCGCCAATCAATATATCTCCTGAAATAAGTTTGTTTATATTAAAAAAATCTGAAAACTACAAGTATCCAAATACTGCCAATGGCATCTTTTAATTGCTACCTGTAAGAGAGTTATATGTTTCACGCAACTGTTTCGCTATCTGTGTCCATCTGGTCTTTTCGCCACCTAGACCCGAGATAAGCATTTCTGCACGTTTCAATTTATTACTGCAGTCCAGTACTTCATCGTCCAAAAGCTTTTGTTGACGACTTTGCGCTGCTAGAGCATCTTCTAATTTTCTTAATTTCAGTTGTACCTATTTTACAATCAACTTATTAGTTATTAGAAACAAATCAGCAGAATTGTACTTTTAATTTCCTTAATGTGTTGTTGCCGCGTGGTTTCCGACAGAGTAGAATTAGGACCACCCCATAGTTTCCCATGAGGTGTCGTATAAGGCGACTAAAGGATAGGGCCTGTTTAACATCAGACAGATATATCACCCAGAGTCAACTACAGTGCCCGGAAGACGGTATTAGGCTCACCCGCTATTACGTGGGATGGGATCCAATGACTGGGGTAATATGGGTGTTAATTCATCTCTGCCTCATCCTCCGGGGATAAAGGCGTGATTATATTTATGTATTTTGTATGTTGTTATATCAGTATTTTCTTTACATTAACATAACATTGATGGGATATAGGGCAAAATTTTAAGCTGGTGATGGTTTTAAATTTTGATCTGAGCGTTAGATCTCGTTAGGTTACGTTTACGTTCTCAAATATGAATTCATACCTCTGCTAATTGTGCTTGTTTGATAGCGAGCGCGGCCATGGCTTTATCATAGACGGCTTGTGCAGCAGCTAACCTTTGCTTCTTGGGTGCAACTACCTTCGCTACTTTATCATATTTAGTCATTGCAATCACCCATTTACACATTCCTATCAAATGAAAGCATAATTTTTTTTTTTAATAATATTAACAAAAATTTAATTCAGAAAAATACTGAAAAAAAAGTAATAACAGGCAGGAAGTAACTATCAATTTTTCACCTTCAGCAGCCACGGACACGGATCTAATCTTCTCAGGCACAAAGCCTTCGTCTAGCATTACAGTTGTCATAAGTTTCTTCATCACTGCAGGTGGAATATTATCTTTATCATAGTTTTGCAGTGATTCTAGGAACTTAATGTCATTCAATATTTTTTTGGATGGGCCCCAAAAGTCTTCGACAGTGCCCACTCCTGATGGGTTCGGTACTTTATCTGGTTTCACATCCTGAACATGAAAGAATATATATATTATATCTCATCTATATTCTATTTCACTTTCAAAATCTCTAAATATTGACATTAGTCTAATATATAGAAATTAGTCTAATCGCCAATGAATGTGATAACATTACATGCTACATATTTAAAGAAAATGTTGAAAGAAATAAAGTTGAAACTTATAAATATAAAGATTAGGAGGAAACGGTTGCATTTAAGTACTATCAATACTATCACACACACACACACACACACACACGCAAAAAAAAAAATTGGCTATTAACTACCAATACTTATAGTATTAGTTATTTAGGTAATTAGTTATAATTTCATGCATTCAGGCAGGGATTAGTCAGATCCACTGTTAGGGACACCCTAAAAAAGCAGATGAAAAAAGCCTTACTTACCGGGTCGTCCTTAGGTAAGCATTAAAATTTTTAAAAATGTATACCTTGGAAGTAGTAAAGTCCCTGTTGAGGGTTTATTAAATGTGGGCATTTATAAGAGCCAAAAAACGTATATGCAATATTCCGTACTCGAAGCACATTCAGTATTTGTCTTAAAATGATTCTGAATGAAGCTATCTTTAGATATTTATGTACGTATGCGAAAACTTACCAGCTCGATGATCGAATCCAGGATTGCATGTATTAAAATTGCACTTGCTACTACTGCACCTATGAGCATCTCCGATGATAGTAGTAAGAAACAGCTGATGCCGAGTATTTTTACCTTTCTTCCCTACACAATCCCAGTCACATCCCAAGCTTTCACTTCGGCGTCTGGGGTTTGTTTTCTCCAGTCTAACTGCCGGTTTGGCTGAACTTCTGAACTATTAGCTGTTAATAGTGATGGTTTACCTTTAATATACATATAGCTTCCATGACGAGCCGAATGCCTCGCGGGGGACTCTTCATAGTCTTAATAAAAGTAATATCCTGTGGTGTAAGTGTGTCTAGGGCCGCCAAAGCGGAGTTAAGAATCGGCATGGCTTCAGCAAGGTCAGCGTCGCACTCATCCTTGATGCCTTGTGCTTCATTCGCCTATGATAATCAATTTAAAATAATCATCATTATTAACTTATTTATGACGACCTGAAAAAGGTGGCTGGGACAGACTGGATGCGGAAGGCAGACGATCGGACGAAATGGCGCACATTGGGAAAAGCCCATGTCCATTAGTAGACTGCGGTGGGCTAATTAATAAAATTGTTTGATTTAACAAATTTTATTACAAAACCTTATAGGGACATGCCAAGTATAACTTAAATCGAATCATATTCTTATTTACATGGCAATCAATGCCTGATTATTTAGAACCATAAAAACATTAAAATAAACTTGTCCGAGGGAGGTCTCATACCTGTTCAGCTGCAGCAGCCTGGTCCACTAACACCTCAGCCTCGACCAAAGCTACCCCTTCCTTCTCTTTCTCCACTTTAGCAGTCGTTTCAGCTACAGCAGCAGCTCCAGCAGCCAACTTAGGTTGTAATACTTCTAACGCTTTTTGTAAAGCTGCCACGGATTTTGCAGCTATAGCAAGCTGATCTAAGCCCATTATATATCTCCTTTCTCCTGTTAGCAATTCCCTGTAAAAAAATATATTACTAACTTTGTTCATTTTAAGTAAAATGAATCCAGTTATAGAACTAGTCACTATAAAAAAATTCCTTAATTTGTACTAAATAATACAAATAAAACTTACATGCGTTTTCTGGTGAGCAATGATTTGAACATGTTAATAAGCTCCAAATACGCTGTGGGCGTAACGTAATTGTATCTTTTGAGACGAATGAGAAACTGTCTGGTGAGTTCTTGTGTGTCAGTGTGGAACACCTGGCACAATTTGATGGCAGTATCACGCTCCAAGTCTGTGAGCTCAATATCTTTCAAAAATCGCGTCGCAACGGCAAGCAATGCATCTGGTGGCCATTCCTATAGAGCATGAACGTAAATATAATATCCCAATATAGTTTTATTTTTACGTACGCAAAATCCCCACGGATACCCTCCACCGGAGCCGGTGGAAGAGATTATGTCGGACTCGAACCGACCAAAACGCACGTCGCCTGTGGGTCGTTTTTGGTAGCCGAAGGTGAGATTGACAGGCATATCCCTCACACCGCGGCCGACACAGGGCAATCTCTCACGATCTGGCCCTCTCCTCGGGGATCTGGCCCTCTCCTCGGGAATATACTTAATTACCTAGTTTTTACATATTTACTCATTTTATCTCTTTCCAGCTAGAAAAAAAACTTGTAATCAGTTCTAATCTGATCGTATTTTATATGTCAATATTAGCTTCGTTTGATATCAAGAAACTGTAAGTCAATAATGATTAATATTTTAATGGTGTTCTTCAGTTTAACGGTTGCGACAGATGTTCTTGCACGTCCTGTTTAAAAGACCAAGGTTTATAGGAAGTCTGTCTTCAACACGGGTGTTGGTAATGGAGAAGAAACAATATGTATGTTGTTTCCTAAGTAATAAAATATTTCACCAATAGTTTTTACTTACTTGGAACCAGTCTATAGTGCAACAGTTAACAAGCGATGGGAACTTTCTGATGCGAGTACGCAGTGAAGTTCCTGCGGGCGACATCGCTAGTACAATGTGCAGTTGGTCACGCACTATTGACACAAAATACGCGTAAAGTGCAGTCGGACTACCATCTGTCTGCAAAGACTTGTCGCGCTGACGATCGATCTAAAGTACAAACAAAATAATAACATTGTTTAGTCTCTAGCTACCTATTTCATTTCAGTAAAACTATTGTTTTTAATTCAATGCCGAATGTTGGAACACAATGATGATTTGGAAAGATTAAATAAAACATAATCAGTACTTACAACTCTCATTTTCTCGCAAAGTTCTGCTTTTTCATCAGCGTTGAAGATATTAGGCACTTCCCCGGAATTCAGCATGTTGTTCACATCTTCGAGAAATCCTTCTTCTTTTATCTATGTTATTAAATATGTTTTTATTATATTATGAAACATTTGCATGTGGGAACTATGGCAATATCACCAGTTTAGTATTTTTCTGTTACCTGTGACTCTATGAATAGGAAAACCATGTGCAATTCTGGAGTGCTCGACTTCCGTAACAATGTTTTCAAATCTTCACGCCACTCAGTCTTACCGTAAGTACGACTCATTTCAACCTGTACAGACATTAAGGTTACTGCAAAAATATTAAGATGTTTCTAATCATTCTCTTTGTATTTGTTTTTGTATTTCTATTAATAAATTTAGATATAGGAAGCGATATTGTCACTGTAAAAAAAACTGCTGCTTGGAACTTATTATAGAATAGAAAATATTCTAGCAATCTTAGCACCACCAACTACATCCCATTCATTATCATACTACTCATAATTTCATCGTTGTTCCCTGTTGCATCCGAGGTATTCACCTCCGAACCCAGAGTCGACTTACACCTTTTTGGTTCGGCTACTGCCGTCAGATCTTTTAACTTTGATAGTAAACCAGATCCTCGTCCGTCAATCAGCAGGTGTACTGGCTTGCATTTCAATGAGAGATATTGGCGCAAACTTCAGAAATTATTAGGGTTAATTCACAGCAGTCCGACTGGGGAAGTACCTCCGCCATACAGAATACCGCGGTTATAATAACTTCGTGTTGTGTTTCCAGCGGTGAGTAGGGTAGCCAGAGCTCACTGGATTTGTGCTGTCAGTGGGATGACCTGGGCTTGTCCTGCTTTGTCCTCTACACTGACGGCACAGAAACTCTGTGGTTACAGGGTCGGCAGCGCGAGTGTGCCTTCTCTGGTGTTTACACATGTCCATAGGCCACGGTAACCACTTTCCATCAGGCGGTTCATGCGCTTGTCTGCCACCTAAGTGGTATAAAAAATTGCTTTTCTTAGAACAGGTATAAACAGGTCTGACCTGGAACAGATCATACTCGTTGATGTGCGCTGAGAGGCGAGTGAGTGACTGGCGGCCCGACCCGCCGAGCCCTACCAGCAGCGCATGTGACCGCGGCTGCGTCAGTACCCGGCTGATACGAGACACGTGCTCGATGGCGAACCTGCGCCAACATCGATAATAATACGTATAGTTATCGGTAAAAAATATGGTTACATAGACGAACTTTTAACTGCGTTTTGACTGAACTTTATATTTTCCATGAAGCGACTGCCATTAGAGCTCCATAACCCAAATGCGATATCAAAGCATTGCAGTTGGACCAATTGTTGGACCACATTATTGGACTAGACCAATGCATATACTACGGCGGAGGCGCTGTCTGCTGAAACACAGGCTCTACAAGCCTAGCTCAGCAGCAGATGCTACAAATAATTGGCATAAAAAAGGAACCAATATATAGGTATTTATTTGTTTTCTTGTAACACCAATGTAACATATCATGTTTCGAGCAATAAATTATTATTATTATTATTATTATATTCATGCGTACAATTATTTGTACTGAGTGGGGATCGAACCCATGCTCCTAGGTAACTCCTACATTACTACCGCCACGCTTCAGAGCTTAAGCTGTTGGGAGTTAATAGTGATAAAACTTCACAATAAGCCTTGTTACCTGAAGAGTACAAGATTCATAGGTTTCTTCGACATATTGTTAAACTCGACGAGGAAGGCGTCGACGGTAGAACTCATGTGTTCAAAATTCGTTGTCTCCATATAGAACCTCGTGTCCACTTTGGGGTTCGCAAAATCACAATAAATCAATTTTCGTAGATGTTGATCAGTGATAACCTGATGAAAAAACAATAATTAGATCAAAACAGACAATAAAAGATATACAAGTTTCCAGGAAGTTATAGTAGGTATATGAATATTCCTGGCTGATGAGTGGCGATGAGATTAATAAAAATGATTCTACCTCTGCACTCTCTCAACTTATCTGGACTTTTAACCGAAACCAGCGATTTCACAAAATATAAAACACAAACAATTTTAAACCATATTAGTAGTACCTTATCTTTTGGTGAATCAAACAGTCTCGATAACATCTTATCAAAATTATCATTGAGGTTGTTGGTTGTCGCATCTCTGAGGCAGGTCACGAACCACCTCCGGTCAGCGTCTTCTACCAAGCGATCGGAGAATACGCGCAGACACTCGTGAACCCATAGCCTCTTCATTGATTGGAGATCAGGAGTTACTTCGGGCACTGACATTAGCACACCCTAAAATGATTTCACCAAATTGTTCACATACTTAAACCGCCGCAGATACACGAAACTGATAAAAAGAAAAAACGTGCAGTCTATAGGCTGTCCTTGGGGACTACCGATAGTAGTGAAAACTAAGTAACTTGGGACATGTTCAGTGATGTCCCAAGCGTTCAGTAACGATGACGCGAGTTCCATGACTTTTGTTCACCCAAAAGGTACTCAACATGACTAAAGAAGTCTTCATTTCAACAAGATATACTCGTAAAACCATGGGCTATCTTACCAATATGACTCTGGAAAAGTCACGCAAATTGAACGTATAGTGCGACTTGGACGGTGTGGGCAGTAAATTATTTCGGCATTCCTTATACACCTCCAATGTACCGCCTACGACTTCATCGATACAGGGATCGAAGTCTTTTGAGAAACCTCTGAAAACCAAAGGACTTTTGTTCCAACACAAACAATATGCTTTTCATGAAAAACCAGGCTCTTAGCTAGGGATAAGCTTTAGTTACTTACTAATACTAAGCAATAGGCATAATGATTACGACTGGCATCGGAGGTCATAAAATGACCTCCGTCCTCTATGAGTGCAGGCCTAGGCCTACCCCTAGGGGTGACAGGTGGAGCCACCTGTCACTCTAGCAGAAGTAGGTCAAGATGGCGGCGCGATTGGTGCCCCTCCGCAAAGATTTTTTCTGGGCAAAGATGGGGACACCGTAGTCCCATACCCGATGGGGCCTTCTATAACCCTTGGTCAGTAGGGGTGCGCGAGGGCTATGCGAGGGCTATGCCAGATGCTACCGCACCCTCTGCAACAGATGACCCGAGACGGCCATGCTGTTTTAGTCGCTTCGAGCCCAACATAACCACCCCGCTGGCCTCCGTAGGCGATATCCGAGTGGACGTTAAAAAATTAAATAAATGGCATAATGATTCAATTGTATTTTTAAATTTATATATTTATGGTGAAAAATGTTTTTTAATGAAAAAAAAATTTAATTTATTTATTTAGTGAATTACAAAGTGCATTAATGTTTAAGTACGTACCGGGTATCAAGATGCCACAACATGATCCTGCTGAAAATACACTTCAGCGTATCATCATCAAATTCATCTATGCAGAAGAACGAGAAATGTCGCGTGAACCTCGGTGTTATAAGTTTAGCTCCAGGCATGGGCTTCCCCATGGCACACATAAACTGGAACGTAAAATATATTTTTAGAAGTTTATAAACCTCTTCATCTTCTAACGATTACCCAAAGTCGGACTTTCGAGAGCGACTGACGACGACATTTCTGACCTCCCAGAGCCACGTCTGTTGCACCGAGTAGCAAGGAATACCTTTATTGACACTCGGTGTAACCGCAACGGCACGCCTGGCTTTGTCCTCATAGGGCCCTACATATTCAATGTAACTAAATACAATGTTATATACCTGAACATCAATAAGATGCATGGCAACATTAGTCTTGCGGTCGTACCAGAGACCAAGATCAATTCCTTGACGTAGCACTTCAATAGGTGGTTGAGCGCCGTACGTCTCCGCCTGAGGCATGCTTACGTCATCAACGAAGACCACGGCATAACAACCAATGGGTGGACCGAACACGCCTAAGGAATGAAGAAGATCTAAATTCAAGTTTTCGTTCCCAGTGTCCGTAAAATTTTTGATTCCTAATTTGGTCACTAGGTATCTATTAAATTTATTTTATTAAACTGTAACAGTTTTGTTGATGTAATTTATATTATTATGTTCATTTGAATTTAAAGGTTTGTACTACATATCAGATCAATATTACCTTTTCGTCTTTTATCCATTTTTCCCATGATGATATCTTGCGTTTGATTACAATTGGTTTGTGCAGAGAAAGCCATGATCAGTGCCTTATACACTTTTGTATCGACTCTTTTTACGAGGAAGTCCTAAAATTAAATAGAGTATAAAAATATTTTTCGACTGATCTAGCCATTAAATTTTTCCAATTGGCAAATTTGCTTTTTAAATTCTGCCATTTTTGAGTGTAGTTTTTATTTTATACACTTGATAGCACATCAACGTATTTTTTATGCAATTGTGGCGAGCAAGGATACATTCGCTAATGACGTGTAAAACATCTTCCTACCCATTTCCCAATTCAGTTAACGACGGCTTTGAGTCTGCGATACGGCTGAATATTCCTATTTTCTGTGAAGCGAGAGAACCAATTGGCAATATCGTATATCTGTAGTTAGAATAGCGGTCTGCTTTTTAGGGCTCCAACTACATGTAACAATTGCCATAGACGTACGCATGGCAACAGGGACCAACCTTAACGTGCTCTCCAAGGCAAATACTGGATATAACTATCAAATCAATCAATTCATTGCTGGACATAGGCCTTTTCGAATGTTGGGAGGCTTTAGTCTACTGTTTTCATGCTGGGCAGACGGGTTAGTACAGGGTTTTATTTCAAGTTTTCCTTCTCTTGCAGAGATATCATCTGCGTATTATTCCGATAGTCGCCTCTTACAACACACTTCGGAAGAGATGGGGGATTTTCCGTGTGGTGACGGAGAAAGGATATAACTATATTTACTCACAATAATATAAGAAGACTTCCCCGTGCCGGTAGGGCCGACCATCATCACGGCCTTGTGATGTGACACCAAAAGCTTGAATAGAGCAAGGTACCGCACGCTATCTAAAGTCGTTACCAATATCTGATTTGGAGGTGTGTCTCTACTGATGGGAGGTGCGCTCACTACCTCATCGTACCATGGTTTCCATTTTCCTTTACCCTGTAGTAAAATAGAAAAAGAATGTACTTACGTTTATAATACTGCTGCTAGCTACAGTAAGGTACAGTAGTCTGTATAAAAATGAAACTAAAATCGTATGAAGTGGTGCCCAACGCCATCTAGTAGGTTAGCAAGTAAGTAATACAGTGGGAAGTAACCAACGTAATCCATTTATTCTTTCTTTCACCCCTTCTGCGTGTAATGGGTACTTTTTAGTTTTGTTACTAAAGGTAATGTTATTTATATTTCATTCTGTTGAATTAGACTTAGACACTCAAAGGATTATAGATCTTAAGCTATATACGGACTTTTACAGCCGATTTACCTCTAGACATGGAGTTCCGGTTCTAAACTAGAAATAAAGATGCTTTAGGATCATGGGAGTACCCAGCTGCCTTTGAGGCATGAGGCAGAAACGTCATGACCTCCCCCTCGGAAACCTCTCCCCTCCCCGCTAGCGGGGTGCTAGTATCGAACTCGAACCGACTAAAATCAAACGCTATCTTGGGCCATCAGTTGCCGGAGGTAAGATAGCCATTGGCATATCTCTCGCAACCTGGTTGACGCAGCGCCATCTCCGCTTAATGAGACGGTTGCAGTGCAGTGGAATTTCTAGACCTTCACACGAATCAAGCTAATAATATAGTGGTTACTTACTCATATTCTGCATAAGAAATACGAAAATACTTGCCTCCTTGATAAATCGATAGTCAAATACTAAACCATCTTTTGGAATAGTAAATATGTATTGTTTCTCTGGTTTCGCTATTTGTTTATGGTAACCGAGGGTTTCAATAATCTAAAAATGTAATTATTACTTTATTACAAGTTAGAAGTATACTTATATTTTTAGTTCCGGTTCTACTCAACCGATTGCTATCAAATAAACGTAAGATAATAAAACTGACTAAGTCTTTTCAAATAAAAATATTTTTGCGACCATCCCGAAAAACCAGACACACAAACAAGAATTAAAATAAAATATTATATCTCCGTATATATTTTTATGTCTCCGTAGTACAGATACGATATCCTCTTTATAACTTTATAATAGTACATTTATAGATTAAAAATATATATTATACCGATTCAGGGAATTCTTTCTCCAGTAATCCTCGGAACAGTAAGTCAAATCGGGCACGACTCTCAGCTTCTATCGTTGCTCCGATAGACCAAATACATGAGAAGAAGAACACGCCCTGATAAAAATAGACATAAATATCTGATAATCATACCTAATATAACAGTATCAATATGGATCCAGATTATTCCAGATACATAACATAAGAAGCTTATGAAATGTGCAAAGGGAGCAAACGGTAAAGGGAAAAGCATGATAGTATCAACAATATTACCCCTATATTGAAGATGCCTAAGTATCAATGATAACTCAAACAATTTTTGAGCAGTTCTGAAGCTTAAACTTAATCTGACTAAGCTTAAAACACATACCTCTAGTTGAGCTCTGATGTCAAGATCCGATATCGACTCAATATACTTTTCATCGAAGAAATCGTCCATAAAGCTATCAAATAGATTCATGAGTGCCACAACCAAATTACTGCGAGAGGTAATGTACATTTGCTGCAAAAATATAGAAGGACTGAAAACTGATGTGCAGAGACTGAAACCTATAGGAACATTCTATGACAAACAATAGAGCTATTTGTTTCACTAGTAAACAGATAAGCTACAAAAACAATAGCCTTTTTTCTTTTTTCCTATACCCTGTCAATTGATTACACCCTCCTGGTAAGAGGTTAGGGTGAAATCCAGACGATAAGGACCATCACTCCAAATGCTGAGAAGTCCAAAATGTTGGTCCAAAAAAAATTAGGTCGTGAAGGTAGTTTACGACCTAATTTTTTTTATACCACTTATGTGGCAGATTTTGAACATAAATAGTTGCACTTACCCTCGATTTTCCAGACAGCTCCACAAGCCAGAGCAATGGAGGTAAGAATCGATTAAACAGATTCCTAATATGTGTGCGGTTGACTGTGTGCAATGTAGGAGGCAGGACGTTAAGCCAGGATTCCATTAACACTTTCCAACCGAGACCCTTCGGTTCAAGGTAGATCATTCCGCAGCGAGACACCTGGTGAAGAAATTTTAATTAATTTTGTGCTGCTGGAAACACACTAACTTGTTCGGATATTGTCTCAACATTAAAAATCACAATACGCCAATTGAGTATTTTCAGTATGCTACGAAATAACACGCCAACAATTTTCAACACAATATGAAACTGTATATCTCCAATGACGTATTATTTTATTACATACGACATACGCTAAGACTTTCAAAAAGCTAAGTACTTATACGTATAATAAGTTACAGGTTTTTTTTTTCGTTGCGTACTGTCTCGTCACTGGTGCGTAAAAGTATGACTAACGATTTTTTGTACGATTTTAGGGTACGGAAAACATATAAGGTCGGGGCAAAAGTATTTTCGTGCCAAATCATTTCAAGCGAGATTCGAACCCGCGATTTGGTCCTTACAGGGGGAATGCTCTGACCACTGAGCCACCGAACTTTGCCTTAAATCTTTTTATATATATAAAAAGATTTAAGGCAAAGTTCGGTCGGTAGGGTCGGTATATATATAAAAAGATTTGAATGATTTGATGATGATAAATTTTTTTTTGTATGAAAAATACGAAAAGAAAAAAATTTCAGGCATAATCTTTTATTTATTTATTTGTATGTGCCGTTTTGTTCAATGACTTGACTTGACTTTTGATTTTGTGGGTGTGCATGATCCCATTGCTATAGAAAAATTTAAGTAATTTGATTTTTAAAATCTGATAGGTAGTTTTCACAGGGTTTTTTTGAGGTTAACTTTCGGTTTCTTAAAGCGTTCTGAAGTGACCGAAACAGATGAAAATCTGATGGAGCAAGGCCAGGGCTATACAGAGGAAGCATCAACATATCCCTCTCAAGCTCTTTAAATTTTTGCTGAGTGGCTATAGATGAGTGAGTTCTGACATTGTTATGATGGAACACCACACCCTTCCTGTTCGCCAGTTCCGGCCAATTTTCTTCAATGGCTTCTTTTAACCTCCTCAGTTGCTGACAGTACAGGTCAGAATTCATAGTTTTACCCGACGGTAAAAGCGCATAGTGTACGATTCCTTTCCAATCCCGCCATACAAACAGCATCACCTTGTTCTGAGTTAGGCCAGGTTTTACCACGATCTTTTTCGTATATTCTTATCGTAAGTGACACATCTTTCATCACCCGTACAACCTTTTAAGAAATGGTTCGGAATAGTAACGGTACCCAAATATCAAGCTTTTTCTTGTACCCAGACTTTAGTAAAAGGCGTAAAACTGTTTTGTGATCAACATACAGTGTTCTTCGATATCGTAACTACTTATACGTCGATCTTGCTCCACTTTTTCAAAGATGGGCCTTTTTTAAAACGTGTCCAGGTTACAAAATGGAATGAAATAATAAAAAAAAATGGTATTAGTAAAAAATCATTAAAATAGCTACATTTCCCTATAAATATACAAGTTTGGAAAATAAAAATACTTTCCTTGGACACGAGAGTGGTTTAGCCATCCACTTTGTAACTTTTAAAACTGAAGTTAAGAAATAAAATATATTGAAAGATTTTCGTTTATTTGGTTTTAAATATAATAATAAAAAATAATAAAAAAATAAAAAAAAATCATTTAATTTCAGACCAGAGATCCATAGTATTAGTAACAATATAACTTATAGACTATGTTAGTATAAAAAATAAAATGTAAGTAGGTGCATAACACCACTCCGGGGGCAGGCTCACCGAACTTTTTTAACATGTAGCTCGATGAACCTACCAACCAGGACCGAATCAAGGCGTTCACCAACCATCCTCAGCACTCCGCTCGAGCTCCACCGCACCCTGTATACCAGCGAGGCAACCTTTTTGCGCATTACCGCGTAAAAGCGGACGACACCGGCATCGGCAAACATGCCTGAAGCACTACAGTAGCGCGGAAGCCGGAACAGAGCCCTGAAGACGTTGTTGTATTGAACGCGTAGGGCCGTGTAGGATTTTTGTGTAAAGCTGGCCCACAGGCTGCCCGTGTAAAATACCTGGCAATATGCTTTAAAAAGCGTGATCTTGACCTCTGCTGTACACCGAGCAAACCTATGTGCCAGCATATTACCACGTACCGACAATGCCCTACGCTCCCTATGTCTAGATCATCACACATATTTTAAGTGACAATATGTCCTAAGTATTTAAAATGTGTCACACGGCGCAAAGCAACTTCATTCAGTGTGAGTGGAGGAATTGAGGACGGCCCCTGTTTGTGACTTTTAAATAGCATAAACTCGCTCTTTTTCGCATTGTACTTCAAGCCGTGCGACACAGCATAAGACTCACAAACTCTTAATAACTTTCTAAGACCCCCTATTGAGGGGCTCAGCAACACCATGTCGTCTGCATAGCTAAGATTGTTTACACATACATCATCCACAAAGCAGCCGACATGTGTGCTGCTAAGCTCCTCAATTAGGTCATTGACATAAATGTTAAAGAGACGAGGAGATGTCAAACCCCCTTGTCTCACCCCACATTTCATATAATACTCATCAGAGTATGAGTTTCCCCATCTCGCTATATTGATCTGATTGCTATACCAATAGGAAAATATTTTGATAATATCAGGAGTCACACCAGCCTCTCCTAGCTTTGTCCACAGCTTGTTATAACAGACCATATCGAAAGCTTTGGACAAGTCCAGGAAGCATGCATAAATGGGAGTTTTCCTTTTAACGTAGTAGTGGACTGTATGTTTTAGGGCTAATATTGCACTTTCTGTAGAGAGCCCTTGCCGAAAGCCAAATTGAGTGTCTTGCAGTTCCACCCTGTCCAGCTCCTTGTTCAATAATCCATCCAAAACCTTTGCTGTGATTGTGGCTAAGGATATTGGTCTATAATTTAATTTATCCGATGTGTCTCCATTAGTATTTTTTACTATTGGTACTACAATAGTCTTCATAAGATCTTTAGGTAAATAAGCATGACGCAAACACAGAGTAAACAACAACCCCAGTACCCTACCAAGATGAGGTCCAGCATACTGAAAGTGCTCGATGCTGAGTCCATCATGACCTGGTGACTTACCTCTTTTCATGTTCTTTACAATAGTTAGTACGTCTTTGGCAGAGAATCTAATGGGCTGGCTATGACCAGACTCAGCACCGCGCACCTCCTGCACACTAGGTTGTAAAATAAAGTTATCCTTAAAAATATTAGCTATTTTCCCTGGGTCACTAACTCCATCAACACTAACAGGGAGTCTTATTTTACTGTTCAATTTCTTAGTTCCCTTCCAAAACTCACCAAACTTTTTTTGCTGAGTGCTGTGAGGCCAGAATATCCATTTTTTTCTGTTCCTGATTGTTTATACAAAATTTCAGCCTAGATTTAAATATTTTCCTACCTTCACACATCTTTTCAAAAATAGGACCGCTGTTGGGTTTACCATGTTGAACATATAGTTTGAAAATCAGCCCTAGCCTGCTTATGTGCTTCCTTAACATGTTCATTCCAGCCGTGCACAATTTTAAATTTAGTTTGCTTTGCTGGCTTTCTAGAACTTGCTATTGATGCATGACTTAGAACATGTACAATATCCTGATAAAGTTTTTCAAGTATTTGTCCATGTTCCAAGTCATTACACATTCCATCTGAACAGTAACTAAGTTCACTAGGAAAATTTATCTCCCTTAGTCCTTCATTACATAATTGGGAATATTCCTCTATTTCATCGGCATCTCTCATACCCCAAACAATATTTTTACACATAAAATTATTATTTATTTCTACCTTAGACTTAATTATTCCCAAATTACATACCACTTCCAGTGGAAAGTGGTCCGACCAATACACATCATAATGGACCTTGGCACCAAGCACTGACTGCCATGCAGACTTAGTGACCAGACAGTGATCCAACCAGCTTTTGCAACCCATTTGCCTCACTCACAAACGTATATGCCCCCGAAGAGACTCCTATCTTTAACATATCTGCACAAACCAACTCATTATCTGAACAAAAAGCTAATAATTCAGTGCCAAACAGGGCTGTAGGATGGGCATTCATATCCCCCAAGATAATTACCTGTTCCACATTATTGTCCTGAATAATAGCGCTAATTTCACCGAGCACTTGTGTAAATTCGGGTAGGTTAGCCTGACAGTCCGTCGGCATATATACACTAAAGAACAAAATCTCACGGTTTTCACTTATATTTGCTTTTATCGCAACAATGCGATCACTGGCACAGCTAACTATGGAGACACTACTAAAGACACTTTTTCGCCACATTAGTGCAACGCCCCCGAAGGGCCTGCCCCGATGAATGCCACTCGTTTCATCCATAGATGATTTCGCCGTATAGCTGAATTCTTCATCTATGTCTCCAAGCGATGACAGATCACACGAATACAGCCAAGTTTCTTGTAATGCCAATACATCTGTTTGTTTACATAAGCTTCTCACACATTCAATACCTTTCTTGATGTTTTTACAATTAAATGATATTAGTCTGGTTTGATCCATTGGTCTTTGGGATATTTGTACATGATACAGGTTTCCCTGTCCCCTCCATCGAACCGTATTGTCTAAAATGTATAAACTTCCTAAATGTAATTCCGTCGGGCCACAAGCTGTCATTCAAAAATGTATCAATCCTCGCCTCTGACACATACATTTTGAAGGAATTATACAAATTCTCCTTTTTCATTATAATTTTCACAGGGCTGACCCTCTCTTTCGTCTTTTCCAGGATGTATTCACGAATGTCGTTTTCCGATGTGTCCTTGTTTACATTAGAAATAAATAAGGGAATCTTTATTTCTGCCGCCTTAAAGTTAGTCCGTGATTGACTTACTGCCTTCCCTTTCATAGTTTCAAATCTGTTTCTATTTCTATATCTCTTTCGTTGAACAACTGTCCAATCTTCATCCTTTTGTTTACTTTGCAAAAAAGTCCCACCTTTTTTTGCAGTAACCGCCATACTTGGACTCATTATCATTTTGTCAGTGTCAATGTGATCTGTCACTGTTATTGGCAATGCGCGTTTTAGTTGTGCTTTTGAGCACTGAGGAGGAGTAAGCGGGACAGATGTATCCTTTATATTACTCGCGCGAGAGCGAGATAGCTCGCCCACCGTGTCCGCCTTGTCGGCACCGCTTCGGTCGCCCGAACCGTTATCATTCAATTCACTGATGTCGGTATTCAATAAATGAGACAAACCAACCGGCCCACTTTTGCAAAAATATGCAACTCTTTTTCCCGTGTTCACATAATTATGACAATCCGTTAACGACGAGAACTTTAAGTTTGCCACCTCGTTTCTTATATCCTGTAACTGATCAACACTCACATATTCACACTTTATCTTCTCAATATCACTTCGCAACAGTACGATGTCCTTTAATAGCTTCGTTACATCGACGTGGTCAAAAGATACTGGCGGTAATTTTTGTAGGTCCCGTGCCACAAAAATAGGGATCAATTCCGGGTCTATTTCTTTGAAAAGAGAGATAATGTCTTCCAGATCTCGTTGTTTCTTGCCATCTTTACGCCTGGATTTTAGGCGTTGCGAAGTCTTAACGGATTCGAAAAGAAGTTTCTTAGCTTCTTGTACATCCAACTCCGAGAAAGCCGATACACACACACGAATAATTGATTCTGTATCCATCACATCATGTTTATTCTGAATAAATGACAGAGCCTCACTAATAATTATAAACACCTCAACAAAGTCTAGAGAACAAGATGACCCCAATTATTTTTTTTCGTGTAAATCTTGTTTTGCAAATAACTGGCAGCAAATAAATAAAAATAGAATAAAGTAGATTACAGAGTTGTTCGAAATTTAAAAATAAATTTTAATAAGTAATGATTTTCGAATATGGAGGGAAAACTTTTAAAAGTGTTTGATTGTGCAGTTTCTCTGAGGCAAAATATTTTTTATTTTTTTTATTGTAAATAACGTTTATTGTCAATAATACGTCTTTTACGTATGGTTTGTGCATTTTTGTGACTGTAGTCATCATGTCACGTCGTCATTTAAGTCGCGAAGAGATGTTAAGGGCTGTTGGTATGCTGCAAGCTGGACGAACTCAACGCGACGTAGCGGATGCTGTCAACACCCAACCAAGCGTAATTTGCAGATTATGGGCACGCTACAGGTCTACAGGGGATGTTGCCGAACGTCACAGGGGACGAAATAGGGTTACTACCCCGCGACAAGATCGTTTCTTGCAAAATTCCGCAAGGTGGCAACCCACGATTACTGCTCGTCAGTTGGTCGCAGGCCTCCAGTCTCAGCATCAAGTGGTTATTAGCGATCAAACTGTCAGAAGAAGACTACACGAAGCCAATCTTTATGCTCGCAGGCCGCTTAGGGTTCCAGCTCTTCGACGTGGAAATCGAGGTCGTCGCTTATTGTGGGCTAACGCACATTTACAGTGGACCGACCATCAATGGGCACGGGTTCTGTTTTCCGACGAATCTTGCTTCGGTTTTCATCCTGATACGAGAAGAGTGCGTATATGGCGAGTTCCTGGACGTCGCGTCGTCTCCAGAATCCGCAAGAAGTTCATCCTTACCAAGGTGGAACAATCATGGTATGGGCTGGAATTCGCCTTGGTGGAAGGACCGACCTCGTTTGGATACGGGGCAATTTGAATGCAAACCAATACATTCAGGAGGTTATACACCCCATGGTAATCCCTCATCGACAGCAGTTCGGTCAAGATTTTATGTTCATGCAAGATAATGCACGGTCACACACCGCGAGGGTAGTGGTCAATGCGTTAAGCGAGCACAATATGACGACGTTGGAATGGCCTGCTCAGTCTGCCGACCTCAATCCCATAGAGCATGCCTAGGATTTGCTTGGGAGAAGAGCTTTCAGTGATTCTTTGGAAAATCTGAACCCTGAAGAACAACTTTTTTTACACCTTCGCAGTGTATGGAGCCATATTCCACAGACGATGATTGACAATCTCATACTAAGTATGCCACGCCGTTGTCGAGCTGTTGCTAATGCTTTAGGAGGTCCTACAGATTATTAAAAACGTTTAAAGTACGGTTAATTACTGTATTTCTTACTACCTCGTTATTTTTGTGCCTAATCATAGAAGGTTGTAATACTCAATATTGGCACTATTCAATTCTTTCTTTAAAAAAAAAATTGGTATTAAAATGTTTTTATTAAAATTAAAATTAAAAACGGTATAAAAATACCCTTCTATTGATATAAAACACTCACTATTACAAGAAAGGGTTTTTAAATAAAAAGTAGAAATGTCCTTGTTCCTTAGACTTTGTTGATGTGTGTATTACATTTCGAACACTTCAACTTATTGGACGCCATTTTACATTACACATCTTATTTTTAAATTGTTCAACAGCTAATACATATTAACAGTACTGATAAGGTGCGTGCACTGCGCGGGCGCACGGCACGTCTTAACGGCGCGGGCACTGTTGACTTATATATAACTATAACTAACTAACTAACTATATATATAGGTACTTTAAAATAATATTACAGCATAACTAAGATAAGTCATACTTTTGTATTTTGTGAAATTGTAACTATTTGGTAATTTAGCCCAGTTAACTACCGATTTATATCGTGTAACAACCATCTAATGATGTTTATTATTTTTTTATGTTTAACTCTTTTTCTACAATTCAACGCAAAATAAAATAAAAAAAGTTATTGAAAATCAGTAAAATTTAAAGAATTGGTAACAGTAAAACATAAGAGAATTACAAAATGGTTCAGTTACAAAATCGAAAAGGTAAAGCTTAGTTTACCCTGATAAAAAAATACCGCAAATAAGTACTGAAATAGGAAGGGATAAACCATGAACGACGGTAATTTATAAAAGAAAATGAAACTTTGCTATTTTAGTAATCAACGCCTTTTATTTCTATTCAGTCTTTTAATTCGATTCAGTCTCAAAAATCTATCTTTGTAAAGACTGTCTCATGATAGTCAATCTAAAATTATTTTCCGGGGACGAGTTGGGGACTCTGTGGTCCCCACACCCGAGAAGAGGGCCAGATCGTGAGAGATGGCCCTGGGTCGGCCGGGGTGCGAGGGATATGCCTGTCAACCTCACCTTCGGCAACCGAAACGACCCACAGGCGGCGTGCGTTTTAGTCGGTTCGAGTCCGACATAACCTCCTCCACCGGCTCCGGTGGGGAGGTATCCGGGGGGATTTTGCGCACGTAAAAAAAAAAAAAAAAAATCTAAAATTATTATATAACAAATAGATAAATATCAAATACAACACACTCAGTAATTAGAACTTCTTACTATTATAATACTGGTAACGTTAGGTCGCATTAGCAAAAACAAGGATTTAACTTAAAAATCAATTAGACTTCTAAAAATAACTAACTAAAGAAACAATACTAACTAAAAAACAATTATACTCTGTCCAATAAATTATTAGTTTTTTGACAACTCACGCCCAAGAAGTTTCGTATTGTCTACGTTACATTTTAAAACAAATAGTATTGTACTGCATGGACGGTTACCGCACACTTAGTGATGTGCTACACATAACGATTACTACGATTGTGCCACAGATTACAAATAATCGGTAGAAATAAATGCTATGAATAAATCTAAATTTCTTCATAATGTATTAATAAGGTG
This sequence comes from Eilema griseolum, assembly GCA_963662185.1. NCBI lineage: Eukaryota > Metazoa > Arthropoda > Insecta > Lepidoptera > Erebidae > Eilema > Eilema griseolum. Next base: position 23,073,962 of record OY759233.1, on the reverse strand, counting down.
TTAATGTGTAATTTAAACAGAAAGGAAATGAAGTTTTCATTTAAATTTCTCGATTCGTCAGAAATTTCATTTGAACTTGATTGGTCCGATGAGGAGTCTTCAGTAATATTTATGATTAGCTCTTGTATGCATAAATCATCAAATAGAATGTCCCGGTCCCAATCAGACATTATGACTCTCTTAGTTCTCTCCACCACCCTCGCCCAGTTTTCGGTCGTCAAGCAGCATGCCCTTTTACTTGTGCTCATATAAGTTTTTTTAATATTTTTAATAATTCTATTTTTAACATAGAATCGTCTACATTTTCTCCTTTATCGCGTAGCCTATTAATAATTTCATGTTTTTTATCGGCTTGTGTTGGCATTTTGTCAATTTGGCGAGAGTGGTAGGGCGCGTTATCAATAAAAATTATTGATAGTTCTTCAAACGATAGAAGCTTATTCTTGAACCACTCTTCATACACCTCCGCATTCATTTCCTCGTAGTAATCGTCAGATATCTTTGATTTAAATGCCAGCATTACATCTTGCATAAAACCTTTAGCTGTACTAGCGTTAGCAAATAATGAGGCGTTCGCCTTTACCTATAATAGGTACTGCGGAGGTAGAAGCAGCAGTGTCGTCACTCCAGGACCGACATACGGTGTGGTTGGCGTTGAGCCATGTTTCATCCGTAAAGACAACATTTGTCCCAATCGTGATTTTTTTTTTGCCTCTTCTAAAAAGTCACATCGTGCCAAAGCAATATCAGTGCGTTCCATTAATATTTTTGTTTTATTTGACTTTTTAAATGAAAAGCCACTTATTTTCAAAACTTTGGCCAAAGACGATTTTTCACCACGAAATATACCATTTCTTTTCAAAAAAACAGAATAAGATTTCTTAAAGTTGGAATTTATTTTTTCAGATAATAGTCATATACATGACGTCGAATGACGTCAGCGTCAAAATCGTCAACATTTGTAACAAAACGAGGCCGGCGTTTACTTATAGGTGTAGAAAGCTTGTTATGTTCTAGGCCGCTCTTGCCGTAGGCTTCGGTAGTAACATTAGTTACACTTTAAAGACTGATACCCAACGCGGCCGAAACTCTGTTTCGCACTTGCGAAATTGGTATAAGCGGACCGCCATTTTGATTTAATTGCTCAAAGTAATCATGAAGTTTAAGCACTAATTCTCTCGATTGTCCTTTCAACACACGTCCTTTCGGCATTCTCACGATCAATGAACTCTGCGAGAAAGAAAACTACTCAACTCGAGGTATTACAAATATGAAAGAAAACTCAGCGAACGTAAATGCGTGTGATTAGCACGGGCGTTTTGTTGCGAGTGACAGACCACGTCAAAATGGCGACCGGACGGACGGTTAAGATAAGATAAGATAATTTTTATTGTACACCAACACATTACACAGTACACGTACGGACAACATCATGAAAAATACACAAATGGCGGCCTTATCGCTACAAGCGATCTCTTCCAGGCAACCTTTAGATAGAGATGTTTTAATTATTGTCTTAACAATAATAACCCATGTGTAGTTATTAGTGTAGTCATAAGCTACATATATATACATATACAAATACATTATATATAATGTAATAATATTTTACATATACCCAAGTACACACATACATTCAATTTCCATAATATTTACATAAACATACATAAACATATATTAGACATACACATATAGGTATTCAATATATTCCTACACAACGCAGCGAGTATAATCCTATGCAAGACCACATGATAAAGTCACAAAGAATATAGATAGTGTTCTTTTATAATTTTTTTGAATATGGCCAGGAATTATGCACGTCTAATATTCAGAGGCAACGCATTCCACAACTGCACAGCCTGGACTGTGAAGGACTTGTCAAAAAAGGTTGTGGAATGAGAGGGCGTGGACAATTGCAATGTTACTTATGACCTCAAGGATCTTGAATGTGTGTCATTGAGGAATACAAAGCGGTCTTTTAAGTAGATGGGGGTACGGGGATTGAAGAGAATACTATAAAGCATGGAAAGAATATGAGCATTCCGTCGAAGTCGAATTGGGAGCCACTTGAGCAAGTTGCGAAACTGCGTAGCGTGATCATATTTGCGAAGGCCAAATATGAATCTAATACAGAAATTTTGAAGACGCTCAAGCTTATTCGGCATAATCAAGTAGTGGAAGAAGAAGCGATTCTGCAAGTGCAAGTTTAGTAGCTGTTGGTAGGAAGTTACGTAGTCTACGCATGGAACCTGCTGACGCAAACTACTTGCGGCTTACTTCTCGTATTTGCGGACCCCAGGATAGTGTCCTATCTATCTGTATCGCAAGATTTTTCACATGGTGACTTATTTCAATATTTACACCGTTAAAAACTACGTCTGGCAATTGCGACCAGTCTATTCGGTTTATCATCCCGGTTGGTTAATGTTGCAAGTTGACTTTTGATTTGATTTTACGATGCAATTTTTACAGTTTCTAATATTTATTTTTATATTAATAAATAAAGACGCAAATTCATGGATTTATATTTGTTTACAAGAAATCTAAGAAAATATTAAATCGAAACGCAAGTTTATCGAAATCTCTTATTTTGTTTACGTACCTAATTCGAATAATGATATTAGTACAATCGGAATGGTAGCACATTTGAGATACTTTTGTACATCACTAAATCAAATCAAATCAAATCAAAATCATTTATTGCTACTACTAACTTTGTCAATCGTCGAGCTACAAATGACCCGTATGATCAAATGATAAAATTATGAAAAATAATTTGATAAATCATTATCAGCTCTATTGAAGATAATGAGAGAACAGGCACCACACAGATGGGAATCTAGCACCTAAGTACTCGTAAAGACGAATCAAACGAGCCCAAGCCATCTTCCAGCTCCAGCATTAGACCCTAGTTACCTACAGGATCATAGTACTCGTTAATACCATTCAAATGATCCCAAACTCGATGGGGTTGTGTCGTTTTATTGCTTAGTTCCTATGGCTACCTTCCTCCTCCAGCATCAGATCAGCTCCATGTTATCATAATAAGCAAAATTTCAGCTCAATCGGATAATCAGAAGTGGTCGAAAAATGATCTGCAAGACTTCAGTAAAGTTACAATATGAACATTGCAAGTTAAATAAAAGCGTCTAAAAATAGCAACACTTTACTTAATTACCTATTAATTAATTGAAGATAATAATAAGAGCCCCAAGTACATTTTTATGCCGAAACACCACTCAAGTAAGCAACAATAATTATTATTGTACTAAAATAATTATTGTTCCAAGATATCAGCATATATCCACTAAAAAGATAAGTGAACACAAGCCTGCATGCATTTGTACTCACCTTTATATATTATTTCCATTTTGTAATTTTTTATTCCACGTTATATGTAACCAAACAAAATGGAAGTAACGCACTCCAATCCCCGACCTAAGATTGCTTGTAAATAAACTTTAATAAAGATGAAAACAAAAACAACTATTTTAATAGCTTATAATGCGTTTGTAGTTTATCATGATTATATTTCTAAAAACAAAAAACCAAACTTACCATTTAAAATCACAATTACAAAGTGGACGAAAGATCCGGCATGGTACCGCTCAACAAGTTTCGACACGAAATGCATCAAAATTGTCATTCTCTGACTGCTTTACAAAATATCGAAGTCTGAAGTATTGTTGCCAGGGAAGAAATTTGTAGTCAGTGGTATATTTTTTGACGATAAAAGTCCATCAAATTACGGTTACAAAGTGTAATTCCATGTAGGGCCGAAATTATGAGACATAATAAATATAATGTTACGAAAAATAGTTTATATTATTAAAGTAGTGTTATTTTATGTTTAATTCTGATAATATTATAATTTTTCTATACCATTCATTCTTCTTTATCCTTGCTAGTAAAGGAAATTCACGAATAAACGTAACTCGAAACCGATCAACGTGTGACGTAGTAAAATCAAGGGTATTCATAATTATATTCAGTATTATTTTCTATTTATCAATAAATTATTCACATAATATGATGTATTTCGTATACACTAAATATTAAATATTTTTACCATCGACACGTCTAATGAATTTTCTTTCATTTCTCCATAAAATTAATGGTAAACTTCTAGGACATGGTCGTGTCATGCTCAGATGGCATAGCGCTCATTTTATCCATGACAGGACCTCCAGAGTGAAGCTCATCCTTCAAACCAAAATTTCCAGACTTGAAACGCTTGAACCATATTTGTACTACTCTTATTTATACCGCATTAGGTCAGTAAACCAATCAAATTTTATTCGCGGTGTTTGCCGCATTTTATCTTTTATGAAATAAAACACACAACAAATTTTTCGTAACATACTCCCATTTTGCTTCCTTGAAAAACAATTGAAAATTGGCGGGAACTAGTTTTTGTAATTAATTGCATCTTATCTATAGTTTATAATACGTCATCGTAATATCACCATATAAATTGCAAATGTCATCATCCTGATGAATATCATACATATGTTGTTATTCACGATGAATGGATAATATGTTATCCACTGAACAAAGAGTAAAACTTAATCGTCCACCAGCACCTTGGATGACGCCGGAGGTTCGAGTGGCAATGGGGCGTAGGGATCGGGCCTTTCAGAAATTCCGGAAAAACCGCATTGATGAGAACTGGAACCGCTTTAAGGCAGCAAGTAATCGCTGCAACCAGATGATACGCAACGCTAAACGCCGACATATTCACGATAATATTAGTTCGTCATCACCTACTAATATTTGGAGGTTTCTTGGTGCTTTGGGTATTGGCAAACATGCGGAATATCAGTTGACAGGTGGTTTGGATGATCTGAATCAACATTTCTCAACTACTACTCCTATTGATTACCAAACCAAATGTCAAACCTTAAATTACGTCGCTGGCCTTATTAGTCCTGATATAGACACTTTCAAGTTTTCTCCAGTTGCAACCGATGATATCAAAAAGATAACGCTATCGATTAGATCTAATGCAGTTGGCTATGATAAAATTAGTGGTCGTATGATAGTAACAATAATCGACCACCTGCTTCCTGCTATCTCTCATATAATTAGCTTTTGTCTCTACTTTAGAATGTTCCCCTCCCTTTGGCGTAAAGCCTACGTGATCCCTTTACCTAAAGTATCCAATGCTACTCTTCCCAATCACTTCCACCCCATTTCTATTCTCCCTTTTATGTCTAAAGTGCTCGAGGCCTGTGTACAAAAACAACTATCTTCGTTTATTCATCAGAATAGCCTGTTAAGCCCGCTACAGTCGGGTTTCAGACCTGGTCATAGCACTACTACTGCTCTTCTAAAAGTAACGGGTGATATTAAAACTGGCATGGATGCTACTAAGGTAACAGTGCTTGTCTTGGTGGACTTTTCCAATGCCTTTAATACAGTCAATCACGATATTTTGTTAGCTATACTTTCCCATCTTAATTAATCTCATCGGATGCACCGGAATTTTTCTCAAATTATCTTCAGGGGTGCCAGAAGTGTGTACGCATTGAAGAATCTACATCGAGCTGGTGCAATCTCGACACTGGTGTCCCTCAAGGCGGTATTCTCTCTCCCTTATTATTCTCTATTTTTATTAATGTATCTTTATCATCGATATGCGTATCATCTGTATGCAGACGACTTGCAGTTATATGCTCAAGCACCTGCTGATGACGTTTCACGAGCCATTCGCGAAGTGAATGGGGATCTGGAAGCTTTGGGAAACTGGTCCACTAAATTTGGTTTAACCGTAAACCCATCTAAGTGCCAGGCCATTATAGTCGGCAGCGGCAGGTTGATGAATGGAGTCAATATTACAAAACTGCCACCAAAAACCTACAACGGAACAACAATTCCTTTCAGTTCTTCAGTTAAGGACCTAGGACTCTACCTCGATTCCAACATGGACTGGCGTGTGCAGGTAACGAACATGAGCCAGAAAATTACGGGTAGGCTCAGATTTTTATACCGCCTGAAGAACTTTCTACCAACAAGGACCAAAGTTATGTTGGCCCAAAGTTTAATTTTTCCTCTGATAGACTATGGCGATGTGTGCTATTTTGACCTGAATGCCGACCTTCTCGATAAATTAGACCGTCTTCTTAATAACTGCATTCGATTCATCTTCAACCTTCGTAAATACGACCACGTGTCTACATTCCGTTCGCAGCTTAATTGGTTAACCATCCGTCCTCGCCGTAAGTTGCGTGCACTTACTACTCTTTACAATATCCTCAACTCTCCCACTATCCCCACTTACTTAACTTCATACTTTCAGCTTTTATGTTCCAACAATGATAGAAATCTTCGTTCTACTGACAACCGGATCCTCGTATTTCCTTCTCATAGATCTACTTTTTAGGCTCCTCTTTCTTTGTTGAGACTGTTCGCCTATGCACTTCCTCTAGAGATCAGGAAGAGCACGAGCCGCAATGTGTTTAAGTCTAGGGTACGACAATTGATCACCACAGAATTGGCAGAATCATCGTCTCAACGATAATGATATTTCTACTCATATTGATATGGGTATCTATATTTATGTATTATATTTATGTTATGAAGAATGTAATGAGAGTGAATGAAGCGAGAGTAATATGTCAGGATCGTAGCAAATGGAGATCCATGATCTCTGCCTACCCCTATGGGAGACAGGCGTGATTTTATGTATGTATGTATGTATGTATATATATGTATATATTTTATGTATATGTATAACTATTCTGATTTATTTTAAGTATGATAAGTAGGTATAAGTACTGTTTATGTTTAAGAACCTATATATAATTAATCTATAGTCCTTATAGAACCAAACGTATCTCTTGTTAATATGCGCCTACCTCGTACTAGCTCTGCATCACCCTATGGTAGACTGGCAGAGAATGCCTACGGCATTAAGTCCGCCAATGTACATCGTGCATAAAGTATAAATAAATAAATAAACATAAGTGCTGAAAGAACAATAGGTCAAACAACAATTTCAGCAGTTTCTAGGATCTCCAAACTATCCTTCTAAATTACCTACAAAATTGGAATTAATTTCGATATCAGGTATGCTCTAAATTCGTTATGAATATCACACATAGCTCAGTACATGTTACTATATCCAACACATATAATGATTGGCTTACCGTGGCTGGTGAGGCTGCTTCCAAATCCATGGGCTCAAACAGTAGATTGGTTGTTGGCGCCAATTGAATGATTTCACCGCTCATTAGACATAGTTTTTTGTTATCGTCCAAGACAGTATTCAAGTTTTCAATCCATATTGCATCTACTGGACCATCAAATATCAGCCATTTTCTGTAAGAAATATTTTTTGCACACGGTCCATCTGATGGGAAGTGGTTACTGTGTGTATGGACGTTTGCAACACCAGGGGCGTTACACTCGTGCTGCCGACCCCGAGGAAACCTTCTTGGAGAACCCCATATTGTAGTCGCTTGGGAAAACCACAGCAGAGAGTTCATTCCACAGCTTAAGCCTAAGCTGTAAGGATGAACTCCGTGCCTATGGCAAGCGGTGCGATGATAGAATGCAGCTGAAGGTATCATGTCAAACAATTTGTCTGAACACAAACCATTGTATAAGCGGTAAAACACATACAGCGAGGTAATTATAATTGGATCGACTTATATCGTTTTATTTTCAATTGTTTCAATACTAGGTATGTTGTTATTAAATGTTATATTATTTGCTTTCATATTACAAAAAAATATGAATATATTCTGCTGATCAAGCAAAGAGTGGTTTTCTATGTTCGTAACTTGAACCGAAAAGCTATTCGAGTACTGAGGTTGGAATAGAAAACGTAAAATATCATTAAAATAATGGGGGCAGACTAAGAATAAGTCATTTTTTTTCTATCTAACCCGATTGCTAGTTGAAATTTCAAATACGGCATCCAAAAATACATGAGTGTCCACTACACTAATGATGAATCACAGTGAAGTTCAGAGTGTTATTTGCTCTACTAGTGGATTGTGGCAGCAGATCCTAGCGGACGGAGGGAAACAAACAACACTTACCGGTTATCATTTGGAGACACAGCAAAAGCTCTGTAACTGACAGCCAGGATGCCATCAGACCACTCGTGTGAGACGGGGTCGAACTGCCCATATAACTGTCCCATTGTGATAGATTTCGGGTTTATAACAGTCCATTCTACAGCGTTTTCAGCCATTAAGCCCTGATTAAATAGCAAAAAAGGATTAACTCATTTCCTTCAGTTTTCAAAACGTGTTGAATATTTGATATTTGATCGCATGAGTTTTTGAAATTTACATGTATGCATTTCTATGTGTGTAGTATAGTATATCTTCGAAGGGAAAGACAAAAGTATTGGCAATTATGTTCTTCAATCCCAATTGCATTAATAGAAGACGTAGTATTTTTTCCTTCAACACTGTTATTCGGACCAATTTCTTTCTTTTTGGGTGCCATACTTTTAGTACCTAATTTAAAGCAATGATTTCTTCAACTGGATCTTTAACTAAATTAAAGTAGAATACAATTCTTGTAAACTAGTACTATGAGATAAACGTACCCTCTCCGACACCAGCTTCAAGGCAGCACCAAGTCCGTGATAGCATTTCGTCTTACCCGCAAATGGTAGACCGACTAACATGAGACCATGCCGGACGAGAATCATTTCGTATAGTTGTAAAACCTAAAAATAATATTTCTCTACGTTACCAATATACAGTATAGGAAGGAGGTCCTTAGCATTACGTAGACGGTATAACGTCAGACTCTCATTTATGTATGATATTCTGATGGTATTAGAATTCATGCACTATAGTTTGACCGCTACCGCTGTACCGCGCCCTAGGTATGTGCGGTGAGGCGGGGGACGGGTAAGGAAGAGCATGAGTTCACACGAAATTGACATTGTCGGACGGATCTTACGATATCATTTGACAGTTTTAATGTACGACTAGTGTGTAAAGCCTAAGATTATTAAAATTCCCTAATAAATATTTTTGACTTTACACGCCACTCGTACGTATTTAATTATTAAATTTAATAGGGAATTGTCATATTGAATGAAATGTCATATTAATTGTAAATATTTATTTGTTTAGATATTTAATGTTATTCTGACATAAATTCTGTTTCGCCATCGGAACTGGAGTCGGAGTCATTCTGCAAATTTATTATGAAAGGGTCGATAATATCGTCGAATCTACTATCACGATCCCAATAAGTATTTTCATTTTTTTGGATATGATCATCACATTTCTTCCATTTTTCTGCCGTAAACTCCGAAAACAATTTGGTCATTATGCTTATCTTTTCATCTAGTGAAGAATTGATATGGTTTTGGGCTACATTGTTTTTAATATCAGCCCAAACCAATTCAATGGGATTTAAATCAGGATGGTACGGCAGTAAACGGAGAACAGTATGGCCATGGGTTTTCAGCAGTTCGTCAATTCTGTACAGGAGTTCTTTTTGTGTATCATTGAGAAGTTGCAGTTGAGCTTTTGTCATGGTCTCTGAAAATTCAACATTGTGGCGCCGTAACCAGTCCTGCATTTCAATTTTGAGGCTAGCTATGGTTGGTTTCTTCTCAACCTGAACGCTGTGGTATGGCGCGTTATCCATTACCACAACAGAATTCGCCAGCAACTTATCTTTTAATTTTTCATCCACCCACTTGTAAAAAGTAGACCCGTTCATGTCTCCATGATAGTCGCCAGTCTTAGCGTCTGATTTGAATATCGTTAATGCACCATCAACCAAGCCATTTCGACAGCCAGCGTGTAAAATTACTAAACGCCGTCCTTTCCCAATATCAGCATGAATTCCAGGTTCAGACGATGATTGCCAACATTTACTCACATTATGAGTGGCGTTTATATACGTTTCATCGAGGAAATATATGTTGCGGTTTTGCATTCTGTAGTTTCGGATTTGTGTCAGGTATTTTTTCCGCCACTCTGTAATGTTAGGCTGCTCTATAAGGAGATGTCTCTTTGATTTGCATTTTTTGAAACTATAACCCATTGTGTATAAAAGCTTTCTAAGGTATTCTCGTCCACAATCCAGTATGCCATCTTTTCTCAAACTTGATAGTAACTTACGGATACTTGGAACTTGTTTTTCGATTTCGTAAAACTGATGATTTTTTCTTCTGATAACTCCTAAATCAAAATCATCAACAACATATTTCTTCTTTATAACTTTTGGTTTTTTTGGAGAATTAAATTTTAATCGGCCCAAATTTTCCGTTGATGAATTACCCACCTTTAATATTACGGTTTTTTCGCAATATCCCGTAGCATCCGCTACAATTTTAGCAATGTTTGCATCACTTTTAAATTCAAAACTTTCTTTGTCTGCTTTTCTTTTCTTAAAATACTCGGCTACCTTAAAAATGATGTTCTTCACATCACGAGATAACGCACGACCCATCTTGCAATACTAATCACTTGTGACACTATCTACCGCCGTAAGCGTTGGTGGCCGACTGACACAACGGAATGGTCGGTACTCTCCCCCGCCTCGCCACGCACATACCTAAGGCGCGGTACAGCGGTTGTGGTCAAGCTATAGCACATTAGAGATGTAATAATTTTCAATATATATCAATAATACACCGAAATTCTAAACTATCCCCATATCGCAAAATAAAATTAGAAGGCCAAATCACCTCTGGGAAATCGTTGGTATTGATGAAGCAATGTACCGAGCGCGTTACCCTGCAGCACTCTATATTTATTGTTATTTTTTCTAAAGGATTTGAAAGTATTAGAGTGGTCAATTATTTCAAAGAAGAATCAAAGAATCAATTTCATTTATTCAGTTTAGGCACACAAAGAGCACATATGCACGTCAAAATTTTACAATTGAGTATGTCAAGAAATAATATTAAAATATTAAATAATGTACAAATAAACCATTGGAAAATGATTTTTTCGCTGGTTCGGTAGGTTAGTTGTACTGAGAAGATACCAGCAAGAAACTCAGCGAACTATGTTAGAACTAGATTATTTTTCTTTTTTTTTTAATTTGCTTTAGTTTACAATTTATTTAGTGCGAGCAAGCAAGAGACTTATGTTGACCACGCATTAATATCATTAAGATACTCATCCACTTTATAATAACCTTTACTCATTAAAGTTTTTTTCACTTCCAATTTAAATTTATTTATTGGCATATTAATCAAATCCTGAGGAATTTTATTAAATATTTTTATGCTGCTTCCTACAAATGAATCACCAACCTTGTGAAGCCTAAGTTTAGGTACAACTAGTTTATTTTTGTTTCTCGTATTAAAATTGTGTACATCAGATAGTTTTTCGAAAATATTTAGGTTTCTCATCATTTCTCATCCCAATAAAGAAGGTTTAAACTATCTATCGTAGATTACAAAATTATAAGCACAAATCGTCTAAAAAAACATAAAAATAGCGAAGAAATGTCGTTACCCTTTTCATGCAGTGCGTTTATATTTTTGACTTCTATTACCTAATAATTTATAATAACTTCCTGGGAATAGAACGACTTTTTTTGTTACATACCTTTTCAATGAAGAATTCATTCGCCTGCAAGTTAAGTGGTACACAAGCTTCTTTGAGACACGCGACTAGGTGAGGCAGCCCAGCCTCAGGCAGTGGCAATCCAGGGAACAAATCACCAATAATACCCTGAACAAGATATTGAATGAATTAAAACCGTTTTTATTTGTGTCCGAGAACTAAGTACTTTTACGGGATTGTGGAGATGAGTCACATAGATTCGGTACTACAACCATAGAAGTTCTGTTTTTGGTATGCAAGATATTGATTACTTACTTTTCTTATGAATTACTTGCCTTCAAATTGGACCAAACAGAGGAACACACCATCATCCTCCTAGCGTTTTGCCAGTTGCATTCAAAATATTAACATCAGAAATTATTATTTTTATAGGTGTATTGACTTTTATGAGAAGACTTTGCCGAAAAGTAACCAAAGTGTTGAGCTAAATGTAAACAATCTATACTAATATTATAAATGCGAAAGTAAGTCTGTCAGTCTGCCTGTATGTATGCTACGTTTTGACGCCTAAACTACTGAACCGATTTAATGAAATTTGGTATAAGGGTAGATTAGACCTTGAAAATGGACATAAGTAATGTTTTGTCGCGATAACCCACATCCACGTGGGCGGAGTTGCGGGTGTTAGATAATTTTTATTTTAGAGGGTTGATATGACAAAGTGAGATGTACTACGATATATACAGGGTGGAATTTTGTAATACCACCTAAAGGGGAAGTACTCTTAATACTGTAGGTAGAAAATTTTACTCAAAGAAAACATTCCTTTATTTTTGAAAAGATAGACAACTGCATTCAATGATTTTTATAAATTCGCTTGCCGCACCCGGTAATCGAACCGACTAAAATCTGTAAAAGTTGCACCCTGTTCTTTTATTGGATCGATTCGTTAGGGTTACTTATAAGGATGAAATCTCTCTAACAAACTTCATAAATTAAATGAAATTAAGATTTTATGCTCACACAGAATAATTATTATGGTTATTATTGGTGTTACAGTAAATGTATGATAGCAGATTGGTGAAAAGTAAATGAAATAGTGATTCTTTTGAATACCCACTTAAGGTATTGGAAATATTGTCTAAATATACTTGTACAAACACGGTACCAAACTACAATGTATTACTTGATGTTATTCTTTGTATATTGGCTATACTTATAGTATACTATACTGATTATAGAATATATTGTGACGATTACAAGAATTGGTTCGATACCAGTGTAATATTAAAGTTATTCTGTGGTAACTGTGTTATAGTATTAGCTAACCTGATTGACTGGTATGATACCAGGGTTGTATTATGATGTTATGTTTGGCTATAATTCTGGTATATGATAAAGTGTCATAACATATAGGTACCATGTCGTGATTAGGAGACGGACCGGTTTCTTGTTAGTTCTTTTCCCAGTCAATAGGTCCTATTGGAACTAACGTAGTATACCTTGCTTAACCCATCCTTACAAGTGACCCGAAGCTCGAGCAAACAGAATAAAGGGATATTGAAATAACAGAATAATACTGGTTGTTTAATTTAGATTTCCTTGGTGATTAGCACTGGATTCCTGGCCACATAAGAGGAAATTAGTAATGCTGTGTCAATTTAGAGTAATTTGTGACTTTATATACACATTTGCCTACCCTGATTTATCCCCCGTAATGTAACACGGGCAACAGCTAGTATCTAATAAATTGCGATAGAATCCGTTAAAATTAGTTTAATTTCAGTGAATGATACTAGCGTAAACTTCAGACAGCATCATGTAGAACGATTACAGTTTGACATCTCACAGCCTAAAGGAAAGACTAGATCAGAGTCTCAACCATTGTTTAACAGGTATCTACAGGCAGGTGCTATTGATTTCAGCTTCGAAGTTGAGTTGGTTGAGCCCTCTATACCCCTGTAGGGACTATATATACATAATATATTGAACAAAAAAATACCAGTTCAGACTTACCATAAACAGAGGTACATCATGCTCAAGAAACTTGGGCAGATTGACGTCTTTTATGGACCTCAACAGAATCAGATCTTCGTCTTCATCAGGGTAACGTAATTTAAGTGCACCAGCCGCTCTTAAGACTGACTTCACTGCCCGCATACCTATAAAACAATTCCAATGAGGTGTTAAGTAACCAAAAAGAGCTGCAACATTGTAATTTCCTCCACCACACAGTTTCAGTAAATTGGGTTACTTTCAGTCATTGGGAACTGAATGAGCGTTTGATGATTATGAAACTTGGCAGGGACAATCGCTTTATTTTTTCACCATCTTAACAACTTTGTTATACGATATAAGAAATCCGAATATCATAAGCTTAAACTATATATACTTACAGGGCGTCTCACGGCAATGCCACATGGGGGAAAAGTAGTTCGCGTCTTACCGCACCGCACCCGCGCTTCAGTCGCTCGCTACTCGTGAGCTATACGAGTCAGTTAGCAGGCACGCACGCCTACAAACCTACTTATCTTTTAATAATATGTAACTACTTAAAATAGTGATACCCCAAAGATTTCTCATGTTTTCTTTACAATGAGGACCCGTACCTCATAAATTCAGAATACCACACCACATGGATCTACGCCTAACAAGTCGTGTATGCGCCTTGATGAAGGCAGTTGATTTTTGAATCAAAATCATGTTTTATCAAATAAAGGTTTAATTATCATATAAAGGTTTAATTTAATAACGCGTGTTGCCTCCATGGGCATCTACGACATCTCTCATACGATTAGGCATTGAGTTTATCAACCGTTCTATGAAATTTTGAGGAATCATCTCCCATTCCTCTTCTATGGCAGTTTTCAACTCCGACATCGTCTGGGCAACTGGCTGACGAGCCCTAACACGTATTTTTAGCTTGTCCCACATGTGCTCAATCGGGTTCATGTCTGGGCTTCTGGCTGGCCAGTCAACAACTGTGATGTTCCTATCCTGAAGATATTCCCTGAAGATGCCGGGCGTATGGGCTCTTGCATTATCATGCATAAAAAGGAAATTTGGGCCCACATGGTCCACGTATGGCATCACGGGAGTTCTAAGCACTCACGAATGTACCTTTCAGCATTTAATGTTGGCAGCCGTGATCCCGTAACAACCTCAAGTTGAGTTTTGACGCTCGCGTATATACCACCCCAGACAGTCCATGAGCCACCGCCATAAGCAACTCTCTCTTGAAAGCAGCATTGTGCAAAATGCTCTCCCTTACGTCGGTAGACCATCTTCCTTTCATCATTGTCATGTAACGCAATTTTGGACTCATCAGAAAAGAGTACACGGCTCCAATTCTGCTGAGTTCAATTTAAAAGAGTGCGCGCCGAAAAGAAGACGCGCTGTTCGGAGGGCTCGCGTTAGTTTGGGGCCATTAGCTGGTTTGTGTAGTACCATACCGCGTTCTTTTAACTTTCTCCGAACAGTTCGAGCACTCACAGATACTCCGTGGAAGTCGCGAAGTTGGTTTTGTATCTCAATGGAGGTAAGGTGACGATTTGTCAAGCTGGTCGTCACGATGAATCGATTCTACCTTTCAGTTGTGACCCGAGATCGTGGCCTTTCTTGGCGATGAACAAAGCCGCCAGTCTCTAGGTACCTCCGATAAACATTTCGGACCGCAGATCGACTTAAGTTGAGCACTCAAATTTCTTTGGCTGTATCCGGCCTAAATAAGTGCCACAGCTTGGGCGGCGACTTCAGGCGAAGTATCCATAGATTAGAACCTCACCTTAATGTTAAGGATTAGTAATGTTTGTTGCAAAATCAAAGAGAAAAATCACACTTTCAAGAATTAAATCCAAGTAAACCAATAAAATCAAGTTTTTTTTTTTTTTTTTTTTTTTTTTTTATATAGGACACGTCAATTGGACTTCGCCTTGCCTGATGGTAAGCTGAAGGCAAAATCCCAGAAAAGAGGGTCACCATTACTTACACATACCGTGTGACAATGGTGACACTCAGCTTGACGGCCTTATCATATGCTTTTTCACGCCCCGCTTAAAGGACCCGGGACTGTAGGAAGAAGGAAACACGTGAGCTGGTAATAAATTCCAGGCCTTAATGGTGCGACAGAGGAAAGAGTCTCCGAACCGCTTGGTTCTTGATCGGATGTTTTGCACCGTGTGCGGATGACATCTAAGACCTGCACGCGTTGTCCTGTGTAGGAAAGGGGAGGGTGGGACTAATTGGAAGAGCTCATCAGAACACTCCCCATGGTACAGACGGTAAAATACAGCCATGGACGCAACATCTCTACGCAGCTGTAAAGGTTCTAGGGTGTTCGTGATCTCGGGATAACGGAGGCTCCGTTGCGTGGTGGTAGTAAACGCGGCCACTACGCAGGTAGCGCGGGTTCGATCCCCGCTCAGTGCAAATATTTATACGCATAACTGTAAGTATTTGCATTGGTCTGGTCGTGTCTCGGAGAATACGTTAAGCCGTCCGTCCTGGTTGATATACCAACATCTATGGCAGTCGTTAACTGGTGTCGCTAAGTCCAACAACTGGTCTAGCTGCAATACTTCGATATCGAATTTGGCTTCTGGAGATCAGATGGCAGTCGCTTCACGGAAAATATCGAAGTTTAGCCAAATCCGCAGCTAGACTGGTAAAGCGGACCCCAGACTCTAGAGGTGTAAGTTTCGGATGCGAGTGGGATTACCGCTAAGAGGAAGAAGAAGCCTATAATTTATGTCCAAGGAGAATACCAGGACACTAACAAAAAATCAAATGATTCAATAGTTACCATAATCGTAGTGACTCTGTGAGGACAGTTGCTCAGAACATAGCTTATAGGTGGCCACGATCTTGACAGCTAACGGCTTTGCGTTCAAGTACCCGAAGGCGTACAACTCGATCTCAGAAATTAGCACATAGTCCGGTACCATCATTGCCACGGAACGAAACAGTGCCTGTGTAATAATAAATTAAATAACTAAATTAAATTTTGTAGGACGTAGGACACGACGGTATCTCCCGTCCCAATTGAGCAGTCCGACTGGGGAAGCACCTCCACCCTACAGAATACCGCGGCTATAACATCCTTGTGTTGTGTTCCCGACGGTGAGTAGGGTAGCCAGAGCTCACTGGGGAGGTTTTGTGTAGTCAGTGGGAAGACCAAAGGCTTAAGCTGACACCGCTTACTTGTGCGGGCGTGAAATGATGGCGCGGCGGTCAGGGAGACCCGGTGAAACGGTTGAACGCTGGCCGCCCGCAGGCTGTACGGTTCCCGAACCTGGGGATCACTTAATCTCCGCCCCAGGAGGCTGAACCAGCTGCATGTGTAAAATTCCTGGTGCTGTAGTCGCGCCGAAGGAGGAAACCGGAGTGGACTCGACTACAGTATCTGGGAGGGGACCGGGGGCCCTTCCGCCCGCCGCGCCATCCAGTCACACAACCCTAACCTGTATGTGGTGGTACGAAGCCTTGCTTTGTCTTCTGCACTGACAGCGCAGAAACTCTCTTCACCTTCTCCTCCCCCCCCCCCTAACTTATTTATGGCCTGGAAAAAAAGAATACGTGTTACCACAGCGGCATCATCATCCACATTGCAAGTGGATATGTGTAATATCAGGGGCCTCCACACTAACCTTAACGAGGTCCACCGCCATCTGGAAACCGCGCAGCCTACGTTGTTCTTTCTGACGGAGACGCAAATATCATGCCCGGCTGATACAGCCTACCTAATGTACCCCGGGTACAAACTCGAGCACAATTTCTTGAGTCGCGCTGGGGTGTGCTTGTACGTCCGGGATGATATTTGCTGTCGCCGTCTTAATGGCCTGGAAGACAGGGACCTGTCCACTCTTTGGGTACGTATGGATCACGGAGGCCACACCCGTGTCTATGCTTGCCTCTACAGGTCTCATAGCGGTGACTTGGGCACGGCTCAACTGTTCGAGCACCTGCAGCGGTCAGCGGACAGGGTAATTGAGCAGTACCCCACCGCAGACTTAGTATTCTTGGCAGACTTTAACGCTCACCACGTAGAGTGGCTGGGGTCTCCTAGAACTGATTTTGCGGGAAGGGCTGCTCATGACTTCGCACTGACCTACGGGTTCTCTCAACTGGTGCATTCTATTACTAGAACACCAGAAATAGAGACCCACAGAAGCTCTATACTGAACCTTCTGCTGACTACGCGCCCAGACGAATACTCTTTAACTGTGGAAGCACCACTTGGAACTTCGGACCACAGCCTCGTCCGGGCGCAAGTGACTCTCACGCGGCCTGAACCTCCACGGCCACCTCAATGACGGCATGTCTGGCACTACAAGTCAGCAGACTGGGACGGACTGCGAGAATTCTTTGCGTCGTACCCGTGGAGGCAGCTTTGCTTCACTTCAGATGATCCAAGCTCCTGTGCAAAAGCAGTGGCTGAAGCGATCCTAGCGGGCATGGAATGCTATATTCCCAACCGCTGGATCGCAACAGGAGCGAGCAAACGCCCGTGGTTTAATAGGCCCTGTAGAGAAGCTAGAGAACGCAAGCAATCTGCATACAGAACTTGGACCACGGCTCTTGCCAACAAGGATCCTAATGTTGCTGAAGTGAAGCGGAAGTTTAATGCTGCCTCGAGGTCCAGTAAAAAAGCAACGGCCAGGGCTAAGTTTGAGTTCATTGGCAGAATTGGCGAACGGCTTGCGCGCTACCATCTGGCAGTCGTGCATTTTGGTCGCTTGCCAAAGCTGCCGAGGGAAACTTCTGCCAATTCTGCCTTCCGCCGCTGCAAAAACCTGACGGTAGTCTGGCCCATGGCGCTAAGGAGAAAGCCGATCTCTTGGGTAATCTCTTTGCGTCAAACTCGACTATGAACGACGGGAATGCTGAACCACCTATTCTTCCCAGCTGTGGTGCTTCCATGACCGAAGTAAAAATCACGCAACGGGTGGTCCGGCGGGAACTTCAGTCCTTAGATGTTCGGAAGTCGAGTGGTCCGGACGGTATACCGTCGATGGTGCTTAAACACTGTGCCCCCGAGCTGAGCCCTGTACTTACACGCCTTTTCGCACTCTCTTACTCCGCGAGACAAGTCCCGGCCTCGTGGAAGACTGCCTTTGTGCATCCTGTGCCTAAGAAAGGTGACAGGACAGATCCGTCCAATTACATGCCTATTGCTATCACCTCCCTTCTCTCGAAGGTAATGGAGCGTGTTATCAATACACAGCTCCTGAGATACCTTGAAGGAAACGATCTATTGAGCGACCGACAGTACGGCTTTCGCCACCGTCGCTCTACCGGTGACCTTCTTGTGTATCTCACAAACCGTTGGGCACAAGCCATCGAGAGTCGGGGTGAGGCACTAGCAGTCAGCCTCGATATAGCGAAGGCCTTCGATCGGGTCTGGCACAGAGGTCTTCTTACGAAGTTGCCATACTATGGACTCCCCGAGGGACTATGCGAATGGATCGCCAGCTTTTTGTCCAATAGAAGTATCCAAGCTGTCGTCGACGGTAGCTGCTCGGACCGCATGGACATAAATGCTGGTGTCCCACAAGGCTCCGTGTTGTCTCCGACCCTGTTTCTGCTGCATATCAATGACATGCTGTCTGATGGCTCCATTCATTGTTATGCGGACGACAGTACCGGGGACACGTGTTACACGGGCCGTGCAAATATCCCTCGGTCCGAGGTGGAGAAGAGTCGCGAACAACTTGTGTCCGAAATCGAGACTACTCTCTCTGGAGTATCCGATTGGGGACGGCTAAACCTAGAACAATTGAACCCCTCTAAGACACAAGTGTGTGTATTCACTGCTAAGAAAATCCCATTCATTGTGGCGCCACAATTCCTGGGCTCACCGCTTACCATTGCCTCGAGTATCGGGATCCTTGGTGTCGATATCTCCAGGGATGTCCAGTTTCGCAGTCATTTGGAGGACAAGGTTAAGTTGGCATCAAAGAAACTTGGTGTGCTCAACAGGGCGAGGCAGTACTTCACTGCGGGGCAGAGACTCCTTCTTTATAAGGCACA
Organism: Eilema griseolum; assembly: GCA_963662185.1. Lineage (NCBI taxonomy): Eukaryota > Metazoa > Arthropoda > Insecta > Lepidoptera > Erebidae > Eilema > Eilema griseolum. The sequence continues at coordinate 23,054,433 of OY759233.1, read as the reverse complement.
GGTCCGGCCCCACATGGAGTACTGCTGTCACATTTTTTTTTTTTTTTTTTATATAGGACACGTCAATTGGACTTCGTCTTGCCTGATGGTAAGCTGAAGGCAAAGTCCCAGAAAAGAGGGTCACCATTACTTACACATACCGTGTGACAATGGTGACACTCAGCTTGACGGCCTTATCATATGGACCCGGGACTGTAGGAAGAAGGAAACACGTGAGCTGGTAATGAATTCCAGGCCTTAATGGTGCGACAGAGGAAAGAGTCTCCGAACCGCTTGGTTCTTGATCGGATGTTTTGCACCGTGTGCGGATGACATCTAAGACCTGCACGTGTTGTCCTGTGTGGGAAAGGGGAGGGTGGGACTAATTGGAAGAGCTCATCAGAACACTCCCCATGGTACAGACGGTAAAATACAGCCATGGACGCAACATCTCTACGCAGCTGTAAAGGTTCTAGGGTGTTCGTGATCTCGGGATTCCCAATGATGCGGACCGCACGTCGCTGCAACCTGTCGAGAGCATCTAGTAAGTACTTTGCTGAACCATCCCAGAGATGCGAGCAGTAATCCACACAGGAGCGAATTTGTGTCTTGTATAGAAGACACCGCTGCTCCGGCGTGAAAAATCGTCTCACTCTGTTCAGGACTCCGAGTTTTCGTGAGGCTGTTTTGATGATGCTTTCGATGTAGTTTTTGTTATTCAGGTTGCAGCGAACATCCATACCTAGGATATTGAGATTGTCCTGCAGTGGCAGTGGCGTGCTCTGAAGAGTGGGGAGGGGAAGGAAAGAAGATACTTTTGCTGTAAACGCACATGTCTGCGTCTTCTTGGCATTGAACTCAACCAGGTTCTCAGAGCCCCATTGAGAAATGTGATTCAGGATCCTGTCAAGCTCAGTGACAAGAAGCTGCCTTTTCTCTGCGATATCTGACTGCTTGGCCGCAGGATGTCCATGAAAACTCCCATGTAAAGTGCTATCGTCTGCATAACAATGAACATTGCCGGTAGACAGCATGTCGTTGATATGCAGAAGAAAGAGAGTGGGTGATAAGACGGACCCCTGGGGCACGCCAGCATTTACCTGCAGAAACTCAGAAGCTCGTCCGTCACGAAGGACGCGAATACGGCGCCCCTGCAGGAAGCTAGCAACCCAGTTGCACAGCCTAGAAGGCAGACCAAAGGCAGGTAGCTTGGAAAGAAGCGATTTGTGCCAGACTCTATCGAAAGCTTTGGCGATGTCAAGACTAATTGCCAGTGACTCGCCGTGCTTGTCCATAGCCTCACCCCAAAGATGGGTAACGTATGCTAGAAGATCACCCGTTGACCGTTTCGGTCTGAAGCCATATTGCCGGTCATTAATTAAGGAGTGATCCTCTAGGTGCCGCATGAGCTGTTTGTTAATTATGTGCTCGAACACTTTGCACAGCACTGAGGTGACGGCTATGGGTCGATAGTTGGCTGGCTCCGAGCGATCCCCCTTCTTGGGAATCGGCTGAACATTCGCCTCTTTCCAAGGCAAAGGCACTGTACCCGAACTGTAGGATAGCCGGTACAGGCGCGTAAGCATTGGAGACAACTCCGCTGCACATTTTTTCAAAACTACCGCTCGAATACCATCCGGACCACTGGCTTTCCGGACATCGAGTGATTGCAGCATTGCACGGACATCGCGTTGCCTGATATGGATATCAGGCATCGCGTGGTCACTGTCGGGTAGTGTTGGTGGCTGCGTGCCACATTCATCGATTACACACACACACATGCACATATTTTCGGTCGCACAATTATACTCCAATATGAATATGTTCTCAACTTCATAGCTGCTACTTTAACAAATAATATCCAAGAGTGACACTCCACTGAAATTTATAATATTTGTTATGTCACTTGCCGAACACTGCCTCTTATGATACAGGGGTAACCCTAGTTTAGGAGGCAGGGTCTTCTCAAATTGTAACTGCAACTCAATATTTAAGTTTAATAAGTTAAATCATGACGTTGGATTTATTAGCATTATGTAACGCTCTTTTATGCTTATACACTGTACTTCTTATGGAAATAAATATTATTATTATAAAAAAAAAGAACCCCGAATAGAAAGGTAAACTTTTCGCAAGGATAAATCGATATAAGTAAATAGTTCTTTACAATTTTTACATACATTAACATGTAGTGTTTTGATTTGCATATACAATATACCTTCAAATTATCAGGCAGTTCCGATCGTCCAGCGTAACCAGGGTTCATTGTGATGAATACCGCGCAAGATTTGTCAAGTTGGAGCAATGTTCCCTCGAACAGTAGCTCTGTTGCACCGGAGTTGATTCCTCTCTGGATGGAGAGGATCTGTTGCGCGACCACAGAGAGCACCTCCAAGTCGATTCGATTGAATTCGTCGAAGCACGACCAGGCACCGCATGAGGCTAAGCCCTAGGTAACAATCAAACGAATTAAGAGAGAGGGTGTATGTGAGAGAGAGAGAGAGAGAGAGAGAGAGAGAGAGAGAGAGAGAGAGAGAGTATAAAATTCCAGATATTGAACATAGTATTTCTTGCACAAAGTAAACAAACGATTACGTATAGCAAATATTATACAAACAGTAGAATTTTATATATCGATGTTTGTTAACTTCGCAATCCTGTGTGAAGCGGGATCCTAAAGGGAGGGGAAAGACCTATTGAGGGTACTCCATCCCTCTTCTGATTCGCAGCTTAAAGCACGATCGATTGAAGTACATCTTGACACTGATCTTGTTATATACGAATAAATCTAGAGTTTATCGATATCACAAATCTATATTTAGTCCAGCAAAAGAAGTCATCAGTTTATCTTAGCGGTACGAAAATTTTAATAATTATTGTTTAATGAAATTATAAAGCATTTAGTATCCTAACTATTCAAATCTAATAAGACAGAAAAAAGTGAACCAGGTCAGGCGGGATTCAAACCAGCGATTTTCAAATTTCCGACGCACTAAGAAAAATGTATAGGAATATTTGGATAACTTTAGGCATGGTTCACTGACTCAGTGATCAGAGTATTTCTCCTGTAAGGGAAAGATCGTGGGTTCGAGTTCCGCCTGAGCTAATTCACTTTTTCTTCTCTTAATCGATTTGAAGAATTGTTTACCTTGAAGAATTTGCCTAAAGCAAGATAATCAAGACCATCAGAGCAATTGAATACGACACACTGCTTGGCAACTGCCTTTGCCAAATCTTTTGTAGTCTCAGTCTTGCCGGTACCAGCTGGCCCCTCAGGAGCTCCACCTGTAAATTTCGTTGACATGACTTCAATCTGCTGTATATCGATACGAGGGCTCCTTATGTATCCTGAACTGGCCAGTTACAGAACAATATTAAAAAAGTCAATATAACATTTAACAAACTCTTTGGTTGAAGAATACAATTTGTTTTGTAAATTAAATAAAAATTAAATAAAGTTTATTTCGGAACAAGCCCATAGATGGTTAGTACGTACATTTTTCACTTATATACTATTGTTAGTAAGGTATATATATTTTTATGGTTGTGTTTTTAGCGGTGTGAACCACCATCCACCTTTTAAATAGGGGGGAGTCTCCTTGAGGCAATAAATAGCACTTTCTGTGGATAACCCAGAACGAAAGCCAAATTGCGAGTCATTAAGTTCTATGTGCTTGTCTAATTGCCAGCCAAGCAGACTGTCCAGCACCTTGGCAATGACACAAGCCAAGGAAATCGGTCTATAGTTAGACAGGTCAGATGGATCGCCGGTTTTATCTTTTATTACAGGTACAACCACTGTCTGCATGAGCTTATCAGGTAAATAGGAGTGTCCCATGCATAGGTTAAAGAACATAGCGAGCACCCTGGGTAGATGTATTCCGGTATACTTCAAGTGCTCAATACTAAGGCCGTCTAACCCTGGAGATTTTCCTCTCACCATATTCTCAATAACAGTTTTCACTTCTTTTGTTGAAAAAGTTACATTTCGGTCTGAGATGACAGTCTCCGTATCGAGCACCTGAGAGACGGGACCCAGAGGTGACTTAATATTGAAATGCCGCCTAAAGACCTCCGCAATCTCACTCGGCCGATGCACACCACCCACGCTCACTGGCAAACCCATTCTAGGATTCAACCTGTTTGCTTGCTTCCAAAAATCACTAAAGTTTTTCTTAGAATGATGTTGAGCAATAATGTCCATTTTAATCTGTTGCTGGTTGGTTTGACACCATTTTAATTTAGATATTTAGATTTAAAGTTTTTTCTGGAAGCACACATACGGTCGAAGGTTAAGCCAGTTCTAGGTTTGCCATACAACACCCAGGTTTGAAAACAAAGCCGGGCCTCCACGTGCGCTTCACGCACATATTTGTTCCAACCGGTTACATATTTAGGTCTGGCCTTTTTATTAGGCATATAGGTACACTGTGCAGACTTTTTAAGTATATCAATTATATTATCATACATGTCATTTATTTTTTATGTAGCTGTCATTTGTTTATATTTTGAAGCGTCATTTTTAAAAATTGTATGTCTTTATCACTATAGATTTAAGTCATGACAATTTTCATGCTGTAAATCCCAGCACGAAATTACGATTTTCGGCGAGGGCTAACACAAAAATAGTGCATCGATCAACTCACTTTGCCGTTTGAATATGAAGCACCATCGAAAACTACTTTATTCCGGTTTCGTATTTTTTCCCTTTGGGATGAAATTTCCAAAAACTAATCAGGGCTAATAGTTATATTCATAACTCACTTGTACTTTTCCACATTACTTTATTGCTTATTACACCTGACCGGTTTCGCCTCACGGCATCCTCAAAGGTTTAAACCTTTGTAAACCTTTGAGGATGCCGTGAGGCGAAACCGGTCAGGTGTAATAAGCAATAAAGTAATGTCGAATGTAAACCTTTGAGGATACCGTGCGGCGAAACCGGTCAGGTGTAATAAGCAATAAAGTAATGTGGAAAATTACAAGTGAGTTATCAATATGTGTAACAACTAATTCCACCAAGTGCCATCAATCTACAGTATAAATAATAGGTATATTGTTGAAAGAAATATGTTTGACAAATCGGTATTCTAAGTAACACAAAAACTGTTTTGAGCAGAAAAGTATTAATTTATAACATATTAACTTTTGGTAATTAAATATCTGCAATTCTTTAATTAATTATTAAAGTCAGTTGTGTTCATGTTATATACGTTCATGCCAAGTACCTAATCATAAATTTCGAGTAAAATGAAATCATCGTAAAATGCACGCTGTACTGCAATATAAGAAATTAAATTTACCACTTCAACATGTCAAAGTTAATTAATTTCCAACAAGAAATGTTTAAAATGAATCACACCGCAAACATCCGCGACGGGAAGTCGAAAATTTCGCCGAGCAACAAACTTTGTCCAACAATATCACAGAGCGGAGTGCTGAGCTAACGAGCGAAAACTAATCGGGCGAAATTTCAATATTTATGTTATGTAAAATGTATTAGGTACAGTCAACGAAGGAGATACGGTTGCACTTTTACATATACAGTTGTATGTGAAGGTGCAACCGTATATCTTTTCACGACTTGTATAAGTCAGAAACACGGTACATAAATCGCTATACATAGTGTAACAAAATGACTCTCGGAACTTTGTGTGACTACTTGATATAGGAAACAACCTACACAAAGTGAAACAAAATCAAAAATATTGGATAAGAAAATTCTCTAAAATTCAGTTGCAAAGATTTCAAAAAATGACTTCAATGCCTATGCTAACCTTGCCACATTAGATATGTCTAGCATATGGGTTGCTGTAATCAGCTGACTTTCGTAGGTAAGTTTCAGGAGCCGATGTGCGCGTATCACAACTCGAGAGGCCCCGAATTCCGAATTGGCCCCGTAGTAGCGTTAGCATACAAACCTGAGCGTAATATAAAATAAAAAGTGAAAACTTAACATATAATTATTTTATGTTGTCCAGCGTAGTTAGCAGGCCGCGGCGGCGCGTCTGGCGCGCCTCCTCGTTTTCCGGGAACGAGCTAGGGACTCTGTAGTCCCCACACACCCGAGGAGAGGGCCAGATCGTGAGAGATGGCCCTGGGCCGGCCGGGGTGCGAGGGATATGCCTGTCAACCTCACCTTCGGCAACCAAAACGACCCACAGGCGGCGTGCGTTTTAGTCGGTTCGAGTCCGACATAACCTCTCCCACCGGCTCCGGTGGTGGTAACAGCGTCAATCAATCAATCTATCGCAATCCACAGCTGGACATAGACCTTGCCCAATGTGCTTCAATTATATCGATCTTCCACTTTCTCACTTTCAATATACCTAATCGAGCAGAGCACTTGCTGTTTTTCTACCACTTTTGCCCAGTCTTCTTTCGTAATTTTAGCACAAGCTTCATTCAACAAAGTCAACATTTTCTTAGTGGAGAATGGCGGCTTTGTGTTGTGGCGTGCTGTGTATCGTTTGACTTGAGCTCAAATCAACTCAATAGCATTATACTGACAGTGGTAAGGCGGCGTTCTTACCACTTTGTGTCCATGCTGAAGTGCTAATTCGTAAATTTTATATTTTGGTTTCGCAGGTTTATTCTCTTTTACTAGCTCTAATAATTCAGCTTTTAACAAATTCGTGTCAGCTTCGACGCCTTGTCTTTGTAGCCATGCTACCAAATCAGCCCTTTTGTTCGATTGAGTCGGTGCTTTGTCTATTTGAACCGAATGGAAAGGTGCATTATCCATAACGATTATACACTGTTCAGGGCGGTTTGTTAGTAACTTAGTAAACCACTCTGTGAATTTATTTGCGTCCATTTCTTCGTGACAGTCTTTCGTACTTTTAGACTGAAATGCAAGTAAGGCATCATTTACAAAACCTCCCCCAGCTGATCCGGCGTGGCAGATTAAGCGTCCACCTTTACCCATTGGCACTTTTGAGCAAGATGGCTTGGTATCGTCAGTCCATGACTGCGGCACGGTATGATTAGAGTTTAGCCAAGTCTCATCGATAAATGTGACGTTGTCCCAATTGGTGATTTTGTTCACCTCCCTCAAAAACGATACTCGGTGCAAAATTAAATCATATCTTGTCAGTTTTTATGTATTTGAAACCAATTTGTTTCATTATTGTTAATAAAGACGTGGCACTGCCACTATAAGTATACAGGCCAGCATCTCGTAATGTTATTAGCAATTTACTCACAATTGGGTATTCATTTCTGGTATAATAACCATTTACGTGGTTTCGAATAGCGTCTGTGTCAAAAGTGTAAATACCTGTTACAGGCTTGCTATTCTTCCTCTTTTTAGGCGTACGTAATACATTGTCGTCAGTACCGGAAGGTCCTTCAAGATAGTTCTAATGGGTTTTTTACCGATACCGAGTGCTTATGCGGCGCGATCTTGCACTTGCATTACAGTTAATAAAGGTCCATCATTAACTGATTGTCGTTCGAAGTATTTCGGTTAACTTTACAACCAATTCGCGTGAATGACTGTTGATTGTACGTCCTCTTTTAGACATGTTGAAACAGAGTTCTTACAATATAACAACAAACACCAAAATCGAGTCCAAATCATAAATGTTTAAATCAATGACCTAAATAGAAAACCCGAGGTCAACGTGATAGCAAACAGAAATAATCCCAAAACAAAGCCGAGTCGAGAAATATTATCAATAAAACAAACGGAATGGGTGCACAGTCAACTTCACAGCATGAAAAAAGCCTTTTGGTCAGAGACAAGTCCAAAGAGAGTCATTCTATAGAAATCAATGCTGCCATTATTTACTGCTTTGAGCTCTAAGTTCATAATTTTCAGTAAAGATCACTACACAGTTGGTGAAATTCAGTAATTAATTTTGGTCTAAACACTAGTATTAATTAATAAAAACCTTTAGAACATTTCGATTGGTAAAGAATTGAGAACTTCATGGGCGTGAACTGTCAAAATGGGCCTTTTATTTTGTGACGACTATTATAAGTATTCAAACAATTACTAATTTTAATTTTACACAGTTACCTAAGTTAAGATGTAGGGCACCAAACAGTGTCCTAAAGCACCTATCAGTGAGAGGAGTGACCACAAGGCGACCAGCGTTGCCCAGGTACTCATACCCGTACATCAGCTGAGAGTTTATCATGCGAGTGGCGCATTGCCACGTCAGGTCTTCATGCTCCTGTTGAATACACAAGTATATTGGTACAAAGGAAAAGAAAGAAAGATAAGTATGTAGAATTAAGTTTCTTTTAAAACACCGAACAATTATTGGTTATTGATTTAATTATAGGTTATGATAACAAGTTGGTACAACATTGAAATTAGCCAAGCTGCAAGCAAGCAAATCGGTATAATGCCCTACGTGTCCACTTAAATAGGTCCACCTATATTTAGGTTGGATGTCCACCTAAATAGGTGGACACGTCGGGCAATAAGCCGATCTTAGCCTGACTTTCAGTCTACAACGGGTGTAAAGTCGGGAAATGTACACAATAGAAGGTTATAACCTTAGAAATCTATTCATAACAGTACCACACCAAGGAATAATGAAATATGGCGACAGGGTGATTATAAAACGATAAGAGCTTACCTCCCAATAGTATCTTATCTGTGAAAGCCAGTTGAAATCGTTGTCTTGCTGCACGCCGCATTCTATGAGTAACATCAAAACATCTCTGGCGTGGACATCCAATACAACCAATGCTCCTGAAATTTTATAAAAATACATAAACACACAATTTTCAAACTACAATATTATTTTCTTTTTCTGACCAACTGTTTTACAACCATTGGTTTTTAGGAGAAAACAATAATCTTTATTTCCTTACAATTGACATCAATTACCTACTTCATTAAATTACTTTATATAATTAAATTACCATTATAGTATAAAAGGGAATAAAACTAAACCGGAACTACCACCAGATTACCAGATGATATGTATTACATAACATAACATTAACTCACGCCTATATCCTATCCCGACGACTCTTTCCTCTGTCGCACCATTAAGGCCTGGAATTCATTACCAGCTCACGTGTTTCCTTCTTCCCACGGTCCCGGGTCCTTTAAGCGGGGTGTGAAAAAGCATATGATGAGGCCGTCAAGCTGAGTGTCACCATTGTCACACGGTATGTGTAAGTAATGGTGACCCTCTTTTCTGAGACTTTGCCTTCAGCTTACCATCAGGCAAGGCGAAGTCTAATTGACGTGTTCTATATAAAAAAAACCCCCGAAGGGGTAGGCAGAGGTGCTGGCACTTACATTTCGCCAGTTTATGTTTAGGTCCCAATGTAATAGGTGGCCAGCCTATTGCCATTAACCAGGCACTTATAAACCTGCGATAAATACACACATAACTTTGAAATGCATCGAAAAGTCATTAGTGTGTGCCATGGTAAAACCTGGGATCGAACCCGAGACCTCGTCTCAGCAGTCCATTACCTATACCACTAGGCTACCGCAGTTATGATAATGATATATATTATCATTAGCAATTATATGTAGACATCATCATTGGCCACAACATCATAAAAGATGATTATTGTTGCAGCGCCTGCACAATCACCGTCGCCCGCATCGTCGCAGATGACTGTAGAGTCCTATTTCAGCGCGACATTTCTTGCCGCATCTATGGCAGATGTGATGCAAGTCTGTAGGAGGCGAAAGATGGCGGCGGTGTCTCCTCTGTTTCAACGACTCGCACAAATCTTCATCATGTCGAGTCATGCCAGCTTTATGTTTGAGCGCCACTCCTATCTCACCCCGGCGCGCTACTCCCAATCCTCTATCTCCATATCAAAACTGTGCATATCACGTTTGCAGACATCCTTAAATCTTAGCATCGGACGCCCTACAGGTCTCTTGGCGTCCGCAATCTGGCTCAACATCACTTGGCGGGGTAACCTCTCTGGACTCATACGGTAAACGTGACCAAGCCAACGAAGTCGCCGCTGCTTCAGCAAGGCAGTTATACTGAAGCAGTGTGTTTTTCTGAGGACTTCCTCGTTCAGTACTTTGTCCTTCCAGGTGAGGCCAATTATATGGTCCTCAAGCAGCGCATGTGGAATGTGTTTAGTTTGCGCGTGTAGGTTTCGGAAGCGTATAGCAACGTGCTCAGGACGCAGGTCTGATATACAAGAACCTTGGTGTTGTTGGAAAGCTTATTGTTTCTCCAAACCTGCGTAAATAGTTTGCCGAATGTCGTTGAGGCTTTGCCAATTCGAACGTTAATTTCTCTGTCAGTCACCAGCGCAGTGTTCCACGATTTGTAAAAGTAATCCACGACCTCAAGAACGGAACCATTCAGTGTGTTCTCAGGAGGCCGGCTCACGCCTTGCACCAAGATGACAGTTTTTCTGGCATGAATGCTCATTGAAAGGAACTGACAAGCTTATCCCAGTCTCGACACCAATTCTTGGAGATCACACTCCGAGTTCGCAACCAGTGCTGCATCATCTGCATACAGCAGTTTTTTGATAATCAGTTCGTGCCGCTTTTGTTTGGATTTCAGAAGACTAATGTTGTACAGTTTGCCATCCTTTCTGGTATGCAGATGTACTTTGACGTCGCAGTTCTCAAAAGCGGTTATAAGTAGCGCCGAAAAGAACACACCAAAGAGAGCAGGTGCCAGCACACAACCCTGTCTCACCCCGCGATTAACGTCGAACGCACCAGATTTCTCGCCGTCGTAGATGACTGACGCTCGCATATTTTCGTGAAATGCTTTGGTTAGTGAAAGAAGCTTTGCAGGGCACCCAATTCTCTCCAGCACGTCATACAGACCTTCTCTACTGACACTATCAAAAGCCTTGTTAAGATCGACAAAGGCTTTGTATAAAGGAATCTGGTGTTCTCGGCTTTTCTCTTGCACCTGTGGAAGGTCGAACGTCCTGCCCTAAACCCACTTTTTGATTCCGGGTACATTTTGGACGCCAGGGCTTCCAATCTACATAAGACGACTTTAGCCTTTCCAGCAACTCTCAGTAGTGATACTCTCCTATAGTTATTGCAGTCGCCTCAGTCTCCTTTGCCTTTGTACAGGGTTATGATGTCAGCGTCTCTCATATCTTGTGGCATTGTCCCCTCATCCAAACAGCGCACTAAGAGTGCGTATAGGGGAAAAAGAACACAGGGCAGTTTCGAGAGTTCAGCTGGAAGGTTATCAGCTCCTGTGCTTTTACACAGTTTTAAATTTTAGACAGCTCTATGTAGTTCGTATTTTGTCTTCTATAGGAGGCTCGTCGAGATCAGTCATTTTCAGTCTAGGAGAGAGGTTGTCCAGTGCGTTGGGTTCAATAGTGACTTCTTATAAGTACAGGTTAGAATAGTGTTGCATCCATCGTTCAAGTTATTCGTTTTATCAGCTATCAGGTTCCCATGTACGTCCTTGATTGTAGCTCGTTTCCTGCGACCTTCAAACGCTGCTGCCGGTTTTTGCCAGTGTTTAGAGATTACAGCAGTGGTGTTTATACACAGAAGGTTCAGTTAGTTTCTGGTAATCTTATGATACCTTTTTTATGTTTCAAAATTGTTTTTTGGGATCACTGCCAGGATTTTAGCCTTGTAGCATAGTCATTTTGTGTTTTCCAAAAAAGATGTGTCTAATAATATACATATCATCCAGTTACCTGATAGAACTAGGTTTAGTGTTGTCCCCTCTCATACTATTAGGTATTAAAAAATTACATTACATTTAAAGATAAAGATATTTTTTTTTTATACCACTAAGTTGGCAGACAAGCACACGGCCCGCCTAATGGGAAGCGGTTACCGTGGCCTATGGACGTATGCAACACCAGGGGTGTTACACTCGTGCTGCCGACCATGAAGAAACCTTCTGATGCCCCTCTTGAAGAACCCCATATTGTAGGCGCTTGGGAAAACCGCAGCAGGGAGGTCATTCCACAGCTTGAGTGTGCGTGGGATGAAGTTTCTTTCATACCGCACAGTGCGTACCGTCTCAGGTCGCAATGTGTGGGGATGAATTCTCTGCCTATGGCGAGAGGTGCGATGATAGAATGTAGCTACGGGCATCATGTCAAACAATTCATCTGAGCACAAACCATTGTATAGGCGGTAGAACACACACAGTGAGGCAAAATCCCTCCTAAGGCTAAGAGGTTCCACTCTACCTGTGAGTATGGGATTGTCAACCAGCCTCAATGCCCGTCTTTGCAACGAGTCGAAGGGGTCAAGCTGGTATGCAGGTGCTCCAGCAAAAAGGTGACAGCAGTACTCCATGTGAGGCCGGACCTGTGCTTTATAAAGAAGGAGTTGCTGCCCCGCAGTGAAATACTGCTTCGCCCTGTTGAGCACTCCGAGTTTTCTTGATGCCAACTTAACCTTGTCCTGCAAATGACTTCGGTATTGGACGTCGCTGGAGATATCGACACCAAGGATCCCGATACTCGAGGAGATGGTAAGCGGTGTGCCCAGGAATTGCGGCGCTACAATGAATGGGGTTTTCTTAGCGGTGAATACACATACTTGTGTCTTAGTGGGGTTGAATTGGACTAGGTTTAGTCGTCCCCAATCGGATACTCCAGAGAGAGTAGTCTCGATTTTAGACACAAGTTGTTCGCGACTCTTTTCCACCTCGGACTGAGGGATATTTGCACGGCCCGTGTAACATGTGTCCCCGGTACTGTCGTCCGCATAACAATGAATGGAGCCATCAGACAGCATGTCATTGATATGCAGCAGAAACAGCGTCGGAGACAACACGGAGCCTTGTGGGACACCAGCGTTTATGTTCATGCGGTCCGAGCAGCTGCCGTCGACGACAGCTTGGATGCTTCTGTTGGACAAAAAGCTGGCGATCCATTCGCAAAGTCCCTCGGGGAGTCCATAGTACGGCAACTTCGCAAGAAGACCTTTGTGCCAGACCCGATCGAAGGCCTTTGCTATATCGAGGCTGACCGCTAGTGCCTCACCCCGACTCTCGATGGCTTGCGACCACCGGTTTGTGAGATACACAAGAAGGTCACCGGTTGAGCGACGGTGGCGAAAGCCGTACTGTCAGTCGCTCAGTAGATCGTTTCCTTCAAGGTATCTCAGGAGCTGTGTATTAATGACACGCTCCATAACCTTCGAGAGTAGGGAGGTTATAGCGATAGGCCTGTAATTGGTCGGCTCTGTTCTGTCACCTTTCTTAGGTACAGGGTGCACGAATGCGGTCTTCCACGAGGCTGGGACCTGCCTCGCGGAGTATGAGAGTGCGAAAAGGCGTGTAAGTACAGGGCACAGCTCGGGGGCACAGTGCTTAAGCACCATCGCCGGTATACCGTCCGGCCCACTCGACTTCCGGACATCTAGGGACTTAAGCTCGCGCCGGACCACTCGTTGCGTGATTTTAACTTCGGTCATGGAAGCACCACAGCTGGGGATGATGGGTGGTTCGGCGTTCCCGTCGTTCATAGTCGAGTTTGACGCAAAGAGATTACCCAAAAGATCGGCCTTCTCCTTAGCGCCATGGGCCAGACTACCGTCGGATTTTTGCAGCGGCGGAAAGCAAGACTGGCAGAAGTTTCCCTCGGCAGCTTTGGCGAGCGACCAAAATGCGCGACTGCCAGATGGGTAGCGCGCAAGCCGTTCGCCAATTCTGCCGATGAACTCAAACTTTGCCCTAGACGTTGCCTTTTTACTGGACCTCGAAGCAGCATTCAACTTCCGCTTCACTTCAGCGATGTTCGGATCCTTATTGGCAAGAGCCGTGGTCCAAGCCTTGTATGCAGATTGCTTGCGGTCTCTAGCTTCCCTGCAAGGCCTGTTAAACCACGGGCGTTTGTTCGCTCCTGTCGCGACCTAGCGGTTAGGGATGTAGCATTCCATACCCACTGGAATCGCGTCAGCGCACAGGAGCTTGGATCATCAGAAGTGAAGCAAAAATAATTTATAATATAAATATAAATTTATTTGTAGAAACATGCGTAGGTACAGATGTTACAATGCATTGCGAGTTTCAAAACGTTCACTACTATTTTGTTGAGGACACCATCCTCAACAACACAGCATGTAAAGTTTCACTCTTTTATTTCCCTCTATCTCAACAAGAACTCTCATTGAGTTCAAACTCAACATTGAGTTAAGCTCGCCTTTGTACTACAATATCCTTTTATTTTTTGTTATAAAAATGTGTTTTGCGTTCAATAAAGAATAGGAACGAATATGAACCGAAAAAGAGCTTATGCTTCCACCCGTGATGCACCTGGCTTCACAGAGAAAATGATATAATCCCACCGGTGAAGCTTAGAGCAGCCAACGTGTTAAAAACTTTTGAGAATAATTAACTTATTGAAAATCTGACTCGATAATAAAATGAAACATACCGAGTGTGATTCTGTTCTGTAAGCTCAGTTCACCACGAACCAGGTCGACAATCTTGGAAATTTGATAATTACACTTGTCCCAATACTCCTTCATAGCTTTTAAACTAATATGAATCGCGTCTGTTACCTCTGACGTCCAAAATGTCATTGCTATGCATTGCACCTGAATACAGATCATAAGATAGATATAGAAAATTGTAAGAGATATATTAAATATATAGGTAAATGAATCACGAACAGCTTGTCCAGGCCACGTGATCACCCATGCTTCACGCCTCCGTGTCAGATAGTCGGTGTACGATACTTCTACAGCGTGGTGCACAGAAGCCTTCATCGACTTCTCTAATTCCAATAACCATTTTTCTACCTGTAAATATTAAGCTAGATTGATATCCGAAAGTGACAAAATGATTCAATAAAATACGCAGAGAATCTACTCTAACCGATTCCTAAAATTATGATAAGTATTACCTGTCCCCTTGCAGCTACAGTATTGATAGTCATACAGAGAGGGACAATTTCTCCTTCTGAAGACCGCATGTGTGTAACCACCATGTCTTCCGTGAAAGTTAGTTTCGCGATACCTTCGAAACATTTCTTCAAATGAGGTTGCACGCTGAAACACGCAATATATATAGAGAACGGGGTAAGGAATAGGTTAATGATTTTTTACTGTCGAAATATTTGCATTTTATAACGAACGTTATACTGAATGCCACTGATGACTTAAGAAAAATGTTTATATTTTTTAATGTGCATCTATTATTGTGGAGATAGAATAGAGATACTTTGTAGTATTTATATAATTTAAGAACAAAAAGCAGTATTTGAACCTACCGCATTGGATCCTTGGTTTCTGATAAGATCTCCAGTAGCTCATCATTAGACAAGAAGAAGAAGCGAGGGAAGTACAAGCGTTTCTTCTCTAGGTAAGCGTTCAATCCTCGCTGGACCATTTCGAGCAAATTGTTGGACTTCTTCAGACGATCCAACATCTTCTCTATCTTGATGACGTCAAGGACGCGGGGCTCAGTGAAGCAAGCCTTCATTATCTCTCGCCACATCTAATATATCACGGGGTTTATTAACTCTCTTTCAAAAAGCCCAAAATGCAGTATGGATGGTAATTAGATTTCGATGCTATAGGAACTTTTACGCATTAAAATTGTAACCTTGTGCAAATTTTTAAGCAATATATTTTAGCAGCTGCTACTGAAATATTTGAATATTAAATACACCTTAGTAAAGAAAAACTAATTTTGGTTTACCTTATCCACAGCACTGAATCTCCGTCCTTCTTCCGGAATTTGCTG